>JAVIWC010001460.1:1436260-2872520 GCA_031894815.1 Creontiades dilutus
AATAACATTTAAGTAAGATGATTAAAAGAAAACGTAAGACCAGTTGATTAGGGTATATACCTACCTGACTTGTTCAAAAAGGTGGCACTTGGTGTACATTTTTGTGCTAACTGTTGCTTGTTACACTCAGATTTCAATAAGTTCATAATTTAATTCACAAATTCAAGCTTGCAGCCAATAGCAATACAAACAATGAAGTGTTTCATCATACACAATCCGGCCAACTACAGACCTATACCAAGATGTACGAGAAACTGCTTAAATCAAGAGCTTGCTGGAAAAGTCGAAGACCATGGGGTCCCAACAATTTCGGTATTAAAGAATTGTCAATAGACTGGACGCTTGATTCAAGGGCACGGATGGTATTTACTCAAACCAGGTAAAAACTCAGGTAAAAAAGGTAACTCTAACGTGCCTAGACGTGGCTAAGTCTTCAAATACAATATCAAACCAGAACTCGTTTAAAAAACTGGAAGCATGAAGAATTGACATTCATCTCTTTTCTAATTTAGCAAACGCAGTGAAATATGACATGGAGCTCTTTTTAACACACACCTTGAACAAATTTAATTGGTACTTATGAAGGAGCGGTTCACCAAGTTTGGATACATTAAAATAGACCATCGAACATAGTTTATTTTACCAAAAGTTTACATAAAAACAATAAACTTTACAGCATTTTCTGTTTATATGCAAGCGCTTTCTTCAACCTCTATAACTTATCAGTAACCCTGCATGAATAAAACGACAATTAAAATCACTTCCTTCTAATTGAATAAAAATTCAAGGTACGTTTATCGAAAAGATTCCCGAGTTATTGTTCCGACAATGTAGACATTTTTAGGGGTGTTTTTACATTCATGGGTAAGCCATTCAACAATCCGTAAAACGGTGAGATGAGTAAGGTGGATAAAAATATGCCCCTTAATTTTAATAATATCAAAGTATGATAGGTTTTTGGAATTCTTAGGTGTTGAATTTCTCCTTCTGTAAAGAAAATCATGTCATCGTGAAAATATAGATGGAAAAATTGTGTCATCCGTTCAAATTGTGTTGCTGTTTTAGGACGCCATAATACATTTTCCGATACCATTAAACGAAGATTTATTAGTACTTCATCCACCTTCTACAGTCTCAAAATCCATTCAACAGTTTTAATTGGAAATTAGCAAGGGATATTCATGATATACCTAAGGATTCATATAAAATTCCTCGACACAGCTTAATCACAGTTTTCTCTACACAATAAATCCGAACAATTAGTGGTGAACAATCAACAAATACAAGTTAATACTTGGACCACTAACCACAAAAAGAGTCAACGTTCTTTAATAATGGAGAATATAAGGGCATCGGATTCACTTAGGATTTACAACAACAAAAAATGCTGGGATTTCAAAGCTGTTGCAAATTAGTTGTGGAATCGACCCTGGCCGAAGGTGCCGCCTTAATGTGACATGCCTATACAGGGTGGTCCACCCAACGTGAACACCCCTTTCATTTTCAACACAAACAGTATATTTGAAAATCCAAAAAATACGTGTTTAATAACTTTTGACAAGGATTTAACAAATTATGTGTCCGCACTAGAGCAGTGCTCCCCAGTCTATACTAACTTCCTTATTTCATAGGAAAACCCTATTTTTTATTCCAAATTCGGATTCTACGCCAAAGTTTATGAAAAACTAGCCCCATACACGATTTTTTAGGCTCACGAAAACGTGCACAAATTTGATTTTTGCGCGATAAAAACAGTTTCTTTGAACCCTACATACCACACATGACTCTACAGTATTACAGTAGAAATATCGAAGGAAAACTAATTCAACTTTCCAAATTTTCATTCATTTCCAGATCAACCGGATAACCATCTTGTTTGAACAAGCTTAGAGTTTATCGACATTCGAGTTTAGAACCGACGACCTACTAGTACAATATCGGACACATTATCAAAACAAAACTCGACTAGTCTGTTAGGAACGTTCAATTCATTTCTATTAATCCTAAACTAGTATGTGCGCTGTCAACATGCATTCTTAGTCGAGGCAGGAGAAAAGTGATATGTACAACGTGTACATTGAGCATGGTAGGAATAAAAGTGCAGCAGTTGCTCTTTACCGTAAAAGATTTCCCAACCGCAATAATTTTCTATCACGTAGTGCGATCTTACGCGTCATTGTTTTAAGGAATCAGGCTCGGCAGTTCGTCTTGGAAAGCGCAGAAGAAAGAACAACGTCAGGTCGTTTGATTGTGAATTGGACAATCTACTGTATTTTAGGCAATTTCCGCCCTCCTCACATCGCAAAGCACACAAATATGATCAACTGATCAATCCAAATAGGTATTTTCGTTGAGAACCGATTTAAGTGCTCTATGCATATCTTCTGAAATTCAATAATCGCTCTATCACCGCAAAACGAGTTCGCAATATTCAACGAGTTCATGACACTGCAGGAAGATGTATCTTATATACTACGCTAAGGGGAAAAACCTGAAGGGTCTTCAGCCGTTAGGCTTCAGGTGAAAAGCATCCGGGGGTGCAGGGGGCGAAGCCCCCGCTGAGGCGCGCAGTATTCGTATTTTCGAGTGAAATGGACATAACTCCCTTATATTACTAGATAAATTTAATTTAAATTAAACTGTTGGAAAGAGTGTTAAATTTCCTTCAACTTTCATACTAAACAATTTTCTCCTTAATTACGTCGTACATGGTTTTTTCTAGCCTGAACTTGAATTTATTTAACCTTCTGCTTTTTGATCAATTGTATATGTTGATTTCCCACCATACCATATATTGCAAAATCGATGAGCTCTGCGGTAAAAACGTCTGCATTTCATCAGCTTTCTATCGGTTTATTACATTTTTATTTTAGTGTAATTTTTGACGAAGAAATTTGTGTGTGATACGTGGAAAAACGTGAATTTTTTAAACGAAATAATAAGTTTTGGCTTTAGATAACGCCTTTGGTATTGGATGAAATTGAAGAGGGGAGGCGGATATACTTAGCTGTGAAATTTTTCTCGCTGAATCGGATGAACGCATTTCCGAAACTCTCCGAATAATTAAAATCAACGAAAAGGGTTAATTCAGAAATTAAGAAGACTGATCTGAAATACAACCTTTTTATTCTTTTCTAAAAAAAAAACTCAAAATAATAAAAAATTATTTCCAACTTCTTTTTACAGGTTTTTTGTTGTGTAATTCACAACAGCTATCCAAAATATAATTTTCTTTGGGGATAGTAACTTTTTTGCTATCAGATTTAACGAACATCCCCCTTCTTTCTTTGATTTGAATCGTTCGTTGAGTTTTAGAAATGTGTTCATTCGATCCAGCGAGGAAAATTACGTAGTTTTATTCCCCTTCCCCCTTAAATTTCATCCAACACAAGAGGCATTGTCTCATGACAAACGCATATTTCGTTTAAAAAACTCACGTTCCTCCACATTCAAACACCAATTTCCGTGTCAAAAATTGCACTAAGATAAAAATTTGATAAACCGATAGAAAGCTGATAAAATGCAATGTTTTTAACGTAGAGCTTTTCGATTTTAAAACATTGAAAATTGTTTTAAAAAAAGCGGATGGTTAACAAAATTCAAGTTCAGTCTAGAAAAAACCATGTTCGGCGGAATTTAGGAGAAAATTGTATAGTATGAAAATTAAGTAAAATTTAACGCTCTTTTCAACGGTGTAGTTTTAATTTAATTTATTTAGTAATATAAGGGAGTTATAGCCATTTCAGTGATGTAGGGTTGAAAATACGAAAAAAGACTTTTATGTGGAATAAGCAGAAAGGAGCGGACTACAAAAAAATTGCTGATAGATCAAAGTTGTTGGAAATTAGTAGCTAAATCGATATCTGAAGTTTCATTGTTCTTACATCGAAACACCTGCATAGGTGTCAATCTCGTTTCGAGCTCTCTGATTGAACGCAGACCGGCCCAAATTCGTCTTGAAACTGCATTGAAATTCCCTCTTTAGTACTTTAAAACTTGGAGGATAGACGAGATCCGCTTATGAACCCTTCTGTTGGGCAGGTGCGCTTAACCCTATTCCTCGCAGAGCACAGAGAGTTCTATTTTCCCTTTTGGTTCATCTCTAGACAGCTTACTCTTCAAAGGATGATGGAGGGGTTTGAAATTGCATGATTTATTTCTATGGTTTATTGGCAAGGGCTGCACACGCGCTGGTTGAGATACGAACCAACTCATTACTTCGAATTAATGAAATACTTGATAGCAATAACAAATAATAACTTGATTGTAATATGTAATCGTGGAATTCTATCCTTCTACTGAAAATCAACGAGCTCAAAAAGGTTGAAGGTCCTCCCCCATACACCGTCAATAACCGGTAATTATGCCGTGAATTTTTCAAAAAAAAAAAAAGGAAAAAATACAGAAAAAAATCGTCACCGCAAACGAGACCGTTTCAACGGAGAGATATATTCGCCATCACCTTTCAGCTCTCCGTGGCTCAGTTTTCTCCTGAATATTTCACGGTTTCGGAGGAAGCGAGAGGGTCCACGCGTGAATAATTCAACGGAACAACCCAAATGTAGCTATCACGCAGTAGGATAAATACTATTGCTTTCACCGTTGAAATATTCAAGATGGGTTTTATGCATATACTGAGAGGGAAAAAAAAGTAGTATTTAGCCGAATCAAATATGCATCAGCGTTACCGTCGTTCTCTGCCGTGTCGTGATTTTAAGGTTGTTTACAGACGATCAATAAGACGGGCGTAAGACACGACGGAATGCCGTAAGAAATCTTCATGCAAATGATTCGTGGATGATATTTTCGTTCGGCCAGCCCCTGTCAATGATTGATGAAGAACGATTTACTAGGCACCACCCACAACTTGAGTTAGAGTGACGAGTTGAAAACATTGAAATCAGTACAACACCTAAACTAAAACATATAAATTGGATGCTTAGTACAGATTTTGATTTTACTGAAACATTTCGTTCATCTTCAAAATCAAAATTTGTTTGAAAAAACACTCGCATTTTTGGTTTTAGACCATCTTCAACGACATTTGTTTCCTGTGTTTCTGTCTGTCTGTGTGGGTGACTGTCTGTCTGTTCACAATTTCTTGTAACAATCCCAATTCCTACAATTGGTTGTCGACTTCGTTGAAACTTTCAGGGAATGCGCGGATTGATTTGTAGATCCCCTATGAATTTCAATACGCAGATATTAATACTGTTCCTGTCCGAATGTGAATTCCTCTTAGCATCATTTTCTCTGGTTCCAGAGGACCCATTGAGCTAGAATTTTCGAGGAAGTCATACAAATTTTCCTTTTTGGATTTCATACAAATTTCAACTTGTTGACGTCATTATTAGCTACTGCGCATGCGCGAACGTGAAATCCTTGTAAGAAACCTAAATGTCACAGTTTTCATCCGATTTTGATGAAATGTTCCGAATGCATGCGGGTTAGGCTGTTGATGTTCAATTCATCACTCTGCCCATGCGCGAACGTAAAATCCGCAAAGCATTATTTTCTCAGGTTTTATTGGCTTGGTCGCACTAAAATCGGTGATGAAGTCTGTGAAAAACCGACTAATAATTTCACATCGTTTCAACATCTCGTGTCATCATTCTGTCTGCTATAGAATAAGCGTACCAGACCTACAACGCAGGTCGACTAACCTTTTGATGGCGCTGTTTATCGGGACATTTTCCACGCCATTTCTGTTCCGTAAATCGTTGTAACAAGCTTGTATTCTACATCTTTCGAGATAATTCAAGTTACCAAGGCGAAGAAGCTATGTGGCCCATCCAACATCGTTCGCACGATCTCACACTCACAATTTTGCATTTCAACACAATCATTTCATCAGTAGCTTGTGCGCATGGGCCAACATAAAATCCATCAAACATCATGTCACCACTTTCTAAACGTCCAATCTTCCTCAAATTTTGTTTGTGGTCGGGGAAAAAATGGTTTAGTCATGGGGTGGCTATCCTATGATCGAGTGTGACAAAAAAAGTGCATAATAAGCACTTCATAATATGATATTCAGAAGTGCATAATATGATCTTCATATTATGAAGAGGAACAGAATGCCAACAGTCCCGTCCTTCTACCTCAATCCAAGGTATGACTTTTCTGGAAAACCACGTTCTTTGCCATAAAAACCCATTTTCTCCACTTCAAAAGGATTTTGTTTTCAAACGTTGATCTGATTTTCCGATTCAACGATAAAGTTCCTTTATTTATATCACAAATTAATAATCGAAAACGCACTAGCGGTTCAACATTGAAAACTGACAAAAAATTAAGTTCTGAAAATCCTTGTACGTTAACTGAATTTACAAAACGTGCTGGAAGTTGTCAAATTTCATGAGAACTTGACAGTTTAATTAGCTTTCAAATGGTAGATTCAACTTTAAGATTCCTTATCGATTTCATGGAGGAATCCATGTTTGAATGCGGAAAAACGGTAGACGCACACATAAAAATCGTTCCTACGGTAGGTTTCGTCGTTATTACTCAAGTTAAACAAGAGTAGTTAAGGGCCTTATAATATCGACCTTGTTGATCAATAAGATCTCACTATTATTGAAGTTAATGGAATTTTAATGTTCTCACTCACGATAACATGTTTAGTTTTCTTCAAATCGTAGCAGCGTTAATTTTTGAGGTGTACGCGGGTGTAATTATGTAGAAGAATCGAGCAGCAACAAAACAGGACATCACAAAAGAATATAGCCCACGCTCCGCCGCTTGTTCAAAATGCAACGCTGTATCAAGATTTCCAACTTCAAACTCCAAGCGAACTTCTCATCGAAAAAATGAAAAACTTCATCGAGCGTAACAGTCAACACACCAACCCATTAGTTACAGAAGGATTCCAGCGGCCCCCAGTAAGAAGACTCATCCGCCCGCGACACATTAGAGACATTATCAACACATAAACAAATGAACTGTCAATATCATGAGCTGTCACCATGCTGATAGTCTAAAAACAAACCCTGTGTAGTATACTAAAAATATCAGTGAGGTATATTATTAGAAATAATGGTCTCAATAAAAACTATCACAAAAAAAAACGCGGTTGTAATTTATGCGTCCAGCTTCTGCGATGGGGAAGGTATGGGATTTTTTCGTGCGGCGATTTACCAACAACGTGTACCCTAATATCGTCGAAGAGCTAAGTGGATGATTCTTGAAAGCAACGGCTACACTGCAACTAGGTGTTAATACGAGTACAATGTGACGGAGCTTGTGTACGTAAGAAAGGGAGAAATTCCGAAAATACGTTTGAAGTACGTGCAAGAATGGCCACGTCATCGAATTTTTCTAATGAACAAGTTTTATTCGTATGTCTTTATTTGCTGCTTTTTTCCAAGCTTTCGTTTTAATAAATCTACGGGGTTTATAATTTCGTAATTATAAAGTAAAAGTAAAGTTTCTTCTGTCAAGTTAACGAAATTCGGGGATTTGAATTGTCGCCTGTGGCCTGTGAAGGACATGGTTAGTTCCCTTTTAAAGATTCTGGAATCCGGCACCTCTGGAGGTATACCAGACGAGTTCGAGCGCCTGGGATATCTCTGGTGTTGCGGGCGTTAGCCGCCTCAGTTCTGGAAGGGACAACTTTGTCATTCCTTCACCTCGCATGTTACAGGCATATGACGTCGAAAGCCGGAGTGGCGATCCTGTCTTTGGATTCCTAAAATCCCCAGGCTATCCTAAGAATAGTCCATAGATTTCCATAGAGAATGTTCGAAGTTACTGTTTTGTTGTCTCGACTGCCGGAATAGCTGTCAACAACCAAGAGAAATGAAAATGCACTAATAGGATACTAGCTATTGAAAGATAATAATTAGGAAAAGAAAACAAAGTGTCCATGCTGACGCCAAAAATCTCTAGGTTCAACATGGTGTCCTATTGCTTGAAGTTTGTATTCAAGCGCCAGATATTCAAACGTTGGTTATCCCCAAACCCCTCCCTTTTTTCTGTAGATCATCAAATCTCGTTTAAACTCGATAATCACTTGTATTTCATGCTCTTGTAAAAGATTCCATGGGGAAAACATTAATTTTCTACCACGCCACGCTCATGTTAGCTTTTAAGCTACATACTCTTGTCGTCGTTCTTCTACGACCAAAAGACAATTCACTTGATGTATTGAAGGGCCCCATTGACTTCTTCGTCTCCAAATCACCCTCCGCAATAAAACTTTGGATGAAACTGAATTTATTCAACAGGGGATGACTTCGGAACGGCAATAAAAGGAAAGTTAAGGCGCGGGTGGGGAGACGCCGTATATTAGCAATTCTCCACAATTCAGCCATTCTTACGCCCCCACGATTGAGAGGGAGAGGCCCCCACAATAAACTAAAGTACCCCACAAACCTAATTCAGGGAGAGAGGAAGAAAGAAGAAACGACAGGCTTACAATGTTCTTCCGAGCCCTTTTCCGCTTCGAAACGGGAGTTAACAGAAAGACAATGGTTGTCGTAAAACCGAGAAAAAGGGCCTTGGAGTAGCACAGTACTTACCTTTACTTGGGTACTTATTCAACGTCAACCTTCCACAAAAATGTGTTTGCCCAATCAGCAGCACCCATGTTCTAGCAATATGTGGACTTGAGTTCTGTGACTCCACACAGTGAGTTTTCTGGTGAGCCACCTCCCATATCATTCTTATAAATTATTCTTCATCATTAAATCGTTCGTAACAGACTTTTGTTCAAATAATAAACCTTTGTAATTGACCAAGAAAAGAAACATCTAACTCCCTCCCTTCAAGTAGTTGATTAGTTGATTTACTTTTCAAGATGAGTCGAATCCAAAACTCTGCATGTGGTCACGAAGAGAGATCTACGAGTTTGTATATTAGACGCAGTCTATGGCACATAATCTAAGCTCCGCGCCAGCCGCCTCTCCATTCACATGTACTTCACTCCATACTTCATTCATACTTCACATCCGCAGATTGATTAGGAAACGAATTTCCCTTAAGAGGTCCTCAGCTGATCAGTGTGTATCCACACCTTGTAGTTCGCTAAGCTCAGGTGGAAAGAACAAGTCAAAAAAATCTGAACTCGTGTTAAAACTTGAAAGAATATACTGGCTAATCGGGCGGAGATTGACCATGACCATTGGTAACAAGCTGCTATTGTACAATAAAGTACTAAAGCCAGTTTGGGAGTATGGAGAGCAGTTGTTGGGCTTCACAGCTCCAACCAATAGACAGATAATCCAACGTTTCCAGAACACCGTTTTACGATGTATCACGGATGCACCGTGGTATTTCCGAAAAGATGCCCTATACATTGAACTTCGAGTTGACACCGTGGATGAAGTTATTAAAAAGCGAGCTGCTGCTCACCCTAACAGACTCAAATATCATGTAAATGAGGAACCTGTCAAGCTTCTGAATGTACAAGATATAACTCGTCGCCTTAAGCGCGTAAAACCACATGAACTTGTGTAGGAAGTGATTGTGAAAGTTAAAGAGACATGGGACTAAGTTGCGTACCTTAACCCTAAATATATATATATATTAGTAGGATAAGTCAAATTATTATTGTTAATGAGTTTACTCGATGCAATAAAAGAGTTTAAAAAAACCTTGTAGTTAACCTCTAGATATACCAAAGACGATATGATGACATCGTCAAAATATAAGTTCTTAAAATTAAAACTTTACTAGTCCCTTAAAAACAAAAGCTGATCTAAATGCTTATATTCATGCAACATACTGCATATCGACAGAAACGTTGAATCCCACGAATGGAACCATTAGAGTTTAACGAGGTAAGATAAAACTCATAACGCAAATGTAAAGGTAACATATGTAATGAAAAACGCTGCAAATTCTTTTACTGGGGTTTATTATTCAATTGGCTTCCGTTCATGATTTGAATTTCTACTAAGCTTTGGAGTGTGCGTTTTCCACAGGATAGAGCTATTATTGAATTTCAGGAGATATGTATGGAGCACGTAAATCTGTTCTCAACCAAAATACCTATTTAAATTGATCAGTTGATCATATTTGTGTGCCTCGAAATTCAATAATCTCTTTCAAAACACACACTCCGAAGTTTATTACAGATTCAAATCAAACGCAAGACAATTGAACAATAAACCCGAGTGATTATTTACCCCAGTAATAATATTGAATAATAATCCCCAGTAATAATATTTACCTATATATTATCAGCGTTTCATACATATGAGAATGCTTATTATATCGCCTATAAACTACAATATCCACAATCGGCTATCACTCCAGTAACCACATTCACTACAACTCGACGCTATCGGCATCCCTAGGTTACAAACAAACAATAATAAACCAAAAAACGCAAATGTTGACACCATAAATCGGGCCATACATCGGGAATGGTTTGACCTACGGACGTGGGGAAGGGCTCATTCGATTCCTTGGTATGTTCTTAGGTAAAATTTAGGCCGATTCGACTTGCAAGGTTTTTAGGGATATTCCAAAACCTTGACAGTCCTTAAAGGGCACTTTAAATTGAGTGAGAGAGCTGGCTCAAGAATTGGGGCGTCGTCGGGCCAAGATGGATTTTTTCTGAAAATTTCAGATCTTTTGCTCCAGCCGTTTCGGAGATATCGTGCATACGGCGTAAAACGTAAAAATTTTTATTGCAGATTCGGATTCTAAATGTTTTGAAACGTAAACCATGAAATTTTCAGGGTGGGTTAGAATTTTTTTCCAGAGCGATTACAATGGTTCATTATTGAATAATAAACCAAAATTGGATTTCAACAGAAACTCTTGACAAAATTCCACTTCAGGTATATCAGCTGATTCTTTTCGTCCAACCATTCGCTCTCCCTCAGATCTGGATGGCTGTCAGAAAAAATAACGTCAACACGAATGTGAATGTAGACATCTTTGAACATAGTAAAAATGCCTAGTAAATTGTGACGATCGAACCTTTTGAATCGCATTGTCATCATCTTTTCAAAAGTTTCTTTAGAAATCGAGTTTATTATAAGTTTTTAGTATATTTGAGGACGAGTGAAGCCTAAAAAGGTTTAAACGTGGTTCGTGTTTGCGCCATTAAAGTTAGGTATTTTAGAAATCAGCTTTTCTTACACAGTTTAGTACAGGATTTATATTTATGACAATTTCTTATCAACTACCAACTAAAAACAATTCACACAATGTTTCCCATTAAATGTTCATTTAAAACTGTATTCCTATTATTAAATTGGTCATGAATATTGGACAGTAATAGTTGTACATTATACACACTCGTGTATGGGCCCATTAATGTCGTTGCAATGTACGTACCTCGAAACTTCGTGGATCGATTGCGTAACCGACTCAGCACAAAAAAGTGTCTCATATTTCTTTATACGCGAGTTCTCGAATTGTCAACGGTTAATATTTTCGTTTTACCTCTTTTTCTACTTGTCTCCGTAAATTGGCCATAACGGTAAAATGCATAACGTAAAAGGAAGTATTGAAATGATCGTCGAATTCTCAAATGTTTCTGGGACGACAAGAACATTACACTTCGAATTCAACTAGAGACAAATTGGGCTACACAGTTTTTGGTTTATTATTCAATAATAAACCATTGTAATAGCTCTTGAAAAAAAATTCTAAGGGTGTAGAATCCAAATCTGCAATACAAATTTTTCCGTCTGTCCGCCGTACGTTGTACGCCGTTTTCTCCCAAACGGCTGGAGCAAAAAATCGGAAATTTTCAGGAAAAATTCATGTTGGTCCGACAACGCCCCAATTCTTTAGCCAGCTCTCTCGCTTAATTTAAAGTGCCCTTTAAAGGTTGTCAAATTTTTGTAAAATCCCTAAAAACCTCAAAAAAAGTCGAGGCGGCCTAAATATGGATTTTTTTTTTTTAAGAACTTTCCATGAGGAATCGAGTAAGCCCCTCCCCAGGTCCGTAGCTCAAACCATTCCCGATGTATGGCCCGATTTATGCTACCAACATTTGCATCCATATTCACTACATCACTAGGTTACTGCAATCAAAACAAAAACAACAGCTTTTTTTTTGCAGTAACTTAGTGATGTGGTGAATGTGCAAATTCTTTCACTGGGGTTTATTATTCAATTGGCTTGCGTTCATGATTTGAATTTCTACTAAGCTTTCAGGAGTGTCCCTGTTTCACAGGTGATAGAGCGATTGTTGAATTTCAGGAGATATGCATAGAGCACGTAAATCTGTTCTCAACCAAAACACCTATTTGGATTGATCAGTTGATAATATTTGTGTGCCTCCTGAAATTCAATAATCGCTCTACCACCTGTGAAACACGCACACTTCAAATCTTAGTAGAAATTCAAATCATGAATGCAAGCCAAATGAATAAAATTGAATAATAAACCCCAGTGAAAGAATTTGCAGCGTTTTTTCGTCTATTTTCGTAGATTAGAGTTGATAATTCTTCTGAGGGTTTTCGAAGGTGAAAATGAGATACAAAGATAAAATATCCCTTCTACACACAACACAAGTTGATAACTAAATAACTACAGTTCTGCGCACAGTATTGAACACGGCATTGAAACCCCTGAACGAAACAAATGAAATTTACGAGATAAAATAAAATACATAACTACGAATCATTCTTCCGCCAATACAATATACGAGGGAGGATTAAATATAAATCGGAATTCCCGTTCAAAAATGTATTAGAATAAGATAAAAACTACTATCTACATATTATTTTCTTATATAATTTCCATATTTAGAGACACTCGTCTATGTAATGGAAGTTTTTTGATGCCGACATAAAAAAATGAGGGACATGCATTCAGTACCTAATTATTGTACTCGTAATTGCGCATTGCTGATTCGATCGTCAAAATTTACTAGGTGATTTTTTGTTTAAGATTCACATTCATGTTGAATTTTTTCTATTGAAGTTTTAGCCCTTTGAGAGAGCGAACAGATGAACGTAAAGCTCTCCTACTGGGTTCATTCGATTCACTATAGTGATGTACACCAATTACAAAGATTGCAACACAAGTTGAAAAATGAATTGACCCATCCAAATTCAAATCCATCATAAATGGCGTTTCTTGAAAATACATCATTCCATGGAAGTGGAATATAAATTTTAATAATTAATGTGGTGTACATATAGTGTTATAGGTAGGTACATTTTAAAAGATAGAGGTAAGAACCAACTCTAGGCTGGGCCACAGTGTTACAATATCCAGCTCGGTCATCAGTTATTATTGAATTGAAGAATGTAACATGTAAAATGATGTAAATAAACTATCTCTCTATCTATCTATCACATCTCAAAAGAAAGCAGCAAGAATTCAAAAACATTACTGTAGGGATGTGGTCCCTGAAACAGGAATGCAACAGATCTAGTACCTCATTGTTCTCATATTGCCTGGCGACATTCTGCGAGTGAATATGTCAACATAAACCGGAATAATAAACCACAAAGTCTCAGGGAAGAAGAGGAATCGTCAACCCAACGACGAAACGACCCTGGAGAAGGAGATGAGAGAAACGTAAAATATCCACCGTGCTCTGGGTCTGTCGCCAGCCACTCCATAGTATTTTCCACTCTCATTCCTCGCATTGAAAACAACCCTAAGATTAGAGAGTGAACGCATGATCGTACACCAACCCGATTGGTCTCATTAGATTCAGGGAATTAATTTCTACCTGAATCAAACAAAAAAACACCCTCTAGTTCTTGAGATTTCTATGATTTAATATTTCCTCCCTTAATATTAACCCTTGGAATTAATTGATCAAGACGCCAAGATTACTGGATCAATTTAGTATTTTTGAACAATATTTCCTAAACTTTGGTTCTTTAGTTTCCGAGAAAAGTTCCAAGTAGAACGGTTATCTTATACAAAATTAATAAATCTGTGGGTAATAAGTTTGCAGCTTTTTTAATGCTCCTACATTACTAAAATACAGAATATTTTTGATAAAAAATTTTCATCATTTAAAGTCAGACGATGAAAAATATTGTAATGTATTTCATTTATTTGAAAGAAATACATTTTATCCTCATTTTAAGTGAAAAAAGATTACAAATATTTGTCTTTTCCGCTAAATACAAAAATCACGTTATATGGGGCTCGTTTTTATTTGAACTCTTGTAATGGATTGTAGCCAACTGTTAAAATTTGAAAACATTAGAGTCGGAATGCAGGTTGTAAAACCAGTATCATGCAAATTATTACACAGAAGTTTATTATTTCTGTATCAAATAGCCCTTCTACGCAAATCACTTAATCTATGCTTATTAGACGTGGTCTGTGGTACACTATCCAAACTCGACGTCTCTCGCCTCCATATCTTGTAATTGCATTCAAGATTAAAATACCTGGGATGCCGCCAGCCACGCGGTCTAGCTCAAATCTCCCATTGAACGTTTTTGCAACCCGACTCTCCTGCTCGACCGTCTACCTGTGACCTTAAACGATCGTTTTTCATGACCCGACGATGAGATTTTTCAAATGGATCATGCAAGCCCGAGTGGTCTCATTCGATTCAGGAACAATTTATATCTTAACCCAACAAAAAATTGGCATCTTACATCGAAAGTTTTCGAGATTTCAATTTTTTATTGATTAATCCTTAAGTATCAATTCTTTAGGATTGATTGATCAAGAAACCGAGATTACTGGCACATCCGGATCAATATGGTTTTGAGCCAAATTTCGTAAAATTTGGTCAAGTGGTTTCGGAGAAAAGCTTCGGACTTCAGATCTTTTGTGATCCCATTATTGGATTGTACACCCCTAAAAACATAAACCTGCGGATTTTTAGCCCGATATGGCAAATCGCTTTGATGTTACGATTTTCCTGACCAAAAATTGCTCCGATAGCGCACAGTGAGCTGCAAAATGAGATATCAATTCATCTTTGTGATGGTACAAATTCATATCGGAATCGACAAGGAGTATTAGCAGACGACCGCAATTCTCTCTGGTAACAGATATTTGAACCAAACAGTTTAATTGGTCGAGTAGATCACAATCGCTCTGCCATCGAAATTATTGATAGAAATCATCAACTTTTGGTCTCGGCTCCTGGACTATCACATTGTTTTCGAGTAGGGCTCACGGTTAGAGGCTTACCTTAGAGGTAAAAAGTATTAGAAATGGCGACGCCAATCCGCTCTAATCCCAGGTTTAAGAACCAAACAGTTTAATTGGTCGCGTAGATCACAATCTCTGCCAGCACAAATATTGATAGAAATTATCAATTTCGGACTCGGCTCCTACACTATCACGTTGTTTTCGTCTATGCGTACTACTTATAGGCGTATCTTAGAGGTAAGGAGCATGAGAAATGACTGTACAACAGATTTTAGAACGAAACAGTTCTGTTGGTGGAGTAGATCACAATCTCTGTGAGCACAACTATTGTTAGAAATTATCAACTTTCAAACTCGGCTCCCAGGCTCTCACGTCCTTTTCCCCTAGACGTAACATACTCATTCTAATGTCGGCTGATCCTAACCGCTCGATCCAGCAGGTAAAGTTATAAGTACCTACCTACTCCGTGTGACAGTAACGACGCAAGACACATGTTTCTGTCCACGACGAGCATTTTTATTATCCCGATTCGCCGACCGTAACATCCAGTTGTTCTTCACGCTCACGCGGAAATAGCGTTAACGAAACAATCAATTATTTACCCACTTATAAGGTGCACGCTATCAACTGAGAAGGCATCGGGCACAACACGTTGGCCATGTTCGAGTATTTGTTGGGTACCTGATTCCGTTAAGCCTTCTTCTCATGACGAAACGACGAATAGAACTAGTTCCTTTTCATCCTCCTCTTGATTGCCTATGACACGTAGTTCTTGTGTAGGTAATGTTGATTCATTGATCATTAGTGTAGTAAATAGTCTTAGAAAATTCTTTATCATAAAAGTTGTAGAATGAAACCTTGTTACAACCATTCAAGGGAAGAAAGTGCCACGGAACATGGTCCCGCAGACATGTATGCCTTCAAATCGCTAACTCGACCAGTATTTTGGGTCCGCCGCTCGAGTTGTATATCCAATAGAATACAATTATACAATCGCGATGAAATTGATTTGAGATTATTAGATCGTTCTTCCCGACTTTGTCAGAGTGATGCAGCGGCGTAGCGAACACATTCCTCATGAAGGGCAACTTGAGTATTCGAAGATTATATGATATTGAACAAAGCTGTTCAACCCGAACAAACCGTGATCAAGTGAAAATTGCTGTTTTTACACAACTGATTTAGCTGAGCGAAATGTGCCTCCCGATCGGATGTCAAAAATGACCCATTGGGGAGATTCATTGTTCAAAAATTGTTGAATAAATAGAATTTCCGTCCTACGTTCCCACCTACCCTGAAAAAATCATATTTATATGTAAAATACTACCTACTTAATTAAATTTAAAGAAAAAGCAAGCACATTGTACAATGTTTGGCCTGAAGTAATGTGTTGAACTTAGTTTCAACGTGGGAAAGGAAGGTGAGGTTTTAGTGGGTTTGAATCCTACACAACCCGAAGAGCGGTCCCTTCTGGGTAACTTACGAGATCCGATTTTCACCTTAGGATCTTAAAGATTTCCTCAACTGCCTACCGGAAAAAAATTGCAGTCTATAAATTAAGACAATTATGTAACCTTTTGGTTGTCCAATCAATGCCTTCTCACGGGTAAGTCGGCCAGTATTACGGGTCTATCGTGCTAATTCTGTAATGAATAGAATAATGATACAATCGTATTGGAATTGGTAATATTTTCATTGGTATAATACTTGTATCTTTAATTGTAACTGTATCTGTATCCATAGTTCCTTTTTCAGACACAATGAAAAAAATCGTCCTAATTTAATCAGAATTCGGAAAATTTACCCGTACTACTAGTCTCAGTAAATCTATCTTTCTACAGAATGAGAAGCGGAGAAGCAACAGATTCTAGGAATATGACGAGCCAAATTTAATTCAATTTATTTTTATTTCATTTTGATAATTTATTCTTATCATTTCCTGTATCTTCAAATATTTCTGAATGAAACTTCATATTACGCTTTTATTTCTGTTATATTGAGCTAGTCCGTCTTAAATAAATTATAACCCATAAAGTGAACCAGTCCGAAATATTTGAGGTTTTAATAGTAAACCCTTTGGCCTCCAAAATTTCCTATACGAATTTTTGCACACATCGTGCCGTACTAAGGTGGTTTTCGATTCAAGTTCAATCCGTATTCTTAGATTCCAGATTTTTTCGATTGGTTCAGTTTTGAGTATTTACCCAATATGAGCAAGTCCAATGCAACAGAAGTAATAAGATGATATAAAGTTCCTTATAGAAATCTTCTAAAAGTACAAAAGTACAAAACTCCGTATTGGAGTACATTATCAAAATCATTTTTGTTGTTTAATTTAAGTAAATGAGGTTCATCACATTTCTCATTCTCATTACGGAACTAAAAATCAAAAAATTGCATGTTTCTTTGAAAATACACTCCTTAGCCATATCGCATGACTCCAGAGTAGGTGTGAAGTAGAGGTCAATTTTTCAAATTCCGGTCGAAAAGGACGACTTTTCCGATTATATCCGAAAAAGTAACTAAGTTACAGATTCGGTTACAACAACAGATGCAAGTATCCGTAGTTACATTCCGCCGGCAAGTAGTTGTATCTGATTTCAGATAGAGTTACAGTATCCATAAAAGTATCTGTGGCCGTGTAGTAGTACTGTAAAAACAATGAATTTGATAAGTTGGATAGTTTAACATCTTTTCCCACAAGAATTGCTCAAATTTGAAAGAAGTATTCGAAGAAGTACCTAGATACCCAAGTAACTAGATATTGCCAAATTCTGGAATCAAGTAAATTAAAATAAACCTGAATGTTTAATGAAACCATTAACCCAGAAAGTGGCGTCACATTGTTAGCTAGTTGGAATCGCCCTAGGGAGTCGCCTATTGCCAACAAGTTCTGTTTGGGATTGTTGGAGAGCACCTAATCTAAAGTACATAAGTGGAATGGAACAACGTAGGAGGGACGGAGGAGCGTAATGTCCCCCGTATTCACCTATGAACGGGGAAATTTGGCCGGTTGGGATATTCATTGTCAATTCTAATTCAATTAACCCGTTTCAAGGCAGAGTACGTTGTGACTAATGCTAGATGTGGGGGTTTAGGGAGCCCGGTTTGAATTTGGGATTGAGTTTCGAACCTGAGGCCAGGTGGCGGTAAGGGGGGATGAATGAAGGGGTCGGGTAACTAACTGCAACTACCCCATTGCCCTCAGCTCCGCGAGGGTAGTGCGGTTTTACTTATGGAAAACGCCATTATTTCCCTTGATGGCCACCTAAATAGGTCGGCAGGGTTGTTTCACCCGCCCGGAAAGTGGCGAGTATCAATTTTGCGCATCCAACTCACTTTCCGTATGAGGGAGGTGTCACCGACGGGTTTACGTCCTCGGAAGTTCACTTACTATGCCTTTACTAAGGCGAGATGAGATTAGAGTGGTTAGTGTAGTAAGTACGCCAAGTCGGGGTAATGCTCTTACTTCATCAAAGCTCGCGAGAGTATCGTTTCACATGAAACTAGCTGGTAAACCGAACGATTGCAACAGAACACATACAAAATTGCATGGTCAAGTACTGCGACTTCCTCACGATCACCCTCTTGGTTGCGAGAGGCTGTGTATTGTGACGTGATGGAATGGTATAGTTGCCCCTTCCATTGAGCTGAATGCGGTAATGCCCGCCTCACTCAGAGGATTACCCAGACGCTTGAAGGCGTCTGATTCATCTCCCAAGAATGGATTTTTTACATAGATACTAAAACTTTTCATGGCTTGTACCGCGAACTGTCGTAGCATATTTTGACTGCACGCACCTTGAAACGTCAAAATTTGACGTCATTTAATGACAAAATGTAGTAAATTGCAGTTTTTTGAAAAAATTTAATCTACCTAACCCGATTATTTGGGGTTGTACTGCTCAAAAACCCAAATCTGCGGCTAGCTACGATCGAACCAAGAATTGGACCGAAGGAATTTCTCCCGAAGGGGATTTCCTGACGACTGTATGTACACACATGTATTTGATAATGTACCGCAGACTACGATTGATAAACATAGATCAGAACACTTAGAAGGGCTCTCTGATATAAACATTCTAAACCCATGCGTAATAATTTGCAACGGTTTTTTATCCTTTATCGAATTGAGTTAATAATTTGTGTAGAAGTACTCAAAGTTCAGTCATCATCATTTCTTTCACAGATTTGTCTTTCCAGTCAGACAACCCAGTACCCTCCTAATTACTTGGGAATCGGAGGTTTAATTAAATCACTCACTAAACATTACTCTCTACAAACTGCTACGGTACGTACTGCCAGTGATTGGCACTTCACTTCAAAAAGAAGTGAATTTCACCGTAAAATCATCACAAAAATACTAGAAATAAATTAGAAAAGAAAATGCTTCTACACTATAGAAACGTAGCAATAAACTTTCAGGCGACAACCCACAAACTATAACGTTAAACATTTTCCAGAAGTGAGAAAATTTGTGACAAGAATAACCCTTGGCATCGACATCTTGAGCTTATACTAAAATATAAAAATACTTAATTTGAGAATTCAGCTCGGGCGGGTAGTTGAAGGTACTGGACGGGGAAAAATTTTTACAGTTAATTTCTATGAGACTGAAAGAGCAAAATTTTCCAGAGCGAAATTGTCTGCCGTTTTCAAAAAGGCCGTATAACGCACTTTTAAGGGTAAATTGAGCTCTTTGCCATCATTTTGATCTGGATTTGGTGATGTGGAAGCCATTTTGTAGTAAACTTGCCATAAACCAGGGGTGCCCACAGGAGAGGGGGGGCTATGACGCAGAATTCGTCATGGAAATACTTGGGGGGGGGGGGGGGGTTCCAAAAAAATTTTGGGGGGTAAAGTTGATTGAAACAGTGTTTAACGTGACGGCATTCAAAAATATATTAGATCACTAGGTAGAACGTAAATAATAATGAACTGCTCTGAAAGTGGTTTATACAACTTCACTCTCCTTAGCAATTAATAGTTGTTCCGTGGAAAGAGCCATAAGTTGAGTTGGCATCAGAAACTAACTCAGATCAGCCATGCGAGACTCATGGTTGTCAAATCTAATGGTTCTACCCGCAGAAAAAGTTGTATTTCAGTCTATTTCTAATGAAGAAATAATCGGAAGATTTTCTGTTTCCTCATCCCGAAGACAAAAACTGCTTTGAAGGGTTTAAAGCGATAAGTTTAACAAGCTTAGAAGGTGCCTAGATAACTTTTAGAAGGTGTCTCATACTACAAATTTAAAATGTTTGAGTTCAAACTGTTAATTTTTTTGTGTATTTTACGATATTATTATTATTTGTTTTGGGTACCAACTCACATGGGGGGGGGGGGGTGCGTCATGAAACTTAGGGGGGGGGGGGGGGGGGGGCACCCCTGCATAAACGGATATTCTGTTTTGATATTTTTACATGATTGTATCTTTCCTAAACACGGCCCTGCGGAGAAACTCGAAAACGATCCCATTTCTTCAACAAAAATACCAAAAAACCCCTTCGAGATCAGTTGTACCAAAGTTATAATTCCAACGTCTCTGTTATCGTATCTTTTTGAAAAGAGGTCCCTCAAGCTTCCTTCGGAACAATAAGAGGGAAAACGGGCGGCGGGCGGGCGAGAGCCATCTAGTGAATTATTCCTCCAAATTGCAATGGCCAACTCTCTTTTCTGAATCCTAAGTAGCAGCTTTCACTTACAAACTTACTCCCAGCGGAGGAATGAGCTCGAGGTAAACGGCTTCTGCGAGGTTTGAACCCCGGAATTTAAAGCTACGAAGCTGAATTCCCTATTCAGGCAAAAGGGGGAGTAGTGGGGGGAGGAAGAGAGATAAAGGTCGAAAAAAGAGAGGAACGATGAAGACGAGGAAGATGGAGGTGGGCCGTATTGGTTATTTATCCGGGAACTTTCTTTTTATACGTTAGCAAGCGGAAGGGAAAGTTTTCTTCCCGTGAGAGGGAGGAAGAGAAAGAATGAAATAGAGCGCGAGAGAAAGAGTAATTTTTTCTCTCTTTTTAATCTGATAAAATTGTCCCGATACAACTTAAGCGTACGAGTTTAAGTGTACTAAACGCTGAAAATTATTATTTATGTATTAGATAGCCTTTCTACGTAGAGTACTGTCATGTGCTCACACCATTCACATTCATGTTTACATTATTGCTTCCGAGTCTACTTATGTGCATGTGAAGCTTTGTTTTCACTTTGAACAATCGTTTTCAAAATCAAAATTTCCACGAAAATTTTGCATTTCAGACCTTCTTATTTATTTATTTGTATATGGGCAAGCCGAATTTGCAATTATCAATTACAACAGAAATCAGGAAAATACAAAATACTGGTGGGAAACATGTAGTAGGGGAGGGGGAAACTGGAAAAATAATTTCAATTAACGGAATTTAATGGGGGAAGAAGAAATTAAAGATTTTAGTGTCAAAAATCAAATTGGAGGTTTGTAGAGAGAAAAAGATTTGCACTGCAAGGGCAGCCGGTGAAAGGGTCGATCATGGTTTGTAGCCGAAAACGGTACGCTGAACAGCGCAGATGAACGAGGGGTTGTATGAGTGGTTGCAAATTGTATCCTTGAGAGCAGCAAAGGGCAGTCCAGGAGCTTGCAGAGAAGCACGGGGTCAGCAGAGCTCCATCTTCACTCTAGGGTGACCAGGTGGCATTTCCTCAACAAAAGGTCATAATCGATGTCGTCGGAAGGGATCGCCCATCTTATAGCAACAACCTTCGATGGACTCGCTCTAGCCGATATCCATGGACTGAGGAGAGCTGAGAGGAGAACAAACAGTGGAGGCATAATCGAGCAAGGGTTTCCTATTTTGAAGCAATTTACGATGGCATTGTGTGTGAAAACTCTATTTTGAATAAATATTCGTTTCATGTCTGAGTGTGTGTGTGTCTGACGGCGTGGAAATGAAGTACGGCCAAGATATTTCATCTTAACAAGGATTTATGTTCTAATGAAATCCGGAAAGTCATTAGTCAAAATATTAAAAATTGGTAGAATAACTAGTCATATTTGTAGACGAAAAATGAGCAACGCTTTCGTGTTTGACAACACACAGATTCACTATTTCGTTGACGAGTTCGCTTTCGCCTTTCCAAAGCCGATGTCGAGATCCAATCAATTCTCTGACACCGGCCATTTATGTTGCTAGCAACCCGAGTAAATAGCGACAAGCCGTTCATGACAGTGAACACGTTTGCTGAAGTGATCCTGGAAGGAACCTAAGATGACGTACTGAGAGGCGACGGAAGTCTCTCAGTATTAGGGTATCCAATTCTCTGAGTATCCAAATCTCTAGTATCGCAAGATTTCGGTATCCCCATGTGAGCAGCGCCTTGGTCTGCCTCCTACTTTTCCCATGATGGTGGCAAGTAAAGCTTTTATCCTTGTGAAGCTGTAGTATCCGTCCAATCAAACAATCATTTATCAATCTGTTTGAGTTATCGTTCATTTTGTTAGCGCGTCTTCTGAATTTTCAATCTCTGCTGAAATGAAATCCCACGGATTTGTGAGCGACTAGGAGGATTCGGATGACAGTATTGAGGGAATCAGTTACGAATTGGTTCAACGAATTCCACCAACTGCGGATTCCATGAACAGTTGGGATGAGAACTCTTTATTGGTCTTGGAAGGAACCTAGCTCGATTCTGAACTGGACCAGGACTAACTGTACAAATCCCTCCTGAAATGAAATGGGACGGATTGTTGAGCGACTATTTGGATTCTGATGACAGTGTTGAGGCTATCAGTTCTGAATTAGTTTGGCGTATGGACTGCGGAGTCCAAGAACAGTTCTCATCCCCTTAGTATTGGTACTGGAAGGAACCTAGTTCGATTCTGAACTGGACCAGGACTAACTGCACAAATCCCTCCTGAAATGAAATTGGACGGATTGTTGAGCGACTATTTGGATTCTGATGACAGTGTTGAGGCTATCAGTTCTGAATTAGTTTGGCGTATGGACTGCAGAGTCCAAGAACAGTTTTTATTCCCTCAGTATTGGTACTGGAAGGAACCTAGTTTGATTCTGAACTGGACCAGGACTAACTGTACAAATCTCTCCTGAAATGAAATTGGACGGATTGTTGAGCGACTATTTGGATTCTGATGACAGTGTTGAGGGTATCAGTTCTGAATTAGTTTGGCGTATGGACTGCAGAGTCCAAGAACAGTTATTATTCCCTCAGTATTGGTACTGGAAGGAACCTAGTTCGATTCTGAACTGGACCAGGACTAACTGTACAAATCCCTCCTGAAATGAAATGGGACGGATTGTTGAGCGACTATTTGGATTCTGATGACAGTGTTGAGGGTATCAGTTCTGAATTAGTTTGGCGTATGGACTGCGGAGTCCAAGAACAGTTCTCATCCCCTCAGTATTGGTACTGGAAGGAACCTAGTTCGATTCTGAACTGGAACAGGAGTTACTGTACAAAAGAACCTAATGTTACGTTCGTTTGCATGACGTCAACTGAGGATTCAAGATTTTTAATCGTCTAGGGGGAAGGGGGTCTTTATTCTGCCTTCCACCGACGACGACCACCGCCTTCTGGTCTGTCACCCACCGCCGCCCTCCATCCCCGCTTCGCCGCTGTCACTCCTCCTTTCCACCTCATTATTAAACCCCCGGGGTACCTGCGAAAGGCGGCTGGCGAGAAGAGGCGGGCCGGGCCGGTGATGGCTGGCGGGGAAGGGAGGGAATCCCCTTGAATATTGCAGGGACCCCGAGCCTGGGAGGTTTGCGTGACACTCGGGGCTACTGGGCCCCCATCAAAATTTCAGTGAGGAAACCTCCCTCCTGGACACTCGCTTCAACCTTTCGTTGTCCTCCTCCCTCCTGCTTGTCCTCCACATGTCCCGTCCTCCTCTCGTCTGTCCTCCACCGCAGTTTACTTCCACCCCATCTCCGAAGGCAAACAGCCCCCGACCGCTCTCGTACCTGAAGCGACCGGCCCGGCTAACAATAATTACACAGCTCGCAATATCCCAATTGTAAACAATCTTCCCTTCTGCACTGCCTAATATTCAGTACTTAGTACCCCAAGAACTGAATGTATTTAATAATTCATCCAATAATACAACCAAACCATAAATACAAGGTGGATAGAACCGACTATGACACCAAAAGTCGAGTGAAAGTACATTTTAAATGGAGCAGAATCTCACCAACTGCACCTCTCTGTCTCATCCAGTCCCAAAATCTGATTTCTTTATTATTATTATTTTTTACCTTGGTAACCCAAGTTTTTCAACTTCAAAACACCTTTTTTTTACCGTTTTCCAAAACGAACACCTAAGGACCGCGGTTGGAATTCAAGATTAGAAAGATGGATTCAGTTTTGTTGCAGATGTTTATTTACAGCTTGATAGGGAGAACAGCTCAGATTAGCTTGAGGAGTCTCCCAGCTAATCCAGTCTATGTGCACCATCGCGTAAAAGTCCTAAATCCTAAGGAGCCAACAGACTACAATACATCTTGAGAGCGTGAAAAGCGTAGAAAATAGCTTTTGGTGCCTCTCGGGTGATATTCGAGGCCTTTGCACCGTCAGGTAAAAGTCCTGAGGAGGCTAAAGCTACAACATAGCATGAGAGTGTGTGCAGCGTAGAAATTAGATTTAGAAGCTTTCAGCAGGACGTATGCGCCATCACACGAAATTCCTAAGGATTGAGAGAGTAAATCCAGTAGAAATTAACTTCAGAAACCCCTCAACTAATCCTCGCCATTTTCACCATCGTGTAAAAGGAGTCTGCAGACTATAAATACAGTAGAAATTAGCTTCAAGAGCCTCTCAGCTGATCCGGGGCATATACACCATCAGGTGAAAGCCCTAAGGAATCCACATACTATAACAGAGCTTGAGAACGTGAATATCACTGAACTACTGTCTCTCTGAACTACTTCTGGCCTCATGCACCATCATGTAAAACTCCTAAGGGGACTGAAGCTGCAACACAGCTTGAGAATGTGAATAGCATTGAAATCAGCCTCAGCAAATCCAGGCCATATATTGAAATTCCTAAGGAATATACAACCTGAGAGTGTAAATACAGTAGAAATTAGCTTTGAGAGTCTCTTAGCTAACCCAGAGCCTATGTACCATCACGTCCTAAGGAGTCTATGATCTAAACTGCAGCTTCAGAATGTGAATAGGACAGAAAATGAGTACTTCAGTACGGCTCCCGCTCCGTCTTCGAGCTCCAACCCCGGCGATAAAATATGAAATTCGTTAGAAACTAGTGTTGACAAACAAGATCGAGCCCTAGACATCCCGGTTCGTGAGCAGAATACTTGTTCACAATGTCCATAGAGACTCATTGCAATCATGTCAATCCTGGCCGTGTTTATAATGTTAATTGCAACTCAGGGTAGAGGTACGAGACGTACTAAAATGTTAGCAGGTATGGCATGAACGCATATCATCAAAGGATGATCAAAATTCCGTTTCGAGATAATCGCTGAGAGACGCTGACTCTTTACTATTACTGAATCACGCTACAATTTCAATAATTCGGTGTTTTTAGCAGTTGCTTCTCGCGTTTTCTTTCCTTAGGACCAAAGCCCTTCATCCCTTAACACTTAATACCGACGACAAACGCCTTAAGTAAAAGTACACACGTCGAAACGAACAAGAAAAACTCCATGAATAACGCACCCGAGCGTTTCAATAGTAATGCGTTCAAACTTGACGTTTGAGCCCCGCGCTGCTAAACGGTCAAACACTACCCCCACTTAGCCCAGTTTATACGCCAGTGTACTCAGGTTATTAGCGGAATAAACGGACATTGGCATCATTCATTCATCATGATGCCCTCCCACAAAGAAGAGCAACCGGGAAAAAAAACCGGTTTAATAATGAATTTGTCGCCGTTAGTTTAATCGCTCACTCAGCTGCCCGGACAAGATCACCTTAATCGAGTCCAATTAGCTCTTTTCTACCCCTCTCCGCCACTCTGTCCTTCCCGCGGTAATTTTTTAATCCTTAACTCCTACGGAAATCGATTACGAATGAATATTCACGGCAGAAATGACAATATTTACCGTCCTTGCATCTTTGACGTGGGTTTTTTGCACTATTCATAGTTGAGTCGGCCATAATGGGCGGCACTGCCCACTCGAGGCAAGTTCAATTTGTGTGTCGTTAAGCTCATCGCGTTCTATGAAAATTACTCGTAAAACGATTCCCGTTCGAGTTTAGTTAATTGTGGCCTTTGTCTATTTTCTGTCGAAGGTAATCGACGGGAAGGTGGTACTTTATCTAGTCATCTCTAAGTGTACTTACTTATGCGAACAATACACGGGTACTTATAGTTAAGTAGGAAAGTACAACTGTTATGAAAATGGGTTAATTGAATGAATAGGCTGATCTTAAAGCTGCGACGTTGCATACCTACTTATCTTTTGCGAATGTGAAAAGTTGGAACGATGGATACGGACGAAATTGTAGGCTCGAAAGATTTCAAAAGGTTCCACTGCCATATAAAAATATATTTATAAGTACTGCTTGCATTACGGGGACGTCAATATGTCCGGTTTTTATACGAGCAAACATATAAACAAAATTATAAACAGATAATGTGTATATTTTTTTTAACTACACATCACATCTTCATTTACCGCATTTCATGATCAAAATTTCAATGCACTGAAATATGTTCCATTAGGTACTAAACCAAAATAGAATCAGTCGAGAATTTTGTCAAAATAGAATCAGAATCAGTCGAGAAATATGTTTCAATAGTTACTAAATCAAAATAGAATCAGTCTAGAATTTTCCCTTGATCCGCGATTGTAAGCACCGATTACTACACCCCCTCTTTTCCCCCGTTGTCAACAAAAGCCAAATTTCCGAGGTTCGTGGCACAACTGGAGTAAAATTGGGATCAAACAAAAAAAGCATGATGAAAATCGTTTGAAAATTAAAAACTAGACCAATGTTCGTGATTGAACGAAAAGAGATGCAAGAAAGTCGGCAGCTTTGTAAGCAAATAGTCAATAAAAACATGTGAAAATAGTGAAGAAATAGCAATTTATCACTGTTACCCCTTCAATAAATTAAAGTACGGTGACCAAATATATATTCAGAAGAAGGGAAATGCTAAGGGAACTTGCATGGGTCATTCATACGCCAATTTGTTCATGGCCAAATTAGAGAATGATTTCCTGGCATCAAGAGCGAAAACTCCCCTGTTGTCAAAGAGAAATTTATTGACGACGTTTCTAATATGGCTTTAGGACGAGGAGAAACGGTAGCTTTTCTATATAGACTTTAGTTCACGATATTCAGTCACATTCACATGGTCATATTCTTCAATAGCCACAACATTTCTCGACGTTGACATCACTCTACAAGAAGGGAGTTTCATCACCATTGTACATGTTGAAAACACGAATAACCAATTATACTTGCATCATGATAGCTGCCACCCTCCTCACACTAAACGATCAATCCCAAGATCGTTGTTTACACGAGGTCGTCGAATCACCAACAAAAAAGAAAATTTCGAATCCTAAATTTTCGGGCCTTCAAAAAAAGCTATCCGGAGAAATTTGTGAAAACCGCTTAGTGGCAGACCATGTACAGTATGCAGCAACACCCCAGGCTACCAAAGACCGAGTGCCACTGGTAACCACGTTTCTCTTTGGAGCTAAAAAATTAAATAGTGTACTCCGTGAGCTACAACCCATTCTGACATCCAACACGCAAACAAGCGACAACCTTAAAACATTGGATAAATGTTATCCCATCGTCATCCTCGAACACAGTCACAACAATCAGGCTTACTTCCCTACAATCTCGTGATTGAAAGTGGTCAAATCATGTCGGGTAACACCCCACATTCCTACGAATGTGTTAACTCAGCAGAATGCCAATCACAACTGAGTGTCTACCAGTTGATGTGCCAAAAATGCGACAGCAATCAAAAAGCTTTTCATGCTGGCAAAGCATCACAGCTGAATCTGCGAGTCAATAACCACCGAGCTTCAGTCGCCAACAATCGGCCACTACCCATCAACGAGCATGCAAGATCCCAACGATCATTTGATGAGTGTTTTCGAGTAGAAGTCCTCAAAAAGATGCCTCCAGGATCCCATGATAGACAGTACAGATTGGCTCCACCAGTCATAAAGGGCACACAAGTGGGTTCTAAAAACAAATCAACATCCTGGCCTCAACGTCAATGATTAAAATTAATATTACGGAAGCCAATCAAAAGTCATCACATCTCTCTATCAACAACTCATTCCATCTCCCCATCAACATCCAAATAATTTTTTCATTTTACCCTTGTGATCATTCATTTCATTTTACTATTCGAAATATCAAAAATATTCTAACTTTGACACCAGACCACATCCCACGCTGCTAATTTCCCCCTCCTTACATCCAGGAGAACCATTGGTTACAAGTTCATTTTGTATACCTGTCCTGTCATTAGACAGTTCACCTCTGATCTCGATTTCACGTGAATTCAAAACGCTCCCAACCCAGGGGCGTGAGGTAATGGGAAGCCACGAGCGAAATCGTCAGACCTAGTTCCAATCCTCTCTAGAGGACGGATGGCGACGTCCGCGACACCTCCGGGTAGTCGGACGAAAATCCAAGGTGAAATTCCTTGTTTACTTTACTACTACTCCTCTAATACTATCTCTGATTTCTGTTTTATTTATTTATTGGCGAAATGAGCTCTTTTTCTTTTCGTATGCTCTTAGTACTGTCACTCGAGCCCGTTGATTTCCACCCAAGAATTCGCTTTCAGTTGCAATCAACGTTGTTAGAACTGATGTGCATTACTCAAGTTGTCACAGTTTGTACTGGCCGATCTTGCAGTGCGATGCCTCCAAGTTTTATAAATAGTATTTTAATAGTAAACTGTTGTTAAAGCTACGTATTTATCTGCAAAACTTAGTTTTCAGAAAACTGACGTTTTAGTTGCCAAGTCGTACGTGGTTCAACGAAACCAGAACCGAACTAAAATCCCTAGGAAGCTGAGAGAAAATCTTTCTCATTTGTAGATCTGTAAGGATTTGTATATTTGGACACTTGAATCGTTTAGTTTGAATGTACGCTATAGCCATATTCTGAACTGAAATTGAACCCTCTTCCCAACGAAGTTATTAGTTTTGATTTTACAGCTAAAGGGAATTTTGGTTATTTTAATGTTTCGGGGTAGAGAACAAGAAAACAATGTACCAGTGAGTTGAACTTTTCTCTCTGTCCTGAAATTGAACTTGGAGGAGAAAATGAGTGAATGACCAACACAAAAAAATTGTGAATAAATACCGGTCATCAAATTGAAAATGCTCACTTCGAAAATCGTCAAACTGAATTTTTTATTAGTCTTTAAGGTATAATTATGGCGATACTGGTCTCGGAAGAGAATTACGTCTAGAAGAATGGTATATTACGTCCTTTTTATTTCCGGACAAGTGGATTTGGTGACGTCCAATGGCGGCTTTGACGAAATCGGGTTCATTAATTCAGAAATCGGTTTTTTTTTTCTCGAAACTTCTCGTCTTGTTCTCCGTTTCCCTCTTATTACAAGGACATTAGGAAAAAAAGGTAATCGTGGAAAAGAAGATAGTTGAATAAGTCAAAGCCAGCCCTCGATCTTCCGGCCCGTAACTGGCCATTAGGGGCGTGTTCCAGCGAAACCCTTCGGCGTTCATCAAAGTTTCATTTGGAGAAATCGTCGCGGGGGAGCGCTACCTTCGCTCGGGGAACTTACCATAAACGTCTGCGCCTTTGCGTTATTCCTCCGGGGACGTAATTGTTTTATGCCATTAAAATTGCATCTAACGGCCGTGCAAGTTTAATTGTTAGTACTATATACGCGCCGGATGATTTACCAGTGCGGGAGCGGAGGGTGCTTGTGGGGTCCCCGCAATCGCTCCCCAGTTGTGATATTTGTGGTTTAGTAGGTTGGTGAGGGCGGGAGGAGCTAACTAACTTAATAATAGAAACTGTTCCCTGCGAAAATGCAATTCAATGAACCCAGAATTAATGCAACGAACTCAGGGGGTCGGTTCTGCAACTAGTCAGCAACAACTTTTAATCTATAACATTTTTTCCAAAACCACCTTGAAATACGAATTTTCTTTCCCAATTTACATGTAGGTATCGGATCTGCAAGACTAAAATGTCCACTCGCCATTTGGGCTTAAACCAGTGGCCGCTCGTCCCCTGAAACACCGGGGGGTGCACAGTGATCCCCAGGGGCTATCTCAAGGGGACAAAAGAGATGCTTTTCTTGGCCAAATAAAAATTTCAAGTTGTCCATGTCGCGCTGTCAAACCTCGTTTAAACTTCATGAAAACAAAATGCAATCAACACAAAATAATAAAAACGCCAGGTACCTAACTCGAAAACTTCTGAATAAAGCAAGATACCACTGGCCATTAGATCTCTCGACGTCAATAAACCCATCTCTCAACCAGTCCTCCCAAATTTTCGTGCGTAGCTACCCTTCCTGCCTGGAGTACTTTCCAATACTGTTTGTTCTTTATATTCATTAATGAAAATTTTAAACCCTCTCTAAATTTGTTGTTTTACGTTTCAAGATGTGTAGAACCCGAAAAATCCGTCCTTCCCCCATCTGGAGGTTTTTTTCGAAATATTGTCAAGTTCTGACTGAATTCTCGACATCGATCTCAGTAAATCAAAGGGCTGAAATGTCAAAAATCCGAATATCGAAAACTTTTGAAATAACACTGTTGTTTTTTTGTTCGTTACTTGAAGACGTGCCTTCAAAGAATCTAATGATCCCACCTGTACCGCTTTAGCTTCATCCGTTCGCTCCCCCTAAGGGATAGAACTTTGAAACTAAAAAGGAGTATTTAAACAGGAATATGAATGTGAACGTTCTTGGACATTGTAAAAATCGCCTAGTACCATATGAGGATCGCACCGGCTGATATAATTGTTGAGGAATTACGTTTCAAGAGTTCCTTTTGAAATTGAATTTTTCAAGTCATATGCAATACGAGCATAATTGTGGACAAGTGACGCGTTGGGAGGTTTTTTATTTTACCTCGGTAAATTTCAGCTGTTCTACTTGTGGATTTCTACGTCTTGTCCATGTAGAGTATGTTGTACCATAGCATTCCATGTCGTTAATTTTATCTGACCCCTGAGGATTATAAGCTCTTGCATCACGAGTGGCTATATTCTGCCCTAATCAACCTAACATCTCAGCGTGATAATAAATAACAGCGTCTACGAACTACTACAATCATATACCGTAATAATGTTTAAGCCAATTCGGGAGTGAGGAAAATTAAGGAAGGAAATATCGATTGTGGAAAATTGAGTTCCACTGCTTTTTATGTGTATATTTATTAATTCTGTATTAGTACTTCCAAACCAAATTAAAATTAAATGAGGGAGCTTCTAAAACTTCAAACGACTGAAAATCCGGGCCCCCTCACGAAGGCCGTACGCGGGAGCATCGGCTCCAGTGCCTCCCCCCTCTCTATGAGTATGATTGAGGGCTTTCTAACGTAAAACGTTGAAGCATATAAAGGCTGCAGAACTTCGTGGGCTGTAAGTTTTGACATCAGCTTCAATTTCGTACCTGTTGTTCACGGAGTTATATTCAAGACGAAACCATTCACCTGTCTTTGGACATCTAGAAGTCAATTACAAGGTATGGAGATCATTGATCAGCTGAAGGCCCTTGTGGTTAATTGCGTACCTAATCGATCCAACGTTTCTTGTTTTTATGGCATTTCAAGAGGCCGAGTTTAGACAATGTACCATGCACAACGTCAAATATACATAGATCAGTGATTTACGTAGTAGGGTTATCAAAAATACAGATATAATAATTTGCAGTGTTTTTTCTATCGTATTAATAATTTGTGTTGGTGCTATCGTCTTATTTGTTCACAACTGTCACTACTCTTGTGGCTTGCAGTTGTTTTCACGTAGGTACCCGCATGAAATGTTTTTGTACCATGGCTATTATTATATGGGTCTTATACCAACGTAGGTTTTATCTGCTAAAACTAATTGATCAGTTGATAATATTTGTGTGCCTCCTGAAATTCAATAATCGCTCTATCACCTGTGAAACACGCATACTCCAAAGCTTAGTAGAAATTCAAATCATGAATGCAAGCCAAATTAATGAAATTGAATAATAAGCCCCAGTGAAAGAATTTGCGGCGTTTTTTTTTTTTTTTTTCAAGAGCGATTACAATGGAAAAATATTCTATTTGAAAATGTTAAATTTCGTAAGACGGAGTTTGCTTATCAGAATGCTTCAACGCGTGTATCGGCTATAAACCCTTTTAGGAGTTCACTCCAGTATCCACATTCACTACATCACCAGGTTACTGCGATCCAAACAGAAAAAAATGCTGTTGTTTTTGTTTTGATTGCAGTGAATGTGGATGCAAATGTTGGAAGCATAAATCGGGCCATACATCGGGAATGGTTTGAGCTACGGACCTGGGGAGGGGCTCATTCGATTCCTCATGGAAAGTTTTTCAAAAAAAGTTCAAATTTAGGGCGCCTTGACGTTTTTTGAGGGTTTTAGGGATTTTACAAAACTTTGACAACCCTTAAAGGGCACTTTAAATTAGGTGAGAGAGCTGGCTAAAGAATTGGGGCGTTGTCAGACCAACATGGATTTTTCCTGAAATTTCAGATTTTTTGCTCCAGCCGTGCGTACGGCGGACGGACGGAAAATTTTTTATTGCAAATTTGGATTCTGCACCCTTTGAAACGTAAACCATGAAATTTTGAGGGGGGGGGGGGGGGTTAGAAATTTTTTTTTCATGAGCGATTACAATGGTTTATTATTGAATAATAAACCAATACATAATCAAAAACTTAACCTCATCAAATCTTCATTTGTTTCAGAATATATATTTATGCTAATTTTCAAATTATTATTTGACATGAATTGGTAATTTCAAACCCTGTCGGGAGATTGGTAATAGTATTTCAGTCCAGTGCGTACGCTACTGTGTACTGACCACTTATTATTTGTTTGTTTTATATTTCAAGATCAATTCACTATAATCATACTATCTTGGCTTAAAACCACTTGCAAAGGGTTTCGATGGTGCAGAACCTAAACTTTGGGCTAAAAGTGCGAAAATTCCTATGAAATTACTTATCTTCAATTACCACGGAAATTGAGTAATTTAGGAGAGTTTCGAGGAAGTATCATGCGTTCATACTTATTTTTGCGTCAGAACTACTTAAGCCCAGTTACCGTAGCCTCGAATCGGCCGTTCAATCGATGGTTGATTGTTCCAGTTAAACAGCAACTTGCAATATTCAAAACTCAATGAGGCCGATTAGAGGAAGAAAACCGTGTCGGCTACCGTATGTCCTCTCCTAAAACGATTTGTCCGTATCTTCGGAATTATGTCCCCCGTATATTTAGGACTTAAATTCGAGTATACCGAATGTGCCCCGATATGTCCATCGGGCTCTGCAAGTCGGTTAAGTGTGGGAGTTTCGGAATTATTCAGCGTTACCAAATTATGCTTCTCAATTGCCCATATGAAGAAACTCGGAAACTCCGTATCCTCTCTCGGATAATCGCGAAAAAAAATACGTCAGCACAGGGGCGTTCACATTTTATGAAGGTAAAGGTCGTACACATTTACATAGCGTGACTGGAAACGACAGATATGCGCCGCGTTGTCATGTGTAATACGCGCTTAGGTACCGCCGTGTTAGTTATGCACTCCTCTTTTTCCGTATCCACTTCATGCATATTACAGTTTCGAGTCAACATTGGTTGCGGATGCCGTGCGATCACTATTATAGAAAAATCTGTTTTCAAAATACCTTGTAATGATGGAAAAATATTGTGGTTTCGCTAAAGACCATACATTGACAACTGCAGTGGTGCAATAACAACGTACACACAATACTATAAGAAAACTGCAGCGAATTATTACACAAAGGTTTATTATTTATGCATTTGATAACCCTTCTATGCGAATCGCAGCACTAGCATCGCTGGGAAGCAGAACTTGTGGTTGGACCAAAGACCATACATTGACACAAAATGACAGTGGTGCAATGACAATGTACACCCAGCATTATAGGAAAAATGCTACAAACCATTACACAAAGGTTTATTACTTCTGTATTCTATAACCTTCCTAACCAGATCACTGGACTAGCAGAACTGGACTGTAGGTACATTCAGAAAAATTCATAGAAATCCTGATGAAATTTAACAAGATTAAATTTGAAAAGCAGCAACAAGAATGCTTCCGCTTGCTCTCCTCAACGGAATTTAAACTTCGGAGATGGTGATATAGATATAGATATAGATCGTATAAGAGTATACGACCTCCGCCTGCTTGGGCTATAGCCAGCCAGGCGATCTAGCTCACACCTCCTGTTAAACTCACAGATCCGCAGCCCGACCATCTATCTAACAGATTTTCCAAAAGGTGGGCGATTATCGGCAACCCTAGTGGTGCAATTCACAAAACTAATTTATATCTGAATCAAGCAACAAAACTATCCGGTTACATCGAACATTTTTGAGATTACGATTTCTTTATATATTATTGCTTAAATATAATCCCTTAGTGTTGATTGATCATAATACCGAGATCACTGCCACATTTAGGATCAATTTTGGATTTTTGAGCCGAATTTCATAAACTTTCATCGAGTGGTTTCGGAAAAAAGCTTCGGACGGCGTACGGCTGAGAAGGGGTTTTTTAAATTAAATTTTCGAAATCTTGAAATGTGAACCAACAAGTTTTGAGGATGACTAAAATGATGTTTTTCATGGCCGGTTACGAAGGTTCGCTATTAAAAACTATAAACCACACAAAACTACACAATTTTTCGTTGACTTCAATAAGGGTGACCTAGGTTTGAGTTGTCTCCCAGTTAAGTTGATTACCTATTTCACTCGTGGAGGACAATCTTCAGCATTCTTTGCTAGTGATCAATGTTCCATTCGGATGGTTTCAAATATAATTAGTTCTCACAATATTCAGTTCGTATTTTGCAGTGGGTGTGTGAAGTGGGTATTTTGCCAGAGTCGACTGTTTACATTTAGGTTTGATTGGTTTCACAGATTCATAAATTTACCCATGACGTCTCCTAGATCACCTGGACAATAGCTCCCGTTAAGCCTGTTAAGCTGTTAGTCACTTGGGTTGGGTCTAGGTATTTTATGTTTTGCATAGTTTGCACAAACAAGCAATCACTGACTGCCCAACACCCAAACAGCTGTGGAAATGCTCCCTCTGACTTGGACCTCACCACCATAGCGGCTCTCTTTTAAACCACCTGGTTCGAGGCTGGCTATTTGGTACTTTATGTAAGTACCATTCGCAGTAGCAAACTGAGGCATGGTTGTACAAAAAAGCAATTACCGACCGCTCGATACCCAAACACCTCTGAACATGGTCCCTCTGACCTGGCTTTCTTTGCACCTGGAGAACAGCTCAGATTAAGTTTATCAAACTTGGTTTAAGCCACCTGGTTAAAGTCTGGATATTTTATAATTAGTATAAGAACCATTCGCAGGAAGAAACTGAGGTGTGGTTGCACAAACAAGCAATCACAGACTGCCCAACACCCAAACAGCTGTGGAAATGCTCCTTCTGATTTGGACCTCACCACCATTATTGCTCTCTTTCGCGCCTGGAGAACAGCTTAGATTAAGTTGATTACACTTGGTTTAAATCACCAGGTTTGAGTCTTGATATTTGGTACTTTGCATAAGTACCATTCGCAGTAAGGAACTGAGGCTTGGTTGCACAAACAAGCAATCACAGACGGCTCGAAACCTGAACACCCAAGAAAATTGCCTCATGCGGAAGACGTAACTACACTTCCAGGCCGGCCGAACGGGGGATTCATGCAAATGTAACGGAGGGAGCTGTTTGTAATCGGGCACTTTCCTATAAAATATTAGCAAACTCTTCCATATACCCCCGCACACCTCCTCCGGTCGTTCTTTTACGAGAAAACCACCCTCCCCACCCTCTAGAGGGAAATTGTATCAAGTAATAAAAGAACCTCCGAAACCGGGGCCCTTCCAGGGCCTCTCAGAGGCGAAGAATGGTCCTGAAAAGGGAGGGGGAAGGAGGGGGTTAGGTAGAGGCTTTTTCTCCCCAAGAACCCGTGGAAATATAAGGCGGGAGCGCGGGAGCTTGAAAAGATTTTATGAAATATTAATCGTTTGGATAGGAGCCGTTCTGAGAGTAACTCCTATTGTACACCACTCTAAATTTAACTTTCCGAAAGAACGGAGGAGACGGGGAAAGTAGGAGAATATGGTGGGGGGACACGAGAGGGGCGGTAGGTCTTTGTGAAGCGTCTTTAACCCACGGAACAAAAATCGTCCTGAAACCTTCCTACGTAAGGAAAAGAAAAACCTTTCATCGAGTTTCCTTACGTTTTCAACAAAGCCATCTCCCTGTTTAACAATTCACTTTTTTCCCCCCCATTTTTGTTTCTTTACACTGTGTCTAAAGATCGTAGAAATGAGCCAATCTTTATGGAGGTTCACCTTTGTTACGGAAAATGTATTGTATTAGAATTTTCCGTCATCATCGGTGAGGTTGAGGGGGTGGGAAGGGCTTTAATTAGGTTGTCACTAGCTGCTCCCTTACCCTTTCCCCTATTAGCTCTGTTAATATTGAAACAGCTTCGTTTCCTTTATTCGGGATCAAAGGCCCCTCGCGGGGGTTACGCTCTCGACATTGTTACACTTTATGTTTTTCAATTAGAGCTACTTTTCATCAAAGGGAGTTTGAGTTTGCACCAACGGGGAAATATAATTCAATTGGGTACTTTTTTTCCAACATTCTGAACAACCTGAAGGATCAAAGAAAAGTAACGTGACCGGAAGAATAGTTCAAATTCAAATACTTTAGTGTACGTAAAACTAAATGTTTATGTAATTGCACCCATTAAAAAAATTGATAACAAATGTTTAAAATTCAAATGTTTGCATTTGGTTAAACCCTGTGGCAAAAACTGTGAAGTGATGGAATGGTATAGTTGCCCCTTCCATTGAGCTGAATGCGGTAATGCATGCAACTAACCATACCCATCACACTCCCAGGGCTCTGAGAAAAGCTGGAGCCTTCAGTTACCTACGGGTTGAATTTGAGCAAAACGCTACAAATTATTTCAAAAACGTTCATTTCTTCATTAAATAGACCCTTTGGACAGATCATTGGAATATCAACAATATTCAACTTAAGCTATGTAATCTACTCGCGTATCATCAAAGTATAACTCTAGGCATTGCCACCTTAGAAAAGAAAAAGCTTTGAAACTAAATCAATCCCGAACTTGCCAGGCTTTGCCCTCTTTGTAGGTAAAGGTTAGTTGTTGGAGGCAATATTCCAAATTTAGAAGGAACGAGGGAATTTTGAAATTGCGGCCCTTTCAAAGGGATGGTTGATCGTGTTGTGAAGCAGGTCGTTCATATCCCGCGCATATCTCCGGAGTTGTCACCAGTGATGTATGAAGGGGAGCTCCGCTGAGTGGGGTGGAAACAGAGCTAGCTGAGTTGCTCGTATTATATCAATTTGCGGAGCCCTCCCTCCTCCACTCGTCTGACCCCATGCACTTCAGATTAGCCTCGTGTTAGTCCACCCCTTGAGTTAAAATGTGATTACTCCGTTATTATTTGTAACCAATTTCACAGCCCTCGCTCCCTCCGTTTGCCCTTCTGTTTCTCACTTCTGTGTTTTTGTCACCGCGTGAACCCCCCCTCGTCGCCACTATGTTGCCATTTGGCCTTTCATGTTCCTCTCTCCTCGTAGTCAACGGTTTATTGGGGTAAGGATTAAAGCTAACCCCTGCAGGCATTAGTTCTACGCTCGTAGGTATTCATGTCCTAATAAGATTTGGGAACCACTGGGTTGAGCCAAAATAAGCTCTTCATGTGAAAACCCCTGATACGCCGTATATGGACTTAAGCCTGACAGTTTGTTTGCGTCTAGAAGTAAATTCAGACGTTTGAAATGACAATAAAACGCTACCATATTGCGTAAACTGATTGCTTAGACAGCTCCTTTTCTGAAAAACAAAAACCAAAGGTATGCATGATATACGTGAGGACATACGTCTTGGTACACCACAAAGAGATGAATTGGAAATCCCCATTAGAAACTACGTGAACGATGAATTCCAATACCCACAAGTCAGGTGCATATCTCACACACGCAAAATCATGGATGTTCATAATGAACAAAGTGGCTCAGGAAGTTGCAGCTATATTGGAGCACCTAATGAATTTTACATGCACAATGTAAATACGAGGCTAACACATGTCTTCATTGATATTATGTGAATACTATGAATTATGTAAGTATATTGAATGAGTGTCTCAACAATTTAAAAACATGTGTTTTGGTCCGGGCCTGGTTGTTCTTTGTTCTTGCATGGCAAAGGCTTCTTTCCCTTACGTGGGAGCGTTCTATGTTCCATAGCGATCTCAACTTGACTTTAAACATCAAAAATTAATTTCCCAAGTTTACTTTGTGCATTAACTCCTTGCTTAATGTTTAGTTCTTATGGCAAAAACTAAAGCTTCCTCGATTGATGGTTCAATTCTTTGATAGGAAATCTCCATACATCTGCCATGGGAACTGTATTTGAACATGTTTTCATGGACAGAACGAACAAAGCTTCCGATTAAATCAAACCACGTCACAAAAAATCGCTTTTACTTCCTGCTTCCACTCATCTTCAGCATTTGGACTTTCTTGTATGTTTTGCACGATTCGTAAAACGCCATATGGATGACTTAGTATGTCTAGATCCAATCCAATGTATTGAATGATGCTGTTGAAGGAATGTTCGATAAGTGTTTGAATGTAGCAGTACAAGATATTACCAAACAGTCAAAGTCCCTCACGAAGGATTCGAAGGAAGGCGCTTGTTTTCCATTATTCCAAGAATATGAACAAGGCATCTTCCTCTACGTAGTCTTCAGGACTGTCCATTGTCCATATCTCCACAATGGGATCTCCACATTGTCCATGTCTCCATCCATTGTCCCCAAGTAAAACAACTACTGCAGAAAGATGTAGTAAATGTTGTGGCTCGTTGGTGCAGATTCAAGTTGAACAAAATGCTTGAATTGAATCACTCCCGCTGCTCACGATGAAATATCATTTGGAAGACTTTACGTAATTATGTATGGATTTAATCCAAAATATGGCTTGGTTGATGATGTTCCACTTCTGTTCACTTATACAGCAAATCAACTGGAAACATTCATACTTAAGGGTCTTATTCAACAGATATCGTTTGAATGTGGTTTTAGAAGACATCACACGACAGTGAAACGTTTCTCTTCCACTCGAGTGCGGCAATTGGAAGACAAAGCGTGCCATTCGTTTGTTTCCTCCCCCCGTTCCAGAGAATAGAAACAGAAGAAACCCCACCATGAATAAGCCATCTTTGCCTCCCACTTAGCCTCTTGGATTGTCCCCGCCTCGTCCACAACTCCAAAGGCTGATGGTTTCCACCCATCCATACCTCCCCAGCAGTAAAACAACCCCTGCAGGAGGCCGACCCTAAATATTATTGCCCTTTAGGCGTATATTTCACTTTATAGCCTCCTACAAGAGTAGTAATACCGTTGCCTTTTTCCTTCAGAAGGCTTTATGTTCCCTTCCCGACGTTCACCCCTTATCTCTCTATTTCTGGGCCTAGGACTCTCCCTCTCGTTCTTTCTTTCTCTTTCTCCTCTGACTGCTCTTTTTTTTCGCAGGGCCCCAACAATTGTAAATCTCTCGGAGTTTTTCCTCTACCCAGTTCCACTTACATATTTACCTTTTCCTGTCGGAGGGTGGAGAGGAAAGCGCTAAAACGCCCCCGTTATGGCCGGAGGAGGGCGGGACGCGAAGCGTCTCAATTGCCCATCTAATGGCCTTTCCACCTATTCTCTCTCATGTCTGTATGTTCTTTTGTATTCTCTCTACTCCATTTTCCCCCTCTCCACTACCATTTACCACTCCCCGTTACCGCCTCCTGCCCATAAACTTGCTAAATATATTTTTACTGCACTTCACCTCACTTTTCTCGGGTTTAATATATTTTTTCTCTCTGACGTTTTTTTTCTAGCGGCGGCCCTTGATAACGTCGTTCCCGACAATCAAAAACATTTGAGATGCGACTTCTCGGCGAATACATTCTCCTGTAATTGCGTGAAAAAAAAATTGCACCTAAATAAATTTATTGGCTTAATTGTATTGGGTACAAGCGTTTCTGTATTTTGTTTTATCTTGACATTTGGACGTATATTGAAGGAGGGAATCGGTCGATGACGCCCAAAGAAGGTTTGTGGCTTATCAAACTTTACACAACTCATAAAAGAGACACGCTTTTCCTTCTAAGCACCCTTATAAGCAACTATAATAAAAAGTGAAATGATATTTTGATCAAATAATAAAAATAGTTTAAGGATCGAGGAGCGATCGATTAGCAAGTGGGAATTTGAAAGCTTACATTCACGTCTCATCGCTTTACATTAAAAAACGCAGCAAATTATTATAAAAACGCTGCAAATTCTTTCACTGGGGTTTATCATTCATTTGGCTTGCATTCATGATTTGAATTTCTACTAGGCTTTGGAGTGTGCGTGTTTCGCAGGTGATAGAGCGATTATTGAATATCAGGAGATATGCATAGAGCACGTAAATCGGTTCTCAAACAAAATACCTATTTGGATTGATCAGTTGATCATATTTGTGTCCCTCCTGAAATTCGATAATCGCTCTACCACCTGTGAAACACGCACACTCCAAAGCTTAGTAGAAATTCAAATCATGAATACAAGCCAAATGAATAATAAACCCCTGTGAAAGAATTTGCAGAGTTTTGTTATTGAACCTCAAATCCCCCCACAATAAAAACATCTATAATATATCAAGTCACATTAGCACTCGTATTGCTTCAAAACTTCCCCAAATCCAAATTTAAACGATGTAGCCATAGGTAGACTGATGCAGAGGAGGCACACAAATATGATCAACTGATCAATCTAAATAGGTATTTTGGTTGAGAACCGATTCACGTGCTCTATGCATATCTTCTGAAATTCAATAATCACTCTATCACCTTGAAACACGCACACTCCAAAGCTTAGTAGAAATTTAAATCATGAATGCAAGCCAAATGAATGAAATTGAATAATAAACCCCAGTGAATGAATTTGCAGCGTTTCATGCATATCAGAATGCTTCAACCCGTGTATCGGCTGTAAACCCTTTTAGGAGTTCACTCCAGTATTCACATTCACTACATCACTAGGTTACTGCGATCAAAACAAAAAAAAACTCTGTTGTGTTTGTTTTGATCGCAGTAACCTAGTGATGTAGTGAATGTGGATGCAAATGTTGGCACTATAAATCGGGCCATACATCGGGAATGATTTGAGCTACAGACCTGGGGAGGGGCTCATTCGATTCCGCATGGAAAGTTCTTTGAAAAAAAGTCCAAATTTAGGCTGCCTTGACTTTTTTTGAGGTTTTTAGGGATTTTACAAAACTTTGACAACCCATAATGGGAACTTTAAATTAAGTGAGAGAGCTGGCTCAAGAATTGTGGCGTCGTCGGACCAACAATTCCTGAAAATTTCAGCTTTTTTGCTTCAGCCGTTTGGGAGAAATCGTGCGAACGGCGTACGGCGGACGGACGGAAAAATGTTTATTGCGGATTTGGATTCGACACCCTTTGAAACGAAAACCATGAAATTTTCAGGGGGGGGTTAGACAATTTTTTTTCAAGAGCGATTGCAATGGTTTATTATTGAATAATAAACCAATAAAACTTCCGTAATTCACTTCCTGGTAAGTACGCCAGATTCGTCTAGACGAAAAAGCAAAGTTTTTCAAAAAACTCCCTAAATTCGGTCTTATTAGGCTAGGCACTAGGAAAACTGTAATTTCGTTAACGAGCCTAAAAAACTCGTAATAGATTCCATTATGGGTTCGTGAATTATTGATTTTGACAAATGACTAAATAAATGTGCATTCTATTGAGAGAGTTGTGATAATCGCACCACGAACGGGTCTAAGCTCTTGAACAATTGAAGTGCTGGTTTCAAAAGGGATATCTAGGTGAATAACGGTTAGTTAGTATACTTACTAAACTAGGAGTATTAAGGAAAGACGGGTTCGAGTGGGTACCTAATGGTGCAATTTATTTTGATAATTTTGATTTTTTAGTTTGGTTTTCGGGATTTTGAGATGTCAACCAACAAATCGGATGAAGATAGAGGGTCACTTTTCTTGCTGGTCGATTGCAAAGGTTGGTTATGGTATAGATATGGGTCTATATTTCAAATTCATCACATAAGATATTTTTAAACACATTTTATTTTAAGCTAGAATCGAATTAAGACTATTGACGTCATCATTTCGGGTATAATTTTCCGTTTTATCTGTCAGGAGCACAACAACATTCGGAGGCTTGAATTGGCGCCAGTGGCTTATGTCGTCTCAAGCCGTAGTGGCAACCCTGTCTACGGATTTCTAAAATCCCCAGGCAATCCTACGAATGGTCTGTAGTTTCCGACACTGAACGTTCAAAGTAACTATTCTTCCATCTTGACTTTGGGATGGCTGTTAACAGCTTAGACAACTAGAAACGCGCTAATAAGATACGAATTATCTGAAGATAGTGATTAGGAAAAGTAAACAAACGGCTATTTGGACGCCAAAAAATCACTTAGTGTATGGTGGTGATTCCCTGTACTACTATTTATGTTTATGTACAAGCGCCAAATATTCAAGCATTTATTATTCCCCAACCACCTCTTGTAGAAGATTAAAATTCATTTAAACTGTATAAAAACTAGTATTTCAAGCTTCTGAAAGATTTTTCACTGGAAAACCTGTATTTTCTACCGCACTTTTATAGGTACCTGATTATTTGAACTGGATTCATTTCAACAAAAGATATTTTTTTAAATCATGCACACCACCCTCCTATCCATTCATATGGCATGCAACATTGGTACCTACTACAGACCTGAGATCTGGCACAAGAATTAGCAAATGCTACGAAAACTCGCTCTGGTTGCTGTCACTAAAATACTTTAGTTGGTAGAGTTGATCACTGTTTCTGCGTGACAGCGGATCCAAACAGTTCAACTGGTAGCATCTGCTTGCTGTTAGGTTCCCATTTCTGGGACTAGAGCGTTTTGGCACGCGGGAACAGTGATGTGCTCTACCATGTAATTCAACTCTTTAGGAGGTGCTGGTAGTCTGTATTTCATCTATAAAAAAATCTTGTCACAGAGTTAGCCTCGTGATATTCGTGACAGGAGAGGTGGCGATATGAGGGTTGCTCATGAAGTAAGGTCTCCATTCCGAACCAATAATTGTTTAATCAGTGAACAAGAAAAGTTTTCCTTTATCACTTTGATTGTACATGCATAGGTAGTTCTCAAATAGTCACAGGAGTGCAGCCTATCTGGTTGACTCCTAAGGAAAATGCTCGTCTTTTGCTCTTTGATCACAAATACGGGGCCTCCAGGATATTGCTGCCGATTTGGATTTTTCATGAGAACGGTAGGTACCTACCCAATTTGACTGAGCTCCATTGTAGATATCTGCTTAGGCCAGCCTAATTATTCCTGCCCTCTTTTCCTCTCCTCCGAAGTCATAGAGATCTCCCATTTTATTATTGAATGAACCAGCGAAAAGGGCTCAACTGCGGGGAAAACGTGGGATGAAGAGGTTCGAGAAGATGAGAGGAGGTTGGGGCGGAGGGAAGACAACCGAATTATGCATAAAGTCCCCTTTGGGAACTTTCCTTGCTTTTCGAGGAAGACGAAGACAGGGGGGGGGGGGGGGGAGTTTGAAAAGAAAATATCCCTTTGTGAAAGCGAGCCCTCCTCTCCCTCTTCCCAAAAGGAAAAGGTAAGGAAAAGGCAGTTGCTTGCCATATGGCCAGGAATATAATCAAGGGATGGTCGGGCGGGGGCGGTGGCTGTGGAGGGATGAAGGAAACACATTCCTGCATAATGCACGGACAGAGCTGGTTCGCATTCGGTCGACATGCAATACAAAGCTAGCGGGATGGGGTTGTGTGCATAGGGAGCCCCAGTTGTGCGAGAGGGGTATGGGAGGGGTTCCGCCTTTTCTCGAATATGCCCCCGTTTTCCCGGCTTATTTCCACATTGACGAGCCCTTTGGGAAAAAACGGAGAAGAAAATTTTTTTCTTTCTTCGAGGAAGGAAGGAAGATTTGATTGCGTTTTTCCGGAGGCGCTTTCCGCGGAAGAAATTCGTGCTCAGTAATTAGTCGGGATCTCTTGGAGAAATGAGGCACCGTTTTTGAAAAACCAATTCAAATGAAAATGTTTTCAACTTGAGAGAACCTGACATATCCATAAATTTAACGCTTTTCTTCCGAAGAAACTGACTGATTTTGGACTAAGTCACTCGGAAGTTGCGGAACCCCATTTCAATGAAAACGGAGTTGGATAGTACGTTGTCTATATTACCACGAAAGTGAAGAGTTACACACTGAATCGATTTCGACGTTTAGGTCATAATCAGTAACAAACATGAACGTGTTCATGTTTCACAATCATGTTCGGGATCCATCGCCTATCGCTTCATTTCGCTCGAAACTGACGCTACGAAACGGGCGTAGTGGAGGACCCCCAATACCATTTCTCGTGACGGGATCAGTCGGTCGAATGAGGACGTTAACACGTAGTCGCTTCGTCACGTCAAAACGCTTCCACTGAAGGACCACCCTTAGGAAGAGTGAACGGATCAGTGGCATAACAGTTCCTCCCCCCCCCCCCCCCTCGTAATTTGTAGATGATTGGATCGCCGATAGAACATAATGAAACAGTTTCGTAATTTCGATATAGTATATGAGCAATTTATCATCGTCCCATTTTAGTATTTGGATCATAATGTTACATTACGAAAGTTTGCCACTCTTTGGAAAGAACAAGAAATAACAGGGAAATACGTTGGTAGCAGCTAGCAGGCATAACATCGCGGCCGTGCTCGCTCGGCTCTCTACAAAAAAAGCCCGCATTTGTATTATTTGGAAATGGGTTTTGAAACATTGTTGACAACTTCTTCTTCCTCTTCGCCTATAATTAATTATTTCACACTCAACAGTGTTTTTCATTGGTTTACCCGTTACATAATTAATGTCAACAAAAGTGAATGCAACTAAAAGTTTGAAACTAAAACACCTCATTGTTTTATTTTATTATTTTTATTATTTTTTATTACACGGGCCGAAGCCCAATATAAGAAGGAACAGATACAAAATTAGACAAGGGAGCCAAGAAATCACATACAACGGAAACAGAAAGCAAAAACTAAAACGAAAACTAAAAAGAAAACTCACACCACTAACCGGAAACGCACTGCACACACTTAGTGACTCTTCAGGGACCACTACACCGAGGCACGACGTATCGCAGATCTGATTGATGAAAACGACGATGCAAAGAAGTCAACCGATGTGTCGGCACCCATCATGGTGCGGTTTACAGCTCGCTGTGCCCTCACCAGAGGGTTGTTCCGTAGGTAGTTTGTTGCCGCTGGCCGCAGGTAGAAGATCGGAGAGTTCCTGGTTGGTTACTGGGGTACGGCGAAATTCAGCCGAGACAAAAGGTCGGGAGAATCCGTAGACCCATCCAATAGCCTCTTCAAAAACAAGACATCCGCCTCAATTCGCCGATCATCCAAGGAAGGGAGGCTGTGCTTCCTCAATGCTCCAGAATAGGAGTAGTCCTCCCAGCTAACACCTTCCTTGTAAGCAAGGTAGCGCACAAAACTCCGCTGAACTCTCTCAAGGGCGTCTCTAGCGTTGGTGTAGTATGGGGACCAAACAGGTGAGGCATAATCCAATAAAGGTCGAACTAGGGCACAGTAGAGAAGCTTCAAGGAGCGAGAGCTGGTGAACTCCTGTGTGTTTCTCTTGAGGAATCCCAACATCTTGAGAGCCCTCGAGCAGGTAGCCTGAATGTGGGAGGCAAAAGTCAGCTCGCGATCGAATAACACGGCCAAGTCCCTCACCTCAGATACACGCCGCAGTTGCTGACCATACAAACTATAATCCCATTGGGTATCTGAGCCACGGTGCGAAATCGTTATAATCGAGCATTTGTTCATTCAGTATTGAAAAGTTTTATATCGCAGGTCTAGAATATGATAATTTTTTACTTAGACTATTACCGGTGCGCTTTTTTAATCAATAGACTTTTATTTTTACCGCCTACGATGAAAACAACATGGTAAACCCTATACGTCACTGTTTAGCATTGAATATGGAAAATCAGCTGATTTAACGTACAGTGAAACAACTCTCCATTTACTTGGGCTAGTTTTCATCAATGTCAACTTGTGCGCCTGAAAATGGTTCAGTTAGAAAATAAGTCAAGTATTGAATACTTTCATCTTCCTAGTGTAGAATACTGTGTTTTTATGTTTTTTTTTTTTTTTTCATTTAATAAACTGTAAGCCGGAACTGTAAACTCAAGATCGCCGGTTCCCACTCGCCATTTCCCGCATTTTTCCTCCTCGCTCCCCCGCGCATTGCAGGCCCTGCGAGCCCCTCTGTTCCGCCACTGGAACGGATGAATGTAAAACGGTCGTCTATAGATCCCCTCGGGTGATGTCATTTACTCGCAATATTATATTATAAACAGTGAAAACGAGGGTCAAAAGTACAAAACCTATACTGAAAAATAACAATTAAAAAACCTCAGAACAAAGGATATACAAGCGAACGTGTTTCTTATCAAATTCGCACTCTACGCTCTCGAGGACAACTAAAATCTCATCTGAACAAGTTGTTTATATGACACGCACGAGAAACAACTCCAGTCATGTTCAGAGCCAAATACTCAACTTGTTGACCTTTAGACACAATTAAAAGAAATTCAGTGTAAGGCCCCTTATGCCATTTTTATCTGCACGATTTCGTTCCATATTGCAAATTATAGAAAAACCACATTGGAATGGCATAAATACTCGTAATATTCATCAATTTATTTCAGGTATATTTTAATGGGGTCAAGGGAGGTAATAACGGACTGTGATGTTATTTGCGAAATAATGAGGAGAATAAGCACCATAAAAATGTATGATATGTGTGTTTGTATGTATGAATTTGGTGTTTACCATACCCAACTTGACAAACGTTTCTTTTTATTGTTTTTCCTCTAAAAAATGTCAATTTACTATTTTCAGCCATTATTAGTTATTGCCGGTTCATTTTCCGGCAGACATCAACCCCTTCAAAAGTTGAGTCTGGATATACTGCGGGTCTGCCGCTCTAATCCGATAGCGGATAAATCTCTTATATATAATTCCAATAAAATGCTTGTGAGTAAATATTGCAAAATAATTCTGATTTGTAAAAAATTACTTACGAGGTGAGGTCGATTCATCGTGACTCGGCTAACGTAAGGCTCGATTAAAGCTGGAAAACCAATTTGGAGGGGCCCCCAATAGTAAACGATCATTTCGCTTGTTCACTTCGGATCTGACGTCATAAACGACTTGAAACATTTCTTCTGGGGAGTATCTGTAAAAGAAAACAAAACTAGTTTTTACAGTTATCTAGTCTAGTTTACATTTTTTGATAACCCGAGTTACTTACCATTATTCTGCTTGGTATACTTAAGCAGGTACCTGTTGATTCATATTAATATGACTTGCTATTTTAAATTTGATTGAACAAACAAATCTAATTTAATAACCCGAACTTATGCACGAGTACTACTGAACCGAAGTTAATGAAACTTTGGTCAACAAATGAGTTCTAGCTGAAACCAAGTGCTGATCATTAGTTTCTATCAATTGTGAAGGATGAAATCAAAGGGATGAAAAATTCAAAAATCAAAATATTAAAAACTTTCGAAATACTAATGTTCTTATGATTGCTTTTGATAGACGTCCCTTCAATAAATTGAATGAACAATTTGCTCTCCTTAAGGGATGACAATTTAACCAAAAAAAAGCAAATGTATCCGTGAACGCTCTTGCACAAAAATCGTACCTACCTCTTGAAATCGAGTTTTTTTCTATAACTTACTTTATTTATTTGCGGACAAATGACGCTGCAGGTGTTTATTTTATCTCGCTAAGTTTCAGTTGTCCTATTGGGTATCTAGTGTGAGGACTACCTACAACAATTTTAATTCGGTTTTCAAATTTTATTTATTTCACATATTAATTTGCTTTTCTTTCTCACAATCATAGTTCTTCACGTCTTGACAGGTGTTCTAATTGTTGCATGGTTACGGAATAAATTATTCATTCATCGTGGAGTTAACTCATTTTAAAATAATACTTCATATTCAAATCAAATTATAAGTGCCTGACTTGCCTAACACCTATAATTTGATTTGAATATGAAGTATTCAATATTTTTTTGAATTCATTCATTTGAATAAGAAGTATTCAAGTACATGAAGGTTAGCGAAGCTAAACAGTGCTGCACTCAGAAATCGCTTACTCCTTTCCCATGGAGCAAAATTTGCACTGTCTTGAAGGAACTCAAATAATCACAGTAGTTGGAGGAGACATCATATTGATACGTTTCATGTACTTCTAAGGATGGTTTCAGTTTGAAGGTATTTCAGTTTTACTAGCAAACTATATACTAGACACGGTTTTTATGTTGAGTGTTGAGGCTTCGTTATGGACTAAATGCAACCAGTTGCGGGAGCTTTTAAATGTTCTGGTAAGAAGAATTCTGGGGTTTACAACATTTTTATTCAACAGAAAAGGAGTAGGGTATGTAAAATGGGGGCTGAGAGAGCAGAAATCACGGCGTTTTAATAATACATCAACAGGTACACTGTATTGAGTGTGTCAGTAGTTGTCGAGTGTGATGTACCGACTTGTGTAACTCATTCTACTATTCTAGCGAGAAATGAAATAAATGAAATATTGAATCGAAAAGAATACAAATAAACGGAAATGCCACGAGCTGTGAAGGGTCCAGTACGTCGGGTCCAAGTCGTTTTTCGGGAGATAACGAACGTGGATTACGTCGCCCTGACCCCTCCGTTCGCCTTCTAAGAGAACAGTTTTCTCATCTCGTCGACGATAAAAACAAAAGATAACGAGGTAACTGTGTCATCGGACAGTCGATCCCGAAGGTTGGAGCCGATCCGGTATCCCGAAGAGAGGTTAGGGCCGAAGTGACTCTCCACAAGTGAATTCAGTGATAGTGATATTTGATCGAGCACCGACTACCCGAAGTGATTTTCAGTGTTTTGGACCTCCAGTGATCTCACATCAGCAGTAAAAATGATGTGGTCAGTAATGATTGCTACTTAGAAGAAGTAGTAGATACCTAGTTATAGCGACTCGATTTCAAAAATAATGTGACAAATTGAACTCTTATTTTGATCCTTTAAATTTTCATCGAAAATGAACTACTGAAAAACAAACAAAAAAACGTATTTTGGCGTATTTCAGTTACTTCTACAAACATCGGGAAAACACTAATATACAATCGCTTCAATTCCTACGAAAACGTTGAAATAGATGTATTGAAATTGGATTTTAGTCACATTGAAAATGAAATTCATTGCAATTATATCAGCAGAATCGTCTATGGTTAGGCTTAGGTTTATGCTCAGACACATTCAGGTTCTGAATCAGAACTTCAGATTCGCGTTCGTGTAGACGTTCATTTTTCTGTCACAGTTCTAGCCGTTACGGAGAGCTAACGGAAACACGTGAAGCTGTCCAATTGGGCTCATTCGGTTCATGCAAGATATTTTTATCCATAACAAACATTGAAAAAATTGGGTGATTTCGAAAGGTTTCGGCATTTTGATTTGTGATCTCGTTTCGCCCTCTAGACATGATCAAGGGGTCATAAAGGACGATTTTTTTATTATTATTTTTTTTTTTTTTTTTTTTTATTCAATCTCTGGAATCACATATTTTGGAACGTAAACTAACAAATTTTGATTGGGATACACTCTTTCCATTGCAAAAATCCATCATTGAACGTAATAAACCAAAACGAAGTCAATTTCTGTGAGATTTACACGAAAATTGGAATTTTAGCTATTGTACCAATCGCAGAGACCTGGGACTCCAATCCCAATAAAAAACTTCGAAAAATATACGTTGCATCAACAGTGAAAATCTATTTTTGGAGCATCAAACTGTAAATTTGGACATTTTTAACTGTTTGCAAGTGGGAAGAGTCTTCATTGATACCTACTTCACCAATTCAGACGAACTCTAGATTGCTCAACTTGAGACTTTGTGTTCCCTCTTTTCTAACACGAATTTAGTTCCAGATTTTCAACTGGAATGATATCATTTATCGGCCTTGAGCCTAAATATCCAAATTGGCTTGCCTGGATAATTTAAACAAATTTCTGGGGTGTATCTAAACATTGTTTACTGAGCGCATGCGCAAATGTAAAATAAACCAAGCATTATTTTCTCAGGTGCTAGTGGTTCTATCTCGCTAAAATGTTAAAGGTACATCTATCACACCTGTACAACAAAATGGAATTATTAGTGGCTACAGCGCACGAGCGTACGTGAAATGCTTGTAAAAATCCTAATTTATGGTGTTTCATCCGACTGTGATTTTCCCCGGAAAATTTCGAAAGTCAGACACTTGAAAACAGGGTTTTTAAACACTCCTAGACGAATTTGACAGATTCAAAATAAGGCCTAATATAGGAACCAAAACTTGGTTTTTAGTGATTATATAAATCTTATTGATGCCATGATTATTGGTTTTTCCTCGTTTAATAAGAAATAATAACAATTTCATTTTCAGGAAATATAAAAACAAAGAATTTAAGAGAAATATATTTTCTATTTATTTATTTAAAATTGTTATATTCAAAAAAGTATTTTTGGAAAAACTATCTAATGTGATGTGTGCACTTGTTTTGTGCTTACAATGTCTTTCCACTTGGGATCAAAGTTTGTTTTTCCTATCATAAACAAATATTTAAGTGTTCTTCTGAAAGCATTGCTCGATATTTGGATTTGAAATGTGTTATTTTTTTAAAGGTTTGTTCGCAAACATAGGTTGAACCAAAAATTGTTATCATTTGTCTGGAAAAACTCTTGATTCCCTTGAAGTCATCACGTTCTGGCGGTAGAATAATTTTTTCCATCCATCCGTTTTTTTCCGCGGGCGGCGGGCCGGACCAAACCCCTCCGCGGGCCGTAGTTTGGAGACCCCTGACCTAGACAGGTACCGTTCCACTTCCTACCAACCCATGTCTGAGTCGAGATACCCAACTCTTTTCTCATAAAACCGTTGACATCAAATTTGTTTACAGTACCTACCGCTGAAAAGAAGTTATTTTGGAAGATGATTATTGTTTTCAGCGGTAATATTTCATGTTGATTTGATGGCAATTGTAGAATGATATTAACATGTGTATGAATATGACGTTTTGGACACAGTGTGGTTTACTCTCTTAACTTATCAAGTTCCACTACCTATATGGAAGTTCTCACAATATTTTCGTCTCTAAGAGACGCCATCCTTATGAACGGGATGAATAATATTCAGAATAGATATCAACGTAGGTAATTTGATTGTATCTTAGAATAGATATTAGCTGCTTAATTCAATTTTACAATCGTATTATCATAATGTAAAATCGTATAGTGGTCGTCTGATGATGATTTAAGCCGTATCTCGGCTGAAGTACAGAATAGGTGACCACTTCCTCTTTTCAGACTGTATCGATGTGTACTAGGATCGATGTGTACTTATATAGGATAATATATCGATACCACTGCCGTGTATTATGGAATGATTTTCACGAGCGTTATATCGGTAAAATTATTTTTAATACGCAGAGACACAAGTGTTAACACATTCTGATCTATTTGTCCAACTAATCTCATACTTTACTAGAAGGATTGATGTAGGATGTTTTTTTGTTTTTGAGATACGAGCGAAGCGACCATCAAGACCAGCAAACTAGACAGAACACACATCGAAAGCGTGGACCTATATCGATAGGCGACATCGGGTTTTTCAATATGGCGACGGTCCTATCAGGAAGGGGTCACCTATTCTCGACTTCTACTCCGTATCTCTATTGAGAAATAAATGCATGCGTAGGGTAAAGAACTCTGTCCTGTTTGCTTAAAGGGAGCGTGGTTTACTTGAGGAAATACGGAAATCTACATAGTAAAAACGATGCGGCTGACGAACGGCTCAGGGAACGACTGAGGAGGGGAGAAGCGGATATATACCATACGGCCAGCACACCTCTCTATAGCAATTCCCTTCGTACCAATATCAACGAAATTCAACTTCCACGCTCTAGCCATAAATGATTATATCTACATGCTTATTTATGAGTGAAAAAGTACGAAACGAATCAGGTTGGTTGCAGAAACTTTTAAAATCAACGAAACGCCTTAAAATGTAACCTTACCCAGATCAAGTCGTGTAGGTAATTCGGAGAATAAACTAATGAGGGTAACAGACAACTCACTACTAACTTGAAAAGCTTACAAGCGTTACAAATTTAAATAAACGCGAAGTTATTGGATGCTTATAACATTCAAGAAAACGGGGTACGAGTGGAAGAAAAGAAAATGGCGCACATCCATTCCAGATTCCACGAAGTAGGAATCAGGGGTTGGGTAGCTATGTAACACGTAAACACGATGAAGGAATAGGTAGTAATACGGACTAAGTCAATCGTGCGTTGGAATTTGGAAACTCATTTCAATAAAAACGGAGTAAGATAGAACGTAGTCTATATTTCCTCGAAAATAAAGAGTTACACAGTTAAATCGATTTCGACAGTTAGGTCATCATCAGCAACAAACATGATGAAGGAATAGGTAGGAACTTTTCACGAGATTAGACGCGAATGTCTTTTTCGTGGAAAGTGCCGAGGTACCTACCTTCGGGGTACCCATTATGGTTAACCTAATCTGTGATTCAATCGAGAGAAGTTTTAATGTGAAATGGAACAGGGTTCATTTGGTTGGGAAAATGTACTGCTTACGTCTGTTTCGTCTGCTTATTCAATAATGTTTACTTTCTTTCTACAGGTATAGCCTAAATGAGAATGAAAAACACTCGAAAAGGTAAGTAGTAATGTTTAACAATGAGAATTACACAATTATGAATCAGGTGAATCGAAATTATCTGTAAATTACCTACCCACCGTGATTTTGAAGCATTACATACCAACTCCTAATTACAAAAACCAAACATGAATTAAACAAATCAACTAATCATTAAAAATAGGTAGTAATTAAAAGGAATGATTATCTAGGGGATTTGGTAAAGATACAAGTACGAAAAGTTCTATGACTGATTAATTTTAGAAAAAAATTTCACAGGTAGAAGAAAGGAAAGATCCAATATTTTAGCCACAGATACGTTACATCTTTGATGTAAATTCGAGTATATAAGGAAAGTTTTAGAAATTTACAAATGAAACATGTATGTACCATTCCTGACGATAACACTCCTACAGAGTCCTCCCGCAAAAAATCAAGCATTTTGAAAGAATGAACGCGTTTGTTGTACACACTTTCTAAGCACAATAACTTGGTCAACTTTGAAAAAGCATACGTGAAAAATCGTTTAAAAAACTGCTAAAAATCAATGGATTCATATTTTTTATTTGAATATCACTATTCTTATTACTAAAATGGTCAATTAAGAAAAGGATCAACCAATTTAAGCTAACTTATGCTGAAAAATGTGCTTAAATTTTTCTGAAATACGCAAAACTCGTTAAAAATGTGAATACTAATCAAAACTCAACGATTCTAACGACATGAAACGAGAACCAATAAGTTGTGGTTGTTAAAAAATTGTTTTCTTGGCCGATTACGAAGAATCAATGCCATCATAAGTTAAAAAAAACGTCTTCATCATTGATTTAAACACATGAATTATTCCGATAATTCACCTGTAACGCTCCATTTTCCCATCACTGTGAAAGAGAAAAATTCAGGCGTTAAATCTTTTTAAAATATTTTCTTGAGAAACAATCATCTTATTTAAAAATCAGGTAGCCTTTATCATCCATTTTTACCACTTACATGGAAAAACCCATGGGACGGCTATGTCTCTTGGATACTCAACTCATGTGACGTTTTATTTGCCAATCCCAATCATAATCTGATATTATGTAAGTCGACAAACTTACATACGATGTATTAATATGATCAATTACTATATTAATGTCAAGCGTACTGTTCAGCTTTCCGACGAGTTAAAATCAAATGTGATACATTCCCATGTATAGTGAATTAAGAGCTTTCCAGAGTAGCGAACGTTTTTCTTGAGATGAAAAATGACTAAGACACAATTCCATATCAACAGAAACACAAGTCGCTTGGAAGAGGAAATAATTGTCAAATGAAGTGAAACCATTGCATTTTTAGTAGACATTTTCCCGCTCACTCACATAGCAATACGTACCTAATGAGAAAAAGGGCTTTGAGATTCGCTCATTTGGTTATGCCGTATAACTTGAGCTTTTTCTATTAACTTACGTGGCATAATTGGTTGATTTTTCTTTGACTCAATAGTTCAAGTGGGAAAGCAAACATTAGTTGACCTTTCTCAGAGAAACTATAATGCATTCAACAGATCCCTTGTACTTAATGCGTTCTGTTATTTACTGTATCGGATTCCTTTATGCTAGTTGGGCTGTCATGTATTTCTCTCATATTTTTAAATACCTGGTTCCAGTATCTATAACTGTAGATGTTCTATATCCTGCAATATGATTCAACTAACCATAATGTTGAACCATTCATTTGTGTACAGCGAGTATGAAATTCAGTGTGCAGTATCCAAAGAGGAAAATGATGTCAACATCGTTCTGAGGTTGTTGAAAGCGATCTACACATTCGCTGCCTTCTTTATCGCCTGCTGCTTGGTTCCCTGGCTCTTCGTCACTTTCATAGGTTTGTAAGTACAGTTTCATTTCAGAAAATAAAACAGACGCAAGTGGTCCACAACCTGTTATCATTTGCATGTTATTTAGTGTTTCTCTATTCTTCATGAAAACCAATACCTAAGATTAAGATTTTGTCTCTTTTCAAGATTTAGAGCATTAAAGACCCCTTGCTAGATTTGATCTAGCCTGCCCCAATTTGTATAATAAAACGGAACACCGAACAGTAAAAATATTGACAACTCCTGGGAATATCACCTACATTAATTTATAAACTATTTGTTAACGCTGACAAATTCACTGCTGAGTTGAAAATCACTTGACATTTTTAAAAATTTGAAATCAAACACCCGTACTCACCGAATTTGAATCGGCTGAAGTTGTGCCTCAAAACATTTGTGCGAACTCTAACGCTAAATTATGTCAAATTTAATAGACCATTCTAAAATTTGAGAACGAGCCTCTTCATGGCTGGTGGTTAATGAATATTGTTCTGATATCTTACCACTGCTTAATGCTGTTGTTATTCAACGTTTTAGCGATTTTCCAAAATGCAAATAGTTAGCTTTCTACTTATTTCGAACATTCATGACGTGACTTTCACATTGACTGTTTTTATTGCAGTTGTTCGCGTCTGCAGACATTTGTTCGTCAGATGGCTACAAAAGAAATTCAGAGGGCTCGAGTTCGTGAAGAAAACGACCGTGAGGACTGCTGTAGACACCCAAAGAAACCAAGGGATCGTCACAGTATTATTGACCATAAAAGGACCTTGTCAACTCAACCTGATCAGAAACCGAATACTGGTTTGTCTTTATAATCATCAGCCTTGTCAATAACTTGAAAAACGTTTTTGAGCCATTTAATGTGGATGCATTTAATTTTGATAACAACTGTGGTTATTTTTCTCCAAGTGGGTTCTTAAACGAATCCTTAAAATCGAATTTATGAACCTCATCTGCGGATCTTCTGTTAAACTGCTAGATCGAAGTTGGAAAAAAATGTGTCTGAAAATTTGCTCAGTTTCAATCAACACCAAAAAATAAAATTTTAATTTTGAATGTTAAATCTAATGTTTATACGTGTTATTATATTTGGTTAAATTGCACAACTAAAAAAAAGGTCTATCCACTGTGTATACATTAATTCTAATTAAAAGTACAGTAATTTTGATTTAATGTTTTTTAAAATCACAAATGTTGAATTTTAAAATCACAAATGCCGAATGGTAACTTCAAGAAAAATGTAGGAGAAAATACTGCAAATTCTTACATTGATGTTTATTATTTCTGTATTAGGTAGCCTTTTAACATAAACCACTGATCTATGCATATTAGCTGTGGTATATTATCAAAACTCATCACTTCTTGCCACCATATCTTGTAATAGCATTAAAGATTAAAATATCTGGGCTGCCGCCAGCCACGCAGTCTGGCTCAAATGTCCCATTAAGCGCGTTGGTGAATATATGTGTGATCTTACATCAAGTTAATGGTCTCGATTCAGAGAACTAATTTCTATCTTAATCCAATAAGAAAAAACTACCCCCTCACCTCAAAAGTTTTTGAGATTTATTTTTTTGATAGATTAATCCTTAAATATTTCCTTGAATGATTGATTTTATTATTCATGACCATCAATTTTACCACTCATGATTTGCCTACAGGCTGACATTGTTGAAAGGCAGAAAGGAGGAAAAGTGGTGTTCCCTCACCTGAGGACGATCCTGACCAGCCGATGGGGCAACTATGCCTGGGTCAAAGGCTCAGAGAGGCAGTTCAGAATAGACAATCATATCGTCCTTGCAAGCGGTAATTTTAAAGGGCGGCCAGTGTCAGAAGCCAACATCCAGGTAAATAATATTGGGTAATTTGATAACTAAGGTACGTAGTCCTAGCGGATTCTTAATCACTCATAAGAAGAGGTCAGTGAACAACGAGCGATCCGTAATTCAATCCTGTTTCTCTTATGGTACCTTGAATATCTATCTTCAAGACACATACATTCCTGAATTGATTTATGAAACACCAGCAACCAGCTCTCAGGTATTCAGACAAGTAAACAATAAATTGAATAGGAAATGAATCGACCAACACAGCGAACATCATAAATCAAAAGGTGAAGAAATCAGAGTCAATGAGTATCTGGATGCTTTAAGATAATACTGTTCTTACAAACATGTAGAAATGAAGAGGACAAAGAATGATGAACTGTATTGATTCCCCAACCATAGAAGTAATAGTAGACTTCAAGTAGTTCAAGAAGTTTTGTGGGGTTTACCTGTTTCTGGATTTTCTATTTAGCGTTTATAAACTTTCAATACTCAAGGTATACAAGTTTTACTGACAACTATCACAACTCTCAGCTCAGCCATGGATAGCTGATAACTTACTCAAGAGATATAAAGTCCATAGATAACCAACAGGGAGATTTCGTATTTGGAAAACATGATTAACCAGTGGGTATTGAGCAATAGCTAAGTAAATAAAAATTAAACGTCTGTGTATGGGAGGTATGAAGTTGGACACTATCCAGACGTTGGTCGTTGCCCCGTTTTCTTAACGATAACAATTTGCATTATTTTTAGGAATACGTGAGCGACATCATAGCCAAGCTGCTGCCAGCTGAACTTCCACCTTGGCAAATCACATTGATCCCAACTCAGCTAGACAGGACTTACCTCCTCATCCGCCTCCATCACCTCTACTTGTCCGAAGACGGTCTCAGCCTGGGGGAACTTTTGCTTCTGAGAACTGGCGACCCTTCCTTGACATTGGAGCCAGATCTTTGGGGTGATAGTTCACTTTTGTCTGGAGTTTTTCGTACACCCGTCTTCATTCCTCAAGTAAGCAGATTTGGATGATATGCTTACATTGCTGTGTAGCATCAGCCCAGCTCAGTTCTTTAAATACAGTCTTTTTGAGAGCATATCATAACCATAATAGTCATAAGGCAACACTATTGAGTGTGCACACTGAACTACTATAAGAGTGTGCATAATTCGGCATAATTTCCAATTGATAAGCTTGAACTCTTCCTGGCCAACAGGTGTACGAGAACTTTTGCGAGTCCCTGTCCAATTGGTGGAATGAGATCCTGTACAAATACGACCCTTCGGACAACCCCACAGTTCTCAAAGCCCCAACTTTGAAAACATTCGTGATCCTGACCACCATGGCTGCAGTCTCGATAGTGAGAGAATATTCAAAACCAGAAAGCGCTTCCCTCTGGGATATCGCCATTTTGGAAAAGGAGAAAAAAGGTTTGTAAATATATTATTTCGACCATTGAATCAGGAGAATGAGGTAAAATGAGTTGTTAATAGCTGCTCCATTCTATGGATGAAAGAGAAGTTAGAAGTACTGGATAGACAATGACTGGTTGAGAATCATAAGGATGTTGTATTAGCAGAGAAAAAAGGTACAGTTGATTTTATACCAGTTTTGAAGTTTTTGGTTCTTCCATATTAGCGGTCTGGATTTCAAAGTTAGGAAGAATTTTAAAAGAAATCTGCTAATTCACACATTAGCTTCCAGTTGTTACCATTCAACTCTCTTTTACTGTTTCTTTTACTGTTCTACAGTTATTTACTAATATTCAATTCAAGCCAGATAAAAACGTCCAAGAAAACCAAATCCATAACTTCAATCATTAATGATGGCACCATAACCTTCCACCAATATAGCAGAAACCATAAAACCTCTTGGTCTATACTATGGAAAGATTGTGGGAAGAATCAAATTCCTGAATACTGCCTCCCCCATTGCATGATTTCTCAAATATTTAAGCTCTGTTCTTAATGAATTACAAGCCTGCCTCAATTATTGCATCACCGAATCTCGAAAAAGGTCTGTCAACCCAACTATTCTGGAGGGGTTTCTACAGGAGCTTTTCGCTGATGAGCATCACTGCGTCGATCGTTCGCACACTGATCAAGATACCTGCCCTTATGATCAAACTACCTTTCGTCCTCTCCAAAGTGGCTCTGGACACTCCAGTCTACCTTTACTGGCTTTACATGGGTCACTACGTCATTCAAGAGTCGGTATATTTATTCAAGGTAATGAACTATCACTTGATTCACTTCTTTGAACGATTTTCCAAGACACACAAACGTTATTATACACCAGTTGTTTATTCTGTCTAGAACATAAACGTGAATGGACTGAAATAGTACTCTTACTCTAGAATAGTATGAAACTTCATGTTTCATTATTCAGAACATTTAGTTTCACAACATTCTCCCAAATATTTGCATTGTACACCGTATCGCTTCCATTTACAATAGTGCTAAATCTAAAAGGTACCTCGGTACTGTCACGGAGGAGATTGCGTTAGTGGGGCGTGCTGACCTAAGCACAGTGACACTTGCATGACTCTCCCCTCCAGCAGACAGTCTTCCCTGTAACTCTGTTTCTATAGGTACTCCGACCGTGCCCCCTTCTTGAACTTGAAACTATATTGAATTCATCAAAGATGTCCAGAAAAGTTCATTATTGTTTCATTTCGATTAATCCACGCACCAGCGTAACAGTACCACTTTGCACATTCACCATAATTCCACTATGTTATCCAAAACAGTATCTATACTACATGCTATGAAGAAGAAATAATTTTGGGAAAACTCAAACCATTTCAGATATTTTATTCCGCACCCAGGATCATCTTCGAGGAGATTTTCCTCCCTGAGCATCCCAGGAATGTCCATCAACTTCAGACGTTGTCCTTTTGCGGACGGAAAGTAGTGAACTGGTCAGCCCCCGTACCTCTGGATCTGATCAAACAGCTTCAGAGGGAGACGGGTTCCACGACTTCAGAAATTGCTATGTCTGCTGTCGCTTCATCCCTCAGGGATTACTTCGAGAGTAAGTGCTCTTGGCGGAAGTTTAATTTGTAGGTATAATAACAACAATAATAATATTGTTTTACTAACAAAACATTATAGAATTACAAGTACTTCAATGTTATTGTACTGGCCAGTTAATTGCAGAATGTTCTGGAAGTGCTACCTAGAAACGTAAACCAGAAAACGCACCATAGTTCCAAATCTTGTAACCCTGTCATGTCTCAGGGTATTCTTTAGCTTCACAATTTTATTTTCTTCGCCAGGCTTTTCTATCCCTATTCAGATCCATTATTGTTGTTATGTACGGAATACTGTTTTGATTCGAAGGACCTTCGAAAAATATATTAAATTGTTATGGAAGATGTTACTCACCATAGGTCAGGTTCAACAGACGTACGATTTCTTGTTGGGTAAAGGTAGGGTGACTGGGTAGGAAAATGGAAGGATGTTCAGATGGGAAATATATCTGCGTACACTGTCTGTCGGTGCGGTGAGACCAAGCTTTTCCTCTTATAGTGGGTTTCGGGTACTTGATGCGAATGAAAACCAGGTATCACTTCTTATAAGTTTATTTGAAGTTAGAAAAACGGTAGGTACATGATCGCGGGAGAAAATCAAAACGGCGGACCTCTTATCTTTTTTATCACCGGCTGGCTAAGGAGTAGTGGCTACTCTATCTAGCGGAATCACGAAGTACCTATTTCAAACGACCAATTGTTAATGCCTACAATTAAACCAGGGTTTCAGCGCGGCAGAGGGGAAGAATGAGCCCTCCCAAGGACCCCGAACTTAACAATAATAATGCCTAGGACTGCACTATTTTCATCCAAGTTGATACCTCCTCCATCAGTTTATGGTTTTTTTTCTGGAAATCATTAATCAGAGTATACCTAATCAAATCACCAAGTAGAGAAGAAGAAATAACACCCATGAATACGAGTACTTATTGGATGCCATTTGTCTTGGGTCTGCCATGGAACTACTGCCAATAACTAAGTTAATTATATAGGGTGTTAGGTGCAATTATCAAAACACCAACGGATTTAATGAATTCTAAGTAAACACACTATACATTCAGAATATCTCAGTCATATCTTCGAGCGACTCATCTAATTTCAGCTGGATTTTTTTGCAACCAACAGGTGCGGGATTCTCAGTGCCTGACGCTGTCATGACCACGTGCTTCTTCACAGCCCAAGAAGACCTGTTCGCTCGAAGGGGGCAGCTCACTTCTGGAATGCTCTGCCTCCCTTTGCCCACGCAAACCCCAAAGAATGACCCATCAGAGAGTCTGAGAGCATTGAGAACATCCCTTTACAAGTAAGCAAACGTTCCACCCGAACAATCTGTTTATTCTATATGAGGTAATACAAAACTTCAAGAGATGAGAGCACCTCCCATTCTTCTTCATTTTCCCTCCTTTATAATCAAAGCATTAATTTTGATCTAGTTCCTCTCTATTTGATGCCGACTATAGACAGATGCATAATTGCGTTGAATTTACGTCATCTATTATTTTTCAATTCCAAGTTGTTAAGTGCATTTCAAAGTATGTTTAATGATTTTCGATGGTATGGAAGACATCCTTTTGTTAATATCGTTTCAATCTTTAAAGTTTTCTCCTGATGTGTTCCGGGTTACCAGTCACCTATTCCCAGTTTCATACAAATCCATCTACCTAGCGATACTGTGGTATCATTTATCTCTTGAATTTTTATAGGGCGAGATCCACTCAGGCTCCTCTGTACTTGGCATCGGTGTACCAAATGGATTATCGTCTCTTCACCACGATATTCCCTACACTCTTTGCCAAGGCGTGCCTCTACTTGCTCTCCAGGAGGTACACCGTCACAGTCACCCAAGTGAGAATCTTGTATTCATTAATATACTCATAACTGCATAAATACATTTGCACACCACCATTTTTATGGATGATTTCTTTTTGGTTTCAGGTCGATTCGACGAAAAAAGGTGAAAACGTACTCATGCAAATGCTGTGGGGGCAACGGGTTGAAAAAGTAATGTATTGGCGGCCACCTCAGGCGAATGTTGGTAAGCTTGATTGATATCACAAAGTCATAACTTACGTGGAAGGTCTGTCTCGGATGTAGAGTTCAAATTCTTGTATCTAGAGATCAGAAGTCCATCTTAGATACCTCATAGCACACACCTACATTCTAGTCTAATAACGAAGATAGATTAACGAATTGTACAGTTTGAACTATGCGATTGGTTACGTGGTAGGGTGGACCAAGATACTAAGTTCCCAGTATTTATAGCGAGGAGGAGGTCATTTATTTCCAAACTCAAAAATCTAGAAATTTCACAGAAACTTTGTTTTGCGAATTTAAAGCATTAAATTTCCAAGAAATGTGTAAATTCAAGTTTTTAATCATCCAATTGCTGACACTCGGGAGCAGCAAGGACATGTTGACATTTTTTTAAACTCGACTTTATACTCCGAGCCCGCCTGCATAATCCAGCTGTAAGCTGGGCCCCTTAAATTTTCTTACATTTATGAATCATTTTTTGCTTAGTGAAGATTGACACCCTCTCTGCCTACTTTAATGGGGAAATTAAGTTTAATCGTAATCAAAAAATAATTCTTTAGCATTAAAAGCCAAATGAAACATTTTCCAGACCAAACGAAACCTTTTTACGTACATGTTTCCTACATGTTATGCCAAAAATTCATAGAATTTCCCCAAGAGCATCTGTGGGAAGGATGGTGATTTCAGTCAAAACGGTGTGTCCTTTACTTCACTAATGCGACGGGATGTGAAAGAGCATTCTTTAAAATTAATTTCAAGCATAGTTTCACTTTGGAGGTCAATGGGATTTTCTTTTTCAATTGTGTTGAAGGAGTACTCATCAACTGAGGGTTTGAACTAGTTCTGAACGCGTGCTCTTATTGTAATTTTATAAAGAAAAGGTTTACTTTATTATTTTGTAAGTGAATTTAATTAATTTTTCAATCAAGTTCTGCTTCCCTCTCCCTCCCTCTGAGCCTTCATTGTGACCCCACCGTGACCGTTAAGTTATGGTTTCGACATGATGCACCACACAATATTTAATATGTTCTTTTACTTCCTTTTTTCCTAATTTCTTCCTTCCTAGCCTTAGTATTTTCCTTGTAGTCCTGACGAATCGGAAAAATTATTGCCGCTGGGGGTGTCTTGTGGGCGTTGATTTCTGTTGAGAATATGTCCCGAGAAATCTTGTCACAATCTTAATTTTCAGAAATTTCTAGATTGTCTTTGTAAATTTCATTGAGATCTTGAGAGTCAGTCAGAGGTTGATATAAATTCCATTCGCATATGAAACATTCATGCTCGATTCAGTAGTTTGAAGTATCCAAGCGAATCTGTCATCGCTATCCTGACACTTGTATGTTATTACACGATTTAGCCACCAACTGCCATCATCAAAGTATGCTGTAAAACCATTCCACTTTTATGTTTTCACTCTCCTCTTTTCTGGCCATTACACCTAATACCTAGTAAATTAATTCCTTTTTCTTTTCTCTCAAGTCACACAAATGCAAAACTATTTACTTCTCCGTAATTCTCTCAGAACCAATTATTGTCAAAATTGTCTATATGGTTCTTCTAGCCCTGAAGAAGTTCTACAAATAGAACGAAACGTTGGCATTGACATTGAAGTTTTCTATCAACCTCTCACTGACTTTCAAGAGCTACACTAAATTGTCAAAGATCCAATAAAAACAGTCAAGAACTTGAACGCATCGTTTTTAGACTATTTAAAACATTTCAATTCTATCGAAAGAAGGGGGACCTTTTTCTTCTTTCAGGTTTCTTTATTTTTTACACAATATTTAGATAACTAAGATTTTGCGTTTACAGGTCTCTCTCTGACTCTCATAAATTACGGAGAAACTGTGCAACTCGGAGTGATGGCAGACGCGCAGCTCGCTCCTCAATTTTCTAAAATCGTCACATCCTTCCCGACAAACGTGTACAAACTCGCGAGGACGTTGGGCATTTCACCTCAACCATCCCCGACGGAAACTGTACCAGCGTTTTGAAAGCAGAGCGAATCACGATGAAATCTAAATCTACCAATTGATAGACTTATTGCTCCCCTACTTTTATCAGACTGATAGCTACATTATAAACCATAACTTTCGTGGAGACATACAAATCCAGTACAGGAAAACATTCTACGGAATCCAACCCAATTCGAATGATCAAGAAATGAATTCGTAATAAATTTAAATAACGTAAGTTTTAGATATTAGACTGATTGCGGATATTAGATGTCCACTATACTGAAGGACATAACCCCAATCAAATACCATGTGTATGTACTTGAAAGTAAACAATTCGAGATGTATTATATATTTATGTACATAGAAAATCGTTGTGAGAATAATGATTGAATTAGTCTACGACGGGCATAAAAGAATGTGAACGAAGGTGAAAAATATTAAGTTTTTATTGTTAGCAACATTGTATATCCTTTAACAACAATATCACCTAATTTATTTTTTGTGGAGAATTAAAATTGATTGCAACACATTGAAGGATCAAATCAACACTGTGAATCAACAGATGACAGTGGCTGATTCTAAATTATCAAAACGTAAGTCGTACGAAAGGTGCAGCAGAAAAGTGTATTTTCTCCAGAAAGGAAAAATGGAAATGTTCGTTGCATCTTACATAGCTAGGTACTTCACAAATGCAAATCAAGTCACAGTCTTTCCAATTAGAAATTGCAATAATTTACATAGAGCAGGGGTGAATTCCAGAACCGGAGCGGTTTCGTTTGAAATCTACATGCCAGGTAGAGCCATCTTAATATAATATTATCCCTAAAATTAAGTAGTTCTCTACACAAACATACGCCGTGTAATGGCTTTAATTAAACTTCGCAAAAACAAACTACCTGGAATGCACTTTATCAATTAAAAAAACGCCATGGAAAGAGCCCCTCCTATAAAAGTAAGTAAAAAACAACATCTCAGCGGAGTAAACAAACATTAAAAGTAACCAAACAATTTTTTTAAATTTAATAGCCCTCAGAAACATTGTGCAAAACATTTGAAGAATAACTTCATCTATCTACAGAATAAATTTATAATTAAAATCTAGGTAATAGGAGTTTATTTTCAATTGCTTAAAATTCATCACCTAGTTACATTGTCACCCACTGACATTGCAAAAAAAAATTATTACTACATTTGAAATTCAATCAGTCATACTTACTTCGTTAACGCTCGCTTTTGTCTTTTATTTTTAAATGTTTAGATTTGTTGTTGTTATTGTGTGTTTTCAATTTTAATTTTTGCGTTATTGTTGTGTTGTTAGTTACTCAATAGAGATTCACAATAGAAAAATTAAATTTACTACAATAGAAAATCATTTGTTCAATTCAATGCAATGCCTTGAGATTAACCATTGGTTATGATATTTAAAAAAAAACACATTATTTTCGTAATTTCATTTTAAAGTCGTTTTGAAAAAAAAAATTATATTCTCGACTTTGAAAGGTAATAATAATTATTACCTTAATTATTAAGCTTTGGCGCAAGGGGATAGGATAAAAAATGGCCTTAAATTAAAGTTAGCACATCTATCACAGCCAATAAACCCTAAATATTGAGAAGGAAATATTCGTTAGAAAGGAACATTCAAATTGATTAATTAGAGATGATTAATACAAGGTAATTTGTTTTTCATTTTAGCTTGAAGAGTTTGCCAAGAATCATTAATTGAATTAGTTCACGCATAACCTTTTATATACATCTCTCAGAAATACGTACATGAAGCCAAATCATGGAATCACACTGCGTTCGGTCGTTGGTAAATCCGAAAGGACAAATTAAATAGGATAGAAAGCAGGCGATTCAGAGCAATGATCTCACTGCTCAATTGAACGAAAAACAAAACAGGGAGTAAGGCTTCACACTATGTTCCTCGTTTTGATCAAACTACCACTTATTGCCGTTTTTTTGACGAATTATTTCTTAACGTTCAAGTTTGGTTTCACTGACTTGGTACATGAAGTTTTGTTAAGCTGGTTTAGGTGTGTGCAGAGCGATCGTACTCAACTACATTGTTGGAGAACTTACGGGTGCGAAACTATCGATTTATATAGAGTTGGAAGGCAAATTAAACAAGATTAGATGAAAAAATCTACCTAGTTGTGGAATGCGTAGCTATAATAAATTTGAGAAAGAGCTCTCTAGAAGTTCATGTTTGTGACCACAAGAGTTTTGAACTGTGTTGACATTTTACTTGGGAACATTCAAACAAACCTTCACAGTCACCCTCTAGGATCAAACATGAGGTGTTCTTACCAACTTAGTTTATTACTTCAGGGTGCGCCAGAACACATGATGCAATTTCAAAGAGGGATTTAAAAATTACTCGAGTCTTAAGATCCTCTACAGTGTGAGGTCACAATAGTTTAGATCAGAGACCAACGAGGCTTTGCCGTTCGCACGTTTTCTATACTCATATAAATGAGTCCGTTCATTCATCGCCATGTTGAGGGTTTTCGACAGCGCATCAACATTCCACCTCGTGATACCGTCCCTCACTGCAATGTTATCGTGTGTCGGATTCAAGCATAGGAAGAAACTGGTGCTACAAGAAAGTATGCAGGCATGGGAAGACCAAAAAACGTTGGAACTCCCGAAAACTCTCTGACCAGAACTATCCAGTAGACCAAAAAAACAAAATATCACTTGTTTCAGGGAACCTCAGCATAACTGGGGAGAGTTGATGTTTCAGGAATGGCTAGTAGAGTTGAAGTTACACTGGCCGAGCTGTACAAGACGATGTTTGTTCAGGGATTGACTCCTCCAGACTAAAAAAACCGCTAGAACCGATGCCAGAGATTATCAACTGCATCCTACCTTATCATGGATATCAACTACATGTCCACTTTCTTACAGTTCTGATGAAGTCCACTTCCATTTCTCCGCAGCAGATAATAAACGAAACGTCTGCTTTTGATGTTAGCGGAACCCAAGAGGAATTCACGAGAGACTTCTCCACTATCCAAAAGTCAGGGGTGGCCTGCGATATGCGATTTTACTGTTAGCGATTTTCTCCAGCGAGGCTACCAGAAGAAAACAACATTTTCAAACAGTCAGCTAGGACGTTAATGCCCTCAAAACGTGAAAAACGTCAATGCTTAAAAAGTTGTTGGTGGCGAATATGAAGAGTATCAGGCATTGAAAGTCTGTTTTATATATTCACCAGTGCCTAAAAAATAAAGTAAAGTGCTTCAGAACCCATTGAAGGGCTTTCACATTTGGGTAATGTAGCAGTTTCTACTTAAGCTGCAACACTGTGCGTCAGAGGACTTGAGCTGCATGAACCAGCAGCCGCTGCAATGCCTGTTTGAACAATTGAAAAGGAGGTTTTTACCTGGGTGGAGAGTGATAAAGAAGAGAAAGTCCAGAAATATACCAGAATTGGCAACTGACATTTTTGAATGCCTCAAAATAATGAACACCCAAACAGAGGAAGGATAAGAATTGTTGCTGCAGGAAGTTAAACATAATGGCATCTGTGATTTTTCACTCCCTCCAACCTCTGCTGGTGTCATGCACGACAGTGTTCATGGGTGGGGCCAATTCATGTACTGCATCCAATTGTTCAAGAAAATGTTCAGCTTACATAGATCCAGAAATTGGTTGTACATCCCCTCTGGTTTTTTTGTCTCCTGCCAAGCCTTGTAGTTTGTTGCTGACGAGAAGTGCCCTGAAGGGTAGTTAAGAAGTGCTAGGACAAAATCTACTCTCTATTTCAACTTGTTGATGCGCCATGGACTTTGAGATGGCGATGCATATTGTCAGGAAGTGTGGCCAACTTAACAACATGAGGTGATGTATGAAATTCGACCAAACAAGCTGCATTCTCGTACGGTAAGCTATTTTTTAAATCACCCGTTGTAACTGCACCACGTGTTCTGAAGCACGTATTATCTCATTTATTTATCATCATACTCAAGGTTTAATTAAAACATAACACTAGTGTACATGAAACATGCCTTTAAACGAAAATATAGCTCAAAGCTAACAAGGAACTTACATTAAATGCAATGTTACTATTAAATAGAGAAAGGAATAAAGAGTTTTAAGTATAATAAAAGGTAACTAAAATAAGGTAATTAAATCAATATAACAGTCAGGATCAGATTATAGCTATAATTAGAGAACATGGAGAAGGAATCCAATGTTTACACTCATCGGTTCTCATCAACGAAATTTGAAAGCAACTCATTTCAACTAGACAATATAAAAATCCACGTATTTATTTTATTCTGTGTTAAACAAAATATAAATTTAGGGACATATACGTATGACAAGGACAAGGCTATGAGCAATCATTTAAAGCTATTTTAACATGCAGAATGCATCACACTGCGCACTTTACGACACATGCCCATAAATTCTGTCCCGAATTTAGAATCTTTGAGAAGAGCACGGCAGCTTAAAAGTGTTTCCAATTGTATGTGCTAGCTTTACGCAAAAATTGCTTATGTCAAATTGAAGCAATAGTTTGAAAAAAACTTCAAATTTGACATAGAAGTATTTGACGAGTTACCCATTTAAACGTTAGATGTAAACAATCATGATGAGCTGATATTTATAAAGCAGATTAATGTTTTTACAAACACTACAATAGATCTTTCACAAGTTTTATACATATTCACGCTGAGAAGATTGTAAACAACATACGCGAACATCTTGAACGATCGTAACAAGTAGTTCCCATCTTGGCGGTGGATTCATTTTTAAAATATAATAAAATGTATCACGATGAAATACGGGCCTGTTTCATTGAATGAATTCATAAGCTTATCAGTTTTGCAATAAGATAAAGCTCGGTATATACAGTAAAAAACAACCAAACATTACCAGCTTGATTGTAGCACAGATCTGCACCGGTTGATAGCTTGAAAACAAATTCACATCAGTAATTATGAGAACAGGTACCTAATTAACTGAAGAAATGCAGAACAAATTAATGCCGCGTTAGGGTTGAACGCGGATTTTTAGAGTTCCCTTGCCACCGATAAACCTGCTCAATTCTACAGAAAGGATTAGGATACTTGTAGGATTAGTTAGAATCTGAGGAGTTTTGTAATACATTGGTTGAACACTAAAATCCCATCCAACAACCAAGACAACCTCAAAAGTTGTCAAAGATGAATTGAAAAAACCAGCAGAGTTTGGAGAGCTACTCTAAAAGGTCTAAAAGAAGCAGATCAAGAGATTTATAGAATTAAGCCATAAATTCAGAGAACATAATTACCTCATAATTTTGAAGGCTTCATTCTGAGGGGAATGTAAGCAATGGGAAAGGATTATTTTCCGTGGAATCATCTCGAAGTCAGCCTGTTAGTGAATGAAGAGGTTTAAGAGCTCACTAAATTAATGGATGTAAGATCATTTTATACCTGGAACCAATTTTCTCAGCATTTCTCCAAGTTCCTCACTAAATCCGCCTTCCAGACTTTAACAGCAACTATACCAATATGGTATGTACTTCGGCGTTGTTTGAATCCTGTCATTCAACAGATAAGAGTAATGGTACCAGAGTCGGCTCCAAGAAGTAGCATTCTGTTGAGAGGCAGGACAGCCATAGAGGTTAGGACACCGCGGAATGTGTCTGAGCGCAGGCGTGTGGAACTGAAAGTTGCGTTGGCATCAATCGAGGTATGAACGCCAATCCTATTCGCAGTTGTGCCACAAATCACTTCACCTCCTGTCACTTCGAGGCAATGCACTGGCTCAGTGGGACCCCTGCAATAAAAGTAATACAAACCGTTCATGTTACGTCAATTTTCTTTTGGAATCAACCAAGTAAATATACCTATTTCCTTGAAACCCAAAAATTATCAAGACCGGGGTCAAATGGATGACGGACACGTAAATAATTTTGAAAGATAAGCAACCATAAAAATACAATACTTACTTCAAATAGTACAACATTTTGGCTTCGTGAATACTCCAAACTGACATGGTTTGATCCAACGCAGAGCTGATGAGAGTGTTTTCATCTACAGCAACTAACTGCAGGATCTGGAATTAAATTATTAATAAACTAATCAATGTCGACTTCAATATCCCAAACACAATACATCACACTACTCTTTCTTGTCAACACCAAGAATAAATTGTATTGAAATCCATTTAGAGTCTTTCAATAGTAACGGTCGATAAATGTGAATCTCATCAAAACCTTTGGAGGTTCAAATAAAACAAATGCAAATAAAACCTAATTCCACACCAAATATAAATTTGTATGATTTAACCATGATCTTAAGAGCTAGACGTTGAACACAGAAACTGAATCGGTAAAATTTCAACATTAGTTGAGACATTTAAGCAAGATGGGGAGGCGAAGTGAAAATCACTGTCACTGTTTCGTGGGCGAGTGTATAGCACTTGATTCGATCAAGTATTCTCATTCTAGATATAGAGCAAAACGTAATTCATGGCTATAAATTTATTTGTTTTGAAGATACGGGACGAGCCTAATTACAAGATGGAAGCAGGTAGTACCTAACTATAATAGAATGATAATACAAAACACCAAGAACGAAAGACAGGCACTAGGATAAACACGAGGCACAATTATGCATCGAGAGTTGCCGAGCAGAGATGACGGAAGAGTTGAGTTCGAATAGCAGAGAGAGGCGAGGAAAGAATGTCAATGGAGGGAGGGGAACGTGGAGAGGAGATTTGACTTGGCCAGGAATACGATACAATGGACGGTGGTGCAAGTAGTTAGTGGAAGAAGAGGGGACGGCATATGGCACGACTGTATGGGAAGAAAAGCAAGACATATGAAACACGACACGAGCCAGGAGACCAGGAGCATCAATCCACCCTGATGCCAGACCCTGAAGGAAGAATACATCCGAACACCAACGACGGTCACGGAGAGGCAACAGGTTGAAACGGCAGGCAAGCACATCGTACTCCAGAACCTCACAAGGAATGGAGAGCTTCTAAGCTAGATATCGGAGGAAGGTTCTATAGATTCGCTTGATTTGCACTTATCGATATCGTATCGTAAAGTTGTACAAACTTAAATAAGTATTTCAAAAGAAGTACCTCGGCATCGTGAGCTTTCCAAGCCATGATAATATTCCCCGCAGTGAGGTCAAGAACTGTCAACATGCCTGAAGCCTGACCCACGGCCAACCAGCTGGACCTTGGTGAGACCACCAAACACCTGATAAGTCCCCCTGGATTTTGAGAAACCTACAAGACAAAATCAAACATCAAAGTCCAATAAAAAATGAATATATTTTTGTGGAAGAAAAAAAAACAAGGAAATAGATACTACTAAGATAGCGTTCTTGGTAACAACTTGATCATACACAACACAACTCTCCATGATTTATGGATTTTGATGAGTTAAAACTCAATAAAATTTTTGGACATCCTCTTTTTTTAGTAGCAAATATCGGATGAATGTAAATATTACTGGTGAAACATAAATTATAAATTAAAAATTCACCCACGAGATTGACTTGATTTTAGGAATTCATATACCCTCCTATTTCCCGCACATTTCTCTTGTCAATCTTCTTTAAATGGTTTCACCAATCAGTCTTCAGTTTAAAGAAGATTAAGAAACCCAAAGCCATTCTATTAATGTTCTCGTTCTATTACCTGGGAAGAATTTGAAGCAGGAAGGTGAAAATCTCGTGGACTAAGATCAAGAACGTCAGTCCTAAGGTTTTGGAGAAACGACAAGAAGGCAGCTTCAGTAAAAAGAAGTTTTTCTACCTCTGCAATCTTAAAAAATTGTAAATAACCTCAAAATGTGGAGTCATACGTTTTTATTAGCTTTGAGAACAGCTCGCCACCCAGACTGTATGTTTACTCAGGGTGGAATATACGTTTGCTTTGATTGTCATGAGTTTCCTTCAAGTGATTACGTTCATCAAACTATTATACAGCAAGTTACTCGGCATCTTTGGATCTCGGAGTTTACGAGTTGCACATGTCTTAGCTACAGTTGGTTACTTGGTCTTGGAGTACCAACTTCATTTACTTTGCAGTTCTCCAGTAGCTTCCGACACAGTGGTTATTTAGTAGTAATTGGGGACAACAACGGAATTCGGGCCCAGCAGTCAATGCGTTAAACAACCCTTCCCAACAAAGTACTGCCAAGAAGAGAAGTTCAAGGCATCCGTGGACAGTCAAAAGAATTGTGCAATGCAAAGGCATGGTCACTCGACAACGACAATTTCGTTCTCTCTTTAACACGTTTTCCCAGTTTCATCCTAGCAACAGCCCATCGACAGGATCGATTTCCTTGAATGTTACCTGTTGCTACCACCATTTCCCGGATACCACCATCCTGTTCAACTTTCATCTCAACAGTCCAACACAAATGCCGTTTAAAAGACTGTCAGGTAAGTGTGAAAACAGCCTTTACCTGCTTAGCATGAAAGATGGTAAAATTTGAGTAATTCATATGGACGACAAACGTGACGTTTGAATCTTACTTTCAACTCATTGACAAAACTTCCAGTGCGAGCGTCCAATGTCCTGACAGTGCCGTCTGTTGTGGCACAGGCCACAGCAGAAGAAGGAGGGTGGAGGGGGCGGAGGACGTTAACAGCTACACTAGAAGGTGAAGATCCGGATGAAGAGCCGTAATCGCCTCCTGGTGCCACAACTGGTCGTCCGACAAATGGATCCCACAAATGTACACTGGAGTCAGACGAAATGGTGAGTCGCTGCCTTTCAATCCAGCCAAGACAGAGCACTGACTTTCTGTGGCCTGTGTACGTCCATTGCGCTTGAGAGATGTGAGACCCATCACCCTGTAATGAATAATTTATATCAACTCCCAAAGGTCAGTTTAGAGTAAGGATAAACTCTTTTGGTTGTCTCTGTTTGCTGAGACTGCTTACTATGACATGTGAATTCTGTTCATCCATTAGCGCCTCATGGCATCACCTCATACAAAGGCAATTTTCCATACCATACATCACATACGAGATTTTTTATGATGTAAATGCCCTTGTACTGATGTAGTACATTACGTATAAGAAACAATTTAAGGAACGAAGGAAGTTTTATTGGAGAATTAGAAAGACTTTAACAACAAGAATGACAAATCACGTGAAAAAAGGACAATCTAGTCTTTTAACAGCGAGGCACTACGTAATAGGCTAGTTAAGAGCCAATCGGTTCATAATTTGTGGATGGGTCCCCCGCACCCTTTCCACTTTCAAAATTTCACTGTAATTAAGATTTTATTCTTTTTTTTTAAAGCCAGTGAATATACAACTAGTGGATATTCTTGGTAATAGTAGTAGTGATCAGTATGTGGTATTGAAGGGGAAATTTGTAAATAACTGTACAGCGATTAATGGAATTTTAAAACGGTAAAGATACTCGACTCCGTAGCACCGACAAGCAAGAGAAAACTAACAACGGTTTTTTTCTGTTCTAGCACGATTAAATAATTAAATTCTCTAATTATTACATGAAATTATCATAGGTAGTTCTTTGAAGTACAAAATTAGACTTCCAATACGAACATCACCACCCATTCCAATCTTTCCTAGTGCTGGATAATTCCTCGTTTAATATTGTTAACTGCTAACGTAGAATTGACGATGGTTGAAACTGTCTTACCTGACTTCTGAGAGACCACAAACGAACAGTTTTGTCTCGGGAAGCAGACATGAAACTGTTCTCGGACGGGAGGCAGATGATGTGCTTCACAGAGTTGCAGTGACCAGCAAAAGTTTGAAGTTTGATTTGTTTCACGTTCATGCGATAGTCCTTGCTACTCCTGCCAAGCTCATGTTCCCAATAGGCCAACCAATTTCCATGGAGATGCCTGTTGTGAAAACGTAACGGTATTTCTTTACTCTTTATAGATTGTGAAATTAGGTTAATGATTTGTAAATTAAGCTTCAAGACAAAACTTAAGAGTTCTGGTTGACAGTAAACGTAGGTAGAACTAAAGAAATACCAAATATTTCTAACAGTCTTATGTACAGTTAGGTACATAAACTAACTAAGAATTCAGAAACATTTTACAGATGTCTAGATGAAATAGCTTGATAAATAAGAATGCAACACAATAATTAGAAATGTACATAAAATAAACGCACCTGTTATTTACATCGGATTTTCTAGCTTTATGAGCGTCTTCGTGAATACCTGGGCTTACACTTCTTCCTGACTCCTGAAAAATATCGAACAAAATCATCTATAGAAAACTAAACCACATAAGGGTCACAACGAGATCTATTTCTTCCAATCTGCAAATCTACCTGCAAATCTATTCGGTTTCCAATCACAATGGCATTACTGAAGCTGCCGATAGGGGTCGCTGCTTCTGGTACTCCCTCCACTATTTCAGGAGGTTCTATATCACATGTCCCTGAAAGAAGAGTAACAATTATCACTCAAGCCTAGATCAATCTCAAAGAGGCTAGAACATAGATCACAAAGAGCACGGATGAGGTATGTTCTTTTGGGAGAATATAGAACTCCAAAGGAAAATGGTATAGTTAGATAAGCCTAGGATGTCCAAGACTGAAATACCCAAGCTATAGGAATCGATTCTAGAGTTTGAAGAAGAAGTGATTTTACTGACCTGGGATGGGATACCCGCTATTCCGCCTCTCCTTAAGATATCTATCACAAAGGTCTTTGACTAGATGGAAATTTCTGAGATTTTGCTCCATGACGCTCTCTCCGAAGAAATCGACAAACGGTTTGAAAGCCAAATAAGCGAACTCTGGGTTAAGAGCATCTTTGAGTTCTTCCTGAGCCTGAAATCCACAAATATTAAGTATTTCCAGAGTCGGTCCATTACTTAAAACCTCGAATTCAAGACAAAAGCATGAAATAATACTTCAAATTAACAAATACCTGATGTCGAAGCATTTCTGGTTCGGTGGATGAAGTTAACGACAAAGGTGGTGAGTCACAGAAATCATCCCTGAGTTTGTGCTTGGTTTTCAACTCGCATTCTGGAGGGAGTTCTACTAACCTGCAAGATATGGATGATTCGGCATGAGAAATATTAATGAGCATTACAATAAGTGTAATGTAATGGGGCCACTAAGCTTCTGGGAAACGTTTGTTGTAAATTCTTCACAACCAATAATGTAGACTGCACACTTGTATTTCTAACAAAACCCTCCACCCATTCATCAAGACGCACTTGAAACTTTCCTTTTATCCATGATATAATGGATAGAATTTGCATTCGAACTAAATGATCATGATAATGTTCTACGACGTTATGTTCGAAACTAGAAGACCAAATCTTAAGATAATCTCCGTAATCATAAAATACAAGCCAAAGCTATTTTATGATCAAGAATACAGATAACCGAAATAACGGGAGTATCTCTACTATTTTCAGAGGGATCCATTTGATAATGTAGGCACTTAGAGGGGGGTCCAATGACATACAATACATTTCGCCACTTTGAAAGTTACAGAAAAAGACTAAGCATAACGGTGAGGTTGGTGACAAAATTCTTAGAACGGCCTCTCATGTAAAAAATACTAAAAAAAAAACAAACCCGTCATTCTATCTGCGATGTCTTTAGTCAATACCTGTCTTGAGGATTGTCATGGGCTTTGGTGAAAGCGAAGAAAAATCTCTGTATCGTCTGGAGGAGGATAACACGCTGCTTGTGGTCCGCTCTTCTTGTCAGAGCTACAAGACAGGCCAACACTTTTATCGCGAGAGCTCTTCGGCCGTTTTTCCCCGAAGGAATGGTCACTGAATACGAAGCAAGGAGGCGGAGAGAAGGATGGACTAAGCCCCTCAAAATATTTTCGCTGAGTAGCTGCAACACAGACAAAAAATATACTATCGTTCAATTGAAACTGATTTATGAGCATATGATTTTAATACAAATAAGACTAACAAGCCACCATCCAAAGCAGTGGACGGAAAAGCGTAGAGGGCAAATTGAGAACCTGTCATCTGTTTGGGATTATCCTCAACAATTTCTCTTAATCTAAATCAGAATGTTGCATGTAAAAACATATACTTGTTTTCGTGATCTGTAGAAGCAGATCATAACATATACCATACATGTTATGTATGATGGCGGAAGAGTGGCTGGATTCGGAGTGGTTCACCCTGACCCCACCACCGCCACCCTGACCCCCGACCACTAAATTTACCTACCAATTTATTTTAAAAGTTGGCTGTTGGACTATTGCATATTCTCTCTAAGCTGGTCATTCATGGGTACTCTAACTCCAAAATCGATAACGTATTGTGGATGCATGGCATGGTCTGCAGAGTCGAATATTCAACTTGCCTAAAATTCTTCCAGTCCACTCCAAATAGGCTCAGCGTAATCGGGAGGGCAACGTACTGTTTTTTCAGAAAGTATTGGATTCGGATGTTTGATCTCTTTGAAGTCGCCTGCTTTGCGATTGTCCAGCTAGTTTGAACTTCAATCATACTCACTTCAATATTACATCCCTCTTCAACTTCATGTCCTGGGGACCACCCGTTTAAGTTTCTTTCTAATGGGGTCGGTACACTATTATGCAATGCCAGGACTGACTGACTCCGCGAGTTTAGGGGGAAATTTGGAGTGCCAGGGTTTGCGAGCTCGTGAATGTTCTCTTAATGGAATGGTTGGAGTAGAGAGAGTTCACTAAGAGCAATTGTGAATGACCAGCTTCATGTCCGTTTCCTCGCCATAGAGACGATGACTGAGGTAAAAAGTGAGAGGCGTCCAACAAAAATTTAATGTTTTTAAGCTTGCTGCTTCTCAGTTTACTGTTTCCTTGATATCAAAGGTATAGTTTTCGAATTTTTGGAAAAAAATATTGTTTTCCACTGAACCCTAGTCATGCGTGTTGGATCCAATAAATAGTGTTATTTATAAAACATACTTACTTCAGAAACAGATTTGTCCGAAAGGAATCCGACAACTTGAGAAAGTAGAGTCAAGCAACCAACTAAAGCGCCTTCCAAAACACTGGTGATTTTACGGCGACAGACAGATACCAAATCTGTAGCATGGCCCAAGTATTGAACCACAACAACTTGCTCGCCATACAGGGCTGAAAATTTAATTATCTAATTATTATTTAGAAGGATATTACGCAAAATGAATTAATACTGGAGTATTATTTGAAAAAGCATGGGATTGTATGGGTGTGTCATTGTTGAAAACAAACACGAAACACATGATCAGAAACACAGATTTCTCCATTCTCCCAGTCATCCAGGAAGCAGTTAATTGGTCAAGATTAAAGGTTAGTTTGCACCATATTTTTCCGAACATTTTACAGTCGGTGAGAAAAATTGGAACTCACTTGCAATAGCAGATAAGCAGCGCAAAACATGGAAAGCGTTGTCGTCCCCGACCAAAGTCATAGGAGCTGAGGAGGATGATCCGCTGCAAGAAGTGAGATTTTCCGGTCCAGTGTAGCAGAGACCAAGCATGCGAAGGAGGTTCCTCGAGAGGTGGCGAGATGTCAGCACTGGGCCCAGTCTTTGGGCCAACCAGACCACGCTTTCCCCACTCACTTCGCAAACCTCAGCGACATACACCTTCGATAAGCAACATCACAAAAACCTTCTCTATGGAAACATAATCAACGAAAAAAAGCAGCATAACAAGTTAAGCAGCACACAGTAGTCATGGAAACGAACGTGAAAAAACTTGAATTCGTGGGGGAGGTGAAAAGCTTTGGTCCAGGCCTACGAACATTGCAAAGTCAGTCGACATAACAGATGTGACATTCAATTAGTGCAAAAAATCAAACTCTATTTCTCTTTGATAGATTTGAAAATGCAAAAGGCAATGCACCATGGTTTCATTTCTACAAGAGCAAAAAAATATCTTAAATGTAATTGCCAACTGTCATCACAAGATTTGGATTAATTCTGAGATGCAGCGGTGTATCTCAGACCAGATAATGAAAGCAAAAGGTAGTGTAGTCAACGAGGGAATGATTAAGATAATGAGGGGACGGATATGATTGAAACAACATCATGACTTTTGAAATCTGTGATGGATATTGTTGATTTCCCCTTCCTGATTCATGAACCTGCCGCATCAGAAGGTATACCAGACGCCTTCCCTCGTGTTGCGACTGAAGCTAAATGCCTTTAAATATGTCCCCTTGTGTAACAATTATAAAACCTGCCCTGATTATTGCAAGCCTTCCCACAATTGCGAGCCATTCCTCGAGTCAGCCCTCATCCTTAGGAAAGAAATCGACAGAAAATAGATCAGGGAATAACTATTGCTCAAACTGTGCATAAACAGGGATTGTCATAAAGATATGAACACGAGTGAACCTGGCGTATGGAGGGAGTGTCTGATTTGGAACATATTCACATTGCTAGTCCGTTCAACCCCTATTTTGGTCAGAAATGAAGAACAGAAGTCTAAGTTATTTGTCTTAGGATTTAGTATGAGAATTTTCAAGTTTGGTTCTATGCATCAATGACAGCTTCAGTATTGTTAATAGTGCCAATATCTTATTGATGAAAGATGATTGATACTTGAAGCTGATTAACCAAACATTCATTCTTGATTGCTTATTAAATAATAAACTTTTGGAATATTAATCAAAGACCCCCCCTGTTCTATTACTAACATACAGTCTTACACATACTTGACTGGGCGTAAGCTTATGATTTTGGTGGAAAAGAAGAGACTAATCATTCACATCATTCAAATCAAATAATGAAAGCATAAAACGCCATCGACATGATGATGTTTCCAAGCGGTAAAAGACTTTTGAACATTGTAATTAAAATTATATTCACATACATAAACGGTGCTGATTCCCATTGGGGATATTACAAGTCAACCAACTACCTTCCACATTCAAAACTTGACAACTATCGAGGTTCTGTTCCAATTTTTCAATAATTACTTCAGGAAAAACACAAAAATGAAATCATGGAGATCGCCTCAAGTGCGCCTTCATAAGACCGCTAAACGATCAATGAGGTAGTGCAAACACGGAACGCATTGTTTGACAGAATAATAGGAGAAAAGGTGATGAAATAAAACATTAACAAATCGGTTCCATACAAAAATTGTCCAAAGGTTTAAAGAGATTTTGTTATGGAGTAACACATAATGAAATTATGATAACTAATAAGATAACTAACGCATATTGGTAAATATAATATTGTTGATTTCCATGAACAACTGTGGAAATGGGTGGAAATGTTCGGGAGGGAGTTGAATTGAGAGTATTTGGAGAATTTTGAGTCGATCTCTGGTAAGCACGATAAAGTTTGGTATGAAATTCAATTGACGAAGTGACATTAGAATGACAGCATTCTAGGTAAACCAAGCAAATATACAAAGAGGAAAAACATCACGAATGTTTAATAAAACTTGGTACCACATTTACCCAACACAAAGAGGTTATTTTTCATTTATTATTCTAATTTTTTGTGTTGTTTTATTACTACTATTAGTGTAATTATTCAAAATTCGTTGTTAAATGAACAATAATGCTGTTTCACGAAGATTTTTGAATGAAAGTTTATGAAGCAATTCAGGTTACCAAATGGTTTGGTTTCAGAGAGGATTAAGGCTTAAGCAGGGTTCACATCCATCCGGTACGTCTGCAAATACGGATAGGGGAAGCTAGTAAAAACAAGTGGAGGGGATGGAGGGGAATCTGCCCAGCACAAGCTAACAACTTGTTGCGCGCGCTTCCTCCCACAGCTGGTTTGGTTCCTGACGCCATTCTGTATGTGCGGTAGTGAACTGCGCAGATGCAGAACGAAAAATATTTGAAAAATCTGATGCGTTTGCTTCAAAAGTGCCAGTCTGGAAAAAATATTCCCCCTCCCCAGCTGATGTCCAACCAATCAGCTGCTTGTACTCACTCTCCGGATAGCTTGCTGGGTGGATGTGAACCCTGCTTTAGTGTTTTGAGCTCGACAAAGTTTCCAAAAACAGTTTAAACGAAGCAAAATAACTAAAAGCTGTGAACAGCATAGTCGTTGAAATCGGAAGGTACCAAACTCATATCGAGTTTCCAAAGATCGCAAATTGCCAGATCCATGAGTTGAAAGTTGAAAAATTAACATCGCATACAATAAGGTACGAATTGCTTCACGCTTCACGCTTTCCCTCTGAGGGAAATGAAGGTGCATGGGAGAGGGGAGAGGAGCAACACGACAGCTATGCACTGCTAAATAGCAGCAATCAGCGGATCAGCCAACAACAATATTTCCATCACTCACCGACGATTCTGTTTTACTCTTCAGAATCTATACGGGTGGTTGAGGAATGTCTAGACGACTGTGGATCGGCAGAGGTAAGTTATTATGAGTTCAGATAAAATGAGTTATCACAATAGTACGAGGTTAAAAGTGACACATGAAATAGGTAAGGGGTATTCACGAGGGGAAGTCAGACAAAGTGGGTACAGTCAAATGCCCTAACATGGGACATGGGCTCTAACTGGAACAAAATGCAAGTTATGTAAGATTAAGACTGCAATCAGGTCACCTGAAGTAGCAGTTTTAGCGAATTTTCTTTAAAAATACAGCTATTAAGATAGCTTTAAAAAATTGGCTAAAAAATTTTAATATAAATATTTTAAAAAATATCTTCATCAAAATCCGTTTTGAAGCATTCTGAAATTATTTGTGGACGCTTTTTATACGGATATGTTACAGTCTATGTGGGAAATCCGTCATTATCTATAATGCCCAGTCATTCTATAGAATGAAAAACGGCTGGTCAACGGCGAGGTCATGATCAAAGTTGGGATCAGTGCGCAAGGATGGCGAGTCTTGCGTGGAACTCACTGGTCTTGAGCAAGTGCTGGTAGAAGGAGAAAACGGCAATCCTCGGCTGGTTGGGGATATTAAGATACATGGAGTCTGGGACCATGAGAGGACGGTGCACTTTGATACCAGGGTCGTAAACCCAGACGCCTCCTCTTATGGTTCACATGATTGGCCAACGATCTCTCTAAACGCAGCCAATGAAAAGCGTTGCGGCAGAAGGCTTGCAAGGTTCTTTCACACCCAAGTGGTGGGGTGTGATGGGTCCTTGTACAAGGAATATTCCCGTTTCCTGAAACAGATGGCCGAAGTCTTAGGTGAAAATTGGTCGAAGCCTTTGTCCCAAGAAACCTGCTGGGTCTGTGTAAAAACCCAGATAGCCGTATGAGGGCGTTATCCTTGCGTCTCCGCGGCTGCCGATGGAAAGTGAGGTGCCTTGTCCTGGAGGAAGGGGCCCGGATGCCTCTATAGAAATGAAGAAATTTGGCCCACAAGCTCGCACCAGCTCTGTCACAACCGACAGGTCCTCCTTCCAGCGACATTTTTATCAAATAAAGTAATCAAATACTTTTTTTTTTAAATGAAATGCTACCTATTTTACACAATGACCAGTCATTCTACATAATGACTGTGGCCTTTTAGGCAATGTGGAAAATATCTTGACAATTCAGGCCGATTTGTATTACTTCCAACAAATCATTATTCCGAAAATTTTTATAGATATACACTCGGTAATCTAAAGGTAATTACAGTTTTTATTCTAATGAGGATGATTACCGCACATTACACAAAACGATAATGTTATAAAAGTCGTTCTTACGGCAATGTTGCATGACTAGAACTTTTTTCGTTTATCTGATGTTGAAACCCAGTTGAAAAGGTGACCTGATTTCAATCTCAGGGTTACCAACTCACTAGTTGGTTCCCAACTTGTCCTGAGTAGGTGTCCAAGTTCCATGTTAGAGCACTTGACTGTACCAATACATACACAGAAAATGTTAAAATAGTCGAAGACAATAAATGTAAAAAACTACCTTATCAAAAAGCAAAAGCACACTATACTCACTTGAAATTTAATTAAGGTGGGAAACAAGCCCAAAAGGAAAATCCTATCATTGTAAAACTTAACCCTCAATTCACAGTCACAACAAACAACCCCCACCCTCACTACAGCTCATGTCAAATGGACGCATTAAGAAGTTTCCAACCTAATATCAGAAGATTAAGGGATGCAATCAAATGTCCTTAAAAAAACTTTTATTCGAAACTTTTAAATGATTAATTTACTATTATTTTGTTTTATTTATTATGCAGGGTGATTCCATCATCTATTTACAGTTTGGGAAAGTTGCAATTCTGAGAGAGGGGGTTGTAGAAGAGTTGTGTTCCCCCAGCCCTGCGTTTCAAGTGGCAACACGGCTCTGTGGAGTGATGAGCAAAGTGCGTTTGCAGTGGAAGCATTCCTGAAGAATGGCGATTCTGCAACAGTGACTCAAAGAAGCTTCGTACTAAATCAAAACTGGACGTCAAAGTTGCGTTCCTTCAACTCGGCGCCTAGTATCTACAGTTTCGTTTATTTGATAAACCTGATAGGTGAAAGTGCGCCTTGTCACTGGTCAGTATAACAATGTCTTTGGTCAACATTCCAAGCACGGTTTGCTGGCGTAATCCCAGGGCAACAGCTGTTGTGTAAACGCAAGTTAGTAAGGATGGAAACTTGACTGCTTTAGACTCTTGCAAAATGATGAAGGGAAGATCCTCAGTGTAGCTGCATATCTATATAGTGAACACCCTGGGCTGGCTTCCACTGCCTGGCGCACACGTTCCACAGTATCTGGTGTACAGGTAGTATGTTGTGATAGTATTGCTCTCATCATTTGAGGTCCCTTACTCCTGAAGATACCGACCCATTTCAATTGTGGTAGGCGTTGAAGGAAGGCGACCATCTCGTCCAATTTCGAATCCCACACGAATTCGTCTTTGAGCCACTATTGCAGAATCGTTATTCTTCAGAAACGCTTCCACTGCAAACGCACGTTTACATCTCCACAGAGCCACATTGCCAACTGAATGGCAGGGCCAGGGGAAAACAAGACCATTCCCACTCTTCTATGAACCTCCCTCGCAGAATTGCACCCTTAACAAACAGCGAATGGATGAAGGAATCACCCTGTACCTAAACACTCTTTTCAAAATCAGTTCTTTTAAAGGGTAATTTCTTTTGGTGGTAGAACGAAAATTCTCTTTATGTACAAAATGATCTTGGGTTGGTCTTTTAAAACTATTTCCTCTTTGGATTGTGGACGATAGTGGATGTTCGAGGAACATTGGTAATGCATACGATGCCTCTAATTCAGTTACAATAAGCCTGAAGCATCGACGGACTGAATGAAAATCATTTATCTTTTGCATTTTTGTATAAATCGTGTAGGTATCTAGGTACAGTGAGGAGTGTTTACGTTTTTAAGAATGATAACAATCAAGTATGGAAACTTCGCATGATATTGCCAAACTCAAACTGTTAGAGAAGCCCCGTTAAAACAAAGACAATGACGTATTTAGTATAAATATTGATGAAAAGAAAGGTATAAAACAGCATGTACTTGACATCCATGTCCATATTTGTGGGTTCAAACGAATCTCCAATACCCGGATATAATCAGCAGTACATTTATTATGTCTTTATATTAAGGTACTCGACTTTCTAGAGATGAATCGTTACTCTAACTGCTGTATCAGTAACATTTATTCATCAAATAGCTATAAACTTAGTCATTAGAAATAAAATTGTCAATCCCAGGCATCATGCTTAAGTGAAAGGTGGGGTCAGTATATACAATTGTACAATCGTGCATTTTCAACCCTAAACATAAACAATTCATGAAGAAAAAATGTCTCATTGAATTCATTTTTTCGGCAAACTTGTGGTCACGGTTGAATAAAATAGTTGTAATTTGAAAATGAATATTTAATGAGTTGCATTATCTATTACTTTCTACTAATGGTGGTATTAAGGTTGACAATTTAACCTATATGCAATCGGTGTCTACCTGAACGTGACAAGCCTAGGACAGATTCACAACTGAAATGGAAGCGTGAAGTTTGGGGTATAATGATAGTGCGTTAGGTCGAAACATATCAGCATACCTATGGTGCAACTTTTAGTGATCATGAAGAACCCAGGGAGTAAAGGGGTAATGTCTTTTATTTTACTTGAGAAATATAGAAAGCTTGGAAGTTCACCAAACGTAGCGAGTTATCGTAGATTCTTCCTACCCGCTATATAGAAATAGGGTTTCTCACTTGTCCAAACCATTTCACACTCCACTGAATAAAAGCCAACCATTCCTTTGCTTGAATGCAATGCATCCGTAATCACTTCTTCACACCTAAAACGTTATTCTTGCATATTGCAATCGACTGATCAGTGGATTTCAACAACAACCCCTAGAAATTTCAATGGGTTCCAACCGATATCGTGAGAGGGGTTAAACTTTGAAGCTGCTGAGAGCTTCACAGGCCATTTTACCAAACTCCTCCGCTTAACTGGTCATTTTTGGAGATTTAATAAACAAATAGACATAGACAGGTCGTTCGATCTATAAAAATATCAACCGTTCAAGAAAGATGACGGTGATACCGTTAAACAAGGAAGAAGAGGTTTACTTCCCACTACAGGAGGTTCACTAACAAAAACTACAGGAACAAATCATTAAATGACTTATGGATATGGAAAGTCCACCAATGTTCAGATTAATATAACCACTTTCTTCCCTGGCCTCTTCACATGTAAAAGTGTTACTCGTAAAGGAGGACATTAGTTGTGTTGTACAAATATATTCATGCATAAATTGTATGCATGATGCGTTAGGATTGCAATGAGCTTTTTAAATACCTTGGTATATTCTACGTTGGAGACTTCACGCTCTAAATGCAAATGCCTGATGCTGGCCACACTTTTCCTCCTCCAGCGGTTGTCGGCGTATCCAGACTTGTTACAGCTTTCTTCAGCCTACAAATTGAGTAAAAATCTATCAGAAATTTCGATTATTTGCTAAGGATGAAATTCCACAGTTCTGAAAAAACACCAGTCGATTTTGCGACCAAAATTACGATAAAATGGCACCAAACTTCAATTCGACAGTGAAAATCCCCAAAAAAAAACCATATTTCAATCCTTAGCATCTATGCGTGGGGCGTTCGGGCTGGCTAGGAGTTAGGGCAAACTAGACCACAATTGAAGTCCACATTCGACAAAAACGGATATTGTTACAGTTCTAAGGCTTTTCGAGGAACGTATGGTGGACGGACAATGTAGATTTGGAGTCCAGGCCTTGAAATGTAAAAGGGTTAACACTAAGTGGGGTTTATGAAACAAATATTTTTATATGATTGCAAAGGCTTATTAATGAAAAGAATAAACCAAAAAGCGAGGTCCTTCCAGGTCATGTTCCGCCATTTAGTATAAACACAGATCTTTATTTGCACTTTTTTGGGCACAAACAGCTGATTTCCAAATTTATTCTTTCTTCAATTATGTTCGATTCCACACAGCTGTGCCATCACGAACTGTTTGTAGAGGTATGGAGGGTAGGTCCTAGAAAATCCGGTCCGTTGAATGATAAACGGGTCGATTTGTTGACGCGAAAGAAATGGTGCATAAATATTTTCAAAACCTTCAGCTGTAATCGACATGACACCCATAAGTCGATATTCCTACATTTTTTCAGAATGGTCAATAAAGCTATTCTATTTATGTGGAAGTTATCCTTTCGTCCAACCTCCAAAAAACTATACATCTTTTTCCAGTTGAATAAAACCGTTTCCCAAAAGAATTAAACCTTTTCCCAATACAATTATTACACTTTTTTGTATAAGTTGTCCTAAACTGTTGTCCTGATTGTTCAACGCTTCAAGGGATGTGTTTAGCCCTTCGGGATCTTCATGCTCACTGATATTTCACAGTTGTTACTTCGTTTATTCATTTTCGATGACATCCTCTTCTTTTGAGGGGTTTAATTAATTCGGCAAAAGGTTTAATTACAGTGGGAAAAGGTCTAATTCTTTTGGAAAATGCTATATTACAAAAACCGACCATGAAATTGTGATACAAAAAATTGGTCGCAAATAGTGTTACAGAAATGTAACGACCGTCTGAGGAACCCGGAGGCTAATTCCTTTCCTAATCGAATCACTGCATTAAGCTCCTAACAAATGTATACATTTCAATTGCGAATAGAGTTCAATTCAAAAACAAATGAGTCACCTCTTTTTCATCCAACGAATGCGAATCCAAGTTATCGATTATCAAATTCTGAATAGATATTGCGGATTTAGGGCCATCTCTTGTGACTTCTTCCACACCCTCCTCTTCCAAATGAAATAACTCTGCAAAAAAAGGAGAAAATAGTGAACTATTGAATTATGTCTCACATAATAAAGCACTTTTTTTCAAATAGAAAACTAAGGGATGGTTCGACCAAAGTTTTTAACCAACGATTAAACTGGAGAAACTGGAGATTTCAGCTGTTGAACAAATAGGTTCAGGTTTATACGATTATACAAATATTCATGCGAATGAAAGCTAAGGAGGCTCCCTACCCCATACCCTTAACTTGGTCCCTCTTAAGAAAGCCCAGTTCTGTACCCAGTCTATTCTCCTGACATGTTTTCGTCAGAGTTACCGAGCCTGACCAGGAAAACAACTAAACAAGAGGACTGAAAAGCTAACCCTTCATACAATGGCAAATGGGGACTCATATACACGTTAATTCTGGGCGTTTGGTTATCAGTGTGGGTCATCACCGCAACAGTAAGAAATCTAATCCTTTCTACGTCATTCTCATTCTTTGCTTAGAAGTCGTTCTGTGAGTGTCGATCTTGTTTCAAAATACATCCAAATAGTACTGCAATCAAATCGTGATGACACGAGAACGAGCGCGAGATTTCCATTCAGATTCTAGAAAGTATATTTATACGTTTCATTAATACCTATATAAAAGAATTGCTGATTGATTACGCGACCAAATGGAACTATACAGGAAGTGTTCGGCTCAACTCAAGAGGCCATAAGTCAGGCACTTGGAATATCTGTGCAATCTACCTTTTAATGATCGCTGTTAAGGAGTAAAATTTTTATGTAATTGAGCGTAGAATCCGAATCTGCAATAAAAAAGGAGTTCACATGTGAAAAATCGCAGGGTACAGTCCTACACCATAAACGAAGTATTTGGTCTGACGAAGATAAGTTTCAAAGATAGGTCAGACAGGAAAGAATTTCAAATTGTGCCTAAAAGCCGTAAAATTAACCTGGTTCGTTGATTTCTTTCTCTGACAAGCCTTTGGAAGGTGCCAGAAGGTTTCTTTCAGAATCAGCTGAAGAATCTTCATCGAGGGGCGACAAAGGCATCGTCATGTCAGCTTCTACAGCCTCTTCCACTTCACAGCATCTGCAACGCAAATTCAACAATAGTGGTAACAATCGGTTGTCAACCGCATTTCGAACTTTAATGACAGCTATTAACATCAGCAAGATCAACATTGGAGACACAGTAACCAGAAGTTGCCCAGTTCCCAATTCATGATATTAAAGTTAGGGACACTTGTAAGTCTCCACTTTTGGAATCAGCAACTAAAGTAACAAATAGATGTAGATAATAATGTGTGTAGTACATTGATGTAGTTATGTAAATAAGTAAAGTACTGCAATAGAAGAATTTTAACTTGAAGAGTTATTATCACAAGTTATTCAAATGGCCACAAACTATCTTTTGGATTAGAAAGGAAAAATGTATATATCTGGAAGATGTAGTAGTTAATGCAATCTCCTGTACGGAATGGAATATAATTTCATAATATGATGTGAACAGAAGTTGCCTGAAAGACTAATGCAAATCTTTTATGTGATCGAACTAGACGCTCCAATAATGGGACATGTGGTAGTAGAGTATCCCTGGCAGCATCCTTAGTATCCTTGGAGTAGTTGAGTATCCCTAGCAGTTAATACCCAAAGTTAAGGAAAGCCATAATGCATACCCCAAATGTGAGTGCCCAGCTTGATCCAGGTCGTGGTAACCACCAACCGCTTCCACCAATGGGAGGACGAAAGAGTCCAAAAAAGTGGGAAGGCCGAACCGAACGATGAGGCGAATGAGGAAGGACCGGTGATAGAGTTTGACACGTTTTTTAAGCAGCTGGGTTTCCCTCGGGGTATCGCAATCGTAAAGCTTGATTATGGCATTCAGCAGATGCTCCGACGATCTTCTTGGACCCAAAGCTCTGTAACACATTTATAGTTAGTTGTATAATCCCAGGAAACTTGCAGCCGAAATTCAAATACAATGCATGGAACCTAACATTTTAATCCACCAAAAGTTTCCCAACTTATCTTGGCTAAACTTTCTCTGCCATATCCTTCAAGAATTTTGCTTTTGCTGAAGACGTCCATGGATTCTGTAGGATTACAGCGTGGTATAGATAAACAAGAGCTACAAATGAAAATATCATACGAATTGTCTGTCCTATAACACACACAACATAGATTTCATATTTCTTATTCGGGTTACCTTGACGTAATTTTCCCATGCACAAGTAAGTAAGCCTGGACCCCAATTCAACTCGCAAACAGTGATAGTTATTATTCAGTAATGACTGAGATGGCTATTTGATTAAACAATCAAGTTTTTTAATCGAAATTATTAAAATGGTTAATTTATTATTAAGAGCGTAAACGAAAGAAAATCTTCAAGTTGAACCGGATAAACTGATTTTTTGTAAGTGAAGTTTCAATACCTCAAACCACTTGGCTCAACAATCAACTTGCAGATGAACTTTTCGAAAGAACTGAATAGGAATTCACCTGGCTACGTGGTCGAATAAGTACCAAGCAGCTAGCACGTCCATCTGCGGTGAGTTGAGCATTTCCAAAATATAGGGCAAAATCAGTTCCAAGGTCTCTTCGCTCTCAACCAATTGTTCAATGCAGTTGGCCAAACTCATGACCTGAAAACCGAGAAGTATATCATTGAATAGAACGGGTAAATAAGGTTGAGATAGAATCCAGTTCGTATCAATATGGCAATTTCCTCAAACCAATCAGCAAGACCAATCGGACCATAGAGAACAAAACAATTAATCCAGAATCTGTGTTATCCCACAGAGGGATACATGACTCCGAATTAAATCTCCAGTGGTCCCCTTTGATGAAAAGGACCCATAGAGATTATACAGCTAAGCTATCAAAGCTAATAAAGCACTAATATTGATGAGAAGGAACTACTACAGAAAGTAAACACAATATACCGAACCTTCAAATGGCTGAGCCTAGTTCCAATTGAGACATCTCGGTTGACAATTTCTTCAGATATATTATTGTAACTGTAGAGATTGACGAGAGCCTGGTACAGAAGCGGGAACCCTTTGGGGAAATGGACCAGGTAAGAAGACGTGAGTAGAGGCTGAAGGAGCTGATGAGCAGAGGGTGGAGGCACACCGGCTTTCGTCACTACTGGATAGTCTTCCTAAATTAAAAGGAAAATCATTAAAATCTTTGTCAACATGAACTAGGTTTTAGCAGAATTGTTACAGCAAAATCGCGATTTAATTCCAGCAGTGAGCTGAGTCTGTACAAAACTTATTGATGTCACTTATAGGATTATAATAGACGAAATAAGAACTTGAGAAGAATCCTAACTTACTTCAAGGAGAAGGTGAACTAGAGCCCTCACGCATCTGGGAAGTGGGGAGCTCTGGGGATGAAACACCACTGATCGAGATGATTTAAGTCTTTGCTTCATATTTTTTCCCGTCAAACCGAACACCCTAACTTTCTCTGTTAGGAACATTTCCACAATAAGACATCCCAGCGTCTGTAAACATTCAATCCAAATCACCATAAAATGAATATGTTATCAACGATATGGCTTACCAGTGTTGGCATCAAGCTTAGTAGATACCGTGATTTAACAGTTAACCAACCTGCATTTCTTTGGCTCGTTTCGAGGCCACGATCTGTTGGCAAAGCTGAATTTGTGAATCTTTCTGGGATCCAGAGGATCCGAGGCCGCCAGGTGTTTGGTAGCAGGTGTTCCAAGTGAACGCGTGAAGAGATTCGACTACGACGAGTGAATTTGTGGGGTTGAAGTCCTTGGGGAGGGGGAGGTGCGGTCTGTCTTGATCTTGTGGAGTGCTGGTTTGAGGGGAACACTGCAAAATAACATCCAAATCAACAACCACGTAACACCACAATTAATACTTAATAAGCCCATTACTTGAGAGGTTCTAATGACAATGAAATGTATAGGGTATCTTCCAAGAACTAATTTGCTTGCAGCAGTGTTAAAACCACTTAAACAACATTTTGATGTACTCTACTGTACTCACAATCAAAGATGTTCTAGATTTGCTGAAAAGCCGTGAAGAGGCAAAATTAGCAGTAGAAGGCGTTTCTTCCTCCAAGCCAGAACTGTGACCCTCGTCTTCTTCAGGTTCGGTCCCTAAAAATCAGAAGAAGTTTCAAGATAAATGAACAAACAGTTTTGGTGATGTGCTATGGCAGTATGATGTTAAGGGTATTTCTATGATGTTGTACTTTCTTAGTTAGACTAGTGGGCCAGACCATGCTTAGATACATGAAAATAGGAATAGAACAAGCATTTTTTCAGGCACTCTATTCATTTAATAAACATTTTTCTGAGAGCCTTTCAAAATGATTGCTTCAGCTAAATCGTTCCACTACCCTTTTTCAAAATGTGGAAGATTTGTGGAGAATCCTACTAATTAGTTACTTACTTCGACGGTGAAGAAAAATTCTGGGAGGAGTTCTGCCCCAGAAGGGGCTCATAGGACGCCTGTGTGGATGAGGGGAGTTAAAAAGCTGAACTACCCCAGACCCTGTAATTTCAGTGTGACCATCCACCAACTGAAGACACACGTTCTTTGCTTTGACAGCAGCAGGTCCTGACAACCTGTTACATACATAAAACATCGAGTCGATATATAATATTATGTAAATGACACTCATGGCAACTAAAGGAATGGAGAATAAAAGCAGAAATGTGCGCTCCACAAAACAAACACATAGATCTCAGGGTCAATTCGTATATTCCTAATTAATTTACTCCCATTTAAATAAAACGAATAACTTCATAATGAATAATTTAACCATACCGCTCATTCTACATAAGTTTCTAATTGAATAGGGGTTTAAAATATTTGATTACATGATCTTTAGAAGCATTGGAAACAGGAAGAGATAGTTCAGAGTCTGCTAGATCGATGTACTGAGTATTGAAGATAATGCTAATAAGATAAAGATAAATATAATAATTGAGATATATCTCAATGGCACTAACTTTGTTGACTTCAAACCCATACCATAACATGAATTAAAATCTTGAGTGACCATCATGAACACCATCTATCAGGTCGAAATTAAAAATAGTAAAACAGAGAATGGACAAAAGCGGTTATGGAAGGAGCTTACTTGTAACCAAACGTAAGGTCAATCCAGTGGTTCAGCCTTTCAGAAACGTACTGACTTTCAAGCATAGATCGATGCTTCGTGACAAATTCTTGAGGCGATGAACACCAAGATGGAACTTCCAGGTCGCCAAGATCGTTGTGAATGGACTTCAAATAATGAACGAAACGTTTAGTCAGCTAAATCGATGATGCGGATATATGGATCAATTGAATCAGAAAACCGAAGAACTTTTATAACTAACCTTGAAGACGTCAGGATCAGTGAAAAACTCAGGTATGCATTCGTCTGGGGACCAGGATTGAAGCCGTTGTATTGAGGCGGGGTACTCTGCCGGAACCCATTGAGGTCTGACGTATTTGCACAGGATGGACTTGGGAGTGATTCTGCTCAGGTAGACGTAGTACGTTATCTCAGATAAAACATCCGGGACATGGTGTGGAATCTAACAGAAAAGAAGTAAAATTATTTGAATACCTTTATGTTCTTTAGAACAAATTGTAGATTCTAGTGATCAATATCGAACGTTGCCCAAGAGTAAGCCTGAAGTACTTGATACAGACACATGGATGCTAAATTGTTACACCTAATTTAAAATAAACGCTGTTCACTTATGAATATTACTAGCTTTGTGAATGCTGATTTGATTAAGGTTAAATGTTTTGTCATAAATAAGTGGATATAGACAAAAACATGGAATGAAGGTCATTATTTTGCCAATTTGAACTGAATTGAAGATGAACAATGGTCGACGTCGCACATTTATCCATAACCAAATTTCTGCTGAACAATTCAAATGTCAGATATTCCCATATTTGTCTCAATCCAACCATACCAAGCCTTTGAAATAAAGGTAAATAGATGTATAAATAGAAATAGGTATGAAGCTCTGAAATCCTGAAGAGTACAGCAGATGTTTACAGACAGCTGAGAGGAACAATGAGCTATCAGATCAGTTCGACAGAAATGGATCAATCTAGAAGAAACCGAAAGTCCCATAAGCTGTGAGCTCTCACACCAGCTGAGCCTCGATAAACAGTGACTGCAGAGCGATTATTGAATTTCAGGAGGCACACAAATATGATCAACTGATCAATCCAATGGTTTGAGAACTGAATGGTTTATTTTGGTTGAGAACTGATTTACGTGCTCTATGCATATCTCCTGAAATTCAATAAATCTATCACTGTGAAACACGCACACTCCAAAGCTTAGTAGAAATTCAAATCATGAACTCAAGCAAATTGAATAATAAACCCCAGTGAAAGAATTTGCAGCGTTTTTCCAGAAAAACGTGCATTGCCTGTTCCACCAAGATTTTACCTGCGGGGAATTCGGAGACGGTGTAAGATCGAATGTGAGATCCAGCTGTCGATCACCCTTGTTAAGCCTAAATTTGGATTTTGAGAAGTCTCTCCAATCCGCGCCCGAACGAGCAGTCAAATCAGAAACCCAGGGCAGCACGTAGTGGCTTCTCGGGTCTCCATAACGCCGACCAGCCAAACGGTTCAATGCACAAAGGTAATCGAAGTTGGAGATGGCCCCTACTACCCAAGCTGAAGTCAGCTGGTTCAGGTCTGACTTTTGGGGCTCTAGAGTATCTTTTGGAGGTTGAGGTTCTGGCGCTTTTGGAGCAGGGCAAACGTTGTCAGATAATTGTGGAATCACCTTGAAACAGAAATAATATGTTAAAAGAACTTAAATAAGAAGCTAACAAATATTTCTCATTCAAACTCAAATTGCACTGCAAACACTTGTGCCATAATTCAATTCATATATTACTCTTGAGCAGAAACATGAGACTCCCAGAACGGTGAATTATCGAGTTTGTTGACTTTAAGCAGGGCCTCCTGTTCTTTAATTTAGTGGATCGATAAGTCTGGGTAAGGCAGATATTGAATAAAAGGCGATGCATACTCTCACCTGAACCCATAAGTCGGGACCAATATAGATGTCGCCTAGTGTGATTTCTCCAAGGACCAATCCCATGTCGTGAAAGTGTCTCATTAACCGCAGCAACTGGTATATAATGAACATGGGTTTGGTGTAACCTCCAGACAGAAGGGCTGGTGAGAACGTGACGCAGTCAAGAACCGTGTAATCAATGACACATTCCTATTGAAAAGATAAGAACAGATATATTATGTGAGCGTATTGTGGGGGACAGAAACAACAAAACCAGTAAAGCAAGTTATGATCGATGTGTGACACTTAAACTCACATGAACAACAAAGAAATGGGAAGCGGACTCAATGATGAATGCCGCTGGTAGAAGACTAGTATGCGGAGTATGTTTGCTGTCATGGTAGCACTGGTTCTCAGAGATTCGAATCAGAGGTGCACCATATGCTCTGGTAAGGGCTTCCCTCAATAGTGAGCTTTGATCAGTCAGCTGGACGTAGGATTCGTCACCAAATTCTGGTTGTTTGAAGCTATCTGAACAGAAAAATTCGGAACCACACTTTAAACTCTTTTTGGAAAAAGGGAAACACCAGGGAATATGATGAATACGGCTTGATAAAACTGCTTCAAGCTGAACATTTAAACTGAATATGAGGATTTCTGTCAATAATTTGTTCAATAACGTACATAATTTGTTTAAGCAATTATTCGACACAATTCTTTGCCTACTTACGGTTGTATTTTTTGTAAGCCTCCTTCCACAAGTTTTTGTAGTTGGTGATGGAAACATATTGGAGCACTTGCGATAGAGAAAGCTGAGCTTCAGGTTTCGCGCCCAATCTGACTCGAGGCAAAGGAATAACTTGGTTATCTCCTTTGGACAATACCTAGAATCAAATAAAACAATCGTTAAAAAGAGTATGCGGTTTTAACAATTGAAAGATGCTTCAAATAGGGAATTGGTGTTCGAACCATCTACAGCAGTCCTAATCCTGAAAAGACGATCCTAAAAAAACTCCTTGTATTGAAAGTCGCTCTTTATAATGTACTGCCAGAATGCACCAATATGAACCACAAATGAAATAGATATTCCAAAGCTAAGACGTACAATTAGGAACAATAATGCAGCAGCACTGCAACAAACAAAGCAGCAGCAGGTAATTTTTCCCCTGGACTTTTGAAGTAATACTTCAACTGAATCTTTCATTTTGCATTTGCAGTGTTATGAACAACAACCCATGAACTATTCAATATCACGCAATAAAGATACAATCACTTGCCCCCCCCCCCCCCTCGTCTTTAGCATGATTCCCATGGCTGGTTTCTCTCTTATCCCTGTCACTGACATTTTATGTCTGTTTATCTCATCACAGAATTTGATTCTGGACTTCCAACTGATATATTTTTCCATATATTTTTACATTGAAAATACACAATTCTAATGTTACAGGGTTTCTTCTGGCTTCTTTAGAAAAATCAGAAAGGAATTGTTAGAGATATAACCTCCTATAGTCACCAGCCTCACTGCAGATTAAAATGGACCCACCAAATGCAACCTCTATTGAAATTACATTTACGGTCTAAAGAACATGGTCCTAGAGAACTGTTCTATTCAAAATTTCCTCTGAAAGGACCCCAAGAGTCAACAATTTAAATATTATACTCCTACTATCTTTGAAAACCGTCACTTCTCACATAGTAAAATGAAAGGAACTAATGAGCTTTAAAATGCATCTTTACTCGTACTTATCTATGCTCATTCTAATATACTTACACTGATGATGATTTTCTTCCAGCCAGGACCGAACTGCTCGCCTTGTTTGAATAAACAACAGACCTCATCTTCGCTAAGTTTATCGTGTAAGATGAATTCTGGTATTCTCCTCTGCTTGAGTATCTGCCTGAAAAGTTCAAATCCGCGGTTGTTGATTACATAATCAGTAAAGAGCTTCCAAAGTAAAGCAAACTGAGACTCATCTCTAACAATCAGTAAAGAATTTCTTAACTTAAATGAATATTGCTGCATTACTGTACTCTAGCAAAGTGAAATTAACTCTCCTAGTTCAGTGTGAATTCCTAAAATTCTAAAAAACATGAACAATTATTCAGTAAAAGAAATTGCAAGAAACAACCAACGGCAATCGCTTTTAAATATCATTTGAACGAAGGAAATGTGAGAGACTAAGAACTTGTTTCTTCGAAATAACGAGTTACAATACTTATGTAATAGATTTGAACGGTTATCCTCAATTATAAACACGACTTTGGCGTAAAAGCTAACTTCAGTTCACCTTTGAACTCGTCAAACTTTTGCTAAATTTTCTGTGCAGACGATTGTACAGTTTTGGGTGTGGTAGGCTTTAGCATGTGCCTGTTCTATGAGGCATTTCAACCTCAGTCTATCATGTGGAGGAACATTGCTCTTCGAGGCCCTAACATCTTCTGAAACCCCGGAAATGTATTGCCGTTATTACTGCGAACTCTCCAAACACATTGTTTGTTACTTAGCGATGACGAAATAGATATTAATGTTTTATGTCTAACATGTAGAACATATATAATACAATTACAAGGTAAGAAGGAAGAGTGATCAGATAATAAACCCCTAAGCTAACATATTTCTTAATCAACATAACAACGGTGCCGAACAACTTACAGATTGGGTAGAAGTACAGAATAGGGGGCCCTTCCTGATTTGGCTACTAAACATCGATCCTAGTACACATCCATAGATTGTATCCATATATTCTGCCTATCAGAAGGGGCCTCCTATTTTGAACTTCAGCCACAGATTGTATCTTTAAAAACGATTTCCAAGTCTTTGACATAACTGAACATCCGTACGAATCGAAGACGTCATACTTAGTTTCAGGAGACCAAATGAAAATTTTGAAATTCAGAATATCTTTGGCCTATTTTTAGTATTGGGAAGTCTTTAGTCTTTTGGATTTTTCGTGACAAAAAGCAACTAGGTACTCAGATTTACACAATGTAAACAAGTGACACTGATCGATGTAGTACTGTATTACTTCGGAACTACAACAGGGGGTAGGGAATCCCAACGATCATGTTCGATGCTAAAGATTTTACACACTTCAAATAGAATACTACTCACATATACCTATAACTAATTGTATCTTTACCTCAGCCAAATTTTGCTCACGATGGCCTCTGCTCTATCATTCCTCAAACCCTGCTTGTAATATTTACGTGGGATCTTGAGTTCCTTTTCGACTAGATTGAACGGCAACCCTTCCATTGCCTCAATAATTTACTCACGGCATGTATTTCATTAAAGAAGTACGATTTTATGAACACGTTCAACTAAAGAATAAAAGAGCCGAACATGAAAAGGCAGATCACTGAACCAGATCGATCTCCACACCGACTCCCGAACAAACAAACAAAATGTACAGGTTGACACGCATCCGAATACATTAATTAATCTTTGATACAACACAGGCCAAATCAAATTATTGAGATCTTATCAAAAGGAGAAATGAAGTAATTTAAGAATCCAACATTCGATAATGGCAATATTAATTTATTGATTTTCATAGGAGGAAAGGATAGGTATAGTAAAAAAAAAAAATGGAAGAGGTGCTGGTTGTTGTTGTGTAATTTATATTCCTTCTTCTTTTCTATTTGTTGTTTGCTAGCTGGAGCTTCCTCCATGTCCATCTATACCAAGTGTATTTGAGTAGAGACACTTGAAAATACTTACTTACCCCTTTAATTTTAACTGTTTTTATTTTTCTCACTCAAACTTGAATTTCTCTACGGACGCATTAGGCTGACCATACCATCATAAACCAGATTGAATAGATATATATACTTGTTAAGTGTTGATAGAGGAAATAGTTTTAAAAAAATACACATTCCTTCTACCGCATTTGTGAAATTTTTTTCTAAATTTGTCATTCACTCATTACAGTTTACTAGAAATACATTAATTTTTGTTTAAATAGAAGAAGATTATTTAGAACAAGTTTTTTTTTTCGTTGCAATAACATTTATAGATAGATTTTTTGCACACAAAAAGCTGAAATTTCAACTCGATTTATATAATAATTACGCTATTTCTTGCAATTATTGCGAAAAGATGATTTTGGAAAATTGACTTGAAATTTTGGGAAATTGATTTTGAAAAATAGGATCAGGTCACCTGGCGTTTGGCGTTATTAGGGAATGAAGAGATAACAGTGAGGAAGGTTCCAACTTCAGTTATTAGATAGGCCTCCAGTTGATCTGCTATTCTGTGCTCCAGCATGGAAGGTTCCATGCTTCTAAGTTTTCTCAGAGTTTCCAGGATATCGGTCAGCCATTTTTTCTGATAACAGATTTCGCGGGTGACTATTGTGACTGCTGTGATTTGTAGTGTAATCAATCATAGACAAAGTTGCTGTTTACGACAACGTGCTACCAATGTGTTCCCGAGGTTCCGATGATGAGGGAGAAGATCTTATGGTGAGAAGCGACCCTTACGGGTGAGTTACTTTCAAATACTTAGTAACACGCATGTTTTCATGTCAGAACGTAATGTTCTGATGTATTGTTTAAATACTATGGATACGGTAAACAAAACCGATATGCTGCAAGTTGCAACCTGCAACTCAGTAGTCTCATAGCAATCGTTACCTGTACTGTGAATTGAACCAATCGACATCTGTGTGGTAAAAACCAGTTGTACACCCGAGCAGTGTTCGACTGGAGTACACACGCTTAGTTGTAATTCAAGTAAACCCAGCGTGTACAGTACACCCTAGGAACTGAAGGAATATTAAAACGAAATAAACACTTTACATTTGAAATGCGATCAATTTTACCACTAAACCTTAGAGAACGCTGACCTCCTTAAAAACAGTGACGGCTGAAGTAGAGAATCTACTTCTGATAAGAAGAATATATCGATGTGGATATAGAATAATATGTCGATAACACTGTCATTTATTATGAAAAGATTTTTACGACCGTTATATCGGTAAAATAATTATTAATATGCAGAAACACAAGTGTTAACACATTCTGATCTATTTGTCCAACTGATCTATACTTTACTAAAAAGATTGATGTAGGATATTTGCTAGAATCACGGAATAGGTAACGCACCTCTTATCACACCATCGCCATATTGAAAAACCAGATGTCTCCTATCGATATAGGTCCGCGCTTATGATGTATGTTCGAATGTGTTTTGTCTAGTTCGCTGGTTTGAATGCTCGCTACGCTCGCATCTCAAAAACAACAAAATATCCTACATCAATCCTTCTAGAAAAGTAAGTATAGATCAGTTGGAAAAATGGATCAGAATGTGTTAAGACTGTGCACTACGCCACAAATATGTCACTGGTATCGATATATTGATATCATATATATCGATGAAAGCACACATCGATACATCCTGATAAGCGATGTGCGTTACCTATTCTGTGAAGCAAGCATCCAGACCAGTGAACTAGGACCCTTAATCTCCTTTTTGGTTCAGTTTCACCCATTTTGTTCTTTCACACGCATCGAGGACACCCTGTGTGTATGCATATTTCGTGCATGCTTATATATTTAAAGTATCGTATTTTTTACTTTCACATTGTATGTTATAGAATTTTCAACTAGATGAAAAGTATACCTACCTTCACATTTGATTTTTTGTTAGGTTGTATTTTGCATTTTGCCGGAAATGTAAAACAGAATCCCCAGCGCAAGTGGTTCTTCAGAACAAGTTTCCTTATTGCAGGTATGTTCCGTAAACGATTTTACAATACATATTCCACAAATATTAATAATCAAAAGCTGGGTGGTAACGAACATGAAATACAATAAAAAAAAGTTGTAATCCACCATAGTGTTCAAGATGCTTGCAAAAACACAATAAATTGTGCAGGATGTTTCTTTGAAAAAACATTCATCGTTTTCAGAGATTGTTTTAAGGAGATGGTTTCCCACAAGTATAGATCCACCCTTGGAAAGTCGAAATTGATGAAACACGGCGATAGAGTCCTCCTCGCATATTCAGGAAGCAATTCGTCCGTTTGCTTGTTGAACATGATTAAAATGGCTATGGAGGATGGGAAGAAGAAGAAAATTAAAACTGAGACTGTTGTGTTATTTGTTGATGGTAAGTTTTCAATCAGAAATGAATTCAAGCACGTTTTATAATTAATGGTCTAAAATTGGGTATGAATAAGGTAAACAATTCAAGTTTTTTTCAGTGGAATCTCTCTCAAAAGCATGCAGTACTAGTTTTTATCCTCTACAGAAAACAGGAGGGTTTTTGAAAATGATCAAAGTTTGAATATATGGCGTTTGAAGATGAATTTCAAATAGTAGTGCAGGGAATTTCTACCATATTGTAGAACCTAGGATTTTTGGCGTTCAAGGTTGGCTAAACTGAATTGGATTCAATTACAAATCGCTTTATTTGCCTATAATTCGACTAACTCTAGCCTGTCTGATTTAATTGGTGTACAATGGAATGAAATAAGATTTTTTCACTTTTCACAACAACAATCACTGTGTCCCAATGAACGCACGTCAACAGAAACCAGTGCGTATTTAATTGTCTTGGTTGTTGATTTCAACAGTTGAGACAACAAAACAGTAAATTTAATCATTCACTATGTTAATGTACGGACTATTTTTACTTTAGCGTAGGGATTTTAGAAATCCGTTGACAGGGTTGCCAATGCAGCTTAAGCCGTCATAAGCTGCGGGCACCAATTCAAATCTTCGAATTTCGTTAAGCTCTTGGCGGATGAAATGGGGCTTTTTCTGCAAAATGTTGAAGCCAATAGTCTTATTTGAACTCTGGCTTGCAATTTTCAAAAAAAGAAAATTTCATGGTTCACATAATAGTTGTGTCTTGTTGACATTGTGGAGATATTCGGTAGCTATAGCTATCATTTCCATAAATATTCCTCTGCGAGGTTTTGAGACTAGCAAGATTTAAATTAATTTGTGAAATTGATCTATTTCAATGGCTTCCACGTTTTATAAATCATTCTTTATGTTGGAAAGTTGTCGCTGCTCTGTCTTATGCATTATGTTTGTTTCTAACTACAAGCTCCGTAAAGAAAGTTACCGTGAGCTTGGGTTTGTTTGGTTTTTACTTCTCAATTTCTCCAATCCATTGGGATTGTATACTGATTTCTGCGTCACAGTATCCACCCTTCCGTTTCTGTTTCAGATATGCTTCCCTGTATTGTCAATGAAGACGACCGCTCTAGAATATTATATTGTATAAACGCTTCTCTCGACCAATACACGTTCGATAAATACTACTGCTCTCTAGATTCTGTTTTCGAGGACAATCTCACTCTTGTTCCTTTCGCATCAATTTCGGAATCTGAAAATAATTCAAGAATTCAAAATCTCTTGAATAAATGTAATTCAACAGCAGCCATCGATCTTGTGAAGAAATTGAGGTAAAGAGGTGCACCGTTTTCCTTAATTGTTGTGTTATTATGTGTTTAGGTTATGTGAGATGGATGCAGGGGTGCTGTTTGTAAGGAAGTGGAACCCACACACATTTATCACCACTGTGCGAATTTATTGAGTTTTTGGATATACATTCGTTTATTACAGATAAATAACAACTCCAACAGATCCAGAAGCGTGGGATCTGGGGAGGTTGAAACACTGCTCTAATTAAATGAATGTTTTTCCAAATGGACGGAGACTGGAAACAATAATGCGCTCAGTCATCACAACATGACGAACCTGGGCATAATAGCAATATGTAGTAATTAGAATCTAGATTCTAAAGTGAACAATTTCACAATCCTTTATTACTTTATAGGACCATGAGTTGGACGCGTTTCCCCACTCAACTTTCTTTCTGGCAGATCGGCAGAAAATAACCGTATGACGAAAAAAGTATGAAGAAATATTGAGACATTTTTCTTTTTAGTCTCATCTTTTTGGGAAAATGTTAAATGTTCTGTGTAATCAGCATGTGCTTTATTTGCCAGATATGACAATAGATATTAAGCTCATTTGATTGTACTTCATCTTCAGGAAATTGTATTAAAGATCCTGTAGTATAGTAAATGTTGGTCTAGGTCTAGAAATCTTTCGAAACCGAGCTCAGTTTTAAAAAAACCTTCCCATGAACAACTTCATATGATCTCTTTTGTAAAACAGGAAGTTTACCACTAGCTGTACCGTAAAACAAGTCTTGAAGAACTTACCTTTTTAAATCATTTTTATACTTTTCGCGACTTCCATCAAACCCAATTTCACTCCTTTATTCGGTTTTACTCGGGAGAGCAGTCTACTACAAACTGATACGCCTAAATCTAGGTTAATGTTTATCGAAATACTCCAATAGCCTGAAATTACCTCTGAATAGACACCTCACATTTCTAAGACTCTCTGAATGTCAACATTTATGTTATGTCAACATTCTCATACTCTTCTTTTTTCCAGGTACAATTTATTCTATCTCGCTGCTAAAAAACTAAATTGCAATAAACTGTTCTTAGCCGAGACCAGCGATCATTTGGCTATCAGTATAATTTCTAACGTAGCTCTCGGAAGAGGTGCACAACTCCCGTTTGATGTGGTAATTTCTTCATTAGGACTACTTTTGCTTCACCAGTACATTCTGTTCCACAGTGGTACATTTCGAATGATTTTATTTGTACAGGGTTTCAAAGACGGTCGATACGGTGACGTTGACATTCTAAGACCACTGCAAGAATGTTCCAACAAGGAAGTTACTTTTTACAACAAGTTTTGTTATCTGGACCCTGTCGCAGTTCCCAACCCATTCACCAAGGTAATTTGTTTACAGATTGCTATGTTTTTAGCCAATTATAGGAATCAATTACATAATCATTTTGGAAAAGGTAAGTTAATTGAAAAAGAGTAAACGAGGTTTTGAAAAGGAAAAGTTAGTATATTATTGTCGCTGATTTCTTAGGTTAATCATAATTCATTGATAAAATAACTTATAAAACTTCTTCTGTCGTTGTTTTTTCTTAGACAAAATGTCCTGGTTGGGTTTAACACATTGATGGGAGCGTTTTATAATCTGTTCGATCTCGTGAACTGTTTGCTTGGGGAGTAAACTTGCTAGTGTACTGACAATTTTTCGTTGGTATTTTACAAGAGGTTGTACCATTGAATTACGTTTCTAGGAAGAACCTTCTCCACTCTTAAAATCAAACTCTGAACACATACATTATTATATTCTAGTAAGAGTATATTTGTGAAGATAATTCTCCACAACATCATTGGGATAAACAAGTTTTTCTTGCACTAGCTGCCTGACCACGTAAGCGAAATATTCCTGTTTTCGTCTTTCTTGACTTGATTTTATATTACGTATCCAGGACTATTTGTAAATATTTTATTTCAATGAATCGAATGAGGCTGCGGACCGTCCCTGGTGTTGACATGTAGTAAGGTAGTCGAATTGATAGTGAATTTCAAAACCACTTGGATCAGACTCCGATTGTGAAAAGTGAAACACGGTTGTTAATATCATAATCTTACATTGATTAGTACCTTTCCACCTGTTGGTACAAAGATAAAGAAAATGCAAGAAACGGATATGGATCTAAACGAAAGTTGATATTGAAGATCTTCCCTGAAATACAGGGTGTGGAAGAGGCGATTGTCGAGATTCGAAAGGTCATTGCTCGGGCTGTGGTGGGGGTAGGTAGGTGTGAAAAAGCTCTTTCTGTTCCTTAGGGTCTGTAGTTTTTGGTTGGCACCATGGTTTGGATCGGAATGCATCGGGGCTTTGCCATTTGTACGTTTCACGAAAATAATCATTCTGTTAACCACAACCCAGCGGGCGTTCTCCCGTAGTTGAACAGTGAATAAGCAGCATTTTCGGTACTGATGAAAGACCAACTCGTCTCACCTAAGGTCACAGTTTGGGGTGCTGTGTCTCAATTCGGAGTGATAGGCTTTTTTCGGGGAGGAAAATGTCACAGTAACTTCCCAGCGTTAAGTTTCGATGTTGGAAACCTTCCTACAGCCTGCATTGGAAGAACTTGCTGAAGAACACGATTTGTGTGGCATCTGGCTCCATCAGGACGGGGCTACAGCCCACACAGCTCGAATTTCATTAGCTGTTTTGAAACAGGTGTTCCTGGGGCAACTGGTCTCAATGAGTGGGGGCGTGGGGTAGCAGCGTGCTCCTGATTTAAGCATTTGTGACTTCTTAGGGGCTACTTTCAAGATAAGGTCTTCAAGCATCGTCCTCAAACCCTGTCACAACTCAAACAGCGTATAACTTAAGAAATCCGGGCAGCACTGCGTATGCCAAAAGTGGTCGAAAACTTCCACAATTGGCTACATCAGCATATCGCTGCTGACAACCACCATCTTAGCGATATCATTTTTAGGATTTGAATAAAAAAATATATTTCTTACTGTTTAGAATAAATAAAACTGTTTTTCTCCAACTTTTATTTATTTATTTATTGATATGTAGCACTTCAAAACTAGTCAATTGGCTCTGCTGCACCCTGTATATCTTTTTATAATAATTTGCGGGCTAAAAAATGCATTGGGTTAACAAAAGACTGTAAACTTTCAACTCGTTCTTCCATAATGTAGCTTGATTTTATTGTTGTAAACTAACGTATGCCTTACATATATGTACTTTCTAAGTTGTGCAATATTTCATGTTTTTATATCAATTTTTAGGGGAGCAAGTTTGATAACATTCAGAAACTTACAGAAGACTTTATTACCAACCTCAACATCTCGTTCCCTTCCACGGTTCACACTGTAGTCGCCACTGGTAGTAAACTTGTTTTAAATCAAGATCAAATCCAAAGGACTTGTGCCTTGTGCAAGGTAAATCAATGGAACGAATAATTCAAGATGAAAATTCAGTTTTTCTCGATCAATGTTTCCATGATTTTCATTTCTCATTGTTTTCAGGGATTTTTGGACACTGGTGATACCACTTCTTTGTCTTCCTTGAATGCCACCAATTTGTCTAGTTTGGTGTCCGAGTTAGGCCCGGAACATTTTGACAGTTCTTCGTTATCGCCCAGAAATGCCAAGGCCTGCGCCGAAAGTTGCTCCAATGATGTCTGTTGTTCTTCGAAAAACACTTCAACGGTTTCAGACAGTCTTCTTTCCTTGTGTTATGGATGTCGGCTGATCCGAAAAGAATTTGTAAGTATTCGAGTGCGTTTGTGAGTGTTACCAGATGTGCTTGTCAAACATTCTCCTTATGTAGAGTTCATAGTTGTACGTAGCTATTTTTGGAACTTTTGGGAATTGTCGACAACACCTCTACTTAACGTCTCTCCAAAATTAATTATAAATTGCCTGAATTAGTGGAGGCCAGGTAATGGCAGTGTATTAACTGCAATCCAGCTAACAGGCGCAGTCTTTAGTGAGTATCTCTTCTGGTAAATGGGATCAGCGGGAAAGCCAAAAATAAAGAAAAAGATAGTTTGGCGCATTAACAGAAGTTGAAATAGTTTTGGGAATTGTTGATTGCTAGTTGTAGCATACCCTACAGTAGCCTTGTTTCAACTACAGGCTATTTTTAAAAGATTTTTATGCTGAATCAATCAAGTCACTTGTCAAAGTTAATGAAGTTCTCAGAGTAGCAGCGAACCAATACATGGAATTCCCTGGCTTCAAAATTTTGATGAAATGCTCATCAATTATGTGTGATTATTTACAGTTTTTGAGTTACCACTGTGTATTGTTTCAAATAGATAACATACTGGAACAAACTCTAGCAGGTTATGGGTTCTGTCTGCCATTCCGTGCTACTATGCGAATATCACATAATAATTATGTGATTATTACTTGGTTTCTAACAATCAAACCACATTTTTGGAACATTATAAATGTTGGGAGCTTTTCGTTCATTGAGTTGTGTACGTTTGAATTTTGTATCCGGTAAAATACGGATTTCTTTTCTTTCTCCAAACCAATCACAAATTTCAGTTATTCAGTTATGCATTAATTGTTTTTCAATGACTCATCTTTGATCCGACTCAAATGGCTTCAGATAGTGTTTTCACAACGGTTAATGCCAGTTGAAATTACAAAGATGACTAAAGGGATAACAATTGTTTTTTGAATGACATATTTTCAAGGCTCCACAATTAGTTTTCCCATGTATAATCTAGTCCGAAATGTTCAAAAACATTCTTATAAAAGTTGTGGTTCTTTTTATACATCAGTCTTGGTTACGCCGAAATAGTAAATTATTGGACTTGCATAGACAACAGAAATATGATTTTTTACAGGATGACCTGAATTTGTGGCCACCTTCGATTCGAAAGCAGATGGAAGAAGAACCTCGTTTATCTGCAATGAGAGAAGAAATTCAGGATTTCCTCCTGTAACGATCGAAATGTTTTCTAGAACTCAGTCAACGTAATTTCAAACTTGATTCAACAAACCCTCAGAAGAATTCTTACGTTCCTATCCGATGCTCAGGTAAAACTGTATGGTCCCTGCAAGCATTTGCCCTTCACTGATAATTTAATCTGCTCTCTTGGGGATACGAGTTGTTTAGTATATTATTTAGTCGCCAAGGATGGTGACTTAAGCAGGGTTTACATCCGTCCGGAAATTGCGTACGAGCAGCTGATTGGTTGGATATGAGCTGGGGAGGGGGAAATATTTTCTCCGAAGAAGCACTTTTGTAGCGAACTGCATGCATCGGATTTCTCAGATATTTTCGGCTCCATATCTGCGGCATTGGGAACCGAAACAGCTGTGGGAGGAAGCACGTGAAACAGCTGTTCAGGACAGCCAAAATTCTGGATGGTTATGAACGCCCTCCCAAATTCCGCGATTCCCCTTCACTGCTTTTCAGTAGCTTCACCAATCCGTGATTCTGAACGTTCCCGGTTTCCGACTAGACTAAATTCATGTTTGAAGACAAATATCCGTAGACAGCAACTACCCTCAACTTGCGCATAAATTAGCCGTGGAGCCTCGATAAACCAAGACCGTCCGCCCCCCAGTCAAAGTGCAAGAGATGTCGCATAATGTAGCATTTGACCAATGTTTTTCAGTGATGCGGTAAATTGCTCCAACAGTCAGAAAGAGCTCATCGACCACCTTTCCTCAATTTGAATGATTGATTGAAAATTGCATTAAATTATAATTCTCACTAGCAACGCATTTATGGACACAATGAGACTCGAGTAACCAGGGACGCACAAAGAACATTCATTTCTTCTTCTATATCTGTGACCAGGGTTTTTTTCGAAAAACCAGATTTTTTCTTTCTTATTTGTTAAATTTATTTTCTAAAATTATCATTCATAGTTATAATTCAAACCTCAGATCGACGTGGGAAGCTAATTGCAAGTTCACTGCTTTGCTTGGTCTGAACCCCATGTTTTTTCTAAGGTACCTTAACTCTATTAATATTTTCATAATCTATTTCTGATATCTGCAATCTTTACTGCGATTAAATTGTTTTTATTTTTTTCATTGTCTTTAACTCTACCCAAAACCTGTTGTGCAGCCTTGAACGAAAATTTAATAGCGTAGGCTATTAACGTACTCAGACACTTCGCCCTTATTTGAAATTGTCAACTGTTGGTTCAGCCTTTTCGACTTGGGGAAAGAGCTTGAAAATTCCTCATTTGTTGGGCGAGGAAGCCTGAGACGGAAACCATTCATTAATAATAATGCAGAACGTTTTTCTAGCGAGTTCTAAACTGAGGTTCTAGCAACTCGTTGAAGGTCTTCAGATACATCAGTTCTATTTGAATGGAAAAAAGTTGAACCTACGGGAACTCCCACTATCCCACCCTAACTGACACAATTTTTATAGTGGCCAGATTTTTCACTTAGCTAGTTGCATTGAAGATACAATACATTTTACCTCCTGAATAAAATGAACAAAGAAACGGAAATTTCATATATTTAGCTTTGGTAGGACTTCATCTGACAGGTCATGTGTATTTACTCAGTCGTACACCCACGTCTCAATCAGGTGATCACCAGCGGTGGCAATCTGCCATTGATGTACAGGTTGGGTTATCTCTTCATATGAAGTTGGGATAAGTCACAGAGGCATCCTCGACAACATTGGCTGATCATATTCATTTTCGATGATGTACGATTAGAAGATAGGTAAAGAATCTTGTCCAAATAATAATTAAAGAATCTTGTCCAAATAATAATTAACTAAGTTATGATTCTCATTAACGATTGTTGATAAGCGTTGTGTAGGGTAGAGGATCACAGTTACAAGATTTAGTTACATCATGGTTACAAGACTCCTAGACTTTGTTCATCAGTCCTGATTACAACTTCTAATTTGAATGTTGTCGGACTTCGAAGGCAGGGAAATCGTAGGCTCGCCTCCCCCACGAATGTTTATCAAACATTCCAATTTACTTGAAGGATTTATTTAGGATGTTTTTTTTAATTTTTGAGATACGAGCATAGTGAGCACCCAGGCCACCAAACTAAACCAGTCTTTAATACCACGTACCTACCATATAAAAACAACTGTAATTCAGTAATCTTTAGTGAGGAAACCGAGCCTATGTTTTTGCTGCTTTTAAAGCAACATCTAAAAATTGGTTTGAGTTGAAAAAAAAAAAAAAACATTTGACCCCAGCCCATATACGAATTTATCTCAAAATTGTCTGGGATAATTAAGAGGTCAGGTGGTTTGTGATTTTGTATTTGAAAACACTTGAATGACATTTTCATTAGGTACCAATCTTAAAATGTTAACCACAGTTCCAAGTCAGCTTAGGAGTAACAAGGAGATGACTTAATGTAGTTTGAGTTTCACAGTCACTATCCTATCTTTAGGGTGAGATGAACAAGAATTCTTGAATATGTTTTAAAACAAAATTTTATCACTCCTGATGTATTTACATCTAGTTGAAGTTTAAACTGAACCCCCACTTCTGTATATACACAGGTAAAGTTATCTCCCCGTACTTCTGTAACAAATTTGTAGTTCTCTTCGTCTTTCAAGACAGCTGTAGTACCTCCGTGGTTAAAAACCCTTGTGAAGAATGCTATCGAACACATTACGATTCAAATACGAGATCTCTATTGATAAAAGCCATCTGACGACAAATACACAGTACTTGACAACACTCTCTTCACAGAAAAGAATTCATTCTGCCACAGGTTTCTTGTATTTCTTATTGCTTTTGAAACGCTTCAGTTTAGGAGGTTCTGTGGATATGTCTTCACGAACTGGTACTGTGTTTTCCATCTTGAGTCTATCTCTTTTGTTGGTTTTCTTCAGCGACAACATATAATCAGGAACAGGGCATCCTGAATCCTTCATGACCCTCGCAATCGTCCGAAGCGCCGGCTTGTCTTCATCTGTGAAATACGTAACTGCCTTACCAGTCATCCCAGCACGACCAGTTCGTCCTATTCGATGAATATAAGAGATGGCTGAGTTTGGAAAGTCATAATTAATTACTAACTTTATTCCAACAAAGTCTATACCTCGGCCCATGACATCTGTACAGATTAATACCCAAATTTTCCCTTCTCTGAACGCCTGTACGACGTTGTCTCTTTGGTGTTGGGTTCTGTCAGAATGGATGACATCCACATTGATTCCGTCGTAGATTAGTTCGTTGAACAATTGTTTAGCTCGATCTTTGGACTGCACGAAGACCAACACTGGAGGGCTGATTCCCTCCCTTATCAACTCCCTGAATGCAAGGAGTTTTCCCGCCTCGTTCCCCGCATACACCAAATGTTGTTCCACCTTGTCAACTGTAGTATTCCTTTGACCGACCGTAATTTCGATCACTTTCTTCAAATTCTTACGACACCATCTCGCCACATGAACTGTATATGTTGCACTGAACATGGCCCTCTTCAAATTGTCATTCTCACAGGATTTGTAAATTTCGGCTAATTGGTCTCGAAAGCCTCTCGTACCAGCTTCGAACAATTTATCCGACTCGTCGACCACCAACCATTCAACAGTTTTCAAGTTGATTAAATCAGGTTTCAACCTGAGCAAATGAATCAGCCTGTTAGGTGTACTGATCAAAATGTCAAACTTACAAGAAAATTTCGGTCCATACGCGTCGTCCGCTCTTATTTTCGTGATATAATTCGTTTTGAGGTCTGTTCCAGCGGAGAGTAAAGTGCATTCTCTGAAAATCTGCTTCGCTAATTCTCTGGTGGGCGATAAAATAAGAGCTCGAAATCCCTTCTTACTAGGTCGGCCTAAAGAAGCCAGCACCGGAGCCAAGAAAGCGACAGTTTTTCCCGAACCTGTCGGTGCACAAGCTAAAACCTGACGGCCCTTCAGCATAGCTGGGATAGCTTGCATCTGAATCGGAGTTGGACCATCATAACCAGCACTCTTTAAATTACTTACAATGTTTTTATTTACGCCGTAATCAGTCAAAAGTTCCTCAAACGACTTCAAAGGAGGTGGTAAATTCTTACCTTTTACAGAAATGTTATTTTTCTTGCGCAAATGGGCGTCATATTCAGAATTTACTTCAGTTTTGACACGAGTGTTTGTATCGCATATTTGATCTGTCACTTCTTCAATATCAGATTCTTCTGAGTCAGTTTCTTCTTTCTTCACCTGTACATGCCACGCATCAGGAGCTACTTCTGTCTTCTTGCTGGAAAGTGTTTTTCTTGGCTTCGACTTGACGCCTTTCCACAATATATTGAGCACATTATCTGAATTCATCCTGGTGCATAGGTGTGAACCATCCCTTATTAAACCAGATATTTCATATCTGTTGAAACCGATTTATTGAGCGACCGTTGAATATCTAGAAGGCGAGTACAACAGTAAATTTTAATTTAAATTCCAAATTCACTGAAATTAACGTCAACCGCACGCCACACGTGAAACACAAACCAATGTTATCACTTATCAAGGCTACAGGTTATAATGTTAATCTGTGTATACTAATGGAATCGTTAGCATCCATGCCTGGAGTGGGATTTTATGTACCTATATCCTTTCTCCTCGAAAACGGCGGTTCACAGCCGTATTACAGTTATATATTAGATATTTCTTGGAATAATAAAATGAAAGCATGATGATAAAGTGATGAATCTACGCATGGAACGACACGTAAGTCAAACATTCTAAAATAAGCAAGGATACGAGTAACCGAGAAGGTTCTCCCTTGGTCAACAGTTGAAGTAACGTGAATTTGAACTAACGTTAACAAGTATATAACCTCAACCCTCCCAAGTATATGCTCACGTGTTTTTGTTTCCTTACAAGCATTGGTGGTAATGGTCTAGCTATTTATCTGCTAAGATACTAATTTCCTTTGTATTAAGGAAAAAGAAATAAGGCAAATTTGAGTGATTATTTACAGCATACAATGACTAGAACGAAAATTGACAACCGGATCCGGACCCTCATAGAAAATGGAATCAAACTTCACCACCGTACCATGTTCGTCGTCGTCGGTGACAAAGGTAGAGACCAAGTTATGATTTTACATCATATTTTATCTAAAGCCACGGTTAAGTCGAGACCTAACGTATTGTGGTGTTACAAAAGCGATTTAGGTTTCACGACCAATCACAAAAAACGCATGAAGAAAGTTCAGAAGAAAATCAAAGGTGGGAAACTTAACATAAACGAAGACGATCCATTTGAATTGTTTGTTGCATCGACCAATATTAGGTATTGTTATTACAACGAGACTCAGAAGATATTGGGACAAACTTTCGGGATGTGCGTTTTGCAAGATTTCGAAGCCATAACGCCGAATTTGTTGGCGAGAACGATCGAAACAGTTGAAGGAGGTGGGGTTATTGTTATGTTGATTAAGGCCGTTTCCTCTTTGAAACAATTATACACCTTGGCAATGGACGTACACGACAGGTACCGAACCGAAGCTCACACTGACGTCGTCGGTAGGTTCAATGAGAGGTTTCTATTGTCGTTATCAGACAACGATCGATGCATAGTTGTCGACGATAAGCTAACTGTATTGCCGATTTCGTCTCACATTTACAATGTGACTGCGTTAGCAGAGCCTCCACCTTCTGCCTCTAGTGCAGAGTTGAAAGAAGTCAAAGAGGCTCTGAGAGACACCCCACCGATTGGTCCTATCGTTGATTGCTGCAAAACGTCAGATCAGGCCAAAGCGGTGCTCAAATGTATAGACGCCATATCGGAAAAATCGTACAAATTCACAATTTCCATCACTGCTGCCCGAGGCAGAGGAAAATCTGCCGCTTTGGGTCTTTCAGTTGCTGCTGCTATTGCGTTCGGTTATTCCAACATTTTCGTGACATCGCCTTCGCCGGATAACTTGAAGACGTTTTTCGAATTCGTTTTCAAGGGCTTCGACGCCCTTGGGTATGAAGAACATGTGGACTACGGCCTGGTGCAGTCAACCAACGCTGAACACAATAAAGCGTTGATTCGTGTTAATGTGTTCAAATCCAGCAGACAAACGATTCAGTACATCAGTCCTGTCGACTACGCTAAACTCAGCCATGCAGAGCTGGTGGTTATTGATGAAGCGGCTGCCATCCCACTGCCTTACGTGAAAAACATGTTTGGCCCATATTTGATATTTTTATCTTCGACAATCAACGGGTATGAAGGCACCGGCAGATCGTTGTCCCTCAAACTTTTGCAAGAACTTCGAAATCAGACCAACGCTCCAGAAACGAAGAATGTCACTGGCCGTGTTCTGTCTGAAGTAAAATTGGAAGAATCTATCCGTTATCAGCCTGGAGATCGCATCGAAAAGTGGTTGACGGATTTGTTGTGTTTAGACGCAACCAATTCGTTACCTTCTTTTTCTGGCACGCCGCCTCCTAGTGAATGTGAATTATACTATATAAATCGTGATACGCTGTTCTGTTACCATAAAGCATCTGAAGCTTTTCTTCAAAAAATCATGGCCCTTTACGTGTCTTCGCACTATAAAAATAGTCCCAACGATCTGCAGCTGATGTCAGATGCACCGGCGCACCATCTGTTTTGCCTTCTTGGGCCAGTTGATATCAAGAAAGCTACATTACCTGAGGTTCTCTGTGTCATTCAGGTCTGTCTGGAGGGGGAAGTTTCTCGGGATTCGGTAAGATCTACTTTGTCTCAAGGGAGGAAACCTTCTGGTGACTTGATCCCTTGGACGGTCGCTCAACAGTTCCAAGATTCCGAATTTCCATCCCTCTGCGGCGCCCGTATTGTCCGAATCGCGACTCATCCTGACTACCAATCTATGGGCTACGGATCAAAAGCTTTAGCCCTCCTCAAAGATTATTACGAGTTTAAATTCCAGCCTTTGGACGACGATTTCAAGAACTCTTACGAAGACAGGAATCACATTGAACAAGAAGAGGATGCGGATCTTTTATCAGAAAAAATCGAACCCCGTTCATCGTTGCCACCACTCCTTTTAAAACTCCACGAACGACCAGCTGAGAGACTGGACTACCTTGGTGTTTCATATGGCCTCACTTTGCCTCTTCTGAAGTTTTGGAAAAGGGCTGGCTTTGTTCCGGTTTACGTGCGTCAAACACCAAACGAAGTTACCGGAGAACATTCGACATTAATGTTGAAAACAATGGATAGTGAAGTCGATTCTTCATGGCTGCAGCAATATTCGACTGATTTCAAACGACGATTCCTATCGTTATTATCGTACCAATTTAGGGAATTTCCTACTTCTCTAAGCTTGGCGGTTGTTTACAATAAAAAAGGAGATGATTTGTGTGAGAATTCCCCGTTAACTACTCAGGTTTTGGAACACTATCTGACGAAGTACGACTTGAAACGGTTAGATCTGTATTGCAAGAATTTGGCCGATTACCACTTGATAATGGATCTTTTGCCGTCAATTTCGAGGATGTTTTTCTTGAACCAGCTTGGAGACATGAAACTGTCTGCTGTGCAAGCAGCAATTCTTCTGGGGATTGGAATGCAACATAAAACGGTCGACGCTCTAGCCAAAGAGTTGGAGCTCGTTCCAACGCAACTCCTCGGACTGTTCAATAAGATAGTCCGGAAACTGTATCAGGTATTCATGAACACGACTGAAAAGTCTATCGAGGAAAGCCTAGGCCTCAAAGACCAGCCGGAAGCTCCTTTTGTTCCAAAGCAAATCACGCAAGGGCTCATGGAAGAACTAGAGGCGGCTGACAGGACCATTAAAAAGAAACAGAGGCAAGATTTGGAGCGGCTCAAAGAGGATTTCGAGATCAAAGGGAGCGATGAGGTTTGGGAAGAAGCTTTGAAAAAGGGAGGTAATTCTATTCTATCCATAAAAACGGAACGCCCACCAAGCGAAAAACCCACCAAATTTGACTTTGAACCGCCCAAGAAAAAGAAGAAAAGTTTTCACAAGAAGGGTGGAAAAAAATGAAAAGCCACTTTTCTTTTTGATCCTATCGATTTCACTATAATTTAGTAGGTGTATTTTGTAAATAATCAACATTCTGTAAATACTTACATCGTGATTAAAGTATAACTTTAACCTAATTGGTGTTATTTTATTAATTCAAAAATTATATCTATAAGGCTCTTTGGAATAATAATGAAATATTTGTTCAAGTGTTGAAAGTTTTAAAAAGTTGTTAAAATATTAAACCACTTCCGCCAAAAATGAGCTTCCCTAGGGACATGACTCATTTTTATTCTTTATCCAATCATTAAAATAGGTAACATTAATCAATTAGGTCAGTCATCCCATTAATTGATTGAATAATTCATCATTTCCCGATCCTGAAATTCTGGGCAACACTTTTGGATTTTTTCTTGGAATGTTGGTCAGTTTTACTCCCTTTCGCTATCTAGGAAGAATGTAGGGCTCTTTTACAAAGTATTATCAAATGGTTTGTGCGGTACTTACACTATAACAACCATATAAATTATTGTATTGGTTGAAAATTGGGCATGGACATAATTTCGTACACCTATACTTTTTGTCTCAAATTTAGTTTTAGAGAGATCTGAAAGGTGCTTTTCATCTAATTTTGTTTAAAAATGACGCTATTGCAATGGAACCTAAAGCTCTAGAATGAAATGGAGGAGGCACACAAATATGATCAACTGATCAATCCAAATAGGTATTTTGGTCGAGAACAGATTTACGTGCTCCATGCATATCTCCTGAAATTCAATAATCGCCCTATCCTGTGAAACACGCAGACTCCAAAGCTTAGTAGAAATTCAAATCATGAACGCAAGCCAATTGAATAATAAACCCCAGTGAAAGAGTTTGCAGCGTTTAGAAGTAAAAAACCAATATTTATGAGATTCAGATGTGAATTTAGATTTTGTTGATATTGAGGTTTTCGTATAGACGAACGTTCTCATTAGGTTCAAATCTGGCGGAACGAAGCACGAAGTCCTTTCAAAGTATGCGGAGGTGGAAAGGGAAAAACGAAATAATTCTGTTGGGTTTTGTTCGCGAAAAAGATAAGAAAGGAACAAGCGAGCGCCTCTTCATTCAGAAGGTGGAAAATTATCTTGGTAGGAGGGGGGAGAAGTCGTAGGGGTGGTAGGGGAGTCGCATAGGGGTGAGTGGTGTTTGACGAGGGGGTGGTAGGTGAGTTGGATAGGGGAGGGTGGAGTTAGACAAGGGGGTGGTTGAGGTGCTAGTCGAGGGGGTGGTAGGAGAGTCGGATAGGGGTGAGTGGGAAGACGAGGGGGTGGGTGAGGCGCTAGTCGAGGGGGTGGTTAGCGAGGCGGATAGGGGTGGTAGGAGAGTGATAGGGGGGTAAGACGAGGGGGTGGGTGAGGCGCTAGTCGAGGGGGTGGTAAGAGAGGCGGATAGGGGGGGTGGGGTAAGACGAGGGGGTGAGTGAGGCGCTAGTCGAGGGGGTGGTTAGCGAGACGGATAGGGGTGGGTGAGGTGCTAGTCGAAGGGGTGGTAAGAGAGGCGGTTAGGGGTGAGTGGGGTAAGACGAGGGGGTGGGAAGAGTTCGATCCGGGGGCGGTCGGGCGCACCACCCTCGATTTTTAATCAGAATATCAATCAAAAAAATTATTATCGACTATAACTAGGTAGTTTGAACATGAAAGGTCCGATTTACGCTGAAAATTCCACTTAAATTATAGAATGTGATGTATCAAAAAATTATTTGAAATGTTTTTATGTTGCTTTTGTAACAAGCATAATCGTACCCAGTAAGGTGTAACATTTTTTTTCTCTTGACGCCTTCGATTTGCACTTGTTTCTCTTCACTTTGTCCGCGTCATTTTTATTCAGAATTATGTAATTAATTCATAAAAACTCATTACTGTTCTGCACAAGAGGTTTAAAAGTGCGTTGCATCTTTGAACCGCTAAATTCCGCCTTTGGACCACTGTTTGTGGAAAAAATGTTCAATAAGTCCTGTCAATCAATAGTAAATGAGTCCAGCTTTCTTAAAGACAAAGGAACAGTCATCATTTATGAATTTATCATTTTGAATGTTCGTTCTATCAACGTTCACACCGGAAAACTAATGTGTGGAGCAATCTTATGTCGGAGACAAGGAATCACATTTAAAATGTCAATAAAGAATGCTGATATGGGGATGGGAAAGGGGGAGGAGTCTTGAGTTCTTCCAGAATGAATTCAATTGTTATTTTATGAACATAAAAATTTCATTAGAATGTGATGAATCGGAAAAATAAAGCAATTTAAAAAACCCAAAATCTGAGTTTCAATAGATGTTTGTTTAGAAAACGTTTTTTTCGCAGTAAAATGTGTAGTTAATAGTTTCTTGGCTCATGAAGTGCTGAAATTGTAGATCAATTTTTTAAAAATCATTTTGAATGTTTCTGTTATTCTGGTTTACACCACGAAAACTAATTTCTTGGACAATTTTGTGTCGAAGAGAAGGAATCACATTTGAAATATCAATAAAGGATGGAAGGGAGGGGGATAAAACAATTAAAAAAAAAAAAAAATCTTAGTTTCAACATTTGTTTGTTTGGAAACAGCTTTTTCTCAATGAAATTTAAAGAGAATAGTTTTTCAAAAGAAATCATTATGTTCATCTATTCAAGACTAAAATTTATGAGGTATTCCATTACAACGACTACTATGAATATGTCTATGCACTTACCACTCTAGAATCATCAAAAAATTACTTGAAATTGTTTCTAGGTTGCATTTTGTAATTACAAGCACATGCGTACCTAATAAGGTTCTCAGTTTTTCTTGACCACGAGTTTTATCTTTTCCCTCTTGATGCCTTCGATTTGCCCTTCTTTTTCTTCCCTTTGTCCACATCATATTTGCCGAATTCCCATCTGACCATCGTCCCGCGCCACCACGCCTGTATCTTGATACAGGCCTCTTCCAGCTGTTTCTGATGAGCGGCTCTCCTTTCACGTTCGGCACGCTCTTTGAGGTAAATCTGTATCTCCCCTTGTCGCTCCTCGAAAACGTGAAGCATTTCAGCCATCTTTTTATGAACATCTTTCCTTTTCTGCTTCATTGTCGTTATCTCTGAATCCTTCTCCTCCATGTCTTTTTCGTATTTTTGCGACCATTTCTTGACGTCTTTTTCCAATTTCGTCATAGACAACTTCAGAAACATGATGACATCCCGGTGAACCCTGTTTTCTGTATTACAAACGGTCTCGCATCTCTTCAACTCTTTTTCAATCCATTTAAAATAATGCTTGTCTTTATCCCATTTCTCAGACTCAAACTCAGCTTCTGCCCAATCTTTGAAATAAGATAAATACACTCCATATCGAAACATCTCGTGTTGCAGTTCCTTCTTAAGAACCTTCTTCGTCTTTTCGTACTGGTCAATAATAGTTTTGGTATCTTTGTCATTTCTAGCTTTCAGTTTCTTCAAACTTTTTATCAAACATATGGAGTCATTATAGTGAGACCGAATGGCCCTCTCCTCATTCAACCTCTTACTTTCCAGGGAATAGAATCCTTGAAGTGCATCGCAGATGCTCCTTTCTGCGATTTCATCTCTAGTTATTTTCATGACGTGCTCTAACAATGTTCTGAATTTCTGGAATCGGCAGATCTCCCTTGCTCCTTCACCTTCTGATATCAAAAGATTCGTATCGCTATCGTACATCCTTTTTCTGATTTTAGCGTGATACCGAACTTTCGGAGGATGAAAATTGAGTTGTGGAACGACTTTGGGTTTGTTGGCTCCCAAGATGACCAATCTGTCTATAAGTTCGTTCAAAATGGCCAGCATCGCCCACCTCTCATAGTCTGTCAGCCTGTGGACGTCTTCCGTGTCGTTGGTGTCGGGGCTTTGGACGTTGGAGAAGATGTAGATATCGTTTTTACTCTTCCGCTCGACGAGTCTAGATGTAACTACAAACCTGCTCCACTCTTTCGCGTCACCGATGAACGTCATGTACATCTCTTTAAGCAGTTTCGTCGGTAATTTGGAGCTCAATGCGTCTTGACTTTGTATTGACAGGCCCGAAAATTTCGCGCACTCGCTCTCCATCTCGTCTGGGGGTGGATACTCACAATGGCACGACCCGCAGGCGCACAAGTCGCACCAAGCCGGTTTGGGTGTGACATTTTTTTCCAGGTGTTTCCGAGTGAATGCAAACCTTTTCCTTTCTAGCGGCGAGACGTCAATCTCCATCTGGAAAGCTGCATTCTCCACCTCCCCATCTGGCTTTTCTGTTGTGTTCATCACCATTACTGACTTCTTGAGAAGGAACCTGGCCTAAATCCTAAACAACTGATCAAGTTGAATCCTGAGCTAAAGATCTGAACTAAAGAAATATAGCTCTTGGTTTATTACATATTGTTTCTATGATGACAATGAAAACAAACAAATATTCAAACTTGAGTTACTTGGTTTCTATTTAATAGTAATTGAGTAGACGACTACGAAATTCAGTCAAAATAATCACACCTAACGTCATTCACACTTGCATATACTATACTCCCTACTTGGGCTGATATTGACAGGTTGCTAGGGCAACCACTATCTCATTGCGTCTGATAAGAAAGTCAATAGCCTTCCAACTCAACAACAGGTCTGCAAATGCCGCTAAAAATCTTATCTACGTTGTGGGTATGAGATGTAACAAAAATCTTAATTTCGTTAGACGAAAATGAACGGTCCTAAACTATTTTCTATGAAATGAAGCAATTTGTTAGGTATTTGTAGATTTCAGTGCCACAATGAGCAGCTCAAATATATTTTTATCGATTACAACCCTTGCACTATGTTGCAAACCTTGCAAATGTCGGAGGTTTTTAGCATAACTAGGGTAAAACTGGGATCGAACAACAAATTATCACAAAAATTGGTTTAGAATTGAAGATTGGACAGCGTCGAAAACATACCGACAACTATTTTCCACGGATTCGATCTTAGAATGGATTTCTATCCAGCCATTTTTGTCTCCTGTTTGGGTAGTCCCATGCACCCCTCGGATCTATCTAATAGGCACCCCTATGCCATCCTTCAGAGGAACGTTCCCAAAAATAGGTCAAAACCAAAATAATTCACAACATTCATGACAATACATTTATTTAAGATAAAAACATCTTTAATTCTGTAGTTCAACTATACATATAAATTCGGAATGGGCCCACTTTAATATTACAATTACAATCTCTTTTAAATTATGGTTGATGTCATTTACAAAAATATATGTTACTATACCATCAATACTTCCCACTTAAGTCAGCACAAGTTCCGTATGCATTCGTCTTTAATTGTCACTAGTAACCACGGAAAAACACGATTAAATACAATTTGAACTATAACCAATAACATCAAACATACATTTTCCCAATTATAGCTAGTTTTATTCCAATACACAATTTGAGAAAAAACGTATAAATTAATAAGAATAACACACCATAAATAAAATCATCTAGAATTTTTGTATCATAATTTGTTACTCTTTGAATAACGAAGACCATATGAACTGTGCTCAACACATTTCAAGTTTTAGTATACCAAACTTCTTCAGCGAGAGGCAACTGTTTATAGAAAGGTTAGTGGTACGTTATGGATGCTCGGTTCACAACAAATTTAGAAGGAGGGTTGAACCTTTGTTTCTTGGTCGATTGAAAAGGTTCATTATTGAAAATAACAAACTGAAATATCCTGAATCAATCCGTCTAGAAATCCATAGATTTGAGGACGATCCAGGAGCGGATGCTGACAAAAGCACACGGCGCATCTCCACCCCCTGGCCAAAATGAAAAATATACCATACCTGATAACAATAATATTATCATACTGTTGAATCCTCATTTAAGAAGAAGAGTTTCAAATTCGCACGCCAAACAGAGCCTCAGGATGGATGAGAGGATGGTGGAGTTGTGAGTTTGGTGAGGGGAATCAGGGGTTCCCTGTCTAAGAGCAAAGCTTCAGCTTGGACGTGAAACACAGCGTTTCTCGCTTATTGATTCAATCCGGTTCCAAAGAGTGAACCAGTGAGAGCGGCCTAAATAAAGTGCGCGAAATTTCTGAGCGTACCTGTAGTTGTTCGCTCACCCACTAAGAATGCTTGAGTGTGCTAGAATCACCAAAACACACTCTCATCCTATTATCAGTTGATTCTCCCCTACCACTTGTGACTGAACTGTATTACCTATAAATACGCGTTGAATACAGTAAGTGATATAAAATGTGAGTTCACGAAATTATCGGTGGAGCAAAGAGTGATTATTCGCGATGCCACTATTTAACAGACTGCAACAAACCTCAAAGGCAAGCAAAAATTGTTCCACGATTTGCAAGTTCAACCCTCATTACTACGAAAAGATAGATTGGCTCTGAGGGGTGAGGTAAATAATTAACTTTTCTGCTTCCCTTGTTTTCTTTGCTACAATAACAGGAATGAAGCTTCAGTTAAGGATGGAATTGGACTTTTTACCTCCCCGATGGTTTTTGCTGGGAACATATGAATTTCAACTGTTGCAAGACACGGTTTTCTAACGTTTGACAATCATTCAATTTTTTTTCTTTTTGAGTATTTACTTACGTAGTAGTAAAGTTTTTTAAAAGGTGAGATTGAGTCGTTTATTTCACGATTTGAAGCCGAGAAAGCGGACAAGATTGATCTCCTTTGCAAATTGATAGTTGAAATTTGTATTTGGCTGAGAAAAGCACATTTTTGACACACGTTCCCTTCGTGGTTGTCCCTAACGTTCTCGGTGCACCCCCAGGGCAGCAGCCGCCACTGGTGCGATCTCAACAAACACTGTGTTTAATGCCTTTTAGAGCCAACTAATTGTACTCAAAATAAGAACGTAATTTGTATCAGGTAACATAGTTTTCATCGAAATGTCTGATTTGAGGCACTAGGACTTCATTTTTAGAGCCTTATGTACTGTGAACAGACAAAAAACAATAAGGCGGGTGTCAAAGGGGATCAAAGGGACGAAAAAAACAAAATCGACGGAAAATGACGATGACCGCCCACAAATAAAGAGGATAAATATGTAAAGTTACTAATTTTGATTAAATAACAGGATTAATTAATTTTTCCTCCAATCATAATTTCAATATCGAGGATCAGGGGAGGAACAGCCCTCTGACTGTCAACAAGGCTGAACTTTTAACAATCAATTTATGGATTACTAAAAGGATTGATTTAGGATATTCTAACAGTTGGAAAAATTGATCAGAATCTGTGATGAACCAAAGGGCAGAGGAAACTAATGGCCTCCGTATGATACCCAGCACGTATTAACAATGGTTATGTAACACTGACCAGGAGCTAATGGTGGTGGGATAGTCGAGCTGCTGAGATATGTAGGCATCACAAGCCTGTCCATAATGTACATAGATTTTTTAATACAGTTTATTTTTGAGTTTTCAATTTTTAACACCTGTTGACAACGAGAAGTCAGTGTTTGTGAAAGTACCGAACAAGAAAAAAAGTTTAAAAAATATAATTTGAAATTTAAACCAGAAATTCTTGAAATTATTATTTGGAGTCAGATAGCGAGAGATACACCCCCCAAGAGATACTTAACACGAATTACGCTTTATAACTCATAGAACACAATTATTCAATGTTATAATATTGTGTGCGTGTAAATATGTGCTCAAATACAAACTACTTAAGAAGATTAATCGAGAAAAACAATAAAAAGTCAGTTATTCACACAAAAGTTTAGGAGTTAGATGTCTAACTTGCATCAAACTCTTCAACTTGCCGTGAGACTAAGAATAATTGGTGAAATAGGGCAAACGGGATTTAGGAGGTACAAGATTAGCAAAGAGAGCACAAGCCAGGCATCACCATATTGTCTTATTTGGGACCGTATCGATTTTTCAATATCACGGGTTTCAAATTTAATACTGAATGTATTTATACATGACATGTACTCCATTAACCGCAACAAAACTCATTTTATTTTACTTTTGAAGTAAAAGTCCTTTAGGCCCGTTGAGCGCTTTTAGATAATGAAAAATCGTCGATTTCGCAGAACCCTTTTCTATTTATTTTTAATTTTATTTATGATGTAATTTCAAAGTATATTTGTCCCTTTTTAACTGTAGCGGAATTGCATATTCATTACTTCTACCGGAAAACTCAACAAATTAAGAGAGTTCTTACTTCACACGATTGGTACTGTCCAACAATACTCCCAATTACTGCTGGACCAATCTAACCAACTGCACTAAGAACCCTCAACACGGAGCACTCCTACTTCTACGAGGGTAAGCAGAACAGCAGGATATAGGAAATTATTTGCTAGATTTTCTAACCTGAATTTCATCTTACATCTTATTGAATGAAACTACTGGTAAAAAAAAGTTGGAACAACAAGAACGATGCAAAACGAATTTGGAGGCTGAAACGAGAGTTGGCTGTCAGGTTAATGAGGTTGATGAGTGGAGGGCATCACATGACACTGCAGTAAGCTGACAACAAACAATAAGTTAGCATCTCTTCGTTTTCCCTAGATTTGCAGTTATGGTGCCTACTGACCATGTGCAGCAAGAACTCTCTCTTAGTAGAAACCTCCGAGTTCAAAGAAATTTGAGAATTTATCGAGGTTAATGACAAATATGAAACATTTCAGTACGGAGCATAATAGAAAAACTTGAATATGGTTGTTATTTCAAGATTTATAATGTCTCTTGTATCAGACCGAATCATTTCAGCGACTGCGTCACTAAAACATGAAGAAAACTCACTGGCGCGAGGTTTAGTCAATTGAAACTTTCTTCTTAACCAACGAGCTGGAAGAAGAAAGAATTTCAAAGTTATGATTAGTAAATTAAATGCTCAATTCATATCTAAGACAAAAATTGATTTTATTCGTTCATAGCAAAGGCCATTTGAGTCATTCTAGCAAAAAATTGGTCGCTTCAAATAATAATCTCTTTTTACTGCTCGTATAATTTAATACCCTCGCAGAAGGCGTAAAGAATGGCAGGTCCTAGCCCTTACCGTGCCCTTATTCTTTCCCTAATCGTTGAACAACTAATATTCCCAGCCATTAAATAGGGATTTTCCTAAATTTACTGAAGAATTTCCTTATTACTAACCCGTTAATTGTTTGATACCAAGTCTTCGATAAATAACAAAACATGTAAAATGCACAAAACCAATTTCTTTTAAAAACATAAATCCAATATATACCCTATAAAACGGAATTCACTTTACACACAACGCATAACATTTAAAAACTATTACAATAATTCACTTATAAGGTAATATCACAGTCAGATTTCTAGGAGACCAATTACGTCAAAATTGATTTAAAAAAAAAACAAAAAGCGAAGAAGTATTCTTGAAAACAATGATGTGGAATTTACATACATGAATAACATAGTGGTAACTTGAATGTGAAATTCTGGAACCAAATAATTACTGCTTCACCAAGCAATTTTGGGGTAATGTGAAACGTGAAAGTGTAGATTGTGTTTTGAATTAATGAACGAATTTTGAATGGACCTTTCAAATGTATGGAATTCGTCTTGCAATGTATTGAATATTCTGAAAGTAGATTCTGACGGAACAAGCAGACTAATTCGAGGAGTAGAAGAGTAAACGAATATCGGAACTTTGCTCTCTATCCGGATCTTCTAAATTCCATAGGAACATTTTTCCTTGTCAGGGAACATGGTGGTAGTCAGTCGATAGCTGCCTCTTCCTGATGATGGATGTGCAATATTTGCCCATCGAGTGTAGGTCAACTTCCGTGAAGGGGGACCACCACACCAAATCTACATGGGAAATTCACTGAGCTTTTTACGAGAGCTTCCAAACTAGATTTTCCATATCTGAAGATTTCTCTGTTCTCCTATCTCTTACCCTGGTAGGTCTCCAGGCTCCAGACATCTGTCCAGATTTAATCCAAGCTTCTTTGTCCAGGGCTTGGATGTCTTTCGGTCTGGGATCCACATCGTCTTTCTTACCTTTGGATTTCCATTTAGACCGGTTAGGCGTGCGGTTCTTATCATTATTCGCGGCTACTGAAGGGGATGGTTTGGGTTTTTCAAAAAACCAATCAGGCAGACGGTCGCTTTTGTGGCAGGGGAAGGTGAACACGGGGTCGTAGTACTGCGAGAAAGCGGGTTCCGAGCGGAGAAACTGCATTGACGACCACGTGTGGTACAGCAACAGAGGAAATCTGCTTAGCCAATAAGCAATATAACTCTCTGAACTTGGCCCCAACTTTTCCTGAGCTATAGGATTCAGTTCCCTGTAGTGGTGTTTCTGTAATGATTAAACACTGATTAACAAATGGTATTTATCCTTATACTTAACATAAATTAATAATTTAGGCTTATTTCATCAAGCTTTTGAATTGTGTTTCACACGTTAGCAGTTGTTGATCTCATTCGTAACGTTTACTGCTTGATTAATCATCACCTTGATCTATAATTGAATCACCTTGATTTATAGTGATAATAATGAACAAATTTTTATCCTAATTGAAATAAAGACTGGTACAGGGAGGCATCAGTAATTTGAAAAGAGATTTAAGTGAAATAAGATGAAGTACCCTATACTTAGTATATATACAAGTATATGCTTGTATGGAGTTTAAAATTTTGAACGATTCAAAGCCATCAAAATAAAAGACGGAAATAGAACAAAATGGCACAAATTGAAATGGAAGCTTTACGTCCTACTGACATGCCAACTTTTGAATGTGAGTACTTAAAGCCCTAGAAAGCGTTATCAACAGTAAATTAAAAAAGAAATACGGAGGAAAGACATTGTAGTGTAGAGGAGATCAAGAGGGATTTTCTTAAAATGTTTATTACATAATACAATTTTCAAAATTTTTGAAAATCGGCGTACTGATTGATCCCTCCAACGATGATAGCGTTAAGGGGAACCATGCACTCAACGGAATTCAAAAACAGAAAACAGCGCTGAGTTGAGGGTCACTCTCAGCTCAACGGAGCAATATCCTGAATGATGGCGGGAGGTCACTTAAGTGAATCGCTGTTATTTGTACATCATTTTATTCATTTTGGTACTATGGTCGATTATTAGGTCCGTTTTTCGAAAATGTATTATCAATTATTCAGATTGGAGCGATTTGTTTGAATCGGACTACCTAAATGATACATAAGAGATCATCAAAACCCTTCTGATTTTTATGAATGTGAAAATTTCCGTAGAACAATCAGATTTAGAATAATGACAGTCAAGCGGAGTACCAATTTCTTACATATCCTTAAGGAGCCCAATTCATTCAAGAGGTCTACCTACCATTATCACCACTGCAGAAAGGGCTAATCGTTTATGACTTTATGCGACTTCTTCAAAACAAGTGCGCAGCGCATGTTCTTAGTAGTTCAAGTATTCGGAAGGAGTAAGTGATACCTCAGAAGAAAGTACCAACGGCAACTTCCCTGCCTTTACTATGAACTCCGCAAAAAAAATTTCTAATACACTCCGGACCATCAAATCCATGTGTAGTGTTTTATAACTTGTGTATCCTAGCCTTCTGATCAACTGTAAGACTGACTGACTGAGTGACTTAAGCCAATCTTAGCATAATCCCAAAGAAAATGAAGCTATTGCAATGGCTTTGAAAATGTTAAAATACATATTTTTGAATAATTTCTCCGTAGAAATTCATTTGAAACATTCTGAAATGATGATGACAAATAAATGAACACAAAACAACACTAAGCTGCAAAAGAGTAACGTTCCAGAACTGTTAATAACTAGTGTGGAACGGTAAAGGGAAATTTCTCCATCCATTTCCCACAAAACATAGAAACTTTCCCTAAGTAATGATATCAGGGGCCCCAACTTTTGTGAAAAACTGTTGAGTGTTCCCTGAGTGGACGGTCACACTTGCTTAATCGGTGTTGTATAAGAACATTTTGTATTTATTTATTGGCAACATTGCGTTGTTCGTCCACCCCTCCACCGGGGTTCGGTAACATAAAATTCATACCGCATCTAGACTCCAAGTTGTTCAGTTATCCTCTCCCTTTTATCCATGGTGAATATATTACAATCGGAGTGTACCAAACTGCCGAATGAACCATCTCAGTTAACTATGAATTCGTACCAATGAGTTTAGGGTGATCCTACAATCTGCAGGCTTCGTCTATGAATCCCGCTGTAAATCTCTCATGAAACACCTGAATTGTAACTGACCTTGTTGCGAAGTGCCCTCAGGAGATCTCTGATGCTCTCTCCTCGGTAAGACCTGTACTTCCCGAGGTCTTCAGACACCTCAGGGTCGATGAATTGCTTCCAGTCGCCGCAACACACAGCTTCCCCACCCTGTTCCAAGTGCTTGAGGACTGTTCCTTCCACCGTCTCCTTCTCCACTCTGTCACTTACATCCTGTTAGCAGAACCATAATTTACAAAATAACCTTAAAAAATAAAATAAGTAGATAAATTAATTTTATTAAATTATTGCATGTTTATAATAAACTAGTGTAAATATAAACTGACTTGTAGGAATGTCAAAGCATATGCCTTTTCCCAGAAAACTGGATGTTTCCTGACTATAGATGCTGAAGGTCTGTCCAATGGGTTTTGACTTATCATTTTCATGATCAAAGATTTCCACAGTTCATCGTCTCCCAGGACATTCAACCTGACGACAAAATGCAAATTATAACAATAATGCATAAAAAAATACCAAAATTTGATAGTTAAAGAACAAAATGCCATATTTTTAACTAGTACAGAGTGGAAAAATTGGCAAATTCAAATTGTCCAGCAGATTTTGAGCATAACAAATGAGTTCGTGAAGTGATTTGACAGTTTGAAAACTGGTTTCACTGCAAAACGCTGTAAACAGAAAGACCGACCACTACCACACCATATGCAGTCGAAATTTGAAGAACGCGAAATGAGAGCTCTGGGGTGGTTTATAACATCAGATGTTCACAGTGAACGAACACGTTGAATCAAATGTACTAGGGTCAATCAAATTACGTGAGATGATGCATTTTTCTTTTTTAGAAAAATTATGAAATTTTATGTAATAGGAACAAAAACATGAGACAGTTTTCGTTCGTTAAGATTCCTCCCATTGCGGGAAGTTTCGTCTTATAATCACAAGAAAATCCTTTACAAATCAAGAAAAGTTAGCTTTATCCCATTCCCGAGAACAATCTTGATTAAGTCTTGAACGTAGAAGTAACGAAAACTATATTATCTTACTTGTATTCATGCGAAAGAATGTTGCTCTGTCGTCTGATTGGTTCTCCAAAAGGATGTTTCCCTTTAGACTTCGTATAGTAAAACAAACATCCCATAGAAAATATGTCAACGGCACACATCTAGAATTAATAAATTATAAGTGTTACGTTAAGTTTTATTTCAGACGAATAAGGGAGTGGGTTTTATATTCGTTGGAAATAAATGAATATGAGAGGTCTGGTGAGTAATATTTTATTCAGTTTCCAAAACTCAAAGACCATCTTGGTGAGAAACGCTGGGAATTAAAATGAACTAGTTTCAATGAATTAGTTGAATGTGACAGAGTATAAATACATTTTCCCATTATATATTTATTTAATTTTTTTTATATTAATATTTGATATAGAATATTAAGTTATATTTGAGGCGCAGATTGCCTCTTTTCTGAGCTTCATCGCACTCTACGTGTTTGTCGCTAGCTCGAATCACGAGAGAGATAAAAATAACAGTGTGGACACAAACATCTTAACCATTACTACTATACCGTTAGTACTATGCAAACTTACCACTCTTCCATTGGATAGCATCATCTCCGGAGCTATCCATCCTTCAGTGCCGGTGATTCCAGAACGACGGCTGAACGACACCTTGCCGTTTTGGAGTTTTTTGCACAACCCAAAGTCGGATATCATGACCCTCACTTTAGGAGAGATAGAGTTGACAGACAGCAAGATGTTGTGAGGTTTGATATCACGGTGGACTGTCAACAAAATAGAAAGACCTCATTATAAATCCGGAAGAGTCAAATTAAGACAGGAATACACGCAGGCCTCACACATCAATCGTACAGTATAGAAAGATGGCTGAAAAGATAGAGGAATCTTACAGACACTATTTCTCTATAACCAAAGTTGTTAGAGCTTAGATGCGAGTAAAGAAGTAGATGTGAGTGAAAATTGAACACCCAATACCAAATGACCAAAGAGATCACTCAACAGTGGCGTTTCTACTCGATCTTGCAGGTACTGACTTACAACTCTCAACTCATGGAATCGGTTCTACAGCTAATTAGCTACACTGTTACGGCCCAAAAATATTGATACAGCTGACCAGCTTCGAACTCGTGTCCTTACTATTCGGGTGAAATTTCTCATTAGTAGCAACACTCCAAAGAGCTGAGAGCTATGAAGCCGACAAAATATTCTTCTTAAAATCCACTTGTTCTAGGAAGTGTTTCCGCTCTTACGATTTCTCATCATTTTCCTTATTCTACATGTCATAGCTCCATAACTAATGAGCAAGAGAAAATTTAATTTTACCAATGATAATCTGAGATGAGTAATTTTATTTAAATAGTCATTAATACAATGTTTCAATAAATAGATCAAACTAAATGAGCAGATTTGTTTTATAGTTGTTATTAAATAATATGCGAATACGAATTACAGTTATGATGATTTTTTTTTTTTTTTTGTTTCAGCATTTTTTAAAACTGATATAAGCAGATAACACTAACCAAATGTCAAGGTGAATGTAGTCTGGGTTGACCTGTTTGAAATAAGTATTAGTTTTTAAATCTCAAATCCCACTGGGAAGTTTGGTTAGTATCAGAACGTTTTTTAAACTGTTATTCCATTTATTCTTGCTTTTGTCAGTTTTCCGGTATATATACAATAAGGACAACATATATGAACAATAGCTAACGATCATTTACACTTCAAATATGACTAAATAGATAGCTACTGCATTACCTACCAATTTTCAGAGAGTGTAGGTACTCCAACCCTGAAATTGCCTGTCTGAGCACGTCTACTGCAGAGACGTCCTCTAGGAACATGCCCTTCTCGACATAGTCCTGGAATCATCAACAAAACAATCAGGAATCAACTCACAATAATCAAATCAATGCACAATAATTTTTCGAAGTTTCAATTTAATAGTGGTAGAGATTCATGAGATATTACGATGTGTAATAACAGATTGCGTATGGGTAAAATACTAACTAACTTGATTTGTGCAGTTTAATGGGTTTTAATATTTCAGAACTTTGAGCCCAAAGGCTATTTTCTGTCTTAATTAACCTGGAAAGCTGAAATTTGACCATCGTAACTTATTGAATGATATGGAATGATCAATGGATTCACGTGTAGAGCTTAATGCGCCAATAAAACTACAGGAATGTAAAATACAGAAATAATAAACCTTTACATGATTCAAAAATAGCTGATTTTATAGAGGTTTATGAATTACTGATAATTTAGGCATAAGACCAGGTTATTTCCCTGATTTTGTGATTCAAAGCCTAAAAGTACACCAATTCAACCGATGAATTAATAATTTTTTGCCCAACGTTTTACAATAACAGCGTAAACTTCAAATGCATTTTCAGATCCATATTTCAGACATTTTAAAAAGGTGTAATAGCGTAAACACACAAGATGAGCAAGAAGAACTAACTTGAAGGGTGGCATCACACAACTCGAGAGCTATGTATCGAAACTGGGAATCTTCCTCTGTTGAGAAATAGCGAATCACATTTGGGTGATCATCGGATTCCCTGAGAAGCTGAACCTCCCTGTCAGCTACGGTAAAACACTCTGGGAGCAGACGCTTGACGGCGACGCTCCTTCCATCGAAAATTCCTCTGAAATAATACAATGATACATAAATGTCATGTACCAACCTTGCTGTTCAATGCTATTTATTTTGGAGATGAGAAGTTCAAATTGCTCAATTATCTTTAGAGAAATATCTTGGGTCAAAGGAACCAAACCCTGGGAATCCTCCAACCTGGGAATTAATCAAGTTTGAATAATATATTTACAGCGTGTCCAATGAGATCCGGGGTAAATTCGTTATTTATGGACTAAAAAAACACATGTTTTAAAAAAGCCCACAAGTTTTTTGCAAGCATTTCGGATGTGTAACCCACAACAACTTTGTTTTTTCAAATGAGAATTCCCATTTTTCACAGCAGATTAGGATTCTAGGGTTAATCTCATGAAAATCTGACCCCTCAATCTCGATTTACAAGAAATTGAGCGTAGAATTCGAATCTGCAATAAAATATCGAGGTCCTCTTTTGAAAAAAAAAAACGAAGTTGTTGAACATTGCGCACGTCCAACGTGGACATATTAGAGATCGGTGGCTCAAAAAACGTACAGCTCGAGATGGACTCGATAGAAACCCTATATCATATACCTGCATCAGCAACTTTCAACTATGCCTGTAAGATGAACTATGGCATGTGGACAGAGCTAGGTACCCAGTTTGGTTAAACGAGGAGGCGAATCTCTTTACGACTCCATATTTGTGTATTATTTACGAATGCGACTCAAAATATACATGTCAAACATACGGATGTCTCAAAAAGCAATTAAAATAGAGTGAGAATGAATGTTGATTATTACTTTGTAGCTGATTATGTTTGGAAAGAGTAATGAAATAGCTTTCTTCCAGGACGGTTTTGTTTCAATTACAGTTCAATGTATTCTCATAAAAGAGCAAATATTCATTTAGCACGCATCATTGAGGTAATGGGCCATTACGGTACAAAAACTCTGAAGACTACTACCTGCAGTATTAACCCCAAGACAAACGTTAGTTCGCTCTCACCAGTGCGATCTTGGAAACATTTCACCTCCCTTTATTCATGGGTTTTATGGAAAGAATTCTACGCAATTTGAGCTTTTTAAAATGTTACCATACGGTGGGTCTAACGACTGAACATGACAATTTTCTTTTCAAATCAATTGTCCACATTGGGAGTGGAAGTTGAAACCATAACGCCTCAACTGACAGCTTGTGCTCTTTCCAAAAGACGCCATGGAATCCAATATAAACTAACGAAGTCTTTACGACTCACCTAAATACGAAAGTTCCTTCGCAGCCTTTCCCAAGGATATCCTGAGTATCGAATGAAATTTTCCCAATGGTTACAACACCTTTCTGCACGCTGATGGGTCCATTAGGTCCCGCACTTCCTTGCGAACTCCCTTGAGAAGATTGTTTTATTTCTCTCACCTGTAATTATTTCAAAGAGTATACGTTACAACGCTGCATTTGAAGATAATAACCATTTAATTTTTTTCATGATTTGTTACAAACATACGGATTTTTATGGAAAGAAAAACTTTGAATGCTTCATCTGAGCATTTCCTTCTATACGACTAAATTCACCACGGTTTCTACTATTTTACAGGACAATATGCAATTTTTGCATTATTTTCACGGTGGTTTTGGGCCAAGTCAGCTCGTTCTGGTGTCTGGCACCAGCAAAGATACATTTTTATGAGCATCACTTTTTACCAATGCCAAAAAGCCAAGAAGAATAACTTATGGTTAAATCTCAATCAATAGAGCGGAGCAGCCAAAAATACCAATAAAAGGAAATTATTATGACTAATTAAGGTTTGCTTACCTGGGCCAGAATGTACCAAAACATTGAAACAACGATGGCGAAGAGGAGGGTCACCAGGAGAACGAGGAATTTGCTTTCTGAACTCCAAGACTCAGATTTGACGGAGCGATCCATTTCGTGGTCCGATTTTCTGGGAATCTTGGTGAAATTAAACTTCGTCACATTCTGCTGAATTATGGTGTCAGACCTTCCAGTTATGAGGTACTGCGTTGAGCGAACTGGGTTCACATGATAGTGACCTGAGGAAGAGAGATTTGTTGAAGAGTGTAGGGATATAGGTAAACAAATGACAAGATTCGAATCAGCTGTAAATCAAATGTATGGTCAACAAAAATAAATTTAAATTCAAAACTAGCAATTAGAGCTAACTGCTATAGCCGTGAGGCATCATCTTAACAATGAGGGTTACCCAATTGTAGGCCAGATTCGTCCATGACTGATAGAAAAAGTTGAATCGTGCTGGCTGAATTTCCCAATATTTACTGGAATTTCTAAATTCAACTGCTTCACACCAGTGATGTCACAAGTTGAGCATCTTCCTCCACTCATTGGCTTAAAGAATTGACGATGTTCTTCCATTTCACTAAACCACACCACCAATAACCCAATGCACGCTCCGAACATTTTTCTGGCTATTGATACTTGATAACCATTATATTGTGCTATACCTACGTGATCAACAAACATCCCAAACTTTATAAAAAAAGAAATTTATAGAAAAAGGCACAATGTTCAGTTGTTTACAGTAGAAAACATTATGATAGCTTATCTGACAAGGTTTCCCAGTAAAATGAACTCCTTTGCTCCCGACATGCATGATTTTTGATGAAGCGTTTTTTGACATGCCTTTGAAGGTTGCATGCATCCATACTTGCTGCATTGCTTCATACACTCACGGATCATACACTTTGCGTCACTAGCCAAGTGCAACAATTCCGAATTTATTTAAATATAAACAACTAAACAAATAAACGGAATAACTAGAACCTCCATTCTAACACACCTTTCAAATTAACAAATACAACCAACAATATCAACAGCCGGATTTCAGGCTCCTAAGATCAATTCCATTCTTCCAATGTACCACTAACCGCATACATTAGGTAAATACAAAAATTACGGTTTTGGTAGGTACATCAGATAGGACAATTCAGATGTTGTAGGCAGTTGTCGTAAAAAACATCAAGTTCAATCATTACTTGAGGAAAACTTCTTTCTTGCTTACAATAAAATCATCAACACAAGCAGATTTCTTGTCGACTTTGTGAGATATTCATTCATTACGATGATCATTAAAAAAAAAAAAAAAAAATCTTTAGTTTAATCTTTAGATATATTTTCCACGACGGATTAAAATCGATGAAACCCTTACTCAGTTTGTTAACTAGGCTCTGACACCAAATTTCAAATGTATGATCTAACGACGTGATATAGGTACTATAAAAATTACACTGCCATGTGCGGAGCAATGAGGAGTTTAAAGCAAAGGAAAGCTTATTTCTTGAAAACCACGTTCTTCATTGCTGATGTAGCTGCCGCCTTTTTCTTCGTTACGGAGCTATTTGTTAAATATTACATTTATTCGTGACAAAGGAACGTTGGAAATCACATTTCCTAGTCATCACGTGGGTGTACACTCTGCAATGATTCTAGAGCACAATAACTTTGAAGAAAGAAAGAGGGAAATCAAGGTGGTGTAGAACTAAAGGAAATGAACAAGAATTTAATGAAATTCTAAACGGATTTGATCTGTACGAAGAAATGCCAACAATCCAGGATATAATACTTGAAGGAGTGTAGAGGGTACCATTAATACGATCCCAATAGTACAATACAGTTCCATTGGTATAAATCCCAATAAATGATAAGGGATACCATGCGATTTCCCGTATAACCCATGCACAACATGTATGAAGAATACACACATGTGACTCTGATGTGAAAACTTTCCTAATTATTGGCCAATGTGTCAAATACAAGTAGACATACACATGTAAGGGAAATACGAAATTAACCATATTTATCTGCTACATGGAATTGGCACCTACCAAGTATGACTGCTGTATCGTATTTTGAGGACGATTCAGGCCCTCCTATCAGCAGTCTGTTGGGGTAGATGTTGTCAGGTAAGACCGTCACGCTCGGGTCCACAAACGAAGATAAAGCGTAGAGCCCATGGTCAGTTTCGCCAATGTACAGCGTTGATCTGTTCAGATGGAGAACAGTATAGTAAACATGTGATTCAAAGAAAGATAGTTTTTATAGACCTGTAAGCAAAACTTGGGACAATAAACATATTAGAATGTAATTTATGCACTACAGGAACGTCTGTGTCCAGTTTTTATATGACCACACTTATAAACAAACGAACTCAACTTTAAATTTGTTTACTTGATGGCCTGCCTGCCTTCTTAAAAAATCACCTCGTGGATATAATTTACGGAGTAATTAAGGCCGAAAATGAGAAATAATTACTGATAATTCTCACTGTACAGGCATAAAAAAAGGGAAATTAGAAGATAAGAGCAGTCGTCTTGTTAATTTAATTTATATTTTGATTGTTATTCTTTATGCGTGGATTCTCACAATCTTTCTCCGACGATCTTCCAGACGCCAACGTAGTTATCATCGCCGCATTTCGGTCTTTGCGTTAAGTTCTTCTCCGCTGGGCGCCCGCTAAGCAATCATATTCTATTGTTTATTTGTGTCGACATCATAAGATTTTTCAACCCAAATCAATGGCTCAATAGCCCTGATTCTGGACTGCTGTTTAGCTGAATAGTGATTCAGCTCTGGTCACAAAGTCTTGTGTTTCCCAAGAGCTTCCCAGGAAAGAACATTATTCGCTGTTGGGAATTATTCTCCTCTTCAAACGGTTTTTTTGGTAGGCAGGTGAGGAAATTTTCAAGATCCTAAGGTGAAAATCGGATCTCATAAGATACCCAGAAGGGACCGCTCTTCAGGTTATGTAGGATTCAAACCTACTAAAACCTCACCTTCCTTTCCCACGTTGGAACTCGGCCTGGAACTGTTCAACACATTATTTCAGGCCAAGTCCTTGGGAGGTGTTTATTCCTCTCGGCCCGTTTGTAGCCTCTTCTGTCTCTCTCGTACTTGGACGATCTTTCTCTGCAGGATGCCTTAAACATAGACAGCTACGGAGGTCCAATACTCCTCTTTCAGGCATTTTGGCAACTACATTCTCAGGTGTTTTGTCCTCAGATGGCATTTCCAGATCATCCTGCAAATATCTTCTTTGTGTTTCCCACTGCTTACACATGAAGAATGTGTGAAACACATCGTCATCTCCTCCATCACAATTCGGACAAGTTGGATCGTCTACTCTTCCCATTCTGTGAAGGTAGGAGTAAAATTGTCCGTGTCCCGAGAGAAACTGTGTTAGGAAAAAGTTCACCTCTCCAGTCTTTCTCTCTAGCCACTTTTGAACATATGGTATCAAGCGTGCTGTCCACCTCCCTCTCTGCTTGTTGGTCCACGGTTCTTGCCACTTTGCCATGGTGTGCTCCCTCTCTTCTTTGATAATGCGGGTTCTTTCTCCTTCTTCACGTCGGTCAAATACTCGTTTTCATTCTGTAGCCAAAAGTTGAATTGGGATGCAGCCAGTGAGTACAAGTATGGCTGGCTCAGAAACTGTTCGGTAGGCACACGCAATCCTTAACGCTCCTCTTCGTTGGACAGCTACCATTCTTTAGCGGTAATAGGTTTCCAACGGTTCAGGTCGCCAGAAAACGCTGCAACCGTCGCCTTGGAAGCGGCCATTTCGATCATGGCTGATTTTAGACAAAGCTGCACTCATCGTGTCGGAAGTATCAACTACCAATCAAGTAAAGTCGGATCAAACCATATTTTATTTATTTAATTTTCATTTCACCGCGAAGGACATTCGATTATTTAAATTGATTTTATTATTATTATTAAAATTATAGTTATTATTTTGCCCAGGGAGCTCCTTCCCACTTGTGTCCTTTCTTAGAATTATATTTTCTCATTCTTCAACTCGTAGTATTGAGGTCAAACATAGTTTAACCCTATGCAGGTTATGGGGGAGGTGAAGAAATGGCGAACAACCAATCAAGGGCCTCAAACCCCTTACCAAGGCCTGAATCCCGCATTTCGTACTCAATATTGTCAAGTATTTCATACATTGAATTTGCTGACACACTTAAACACATTTTACACTAAAATTACGATTGATTGTGACGCTGTTAACTTACCTCAGTTGATCATTAGTGTGAAACACGGGCGTGTCTAAAACGGACTCGGCAAATGATGTGAAAGGGAGGGTTAGAATGTCTTGTCCGTGCTTCACGTACAGCGCGATCATCGGTGATCCGTAGTCTTTCTCCCAAACGATGTTGCCAGTGAGTCGGTCAATCGTTCGCACTCGCCCGGAGGAAATGCTGCTAAGGTGACGAAAAGCTGAAAAGTTGACAACACCAGATTAATGGAGTATCACAGGATCGGATGTTTACAAAGCATGGTTTACTTCAAAGTTGCATTTGGCACCCTTGAAAATCTCTAAATAACAACTTTAAGCTCGAATCCCCTCGCCTTAATTGCAATTAACATGGCATTGTAATTGTGCATATAAACAAACGAAACTACAGATTCTTTGAAATGCATTTTTCATATTTCGTGAACTAACTGCCCAAAAACGTTACAAAAATGTGTCACGTTATTGCTTCACAAAATTACTCCACTGATCCAAGTTATTCGAATCATCCAGATTGAACCACGTATTCTGGTTGAATCACTTAACTAGGTGGAATCAATTATCCAGGTCATCCCACTTATCCACACCATTAAACTTATCCAGGTTCAGCCTTCAATATGTAATTGCAATTAAATGGCTTTGCAGAACAAGGGAAAACGCAGCAAATTCTTCCACTGGGGTTTATTGTTCAATTGGCTAGCGTTCATGATTTGAATTTCTACTAAACTTTGGAGTGTGCGTGTTTCACAAGTAACAGAGCGATTATTGAATTTCAGGAGGTATGCATAGAGCACGTAAATCAATTCTCAACCAAACTATCTATTTGGATTGATCAGTTGATCATATTTGTGTGCCTCCTTAAATTCAATAATCGCAATAATACCTGGGTGACACGCGCACTCCAAAGCTTAGTAGAAATTCAAATCATGAACGCAAGCCAATTGAATAATAAACCGCAGTGGAAGAATTTGCAGCGTTTTTTATGGTTATCAGAATACCTCAACCCGTGTATAGGCTATAAACCCTTTTAGGAGTTCTCTCCAGTATCCACATTACTACATCACTACGTCACCAGGTTACTGCTATCAACACAGAAACAATAATAAACCAAAATAACGCGAATATTGGCACCATGAATCGGGCCATAGATCGGGAATGGTTTGACCTACGGACCTGGGGAGGGGCTCATTCGATTCCTCGTGGAGTGTTCTTCAAAAAGAGTACAAATTTAGGCTGCTTCGACTTTTTTTGTTGTTGAGGTTTTTAGGGATTTTACAAAAATTCGACAACCCTTAAAGGGCACTTTAAATTAAGTGAGAGAGCTGGCTCAAGAATTGGGGCGTTGTCGGACCAACATGGATTTTTCCTGAACATTTCAGATCTTTTGCTCCAGCCGTTTGGGAGAAATCTTGCGTACGGCGTTCGGACGGAAAATTTTTTATTGCAGATTCGGATTCTACACCCTTTGAAACGTACTTAAACCATGAAATTTTCAGGGGGGTTAGAATTTTTTTTTTTTTTTTTTTTTTTTTCAAGAGCGATTACAATGGTTTATTATTGAATAATAAACCAAAACGACTACAAACTACAGTAATACTATATACCGTAATAAATTGTGAGCCATTTCGAGAAAGATTAAAACTAAAGGAGGAATATTAATTGTGGCAAATTGATAATGATTCAATTTTTTAATTTTATTTTTTAAATCCGGGCCACCTTATGAAGGCACGGCCCGTGGGCATGGAGTCCAGTGGGCCCCTTCCCTGCTCTGAATGGGGCTGACACTAGGTAGCTGTTGGATGTTAGCAATGTCCTTACCATAACTATTCAGCTCCTCAGAGGGCAGCGAGTGTGAAGTGTAGTCAGTATAAGTGATGTTCCAATGACGATTTTGAGTCTTCCCATCGAACATCACAAGGTTGTACTCTGAAATAAACAACATCTCAATTGAACTGATCAAGTTGAATGAATAGTGAGAGATAAGAAGACATTTCGATAATTTCCAAAAATCTAAATTTTATTCACAATTTTAACTCAAAATAAAGTATGACTTCACGACACAAACTTCATCATAATCACCGTTCACACCACGGATCAGTTACACTGAATAATAAGGGCTATAGCTTCCCCATTTATGTAACTAGTTAATGGCATAATCTAAAGTGATTGTATAAGGTAGCGCCACTAATGGTTCCGTAACAATTAATTCAATAAGGAATTGTACCGGAGCTTGCGTTATCCATTCTTAATAACTTAACAGTAATTGGACAAATGAAAAACATTGTCGTTTAAGATCCATCATGACGTAACTCTATTTTCTCACTTTTTTGCACCTTTCTAGATTTAAAATTTAACGCCGAATCGAATGGTGAAAAAAGTTTCTCGGGGGAAACACAAGGATAGCTAATAAAATTTGCCTTATTTTTAGCTAATTTGAGGAATTAATTACCTAATCATTTTGGAATAGGTAAATTAAATTTAAAAAAAAGCTGCAAATTCGTTCACTGCATATATACTGCACACATTCTACGCCCCCACGTCAACAATAAACTACCTGTTCAATAACCCTATCCTTAAAGCCCAAAGGTCGTTTAACAGATTTGTAATGTCAAGTTATTTCGATGTATTTCACGAACCAATCCATTCAATTAAAAAAGCTTTTCGATTATGTTAATTTTCTTCTTATCATTATCTTAGTTTTTATAGTTTATTTCCGTGTGAATTGTTTCTCCTGGGATCACTGTTTTTCGTAGGTTGGTTGTTATGAAATGGTTGGTCGATACCTACAGTTTCCTTCGGATACCTAGTAGGTAAGTATTACATAATTAAATTTCTATGTAATGGGCGGTTGACTGCCCGTATATATGTATAAATAAATAAATAAATTTCAACCTGAAATATAAAACTGTAGGTGGTAAAGGGTACGAAATTTAAATGCGTCGTTTCAAATAAAATTCGGATGTTCTATGGACTTTTCTACATACTTCAAGGAGGTGTTTCGAAGTGAACCCATCTAGAATGCATTCCATTTTATTCAGTTCAAAACTTGAACACTTAGTGTTCTCGAAAATGGGCAGACACGTGATAGCCCACAATATAAATTGACATATAATTACGTTCCATAACGGAAGCTCTAAAGAATAAATATTCCATTAAAACCGTAATAATGCACTCGTTTAAAAGTAAGTATAGTTGAGACCACGATCTACAGCGGTCTGTGGAAAAAATGAAAGTAAACCAATTGAAATTAGTCGTACCTTCATCTTCATGAATCGCTCCGTGGCCTATTTTTAAATTGATTGGCAATTGTAACACTGCTATTTGATCGTGGCCTAATAGAAAACCAACAGTTCATTGTTTGCTTGGGGCAAACATGGGCAGACTCGTACGTCACACATGCCGACTTCGGTTTGGCCGTATAGGTTTTAAAAAGAAACGAAACAGTACAAAAAAGTTAAGTGTTTCCAAAATGACCATGTTGAGACGCATGTACTGCGTTTAGAAACCATGTAAGCTCCTTCTAATTAATACATACCATCGCAAACATAGCGCCAAATAAAGGTTTTCTGAAAAAAGTAAAAGGTTTTCCGAAACAAGTAAAAGGTTTTCCGAAACAAATTAAAGATTTTCCGAGACAAATTAAAGCTTTTCCATTTCAAAATATAGGTTTTCCATTTCAAAATAACGATTCTCCATTTCAAAATAAAGGCTTTTTATTTTATAGGTTTCGCATCTCAAACAGCTTATATTTAAAAATTATGTATATATATTTACGTATACGTATTGTACCTACATAATTTAACAATTTGAACGTTTTTCAATTTTTCAAAAATATTCTTTATCGAAATTGAACAAAACAAAATAGAACTATAATAATTTCACATATCGTGCTCAGGTGCTGCTGCGGGAAGCTGTACCATCATGTCCAAAACAAAATTTGAACAATCCATAGGGGTAACAGTGGCTACACTACGAGCAATCACCGAAACTAAATCATGAATTTCGCTTGGCATGAATCTTTACTTTGGAAAACACCTTTTCAGCAGGATTTAGTTGAGTTGAGTAAAGAGGAAGATATAATTTGACACGGAAAAGCTTTCACATGAAGTCCGAGTTCATCCATTCGCTGCTGGGATCAAGGATCAAGGATCTTTATTTTGAAATTTTGGTAAAGAATAAAAAAATCAATTTAAAAACGTTCAAATTGTTAAATTAGGTATGTAGGTACAATAGCTACCTACGTATCCTTAAATATACTTAATTTGTAAATATAAGCTGTGTGAGACGAGACACTTTAAAATGAAAAGCCTTTATTTTGAAATGGAAAATCGTTATTTTGAAATAGAAAATCTTTAATTTGTCTCGGAGAACCTTTAATTTGTCTCAGAGAACCTTTAATTTGTTTCGGAAAACCTTTAATTTGACGAGGAAAAGCTGTGCTCCTGAGTTGCATCAATTCAAAAATGAACTGACGCTTCTAAATGGAATCCTACAGATATATACTTGAAGAATAGTTGTCTGAGTTGTCCTAGCTGAGCAACCCAACATTGTGGAATGATTCATTACCTTGCCGGTAAGATAGCGAATAGATGAATTTAGGTGTTCATTATTCTCATAATTTTTGCAGTGTCTTGTAGCAGCACGGAAAGAAAAATAACGTTGGAACAAAAAAAAAAAAAAAAAAAAAAAAAAAAAAAAATTTCTACGGTTATTTGTTAAACCGACCATGAAACTGTCTCGACAGGAATGGCACTAAAAATATTAATCAATGTCCTTGAAAAGTTGTCTCTTACGACTTTCTTGAAGCCGTAAGACGAGGCAAATGAATCTCAGAGGGAATTATTTTCTCAGAAACAATTCCTCACAGATATTCTACCAGCTTCGGAAAGCATCTACGTGAATGTGCCAAGAAATACTATTGCCAAATGAATAAGTCTTCATGCGAAAGTCTACGAAAAAATATTAAAGGCTATCTGACGTTTAGGTATTAGAAAACAGATCATTGGAAATATCCGAGAAAGTGTAGAATCCGAAGAAGTTCTATTGTGTGGTAAAGCCTTGTGTCCAGGGAAGCCAACTATGTCAGGAGATGATGAATTGGGATAGGTCCTACCTCGGGAAGGAGCATCCACGAATAGAATTGCCACGGCTTACAACTGAATCAATCAAATAGCAACAACTCAACTCGATCCAACTAGGGAACTATTATTGCCAGAAGTTCTCCATTATCTCAACACGTCTACTCGTACTCCAGATTTTTAGAGCAAAATAGGGTCAGGGTAGGAGTCAGGGGAGAGCTTTCGTCGTGGAATGGATAAGGAAGATGACTACTGTCGATTTAAACTTCCTTACGTGGTCATATGATGAATGGCGTATGAGAAAGAACCAGAATCCCAAACAGTTACTATAGTAATCAAGAGATTCAAAACCTTAACCAAACTTCCAAGGCACAGTTGTATTTGAACAAGACAGCTGTACGCAGTGCCCCTAACCTCCCCTAACCTCAACAGATAACTTCCATGTTACACGACTTTTGGAGAAACGATAATACACTTAATAACTCCTTAAACTCTCAAAATTCAATATGAACACTTCCCCAAAACGAGCAATATGAACTCCTCAAGAACGAGTAGAACCCCAAAATGCTACAATTATCACATACTAACAGTAGTTATCATTAGGGATTTATTGCTTACATGTTCATATGATACAGCAATATGACATAAGGGAAAGAAACCCAGACCCAAGCAAGTCACTATTTTAACTTAACCTACCTACTCTTAACCCAACTCTCAAGGCTCAGTTGTATCTAAAGAAGACAGTTGTTCTATCGTTTCCTTCTATTGTCACCTAACCTCAACAGATAACTTCCATGCTAGGGAGGGTTTTTGGAGAAGAAGATAATACACTTTACAACTCCTTAAACTGTAAGAACTCAACACGAACAGTCCTCAAGAACGAGTAGAAACTCAAAATGATCGCAATTATCAAATACTCATTAGTTATTATTACCTGTTCGACCAAAAAACAAAGCGTCCGTGAACCTGTTAGGGCAGGTTCCCCCGTTATCATTGAGAAGAGATTTCTTTTCACCGGTCACTGCGTCGATTGTGAACCAAGAGTCGAGTTTTTTGCCCGAATAGAAAATCCCATCAGTGCTCCGACAAGGAGACGAGGCGACCAGCTGTTGAACAGAAAACGGCAGCTTTTTGAGCGCTTTCGTTTCAGCGGCACTCAAACTGTATAGAGTTCCATCTTTAGGATCAGGCAGAAACACCGGACTGAAAACAAACATTCAAATCATGAAGGTACAAATCGTCTTAACTTGAACATCAGAGAAAACAACTTATTGATTATTCAATTCCTTTATTAATAATTGAAAATTAATGAAGAAGAATTATTCGATAAGACCAAATAAAGATTATATTAATGCAAACGTATAAGATTGAGCAAGTAGCATACTTACAGAATGGCGTTTTTGGAAGTTGCAGACACTTTTACCCTGGGTTCTGTGGAAAAAATGATATGCAAAAATCAGTAAATAGGTATAGTTGTATACCTATGCCAAAATTTATGAGGAATTCAAGCATATTTAGTAATTTTAAGTACAATAATTCATTTAGATCTAATAATATTGAGATTTGTTCTTATACAGGGATCATTCTGTATTTCGCTTATACATCTAACCAGGTAGCAGATACAGTATTAACGAATTTGGGAGGGGAAGAGGTGAAGTCAAAACGCTGCTGGCAATTCTAGCAAAAGGGTTTATTATTGATTTAATAATACGTCATTGTGAGGTTTGGGGAGTCACTTCTAAGTTCAGAAATTGAGATTATTGGCTCAGGGTAAATTTCTGCTGACCTGAAACCTATCTTAGTCGATTTCTCGTCCGAAATTACTAGAAAATGACACCCCGCACTTGCCCTTATCTGTAAAAACATTGGGGCACCTCTTTACGAGTAATATAAACTTTCTATAATGGCAAAGCGAGAGTTTGACAATTAAGGCCTTCCCCAAAAGCGACTCACCGTTTTTATGCTTCCACCGAACACCTCCAGTCTTGTGGTCGACACCGATGAGGGAGCCATCTAGCGTGGCGATGACCAAAATATCCAATTCCTTGCTGGTTGTGGCCACATTTCCCTTGTCACCCTGAAACGTCAGATCAGGACCATCAACATCCGTACGAGTGAAGTAGTACATATGTCAAGATAACCAATTCATATAATATTATAAAATGATTCATAAAATGTTCAACTTGAAGATTCAACTGAAATGGTACAACTGAAATGGTACAACCGAAGCTGGCCGTTGGACGAAGCTGTTAATTTAGGAACAGTATAGTTCTTTTTCTTCACATCTGCCCTGCTCAATGTTTTTTCAAACGATTGTTCCATTTTTGAAGCACAATGAGGTTTTCCAGCCAAAAATAAGAACGTATGGAATTACTTGCAAAAAAATTGCGTTCAAGAAAATATTAAAGCTTATTAGGACATGTTTTATTGAAGAGTAAAATGTTTTACAATACATCAGATCCAAGTGTGTTCTGAGAGAAAACATGAACTATTTTACGCTTAGATACACAAAATGGAAAATGAGGCGTCTCAATTTGTCCAAAACTGCCAAATTTTTTTATGTGTTTCACATTTTCTTTGAGTGAAAATGCCTGAAAAGACAACATTGGATGTCTAGCTGTCCATGTTGAAGACAACTACAGACAAAAAGATTCCAGGAATGGGAGACAGAGGTGGAAGCTTACAGACCAAGAGTACTGCACAAAAGTGATCAGCCTAAAGTAATATGTCAAACAGTTCCAGGCCACGTTCCAACGTATGAAAGGGGAGGTCTCTTAGCAGCTTTGAATCCTACAAAACCCAAAGGGCCTCATTGAGAGAATCTTGCTTATTAATCATACTAAGATCCGATTCCTGCCTTAGAATCTTGAATAATTCTTCCCACAACTACAATAAAAAAGCTGCACATTATTACAGAAAGGTTCATCATTTTTGCATGGACCACCCTCCAATATAAGGAACTTAGCAGAACTTTAAGAACAAACGGAGACAATGCTTCCTAGGGACACTTAACACACGCAGAAATCCAACTGAAATTCACGAGTTAATATAAAAATACAGGCAAAATTAATGCTGCTGCTTGTTCTCAACTGAATTGAAGCTTGGGAGTTGGCGTTATGGAAAGTAAAATCGTGTAGCATCAACCATGTTATTTGGTCGGTCGCCAGCATCGCGTCTTACCGGCCATCCGTTAAAGAATGGGTCTGCACTCTGACCGTCTACCTAACCAATTTTTTAAATGGTGAACGCATAGATAATCCGTGATAGAGGACCCGAGTGGCCTGATTCGGTTCACGGAATTAATATATATCTGGACAAACAAAAATATTATCTCCTTACATAGAAATGTTTTGAGATTCGACTTTTTAATAGTTTAATTCTTAAATATTGTCCCTTAGGTTTGATTGATTTTTTTTTTAAAGATAATTGGCACATCCTGGATTGATGTAGGATTATGAGCCAAATTTCTTAAACTTTCTTAGAGTAGTTTTGAAAAAAAGCTCTGGTCGAAGGAGGGACGAATTTTTAAAAATTCGATTTTCGAAATCTAGATATCTTGGAACGTAAACTAAAAACTCAAGGGGGGCGGGGTGTTCAAACTGAATTTCTTGGTCGATTACAAACGTTCATTATAGGAAATATTAAACAAAAGAGTTCCGGAATCCTTTAAAATCCATATAAAAAACGGACAATACCGCCAATTCTCAGTAGGTAATAAATTCTTGTGACGCTGTAACAGTATTAGGTTCCAGTAATAAACGAATTCAGTAATAATTTTATTTGTCACGACCTGGTAGAGGCAATGTGAATGTAAGAATAGCTCTCTCTTCTTGGTTAGTTGGCCGATAAAGTTGTGTATTGTTGTATGTTTTTAAATTTGAAGTGGGGTTTTGAAATTGTTCAACTGTCCTAAAATGTCACACTGCGCCCTCTTATCATTTTATCAGTCAATATGGAAAATATATTTTTTGCTTTTGGTGAGAGATAGTTACGATACAGAAAACTACATATGAAAAAAAGGTAAACTCCCACAATGAAAAACACACTTTTAACGACAGAAACGGAATGAAGAGTGACGTTAATTGTTACTAGACTACTACGATTATTGGACAGTAATTGGGAAAAAGGTGATTAGGAAATCATTATCGACCAGGGTAAAATGACCACCTTCCTGTGCTGCTAGTCAATTCGTTCTGTTACGCTGAGCGAGTTGCCAACATAATCACTCTTTTGAAAGGCGGTAGCACAGTTTCTCAGGTGATTGGGATTCTGTTACTTTTCAGTAATTCCGGATCTTATCCTGTGCTAATGGTACCCTACTCACTACCAATGTTGTTCACGGATTTTCTTTCAACAATTTTCGAGTCGGTAAAAACCTAATTTTGTAACGCCCAGCTACCTCAGCAACTTCCCAACCAAAAGACGACATTTTCATACCAAACAGTCGATGATATTTTCCCGAGCAGAGTAGTAAAATAGAAAGTTACCTCATAACAGTCAGAACAACTACCAACTAAGCAGCGTTTAACCGCTGAATTCCTAGAGCCGAAAATAATGCGACCACGGCAAAATGTCTTCCATTCGCCTCACAGTGGCGTAACAGAGGGGCCCGCACGGCCTGCAATGCGGGGGGCCCGGGAGCGAGGAGGGAAAATGCGGGAAATGGCAAGTGGGAACCGGAGATCTTGAGTTAACAGTTTCGGCTTACAGTTTATTAACTGAAAAAACGCTGCAAATTCTTACACTGGGGTTTATTACTCAATTGGCTTGCGTTCATGATTTGAATTTCTACTAAGCTTTGGAGTGTGCGTGTTTTACAGGTGATAGAGTGAAATTATTGAATTTCAGGAGTTGATATGCATTTAGACCACGTAAATCGGTTCTCAACCAAAACACCTATTTGGATTGATCAGTTGATGATATTTGTGTGCCTCCTCTACATCAGTCTACCTTTGGCTACATCGTTTAAATTTGAATTTGGGGAAGTTTTAAGGCAATACGAGTGCTAAAGGACTTGATAAATTATAGATGTTTTTATTGTGGGGGGGTATTGAGGTTCAATAAAAACGCTGCAAATTCTTTCACTGGGGTTTATTATTCTATTGGCTTGCATTTATGATTTGAATTTCTACTAAGCTTTGGAGTGTGCGTGTTTCACAGGATAGAGCGATTATTGAATTTCAGGAGATATGCACGGAGTACATAGATCTGTTCTCAAACAAAATACCTATTTGGATTGATCAGTTGATCATATTTGTGTGCCTCTTGAAATTCAATAATCTCTCTATCCTGTGAAACACGCACACCCCAAAGCTTAGTAGAAATTCAAATCATGAACGCAGGCCAATTGAATAATAAACCCCAGTGAAAGAATTTGCAGCGTTTTTATTGCAGATTCGGATTCTACACCCTTTGAAACGTAAACCATGACATTTTCGGGGGGGGGTTAGAATTTTTTTTTTTCAGAGCGATTACAATGGTTTATTATTGGATAATAAACCAAAATATAAAAACACGGTATTCTATACTAGGAAGATGAAAGTATTCAATACTTGACTTATTTTCTAACTGAACCATTTTCAGGCGCACGAGTTGACCATTGTCAAAAACTAGCCCAAGTAAATAGAGCTTTTCCACTGTACATTAAATCAGCTGATTTTCCATATTCAATGCTAAACAGTAACGTACATATAGCGTTTACCATGTTGTTTTCATCGTAGGCAGCATAAGTAAAGACTCTATTAATTAAAAAAGCGCACCGGTAATAGTATAAGTAAAAAATTATCATATTCTAGACCTACGATATAAATCATTTCAGTACTGAATTTTTCTGTGTTTTAGTTTCAAACTTTTAGTTGCATTCACATATGTTGACATTATTTATGTAATGGGTAAACCAAAGAAAAACGATTTTAAATGTGAAATAATTAAGAGGAAGAGGAAGTTGTCAACAATGTTTCAAAACCCATTCCCAAATAATACAAATGCGGGCTTTTGTTGTAGAGAGCCGACCGAGCACGGCCGCGATGTTACGCCTGCTAGCTGCTGTCAACGTAAGAAATATATTTCCCTGTTATTTCTTGCTCTTTTCGAAGGGTGGCAAACTTTCGTAATGTAACATTATGATCAAAATACTAAAATGTGATGATGATAACATTTATCATTTAATGATAATTGCGCTAATGAAACTATGAAATCAATTGAAACTATGTTTCATTACGTTCTATCGGCGATCCAATGATCCACATATAACTTGAGGGGGGAAGGGGGGGGGGTATATAAAGTTTAGGGGGGGGGGGCGAAAATAAAGTTTGTGAGGGGGCCGAAAAAACTGCTACGCCACTGACCGAGACCCCGTTTTTCAAAATTCCATAAAAATAGAGAACTTTCATAGATTTTCAGAACGCTTCATTTCACAAAATTTTCATTTTACAAAATCTTTTGTTTTAACTGGTGTTATGGTGATACGGTATGGATTTTAAAATAAAAGGACACAATTTTTTAGGAGAATTTAACATTGATTTTTAAAATATATCTGGCAACTAAAATTACCTTAGCTAAATTCGTGTTTTTAAGGCAATAAACATGATTTCCTTGAATATTCATTCGTGAAAATCACATCTTTTTAGAAAATTGATCTTGAAGGTTTTGGACACCATTTTTGATCTAGTTCTAAGTTTAATTTTCGAAATTAATTCTTGAAAGCTTTGCAGCGCTTCCAGAAGCTAAAATTTATAGAAAATTAGCCTTAAAAGGACCATTGTGTTCTTAGATTCTTTAAATAATGATATAATATACATTTTATTTATAAGTCAATTCGTAATTCTCTGTGGAAGTTGTGGAGCAGTGGTTGTATACCTAAAATTATTGAGGGAAGAGATATAACAGTAAGATATTAATGAAATCGATTATCTTGAAAGAGCTACGAACACCTCTAACCACCGTAACTCAAAAGTTTTCGAAGATTCGCAGTAAGATTCGAACGGCAGTAATGAACGAGCGATTCCCCTTTTTTAATGACCTAAAACATCGTCAAATCGAAGGCACTAAAAAGAATCGAATTGCATGCAGGGAAATGCCAGTCTTCGAACGGATTTTCAATCTAACATAACCACCAATATAATACCTAAATACTGAAAGCCGTTTCAAGGCAACGTAAATGTCAACGATTAGAAATATATTTTGACACGATATTCCGCTTTAAAATCTTGTTAGGTACTGAAAATCAGATTAAAAAGAACGAGGTAGAGAGACAGCACTGTTCGTACGCGGAAAACCGAGAACAAATTACGGAGTATTTTAAGAATATATCCTCGAAGATGATAACAATCTAAAAAGCTTGAAAAGAGTTCCACGAGCAACAAAAATTGAGGCACGCACGAAAGTTGCTCTTAATTCTACATTAGTTTTTAACAAACGTTAAACGATCAAGAAACATCATATCAAATTGTATTTAAACCAGGTCCTAATGTGCAAAAAGGTACGCCAATTTAGGTTTTTCAAATGGGAAACCACCATTTTGGATTACTAATACAGACTATACACGAAATTTGAAGAAAACATTTTGCAAATACTAACATTCATTGTTTTCTGAATAATTCGAGATAGCTTTGTGTCATTGTAGATCGTGACTTCTGGGTTCAGAAATTGGGATTTTGTATTATTAAAAATATCTACAGATCTGAACCTTATCCCGATTGATTCTGCTTCCGAAAGAATGCATCGCACTGAGCAGGTGGCGAAACATATTTAAACATAGACAACTTCTACATAAATTTGCACATTTTCTTAAGAAACATGACAGATTTAAGATGACAGAAGTGAGAGCATGAGAGTGATCAAGTTCATCACAGGTACAAACCAATTAAGTGTTTCAAACCATCAAGGTAATGCGTATTATGTTCAAAATGTGCAGAAGGGTACTCCAGACGAACAGAAAAAACAGAAGTTCTAAATTTATCCCGCGGATCTGCTCCCGCGCTATCTAATCTTCCTCTAGGAGGGGCGTCAAATGTGATATGAGGCTTTAAAGAAATCGCAAACCACGGTGACCGATAAGCTTCTTTCGAAGGGGAAAAATGTACCGGTACAGGACACACGAGAAAACTCAAATGAAAAGAAATTAGCGATTTGCTATTCTCAGAATTTTGGATCAATCTGTGTAATACCTTGATTCCTCTATCAGTGGGAACCTAAATTGGTACTAAATTAAATCTAAATCACGTTATAAATGTTTTCACCAGTTGAAGTTTATTGAGTCAAATATAATTCAGTATTTTTCCTAACCCACAAGAACAAAAACACGGAAATCTCATTATTGAAGTACAGAAAATGAGTAAGAGGACCTACCATGAGCTTCACGCAGTGCTAATGTGAATTCCGAAAATACAGGCGATTGACGATAAATATAAAAAATTGAATCAAGCCAAAACTTGATTTTCGTCTAACACGTTCAATGGAAACTACGATTTGAAATGGACCAAAACACCCCAATCCTAGATTCAAATAGGTATTCCTATCTTCAAACACGAAGAATCTTCAATATTTTACCGGATTCCCCCCAACCTACTTTACTCCACAGAATAATAAATGTACCTACCAAATCGATACCGAGGTCAGTTATGTTTCCATCAATAGGCGAACTATATTATTCTGTTTCATGTGGGATGTTATGATTCCTGAAAACGGACTCCGTATCAGAGTGGGCGAACGTTGAAGGTCATAGTTAAAAAGTTCGGAAACATTCGTGCAGTCAATGGCGCTGACATTTATAGGATGAAAATTTCCTAATAACGTCCTCATCGAAATCCGTTTTGAAGCATTCCAACGGATTCTGGATTTTAATGCTTATCTGTATATACTTGTGCGTTTGTGTGTGTCATTCCAGACGATAAGTCTCCATAAAATTGGGATAAAAACTTCGTTCTTTTGCCATAAAGACAAGGAAATCTTTGGCGATTGAAACCTCTTGCCTAACTACGAGACGCACAGCAAAAACTGGCAAAATGCGATTATGAGGTAACATTAAGTGGATTTTGGATGGCTGAAGCGTTCCAACAAAAGTTTATCCTGAGTTAACAGTTGTGAAATGCAATTTATAAGGCCATTCACTGTTGTTGACAGCTGTTGGACGCCACCCTCGTTGTTGGAATAAACATACTGTCGGTTCAAGATGAAAATAGTTGATAAGTGGTGAGCCGAACGTCCAGTCCTAATCATGACTGAGAAACAACTACGATGGTGACAGTAAGCATACTGGGAGCATTCCAATCGCCAAATCGTTGACGCGTGTGAGACCTTACACAGGTGTTAAAAACCCTTACGAACGAGGTGACTTTTGAATAATAATGCCTGCCTGCCTGGCGCTCATTGATGATTTAATGTTGGTCGGGGGGATGTCCACGTCCCCTTGCTAAAGAACGCTCCTCCTACAAAACTTTGTTATCTTAATTATATCAGCAAATCTTCAGCAGCCTGCAAATATGCCGGTTCGTTAGAGTACCACCATACCACTAACTGATGGGATCACACATATGTATACTTGGATAGCGCACTCGGCCTTCGCTCTGTGTGGTCAGAGTAGGACCGAGGAAGTGGAGATTCCCCAAAGCCAGGAAACGGCTTTGGCAACTTTCGGGTATGATCGAATGGACCCAAACGGCAGCTATCGGAGCTTGGTAGCCAAAAACACTCATCTACCTACCGTAAACCATACTATCAGTGTTAAAACGCTTACGTTTTTCCTTAATTATGATTACTACATGCTCGGGTTACGAATATACCCACCGGCAATGTTTTTACTGTAGAAGTATTCCTGAAGTTTCCGAAACAAACATACTACCAACACCAAATTGGGACATTATTTTTCCTAACAAAAGATGAAATCTAACAGGGTTACAGTTATCGAACTAAATTTGTCCGAATTTCCCAGACCGTTTTGGACATTCATGGTTGACTACATAACTATTCAGTATTTTCCATGGGGACAGACTTTTCCACACGATTTTTGTAGGTTTAAAGCTCTAGTGAGATAATTCTCACTCTTCTCGTTACAGAGACACATTTATTAACCATAAAATATATGCTTTTTAAGATCGCTATCGTTCATTGTCATTTCACAAAACAGTTATTGATGAATTCCCCGCTGATTCCGGCAGTATAAACAATGTTAAACATGCGTGAAACCGCCACGTTCTTATAGGAAAGAAGACCAAATAGAGGATTTTTCTAGCCCTCGTCTTACGGGCAATTATTCGCAATCTTCTAGTCCGATTCAGCTCAAAATTGGTGGCTAGCTAGGCCAATGTGTCTAGAAGACTCCTAAACATTTTCATAGAAATCGGTTGAACGGTTTTGAGTTAGGGGTGCATCGCAGGACCACCGCTACAGCGCTTCTCTCCTATCTCATCCGTTCTCTCTGAACTCACCGAGTTCAAGAAAATTGTTCTATGAGGACAGATCAGGTTGTATGCTCATACTACACTATCTACATGTATGTAAAACCCAGGATGAGACTGCCCTACCATTCGTTAAATTATAACCGGTTATGATGTATACTTTCCCGTCTCCAACTAGTCCATTCCATCACCGCCACAGGGTGCAGTAATAAAATTGTCATAAAGGACTAAGCAGTCACTTCAGTCACACTATTCCCACAATAATCGACAGTTACCAAAAAGATTCGGAGATTATTGTGAAAAACATACGAATTTATAGTTCAACTGTGGACAAACGAGTCACCTTATCTGCCTTATTGGCACATGATACAATTTTATCGCGTTAAATTTAATAGCGTTACCTCAACAAACACAATAACAATATTTCAACACAATCATCTAATCAGGTTAACATCTACCTACATTGCCCTACATACAGGAATTCTCCACCTCTAAATAGAAAAAGCCTAACATTTTACGAATAAATTACTATTGGTAAAAACCCAATTATGAATTGTATTCGATAGGTGCTCAAGTAGGTAACAACTGACTCAATCGGACCTCGTTGAGTAGATCAGTAGATAAGAGGAATAACCATTGAAAAACGACACAATCGATGAATTCTCAACAAGCAATCCACACGGAGGTAAAATATCACTGGCATTTTTACTCTTTATTAAACCAAGGTTGAACGAGAACTAAAAGTTACGAATTCAATGACGCAAGTGCTATAATAAAATTTCAGCCAATAAAACTCAAGCCGGTCGCTTTTAACCGAATCTAAAATGGCTATATTCATAACAGCACAATAGTTGAAGTTAGGGATAGATTTTTCGATAATTTGCAACAGTGCGTAACTTGAGACAAAAATTGTTTGAGGCTTAGTTTTTGTGTTACTTCACTTTTAAAATTATTTTATTGTGTTCGACTTTGTCAGACTAAAACACATATTTATGCAAACTGATTTTCCCATGAGATAGGCGAGAAAACACATTTTCAACTAAATTATAATGCAATAATAGTTAAAAATGTAATATTTACAATTATTGTAAATATTTAAATTTGGTAATTTCTGAGGGCTTTGACGAAAATGTGGAAAGATATTTTCATTTTGGTTTATTATTCAATAATAAACCATTGTAATCGCTCTTGAAAAAAAATTCTAACCCCCCTTGAAAATTTCATGGTTTACGTTTCAAAGGGTGTCGAATCCGAATCTACAATAAAAAATTTTCCGTCCGTCCGCCGTACGCTTTCTGCCAAACGGCTGAAGCAAAAAAGGTGAAATTTTCAGGAAAAATCCATCTTGGTCCGGCGACGCCCCAATTCTTGAGCCTGCTCTCTCACTTAATTTAAAGTGCCCTTTAACGGTTGTCAAAGTTTGTAAAATCCCTAAAAACCTCAAAAAGAGTTAAGGCGACCTAAATTTGTACTCTTTTTGAAGAACACTCCACGAGGAATCGAATGAGCCCCTCCCCAGGTCCGTAGCTCAAACCATTCCCGGTCTATGGCCCGATTTATGGTGCCAACATTCGCGTTATTTTGGTTTATTATTGTCATATAACCTAGTTTGAATATATTTGGATTTCTGGAGGCTAAAAGGCTTTGTAGCCGACAACGGGTATCCCATAAATGTAGGTAAAACGATTTTCGAGTTTATGTAGCAAAGTAAAGACATTCAAATTCAGCTTTGGAGTGTGCGTGTTTCACATGTGATAAGCGATTATTGAATTTCAGGAAGCACACAAATATGATCAACTGATCAATCCAAATAGGTATTTTGGTTAAGAACAGATTTACGATTTAGATCTGTGCATATCTCCTAAAATTCAATAATCTATCACCTGTGTACTCCAAAGCTTAGTAGAAATTCAAATCATGAACGCAAGCCAATTGAATAATAAACCCCAGTGAAAGAATTTGCAGCGTTTTTGTCTTTGATGCAAAACCAATGAGGTTTTCAGGAAAAACACATCCAACGTCCAAAACTAACCCGAATGGCAGTAATTCAAACTTAGAAACAAAGCCAGTGCGGCACGGAATTCAACGACAGGACAGCAATGACAGTTTTAAGGGGTTTTCAGGGGCTTATCAACAGTTGGAAATTTCAATTAGTAAGGTACTTTTCATTCAGCCCTTCAGCCAGAGGAAAGGGCCTAAAAATCCCTTCATTGTTCCTCCCTCTGAGGCCCGAAAGAGTCATCATTTGATTCAGCAAGAAAAAATGCATAAAATTCGATACCAAAATCTTTTTTTAGCAAGTCGATTTTGAGTTGAAAACTTGAATTTCACGGTATAAACCCAAGTTTTTCCGTATCCAAACGTTAATTTCTTAAACAAATTTAACGCGAAAAAATGTTTGTTTTTATACCGTTGAATAACCGAGACGGCGAAGTTTTTCCTGGAAATTGGGAGTTACAAAACCGTTCATTAACAGCAAGAGAAAACACGGGAAAAACGTTTGCCAAGTCGGGTGTGACACGTAGCTTCCTGTTTTAGGTAACGTGGTCGTGTTGATCATTTGAAATGTTTTAGGTAATCTCCAAAAATGTAGAATAAAAGCTTGTGTAGAGTACTGAGTTCAGAGCGATGAAACTCATAGGGAATCATCAACAGCTTAGCCTACACATCTCCTGAAGATTTCATTAAAATCGGATGAATTAGGCGTTACAAGGATTTCATGCGGAGTAGCTTCTGATGAAACTAACGCGTTGAAATTGATAAGAGGTTTTTAAATTGTTCTTCCTTGACTTGAATCGATCGGACTCTCTACAATTCGAGAAAATGGTGGATTTTACGTATGCGCGCGCGCAGATTGAAGTATTGATTTCAGAGCGATAAAACTCACAGGGGACCATTTGCAGCCTAACCCACAAATTCCGTGATGATTTCATCGAAATCGAATGAAAAGTGTGGGAATTAGGCTTGTTACAAGGATATGCGGACACACGGACAGAGAGACACGAAGCGAAGTTCTGAGTTGTTCAGAATAGTATAAAACGCGAAAAGCGAGTGGAAATTTCGATTTTGAAGATTACTAAAATTTCATCTCCCGAAAGAGAAAACAAAGGCTCTGCTATCTGTAGATCGACTAGAAATCAAAAATACCCGAAATTTTATCTTCGGACTATTTGTCACTTTCTAAATAATTTTGAAAGTTTTGGTTTATTATTCAATAATAAACCATTGTAATCGCTCTGGAAAAAAATTCTAACCCCCCCTGAAAATTTCATGGTTTACGTTTCAACGGACGCCGTACGCACGATTTCTCCCAAACGGCTGAAGCAAATAAGCAGAAATTGTCAGGAAAAATCCATGTTGGTTTGACGACGCCCCAATTCTTGAGTCAGCTCTCTCACTCAATTTAAAGTGCCCTTTAAGGGCTGTCAAAGTTTTGTAAAATCAATAAAAACCTCAAAACAAGTCAAGGCGGTCTAAATGTGTACTTATTTTTAGGAACATACCTCGAGGAATCGAATGAGCCCCTCCCCAGGCCCGTAGGTCAAACCATTCCCGATGTATGGCCCGATTTATGGTGCCAACATTTGCGTTTTTTGGTTTATCATGGTTTGTTTGTAACCTAGTGATGTCTGGCCGATAGCGTCGAGTTGCAGTGAATGTGGATACTGGAGTGATAGCCGATGTGAATACTTGTAGTGTAGTTAGTAGCCGATACACGGGTTGAAGCATTCTGATATCCATGAAACGCTGATAATATATAGGTAAATATTATTCAATATTATTACATTATTCAATATTATTACTGGGGTGAATAAGTATTCTTTCACTGGGGTTTATTATTCAATTGGCTTGCGTTCATGATTTGAATCTTACTAAGCTTCGGAGTGTGCGTGTTTTACAGGTGATAGAGCGATTATTGAATTTCAGGAGATATGCATAGACCACGTAAATCGGTTCTCATCCAAAACACCTATTTGGATTGATCAGTTGATGATATTTGTGTGCCTCCTCTACATCTGTCTACCTTTGGCTACATCGTTTAAATTTGGATTCGGGGAAGTTTTAACGCAATACGAGTGCTAAAGGACTTGATAAATTATAGATGTTTTTATTTGGGGGGGGGGGGGGGGGGTATTGTGGCGAAAAAACGCTGCAAATTCTTTCACTGGGGCTTATTATTCAATTGGCTTGCGTTCATGATTTGAATTTCTACTAAGCTTTGGAGTGTGCGTGTTTCACAGGATATGGCGATTATTGAATTTCAGGAGGCACACAAATATGATCAACTGATCAATTCAAATCGGTATTTTGGTCGAGAACAGATTTACGTGCTCCATGCATATCTCCTGAAATTCAATAATCGCCCTATCCTGTGAAACACGCACACTCCAAAGCTTAGTAGAAATTCAAATCATGAACGCAAGCCAATGGAATAATAAACCCCAGTGAAAGAATTTGCAGCGTTCTTATTTCGCTTTAAATACATAAGGAATTTGAAGCACCACCCAACGGAGTCCTCAAAATTGATTTTGAAGGGTAGTTTAATGGAGTTATGGCCAGTTTAGTGGCGTAAGATCCGAAATACGAAAAAGATCATGAAAGTGAACTAACTCAAAAACAAAGTCTTAAAAAAAAAGTCAAAGGGTCATTTTTGTTAAAAATCAAGCCCTAGAAAAAAAAGCCACCCCCAAAATTTGATGAGAGTATATAATATATACATTTGTGTCTGCACATAACACAGAAGCAAAGATCAGTTTTTACATAAACATGTTAAAAAATGTGTCTTCAGGTATAACACATTTTTCAAACGAAATAACAAATGCGTTTCCACAGAAATTCAACTAGTCTTAAGAGAAAACAAAGGTTTGAGAATGAAATTGTCCTATTATTAGATAAACTACTTAATTAGTTGAATTAACTATACTTAGGTGTGGAATTAAGTTGTCTTCAGCCATTGGAAGCGCAAGGTGTTTAGCTCGGCTGTAGATTACTATGTTTGAAACGCCAGTAACTTCCCACCTCGTTATCTGAGATTAACTGTCAGTCGAGCGGACGGGTAACTCGAGCGACATGATTAAGAGCGGCTACGCTCTAGAAATTCGGACCGAATAAAGCAGATTTAAAAATAAACAGGATCGAAGCGCCCGGCAACGTGGAATGAGAAGAATGAGAAGTACACAATTAACTCAGTAAGACGACTATTGATTGGTTATTAATGATGAGGAGGTGGTCAATATTGCGGAGAAAAATTAATGAATGCAAAGAAATATAAAATTACGTTTGGGAAGCGCATTCGACAACACTTGAAATGGTGGATCTCCGAATCGCCGAGTTGTTAACAAAATCTTTGGTTAATCACGTAAAAGGAACAATGACACGTATATTAGAATGTCATCGTTGTTTAGGACGACCCTCTGAAGCAAGGCTTTGCCAATAGAGGGACACCTATTAGAATCAATCCAGGAGGGTGTAGGGCAAACCAAACACGTAAACTTGTCCGGAAATATATAACTTTAGTTTTGAATAACTTGATTCAAAAATGAACTCTATAGAACGAAATTCCATTGCAATATCAGATGATTCCATCCTCACGTGATACCAGGCGATTTTTACCATGTCCAAGAAGATCACCTCAAAAAGAAAAGGATCTCTCATCATAGTGTCCTGACATTGGATCAAAAGCGAAACGAGTTGCAGCAACCTATCAGGAACCTGGTGATGCATCCTCAGAGCAAGAGTGTACCCTCTTTGGTCTCCAAACATCAGTTCTTTCAGGATTTCTCTCCGACCAATCCAAATCCCAACCCTCTCGTCTTTCTTCCTCCCTACACATCTCTTCCAATTCATCCCACAAAATACTCGACACATTCAATAAGCTCAAGCACTTGCTAATAATTTCCAGTATGTATACGAGGGATTGTTAGCAAGCTGCTTTAGTAGGAATAATCAGGTCATGGAGCAAATCAATTCGGATCGCATCCTGTGGCAACAGAAACACCCAGCACCTTGACCCAAGGACCAACGGAAATGGGGAACTTTTTGTTTCTCTTTCGCTGCCCTCGCACGGGACGGGCTGAACATGTATCAGTGGACAGCGGTAACAGTGCTGGTAGCAGACGGCATTGTTTCATATAAATGTTTGTTAGGTACCCAATCCGTATAACATCTGAAGTGTGATATTTCTTGCTCGCTGGACCATTATAAAATGTACTGGCACAAGCTACATTCGCTGAATGTCAGAAAAGACAGTGCAAAGTCGAACAAAGCTGTGGTATATGTGCTCGTGTACGTTCATGAGTAAACTTGAGATTCTTAGCTGCTGTTGTTTTACCCAACCACAGACAGTTCGTACAGAAAACAAAAATAAGTGGATAAAGAAAAAATGAAACTACAGTTAATATCCTGTAAGGCCATGAGCACTAAGCGGCAAACAGGGAAGATATAGAAAAACGACTTGAAGAAGTTCAATCATGCCTTGGAACTTGAATAGGAAAAAATTGGAACTTGAACAAACATTTTAAGACCAACCCAAGCAAAAACCGACCGTATTTACAGCCGAATATAAGGAGCGATTTGTTTTGTTCTTTTAGCACATTTTTGTAGGTTTTTATGTGAATACAGCATCTTTTGGAAATTTGCATGGTAATTTTGTGCTATACGGGTCCAGAAACGTAACTAAGTCGCTGCAATAAAAAGCGTTCTCGATCAAATGTGGCAGCCAATAGCTTTACATTTTCTATCGCAGAGATCAAAATATAAAACTTCCCCACATTAATTTTCAAAATCTGCTATTTCCTTCCACCCTGCGAGCAATAAAAAGGCTTTAGAATTGCTGTCAAAATCCATTATTTTGCATGTGGACTCCACTTGGGGCCTTGTTGGTCCCAACTTCTAGCCATTCTGATCGCCTCACACGCACAGAAGCTATTGGACAAAGCCCGGGTTTTTACTGACAGGCAAGTTGTGTGTTGTTTCGAAGTAATTTTGTATAAAAACTCGACTGGGATAGGATTGAAATCTGTAGAAATTTACTCATAGTAAATAATGGCAACGTCTGTTCCTAAAAGTGACCCCACAAACCTGACAATGACACGAACAATCACGCATTATTAAAATAAAATAATAAACTCGTTTATTAATGGCACCAATGTGAAATCCTAACAAAAATTCTAAAACCAACCTCAGCTAAATCGGTTGAGGCTTTAAGCGAACAAAAACACAATATTGACAATGATGAAAAACACACCAACCAAATGGAGTACCTTCTCCTTTTTGAAGTCTTTGAAAATCGAATACTCTTTGATCAATTTCTGTTACGTAAACGAGTTTCTGGTTTGGTATATCCAACAATAAACCTTGCAATCGACCAAGAAAATAAGAAGTGCTAATTCTCAGCATATTTTGAATCAAACCATGAGGGGTAGACGTATTAAAGGATCATCCGTTCTCTCCTTATAAGAGTATATTTTATGGCGTTTAAACAATATCTCATAAACTTCTGAGATAAATCGAATTTTTTTGCAGATTGCGATAGGTTATACTTCACTGAATTGAATTACAACACCTGTGTTACTCATGTTCATCCGTTCACTGATTTTGAAAGAAGTGGGGGGGTTATTTCAGTAAAAGCGGTCTGTCTGTATGCAGATATTAGAAGTTATCAGGATTGAGTTTGAAACCGGGCTACTCCATGGATTCCATGTGAATAGGCTTCCAAACACATGCACGCAACTCGACTCAGGGTCTTTTGTGTCTGTTGAACCCACAACTTGAGGGATAGTATAAAATGAAACATGTCAGGTGAATTACACTAACCGTGATGCACATGTTCATCCGCTCGCTCTCATTCAGGTTCATTTGACAGAATCGGAAGAGTTGCATTAGGACAAGCGGTCAGTGTGTATGCTGATATCAGAAATGGTCAGAATTGATCATGAAACTTGGCTACTGCCTGGATTCCATGTGAATAGAGCAGGGGGCTCCCAAACACATGCACGCAACTCGACTCAGGGTCTTTTATGTCTGTTGAGACATGTCATGTGAATTAGACCACCGCGATGGTCATTTTCATCCGTTCGTTCTCAATCGGATCCATTTGACAGAAGTGGAACTTTAAGACAAGCATAATCTACAATGTACACATCTATAATGAACTAGGTTCACCAAGTTTTGTAGAATTTCTATTGTTTGCTGATATTAGAGATGATAAGGATTGATCATGAAACCTGGCTACTTGATGGATTCCATGTGAATAGATTAAGGAGGTTCCCAAACACATGCATCAAAATCAACTCAGGGTCTTTGTTGTCTGGTGAATCCACAACCTGAGAGATAGTTAAAGATGAAACATGTCATCATGCGTTGAACAAGTTCTACGTCATCTTGTAAGCTGTACACGTCATTCCGAAAAGGACCAGAGATTAAGAATGGATTATGAAATCTGGCTACTGCATGGGTCCCATGTGAATAGAGCAGGGGGCTACCAAATTCATGCACCCAACTCTACTCAGGGTCTTTTGTGTCTGTTGAACTCACAACCCGAGGAACAGTAAAAGATGAGACATGTCATAAGGAATTACACCACCGCGTTGCTCATTTTCATCCGTTCGCTCTCAATTCGGTCCATTCGACAGAAGCGGATGAGTTACTTTAACCAAAGCGGTCAGTCGGCAATAAACTAGGTGCATAGAAGTTCCTAGACTTTCTATTGTGTGCTGACATCAGGAATAATCAAAATTGATTATTAAACAAGGCTGCTGCATGGATTCCACGTGAATAGAGCAGGGGATATCAGAAATGGTCAGAATTGATCATGAAACTTGGCTACTGCCTGGATTCCATGTGAATAGAGCAGGGGGCTCCCAAACTCATGCACCGAACTCAACTCACGGTCTTTTGTGTCTGTTGAACCCACAACCTGAAGGATAGTAAAAGATGAGAAATGTCATGTGAATTAGACCACCGTGATGGTCATTTTCATCCGTTCGTTCTCAATCGGATCCATTTCACAGAAGTGGAACTTCATGACAAACATAATCTACAATGTACACATCTATAATGAACTAGGTTCACTAAGTATTCTAGAATTTCTATTGTGTGCTGATATTGGAAATGATGAGGATTGATCATGAAACCTGGCTACTTGATGGATTCCATGTGAATATATTAAGGGGACTCCCAAACTCATGCACGGAACTCAGTGTCTTTTGTGTCTGTTGAACTCACAACCTGAGGGATAGCAAAAGATGAAACATGTCATCATGCGTTGAACGAGTTCTACGTCATCTTGTAAGGGGTACACGTCGTTCGACGAGAGACATGAACAACAAAACACTGAATATGAAAATCAACGACTTCATGTATTATCCAAGCAGTTAATTACCGAAAGGGCATAACTAATAGATACAAAGTGTTTTGTAGTATTGGGGATGTGCTTATCCTGATAATAATATTAAATAGGTCATCTGGTTTCATATAAACATCATTCCCTTCATGGAGGTTTAGATATCAAACGAATTTGAACAATACCCACAAAGTAAGCCAGGAATCCAGAATTTGTACAATGGTGAACTTGTACATGGAGTTCCGTCAAATGTTGCGTTCCTGTGGAGAAAATGTACCAATGATGACAAACTTACCTCGAAAATGGTGATTTCATCTTCGCTGGATTGAGCCCAAGATCGCGTTGAAGCCGTTAAATTCAGCAGGAGCAAGAGCGGGATGACAAATTCGGACCACATAGTTTTTGATAGACGAGCAATCGAACCCCATTACATTACTGGACCTCGAGGATTTGGGTCCGTGTCCAGCCAACCGCAGATTGTAGTTCTCAAAGAAGTCAACTCAAACGAGAACAGGCATAAGAGCACTGAAAGTATTCACGACCAACGCTAGAGACGAATGTACCGGCAGAAAAACAAACACATTCACAATAATCAGCTCAAAATGTCACACGGAAAGAAACGCAATAAATCTACCGTACGCAAACCATTTCAACGAGCTGAGTTCACACTGCCAAATTCCGACAGACTGAAGAGCAACATAACCTTCTTCTGTAACCTCCCGAAACCATAGGGATAGTAGTCTGCGGGAAGCCGAAAATGCTAACTCGCGGTTGATTCAAACTGCTCTCATGACCCATTCGTGCCACGTGGTCTGAAACTTACAAGCTTCCGTTTTTGCTTTTCTTTGATAACAAATGTTTTTATACCGTTCAAATTCGAATTGTTTTCATTGCAGATATAAACTGTTAAGTACCCACAGGTAATCCATACCATTCTTTGCGTTTATTCTATAATTTCAATTGTTCAGAATGTGATGAATTTGAAACTGAGAAATCACAACAAGAACTACTGATCATCAATGTTAAAATGTTTCTTCTTAACAAGTTAACATTATTTTCAACGTTAACATTACAGTTTTGACAAAATAGAGTAATATAGTAGACAAAGTCTAATTTATATGCTATTTGTGCAGCCCATTGGCTGCCCTTCACCATATTTTTATTCGATAGATCGATTACAATAAATAATTTAAGGAAATATATATTTAAATAAGTATATAACAAAAAGAACTTCATTCTAAAATGGAGTATTGTGCTATTTTCGTTTTTAGGCGTCTTCTTTCAGGTGGTGGTGGGGGATTCAAGAGTTTCAAAATTAAATAAATTTTCAATTAAAAAAATTTAAAACCATATGTTCAAAAATCATTTACTTTTTGCTTTTAACAAGAAAACGAATCAAAACAAGATTGCTTGTCACCTCTAAGTTGCTGGATTGTCTCAGCATTCCACTTCAATGTGGTAGCTTAAACATTCACAATTTTATTATACCATAACATTTTTTCGACTCATTATTCCAGACCGATAGGTACTAATATAAAAAGTGATCAATGTGCCACTATTTTTTACATGTCCAACCTTGAACGTTACTTGGGGTTGATTGATATTGATGCCGATATTAGAGGCATATCCCTGGCCGACATGTGAGTTTTGAGCCAAATTTCGTAAAGATCGATCCAAAAGTTATGAGAAAAAACCTTCGGATGGACTTCTTAATTCTATTTTAGGAACCTACTTTCCTTGATAAGTTGATTGATATTGATGCCGATATTAGAGGCGTATCTCTGACCGACTTGTGAATTTTGAGCCAAATTTCGTAAGGATCGATCCAAAAGTTATGAGAACAAAACCTTCGGATGGACTTCTTAATTCTATTTTTGGAACCTACTTTCCTTGATAAGTTGATTGATATTGATGCCGATATTAGAGGCGTATCTCTGACCGACTAGTGAGTTTTTAGCCAAATTTCGTAAGGATCGATCCAAAAGTTATGAGAACAAAACCTTCGGATGGACTTCTTAATTCTATTTTGGGAACCTACTTTCCTTGATAGGTTGATTGATATTGATGCCGATATTAGAGGCATATCCCTGGCCGACATGTGAGTTTTTAGCCAAATTTTGTAAGGATCGATCCAAAAGTTATGAGAACAAAACCTTCGGATGGACTTCTTAATTCTATTTTGGGAACCTACTTTCCTTGATAAGTTGATTGATATTGATGCCGATATTAGAGGCGCATCTCTGACCGGCTTTTGAGTTTTGAGCCAAATTAATAGTCCATATTATTTACTCCTACACCCCGAGCTTCATTTTTTTCGTTTTTTACCTGACATCATGAAAGTTTTTCTCATACAGCAAGATCGTATCTTCCAAACTTATCATACTATATGTTTGATACATTAAGTTCAAATTTGAGAATTTCAAGTGCAAACTGAATGGTAACTACCCATTTTATTGGAAAAACGTATTCCAAATAGTATTAATCTATTCAGAAGATTGGGATTTTCAAGCAAATTTTAATTTATGGACAATTCTCAGCAAAATTTTGAAATTCAAGCTTTAAATGACCTATTTTATGGTTGATAACCTTTGTTTGAGTAATATAGATTTTCCCAGTGGACTTCATAATTTTTTCTACGAATTTCATGATTTTCAACTAATGGCGTACATTTTATTTAGTTCTATATCATTGTATTTCAAGTAATCATTGGTGGAAAGGAAGATGAACAGTAAATATGAATCAAAGGGAATAATTGAAATATATAAAAGGTAAATAAATGAAATACAATAGGTAAAATTTAAATTTGAAACGTAAAATTGTAAAATGTAAATGATGTATATAGGTGTAATTTTTAATGAAGATATATTCTTCATTTCTAACTTAAGTTAATTTAGAACTTATGACGTTAGTGATTAATGAAGTTAGATTTCTTGAAAGTAATACCTCATCCAATCAAATTGGTGAATTTGGTTGAAAAATTAAGAATTCTACTAAAAAAAACTATGCCTGCTATGAAATTAAAAATTCAACAATTTTCTTGCTTTCAGTGATTTTTTACGTGTTAAATTTTAAACTATGAAAAACAAAGGAAAGTGGAAATCATTCAATAATTTAGTATTTACTTCGATTACGGACTTGAGGCAACAGTTGTTTGTTTAGCCTCTGACTTGTTTCCCTTAGAAGGTTGCAGGTCATGTGACTGCTGTATTTTTTGTCTCTACCTCATCCTTGGCGAACTTCATTTCATTTCGCTTCACCTCCAGTTTCGCAGGTGAATCAGTCGGGTTGATTCTTGACATTTCCGTCATCTCATTCTCCTAGTTGCCGAAACTTTTTGTGTTGTGCTGTATTCGTAGTGTTTTCTTTTCTCGTTAATTCTGTTATTAGTCGATTCTATTCTATAATTCGCTCTAGACACCCCTTCAGTAGAATTTGCTCCTGATAGTCTTTGAAAGAAGTGTCACTTGCCAATTGCCTTCATGTTTTGCGTAACGATTCAATTTGTATTATATCCATCGTCGTTATGATAACGTAGTAAACTTCCGGTGTGTTTCACACTTATCTCGAACTTGGAGAGCAATTAAACTACATAACAAAATAATTTCGTTCCTTATCGATTTTGAAGTTTGATAAGGCATTGTACAATATTGCGGCGCCACTGTGACCTGGGAAAGCTGTCGTTTGTTGTTTTTTTCTGCTGAATTGAGCTATGGGAAGACTTAGATCGTTTGTTCTATAGAAAATGGAATCTCAAAAACCAAGTAAGAAGCAATAAATTTAAAATGTTGAAGTGTCCCTGAGCCCAAACGATACCACTCTTCTTTCAACCTTAATTTCTGATCCTTTCTGTATGCTACTACCTCATTTTTTAATTTTTTCTGTTTTGAACCTTTACCTAACCTACTAATGTATATGTATTTAAACCTATTTGAAGTCGACGGTTTTAATTTTGCTCCATTTTCCCCTCCCTTGAAAAAGGGCCCAGAACTTTGGATTGAGTCAATGAGTTGGTGACATGTGCACAGTTTGTGGTAGGAAATCTTCAATAATAGTGAAAATCCTAGAAAATTGATATTTTGAAAGCTAGGCTCCGCGTTGTCAGGGAATTTCAATGCAGCTAGACTAAATCGTGGATACAACTCCAATCACCGTACATGAATACACGTATCTGAACTGTTTCCGTTTAGTACTTCGTGGTTGAAAACCCGATTTTCATCGCTCATTTTTGATGGATAGAGCACGTATTGAGATGAAGCTATTTCATTTTTGTAAAGGAACAGTCCCCCAAACCCGTAACCAACCATTAGTTCGAAATTGAAAAAAATGTTGTAGTTTTTGCGATACAACCTCCTCAAATGTTAAACTGACATGGCATGAAAAATAATTATTATTTTTCCAAAATTGCTAAAAATAGCAATTATTGCTGTTCCAGCGCTTTAGGTTGTCTGAAACATCTTTTCACTTGTGATCTTAACTTTTAATCATGGATCTTTTAACATTGGCTTTGGATTGGGAAAAAACGTAATCATGTTGAGAGGTACTATATATGATTTTGGGACTCAAACATGTATTGTTTACGTATTCTATGATGAATGTAGCTATGGAGTGGAGTTGTTGCTGCTTAATGCTAATTCCACAATTGGTAGGAGAGTGAATACAATCAGATTTAGTAAAATGAGCTTTGAAAATATAACAGCTGTCAAAACTGAAAGTATCAGCAAAATTTGGTAAGCATCGAATTCCGGGATCAATTCATAACAACAAAGTTGAATGACGTAATGACAGTTAGTTGAGGGTGAAGATGAACGTTGTTGATATTAATAGCACAGCTTCGTGAATGACGAACAAATTACAAAGAGATAGCACTCGTTTTTGCTTTGAGGTTGGGGTCAGTGTTGACTAACTTGTCAGCTCCACCAATCAATGAGGGGGGGTCATTTTCATGAGGAGGCATGAGATTGGGTGTAGAAATATTTTGAATAGTCAGATGACAGAATTTTTGTCATTAACTGGCTGGAGGCTGGTTGTCAGCATGGGTTAAGAAAAGCTCGATTTAAACTTGTCTCACGCTGGACATGGCCATGTTGCAAAAACTAAGCATACCTAATCATTAATGTCTCCAAGAGAAATGATTAGGTGGGTATATGTCTATGATTTGGTGGGTGTTCAGTGAAGTAAGTTTTGCTCAGGACTGTATGCAAGTGGTAGAATGTGCAAACAGCCCTAGCTCCTGATGAGGTGCTCGTGGCCTGAACATGAGTTACCGACCAACCTTTTTGGCCAACCCTGCAAACTGAGGATATTTGTTTCACACGTTTGTTAATCCTAATGACTTACGCTCTGAATTTATTGTAAGAACTACACAAAAAAAACCTCTTTTGTTCTTCATACCATCTGAAAGCCAACGTCACTTCCCAGTCTGATGATATCACTTCGAGAATCCATGTTCATTTGGCTGTCATTCTTCTTCCAAAGCGACACCTCCTTGATGGAGTTTCGGTTAAACTGCCCCTCATGTCCAAGAGGTTGGTAAATTTGCTCAAGACGGAGTCTTCTATACATACAAAATCTGTCCGCTTCATTTGGCTAACCAGGCTGCAGAATCCCTATATTGTCAAGCCACACTCCTCGAAAATGCACCTTATGAGCTAGTTCGATGATGAAGCCTGGGGTTACTGAAAAGTGATGGCTATTCTAAAAATTCCATTTATCTAAAGTTCAGTAACTTTAGAGTTTATATTGTTCATGTAGTGACATGTTTGTGCTACTTCGATTTGACTCATAATACGTACGTTGGGAGATAATTTCCCAATAGTAAGAATCTAAGAGTTTGGCCGATAATCTCCCGAACTACAAGCCAAACAACAGGGCATTAGACCTCATTACATCATTCTCTCCTTGGTCTCTAATTTCTGTCTAGTGTAACGCTTGACTTTTTCAAGTTACTCCTAACATAAGTTTAAATCAAACATTCACAATTTTAATGCCTGTTCAATTTCCTTGTGATTAGTAAACTACTCATTAATCTAGGTCTGTGATTACTTAGCACGATCAAACAGTTCGCACAGGTGCTGCAACTTTGGGCTTCCACTAGCCATACTCATCACTTGTGGTATCGAGATTTGCCCATACAAGCCAAATAACAGGGCATTAGACCTCATTACATTTTTCTCTCCTTGGTAGTAAATTTCCATCCACTGTAACGTTCGACTTTTCAAGTAATCCTCAACAGAAGTTTCAAACATTCAAAGTTCCGCTGCCTGTTTAATTTTCTTGTGATTAGTTCTAGGTCTGTGATTACTTAGGACTATTAGAAAGTTTGCGCGAGTGCTGCAACCTTCTGAATTGGGATTCCAATAGTCACACATATCACTTGTGATATCCAGATTTGGCCATAAACTAACTTTCGGTTGTGGAAAGGATTGATTGATTTGACAAACGACTTAGTCCTCGATGTAGATTGATACGGTATTTAATGAATCAGAGTCAAACCGAGTACTCATGTACTAGGGGCCAATACTTGAAATTTGAGTGATGAAAAACACGAAGTATTTGTTTAATGATCGATATTCCAAAAAAGTACATTGATACTGGTTGTATTTGTATTCCCAAATTCATTTAATGAGATTGGGGGCATCAATTCCTTCCTTGCAATTGGATAGCAAAAACGGTCAGGGACATGGTTTTGTCAAAATTATAGTGATACTAATAAAAAATAATAATTACAGGTTATATAAATTATGTAATAATATACATTTCGTACTCATGTTACGTATTGAAAACTATTGAAAAACACTTTTTCACAACATAACTGCGGATCACGACTATCATCGAAAGTAAACATGGCCATTGTTCAGAACTGTATTTTTAGCTCTTGTTTCTGTCAGAAAGACTCCCCCCACTGCTGTTGAGTATAATCGTTTAATTTTCAAGCACTGTACTCCATATCATGTAGGTAAACTACTTAGGAATGGTAGTGTGATATAGCGAAAAATAGTTATAAAATATCAAATTATGGGTCACTCTGCACAATCAATCTAAACACATTTCATGATCCAGGTTCTGTTCTGACCTTTCCTGCCTTTGTGAAATTCCTTCTTGTTGTATTGTCTTTTACCTTCATACGTATTTGCCTATATGTTGTTATATCCTGATACCTTGTACATACATTTAAATGCTGGTGTATGGTTTGAAATCTGTTCAAGGAACCCTAACAACCTAATAGCATGATGGTGTAAATCGTACCCACCTACTAATCCTAGAAAACCATGAATGTTGCTAAAGCACCCTCTAGTAAACTTGCTTTGCTGAAAGGTAAACAGCTTACATTTGTACCTTTTCTTGTTGCTTTTCTATGCTGCCAATTCCTTTGTATATAAATTGAGTTTCTTCCCAAAAGTAAGTTTTGTAAAACATGTTTGCATTAGGTGAAAACATGAATAGCATTCGAGTTTTTGAAAGGTTCGTTATATACTTGGGAAACCAATTTCAACTATGAAAACAAGACTGAAATGAAGAGTATTTTCTGTCATTTAGAAGATAATTATCTAAATGACAGCATGTATTTAATTATTATATTAATTTGATATCAACTATTGATGATTACATAGTTTTGGACCCAAACATTTAATTAACTCTTTATACAAATATGGTGGTACTGCAATGCTCCATAAAATTGAAAAATAACCTGAGAAAATCGTGGTTGCTGGAAGGAAAAGTCAAAAAGTATGGAAGTAAAAATATTTCTCAACCGGATCGGGCCTTTTGAAAAGTAGAGTAGTCAAGATAAAGCTCCATTCATGGAGTTATCATATGAGCTAATTTTCCAAATATAGATTAATGATACAATTTTACATTTTTACAAAATTTAAGTACGATTTTCAACTTATTTAATTTTCAATTTTTAAACGACCTAGTACGTGGCTGATACACTTTTTTCAGTGATAGTCTCTTCAAAAAAATATAATTTACAATTTTTAGCCGTTTTCGTCATTTTTTGTGATTTTTGGAAACATTTTTTAAAATTCGGCCTTAAATTTACTGTTTTAAAAAGTGTTTTACAACGATTTCGTCCTTTCTTTCTGAATGCTTAATTTTTTTGGCGCAAGAACGAAGTTTTTATCCTATCGAGAGTGGTTATCGTCACGTTCAACCTAGTACCTATCAGAACAGGGAAATGAGGCCAACAAGGAAAAATGTTGAATTAATCCCACTTTCCCTTTTCTTCAGGCTGCTCATACAGTCGCTGAGTTGATGTTCAACACAATAAACCCGAATCAACCACTCTCTTTTCCTTGTTATCATTTAAATGATTAACAGGAGTACAATCCAGTTCTTCGCGACCGTACCGACCCGACAGTCCCCCCCCCCCCCCCCCCCCGCTCAAAACTCCTTCAACTAACCTTCCGGTGGGCTCCTTCCGCCCTTTATTATCCTGGCATCACCACTTTTCCGTCCGCCCGAGGGGGTGATTCGTGTACCTGCCACCTTGGTATGCACTAGCCTCTCTGGTGCTCTGGTTGAATCTACAGATTTTTCCAGGGAGTTGGTTAGGCTTAGTAAGTACCGTTTATGAACACAGAATGCGCTCGCGTAAACCCTTGTTAGACCCCCCCCCCCCTCCTGCCGTAGCTTTCATTTCTGTTTACTAGCTCCCCTCCTCTGAGCTAGAATCCCATATTTGTAGGTTGCTTAGGCAGTTTTTCATCTTCATTACTTAAATTTGTAAAATTAATCATTTAAATGATCTGGCTGTAGGACTATAGAGGTCTTCTGTCCCGCTTTTCCCCCTATGAATTAACATTTTTAATTTCTAACTTTTTTCCTCCAAAAATTAAAAAAAAATTTCAGCAGAATCGTTGTGAAAGATATTTAGAAGGACTTCCAGTATTTTTTTCCAATGACTCCTCAATTTCGTAATGTCTCCTAATGTCATTTTGAAACCACGGTTTGGTTTATTATTTTCAATAATTTTTCAATTTTTGTCATTTTTTGTTTCACGGTTCGTAGATTTCAAATCTGCAATGTCCGTACTTTGTTCTTTCGCATATTCCAGCATCCAACCAGCCTAATCGCCTCGCAACCATACTATGGTAAAATTCGTGGTTTTTCGGGCTGTTTGCCCACGTATGCAAGAAAAGTGTAATTTCCCCAGCAATTTCGGAAGCGAAATCGACTGGAATAGGTTTCAGATCAGAATAACTTCACCCGTACCAAATAATCCCAATTTATGAACCTAAAAGTGAGCCCCCGAACCTCACAATCACGCATTATTTAAAAAATATCAACCCATGAGTTTGAATTGCCAGCGCTTATATTAGATACACGTGTTTACACTTGTGTTTCAAGTTTTTCAATTTCAGAAGTTGACAGGACTTGCTTTTTGGGATGATTCTCACACTGTCTTCTATACCACAGCCCCATCTGTACATTACTCCCATTTGTTGAATGTAGTATTTTTCCCATATAAAATTCGTTTTTTTAACTAAAACAAATTTGATTTTGAAATTGCAGGCAAATCTATTTCTACGTCGACCCCTTCCTTGGGCTACCGGTTCAAAGCAGAAGAGGAGGAAGTTGAACAGCTGTTTGAACCTTCTAAATTAGGTGAGTGACCTTTCTTTACGAATTAATTGTTTTCCAATATTTGTTAATATTTGAAGATAACCTAACATTTCTTCCATTCGCAATACTAGGTAAATAGGTCAAACAGCAAGGACTCGTATCAATCAGGACACTTCAATTATTTATATTCGGCTAGAAAATGCAACATGATCGTATGAGCGAATTTTCCAAAATTATCGTATTCTTTTATATTGAATTGAGTTGACATCTGAGCACATTTGTGTGCAAAAAAATTCTAACTATCAACGTTATTGTGAAAAAACTCATTCTAAATAGTCATCCATTCAAACAAAGAGTTAGGTTTTTTTTTTGTGTGCAAATTTACTTTTTATTTTTTAATTTTTATTTTGCAAATTTTAATGAATTTTAAACAATTTTCGCTATAATTTTCAACATCAATTTGAGCTTCAGGTTTAAATGATCTATTTCATCGTTGTTAGAATTTCGTTGAGTATATATTCTAAAAAAAATATATATATACATTTAACGATTTTTAGCCGTTTTTTGTACAATTTTTGAAATTTGGTCAAGTTAATCTATTCATAAACTGTTGTCCAATGAAAAAATTCTTCCGTTTTTGAAAGCTTGATTCTTGGTGCAAAAACGAAGTTTTTTATCTCAATCCTATCAAGCGTTATCGTCTAGAATGACACACACACACACACACAATAACACACACACACACACACACACACAATAAAATATAAAAACGAAAAACTAAATAGAAAAAAAAGTGGGGAGGAAGCCCAGGTTTACCCGACGCCGGCCCTTGGGATATGGGAAGTTGAGGATGATGGAGGAGGAAGAGAGGGATGAAAGGAAGTACCCCTATAAAAAGACCACCATTTCAGGTAAGAGCGGGTGGTGATACCACGGAGTACTCCTGATGAGATGCCCAGCTCAAGTAACTCCGTGGCACTTTTCCCGCACCACACCCCGCGCCATGAAAAACACACACACACACAATATAATATAAATGTATAAGTGTAGGCGGTCAAATCCTGCAGGCGTTTCAGAATGCTTCAAAAAACGGATTTCGATGAAGATATTTTTTAAACATTTTCATTTCAAAATTTTCAGAGCCATTTTTATAGCTTCGTTCTTCTTCTTTAAAAGGCATCTGTATGGCTCGTATGGCCTAGTGTTTCCAAAATTGTGCCCCCTGAATCTTAAGAGTCAAGTATTGACCGAATCCCCGAAGCTTTTTTCTGAGGTGAGGCGTTTAACTTAAAAATTTGAGCCATCCATTTTAATTTCCCCACGTCTCATTGTTATTTATTGGCTTTTGCTGCTCCTCCGTAATAAGCAAATTTAACAAGACAAACTGCCTTATGAAGAGCCACCGAAGAATTATGGCAGTAGCGCTTCTCTTCAGATAGCTAGGAATAATATATATGGCAATATAAAAAAGGTATCTTCCAATTATTAATTTGTAGATTGATTATTTTCAACGATTCGATTTCTACAAATAATATATATGATTATATTATGAGGTCTTTCAAGTTGCTATTTGCTTCCTTGAGGACGAATTCGCGTCATAACATGACATACGTTCCCACTTTACCCACCAGGTTATCAGATGACGTAAAGATTCTCCCCCCAATCGTTCAATTGTCGGTACCGTGAGCGAGAGACGCCTCAGTTGTGAAATTCGTCGTCGCGAAATGTGCAGGTGTGTTCCGTGAATCTCATCGATCCTTTTTTCTGCCATTTACATCGCTCTTCATTCCGACAGCGGCGGATCAATGGAAAGGATATCTCGGTTTGGTATGTTTACAATTGACCTGCTCCCTCGAGATAATTTCCCAAAGGTTTCGGCACTCTATCGTTTCTACGTTCCCAGCAACGAAACATTGCAAATCATTTCACAAAGGTTTATTATTTATGACTAATTTCTATCCGAATCGAATCAAAGTAATGATTGTTCATATCATTGCGAGGTTTATGTGGTCACTTTTAGAATAGAATAGAATATCAAACTATTGACCTAAAGAAAAAATAAATCTCATAAATAACTGCAATCCCGTAAGAGTTGTCTCTTCTGTCCTCCAACCTACTAAGTTCTTAAGAATTAGTTGCTTCTTTGGGTTCGGTTAAGGATAAAATTAACGTTCTGGATAGAAGTGGGGTTTATAAACTAAAATGTTCTTGTGGACTTGAGTACTGTAGCTAAACTGGTACGAATTTTAGGAACGAATAAATGAGCATTTTTTAAAGCTTTTACTCCGCCAAGTAATAAATCATTAACAATATTAATCTGACTTAAATTCTGTACATAAAGTTTTTTTTCTTTGAATGCAAAATGTTTAATATGATTTTTTATGAGAGAGAAAAAACGTTGGGTTAGTTGGGATTTGTGAAAAGCATAAATTGATATGCCAAAAGCTCGAAGTGGTATGGAAGCCAGAAGTTGAAATTGAGTCGCCGAAAGTTAAAATTGAGATGCCAAAAACATTCAAATTGAATTGTGCCAAAGGTTCAAATTAATTCGCCAAAATTTTCAATTTGATAATATGGTTATTGGGACTCAAGATCCATTACTCCAGTCCATGTCTTTCTGAGGTTCGGTACATTCACTTCCTACACACGTTCATTTGTAGGAAGTTTGTGCGCTAAAGGCGCCTTGTTAGGTCTTGCACATCAAGTAGCTTCACAGCTTCTTCATTGACATGACATCGTAGTCTGGCTAGATGAGCGGTAGCCCTCTGTTTGATTGTATCGTCTACGCTGTCCATTTCCAGTTCGCGGTGAAGAGCATCGTTTCGAAAGTACCACGGCGCGTCAGTGATGCACCGCAGTACGGAAAACGCTGGATAATCAGTATAATGGTTGACGGTCTAATTGGTCTTGATTATACAGAAGCAGCTTGTTACCAATGATCATGGAGGATTGCCTGCCAATAAGCCAGTACATTTTTCCAAGTTTTATCACCAGCTCGGCCTTCTTCATTTTCACGTGTTCTTTCCATGTATGTCTTTTTAAGGCATAGTACCATTTGTCTTAGAATCCACGAATTGCTTCATATTGCCTCAAAACGGGTTTCTATTAAGACAATGATGGGAAATTTATATTTTAACATTTTCAGAGCCCTTGAAATATCTTTATTTCCAATAACAATTCGCTGAAACAAATTTATTATTCTTTATGCTATTCTTAAAATTTTATTATATTCTCAGTGATGTATGCTTTTGCAGATTGCATGTCACCGGTTATATTGATTCTCATTTTCTGGTATTGCTTCAGAATTTAAATAGCGACAGATATTTAAATTTTGAAGTAATAGCAGGAAATAGAACCAATTCCATTCCAATTAGAACCAAACCAGTGACGTACACGCTACACAGAAACAGGCAGATGCATACAACACTGAGAATAAAATGAAATTCTTTGAATAGCATAGATTGGTTTTAGCGAATTGTATAGGAAAGGAAGCTATTGCAAGAAGTTTAAATTTTCTTAATTTTTCAATATTTTCGGTGTTTTCTCATTTAAAACCTTCAAAATTGCTGTTTTTAACGATGAACGGTATTGAGGTTATCGGGCATCATAACGCAAGATTGTGTGATACGATTTGGTTCAAAGTCAATGGAGTTGCGTTTGAGGTTTTCAAAGATCTTACTAAAATGAAATTTTACCCAAAACTGCGAATATGGGGCCGTCATTGTTGTTAGTGAGAAGAAAAGAAGCAATAATAATCGTTAATATACTTAACCATTTTCTATTCAGCAAGTTATGCGATAAACCAACCGGGGGCGAATTCCCGTTTAATAGAATAGAATATCCCCTCATCCCCAACTTTCTTGGAGTACCTACCAACTATACCATTGGCCATATAGGAGCGACCCCCGACCGCCCATATGAAAACCCCTTCCCCGCCATCAGGTGGCAACACCGCAGCGGACCCTTTAACTCCGCCGACTATCCCTCATTAGCACCAGTAAAGCCCCCTTCAATCTTCCCCTCTTAACGCAAGACATTTTAGTTGCTTTTGTTGAAAAATGTAATTTTTTGTGAGATTCAAAATGTTCTCGTCGTTCTGAGGAAAACAAGTCTAAATTTCATATCAATCGGTTCAGGAACACCTTATCAAGCAAGTGTGTGGCCGTATTGCAAAAGTGTAATAAATTGCTTTTAAAAAAAAAAAAAAAAAAAAAAAAACGCTGCAAATTTGATTACGCATGGGTTTATTATTCTTGTGTCGAACTTTATTACACTTAAACCCATGTTTCTTTATCCAACCCTGTCAGATGGGATTGGGCTCGAAAAAGTACGGTAATAATGTCATTTTGCACCATTTTTCCTCGTTCTGGGTCAATCGCACAGGTTTGGGACCCACTCCAATCGCTTCAGCGTCCAAAATTACATGGAACACGATACCCCACATGGGAAAAAACCCATTTTTGTTTGAGTTTGATGAAAACCGCCATTGGGTATTTTTACATAACGTCTAGGTCTGTTTTTCCAGTTCAAATTTATACTCGTTGTGTCCCTTTTTTCATGTACATCACGATTCTGGTGATGGCATGATCGAATTAACTATTAGATAACATTTGAATTGCATAAGACGTACTAAGTACCGCACCGTAATTAGGGTCCGATGCGAGCCGTCAGGCCACTACCTGGAGGCTTAGGTTTGAGCGGCGTTGCCAGACCCAGAGGTCTTCAGAAAACCTCAGGATCGCTCCTATGTGGGCAATAGTATAAGCTATTATTTCATGATCGGAATGTATGATTTGCCTCAAATTTATGGATAAGTTTTGGAAAAGATGCATGAATAATACCTTAAATTAAACCTTCCAAGTACGCTTCTAATGGCAAGAACAATAGAGATCCATATTCGCGGAGTTAATTATTCATTTGGCAAAATAATAATCCATTATCGTACGGGCCATGTAGCCCGCAGAGTTATTGACGACCTGCGGAGGGGATCTACGGTTTGCACAACAAACGATAAATTCGAAACCCTCGAGGGTTTAGCCTTCTACAGAAAGTAAAGTGCTACGTTACTATCGAGTCAGCGAATTCTCATGGGAAATGCCGTTGTTCCTTTTTACGAAAACAATCGAACTTAGTTATCCGAAAACAATCGAAAATACTTGTTCGTTCGAACCTGACTTTCACAATCCATGTTAATAAATATGAATCAGGTGATATTTGAGAAGTACGCATGTTGCAAGGAGTCGTGCTCTAGCCGACAGGCTTACAAGACGCAAAACGTCATTCGAACTCAACGAAAACTGCATATTATATACCATTATTTCGGTACATTAAAAAGTACCTACTTTAATTCCATACTTTGTTCAGATTTCGGTTAGGTAATCCTTAATTGAAACAAAAATCACGTAATATGAACTCAACCCCTCAAATTCGTACTTTTATTGAGAAGAACAATGAACTATCTGGGTATTCACGTATCAATTTGGACTAATGTTTCTCTCTGAAATGTCGTAATTCAATTGATTAGAGTTGCAAGTGTACCTAGAGCTATAACATGACCTTATAACGTAGAATTGTTATATCATTGATTCATTGTATTTACTTAAGATACGTTATTATCAACTCCGTGCAAATCTCCTCTTCCGTGGTGCCCCGGGTGAGTGTAACATTTTCCACGAAATAATATTGATTTTAATCCGTAAGGATAGGTATTAGTAAACTTTATTAATCTTTCTGGAAAAGCGGGCAGTACAGTGTTTAATTAGCTCATTTTCTGGCGAGAGTGATAGTTTACAATGATTTGTTCTTAGTTACAAGGTTGAAAACAACTTTTTACTTTTTTCATGGTTTACGTTTCAAATTCTGTAGAATCCGAATCTGCAATAAATTTTCGTCCGTTGTTCTCTATTTTACGCACGATTTCTCCCAAACGGCTTCAAAAGATCTGAAATTTTCAGGAAAATCCATGTTGGTCCGACGACGCCCCAATTCTTGAGACAGCTCTCTCACTTAATTTAGTGTGCCCTGGTTGTCAAAGTTTTGTAAAATCCCTAAAAACCTCAAAAAAAGTCGAAGCGGCCTAAATTTGAACTCCTTTTGAAGAACACTCCACGAGGAATCGAATGAGCCCCTAACCAGGCCCGTAGGTCAAACCATTCCCGATCTATGTCCCGATTTATGCTGCCAACATTTGCGTTATTTTGCTTTATTATTGTTTTTGTTTTGATATCAGTAACCTAGTGACGTAGTGATGTAGTAATGTGGATACTGGAGTGAACTCCTAAAAGGTTTTATAGCCGATACACGGGTTGAAGCATTCCTGTAAATGTAGGTAAAACGCTACAAATTCTTTCAATGGGGGCTTTTATTATTCAATTTTATTCATTTGGCTTGCATTCATGATTTGAATTTCTACTAAGCTTTGGAGTGTGCGTGTTTCACAGGTGATAGAGCGATTATTGAATTTCAGAGATATGCATAGAGCACGTAAATCGGTTCTCATCCAAAAAACGCTGCAAATTCTTTCACTGGGGTTTATTATTCAATTGGCTTGCGTTCATGATTTGAATTTCTAAGCTTTGGAGTGTGAGTGTTTCACAGGTGATAGATTGAATTTCAGGAGATATGCATAGAGCACGTAAATCAGTTCTCAACCAAAATACATATTTGGATTGTTCAGTTGATTATATTTGTGTGCCTGTGAAACAATAACACTTTTGAAAGAATTCAAAGTGAAGCAGCGATTATTGAATTTCAGGAGGCACACAAATATGATCAACTGATCAACAAATAGGTATTTTGGTTGAGAACAAATTTTGCTCTATTCATAGCTGAAATTCAATAATCGCTCTATCATCTGTGAAACACGTACACCCCAAAGCTTAGTAGAAATTCAAATCATGAACATTGCTCCCTGAAAGAATTCGTTTTTTTGCCTATTCCTATTTGGCATATATTTGAATCTCGAATCAACGTAAAGGCATTGCGTGCCCTTACAGAACCTTTTATGGCACTTTGAGTATGTAACCAGACGTCTTGTGGTGTTCAGCTAACGCCTCCACAAACCCGTCCCTCTCAGGGGCAAACAAACATCTACAGAGCAAAACAAAAGGATTGAATGAACAGTGTCGCGTATCTCAGACATCCAAGAATTTCCTCTGCTGAAGTCAGCATTGAGAGAGCTGAGTGAGAAGCATGTCGTTGACCCAGCCCCCCCCCCCCCCACTTGTGCTTACCACACTCTCCATGCCAGATCTCCTAACAGTCCTGGACTGATTCGCTCATGCCCCTTCAATGACGGGCTCTTTCACACAATTGCCACTTGATTTTAAAATCAACAACCCGAGGTGTCTCTCATTTCCTCCTAGAAATTGTCCATCAGTCTTTCGACTTAGTCCATGTTGCTGAGAAAATAACTTAAAACTTGTGAATCATCTGTGCGTTATAAGTCAGTGTGTATACTACAGGCATTTTATGTAATAACTAGGCATCCTATAAAATGAGGGATCATTTTAGTCGTCGTGGATAATTTCTTAATTAACTACTTCATCTTGGGCAAAATAAGAAATAGATTAATCAACGAATCTGCCATTCCTCAAATTCCTCTTCCGACATCGAGAAACATTTCACTCCTAACCTAACATTTCCCAGTTGATTTTTTAAATATTTACTTTTTAGCCAATATGGTTGGTGACCTTTTGTGGTAAGCATCCACATCAGAGTAAACACTGCATTTCCTTTTAGACTACTCAAGTTTTTACTCAAAGATACACTGCTTTTTCTGAATAATAAAGCTTTATTAAAAGTAACAAATATTGATTTGGGTCGACAATATATTTTACACATTGCCTAACAGCTCACATCCTCAGGATGTTCGGTCTAAAAACGACGAAACTTCAGGGATCGATTCAGCAACTAATTTGCAACAACTTTTACCTCATATCAATGTTTTTAGTCCGCTCCTTGTTTACACCAGATTTGTTCGCATTTTCGACTTTACTTCATTGAAATGGCAAAAACTCCCTTGATTTACTAAATAAATTAAATTTAAATTATACCGTTCAAAAGAGCGTTAAATTTTCTTCAATTTTCACTCCATAAAATTTTCTCCCTAGTCACGTCGTTCATGGTTTTTTTCTAGGCTATACTAGAATTTTTGTCCCCCTTCTGCTTTTTAAACAATTTTCAATGTTGATTTACCACTGTACCTCCTACTAGAAAATAGATGAGCCCTATCTATAATTTTTGACAGAAAAATTGGTGTTTGAACGTGGAGAAACGTAAATTTTTGGTTTATTATTCAATAGTAAACAATTATAATCGCTCTTGAAAAAAAAACAAAAAAATGTTAAGCCCCCCTGAAAATTTCATGGATTACGTTCCAAAGGGTGTAGAATCCAAATCTGCAATAAAAATTTTTACGTCCGTCCGCCGTACGCCGTGCGCCGTCCCCGTATTTCTCAAAACGGCTGGAGCAAAATATCTGAAATTTTCAGGAAAAATCAATATTGGTCTGACAACGCCCCAATTCTTTAGCCAGCACTCTCACTTAATTTAAAGTGCCCTTTAAGGGTTGTCGAAGTTTTGTAAAATCCCTAAAAACCTCAAAAAAGTTGAAGAATTATACCTATTTGAAGAACATCCCATGAGGAATCGAATGAGCCCTTCCCCTGGTTCGTAGCTCAAACCATTCCCGATATATGGTGCCAAATGTGCGTTTTTTGGTTTATTATTGTTTATGTTTTCATCGCAGTAACCTAGTGATGTAGTGATGTAGTAATGTGGATATTGGAGTGAACTCCTATAATGCTTTGTAGCCGATACACTGTTTGAAGCATTCTGATACGCATGAAACGCTGTTTTTTACAATAATGTTTTTATTGTGGGGGGGGGGGGGGGGGGGTATTGAGGTTCAATAAAAAAACGCTGCAAATTCTTTCAGTGGGGTTTATTATTCAATTGGCTTGCGTTCATGATTTGAATTTCTACTAAGCTTTGGAGTGTGCGTGTTTCACAGGTGAAAGAGTGATTATTGAATTTCAGGAGGCACACAAATATGATCAACTGAACAATCCAAATAGGTATTTTGGTTGAGAACAGATTTACGTGCTCTATGCATATCTCCTGAAATTCAATAATCGCTCTATCACCCGTGAAACACGCACACTCCAAAGCTTAGTAGAAATTCATATCATGAACGCAAGCCAATTGAATAATAAACCCCAGTGAAAGAATTTGCAGCGTTTTTTCAACGAAATCAGAGTTTTTGGCATGAGATAATGCCTCTTTTGTCGGAAGAAATTGAAGGGGAGAGGGGGATATAACTTCGTAATTTTTCTCGCTGAAGCGAATTAACGCATTTCTAAAACTCTCCGAATATTTAAAATCAAATAAAGAAGTTGAAGTGAAAGAATGGAAATTGTTGACGTTTCGTTCATTGGCTGCTCATTTTAGTAATTCTATAGAATGACTTGGCATTATACATAATGCCGGATTTCGCAAATGACTATAACACATGCATCAAATTATGCGGCTGGCTACATTGATAATTATAAAAAGGAGGTTCGTAATAATCCCTACAAAATAAGCTTCACACTTTTTGCTAATTCGGAAATAGGCGATTTTAATTCGGGTTGTCTCTCTCTATTTGGGCTTTGGGATTTGTACAAAAAATATTGGGTTCCCCTTGATTATAGTCGTAGAGCGGAGGCTTAAAAGTTTGCTCATTATAAGGCCAATTTTTCATCATCTTTTGGTAATTTTGAGTGAGGCATCTTTTGTCTAAGATGTCATAACAGTTGTGAGATGTATAAAATGATGATCCAACAAAGTTGGTCGTGTATTTTCAAGTGGTTCTCCGGTAATTCCTAAACTGTGTGTCCTAGAGAATTTATCTTATCTTCCAAATAGTTGTACACCTTAAAAACGAAGTCAACTCGATGACCCCCAAGAACTAAGAATTATCTCCGACAATTTGCGATCGATACTGGGCCGGGTGTGTTCTACTAAAGGTTATTTGACTGGTTTAAATACTTTCCAAAGTTTGTATCAAGTTTGCTACGACTTTTTATCGTTGACTTGAAAGAAGAAAACGTTTCTGCTCATTTTATTAAATATACAGTTCGTGGGTGGTACTGGAAGCGAATGGGAAAGGGTTTGAGCAGAAACTCGTTCGATTCCAACTTTGGAAAGCGTTTAAACCTAAGTCGATTAAGCGTTGGAGGATCTCAATCGAACCAATATGAAGGCCGCTATGAAGTTTGTAAGGGCAAAAGTCAAGACTGTGGGCGGAGAGGAGTCACTTGAAGTTAGTGTGCTTTTCAATTATTGGTAACATTTCTGTTGAAGGAGATAATTTTCAAGGTTGAACTTTTTTGCTAAGTCTGCCTGTAGTTAGCGGAAGGTTTGTATTCACTTTCGGGAGGTGAACAATTTGTGTTCCTCAAAATTAAGACGTTTTTCTTACTTACTAAATTTTAGGCCATTCTGAAAACTTTACTTTCTTAAAGGTTGAGGGTGGAAGTAATAGTGGAGTCTTCCGAATGTTTACCAGGAAACATGCTTTTGTCTAGACCTAACTAATCAGAGGTGTCACGTTTTCAAGTCACGAAAAACTGTGAAACAAATTGATGTCGCTTATCCAAACTTATCATTCCACTAGGAGGAATGCAATTTGGTACATCCTTAAGAGTTATAATTGAAGACGAGTTGACCCGAAATCAGCTGAACGGCTTCAAAAGCGAATTTCTTTGATATTTGTCGTACGAAGCTGAAATTCTTTATGCACCCTCCTTAAGACCTACTTCAAGATGAGTAGGTCCAAGATCTGCAGTGGTTCCAAACGCGAATTTTTACGATATTAATAGTATAAAGCTGGAACGTACACTTGAAGGTGCGTAAGTCTGGGATAAGCTAAATGGCTCCAAAAGCGAATTAATAAAGAAAACAAAACGTCCAAAGCATGTTCCATGTTCTCTAATTTTGGCTATAGGCTCTAAGAAAGACAACGATTGAAGGATCGAGGTTTTATAAAGTTTGAATTTCTCAGTGTGCAGTGATGTTAAAGAGGTTAGTACAGTTGGGCGTTAAAAGAAGAGCTAGAATACAAAATAAAATGAAAAGAAGTACTTGAAAGAAGAAATATAAAGATAGATGATACTGTGGTGGGTGGGATGAAAAGTCATAGTTAGTGATCATTTCTTATAATATTATAAGAGAAATGAAGAGAAAAATCTCGTAAATTGTGCAGCAGATAGCAATAGTGGATGAGAAGAGGCTTTAAAAACACCCGTAACAGATGACACTAGTCATTTACGAAGCAAAGACTTATAACTTCCTCGTTGGAAAATACGATTCAAGCATCAACTTCAGTTCCGTGTTTGTATGTGATGTCTTGTGTCCGCAAATTTGTATCACAAGCTGAATTTCATCGGACTTCGATGAAATGTTTATGGAATGTGAGACTGCGAGTTTCATTGTTCGTAAATCAATACGTAGAATCCAACGACCATAATTTTCTCAAGTCATCTACTTCGTCCGTGTTTGTATGTGCTGTCTTGTATCCGCAAATTTTTATCACAAGCCAAATTTCAAGTTTTTATCGGACTTTGATGAAATATTTATGGAATGTGAGATTTAGGCTGTAGATGATCATTGTTCGTAAATCAATACCTAGAATCCAACGCCCATAATTTTCTCAAGTCCTAGTCTTCAGGTCGAACGATTTACCAGTCACATTCCCATTTCAGTGCGATTGTGTCATTGGTAGCTTCTGCGGATGTGCCAATGTGAAATTATTGCAGCTAACCTAATTTCTTAAGTTTTCTTTCGATTTGATGGACTTTTTTTTGCAAAATTTCGGATTTGGTATAACAAAGTCTTATGTAAGTCAAAGACTTATAACTTCCTCTTGGGAAATGAAGATGATCCAACTAACAACTTTAGTTTCGTGTCTGTTTGTGCGTCTATCTCGTGCCCGCAAATCTTCGTCAAAAGATAAACTTCAAGTTTTCATCAGAATTCGATGAAATTCGTATGGAATGTGCTATTTAGGCTGTAGTTGATCTGCGAGTTCCGTTGTTCGCAAATCAATCCGTGAAATCGTTCGTAGCCGTACAATTTATGGGACATAATTTTCTCACACCCTGGTAACACAAATTCAAAGGGTAGTCAGAGAAAGAAAGTTTAATTATTTCATAACAATTTCAACACCATTGTTTTCTGGACACGAGGAATCTGATTTACTTTGTGTAACAACTGTTTTGATATGGTTTTCAATTATTTTCTCCCCCATTAAAGACTAAGTTGTCAAAATATCACCCTAATCTTGAAATGAACATTCATGAACACTTGAAATTTATTTTCTAGCGAGATTTAAACCAATTCGTCTGGTTTTCAACTACAATCCAACAGTCACAGGGCTATTTTATCCATTGAAAGATATTTTTGTGAAGGTTTCATTTATCCCAAATCCACACGATGGAAACCACGATTTTCGTCTGTCACAATACCGTAGCGATTAACTAATTAAGTTGTTAGCATTGGCGTAATATGGACACCACAGTATCTCATCAAAATCAGGTTCAGCTGGATTATCTAGGTTTTTTCTTGAGATGGAGGCTCTGTTGTCCCTTTAAATGCCTTCAATCATTTCATAACAATTTCAATATGATTGTTTCGGGTTACGAAGAATCTGATTCACTTTGTTTCACAACTGTTTTGGTATGGTTTTTAATAGTTCCCTTACTATTGTCATGTATAATATCTTGTTTTCATTTATCACAAATCCACATGATGGAAACCATGAATTTCGTCCATCACAATACCGTAACGATCAACCAATTAGGTGGTTCTAGCATTGGACTCATACGGACCCCATAGTATCTCATTACTTTGCCAAAATTAGGGTTAGCTGTATTTCCTACGTTTTGGCTTGAGATGGAAGCTCTCTTGTCCCCCTGAATGGCGGTCGCCTTCTTAGCTGTTGCTTTTTCCCTCTTTTCTGCCTTGAAATTCGGGCGAATTGCTTCCCACCCGCGTCCGAGTGGCCGCATTTTTTCTTTTGTTTCTCGAGACCGTTTTCAGGAGCAATCGAGCGGAGAGAGTCTGAAGGGAAACCATTAAACCAGACAGCTCCTGTCGGATCCTTTTGCCACATTTCCCCCTCAGCCGGCGCCTCTTTTCCATCATTTCCCACTCTTTTGTTACTCCGTTCTTCCCAGGAGGAAACCTTTTATATCGAGTTGTTTTCGAGATTAGTAGCCGACCTGACCCACATTAGTTCGTATTTGAACATTTCATTTAGTAGTTGAAACTCAATTAATTTAGCAGAACATCTAATCGTTCCTATTATTCATGGATACCCATATTTGAAGAGTCAGGTTTGCTCTTAATTTTCAAAAATCCCTCTTAGTCTTTGTCTCATTAGCGGCTTCAAGATTTTTTTGCTTTACTTTCTGGACGGTATTTCATTAGAGCTACAACAGCTTCCCTAGTTCACTAGGTTACTTCATGGTTTTTTTGGACCTTGTGTTTATTCACATATTGCTAGCACAATTCCATGTTAACGATGGGCATTCTTACATATTTACTATACCTAATAAAATCAAAATGTAACAATTTAACATTGTGTATAGCCTCAAATTTTATCTTACACTCAAATCCCCTCTCGTTTCATAATGTTCAACAGGTCTTTTAACTGACCAGCACTTGCCTCTTTTATGAACGTACAGAAGAGAATCTGATCTTCGAGAATTCGTTGATCTTTGACAAATTTGTTGATGCCACTCAGGCCATTCTGCTCAACCGGTTGGAGAGCAGTTGAATTGGATAGGATTGATAGGATACCTACAAGTTTTGTTGACACCACTCAAGCTATGATTCTTGATTCGTTTTTTGGTCCCAATTTTAGTGTAGTTACGTAACAAACCTTGAGGACTTTACATTTCCTTGCAGATGGAGGTACTAACTGCCAATCCTTTTAATTGCAAGGATTCAAGCAAGTTTTTGTTCGATTAAGATTTTGCTTTTATATTTAAACCAATTTCAGTAGTGTCAAATTTAATTATGGAATCTGATCAATGGAGGGTATAATAGTGGTAAGTCTCCACTATTTCAATTAAATTTAATCTTGCTCGACCCCACGTTTTGTCTAACCAACATCTTTTGTTCAATTAATCTCCGAAATTTTGAATTTGGCCGATCCATTCAAGCTCGCTCATACCTATTAGACTTCTCAGCTTTGGGAAGCCCTGTAATGAATGCATTGTTACCAATATTTAAATTGCTTAACCTAATATTAATACTTTTGGAATATTCATTTATTTATCAAGAAAACGGGGGAGCCCAAGTACGAAGAACAGTTTGGAAAAACACAATCGATAGTTTAACTAGTAGGTACAGTACAACAGGGGGAGGAGGAGCGAAAAAAATGTATCACAATCGAAATGAAAGAAAATTGACATTAGTGTACAGAAAATAATTGATCATAAAATCACCGCTTTGTTGAAGGTACAGGAGAGGAGAAAATGTCAATATCGGGATTAGTTTGAGGTAATAAGTTGGCACAGCGTAACATTCTAGAGAGTGGTAGGTACATGTAGTTAGTAGGTGAGAATTCAATTGCGAAAAGAACCGCAGTCCTTGTGCGAACCTGTGGAACTTGGAAGTTGATCCTAGAAAGAAGGCAGGGGCAATCCAGCTGGCCACGAATAGTTATTTGTTATGAAATAGAACGTTTTTCCATATTCGTGCGCCGATTCCAAAATGTAAGATGCAAAGAAAAAGGATGAAAATTCGTACACGAAATCGATTCCTGCTCGTGTAAAGCGTTTTTAAAGGTATTTTCCGTAGGGGAAGGGAGGAGCTCGTCGAATCTAATTTCATCGCTTTATTGACTAGAAAATTTTCCATTAGCACGTGAGCGGCTTCTCCGTTAGTATTCCCGTCATCTTGATTGAAAGGCAGCCGAAGGCGAATGGACTGAAAAGGGGGTTCGTCAAATTTATCCTTGAGAGAGCGTGTGACGTCGGAAAACAAGAGTTTGACGCGTTACCGAGAGCCTGAAGCCTTCAACCCGATGCGAGGCTTCCTAACGGTTTCCGAGATAAGTCAAATTTCGTACGTATATATTTAGTTTGTTGGAGTTTAAGGGGAGGAATCGGACCTAATATGTGGATGTATTTATCGGACCTAGAGCTTTCGTCTGTAGGACATCTTCAGGTATCCTAAACATCTGTGACAGCTTGTAGGAGGATTTTAATTATAAGATAAAAGAACTAGTCATATTATTAGTTAGGCTTTATTTACACTGCGTGCGAGGCGATGCGATGCTACGCGAAGCGATGAGAGGCAAGAATTTCAAAGCGTTGAGATGCGATGATGTGTTTCTATTGCATGGCGATTGAGTAGACCAGTCGAGTGTTTGATGTCCCGCTCAAGATGTCATTTGGAATTAACCCCGTTAATTCTTTTTTATTGGAGAATAATGCGTTGAAAGTTGAAAGAAAACGTGCAAGAAGTCAATCATGGGAGATCTACAAATGGAGAATATTACATTTCGTACCGTCCTTTGCGAGAGAAGAAGAGCGGTTTTGGAGCTACTTCAAAATTAGTACAACCACATTTGACTATATTTTATCCGGAATTTCAAATGCAAAATAGAAGCAGCCCCCATTGTCCCACAATGCTGGATGTTGTTACCGGTACTAGTTAATTTTTCAATGTCCATTATCAATATTCAATTGACTTAAAATAATAGAACAGAATTTAAACATTTGAATGGATGGAACTCACAGCAACTCGTTTCAAATCGCAACGGAGCTTGCAATAGCATCGGGCGACTCGAGCGGAATCTCTTTCAATCGCTCTCCTCCGCTCGGAGTGTAAACACCCAGCGCGCTTTCCCACTCAACAACCTTAATTTCTCGGCATTTTGACATCTTCTCGCGTCATCGCCTGTCAATGCTTCGCATAGCGCCGCATCTACATCGCTACAGCCCTAGTATAAGTTGAAAAAGTTATTGTTTAGGTGCTGTACAATAATAATATGTTTAAGATCACGTAAATCATGATTTGATTGTAAAACAATGTGTTTGGTAACAAGTGTCATATGAGGCAATTCATCCTGCAGTAGGAGAAATAAGTTGCTATACTTATTCGTTAGTGACAGACTAAAATGTATCAACACTACACTAGCTCTGCTGTCAGGACACAGTGGTAGTCCAACTTCAATTTGCTTTACACGTACTAAAAGTAGTTATTGTTCGTAACTAATGACGACGTAGCTGTCTAAATTTATAAAACTTTTCAATGTATTAATTTTCGGTATAAATAGACATTCTGTAGACTCCGCCCGCTGGATTCTCATTTTGGTTGATTGGCATTGGTATATTTGTTCAATAATGACCCTTTTTAATCGATGAAGAAAAACAAAAAAATTAACCCCCCCCCCCCCTCAAAAGCCGTTGTTTCACGTTTCTATATTATAAATCTCATAAAAGATGACTTTTTAATATTTTTTCGGACGAGTGAAGGGTAGATTCGTGTTTCATTTTATCTAGTTATGTTTAACTTTTTCTATGTTCTTTTCTCTTCATTTCTACGTCGTACGCATGTACAGTATATTAATTCATAGGAGGTATTTTGGCATCACCTTTTTTTTCGTACAAAGGAACAAGTAATGTTTGATGTTCACGGAATTATATTTAGGACGAAGCCATCAATTTGGATCTAGAGATCAATTTGGTACAACGTACGGAGGCACACTGATCAGCTGAATAACCCTTGAGGCTTATTTCTTCCCGCATCCATCTACCGGGCTGAAATATAAATAAGGCTCCTCCAATCTAGAATACAATTACTATTCATGAAAGCATCGAGTTTAGAAAATGTACCACAAACTGCGTATAAACACAAATCAGTGGTTTTCGTAGAAGAGTTATCTAACACAGAAATAATAAACCTTTTTGTTATAATTTGCAGCATTTTCGATTCGTCCCTGAACAAATTAATTGTGAATTTCTGGTGCTAAAATCTTTACGGTTCTTTTAATTCCATTTTACCGCCTCTTTTATGTGCATTAATAATTTATAAACCAATTATTCACAAATTTCCTCTTCATCTATTTTCTAATTTATTGTGTTTACTTGTTCTCGTTGATGTTGAACTTAATGGATGCAAATTTATAAATGAGTGAATGAGGACATTATTCACGCGTAATGCGAAATCCATTGGAATCCGTCGCTCTAGATTACCACCCTTGACATTTTGACACTTCTTCCCAATATTAGAAAGTAGAACGCATTCCGATTTGTGATTGTATCCTTCTTTTAATCAGTAACCTCAGTGATAACCTTCGAGCTATGTGTGCCTCCGATGCTCCTTCCTTATAAATGCGTAGACCGTCTCTTGTTCGTCAGCGGTGATTCATAGGGAAACCCCAGACTCACGAACAAAAGTCACTTTCATCATTCTTTTATCAAAGCGGTTGATGGGAGGCGGAATAGGGGTCGGACGCTTGAGCGACGAAAAATTTGACTCTTTGTCATCCGAGTCGAGAACCCTATTTCATACTGGATCGAGTTGTCCAGATAACATCCCGACAGAGCGAATATAATGGACCTAATACACTCCTCCTAGCTATACCAGGTTTGTACAGGTCGAACTAAATTGTGGGCGATGGAAATAATTTGATCGACGCAATCGGCATCAATCGTATAAATTCCACTGGTGCGTGTTCTAATTCGTTTATTGAAATTGTATCATTACAGATCAGATAGTTGATACGCAGTTTTATAACCAGTTCCTGAATGTCAGGAACCCCGTCGTATAAGTAAATTTTCGTAATATTGTCGTTGCTTCATGTCAACATTTTCTGAAACGATGCCAGTTCTTGGGTGTATTATTTTTGAATAATGTATCCCGCATTATCGCTCGTGTCATTGTGAGGTTTCGGGGTTTTATGTTCGGAAATTGTTAAATTGTTATTATTCGCCCCCAGTTTTTCATCCAAAAGTTACTAGAAAACATCACCCTACTCGCTTTTGATCAGTTTTTGCCCCAAAGCATCTACGTCTGTAAGGTGATCGGGCTGGGTAGACGTTTGGACTAACTAGACCCCATTATTAACATGAATTTTGAGGCCTTTCGAGGCCCATAAGGCGGACGGACATTGCAGATTTGAAATCTACTCATCTTAAAACATAATGAAGATAAATTTAAGGAGGGTTATAACAATTTTTTTTATAAGCATTTCCCTGCTAACATGCGCAATAAGTCACATTCGAATTCTACGAGTAAAATGAATGGGGATGAAAGGGCGACATCTAGATTTTACGTTTAACCTTGTGAAACTATTTCCAGATGTCCACCGAGTGCGTAGGCCCACGAGTAGTTTGCTTGAGATACCTGTCGGATTAGTTTTTTCCCCTACTTCCATCCTCATTAGACCGTAAAATTCTATTTATAATTCCTCCGGGCGTCACAGAGTGATGGGAAAGAAACATCTCGTTTTAGGTGAATCAGAGCTAAAGTCGGATTGAAACTTGTTTCGTAATATCGAATCACCTTTTTCTTTATTATACAAATCACTCGTGGAACCCCTTTAATTAAACGATCGAATCGAATTGATATTCTTATGCTTTCTAAATTTGAGATATGACTGATTATTGTGCTAATGATCGCTCTTTGAATGAATATTTCTCTTTTATATACCCCAAGCAATATTATTGTTCATTATTGAAACGGCCTATTCCATTTACAGTGATGCAGTAACCCATTCACAAAATCATTTTATTCATACATACAGGTCACTTCACACCCCAGACTGACAAATTTGAATTGTACTTAATTACGCATTGCCCGAGATAAGTTGTTCAAGAATGTTGTATGTATAGATAAATTTTTGTTGAACAAAAACATCGAACTATTGATTCAATGTTCAACAATTGATTTTAAATTCAGTAAGGGTTCATGATCGAACACAACACGTTTTAGTTGTTGCTTGCGATTACAGATGCCATTTTTAGCTCCAGTACAGCGTGTAAAGGTTTAAAACTTGAATTGAACATACGTTTAAATTTCGACTGAAGGGTTGAGATAATGTTATAAACAGACATCTCTTCACTGTGAATAGAATTGCCTGACAAATCAAAATTATGGAGTTATGTAACATTTCGGTGGTGGGTCATTATTAACAAATCATGAACCCAAAATGTTAACCAGTGTTAAGGATTGAGTATCTCTAATTGCTTCTACTTGGTTACTTTGAACAATAACGTCGTGGTGTAAAATGCAACGGATCACTATTTTTCCACGTTTACTGTTATGGTTATGAGTCATCGACGATAGTGTTTAACCTCGATGAAGGGTCCAAAATATTACGGTATGAGCAATGCCACTTGACTCAAGTATTATTCGGAGGCCACTGTTTTTCACGGAGGTAGCTCACTACGCTCGCATCTCAGACATTTAATAAGTCCTAAATCAATCCTTTTATAGATTAGTTGGACAAATAGATCGGATGTGATAAAATTAACGATGTGAAAACTAGTGGCCTCAATATAAAACCCTATTATGGAATTTATAACAAGTAATGCTAAGGGATATCCATTGGGCATGCGTACCCACCGTCGAGTATGTATAACCATGCTTTACCATGATCCAAACTAATAACATCTAATTTTAGCATGACCCAAGATGAGGAGTTCTGTACAGGTGGTATCCATTGTTTGAAGCAGGTTGGCGGGCAGATCATAGAGGAAAACGACGTTTCCACGTCACGAGCCGCACCTTTCTTGATGGAGGTGATTAGACAAACGAGAGACAAACAATGCCAGTGTCCCTCGAAACCTCAGCTCATTTGAGAATAGCTCCAAAAAAAGCTAGCGGCCAAGGGTTTTTCTGTCTTGGAAGAGAATGATAAATCCATGATAAATAGTTGGTGCCACCAGGCTGATGGGTGGAGGAATTGAGTTAGGTCAATTCTTATCTTAGTAGAAAACACCTGATTTATCCTTACTAATCAAAGGTTAGCACCACTTTTCAATTCTCGGGTTGCGTCAATATTACTAGAACATCATCAGGTTCTTAGTTGGTGAACAACATTTATGCTAGATGATAAATATTGAAACGATTAAGAAATTATTGTCACATTATTACTATGTGGTACTTACCCGTTTACATTTAAAGCTCATCCAAAATCTTTTAACAATGTGACGCAAATTAATTGAAATGATAAATATACGAGGATAAACCCACTAACATGTAACGTTTACCTCTGAGCAATAGTCGTCGTGGACCTAAGTGATATCTTTGTAAAATCATCGAGGCCGAGACTGAGCACTAGAGAATTATTTTGAAAACGAAAATGTTTTGGAACCGTTCAAGAAATAGGCAGCTTCGACTTCATAATTTGATAACTATGACCACTACACATCGTTTATGTGTTGCCTCTGCAAGCCAACAATATAGGCTGTTTGTCATTTTATAAAAATTGACATAAATCCGGTAAACGACTGTAGAAATGATTATTGATTCTGTTTTTACGTGGTTCAGTTATTCTATTCGACGGTTGGGTTGTACTGATAACACTCGGTTTTCAATGTTGATTCCCTTGCATTTCAAACACACTAACGCTTAGTAGTCAGGGTAGGTCAGGGTAACTTTCCGTTAACCCCCCCACCAATTCTGGGTTTGTTTCCGACAGACTGCAATTGGTTTGCTACCTCTAATTTTAAGCACTCGCCTGTAATGGGGTAGGACACACAGGTTCGGGGGCGGATATTGCCTTTTCGGATTCGTTGAACGTGGGGAAAAATCTCATTGCAACGAGTGACCACAAATGTGGCACCGATGATGGGATAACACTCAAGTTTTAAGAAAAGGTGAGACATTACCTGGGTTCCCTGTCCCACCAAAACCTGGCATATTCGCGTGGTCCATCACGGGACCACTATTGCAGGGTGGCTAGCGCCAGAGAGGACAGGAGGGTTGCTGTATCATCAAGAAACAACAAGGAACGAAACCTACTACGGCCGCAATGAATAAATGATCCGGAGTGCAAAGATTGGATTGGGCCTGAATGGCTCCAAGGACCATCTACCCACTATGATACAGCAGGTTAAAAGGATGAAAAGGGGAAATTCAGGGCCTCTAATCAACTGGACGCCCTTAATTATATCATCCCAATGTCCAAAGAAATCAAAAATGACTTGACTCGATGTGAAATAAAAATTGTTTTCGAACTCGCGTTGATGCGTTACCAAGATGCGGTAGCCTAATACTCACAATTGGGGGTTTATAAACAAAATAGTACCTACCTCAGTAGGTATCTCTGAAAACAGAGTGATTACGAATGACTGAATGCTGCTTCAACGAATAAACTCCCCTCGCCGTCACAAAACCACATAAAGCGGGGGGCACTTTGCCAGATTAGTACGTTTCGCTTTCTGCCCAGCATAGTTGGGGTTTTGAAGGTTTAATGCCCTTTCTTGATCGACCTCTTGCTCGTGGTTATATCCCGAAATCTTGTCTGGGTCTCTGCCTTTCCTTTACGTCCAACACGTGATGAAGTTCTACGTTCAAAATGATTCTTCAGCGGTAAATTATGTGTCTACCTTGAGCAATACTGCAACTATTTATAGCTTCTTATTCTGATATCGTGTCGCATCATGAATTGGTCACGCGGTTGCTTACACAGTTGTGACTTTCACTTTCCCAAAATATTGTTGGGTATCCTGGTATTCTGCACTATTCCGTTTTGAAAATAAAGTTATCCACTGGCATTTTGGCGTGCGAACCGCCGAATTTCTTTACTTTTGTTCACCGTTTATTACTGCTGATGACCTAATCGTCGAAATTTTGTGTAACTGTGTTACTCTTTGCCTCGTGAAAATTCTATTCAGTTCCTTTTAGTTTATTCCAACACATTTTAGTCGCAAAACTCTGGCAAGTTTCATCCAATTCCAGAATTGTTCGAATTGGTCATTTTATGCTACGATTTTCCATGATTTCTATTCTACATTTCATTCATAATGCCTAGTGCCCTCGCGTTTCAAGTGCTGCCTTCGCTGATTCTGATTGATTGTTGAGTAGTGATTCTAAATTCAAGAGGAAGGAGCTCTGCACGCGGATGTCCAATTATTCCTAACTACCCTATCGACCGGCGGACGGCAGTTGCCCTCATACAAATTTAATGAAAGTCAGATCAATTCAATGCAGAAGTGCATGGAAAACTCATGCAATGTGCGGTTTGAATTCTTGTGAAAATTAAGGAGTTAACGAAATCAACTCTTGCTGAATCATATTAGGATTTCATTATTTATTGCCAGTTTCCTTTCCTAATTTACATTCACTCCTATTGATTTCCATTAAGTTTAATGTTGTGAGGTGAAACAGAAATTGCCTGGAAGTTCTCCAAAATAGAAATTCTCAATACAGGCCACTCGGAACAATGTTCATTAGGTGTTTGTTGGACTGTGTGGCAGATTTTGAAAGCTTGTGTTGTCGAATTTTTTACATTACCCAAGTGATCGATTTCGTCTTGAGAATTGAATCGGTTGAGTTCGAATCGTTAGTCGTTCACGTATCACGATGGTAAAAATCCAAGTTTTCCTCCCTTCTTGAAAATTTTTTGCTGGAATTTCTGCATAACTACTTCACAATGTCGAAAAACAGTTACGTAAATAAATCAACCTTTACAGATCTATGGTGCACCTGCGCAAACGTTAAATCATTGCGACGCCCAAAATTGCGCCAAGTTTATGTTGACTATGGGGTTCTATATCGTCTTCAATGAAATTCTTATTGTCTTCTAGTAATTAGTAATTGCTAGCAAGAAAACGCGTTGTTTAAAATATAACGCGCGCTAAAAAAGAGCACCACAATACAAAATGGCGTTTAAATTTCATCATCGCAGGTCAGAGAAGGAAGCTGATTGTGGTGGCTAAGTACCTTGTCATTGAACCCAGCAGTTCGAAAGATACTCCATTTCAAATTGCCGAGTATCTAACAGCTAGCAAAATTAGCTTACGAATTTACCCAATTGATGAGCGTAGCTCTGCATGCATTGAAGAAAGTTAAACACCTTTGGCTAATGGGACATTTCTGTCTCTTTATCTGTTAATCATTCGATTATTGGATCGATTATTGCGATAAGGTTGAACACCTATTTCTCGCCATTATCACACTATCGTTCACATCGTATATCCACCAATATTTTGTACATAAGTTCCAAAAAAAAAAACATTGATTGCTTGTCAACAAATATCAAATGACTACAATGATTCCCCTTTCTTTAGTTACCTTAATTACAAACTTGTTTACCGAGGCAACGTCGTTAGGGAATTCTCCGTTCGGAGGAGATTCCTATAGTCTACATAATGATCCGGAACTTCACGGTTATTTTGCAAAAGCCTTCACAAAATTGGTCAAGCTGTTTGGGTGTGAATTGACCTTAACACAGATATGCTGGAGGATTCTTTGGAATTCATAGTTCGCGGATCAATAATTTCACCTCCGCCAACGCGAACGTATTTAAATCACAGATTTGCTGATATTTGAAGTGGGTTGCTGGATTTTCCAAGTTTTCTGATCCATTAGTCGGAGGATAAACTCCCTGGAAGAAAATCTGAATGGGACAACCGATTTTGTTCAGGTTATGCCACTATATTTGTGCACACTACCGATTCTTTGTTATCGGATTTTCGAATTGTCCTACAAAGAGAAGTGCAGGGGGCCGTGAAGCGATTTGAATGGTTTAAATTGGTTGTTACACACATTTGTACAGTTGTGTTCAGTTCAGTGTACTGTTGTCTTCAGAGTAAGCAAAAAGGTCCCCTGATTTAAGAAAGAGAATTTGTATAGAAAGAGTAATATTCCTCTTGAATGTCTTACATAGATTCTTATCGGTGCCTGTATCACATAAAATGAAGATATAAATTCAAATGAACAAGATCTAGTGAATGATCTATAAATAGTCGCGCCTTCAGCTCGACATGGTATGTGTCACACACACAAAATAGATTCAAGCGTTTTATTCAGCCAAAACACAAGGATTTGGGCAAAATAGGTTAACAGCACACAAAGGAGTATTCACAGAGATGCATTTATAACAAGAAAGGCACTAGGTATCAAATTTTTAAGAACGTAGAACATACGTTGACCACGTTGCGCCGTACGTATCTTTATGGTTGAGCCTTAAAGTCTAATTTTTGGTACATATTGGAGAACGACATTCAGGAACTCGAGGATGGAATTATTAAATAAAGACTAGTGAAAAAATCCGAATATATAATTTGCAAAAATTAAGAATAAAATTGGAGAACATTGTTCATACATAGGTAGGCATTTTCAAAATTTGCGACCCTTTTTTCGGTTGATGTACCTAGAACGTTTTAGACAAATATAGAATGTTTTAAAGGAAATCAGACTTATAAACTCAGCAACTTATTTATTTAAAAAAAAAAAAAAAAAAAAATCTGAAGAAGTATTTAGCTTGGCTGAGAACCACTGCAATCGAAGCGAATAGGAGTTGAATGTTGTATGCAAATGTATTTTAAGCGTTTCTGGCTTGAGAGAAACGTGTTATCCGGGTTTGGTTTTCCAGATAGCAAGGTTTGTACCTTTTTCTTCCGATAGTCCTTCTTCCTCTTGATATATTTGTGAAAAAATAACGTGGATAGTACATTGTATGTGAGGCATAGAACTTAGCGTTACGCAGAAAAAACAGCGTCAATGAAGGCCAAAAGTGGATTGAGGCCTTTTCCGAAATGAGAGGGGAGATTAGGAGGCGAAGATTCAACCCCTCGCTTGATCACTTGATTGAGCTAAGAGATTCAAGAGAAGTGTGTATATGTCACGTACACGCGACTATCGGAAGGATAAATACTTACGTGTCACTGTGTAGTTCAGAAATAGAGACCATTTGTTACGAATCTTGAATTTATCCCAGTCGATTTCGCGTCCAAAATTATTAGGAAATGCCTATATTAGTAAAAACCTTTAAAAAAAACTCGTTTTTGACCAGTTTTTGGCTAGCAGCATCTCTGCGTGTGAGGCTTGAAGTTAGTACCAACAAGACGCCAGGTGGAGTCCAAAATTCCTAGGAAACACGTTCCACTTATATATGTCAGTAAACCCCTCAAAAAACACGTTTTTGAGTGTTTTTGACAATTATTTGGCTCAAACCATAAATGCATACGAGGGGATAGGGCTTGCAAGAAGTTAGGAAAACTAGACCCGTGGAGTCCTTGTGCTATTGACGTTTTTCGTTCCTTTCGGCGGACGGACATTGCGGATTTGAAGTGACACACCTTGAAATATAAAGTAGGGAAGTTTGAGAGGGGGGCTTATCAAACGTTTTTGCTCTACAATTACAAAGGCTTATTAAAATAATTCATCAATTTTGATCGTGGTTGCCACTTCCCGCCAACCCATTGTTTTCCGAGCTTTGTTTTACTTCCATGGAGGAAAAACGTGTAGTCCTCCGAAAGGGATATCTTTACCTAATTGGACTAGCGGAGTCTTGAATTAACAGTATTTTGTTATAAGTTATTATTATTATTAAGTTACCATAAGTTTTATAGTTATTAAAGTAAGACTTGAATGAAGAACTTGTTGAACTGAGTCAACGGGTTAGGCAAAAATAAAAATTACTCAGTAGGTAACTAATGAAAACGGAAATGGTGTGCAAGTCTCTCGCTCTCAGCTCTGATTGGTAATAATTACGGTTGACCTTGAATGATAATTAATTATGTTGTATGACGTGGGCTACTGATTCGTTCGCGAGAATGTCCATTTAAATAGCCGCCCCGGGATGTTATGTCCTCAGTTTCCTAATGAGAATGTAATTGGACTACACGTGTTGAACTAAACTAATTTCGCTAACGTCTGTCAAATTAAGCATGTAGTAATTCATATTTATAGCACGGTGAATCTATAGTGAATGGCGTGCCATTACTAGGAGGCCTTAGGCAACAAGTTCTAATGGACATTGATACAAAATTGAAATATTGAAATGTCTACCAATGCTTTCAAAAAAGATTTGATAATTCTGTTAAAAGTAAAGATCCTTACATAAAAACAGAAATGTATCAAATCCCCAAAATCCTTGAAATGTAGATATCCTTGATTGTGATGCGCAATTTTGGGAGAACTTCTATCAATTTGAGTTTTATTAGCGCATTTTATGTTTGTACAATTTTATAAAGTATAGATGGATTTCAGACGGAATCATTCTTTAGATCGACATGTACAACCTCTTTTTCGACAAAACATCGAACATTATAATTAAAGGAATGAGCTTATAAGACTTCAATTATGTGCGCAATTAACTATTAAAATTCTAAGAAAAAGTTGGTCAAATATCAACTTGAATGGTAGGGCACACAAGTATGCACCTAATCGTGCTACTCAATTAATCATTTTTTTCTCGATGGTTTGTATTTATTAGGATTCTTGTAGTACCAACGTTTCGAGGGTGTATTTTCTCTTTAATAGGGCAATTTTATGAGTAAAACCAAAAAGATCATCTCAAAATGGTTACTGTAAAGGTATCAGGGGGTTCATCCCCAAAAAATTGATTTTCTTGTGAACAATCATGTTTGATCTGTGTGTGTGTGTGTGTTCGTATCTTCGTATTTGTATTTAGTATTGTTTGTTTAGTATCTATATCCTCCCCGGACTGTGAAACCTGAAAGAAAGTGAAAGACTGAAGAAAATTAGCAGTTTTGCATAAATTTTAAATTTGACATTGAAACAACTCTTCGCCTAGCGGGATACTGTAGAAACGCTTTCATGTGCCTAACGTGAAAGCATGTAACATGCTAGCAACTGACGGATATGATTATGTAGAACTCTGTGCACATTGTATTTCGTGAAACCGGGTTTCGCTGAACTAGAAAAACTGTTTCTCACAGCTGCAGTTTCACGTCAATAATTGCGCATTAATTTTGTCTAGCTTTGTCCCAGACACGTTGTTCAAGATAAGGTGCAAAGAGTCATTCAAATCATTCTGAGTCAATTTGGTTCTATTTCTGGCATGAAACAATATTTTTAATCCACAATCGAAATTTCAAAATCACACTAAAGTAAACAAAAAATCAGGACATCCTAATGCAAAGCCACTTTCTAAATGCTTACAAATGTAGAAAAAACATGAAGAAAATATACAATAATATATTAAACAAACAGACGACGTTTGTCAAGTTGGCCCAGGCTACATTTTCTCTTACTATTTTCACTATTTTCTGACATGTGACTGATCACCTCTGAAACCGGTTTCCACCTGGTTGTCATCTACAGGTGCACCGGTTTGATAGCTACTCCCTTACGAGGGGCCCTAAGCCCCTCCCACTGCTCCCTTACGACTTATGAGAGTTTTCCCTTTCCTCGGGTCATATTGACCCGCACGTTGTCTCCGGAAGGTTAATGCGCAATAGAGCAGCAACGAGAGTACTGTGTTTTCGATCTCTGTACAGTTGGCGAATCCAGTGTTTTCGTTTTATCTTCTCTATTTTTAGCCACGACAAAACAATCACGTCGTGCTTGGAACGCATCATGAAACTGTCGGAAGCCTTACTTCTGTGGCATGTAACTAATGAAACTCATTGTAGAACATAATGCATGAAACATGTTTTTGTTAGTACAGTAGGACTCTACAACATTATTAGTTGTTTAATTTGATTTCTATTATTAATAACTTATTAGAGTGGCACTTTCTTGTTTGTTGCAGCAGCCGAACCTCACAGTGACAACAGCAGTCCTCAGACGACGCCCGTTGCCGAGAAAAAGACCAAAGAGAAATCGGCCCGGAGGTCAGGGAGTTTCGAAGACGGAGCGGACAAAGAAGACAAATGGAAGCTCTTCACGGAAATCAAGGGAAGGATAACGAAAAAGGTCGAGGAGAAGTTGGACGAAATCAAGACTGAAAGGTGATTTGTTAAACTCCGACCTCAAAAGATCCTGTCAGAGGGCGTTCGTATCCTAGGATACGAATCAACTCTTCCTAATTTATTTATGTCCATCAAAGTTCAAACTCGAATTCACAAATTGTTTTGCCCCATTATACTTTTTTTAAATCTGGATCTGCTTAGTGTTCCGTCGTAGCGATCAGAATCAGGATGATGGATGATGAATATTTTTAGTACAGTGGTTTCCTAACAACATTCCAGTATGTCCCGTCTGTCTTGTAGGTATAGGAAACCCTTCGCTGACAATTTTATTTTAACTTGACTAAGGTAGGTAGGTGTTATAAATTCACGTTCAGGTCTAGGAAGATCTTGTAATTTATGTTTGTGATGGATGAAGATCCATCCCCCCTTTCCGTTTCTTGAAACCGCTACTTCTGTACATAAACCTGTAGCTTTTAGCTCTGGGTGTTGCAGGCGGATCGCCTCAACGCCTGCGCTGAGAATGTTAATAAAAAAGATACCGGAAGAATTGTTAGAATAAAGTACTTTCTATATATTTTTCACCCAGAAAGAGGGGAAAATTAGACAGGAAATTCGAGCGATAACTCGGAGAGGTAAGTGTTTGGTGATTACCCATGACGAGCTCGGCTTGTCGTATTTTAATAATTGATAAGGAACGTAAAATTCATTGCCGAGATTCATTTGCTATTTTGGTACCTATTTTTAACGAAATTTCGTACTATGTACGTGATAGAGTTCGTGGTTGTTTGATCTTCCAATCTCCAATATTTGTGAATGATTAGATTAAACCTTCGATTATTTCTCAATTCGTAGACGCCGTTAGTCTTTGTTCAAATCAAACGATAGAAAAATATTGGGCGTTGTCTCTCTCGCGTTCTACTTACAACATCAATCGTTCGGTAGTACCTCCGTTGGTGCGACATGGGAATGGGTTACTTATTTGTTATTTGTGGTCACTTTCATTGTTTTGACGATGGGACTGGGGGCGGACTTTTTCAGGATGATCAAAGACAAAATGAAGAAGGAGAAAAAGGAGAAACTTAAGACGACAAATAGCTTGAGCGACTCGGAAGACAGATCGGAGGACACGAGTTTGGCTCAGGCGTCGACAGTTTCCAACGCGTCATCGTCGCCAGAGAAAACGAAATCCCTGACCGTCCCCAACAACGATGAATCTGACCTCGGTGACATCAGTGGAAGTGAGGAAGGTGAGTTCGGTATTGAATATTGTAAGCAGTAGGTACTACTACGTATTCAATCCGGTTGTATTTATAAAACCATTGCAATGGCTTAATTTTCTATGTTCTTTCGCTAAAAGAGTGCCTGTGGCATGCCTAAGGCCCATGGATGACAACTACTATCTATAAATCATATAAAAGCCCATGAAAAATCCAAGATAATGATCTTGGTTACGAAAATGAGCGAACATCCCTACAATGCCACCTCTCTCGCTAAAAATTTGCTTCTTCCCAAAAGTTGTAGAGAGAGATAGAATTAGGAGGTTATCATGTCTGCATTTCTTCTTATCACAGATTTTGAACGTTTAATAAAAACCGGGAACTTCATGTCATTCTTATTCGTAATTGAAATTCAATTATATGTAATTAAACACTTATTGTAATGAAAGAGATAGTTGTAGAGATGGAGAAAGAATACACCTACTCTCACAACTTGGCTCCGTGGGATGAGCGGACACTGAAACTTGTTCAACAACTAGTCATATGTTTGAATCTGTTTGGAATCTATTCAATATGTCTGACACTTGTTTCTCACTTTTGAAGAATTGGGCACCCCAATGGTCGCCGTCGTACATGAAGTCTGATTTTGAAGTTGCTGAGCTAAATGCAATGAAAACTCAATTGCCGAACGCTAAACTGTCAGGGTGCAATATTCAGTTTAACCAATGTTTGTGGAAGAAGATACAGAAAGTAGGGCTGACAGAAGAGTATAAAGAGGACACCGAAACTCATAATATATGAATTATTTAATTAGTCTGCCCGCTTATCCCACGTCCGCTCATCCCACGCCACCCACGACTTGAATTTTTTGCAACATGAGCCTAGCAACTGGTGGTAGGGAAGTGCATCAAACTGCAGTAGCTTCGGAAGCCATCTTGCAGCAGTGTTGTCTTTCTTTTTGCATAGAACGAAATATGGCTTTCCTGGGAGTGGTCTGCCAATTCAAAAAAATTGTAGGGGGAGAGAATGAAACCTTGTCATAGACGAAAACCGTGTAAAAGCTCTTCCAAATCATAGAATTTTAGGTTGTTGTTTTTAATTTGTCCATATAGGGGAGGGTAACCTGGGCCGATAACCTTTTCTTCGTTTTAATTAAAACATGAATAAAGAGACCACCCAAAAATGTTGAAGTTCCCAACCAACTTTTTGTGACAGGTGTAGGGAGAGAGAATCAGGCTCCTTAATGAATTTTCATTATTGATCTTATTGATTGTTGACATTTATACTAGGTGATCTACCAAGACGCCAACCTGCCATTTCTCTCTGGGAAAAATCTAATTTTTCAAGACAAGCGAAACACCCACAAAAGCTGTGTGACACAAAGTAACCCCAAATTTTTAAATGGCCCACTTATAACAACTAATTACATTATACATTTATAGGTATTTTTTTCATTTGCAAAAGAGGGGAAATGGAGGTGGTAGTGGGCAATCCTTTCAATCGCTGCTCATGTTCACAATTGTAGCTACGAATTCTGTCGATTCTTTTAATTATTGTTTTGTCCAATTAAGGATTTTATCTTTTTTAGAAATATGACAATAATGTTAAAATATACGTGATTATGTAGGTAACTATCTAGCTATTCAGTTCGTACAATTACACTTTTTCACGGCATCAGTCCAGTGACAAGTTGAAAAAAAAAATGCATTTATTTGAACAAAGGTAAAGATCAACAATAAAATGCTTAAAAAAATGCTACACACCACGGTAAGTCTAGGACTTGTGCTGTGGTGCGGAGTTGCATTACGACACTGCCACAAATAGGTATGATAACTTTTGCAAGAAGAAGAAAAAATTTAATACGTGTTTGCAACACAAAATTGGACTAAAAAACAAGCAAAAACCAAAATTTCTCTTCTTATCAGGCAAGATATAGCTGCTTTATAACATATCTTTATTTCGTCTTGAAATCTAGACAGCAATGGAATCCAGCGTAGATTATCCAGAGATGCATTGAAAAGTTTTACTCCTCTGTAATCATAAACTAGCTTACCACGCAGCGTTTTCTGGAAGTTTAATTCTTTATAGCTCTGCTTGCTCGCTCCAGTGACGCCCTCTTCCAAAAAGTTTCTTCTTTATTACGTACAGATATGTACACCTTAATTATGGGGATCTTATTTTTTAGATAACAAAATAAGAGGACCAGCATTTGCCTGAATAATTCAGTTGTCGGGGTATCTCGTTCTCTTTCTTAGCAAAACTTTAATGAGAAGCTTTTGTATTTTTTATACCGGTCTTTTGGGTTTCTTTCCTGTAGTAATTGTTCTTTACTAATTGTATCAACTCATCCAATCTATTTTTGCACCGAGATATTTAGATTTTTAAGGAATTATTAAAGAGTTGCCGGTGTAGTCGCTGGCTAAGATTTTCTTTGTGCCTTATTGATTTCAACAATCCTACGGTCATCCGTGGCTTCATTCGGATGTCTTTATGTGAGCGTTTATTAGTGATAACCTGTGACCTCAAAATAGTTTCAAAGCGTCCGGCCACAAAATCGACATCCACAGCTTCATACTTCTTGCACCAATTTTCTATTCTAATTTTTTCTTTCAATCAGCTCAACCAACTGCTTGCTGTACAATTTTTGTGTTTCGATCGTATTATTTAAACACATCTTGCAGTTCAAATCTGAAGCTGCAGGCATCACCGAAGATGTAAGGGCTTGTTTGCTATTCCTCAAACGCTGAACTTGCTTTGAGTTATCCAGCAACTGGAGAGCCTCTGGGTTGGATTTACGGATGTATTCGTTGCTGGTGCTATATTTGTAAATTACCTCATTGACGGTCTCCACCTTAAGGTCTTAAATAACTATTCACGTTTACCGCGGAGAATTAACGATTGCCCGAAGTACTTTATTTTGGGAGGTTTGGATCATTTTAATCCAACCCCCTAGTTGACTTTCCATACACTGCCTTACATTGCAGCATTTCGTTGTGGATATTCATGATGCGGTAGTGTCCAATTTCGTATGAGATGATTAAACCGGTTTTACCCAACTACTCTCCTGACTGGAGCAAGATAGGAAGTGTTATGGTTGACGGATTTTATGTTAGCGCATGCGCAGAGAGATGTATTGATTTGCAATCGATGAAATTCACAGATCATCTACAGCCCTACTCACACATTCCTTTGAAATTTCATTAAAGCCGCATGAAAACTGTAGAAATCATGCTTGCCATAAGTTGTTTTGATATAATAATTTCTTTAATTTGATAAGATATCCGAAAATGGGGGAACACACGGATGAATGCTCAGCAACCGGAATTGTCTCATTCAATTTATAACATCAAGCAAAAGTTCAAAATCATCCAAATAATGCCCGTTTCATTTCGAAAGTCTTGATCTTTTAATTTTGTCATAATGAAAATAAAATTAGAATATTCCAACCCTTGAATACGGGCGCTTATGGCTGATTAAAATCGAAGTCTAGATTATTGGCATATCCTCGGTCGTTGTATGATTTTGACCACAACTGCATAATTTGGTCCAGCAGTTTTTAAGAGAAGCTTCAAATTCCGTATGGAGATGTTAGATCAATTTAAATTTGGGAAATCTACGTACCTGGGAACGTAAACCAACAGATTTTGAGGGGGGAGGATGAACTTTATTTTTTATTGGTCGGCCACAAAGAGTCATTGTTCGAAATAGTAAAGCAATTGATACCTACCAGAAGTATATTTAAGAAATCTCAATCATGCAGCATGATCGTGTGAGCGAATTGACTTAAATGACCGTTTTTTATTTACATTTATTTTATTTGTTACCCACCATTCCGTTTGGTTTGTGCTTCCGTTTTATGGTCATCAATTTGTTGAAGGTTCGACGCCCGAGAGGCCTTCCACTCCCACCTTCACTGACGACTTATGTCTGCAGCGTCCACGTCCCGCAGGTTACCAGTCCGTAGCGGACGACAAAAAAGAAAGGACCAAATCGAAGGGCTATAAGTTCAAATTCTACAACAAGAAAAAGGTAAGTTACTCAAATGTTGTAGTTTTTAAGTAATTACTGTGTTCAATGCAACGTGAACTGGACAAACGTTTCAACAACTTTCACAGGATTCCAAGACCCTTGCCTCACGAGGATTGAAAGAAAAAACTTATGCCAAGTGGGGTGTAGAACTTGGTTTACTCGTATCCAAAAAAAGTTGCAAAGATAATTGTTGTGGATGTGTAAGTGGACTGTATTAATTTGATCGCTACTTAAGTTGATGAGTCGTACTCCAGAATCTTGTAGGGAATTAACAGGGTTTAACAGGTGAGTTGGAATGGGTCCAGATAAATATTCCCCTTGAATAATAGAATTCCCGCTAAAATTCTAACAAGCCCAGCAGGCTAGACACAGGAACTGAAGGGGTTAAATGTGTTAGTTGTGAGAAGGTAAAATCTATTAAAGTAAAAAGTGTTGTGCTTAAAAGGTTATTTATTTATTGAACGGGACAAGCCCAATTACATGTTGTGTTACAAGAGAGGAAAACAAAAATAATGAAAGATAGTGACAAAGAAATGATTTACAGGGTGGTAGGCAGAGATAAGATGTGAGATTTGAGTATGGAGGCGGAATCGTTGAAAAAGTCATATTCGGGGAATAACTCCAGGTAGCGGTTCGCTGTTCGTGGGAGGCGGTGAAGTGGCGCATTCATTAGATAGTTTGTTGGCGTATGTATGCTGGGTGCTGAAGAGGAGAGGTGCACGGGGGAACCTGGAAACCCAATCTGGAGAGCAGTTCCGGACAGGATAATTTGTTGTTGAGCAGCTTCCACATAAGGGTGAGGTCCGAGATAGATCGTCGTCCTTCCAAGGAGGAAAGGCGACAACCCTCCAGTAGGACCTCATAGTTCACCTCATCCGAAGGTGTCCCCTGCTTAAAGTTATGGTTAAGTATAGGGTGAAGAAAAAACTAGTAGATGTTCAATATTTATTTGAAAGTAATAACAGAGTGTTTAGAGGACTATAGATGATCATTCCGATAGTAACAACAAAATCATGATGAGGCAAGATGTTTTCACGGGCATGGTTGGTCGTTTAGGATCCATTCCACATGAAACCGAAATACGAATGTAATTATATTCAACTGCTGTATGTGACCAAGTATAGAATCTCATATAGTAAAAATCCCGAAGTGTTTATTGTATTTACCGACTGTATGCGATCTAGTATGCTTTTCGAAGTCATACATAACTTAGGCACTTGAGTTACTTTTTTATGTGGGTAAAAATGACATGACCTGCCTCGTTATTTAGTTCATACGGAGGGCACTTGGTGCACTAGAATGGGCAAGTTTACATGGATTTTCATGTTGAAAATATCTATTCAAGTCAAATTATTGTTTGGAATGATATGTGAAGCCTCGCACTAGATGTTTTTCATGTTATTTCCCCATATCTTCCTGCCTCGTTATACGGTTCTGAGGACATTGTGCACTAGAATGGGCAAGTTTACATGGATTTTCATGTTGAAAATATCTATTCAAGTCAAATTACTGTTTGGAAGGATATGTGAAGCCTTGCGCTAGATGTTTTCATATTTCCCCATATCTTTCAGCCCTGTCATACGGTTCTGGGGACACTGTGTGCTAGAACGGGCAAGTTTACATGGATTTTCATGTTGGAAGTATCTATTCAAGTCCAATTACTGTTTGGAAGGATATGTGGAGCCTCGCGCTAGATGTTTTCATATTTACCCATATCTTCCAGCCCTGTCATACGGTTCTGAGGACACTGTGCTCTAAGAATGGGCAAGTTTACATGGATTTTCATGTTGAAAATATCTATTCAAGTCCAATTATTGTTCAGAATGATATCTGAAGCCTCGCACTAGATGTTTTTGTAGTGAATAGTAAACTACGTAATTTCCCCTGGTGTTAACTATATAATTTAGGCAAACTCTTGGTTAAAGAGGTGGTCTGGTTTCTAGAAGTTATTAACTCGTAACCTCACTTCTCACCTTGAAGATCCGCTGCAGACTCCGATGAACCGGCGAGGATAATTTGATCCCGAGCACCCGAGTCACGTGATACCTGCTCCCTTCAAGAAACATCCTCCTGAGAGCCTAACTGTTTTGTTTTGGTTTTTTTTTCTCTCCTCATGTACGCCTTACATAATCTTGTTCAGTGTTAGAATTGTCAATGTCTGAAGTCAGTGTGTTGAAGCTTCATTGTTGTTTCAATAACTTTAGATAGTAGACGACCATCAACGACTTTCAAGAGAATCCTCTCGTCATGGTTCGTACTTGAGTGTTAACTGTCTCCCTCATGCACTCCAACATCCACTCGTTCATCTTTAAATCAACTCCTTTATCTCACACTCATTTATATCTTCAACAAACAACAATAGATTCATGAATTGATAAATGATTTTTCCTCCTTCAACTATTATCAACAAGGACATTTCGCTTTAGTCACATTAGGTTTTGTTTCTAAACCTTGCATTTTCTGTAGGCGGCAAAAAAGTCCTGCAATCCCATAAATTCTACAAAGATTTTACGTTGTTCACCTTCTTGATTTAATATTATTAGCTTCGATCTTTTTGTTAGTATTCTAATCCTACTATCAATACCATACTAATCTACTGACGCATTTTGATGACAAGTTTTGCCGTTGTGTGGGTCGGGCCCTAGATGGTGTCTAATGAACTTCACTGCAGAATGGAGTAGTGGCAGCCAATACAAATGCACAAGCGTCATACTATTCTAGTAAGCGTAACTTCTACTTAAAAGACATCTAATTAAGCAGTGCTATGTACAGAAAAAAGTTTACTATTTTTGTTTTTGAAAATCATTCCATGGATATCCATTTTGATATACTTAATACTAGAACCGAAAATCGAAATGCTTTTCTAATACTCCAACCTGCTTAAGTTCCTGGCTGCAACATATGATGCAAAACCTACTATGTACTCACAGATTTTACAACTTGTACAATAAAGTCTTAAAGAAAAAGCATTACGGAAAAAAGAACGTGTCAAAACTTAGTAAAAATAGTCTAATACATTGAAACTATCGAATCAGGTGATATTATTGCGATGGACTTTGTTTTCAAGAGTTCCTTTTGAAATTTAGTTTTTTCATGACTTTTCTTATATGTGTATATGCAAACGAATGCAGCGAGGGTGGATGTCTACATCTGTGTCAATGTATGGGGTATTGAACCATTTTTGGTATTTTTATATCAGCTTTTGTTAGTATTTAATGACTTATTGTTTACAAAGTTATATTTATGATAATATATCTGATCGTATTTGGGACATCTGTTAAAGTATGGAACTGATCATCTAAAATATCTCTTGAGGCTAATTTCTTTCTCAATCGATTTAGGGAGGTGAAATACAAATTGAGTTGTTGTTATGTACGTCTAGAGTACGATTACAAGGGACGGAGGCGCGGAGTTAAGATAATGTACCGCAGACTATTTCCGATAAACATAAGTGATTTACCTTCAAAGGTTATCTAGTGTAGAAATGAAAAACCGTTCTGTAATTATTTGCAGCGTTTTATCGTTTAGTTTTTCCGATTCAAACGATAATAAAGTCCAACCGAGTTGAAACTCGGACGCTCTAGATAAGAATTCGCTTTTTAAATTACAATAGACACAATAATGAATCTGACAGCCTTTTGCATGTGTAAATAACAGACCTATGATAAGACCCATCTGTGATAAGACCTATTCAATGGTTGTGATACTCACAAAGGCTACTAATTTTCATTCTTAAGTGCAATTGTACTCTCCTAGGATATCCTTCACAATTCTGGAAATCTGATAGATCTAGGAAAGTACGTAAACCATTTGTAAAATGATTAGGATAATGGTATCTCCTGTACATAGTTGCATAACGTCTGATACTGTGTACAAAGGATGATAGCCACGCTGGTTACAGAGGTACTTAGTTCCTATTCGAAAATGGTCGTACCCATTTCTGTGGTGCTACTGAATGTTGTAAAAGGGGTTGATGATGGGGTAAGACGTTAACGTTTTTTACTATTTGGCAAATTTGTTTTCTGACTGTTGAACCAAACGTCGAGAGAAGTACATTGATGGGTAATCTCAAAGGAGCTCATCGAGGTCACACATTCATTGCGATTATACCATTCGTCCAAACCTTTTGGTTATGTCTTCGATGGCCGAGACTCCGCATAAGCCCGCCAATTTAGTCAATCTGTTGATTGCCATTTTAACTATAAAAGGTTTGTCACCCCAATTGCCATTCCCTACTCGTGTCACTAATGTCGTGACATGGTTGTCAAATTTTTAACAAAAACTTAACATCTGTTTAAATTAAGAAATAAATGTTTTCAGCATTAGAAATCTCTCTCGTAGGCTAATCTTTGAGTGAAATTAGGTAATTTCACACCTGTAAATCACGGACCTTTTCCTCATTCCCTACAAACTCTTTGAATCTACCCCCAAAATCTGAAAAAGGGATATTTCAAATTTGGAAAAAATGGAGTTACAGTGCCACAACATGGAGACATGCGCCCGCTATGTTTGTCCTTCAGTTGGTGAGGTTAGCTTGTGGTAATCATCATGTCTCAACTCCGTTGCGTGGTTTTATAGTTTTTCATCCCCTGCAGTACTTTCATTGAATAAGTTTCACGTCTAACAGGCTAATTACAGTTGGTTATTACGACTTTCAATTACACCTGCAGTGCATTTGAAATGCAGTTAGTACACTTTTCCAAAATCTGATTCAGCAACAAGTAAACTGTTGCTTCGTGATAACCTCCTAATTACATTCCCTAGAATTCACTTAGTTAACTGTTTTGCTTGTTAACTGTGATAAGTTACGTTGGTCAATGTAACTTACTTAATTATACAGAACTGACACAGCTTTCTTAATTGTTCGTAATCAGGAAATTTGATTTTTCTCGTCTTTTAATATGTCAATTAGAAAATATCCAAACTAAAGAGTTTTCAGTTGGTCTCATAAAATATATTATTTTAATTACTTGAAGTAGAATGATGCAGAGCTGTAATTGTTCTCTCTCCTGCCATTTTTGAGGAAAAAGCGGTAAGGTTGCGATAGGAAACACCATTTTCGAAAATACCCACTTAAGAATACTTTATTTGAATTATCACACTATTGGACTATTTTTTCCATGATATCCATTAGAGTATCACACTGGTTACAATATTTTGAGCATAAACTATAAAAATTATTTAAGTATTTATCAGTTTACAAGGAGCCATTTTTTGAAGTAATTATTTAAACTAGATATTTTTGGTTTATGATTCAATAATAAACTATTGTAATCGCTCGAAAAATGAAAGGTGAAGCGGCATGGTGAACGTTTAAAATGGGGAGCCAGTAAATTTTTTCTCCCAATAATGCACAAAGGCGTGATCTAGCTTATTTTCACAGGAATGTAAGGAATTTCCAAGTTGTATTGTTATGTGCTACTATAATATAAGGAGTTGGTATAAGTGGTGAAAGGATTACTAAAAAGTTGACCTGGTAATTAGGGAGACCCTGACTGCCGGTAACAGTCCTCTTGCTACTTAGTATTGGAAACCTAACAATGAACGAAAAAGTAAGGAGTTTTAACAGGTTCAAAGCCCTATTTCGAACAAATAAAAAAGCTTTTTGCTAGTGCGTTATTCAGTGTTTCCCATTTCCTGCACAATCTCACCGAATTCCAAATACCAAATTCTGAAACATTCCATAACATTTTCACCATCGAAAACTGCCACTCTCTGCTTCAATAAAGCTTGATATTTGGCGCCTTGTTTTTCGTTAATTTCGATTGAATATAAAGTGCGCTGTATCAAGAATTTGTGTGAATTGAAAGGAAAACTGTTTTTATATAGAAAAAGTGAGGGCGGCAGCTGCATACAATTACAACTGCAACTGCTGGGAATGTCTTTGCAACAGCTTTGTTAAGATTAGTAAAGTCTTTGACAGGAGGAAAAGATTTGATTTCAAAACGTGCTTTACCAACTTTGTTTGGTTTCACAAAATACTAAACGGCAAGTTTAACTCCTAAATGTTCTACATCCAAAATCTTGAAAGTTCAAAGCTCCATCTAAATTATTCGACGTCTCGAAATAACTTGCTTCTTTTTGCAAAATTTTTGATATTAAATGTACAATAAATTTAAAGCAGAAGTTTTTTGCAAGAAGGGCAAATTTTCAGCTTGTAATGAATGGTTTTCCGTGAATTTCTCGCTTGTGACCAAAACGGATAGGTATAGCACCTTTTGGAAAGAAGCTATTCAATTGTGGAAGGCCGTATTTATGATTGTGACTTTCTTTATGATTGATATGACTGTTGAACCAAACGTCGAGAGAATCAATGTCTAAATGTTATTACTTTTTCATATTTATGAAGGTAAATTGTTAATTTTGCCGTGGACCGTAACTTACCGTTTTGGGAGAAATTTCTTCACAAAATCATGTTTTTTTCCAATGTTTTATACGTTCAATTTTTCCAACGTTTTTTTTTTACCGATGTTTTCTTCATAACAGATTCCTGAAACTGTTGACGTGGAGGAGGGAGTAGAAGCCGTGGAAGAGACCCCTGCGGAGATCAAGCCGTTACCCATCCCTAAGAAGAGGTATCACGTCACGGTTCACAGGTTCCCTTGGACGGCGGTCGCTGCCATCATTGTACTTCTGCTCGCCTATTTCTGCCAAAAACCCAGTTTCCTGGTGAGGATTTTCACTATTGAAACTTCCATTTGCTAACAAGTGATTAGTACTATTGGATTTAGTCGGTAGTAGTTATTTTTATCAATTCTACAACGAAATCTCTGCAAATGAGTCATTCGTTCTGCCTGAAAGTTAGTGTCGTGAATTTTGTTGTAATTCATGAATACTTAACTATTTAGGAAACTAAAATGCATCTGAAAGGATTTCAATTGCATGAAACTGATTTGGGTCTGCTGCGTTTGTCTCAGATGTTCCTTAATATTGATGCTGATTGATACCCAATTGTCTTTTGGCTAGTTGGTGAGATGTTAACTTTGAACAGTATAAAATGGTATCCAACTGCAACCTCTAGTCCTTGGAGTTTGTGATTCCTAGCCTGGCCTCTGTAACCTCCCCCACAGCTGCCCCTGACCACAATGATGACCACCTTGACTGAATGGTATCTCACATTATCCAGGTCTGGATATATGATCCAGTACTGTTATCGGACCGATAGAACTGAGTATGACACTTCAGTATGCGACTGATTGTCCTTAAATCCATATTAGGGATTTTCCAACCGACCTGCTACGAGCAGGTTCGGGGCATGGCAGTGTAGGGCACTTGCTGCTCGGGACCACTGCGGTGTACAACAGAATTACACTGGGTTGGAAAATGAAATGAAAGTCCCAGAGCAACCTTAAAGGAGGATAACCCTCGAACGTGAAACCTTCCTCATCTCGCATGGTTTTTTTTTCACATTTTTATCTCGGGAGTACTACTAATTAGTAATTACAGTATTTATACTGTATTTTCCGGTTTCCTTTTTTCCCGCTATAATAATATAAAATAATTAGCTCCTCGGCTGAAATTTCTAGGACCTCTGAGTCTGACGAAGAACTTTCGCTCAAGGATGAGGATGGAACATCACCAATGAATTCCAAGAACTCCATCACACTGAAATATAAGTACGAACAAACCGCACCAACAACAAAAATGGAATGAGGAAGGTTAGACTTTTGAAGAGGTTACCCTAGGTTTCCTGCTCAGAGCAAGTTACTCCGACCTCAGGCTGGAGTACCCTGGGGGAGTCCCGAGCAAGTTCCCTGGCCGGTTGGAATTCAGTGCAAGTTGCCCCAAAGTTACACTGGCGGCGGTTGGAAAACGCCTCATCCTGCTCCCTCATTAGTGTGCCAGCGCTCTTCCACTGGTGTAGCTCGGAGCAAGCGGTTGGAAAATCCCTATTGTATCCAATACCTAATTGACTGACTGCCTTTGTCCGAGTTTTGTGAGAGACTTGAAATGCAATTATTGTGATCGCTTGACTGAAATCACACAGAAACTAGGATTTTCTATTTGATTATTAATAAAGATATTGATTTGAATTGAGGTTGACTGATACCGAAGACTGAGATTACTGTAACAACAAAACAATATTCATTGAAATAAGGAATGGAATGAGTAGAGGATGAACCCTGAAACACTTACCACACGCTCTACAACTACTTATTCTCGTTGCTTCTCTATCAGAAGTTGTTAGTTATCCCTTTTCCTTCGTATACATTCGGAAACCTCGGCTTTGAACCTAGCATTAGCGACAGCTTGGACTAACCAGACCCCAAATGGAGTCCATGTGCGAAGGAGCGGATTATTTATATCAATGTTAAGGCCTTTAATGACCCATATGTCGTTAAAACATTGCAGATTTGGATTCTACGCACCTTGAAACGTAAAATTACAAGGTTTGAGGGGGTTATGAAGCATTTTGATTTGTGATGTCAAGGGCTTATTATTGAATTTAACAGCATGTCTAAGTATTTAGGTACGTAATATAACCATATCATGCTGTGGGAGAAAGAATGAGATAGCCTCACATCGTGAAAACTTCCGCTAATACTTTTCATTAGGTTAGAATCGATTATTTAAATCTTGTTTTTTTATTTTATTAATGTATGTCATTTGTGTACTTATTCCATTTCGATTGGTTGAATATTTTTGTTATCATTTCCCCAAACATGAAATTCTCATATAAGTTCTTACGTATCTCAAGACATTTCCCTCCAAAATTGAATTTTTCCCACGAATTACCTCATCTTATTATTTACTTCACAGCCTATTTCGAAATAGTTTAATACAAGTCCGATTTTAATTACACCTTCAGTCTATAGGCAAATGCTTAATCCCGTTCTAGTGGAATACATCATGACGTATTGCAGATTGTCGTACTTCCTGGAATAGCGTTAATTGTTTATGCGAAAAATTGACAGCATTAAAATAGATGCAATGTATGCTTGATACAGTAGAGATTTTTAAAATTGATTTAATACCAATTCAACCAGGTGTGTATCGAACATTGCACATGAATTTTCTAAAAACCATTTAACTTATTTTCAGTCTGGCATCGTTGTCGGGATAGTCCTCTCTTTTGTTGTTGCCCTGTGGAGCGACCATCTCTACAGATGGATTTGCGTCGTGGATCCAGAGACCAACTTCCTTCACGGCCACTACAATTTCGAAAACGTCCCTTTTCTGTCGGACAAAGTCATTAAAAAGGATTCAACGCCTCCGGAGCACAAGTATTTCAAGGTATCAACTCCAAACTTAACTGTTGGATCAACAAACTCTGTGGGTCAAGGATTTCTATCCGTTGGAAGGTAATGTAACTTGTGATCGCTTGGAATTTGAATCGCGTTTGGTCATTTGGTGAGATAATTCGTATGGTACAAATACGGATACCAGTTTGTGATTACGCATCATGCCAGGTTTAACACAGACTGTCAAACATTTGCGAAAACATGCCAAGAGGTGAAAAGCATGTGCCAACATAGTAACTAAATGTTTTCCAAGTTGTGTCGTTGAGACAAGCGTGATTAATGTATCTCACTTGATTTGCAAGCAATTTTAAACATCACTGAATGAGTTTTTGCCTCTGAGTCTACCTGTAGGTAGCTGGAGCTTTGTTTTCACTTTTGGTTGAAGAACTCTGTGTGTGTCTGTCTTTCCGTGTGACCTGCTGCATCATAGTGAGTTAGATTGTTTCTGGGACCATTCTGGCTCAATACAATCTGGCAGGATTAAACGGATGCGGTAGCAGTGGGTTTCTCTGGTCTTTCTTGATGATACAGTGGCCCCCTTGTCCCCTCTATGAGTGTGCCCAAGATGGAGCACTTGGTGGTGCCAGGTTTTGATGGGGTGCAGTACTTATTAGGGACAGGAGTCAATGACACCTAGGTACTAGTCCACCTCTTCTTTTAACTTGTGGTCTTCCCATTATCGGATGTCATTTTTAGTTGGGTCTGTATCTTTTTTTAAAAAGGACTGAGACAGGACGAGTACTGAGTATCCTCCCAGCCTATCGCGAATCCTATCTAAATACTACAGTCCTAAACTATTAAATTGCACTGACTATCACAGATCCATTCTCAGCTACAATCAAAGTCACGTTCACACAATCAATAGCCATCGGCGTTGGAGAAAAACCCTGACCAGTACCCTCAAGCGTACACTTCCTTGGATGGCCTCCATGTCTATCCTTGGTAAAAAGCCTGCAGTTTTCTATTTTGATGAAATTTCCAGGGATTGCAGGGGTCAGGCTGCAGATGATTCCCTCTGAGTTCCATTGCTCAGAAACCATTACTTCAGTCTGCGGATTGACGTAATAAGTAAAAGCCACCAAACGTTACATTCTACTAAATGTATGAGTGTGAGTTTGATATCAAAATTATTATCAATTATTGCTCTTTATTGCTATTCACAAGTGATTGTGAACGTATCACGACTTCCAGAACATCTTGTCTGGCTATTTATTGGACCTTCCTGATCAAATACAGTCTACTGTACAGTTGATGGTTTTGGTATCTACTCAACATTTCGCCTAGAGTTATGTATGGAATCGTAAGGAGCTAATGTTTTTTCATCTGCCAGGCTTTTTCAACAAGTGCTGACTCAATACAACGCAAATTCCGTTTGTTTGATGGGAAAGAGATTTTGGATCAAATCTATGAAAAGTGGTAAACTTTCAAACTATAGATTGGATTATGGGTTACACTTCTCTGTTATGGTAGACACGACACTTCGTTATGATTTCAGTCTGGTAGCAAAATAAGGAGTTGATCAAATTGCCGCATGATGTTAATTTTCTGGACATTTCTTCAATTCGCTCTTTTCAAGCCAGTACAAATTCAGCAAAAGGAATATATCATGAAATGTAGGTAGGTACCGGATGAAAAATAGCTGTGCTTGAGGCCGATATGTGATTCATTTGTAGGATGAACAGAAAGCGTTTTGAATACTAACAGAACTGGATAATATGTTAACGACGTTTCAATATTTCAGACTCCAATACATGTTGAAATTCAATACATTTGAGTATGCATGTCTGTGTGTGCGAAAGAAGTCATGCTAGTTTTCATGTTTATGTAGTTTAACTACCGAAAAAAGGTATAATTCTCACAATACTTGCCATGTTTCATGGCCGTGAAATCCTCCGAATTCAATTAAATAAAAACATAATGCTTCAAATCATGGAATGGTCATTTTACTTATCTTTGAAACAAACTCAATTCTTGTGTGTGCACTATGTGTCATTGGTTTGATCGTAAACACTAAAATAGGTACCTACCTATGTCAAATTTGTAAAAAAGGTTCACGCTTGCATTTTAATAAGACTTAATTGAAGTCTTAAGTTTTGAGTCTGGAGAGAAGTTGATCCACATTTAATGTTTTACCATCATTTCTTCCTGGAATTACTTGAAACTAATTGCATGATGTCCTTTCGCTTTTCAGGGTTGGATGAATGAATTAACAGGAGACTACAACCCTCAAACCTATCATATTTCTCAGACTGATACCGTATACGTTAAATTAGTTGGAAGCGTCTTGCGTCTTTGCACTCCGAAAGGGAAAATACCTAAACGAGCGTTCTGGAGTGAACCGAAACACACTATGAAATTCACTAGAGAACGAGCATTCGATATTGCTAACTGTGAAGTTCAACTTCTCCCAGAAAACCTAACAAATAAAAGGTATGAATTGTTAGAAAGGTAATTATTATTCCTATAACATTGTTTTTGGGCTAATTTGTGTGTTCAAAACTTCCTATCGTGATGTTAAACTTCATGAATTTACGAAAATATGCATTGTTCCTAACCAGCTCCTTCTGCTTAGGAGTTATGGATGTGTTAATCATCTAACATCAAACGTTTGATGAAACAATGATCAGAAAATTTGGAATCATCTCAAGAAGAATTGCTTAAGAACTTCTCTTGAGTGTTTCTATGACAGACCATTCGTGACAAAAATCCTTCTATCGACAAACCTCAAATCTTTTTTCTTATTTTTAAAATTTAAATGAAAGAAAAACTATTTCACCCACACCTGCAACTCACCTATCACAGCTCCGCCACAGATTAATTGCAAGCTGATCATTTAGATCATTATGCATATCTCGATGATTTGTATTTTAAGAAGCCTTTATGGATGGATTACCTTGTGGAGTTCTTTCAGGAATATTGTGCATCTTTGCCTTTGGAGTGTGATTAGCATTTAATTTACTATTCCAGTGACTTCCAACGTAACTAAGGAAGTACGTCCCTAGTCCATTTTTGAAATTGAAAACTCAAATCCACAACTTTGTTTAGAAGCGTGTCAAAAAATTGTTGATTCAGATGCTATCCATGCCAAACACAGTTTATCCCAGAAGTAGTTTAATTTTCTTTTTACTTTGAACTAGTCGTTTTGCATTGACTGCTGCATTTCACAATGCCATCAAACTGTGTCTTCTTTCAGGAAATGGAGCAGAAAATATCCTATGGTTATTTACCTCATGCCCACTTCACATTTAGGAACGAGATGGGCAGAAAGCAAAAAGAACCTTTTATCTGATAGTGACCACAGTAGAAGTTCGCCCGTTAATGAAAGTAAGAGTTTCAACTACAAATTCATTCTTAGAACTAATAATTTAACAGGATTTCCTTTAGGTTACTTAAAACATGTTCTGGAACATGGAGTAACACAGCGGGACATTGCAACTCGTCTCATCATAACACAATAGAGACTTTTTGGTGGACGGCAGCTAGGAAACCGTGGTCGCCAAGTTGAGGCGAGCAGTTGGATGCTAACATTTCCATGACAAATAGCATCAAGGCTACCGGCTGTTGAAGTTACGTTTAACGTGACGTCAACATTCATTGGAAGTTGTATACTGTCGTTATTGTGGATTGAAGTTTGTGTTATTGAGTTAAAGTTGTATTTTGTGGATTGTTGACGAACAACACGGACGTTTGTTATTGCTACCGTGTGCAAAAAAAACTTGTACAATGCCGAAAACGGAATATGAGAAATAGGTAAAATGGGTTATAAATGTGGAAGGTTATGTTACTGCCTGCTTGTCAAGGAAAGACGTATAGAAGAACCGCGGGAAACCGATTTTAGACGGTTCGTCATGACGGATGGGACGTCACGCATGCACAGTCAGCATTTTTCTCCAGGCGGTACCGTCAACGCCGTCTCAAGAACCACACCAAAAAGTCTCTATTTAGGGATGCATGGTTATAAGGTTTGAAGAGAAATAAAAATGTAATAAATTGGAATTGCTTACTATTGGATTGTCTTAACTATGATGGTAACCATTGATGATGGGCAGAGCGTTTACAGCTAATAGAGTTGTGAATTTTATGATTTGATTATTGGAAGGAACGATTTGTTATAATTGATAGGGCTAATTGATGTTCATGTACGTGGAATACTTTGCACCGGCTGCTTACGTTTTATAGTTATTAAGCACATTATAATGCTGTCTGGAAATTATCCTGATTTGTGAATGTATGTTTCCATCAACGGTTTGTGCACCACTTGTACGTATCTCCTGGAAACCATCACCTTTACTACTCAAGTATTGCACTTCCTGCTACCTCAAATGACTTTTTGATGATCTTACCCCATCATTCGTGCAGTCACTTCAACAAGTAGATTTGAACAATTTCTATATTGTTTGTATGACTTGTATAATGCCCCAAATTTATGTATAATAATGCAACATAATGTACTTATATATTTTTTTAATAATGAATACAATTCGAAACAGTTTACATTGGAAATAAGAAACGAGATAACTTCAAGTGGAAACTTGAAAACCTGCTACGCAAATTTGGAAAAGAAGGGTCTGGTTTCGGTTCAGTGCGTGAAGACTGTTTCGGCGATTTTGAGTTGGAGCCCATAGACAATGATGTTTTCCATAGCGATTTAGGTAACACTGACAACAATATTCTTGACGAAGGCCCGGTTTCACTACCCCAGATTGAAGTACTTGATGGTGGTAACTGTTGGTTGAATCGAGAGATATGTTCCAACGAAGTAATGTTCCGTAATCCGTTTCTCTGTTTCGTATATTAATACACACACTGCACAACATTACATTTCAGTTGGTACCTTCTTAACTTCTCAAGTGACTTAGGTGCAGCAGTATCTTTGCTCACCCCTTGTTGTTTGCATTTCTGTTGACTCGAACTGAAGAAACAGTTCCTGAACACTGAAGGCAGCTAATGTATATTTAATTAATGAAAACAATCTAAGTCGGCATTAAAATAGTAAAATATGAGTAGATAAATCTTGGTTTCAAAATGTTGAAAATGTTAAGGGTGGTTTCATGAAGTAGAGAGACCTTGAAGGGGAAATGTTTAGCTGTGGAATTGTGGTAGATTCCCTAGCAATGGATTAGTTGTCAGTGAACAAGATGCGAAAACATTGTGGTCAATTTCATGCCCCTATTTCAGAGTTGATTTCTAGTAATCAATAGTTCAATCTAGTAAATTAGGTAAAATGTCTCTTTTATCAAAATGTGGAACATGCATATTCTTCTATTTTTGAATATTTTTTGACGTTCGTAGTGAAAGGAAGCCTCCATCAAATCAAAGATTCATGATTTGAATTTCTACTAAGCTTTGGAGTGTGCGTGTTTCACAGGTGATAGAGCGATTATTGAATTTCAGGAGATATGCATAGAGCACGTAAATCTGTTCTCAACCAAAATACCTATTTGGATTGTTCAGTTGATCAGGTTCGTGTGCCTCCTGAAATTCAATAATCACTCTACCACCTGTGAAACACGAATAATTGAATAATAATTGCCAATTGAATAATAAACCCCAGTGGAAGAATTTGCAGCGTTTTTCACCTTCTGTATTGGTTGTTTGGCTGTATTTACAAATCCCTGTTCTTGCTACTTTTTCAAACGTGAAACTCCATCAAGACCCCCGAAATTTCTGATATTGGATTTCGCGCTAATGATCAGATTCATTCAGTTAGTGACCTCCACCTTCCGATAATGAATTTTCAAAAAATCAAAACGAATAGAAAAATAGTTCTGATTCCTGGGAAAACGGGTTCCATGAACTGTAAGGCCATTGCACTTGAGTTATAAATATTGAATTTGGTTCTAGAATTCGGAACCGCTGGAACATATCTCATAATCAATGTCTGGAGGTTGGTACAAGAGTTTTGCATCTATTGATTCATGACTCTCTCCCCATCTTTCGGATAGTGAAATCGGACCTGAAGTCAGCATCGGTTGTGTTATGTGTTTTATTTAAAGTGGGAATCACAGTTTTTGTTCAGTTGATGGGACTTCGGTTTGGTCGGAAATTGAATTTAATTTGCTCAATGTTCAGCTCCTTTGTTACTTTTCGTTCTTTACTGTGCACTTGATTGTAGCTTGATTTCGTTCTAGCTTTTATCATTGTCATACGTTGCTTTTCAATCCAGTTTTCTAGATTCTAAGTGATTGTCAGTTCCCAAATTGTTTATTCTTTTTGTGACGTCTGCTTGTACTTATTTGGATTTTGTTGGTGACGGGTTTTTATATATGTTGGGAATTGAAATTCAACTTGTTCAGGTATTTGATTCCACGTGTCAGATTACTTTAGTGGGACTATAATAGGAAAATGATTAGAAGTGCTGGGAAAGGTGCATGTCTATCTGTTTGGAACTGTTTCGGTTTAATGATTTTAAAATCAATCAATCCACTACATCGCTGGATTATAGTATTTTGTTGCAACTATTTATTAAAGCATTTTGGGGCTTTTGTTGTTTTTCGTGGCTCTAGGAGGTAGAATTATACTTGCTCCCTTAACGAGTATAATATTCGTGGTATTGTACTATTGGGTATTCCCATTTGGGTATGGGACATTCTATATCGGGGAACATTATGAAGCATAAAATTGATATTGATTGATTGATATATTGATCAATCTTCATCCAATCTCGAAGATCAATCCTTCACACAAAATTCACACATTCGTAAAAATAAAGACGTACTTCAGGATTATTAGAAGCATTAATTTCTGGTTGACGTATATTTACAGCTAAAGGCAGGAAAGCTTTGTGTTCTTGCAAGTCTAAAATAAAAATTTCCAGTTGCTTTTTGAACTTGAGAGCTTGCTGATCAGTTTTGGTTCTTGGTCTGTCTGTCAGTGCTAATTTTCTTGTATATCCCAACGCGTGAGGAAGTTTCGCTCTGAAGTTGATGACGTTTTCAGTTGATGTGCGGGTTTGCTCCTTGATGTTCCTCTGTATAAGAAGGCACTGGACATTTCATTGCCGTCCGATTATTGTAGTGTGTACGCATGCGCTAACGTGCCTAACTTTCCTGTTACGCCAATTCCGGAAGATTCATTGGTCAGATTTTTTTCCAACCCGGGGGGGATGTCGGGATGCTTCCCAATAGCTTAAAAAGCGATTAAAACCACATTGGTTGAGTAATGACATGAGCAAAACTAAAATTAGTAACATAGGTCCGAGACTTGCAGACCAAAGTTGATAACATTTTGTGGCATTTTGTATGTGGGTTAACTCCTCGATAATCCTCTATCGATTCCATGGCTATCAGTTTATATTCTTTAGATGTTTAATGCTATTGGACTGATGGTGTGACTGCGCATACATGAATTATAGTCTTATGTTGCATATTATCATTTATACACTTGCCTTACTGTTCCATGTTACATTCAATCATTTGTATTCTATCTTAGTTCTTCAACTAATTCTGTACAACCATGTAACAGTAGGTGAATAAGCTATAATCCAGCCCACCCAACTTGGCAGACAATTTTTTATATGTATTTTCTTCGAAATGTGTACAAATTAGGTAGTGACCGTTTGTCTATTTGGATTGATACGGTTTTGTGATGAAATGCTTGCTTCTTTTCAGAGGTAGAGGGTTTGGATAAAACGCCTAGAGACTCGCCTGTTCCGTCCATGGGTTCTGGTGAAGCTACGAATAAAAAGTCCCCCACTGGATCCCCCACCCGCAGTAAAGATGTAAACCCTGACGAAAAGGACAAAAACTCAAGGAGTTCAAGAAGCTCACCGGAAAACAGCCCGAAAAAACTCGTGCCTGTTCAAGAAGACGTAAGAATGACTCTACACCTTAAACAGAATTTCAAAGTGTTTCTTCAAGAGACTATCTCTCCAGCTGGTTCATTCCTGTCCTAGTTCATCTTTTCCTTATGATTGAAGGTAGTCGTGAATCTATAATGGGGGTAAGTAATTCTAGTTCTTCCCACTCGATGATTGCATTGTCCACCCTGGTGCCTTTTATACTGGGCTCGGCCCTCTCTTCTTCACCCTTCCCCTCGGGTTGTGTTTGGGAACGAACCACGGATTGTATGCCTGTCTGAAGGGTAGCACGACCGTCGCGTGTGCCACCCTTAAGCCCCATTTAGACAAACATCTTTCCACAGCAATTGTCGCTGAAACGAGAGATGTGGCAATCAATTATTCACTAGCAACTTTTCCTCCGCGTCTAACAACTGTCATCCATGTCCAGCAACGTTTTCCTTGTTCGAAAGTTGCTTAATGTTGCCGATAATTATTGCCTCAAGTGGAGTGATATTGCAGGAGTTCCTAAGAAGTTAGCGACTGTTTTTCATGCAATTTTTTAAACCCACTGCCGGTGGGTTTCTTTTTCCCGTTTTGGCAACTTCTCGTAGTATCTACTTGATCTTCCAGATTTTTAACTGTATAGATAGGTACTTTGGCGGTGCGACAGTAAATTTCGATGAAACTAGCAAAGTATTATAGCATTTATATCGAATCCAATGAGAAAATACACTTCTGATCAAAATTAAGGGTTCACTGCTTAAAAAACTTGTGGTTGACTCATCGTAAAACATTTTTCTACTGCGGCAAATTCTTAGTTTTCACTAAATAGACAGCTGGAGAAAGCGTTTATGACCTGGTCAATAAAATTGGCCATACCGGAGTAAACCAAAAACAAATTTAATTGTGATTTTCGCATCTTCAAACAAGTGGTGGTCCAGTTGGTCTCTTTCGAAACTTTCTCAAAATCATGTAGGCCATTAAAAAGCTTAGTTCACGTTGAACTACTTTTTTAGTCTTTAAAAATGGTTCACTAAATGCTGAACAACGACCAAAATGACGTTCATTGTTTGTTTTAATAAAGAACTAAACATACAATAAGTGCCAAGTACAATACAATAAATCCCTGAAATTTAAATTATACTTAAATAGATTATACTTTAAATGATTAAGGACAATAATTATTATTATATCTAGGGACCACACAGGGTATATTTTGGGCCTGAAGCCATCAGACAAAAATTAGGATTGAAACACCCTATAGTGCCCCTAGGCATAATAATTATGCAATACAATTATTGTATTTTTAAAATTATAAATGTACTTATTCTGTTATTTTACAGGATCCCGCATTAGGGCCCGAGAATGGTACGCCTTCTCTGACAATAAATGATGCTGATGATGAATGCGAAGATGAAGAAGACGAAGAAATCAGCGATTTTGTGAAAGTGAGCCCAGTCGCTGAGAAAACTCAGATCATTCTATTCGCCCGTTCGGCCCGGGAAAAGGATTTATGGTGAGTTTAAAATGCGATATAAATATATTTACTACTACTATAAATAGATTTACTACAGTGCATGGTGGTTGGAGATATTCGCAGAAAATGAATTGCTAATATTTGCCAGTCAACACAGTATTGCTAAAGTTCAAATATCGGCTGCTATGTTGCTTGTACAGGTGACGTAGATGAGGCCTGATTAATTGGGTTCAGTTGCCAAGTCTGTTAGGGTGCGACCGTTCTCTTTTCATTAAACTATTTCACAAATCACAGGGAGGTGATAGAATGGACTATTTACCTCTTTTATGGATGGAGGATATACGCCTTCACCACCCAGACCCTAAAAGTAGCATTTTCAAGAAACTGGAAACTTCGAAATCAAGAATTTTCTTAAAAAGCTTTTATTACACCGAGTAATCTTGTTAACTATATTAATGAGAGTTATACTTATTACTAGAACTTTTCATAACTTTTTCACTCATCTCTCATACATATCACATTTACTTCCTGCACAATCGCATTCAGATGCTTAAGGCGTCGGGATAAGTCTTGCACATCCAGGGGCTTAACAGATTCACACGATCTTTTAATCTGGCAAGATGAGCCATTCCTCACCTCATCCACACTGTCCACATAAGTTCTGTAGAGGGTCTCATTTCGGAAGTACCACATTGCAAGAGTGATACATCGTAGTACAGAGTTCTGGAAATGTTGAATACTCTTGTCTGGTGGTTGCAGCTGAGCTAAGCAGCCCCATCACTGCGCTCCATACACCCAAACTATCTTCAGTACTTGATTGTACAGAAGCTGATTGTTACCAAAGGTAATGGTGGGTTGTCAGCCGATCAGGATCCTTAGATCCTTCTAAGCTTCAGTGCGAGCTCAGTCCTCTTCTTTTTGACGTACTCCTCTCATCTGAGGTTGGCATCCTGCGTTGTGCCCAGGTATTTGGCTTTGTTCGCTTTTGGAATCCCCACATTGTTGAGGAAAGTAGGAATATAGTTGATCTTCTGGTTGGTAAAATCAGCATCCACCCAATTTCCTTCACTAAATTTGATCTTCCATTTTGATGTCCAAAGACTGATTTTGGAGATGGACTTACTGAGCTCATTGCAGTCACTAACTGCCAGGACTGCAGTGTTCTCTGCAAATGTTGCTATAAAGTTATGATAAACTCCTGCTAAGTCATTGTTGGATAGAAGGTAAAGGAGTGGCCCAAATACACTTCCCAAGTTCAAGAAATGGGAAGGGGGAATACAGATATCTTTCACAGGCATCAAGCTGCCATTTCATTTTAGTCATCACAGCTACATGATGTCTTTTTAATCCCCTGTCAAATTACCTCGAAAATGAAGCATTTGCTATGTTGTTATGCTATGACTCACGGTTTTTGACATTTTTACCAATCTAGGTACAGAAGATTGGTGGCAGCTACTACTTATACAATTAAATCGGAATTAGGAGACGAAAAAAGCGCCAAGCAAAGAGGAAAAAGAATGGAGGAACTGCGTGACTATGTGGAGTTTATGAAATCGTTCGGACAGTTTCGTTGTTCTTATGAGGTAAGGAATCTATTATGTTATTTGAATTTCTATTCATATGTAGGTGCCTATATATTTCTTCATTTGTGGTTTTTACTTTGCTTGATATAACATTTTATAGTCACTCAAATCCGTCCTAGAATACAGGGAACGAAAAATGTTTCGCAATTGTAAAACGTATCAACCCACAACGTTGCTTTAGATTATACGCGTAGTAGAATTTACACGTTGATGAGTCGGGATGTAGAAATGTGGCTTTGGTTTCCTACGAATTCAATGTTGTGGAAAAGTCGTTAATTAAAATCACAAGCAGACAATTTTACCCGAGTTGGATTATCAATTAGAAAATAATCACCAATAATTGTTGTCTCCCCTTACAGAATGAAACTGGAATTGTTAGTTACGATCATACTAACAAAGAACGAGAGAATTATCTGTGGCTCAATTTGTTCGTTGCAAGGATATTATACGATGCAATGAGACAAGATTATTGGATTGGACTGATCAAGAGCAAAATTCAAAAGAAACTTGCTGTAATCAGGGTAACTGTTTATTTTCTATTGCGCTTTCTTAAGTTCCAGGCTGTCACCAGGTGGTTCCTAATATTACATTTTGTCGATTGCAGTGAATAGAATGACTATAAATGTAGTATTAAGTTTGATATTTCCCTCCATAATTTGACGTCACTTCACCAGCAGCCTAGATCAATCGAGTTTTAAATTTAATGAAACAAGAAGCTCTCTCCTTTACTTCTTTAATTCGTATGTTTTCCTTAATCTTTCTCAGCTTCCTGCTTTCATCGAACCTATCTCTTTAGCAGAGATCAAATTTAGTGGCTCTGTTCCTGCTATAGAATGGACGCACAACGTCAACATGAACGACGATGGGATATGGACTGAAGTTGAGTTATCTTACCAAGGAACGATGACCATGACTGTTGAAACTAAGCTGAACGCATTTACAGCTCTTGCAGCCAATAGCCAACTCCATAATCACGGAGTCGTTGAAAAGTGCGTACCTTTGATCATTATTTTAATTCTGTCAGATGTAACCGTTTCTTTAACAGTCTTTGACAGCTTGTGTTTGGGTGATAAGCATTGAAATAGCTGAAATGTAGTAGTTAGTAGAGATGTCTAAACCCAGTTCACCTATTGAGTTAGCCCCCAGCAGGTCAATCAGTCCAAATACAAATTCAGTGGGAGAATGTTACCACTTCACTCTTTAGTAAACAAGTGGGATCTGCCACCTGCTGAGAATTTCTGAGCAGAGGTTGAAGTCTAGTTTATTACCAATTATCTTAAATCTGCTCTAGATTTACAACATTTTTCCAAAGCTTACCAAATACTGTGGTAAGGTATTTGCAGTTGGGAATCAAAAAAATTACTTCGACCAAAATGATGAGGAAAATAACAAAAACGACGTTTTATTGGGGACTGAAACTGATGTACACATCACCAGTTAGTTGCTGAAAATTTGTACTTGACAATTTTTTTACTCAAGATTCACTTGCAAGAAAACGAAACAAACAAACATGTCTCTATTATTATGCACTGGGGAGCACTTGCACTGTTGAGAAATGTGCAGTTGAAGAACTGAACGGTCAAAAGAAGCAGCGAACTGGTGACCAACTCAGGTTGGGATGGTCCAGGACCCAAAACTCCAGTGGACAAGTGAACTACAAATTTCCGTCGGCAGGTCATGAGGGACCAGTTCACTAGAAGGAGAAGGTCCTTGAGACTAGACAGTCCCTGGTTACCCACCTATGGTTGTTACAATTTCAATGGTCGGAACGGTCTTTCCTTTTTCTCAAATTGTTCACTGTAAATATATATGTATATATACTTATATAAAACTGATTTATTAATTTTTCATTACTGATTGATTTATCGTTTTTTTAAATAAATTCAAAATAAAAGAAATATCGTTATTTTCAGACGGCCGAAGACTGCTTATATGGACAGCTCGCAGGAGGACAGTGGGGAGACGTCTACAGAAGAGTTGGGGGAGCGAACGGCCGCAGCCAAAACATTAGCATTTTTAGATAAAGTAGGGAGTTCGAAGTTCATGCAACAGGTAGGTGTTCTGGGTGTGAATCATTATCATGGTTGGAAGTAGTACTGTAAGGGTGAAGATCTTTCTTATAGATAAAACGCTGCACATTCTTTCACTTGGGTTTATTACTCAATTGGCTTGCCTTCATGATTTGAATTCTACTAAGCTTTGGAGTGTGCGTGTTTCACAAGTGATAGAGCGATTGTTGAATTTCAGGATGCACACAAATAATGATCAATCAATAATGATGATCAACTGATCAATCAAAATAGGTATTTTGGTCGAGAACAGATTTACGTGCTCTATGCATATCTCCTGAAATTCAATAATCGCTCTATCACTTGTGAAACATGCACACTCCAAAGCTTAGTAGAAATTCAAATCATGAACGCAAGCCAATTGAATTATAAACCCCAGTGAAAGAATTTGCAGCGTTTTTCTACTTGGATTAACTAGGAATATTTATAGCTTCTCATTTGAAGCTTCAATAGCTTCCCCCATGTTACCATGTTGGAAAAACTGGGTACTTATATGAGGCAGTCGGAAATTCTAGTTTTTCTTGAAATTTTCTTCATCTGAAATTTCTTTCAACATTAGTTTTATCGAGTTTTGATCCTCTACAGAAAAACAGGAAGGGTTTTTGGAAATAATCAACGTTTGAATATTTGACATAAACTTCAAATGGTAGTACAGAGGATCACCACTATGTATGCTAGTGTCAAACCTATCGATTATCCCTTCCATTATCTTCAGGTAACTGGTATCCTGTTAGGAGGTTTTCAATTGCCTTGACAAGCCATTGCAACAGTCGATTTAACAAAACAGTAACCTAGAACATTCACTATCTTAATCTACAGGCTATTTGTAGGGTAGCCTAGGGATTTTAGAAATCCGTAGACAGGGTTGCCACTGATTAAAACAGCATAAGCTGAAGGCGCCAATTCAAATCTCCAAATGTTATTAAATCATGATGGATAAAATGGGACTTATTCCGCGAAATTTCTTAGGTTGGCTCACAATTAGAGTGAAATGGGGATAGAACCAACTAAGAATCACGAAAACCAGTTGATAATTTTAGCCTAACAAAATTGTAGCCGTATGGATATTATTCCTGGTGGCTTAGTACATACATATAAATCGATGTAATGGGAGCATCCAACAAAATATTTTTGCTAATCTGGTGGGCAGTATAGTTTCCTCAGTTTTTGTATCATGGAAGTTTATAATGCGTTTAAAACAAAGAACGAGACAAAATGGTTGAATGCCAATCATTACAATAGTATATGTGTATACTTGATAATATTCGAAATAGGGTTATAGTATCCTTACTCTCTACCAACAATATAGTGGACTTGCATGTCTAGAAATACAATGTATTGTAGGAAATCAATTAAGAGCTAACCAGACGATCCAGGAACGTTTATTCAAAATGCAGTTTTAGTGTTGCGCCACTGTCAAAAACCTTTCTCATGCGCATGCGCAATAGGTATTACTAAACCAATTGCGATACAAATCATAGCTCACGACTCTTGAACGTTCAGGCGACTACCCCTTGAGTTTGAACGAAATCTGATAGATAGATAGATCATGAGAAATTATGTTACAAAAACTTCACGTCAAAGGGGACCATCTAGAAGTTAACCTGCACAATCTCTGAACAAAAATTGTTTAAAAAAGCTCTGAAACGAAAAAAAAGGAGGAAAACCTTTGGTGGAAGAACCAAAATGTTTTCAAGCCATTGCTCAGCTTTCTTTTGTATTTGATTTTTGATGGAAAATTGAACGTTAGTATCAGAGATATTGTCTAGAAAGATGTTTTAATAATTTGTACATCTCTATTTTTCTAGTTGAAAGGAACCAGATTAGTCAAAAAAGGCCTCGAAGAAATCTCCAATACTCCTATTCTCCTGAATGTTCGAGTCAATAGGCTTATTGGTACATTAGTCCTCAATATTCCACCTCCGCCGTCGGATAGGCTGTGGTGAGTTGATTTTATTATAAGCTAATATACAAAATTATTTATCTTTCAAAGATAAAATTTGTTCTATACCAAGAGTATATTTCCCAAGATGCATGTTTGAAATGTATCCTATTTTTCGCAGGTATGGATTCAAACCAAACGTGGAAATACATATGGAGTGCAAACCGATCGTCGGGGCTAGAAATATCAACGTCGATTATATTAGTAACATGATAGAGAAAGTTATGCGAAGCGAATTTCAGGTGAATACCTTATCTACTTGAAGTATTAATTTCGCTCTTTATAGAACATTCAGATTGAATATTAGAAAGAGACCTGGGGCACTGGGAATGTTCAAAAATGGACTCTCATATAAAACATAAAATGATTAAGAATAATAGTGGGGATGGTGTCGATATCCGAAAACTTAGTCAAAAGAGACGAAAAGGGGAGAGTTAGGCAAGGTGAGAAGAGTGACAGCTAATGCTGCCTATCGAACAAAAAATGTCTCTGCAGCAAAAATGCAGAGGTAGTGCACGTACGATTCGTGTCAGATTGGTAACATAATCCAACGATCTTAACAGCTGAAATGGAACTGATCAGTTTGACAGAACTAGTTTATACTAGCGTGATGAGGACTGATTGCTGAATAAGCCACAAATGCCACCAACTCAAGTTGATAATATGTGCTAGTCGAGCACTTTCGGTTTCTTGTATATTTCCATGATAAGATTCACAATCATATGCCTTCAAGTGTATCTCATCTTCATGAAGAGTAGGTATTCATTAGAATTTTTCGATCTAACTTATCTGTAATCAGCTCAGACTGCAATCACTCAGATTCTGTCATTAACCTTGAAACGTAAACTAATGAAGGACAAGAATAACTTCACGTTTATATCTTAGGGGTTTCGGCATTAACTGCACTCTCCTGCAGTAAGCAGTTGGTTTTCAGCAAGTTTTCAACAGTTTTCGGTAACAAGCCACGTCACAGCTCACCATCCACCTGGTTGGTCCTTGTGGAAGTCACTACTTTGTTGTATCTTTGAAAAATTATTGAACTGTAACTCTCTATAATAAGCACTTCTCCACTATTGCTCCCAACATTCTCAGAATGGAACAGAATTCATTGACAAATAGTTGATATATGTTCATTTTTCGAGCCCATGGTGTAATCCACATCTCTTTTACTCAAAGCAAAGGATAGCACATTGTTCTCGAGCCGTAATTTCTCTTATACATCTTATGTATCGCCATAACGATGAAATTGCTATCTATGTTGATAGCTGGTGGAGAAACATCATATATTCTGGATGGTCAAAGATGATGAGGGACGATTCAACTTCTTTATTATCACGTCTGCACTGGCTTCCTTGACTAATATAAAACGAGTCAGCTATAATTACTTTTTGTCAAATAGCAAATGAAACCAAAAAGATATTTTACAATTAAGAGTTACCTAGTTTGGCAGAACTGACGTTTAAAGGGGTTCTAAACCAAAAGGAATCGTAGCATCTATAGCAATGTATTAGTGAAAAGCAAGAACCAGGTGGAACAAAGCTTTTTATGTAAACTCAAATGATCACCGATGATTGAAAAAAAGGGTAGGTAATTTTATCGAGTTATGTAATGGATATGGACAGTTCTCTCTTTCCGTTTCTTGAAACTACCTTAGGATTATGGAGTTTGAGCATTTGAGCTAAAAGCTTCAGGGGTATCCGTGGGTGTTGCAGGCTTATCGTCTCAGTCCTAGGAAGGGGCAACTAATCCATTCCATCACATCCTTGTCAATATATTTTTGGTTGGTAGAGAGCCCCCCCCCCCCTCCTCTATACCGTCCCCCTCTTTTTAAAAGCCCTGGCAGTGAGATGGATATGGATGGTTCTCCGTTTCCGTTTCTTGTAACTGCCAAGCATGAACAAAAACCTGTAGCTTCCAACTTCAGGAGTAACCTTCAGGTGTGGCAGGGATAATCGCCTCAGCTCTCGGAAGTTGAAACTCATCCATTCCATCTCCACCTTGTTGAGTTATCCCTTCCTCACTAATGATTTATCATCACACGAAACCACTTTCCAAATATGTTTCCTCAGTATTTCCTCAATTACACAATAGAATTTGCATTAATCTTGTCAACGTTTTGCTGTTTTCCCCAACAGAAAGTCATCGTTATGCCCAACATGGATGATTTGGTGATCCCAATAATGAGCAGAGACATGCCCTTCTGAAGAGTTTGGCTCAACCATCCCATCTCGCGTCTATACCTGCTTTGGAGGTGCCCTTACAAGGTCGCCTCCAACCTACCACAAAGCCTGTTCCTCAGCCGGAGACGTTAGACGTTACCAGAATGCCAAAAAAAGAAAGTAAGACGAGGAAATGCCCTCTCTTCGAAATAATGTGATACTTATGCCTTTTCTTTTTGGCACCTTTGAATTTTTAGAATAATATTACTTTTTTCAAACTAAACAAGTCTTGAAAAATAAATAGGATACTGTACTTGGTGTACAACCGTGCATGTAACATATTTTATCTATGCACCACTAAAATGTTCGAGTGAACTGTAAAAAAAAAGAAAAACTTGTGATATACCTACTCTAAAAAAATGCCCCTTGACAATAGTAGTTGAAAAAAAATCTTACTTTGACTTGCCTAGATTTTTTAAAACGCTAATGAAACGTTGAAAAAATCTTTTATCAATTTCCCCACAGTGGAAATTTATTTTTAAAATAATCATTTTAAATTTATCCAATACTTTCAAGATGATACCGATTCAATTTTTATTAAATTAAACAATCTATTATATTAACAACTACAAGGAGTTATGTGCCTGTCCACTGTGAATATTGAAGTTCACTCCAACTAAGATTCAGACATTTATATTCAGCTAGCTGCTAAAAATGCAAATCTTATTTAGGTACTTCCAATGTATTACTGATTGTATTAACTTTCGATTTTAGTTTACTTAATAGTCAAATATTCAGTTCTTGTGAAACAGAAATGTGGTGTTGAATCGGGTGTTTTTATTCGTAATTAGTGGCAGCCAGTGGCTGGTGGACAACATTGCCAACGTACAAGAAGATAAAAACCTTCTGGTTTTAGAATGTGGCAGAATTTGGGTTTGTCTAGCAAACTAATCCAATTTAAACTTAAATGGTCGATTATATATTTTTTTAATTTGTGAAAAATAATATATGATTACCGATCCATTATCTTACGCCCACCTAATCAAGTTTCACTAAAACTGACCTATAACAACTTGTAATTTGTGAATAATAAGTTACCACCAACTACTGGAGTGTGCACGGAAAAATCCAATCTGCATCTCACTGTTCAGGCCCAAAGATTGAAAATTTGTCTGTCGTAAATCAGAAACAGTTCTCAGCACCGTGTTTCAATGTGCACGTCCACTTACGATGATGGTGCTGCCAGCAGAACTGAAAGTTTATCCAATATCAAATTATCTCGAAATTCATAATTATTAGGCATCAACCAAGATCGACCATTTTTATTTTCAGGCAGGTGAATTTTTCATTCAAATAAACCAAATTCCGTCCTCTCTTGTTGAACCCTGATTAATTTTGAAACCTTTTGTTTGTAGGTAGTATCATTGATACCCATTTTCAAGGCATGTTTCCTGTTTGTGCTTTACGAGCTTCCCTTTATCTATTGAAGGTCAATGTTGTTTTTTTCGATGTTGTTTTAATATGGGTTAAGTCTTTAAAAGTGCTTCTCCAAATATGACTAGGCAGGCTTGCATTTTCTTCTCCTCGTAATATTTTAATGTTCTACATAATGGGGTTATTTGTTACGTAAATTTCCTAATTCTACATATTGGTTTGCAAGTAAAAACTGTGATGAAACGTCAGATTGTCTGGCCGCATTAATGGATATAGGAAAACATTGTGTATTACGTCTGAACCGTAGTTTAAGTGGACTTCATTAAACTAATATTAGAATTTTAAAAGGCGTTTGTCTACGAAAAATTGTGTCTTAAAAATTTAATGAAAGGATACTTCAATGGTTGATTGAATAGACTTAATACCTATGTAGTGATAAAATGCTGCAGCTGAGGATATGTCACTTGTCCAAATCTGGCCCTTGATTTGTATATTGCCTGAAGAAACTTCAGGGAATAGTTTTGGATGCACGTCGATAAAACATTTATTGATGAAGAAGAGCAGAGTTACAATTGAAACTTTTTGTTATTGAAGTCTCGGTTATAATACTGTTTGTTTTTCTGAAATAACAACATTCGAAATTTGAATTCCCATTCGTAAGAGCTTGTGGATAGAGTTAATTTTTTGTACGAAGACTCATTTTAACCTTACTGCCAATGCTTGAAGAAGTGTACCTGATCGATGTCATTTTTATCGAAAACTCCATTAAAATCCAGACAACTCACAACTAGGGTTCTATTCTCAAGTCGCAATGCAAGCTATCTAGCGCTTTGCTATTTTTGATGATCCGACTTTGAGCTTGTGAGAAATCTATATTACTTGTTGGAGAAAAATTTAAAAAGAACTTTAGAAATGATGAGAGAATTATTATTTCATGGATTATCTTTCTTTGCACAAGGCCTTCATCAAGGCCATTTAAGCTTCAGAAGAAATAGTCCGTTGTTTTAACCTGTCGGAACATTTCTCAGCTGCCAGCACTGTGTCAGTCTTATAGATAAATTGAATGTGGTGCCAATTTCTTTCTTCCCACCTTTCGCTTTAGTATTGTACTAACCACTTAGTAATCCATTTCGCTACAGATTTGTGATTTGAGAATGATATTGTTCGTTTTGGCCTCGCATTTTGAGGTGGTTTTTAGTGCGTAATGCTTTAGAGTTAATATGATTGTTGATCATAACCTTCAGTCCGTAGGGATGTTTTTATCTTCCTAATAAAGGAGTGGTCTAAATGTGTCCTTTTATAAAAATAACTGTAAAACGTCGAATATGTGTAATAATCCTGGGAATATGAGGGCAAAAAGCGTACCAATATAAGTAGGTTGTAGATAGGTTTCCCTGCAGTTTCCATTTTCTTAAGGCGTTCCATAAGATCTGCAGAACCCATCGTTTGAGACCTACTTACAAGATTGGATGTGTTTTGATGCTTCACTATTGGGATTCGTGCTTCTCATTAGGTTTGTCGTAGTGCCCAAATTCTGTGCGAAAAAGTTCATAACTTTGGCAGTCGAGGTGGTTGTGGTAACTCATTTTCTGGAAACTGTAACATGGTGCTTGGGTTTTGTGCAAAACTATTTCTTTCTCTTAGTATTACAGTTCTTTACTTCAATGCTGCTGAACAAACTTGACATTGTTGATTGTGTTTGAGTTGTATATGACACAATGTAAAATGCCAACTGCTCATGTCAATGGTGTTATCCATAATGAGTATTTGATGCCTTGGTTCAGAAAGGTGCAGTCAGCGGCTGTTCCATCCTCTTGAAGGTTGTGCATCTGAGAAACAATTGAGGATGCACATCCTATCGAAACATCTGTCTGGAGTCTCAGTTCAGCTAAATCTAATAATCTAATGTTCTAATTCGTCCCGCACGTATCAACCATTCAAGTGCTACTGTGATGGATGATAGAATAGAACTGCCCAAATAACAGGGGAGAATGATCAATAATGATAACTGGGCTTATCCCATGAATCCTTCATTACAGTACCTTCAGAACCCGATTGTACCATACAGTTGATTGACATATTCTCTTGATGTTGTTGATGTCTTGGAAGCTTATCAGTTCAGTTACGTCATTTCTGCTTCAGTTGGACTAGATAGAAATGAATATCTTCTACTCTAAAATTCTGCATTGCTCCCTGCTACTCTTTTCTGTGACTCACTCCATGTTTGGTTCAGTTGTTGAAATTGTAAAGAAAAGTGAAATAAAAAAACTATATTTTCATGCGGCTGCCAGTTCTCACGTTAGAGACATCAACAGCTACTATCCATAAAGATCAGAATGAATTCTGACGATTTCTTTTAACTTTACCGAACCCCTCAGCACTGTTCACAAAATCACGGGTTCGGTGAGATTCGAACCCACGACCTCCACTGCTGTATCAATCTCGCTACAATTACATGGGGGACGTTAGACCCCATGTATTACTGCTGCATAAATATGTTGAAACGGTATGATCCTGATAGCCAGAATGGATATATGTCGTCCCCTTCCTAAAAATAATCCGAACAACTTCCAGTACGTTATTTTTTCCTTGGACAAGGACATCAACATTGCCTCCTAAAAACAGAAGTCATCATTTCGTGTCAAATTCCTTGAGATCTGTCATCCGATCACCTAATTTCCAAGATATCTTAAATCTCTAGTCTCCCTTTCCTGCTTTTAAAAAACCGCATGGTATAAACGACTTCTCCTGACGGACTGAAAGTTAAACCTTGTTCCAAATCTAGTATTAAGATATTAGGGGCAGCTAGGCTCTGTGTGCTATTTTGATTTAAAACATTCTAAGAGTGCTTCATTAGAAATATTCATGTTCATGTTCCTTTTTATTAAATATTACTAGCAGTATCTTGTTATAGTATTATGTTTTCCTAATATAATTTGAAGTTCTTCTTAATACTAATTTTCCCCCATTAAAAGTAAATTGTACATTGCAAACTCAATCGTCCTCTTTAGTGATGCTCTCTTCTCTTAAGTGGCTTCAACGTTTCTGCCAGTTATTAGAACTATTTCTTCTTGTAAGGCACTAATACTAATCTTTGTACAAGGTTAATTTTATTACAAACTAAACTTAATTCTTTAAAAATGGAGAAATTGTATTCCCGTACTTTTAAGTACTGAGAAACACTATTTCAATATCCGACTAGTAAATTTATTTTTTGAATGTCGTTTCTGTAGAATTAAATTATGTTATTTCTGTTAAACTATCTTTCTGTTAACACTTTGCAGTGTTGACTATCTAGCGATTTTAAAAAGGTTACATTGCTCAATTTTTCAAGGCAATGAATTGTGAACAATGAGGTTTGGCTGTTAACATTAAGTTTTATCCACTATAATGGAATTATTCTTGATAGAAACATTTACAACCGTTTTAAATTAAACAATTTATTGTACACAACATGATTTAAATTTTGTCATCATTATTAGCGCTCGTGATTAGAAGAAGAAATATTTTAAACATGATATAAGTTCTTGGTGAAGTTTTTACATTGCTGTGGAAATAATTGAATAACTGAAACGATGTCAATGGTTCTTACTTCAAATCGATCAGTGTAGAATGGATTATGCTAACGGTCTTTATATCTAGGTGTCTGTCATATTCACAGCACAACTCATTTTGTTTGTTTGGACAGACCGCTATTCAATTTATGGGAAATGGTGCGTTTGTCCTTAATGCATTCTGTAGAGTCTCAAACGAAATTTGGAGCTAAAAATGTGTTATGGGTTGTATCAAGAGCAATGGATCGGGGTTGGAGGTGAAATTTTCTTAATTTTTGCAAAGCAAGATAGAAACGATGAAAACTGTATTTTTCTGCAAATAGTTTGCCAGAAGATCACAGTGAGGCTATTCGACGTCCAATGTTCTAAGTGTTTAAGGAACCGTGTGTGATACCCTCCAAGAAGTACAATTTCGACCTGATGCAACTCTGCCCCCTAGCTTGTAGATGTTGAGGCAAAAATACCTCATTTCCTGCTGAATTGGTGAGCTTATGAATCCACAATGAAGATGGAATTTATTGAATGATATATGGCGGAAACTATCCCGTTAAGCAACCCATAATCTCTGAGATCAAAAGCGACTAACTTAAAAGTGATTGGGCGTGCTTACATGTATGGTTTTGCTATGAATGCACAATGAAGATGGAATTTATTGAAGGATAGCTGCTGGAAACTATACCGATAAGCAACCCATAGTTTTTGAGATCAAAAGCGACAAACTTAAAAGTGATTTGGTTTGCATACTTGTAGAGATTTGCTATACTGACACCGATGCTCTGTTATTGCTCCTGAAGTGCAATCAAAATCTTCTCTTAACATTTACCGATATTTTCTCAAACTGGAAAACCTTCACGTAGATATCAAATATTTGCATCCACAACAGTCTTCAAATGATAAAGTTAACATTCTTGTCTTCTTCAACAACAATATAATTCCTTTTTTGGAATGAGGTTTCCTAATGTTCCTTGATTTTTTTAGAATTCAAATTCCACAGTAAATGTGACAGGCCAAGGTACTAGGTCACTGTATAATTTGTTTTCCTTGTTTTTGAGAATGTGATTGGCTAATAGTGGAAATAAAATCTTTTTTCCAAACGTTAAGCGTGCCGATTTTTTCGTTGTCAGTGTTTAATAGAATACGATTGCTCATCTGTATTAACTGCCCTTTCACTAAAGTCTTTACTCGCCTAGAATACATACGAACTTTAATCTCCGACTAATTCACATCTAAATTTCTATTCGTGACTTATTCTGAGAGTGAATGTTTCAGCGAATCTTTAGGCTCTAGCGTAGGCCTCTACGACGTACATCGCCGCTATTACGCATTTTGAACGAAGTATAGTAATTAATAGTGATTTTCACAGGCCGTTCGGTGAATGCAATCTGTGATCGAGGATAAATCCATCGACTTACCTCTTCCCCTTTTTACCTTCCTATTGCATTTAGTTGTGATTTTATTTTTGTTTAGTTGATGAACAGAAATTGTGATTTTTCATCTAGTTGATTAATTAACGAATTTTAGTACTTGGAAACCAACTAAGAATGTTTTATGTTATGGATAAACATTTAAAATACGCTTTTAATGGCATGGAATAATATTGTAACCATCATTCTCCAAAAAATAAGACACCCTAGTCCTGTGTTTTGATTTTATTATTTAAAGTACATACTTTCCTTTGTACTTCGATTAAACTTCATGTTGCGCATTTCATGGGTATCTCAAAATGTTAGGGGACCTACAATTTATTCAAATTGTGTTGTATATATGATTAAATACATAGTAACAAAAAATCTAACCGCAGACTTGTTTAATGGAAAAAACTGAGCTTCATATTTCGGCAGTGTAGGAGTACGAACGATTTAAAAAAATATTGTTGAGATGGTTCGACCAAATCCAAAAATTGAATTGTGATGTTCAATGGTAGTGATAGTAAGACTAATGTTTGAAATTATTATGCGTTAGTATCTCTTCCCTGAAAGGAGTGAAATAGGTAGATAGTATGTCATTGAGCATTTATTTACTTCCCATATCTCATTAGGTTGAGTTTGTTTGTAAAGAAATTGGTTTGAGTTGTTCTACGTACAGAATGGTCAAAGATGGCTGAACAATATAGTGAACCATAGATGATAAGCAATAGTTGATTTCCGACCGCTTGGAGCGCCACTGTCAGGTAACCGGAAAGGAAGGTGCACTGATCAGGTTATAGACTGTCTCCTCCCACACATGACTGAACAGGTCTTCCTACACTTCCCTGCTTAAAAATTTAAAAGAATTGTTCGAAACCCATCATTAAACCTAAATTGAAAGTCAAAAAGTAAACCTGATATACCCTGACACATCAGCCTTGGTGATCAAATACAGACTAAGGTTAAGGCCACACCAGAGGTGACTAGCTAGGTGCTGTGAGGGTGATGGAATGGTGTAGTTGCCCCTTCCGAGGAGGTGAATACAATATTATGCTCTGCTACGCTCAGAGGATGAATCAGACGCTTGCAGGCGTCCGGTTCATCTCCCAAGGCGACAGATTCTAAAATCGGGAAGGGGCCAACTAACCATATCCATCACAGTGCCTAGTGACAAGGTGAGTTACTTGGTGAGTCATCCAAGAAAACGAACAGTCTTGAACGTTCGAGAGTGGCCACACCAGTACGTGGTTACATAGCGATTCACCGGGCGAGTCACCAAGTAAACGAGCGGGTCTGGTTTTTACCTGGCGGGTGGAGACATTTTAAGAGCACTTCCTTGCTAACAAAACTCAAAGCACTGCAGTCATCCAGGCAATGTGGCCAATTGTAACCTGGCACCAGTTAACCTGATGACTCGCCTTGTCACTAGGCACCTAGCTTTGACACCTCCAGTGTGGCCTTAGCCTAAGTACTTACTTACCTGTTTATAGCCTACTGAATGACTGGGATTTGTTTTCAGATCGACAAAAACTTCAAATTTTCAGTAACTGCCAATAGAAAATAATCAAATTTAATATTTTGTACGATATCTGAAACTGTTCTACCATTTTCTTGATAGCTCGTAATGCTCACATTTTCTCACCCTTTGCGCATTCCTTTCCTATTTTTAATGTGTCCGCTCTACAGTATTGATTTTACAGTACGATTTCTTGCTTTTTGGAGAATGTGGCCACCGTCTATATATATGTACCTATAACAGTACTTTTGGGAAACATATAAAACCAAAAACATTATACATAATTACCCTTTCTCTGAATGAATTCTCACTGCACAAAAACCTTCCATTTGAAGAGAAGTCCACTTTTATCGTCAATAAATATCAGCGTTTTTTTTCTACAATATTTGCGTTGTGAACTTTATTTTTCTATACTTGTTGTAAATGTTCGAGTCTTTATAGATGTTATGTATTTGCTCTGGATGTCTCGTATTTTATGTACTCTGTGATATGTGTCCATGAAGATATTTTTCCTTGTAATTCGTTGACAGGAGGGAAAAAACACTTTTTTGTGTAAATAATTGGTTTTTCATAAATAAATACGCCATTTTATTATTCGCACTACTTTATTGACAAATCCCATCATCACGGGGATGTTTTAGAATAATTTAACATAACCACCGTTGGTTAATTAAACTACTGGACCAAAGTTCACCTCAATTTGCCTCTAAATCATCCATTGACCGGGAATATGCCGATAATCCCGATTTCGATCTACCGACCAGGGGTTGATTCTACTAGGTACTAATTTGTAGAAAATGTGCTACTAAATATAGTTTTTACTCCACTTAAAATCCGAGTTTGTTCCACTTTAATGATTTTTTACGTCACTATAAAGTTCTCCCTTGGAAAAACGTTTTTTTGTAGTTTATACAAATTGATTTGAAAACATCATTGGAAAGCCAAGCTTCTCGACAACTTTCAGGCCTATTGGGGGAAAGCCAGAAGAAACTGACTTTTATATGACATTGTGCCAAAGACGATAGGATGGCTTCTTCATAAATTTAACTCTGTAAACACTAACGTTCATTAGTATTTCTGAACGAAGCAAAAGCTGATGTTAATACACCATCAACAACAACATACATTAATATTAACATTCTGCTGTATAATATGCAGTATACTGCAAAATATAGTGAGTGGCGGCTCCTTCCCTGAAGCCCAGTGGTGTACCGAGACTGTGTGAAAGGTGTACAGCGGGAAACGCTACTAGTGTCCTATGTGTGGGCGATGCCGCAAATGGAGGAGAGTGCGTTTTAGTTAGGCTACCGTGCCAATCGAATTTTTTTAACGATATTCCTCACTAATATGAGTGTTTTTTCGGAACTTTATAATCAAAGACAATTTTTGTTGGCCTCATCACGTCCAACGTTGATCAATTACATTTGTAATGGAGAGGCAAACGACTCACGAACTTTATTACTCAAGAAGAATTCGGCTAATTCCACCACCTCTACAAAGAGCTTAGGAACAGTCGAGATCTGTTCAGATCCCACACAAGAATGGAAGTAACAAGATTCGATTATTTGGTCGAGACGATAAGACCAGAATTCATTCTGGGGATTCTCATAACCTTGCTGACTTCCTCCCAGCAGCTTCGACTCTTCATCCTATTTTTGTATGTTGTTTTTATCTTTTATCCCAAATGAGGGTCGTTTTCGTGTTTCAATAATTAGCTGCTCCAACATTTCTCTGAGAAACCTCGCAAACACTATTGAAACAAGATGAATAAACAACTTGAGAAACACAACTTGACAAAGAACACGCGCGTTTGTAGCGGGTAGAGCGGGGAAAATCAAACCGATTTGATTTCGAGCCGCGTGTAGCGTGTGCGTGTTAGCGATTTCCGCTAGAGCGTGTGCACGCAGGACGCTCAACTCAGTTGTCATGGTTTGATCGGAAAAATCGCCCGCCCCTCGGTAAACGCTCAACACGCCCGACCCTCTCGTATCGCGCGGCACCCGCTCACGTAGGACGCCACGAGGGTAGCATGAGACAAAAATGTGTTTTTCTCAGCTAAATTTAATTTTCAACTACCAATATGCAAAGGAGACCAATCTTGTCCGCTCTCTCGGCTTCAAATCGTGAAACAAACGACTCAATCCAACCTTTTAAAGAACTTCACTAGTAAGTACATAAATACCTTGAAAAAAAAGAATGAAATCATTGTCGAACTTTAGACAATTGTGTTTGGCAACAGTTGAAATTCATATCTGCCCAGCAAGAATTTTCACGGAGGTGAAAGCCCAATTCCTTCTTTTACCCAAGCTTCACTCTATTATAAATGTAAAGAAGACAAAGGAAGCAGAAAAGTTTATTATTTATCTTACATCCGCAGAGCCTATGTAAATTTTCGTAGTAATGAGGGTTGAACTTCAAATCGAGGAACGATTTTTGCTTGCCTTTCAGATTTGTTGCAAATAATCACTCTTTGCTCCACCAACAATTTAGCGAACTCACGTTTTAAAGTACTTACTGTATTCATCGCGTTCTTACAGCTAATACAGTTCAGTCACAAGTGTTGAGGACAATCAACCAATGATAGGATTAGAGTGCGTTTTGGTGAGTATGCAGACAACAGAAATTTCTCGCATGCTTTATTTTGGGCGCTCTCATTGGTTCATTCTTTGGAGCTGGATTGAATCAAACAGCGTGAAACGCTACGTTTCACGTCCAAACTCCGCCCATCAGGCGCAGAGCTGGATTGTTGCTCCCAGACAGCAAACCCCTAACTCCGAATCATCCTCTCACCCATCCTGAGGCTCTGTTTGACGCGTGAATTTGAAACTGACCTGCTCTTCAATGAGGATTCATGGGGAAAAGTTGAAAAACAGTATGATAATATTATCCTTTTAATATTATTATTATCAGGTATATTTTTAGTTTTGTCCAGGGGGTGCAGATGCACCTGTGCTAATGTCAGCAGCTGCCCGTGGTAGGTATTTTAATAATGACGGAGACATGGAAATCTTAGCTACTGAAATTTAACGACATGAAATGATAAATATTTCGAAAATGTTCCAGTCTGGTTATTCCACTCCTTCAGTTTGAATCACTTATCCAGGTCATTCTACTCATCCAGATTTAACAGATTTTAACGGTTGAACCCCTTATGCAGGTCATTCCACTTACCCAAGTGTTTAGGCAATTAGGAGCTTAGGCTCTTTTCCTACTTATCATAAGATAAGAAACTTGTCATGTTATGAAAGTTATTATTGTTATGTACATTATGTGTCCGCAAGTGAACATGAACCTGAACTTTCTCAGTCCCCTGCCCCCGCCGTTTGAAATCGCCCTTATCGCCGTACTACCTTCCTCTCTTCCACTCACCTCCTCTTGCTTTGGCTCCGGCGCATTTTTCTTTTGTGTCCGTCGTCATTCCGCATCACGGTTCACTCGATTGCACGTCGAAGACGACATTTTCTTACTCCAATCCTTTTCTTCTGACACGTGGCACGTGACCGTTTGCACTGGCATCAAGTGGTTCAACTACGAATTTGAAACTCCAGTGGCAACCTATTGGAGTAAAAGGGTTCCCGAAGTCCGATTGGCAAACAAGGTCAGAGCTTTCCATTACATCTATTCCTCTGCACTTATATTCCCATAGAAATTCCTTAGGAGTCCAGGCGCCATCATTCCTTGCCCATCTTTTCATTGCCTTTCATCGTCGGCGCATCCCACCCAAACTTCAATTGTTCTGCAACAGACATTAATTGCTGTTTTGAGCCAATTTAATGCAATATAAAGTGAAGTAAATTCTCCATCACAAACTCGCATATATTATTCTAGAATAATTCCTTCTACAATCTCATTATGAATCCGAACCGCAAAAAATCAGTTGAGGAATTGGATTCAGATCAGCTCTGTGAGCACTGCACCACCAAGATGTTAGAGAGGCAGCATCCACTTTTACAGCTCATGCTTTTGACTTCAAGAAATGAATTGTTTCTTATGCGTTTACAACGTTAAAAGGAAAATTTGACCAAAAACATTAAGAGAAAATCAATTTTTCAGATTTTTTGCTTATCCAGAGCGTTTAAGTATTTCGATATCGGGTAAGATTTTTGAAAAATTGAGTACGGACTGGAAATTGTAGAAATTGTATCGGCTTTTGTAATCAGTTATTTTTTACAAAAAAAACGTACCATTCTCGAGATATTGGCGAAACCCCGAAAAATGGGACCTTCTTTGCAACCCGCTCCTCTATCCCCCTCACGTATATGTCAGTACCTACTATTAGAATGTTTCCCTCCTAACCGTCCTAAACAAGATTTAGCGGTAATCACCTGCCTCGCCTGACACGAACTGTACACTTCCTCATTTTGGCTGGACTACACCGGTTATCCTTGACTACATATTCGCCCTACCTCCTTCCATACTGGAAGCGGTCGATCATTTTGGGAGATATCCCAGTCATCTGTGTTTACTATGGACGGTGTCCACCATCCGTATAACATCTACAGTTCAACTGCTTGTAACGATGTCATACACCCTTCCGCAACTCACTACACAACAAGAAGATGATCTTTTGAAGGACCTCAACTACTCGAGGGAGCAACTTGAAATCGACAAAGTGTTGTTACGAACTTGGTTGAACGAGCAAGAACATTTTCCTGATTCTCGTAAAAAAGGTACTTTTATTGATCAATCACTAAGGAGATATAAAGCACGAATGAAGACTCCAGTAATTACTGCCCAAAAATTATAGGGTTTTTCGAGTCTCTCCGTTGGTAGCGTTATTCTGTCAAAGATCGTCATTTTCGGGAGTTGAAATTAAAATACACTGATAAAGGGGGTGGCACAGCAGCTTCCTCGTTACATCCTTACAAATTGAATCAAAATTGAGAAAGTTATACCTGTTTCAAGAAATTTACGTTAGCGCATGCGCAGAGCGTACCGCTGATTATATTGAGGTGAAATTCGTATGGAACCTCAAGAGGCCTTATCCGCACAGTCCCTCAAAATATGAGCTAAAGTGGAAGTTATGGCTGTAACAAGGAATGCAGACAGACAGACCGACAGACACGGATCCAAATTTGTTCAGTAGGCTATGAAACGCAAAATGCGAGTGGAAATTTTGAATTCGGACAACAAAAATTGTTTGGCTCCCGAAAGTGAACCCAAGGCTTCCGCTGCTTCGCAGACTCGGAAGCAAAAAAAAAAAAAAAACTCAGGCCGCCCCGTCGCCTCCCCGTATGTTTTACTGCTTAGAATTTATTATCATTCTGCTTGTTCCAATTTGCAATTTTCGTGTCTACTATTTCGACTTTACCTATGTGAAGGATGTGCCCTAATATTGCTTGTCTCCGTGCTCTACTGACAAAATGTATCTATCGTAATAATGATGTTACACTGATTATGTAAATGAAGACTCGCAGCTCAGGTTCTGGCAGAACTGTAAAGGATTATAGAGCTTATCATGACTAACCATCAACATCAATAACAGGAAGTACATCATTGTTTTATCGTCGATAATAAATCGCGCGTCACTCTTCCGCGTGACGTTTTTCGGCTGGTTAGTCCAAGATTAAAGCGAGCTCCATGTTAAAATCACTGGGGTTTATTATTCAATTGGCTTGCGTTCATGATTTGAATTTCTACTAAGCTTTGGAGTGTGCGTGTTTCACAGGTGATAGAGCGATTATTGAATTTCAGGAGGCACACAAATATGATCAACTGATCAATCCAAATAGGTATTTTGGTCGAGAACAGATTTACGTGAAATTCAATAATCGCTCTATATCACCTGTGAAAAACGCACACTCCGAAGCTTAGTAGAAATTCAAATCATGAACGCAAGCCAATTGAATAATAAACCCCAGTGAAAGAATTTGCAGCGTTTAGAAATAAAAAACCAATATTTATGAGATTCAGATGTGAATTTAGATTTTGTTGATATTGAGGTTTTCGTATAGACGAACGTTCTCATTAGGTTTAAATCTGGCGGAACGAAGCACGAAGTCCTTTCAAAGTATGCGGAGGTGAAAAGGGAAAAACGAAATAATTCTGTTGGGTTTTGTTCGCGAAAAAGATAAGAAAGGAACAAGCGAGCGCCTCTTCATTCAGAAGGTGGAAAATTATCTTGGTAGGAGGGGGGAGAAGTCGTAGGGGTGGTAGGGGAGTCGCTTAGGGGTGAGTGGTGTTTGACGAGGGGGTGGTAGGTGAGTTGGATAGGGGTGAGTGGGAAGACGAGGGGGTGGGTGAGGCGCTAGTCGAGGGGGTGGTAAGAGAGGCGGATAGGGGTGGGTGAGGTGCTAGTCGAAGGGGTGGTAAGAGAGGCGGTTAGGGGTGAGTGGGGTAAGACGAGGGGGTGGGTGAGGTGCTAGTCGAGGGGATGGTAGGAGAGTCGGATAGGGGTGAGTGGGAAGACGAGGGGGTGGGTGAGGCGCTAGTCGAGGGGGTGGTAAGAGAGGCGGTTAGGGGTGAGTGGGGTAAGACGAGGGGGTGGGAAGAGTTCGAAAGCTTAGTAGAAATTCGAATCATGAACGCAAGCCAAATGAATAATAAACCCCAGTGAAAGAATTTGCAGCGTTTCATGCATATCAGAATGCTTCAACCCGTGTAACGGCTACAAAGCCTTTTAGGAGTTCACTCCAGTATCCTCATTACTACATCACTACGTCACTAAGTTACTGATATCAACACAAAAACAATAATAAACCAAAGTAATGCGAATGTTGGCACCATAAATCGGGCCATACATTGGGAATGGTTTGACCTACGGACCTGTGGAGGAGCTCATTCGATTCCTCGTGTAGTGTTCTTCAAAAAGAGTACAAATTTAGGCCGCCTTGACTTTTTTTGGGGTTTTTAGGGATTTTACAAAACTTTGACAACCCTTAAAGGGCCCTTTAAATTAAGTGAGAGAGCTGGCTCAAGAATTGGGGCGTCGCCGGACCAACATGGATTTTCCCTGATAATTTCAGCTTTTTTGCTTCAGCTGTTTGGGAGAAATCGTGCGTACGGCGGGCGGACGGAAATTTTTTGTTGCAGATTCGGATTCTACACCCTTCGAAACGTAAACCATGAAATTTTCAGGAGGGTTAGAATTTTTTTTTCAAGAGCGATTACAATGGTCTATTATTGAATAATAAACCAAAAATCAGATTGTAACTTTCAGGGAATGTGCCGGTTGGGAGATGAATGAGCCCATATAAGTTTTATTGCACACGAATCGTTTCTTCACACTGCGCATACTCAACAGTAAGATCTGTCAAGAATCATATTCGCTTATCCAAATCTTGAGGGCAACTGAGAAAGACTCGTTAAATCAATAAGTTTACCAAAATCTCGAATGGTCAAAAAAGAAATAGCAAGAATCGATTAAGAATTCCACTGCAGCACCGATTTAAAAGAGAGGCTGCCACCCCCTTCATTACCTCGTGTAGGGAAAAGCAAACATTCCGATTTCGTTGCACAACTGGACTAAGATTGGGATTGAACCAAATAAAAAACAAGAAAATCTATTGAGAATTATAACCTTAGTAGCGTCCACAAAATTTCGTCAAACAAAAACACATTTTGTTTGCATTACCCTTCCATCGTGAAATTCGACATTTCTGAAGTTTGATGCACAATTAGAGGAAAATTGGGATCGAATAAAAGGATCACGAAAGTCGCGCAAGAGTTGGAGGCTGGGCTGCTTCAACAGTTACACTCAGACTTATTACATAGGTAGTTTTTTGGGAGATTCGCTCCTAAAATGGTCTAAAATGAATTTATATTCAGTCATTTTTTTTTCTCATCATGTTTGGGTTGTCCCACATCCCGCCGAATCAATTCTAAAGCCGAATATAAAGGTTTTTCTTCCATAATACGATTTATTTGTTAAAAAACACGTTACAATATAAAGTGTCATATCTTAATGGCAGTATACTATGCGCTGGATGAGAGCAATTAAGTATGGATTCACACTATATTGAATGCATTAATATATTGAGAGTTCGTTGAAGTGTTGAGAGGTAACCTGTTGTACCCAGGGCCACTTAATCTTCAAATCGTAGTTTTAGTATCAAAGTACTCTTACTTCGTGCTAGATTTAAATTTTATCGTTGAAGCAACTCTTTAGTAACAATTCCCATTTGCTTAATTATTTATCAAGTCACCATTTTTTGTACAACAGCATGTTCTTGAAGAAATGGGAAAGTGGCCCTGGGTACAACAGTACGTTGTACTCAGAGCCAGAGGGTGTCGAACCCAGGGTCACCACAGTTGATCGCTAACTTTAAAAGAAAATACGCCAATAACTTGAATAGCCGCTTTATTTATACCTTAAAATAACATCGGATTTTTACATCGGAATCACATACTTAAAACACAGACTGACTTAAGGTTGAATAGATTTTGATTAGGTATAGTTCCAAAATCGTATTAATCACAGCTTAGACTAGAAATGACTAGAATAAGCTAAATAATACTACAAAGGCATTATAATTTGAAATGATGGGAAATTCTGAAGTTAATGCCCTATGTAACTACTTCAATATCACATAAAATCACAGCTTGACTTGGGATCGACAAGAATAGGACTAGAAAGAAATTTTAGAGAGCTAAAAAGTTCGGTGGTAACGTTAACCGGAGAGACTATACCGTAGCTAATATGATACAGCTTCATAACTTCTATGGCTTATAATTTCCAATAATGAACCTTAGTAGTCAACCAGAATGTAGCGATAAATTGTGGACCTTTCTTGGAATGGAAGCAAAAAACAACGTGGTAATACGCCTATAGTAGGAAACAGTGGAAATCAAAATAAAAACGCTGCGAATTTCGATTATTGAACTTCAGGAGATATGCATTGAGCACGTAAATCTGTTTTCAAGCAAAATACCTATTTGGATTGATCAGTTGATCATATTTGTGTGCCTCCCGAAATTCAATAATCGCTCTATCACTTGTGAAACACGGACACTCCAAAGCTTAGTAGATATTCAAATCATGAACGCAAGGCAATTGAATAATAAACCCCAGTGAAAGAATTTGCAGCGTTTCATGCATATCTGAATGCTTCAACCCGTGTATCGGCTACAAAGCCTTTTAGGAGTTCACTCCAGTATCCACGTCACTAGGTTACTGATATCAACACAAAAACAATAATAAACCAAAATAACGCGAATGTTGGCACCATAAATCGGCCCATAGATCGGGAATGGTTTGAGCTACGGACTGGGGAGGGGCTCATTCGATTCCTCGTGGAGTGTTCTTCAAAAAGAGTACAAATTTAGGCCGCTTCGACAATCTTTGAGGTTTTTAGGGATTTTACAAAACTTTAAATTAAGTGAGAGAGCTGGCTCAAGAATTGGGGCGTTGTCGGACCAACATGGATTTTTCCTGAAAATTTCAGATCTTTTGCTCCAGCCGTTTGGAAGAAATCTCGCGTACGGCGTACGGCGGACGGACGGATAAATTTTTATTGCAGATTCGGACTCTACCTCCTTCGAAACGTAAACCATGAAATTTTCAGGGTGGGGGTTAGAATTTTTTGTTTCAAGAGCGATTACAATGGTTAATTATTGAATAATATACCAAAACATACTAACTTAATGGAATCTGAGATTTGCCGACAAGGTCTATCGAAATAACGTGAATCAAATTACATTATAACCTTGGAAGTCTACAGAATACTTCCACTTCCGCCCAAAGAAGGCAATACCTTCATCTCTCAAGATTAAGAAAGTTTTAAGATTATTTAAATCCCTTGAATGACATACAATTACATCCATATTTCGAACAAGAGAAAGCCATGTGCCACACCGAATTCGGCAAGATGGTTTTGATTCCCTTCAATTTCCTTAAAGTAAAATTTCCAATAATTGGAAATTATTATTTTTCTAATAATTAGAAATTATTATTTTTCTAATAATTAGAAATTATTAAAATTTCTAATAATTAATAATTATGAAATTATTTTATTCAACTTTACTGCATACACTTAACTTTCAGAAAACGACACCTTTCTCGTGAGTTTTCTGACAGGTTGCAAAGGCAGTTTGGAAAAGGCCAAGAAGAAATTGGACGCCTACTACGGTATTCGAGGACACGGCGACATGTTCACGGATCGATGTACGCTAGATTACGTGAAATCAGTTGGCAACTTCATGTGAGTTCTTCACTAAAATAACATAGTAATGATGTTCCCAATAACCCCCGTTCTGAAGCGCAGATAATATTTGGAAAATATGTGATGCTTATGTGCATAAGTGCTAATCTAGTTAGATTGGGAGATTATTGTCTCACGTCTCGTTCTCTGCAAGTTACAGGAGATGAAGGCAGTGCAAATCTGATTTATATCACGATGATATATTTTTCAGGACCTAACTTCGTCTCATGTCTCTTGAATTCATTACATTCATTCATACACAAGCTCATGGGGTTTCAGACACGTAGGGTGTTGAGTTAGATCTTGCACATCCGGACAGCTTTAGGGATTCCTCATTTTTATAGTCCAGTAAAACGAGCAGTTGTTCGGTTTTGACCACCCCATCCACACTGCCCTCTTGAAATTCCCGGTGGAGTACCTCTTTTTGGAAAGCACCAAGGCACGTCGTCGATACCTTCAGGGTGGCGCAGATAAGCCAGGTCGATTTTAAATAGTAGCCACATCGTCAATGTTGAAGATATTGGGTTAAAATGAATTTAAAAATGTTAAGTAACAAAGGAAATTTATTACAGAAAACCATTTTTGTCAATTATGAAAGATTATGTCCATTAAGTATCTTCCTCCTTGGGCGATCCATTCTTAGAGTCGGCCCTTCACGTTTTGCAAAGCTTGCTCAAGCACATGGATCCCAATTCTAGCCTGATTTCCGCCTCCACTGAAGCCTTCAATTCTTGAAGGGTGCGGGATTTATTGGTGTACACTCTGGCTTTTAAATAACCCCTAGCAGTAGTACGGAGTTCTGGAAACATTGAAAGATCTGTCTATTGGTTGGAGCTATCTAGCTCCACAACTGCGCTGCGTACTGGCTGCTCAAACTGGCTTGATTAGGTACTTGGTTGTAAAGTGGTACAATGGTAGGTACTTGTGGTTATTATGGATCGTCGGCCGAGTAGCCAGTACATTCTTCTAGCTTTCAGTGCGAGCTCAGTCCTATTGTTTTTGACGACTTTCTTCCATCTGATCTTAGCACCAAGAATCCCAGCTTCATTTGACCATGAACGAGCTGCAGTTTTCAGAAGATGATTTTCTGGTAGTTTCGAGGTTGAACTCTGCTTTTCAGCATGTTTCATTCACAATGAAATTACTAAAAAACGAATGAAAACTTTATGAGTGATAGGAGAAGCGAATAAACGAAGAAATTATGGGGTTGCAATAATGTTGAGCAGGAGTATTTATTTCGTTGCTGAACGCAACTTCTCTCCACATTTCTTCTATCACTCATTCTGTCTGATGAGAGGTTCTAGCAGAGTGCAATTTAAAATATTAAGCAGTCGATAAAAAACACTTTGGATATTCGAAAGATAGATAATATTTTATCAATGTTTACAGTTTTTGCTTCTGCATAGAAATCATAATATGATGTTGTATATTATACAACAGGTATATGGATTGGAAGGCTCACACATTTGATTTTGAACATAGGTGTTACGCTGTAATGCCTAAACCGACCCCCGATGGCCACACAGTCACAATGATTGGAATGTTGGACAGCAACCCTCAAAAATGGACTCTCGTAGACGCGTTTAAATTAGCCGTCCTCTGCGACGAGTGGAAACTACGGGAAGGGTCTGGCATCAGCAGAGGGGACATTTACATCATTGACGCCAAAGGCTTCTCAGCAGCTCATTGCCTCCAAATCAACCCGTCGTTGTTGAAATCTACCGCTTCCTGGGTGCTGGTAAGAAGGATTTCAGTGTGAATTTTTATGAGTTATAGAACTATTGCCATAGCCTCGACAAAACAAATATCAATAGTTTTTCGGACAACGCAATTGACCCAGAATGATAGGCAGTGCGCATTTGCGCGGCCTACCCAATGGCTTCCCCTGCTATATCAACCAGCAAGGCCTGAGCGTGTCTGTAGCTGGATGGGTACCTTTCATATTTTTACCGCTTCCCAAAAGTGAAAAGCATATCACCACACCTCCTCTCATCATCAATATATTGTGTCAAAATGCTGTATTCAGCATACAATGAGCCCCATAGACAAGGGAATAGTGCCATTTTGGCTCATTAGTATCAATAATCGAAAAAAACCTGTTAACCGAAAAAATTATTATTTTTTATCAATATGCATAATTGAAGAGTAATTTAAATGGGCTTGTTCACTCTGGGACGGATGCAACTAGCCCCAAATCTCAGGCTTGCCTCGTTTAGGAGCACCTCCTGGGTGGTACTTAAACTTGTTTAGGCGCAAAAATGCATTTAAACCGTGGTTTATTCTTCTCATTTTGTAATCAATGCACCTTAAACCTGTGAATGTTATATGATTATGATTTAACTTCATCCTTAAGAACATTCAAAACAACTTTGCTCATCAAGGCTTGGCCTCCTTAACTTTAAGCAGGAAAGCCCAGGTTTGGGCTTGGAAAGACGGATCGTGTGTAGAGAACGTGTTTCAAACTGCCGGATCGTGAATGGGCCCCTTTAACTTGCAGCATCACGCGTTTTCCAGTTGTTAGAGGGTTAATTAAACAATTTCTAACAAACAAAACTAATAGGGGAAAATGAAAAAATCCCAAACGCTTTCCCTTTGCGAATACTTCTAAAATTCTCTTTAGTAACTAATATTCAATAACATTTACTCATTGTTTTCTGTAAAATTAGTGCAATAAAAAATGTTCTTTTATCGTTAACTTCTTAGACAGCACGACCAGGCCGACTTTCCAAGTTCCTGGTTTTCAACACGGAACCTTTCGTCAACACCTTCGCGAATAGAGTGGCCAGACCTCTACTTACGAATAAACTCAAGCACTTGGTATGTTTAACATTTTTTTGTTTTGGCATATGATAATTTAGAAGTTGAGTAGTTGATTCAATACTTGAATAGTGAGTAAATAGTGTTGTAGACCATAATTATTCAATTCAAATTTGCGGTAATGCAAGTATATTTTAAATGTAAATTTGGGGTGATTGTTTTCTACAATGATCCTTTGTAATCAACCAAAAATACATTTTGATTGGGGGAAAAAAACACTTGAGTGATAAGATGAAATCATGATAATGCTCTGATGTTTTCAGATAACATTAACTTTAAATTTAGTGTACGAGACATAACCATGCCATGTTTTTTTTTTTTTTTTTTCATGTAAACCGTAAAAATTTGGAAAATGACTGAATTTAGTTTAACGATAAGTCCAGTTTAATTGCAATCAATCCGTATGAGTCATTTCTTTGCGTCCATGTGTCCTTACAGAGCTACGCTTTGTGGGTTCTGACCTCTATCCCATCAATCTAAAAGGCGTCCCTCCAAAATATCAATCTCGACTATCCGCGCAATTCTGAAGTTCTGACTGACCACATTGCGGACGGCCAAACAGTGCAGGTGCGTCAGAACACGTGTGTTGATTCCCATTTCATTCTCCAGCAGCACTCGGATCTCCTTTAAAACTGGAAGAACAAATGGAAAATAAAACTCAATGCTATTAAGACGAAATAGTGTAGACTTCACCTACAAACGTCTCGTCACTGTGTCCGACTTGATTCTCAATGGAGATCCAGTGTCCAGGACAGTCCATTAGATATCCCGGTGTCACACTGGATGGAGAATTGCACTGGAATCATCTCATTTGTACAATCACTGGGAACAATCCGAGGAAAAACCTGGAAGTTAAGATACCTATTGACCAGTGATGTCATATCCCTCCATTCAAAGCGACTCCTGTATCTATCCTGTCTGGCAGTGCGTATGTGAGATCTTTCGCTCCGCCACTGACACAAGAATTAAAAGAGCCCAGACACTCCAAAATCGCATATTACGCCTAATTACGGGAGCCCCATTGTGTGTTCGCAATTCAACATTACATGCAGACCTAAATATTCCCTATGTTACCGAAGTACTGGCCAGATCCTACAATTGCTTTGCAAGTCGCACAGCCAACCACAGAAATCCACTAGTCAGCTCAATCTTCGAAGAATCTCGAACTCTACGTAGGCTAGAGAGAAATAGCTCAGTGACCTTCAAAATATGTACTCTTCCTAATCTTGACCATGATAGGATAATTAGATCCGACTATTTATATATTGTTTAGGTACTTGTTATCATCACACTTTTTGTTATTTTTATCGTTCACCTGAGTTACGTTATACATAAATGGCTCCTAGAAGCAACTTTGAATTACTCCATGTACGCTGTATTCTTACAAATGCGTCAGCCCCCCAAAGGGAGGGTACAAATACCTCAAGTTCCATGTGATTTTGTATAACTGGTCTTATGCATCGCACTTGATAGCGGTAATCACAATAAAGTAACTAATGAAACAGTAGACCAATAATCACAAATGCAGAACCCACCAATGCGATGGATGTGCAATGATGCTGCTATCTTGTAGGTGGGAGAAAGAGAGATTTCTTAAACTCTCCCTCAACATTTGTTGGTTCACCTTTCAAGATGCGTAGAATCCCATAATCGAATGAAAAAAAAAAAAAAAAAAAAAACATTTTAAAAATCATTCTGTCCGCCATCCGGAGCTTTCCTTCGAAACTACTGGAACAAAGTTTATGAAACTTGTTTAAAACGTCCAAATGGGCAGGGGATGGTCTTGAATCACTCGGGTCGTCGCACCAGATTAAGCGCTTCCAGGCTATTGTTGACTTTTTGGCAAATTGAACTGTGTATTTTATGAGCAAATATACTAATTCTTTTTCTTGTGCATAGCTCATCATTACCAGTGATTCGGACATCTCGAAACACATTGAACACGTCGATAATCTTCCATCGACGTATGGCGGGGAGGAGATGGACATTGTTTCTTTGAGCGGTAAGAACTGCTTACTATTCTATAATTTATTGGAATTAGGGCAAATTCACTTTAATGAAGAAAAGATCGCTCTAGGTCACCCATTTATATCTTTATACCTACTCCCTTTTTCCAAGATTCAGTAATATCACCGCAAGAATTAACAAGAAAAATCAACTGGCATCCTGCTATGAAAACGCTGCAAATTCTTTCACTGGTGTTTATTATTCAATTGGCTTGCGTTCATGATTTGAATTTATACTAAGCTTTGTAGTGTTCGTGTTTCACAGAGCGATTATTGAATAGGAGGAACACAAATATGATCAATCCAAATAGGTATTTTGGTCGAGAACAGATTTACGTGCTCTATGCTTATCTCCTGAAATTCAATCCTCCTCTTCCAGGAAATTCTTTCCTGGTTTGACCTACGGACCTGGGGAAGGACTCATTCGATTCCTCGTGGAGTGTTCTTCAAAAATAGTACAAATTTAGGCCGCCTTGACTTTTTTTTTTTTTTTTAGGTTTTTAGGGATTTTACAAAACTTTGACAGCCCTTAAAGGGCACTTTAAATTGAGTGAGAGAGCTGGCTCAAGAATTGGGGCGTCGTCGAACCAAGATGGATTTTTCCTGAAAATTTCAGATCTTTTGCTCCAGCCGTTTGGAAGAAATCGTGCGTAAGGCGTAAGGCGTACGGCGGACGGACGGAAACATTTTTATTGCAGATTCGGATTCTACACCCTTTAAAACGTAAACGTAGTTTTACAAACTTTGGTGTTTTGACCGATTTTTCACGTTTTAATCCTTTTGAGAATCATTGATGCTGCACTGAAAAGCTAAGAAATTTAACGCTCTTTGTAAGGATATCCTCAGATTGGTGATAAGGAAGTTACGGGCGTTTTCGTGACCTAAGGTAGAAAATAGGAAAAAACTACGTTTATGATGAGGTATTGGTAGAAATAAAAGAAGCCGATATAAATGTCTGATATAAAAGCTGTTTTCAGCAGATGTGGTTGAAGAACTGAGTCCCTACCATAACAATCTCAATGTCTCATGTCAGAGCAGCTAGCACCACATCAAATACCTGTGGTTTGATTGTCAGTCTCTCTATCACGATTCTCTCTGTCACCTTCCATTTGACAATCCATTGGGAAGCAAGAGTCCATTGAGAGCCATGGAGTGATTCAGGAGCAAAACCGTTCTTGACATCATGCTGAGAACTGCACGACAAAGTACATGTTGAACTTGCAGCGTTTAAATTTCCCAAAATAATATCAGACAATTAGACAATTGGGAACAGGGATGGGTTATTGGGAAATAACCCATCTGTTGACTTTACTAGAGCATGAAAGCAACGAATTTGAATTCCATCGCAGTTCTAATAATCCATTCTAACTCCCCTACATATGTTTTACAGAGCAATTCAGGAGCGCGTTGATATCTGGTGTGAAGAACATACTTCCTACTCTGGGCGAAACAATAGACGAATCCAAAAGACCGAAAACCAACGGATTTCCAAACAACCCTCATTTCGGAGCATTTGGATCGATCAAAACACTGGTCACCGACTGATTTGAAGAAACTAAATTCTATTGATGTAACATTCTTTATGCTAGCAGTTTTAAAGCAAAGGTTGATAAAGTCGTCAGAAATGAACATAATGTAAACTAGATGTTGAAAGGTACCTATGTTTGACACGATCAAGCTTATGTGAGTGTGATATTACATAGAACGAAGAATGCCATAATTGTTTTACAATAACTTTGAATTTAATCAACAATACCAAATTGAATGTACATGCGTCAGTACTCATTAACGGTGCTGACCAGTGTAATGCTATATCACCACCAAGTCCAACCTTACCAATCCTTCCGCGGGCCGTGGTTTGGAGACCCCTAGACTAAACCACCATTAAAGTGTTTAGAAAACCAAAACTGCTGCATCATTCCGTTTTAGTCCATCATTCTTTCAACTTGGTAAAAAACCAGACTTTGATATATGTACATTAAGGGAATGTCGATTTGTACTTGAGGAATGTTGAAGTTGATTTCAGAAATGAAACTGAATCAGATCTCGGAGACCTATTTATTCCCAAACTACCCACATTTTGTCGATCAAAACACTAGTCACCGACTAATTCAAAGAAACTACATTTGTGATGGAATGGTTAGTTGGCCCTTTCTCGATTCTTGAATCCGTCGCCTTGGGAGATGAATCAGACGCCTCCAATCGTCTGGAACATCCTCTGAGCGTAGCCGAACATTACACATTCCACTATTGTGATAATATTTATTACCATTCTTCTTCTTTCTTTGCCATTCTTTTACCGAATGTTGAAAAACACGTCAGAAGTTTACAACATTTAAAGTAGGAGTGTGTTTGGTCCACTAAAACTTCTGTTAGTGTGATATTTTTATCTGAAATGAAGAATATCATCGTTATTTTACTAACATTGTTAAAAGTATCAACAAAAACGCTGCCAATTCCAACACAAGGATTTATAATTTTTGAATAATTGCTTGTCAAAGCCCAATCAAATAATTTTTTTCGGAGTGGGTTTTTAAACATTTTTTTTTGTTTTGGTCGATTACAATGGTTCTTTATTGCAAATAATAAATCAAAGCGACCTTCGGATTCTTGCTAGGGCATCAAGATACCATTAGGGGTGGGTTTGATAGAGATTGGATATGGTTGATTTGAACGACTGTTCGATGAAAATTCTTCATTTTCTGTATAGGAAAGCGTTTTGTCAAGAACGAACCTCTTATTCGTGTTTAGCCCGTTAGAGAACCCCCTTAGCGGTGAGATCGTTATTACCATTTTATGGATTATTAGGTTCACATCAGAAATCTTGTGAAAAGACCTGGCAATGAGAATTTGGGGAGATGGTAAGCTCAGTCCAACTCTTACATTACCCGGCTGAAACAATAGCTGAAGGAATTTAGGATTGGTCATTGTCATAATATTTCTAGTTGACTAGTAAACTAATATTTGAGTAGTAAACTAATATTTCTTGTATTCAAACATACAGTGCTCAATCAACATAAGGATAACATAATGGCTGGCTGACCATTGACACGAGGCCATGCTATAAACAAATGAACAATTTTTCCATATGTAGATAAATACAGATATACACCGTATATACTCGTATGTACGATGTCAAACTACCGTTCAACTAACTATACCACCATATATTGGAGTGGGTGCTGGAAGGTGTTGAGTATTCAAAATTAGGGTACCTGATATCCTCTTCAAATTGTTGTAAAGGAGGTCTAAAGGAATAGGATGGTGTGAGGGGAGGGGAGTGGAAGTGCCTCATCTTAATTCTAGCTTTTGAACGAACCCAACGGTGGTTTTGATTCAAAATTGTCCGTATCTTGACTCTCAGCCCAGTTGTGGGCCTAGTTTTCCATCTGCTAATATCTCATAGCCAGGTAATTTTATGCCTGGTCAGATCCGTTTCTCAAACAGAATGGTTCTGAGTTTACAATTGCCCAAGAAAATACGGATTCTGACACTTTTTTCTAGACATCGAAGCGATGTCTAAACTTGTGATTTTTGGTTCGTGTAAATTCAGAAGAATTCTTCAAAAGAACGTACCTGGATGTCCTCGTTCCGCATTGGCTTCAAATGCTCTGTGAATCCCACAAGAAAACCTCCTCTTTCCAGATCCATCTATCTTAGATCCATTTCTCTAACAGATTGATCCCGACTGACATTTCATCGAGTCTAAACTCGAATATTTTGATTCGTTTAAATTCAGATTTCTTCTTTAAAAAGAACCTATCTGGATGTCCTCGTCCTACATTGGCTTCAAATGCTCTGTGAATCCCACTAACAGCACTACTTTCACCGCCTCAACCTAACTAAATGGGAACGGGAGATCGTGATATTTCACCACGTTGGTTTTGGCGTAGAAGTTAACACCCAATGGGATGGTCGATTTGGTTTTAATTACGCCAAAATATAGTATGATATTATCAGAATGTCCAACAGTTTTGAACAACAGGACAAAATGCTGGTTCACCAAGGCAGGAATACATCGCCTAAAGATATTCAACAGCAGTTTATTCTAGTTTCAAATGCTTACGGTGAGTAATTATTGATGTGGTTGAATGTTCATTCAATAACAGATGTTGTCGATCCAAAGTAACCTATCTTTCTATGCCAGAATATAATTATTAATATTAGTTGTCAAACATTAAAACTCTTCACCAATGGAAACACAGAAATGTGAATTGAAACACGTATATTTCTACTCTCCTAACGAGGATATCACTCCAACCCTTCGTCAGGAAATCGTATGTAGAGGGATATTAGTGGACACTAGTAATTGGTGACAAGGGAACATATATGAATCACAAAAGAACTGAATACAGAAAAATCTTTGTCTCAATAAAAAACTGGCTTTTCAGACTGGGGATTGCAAAACAGTATTTACAGATTTATGCTGATTGAGTCAAAACAACGACAGTTTTCAACTAGCTGTCGTGAAAAATCATTTCTACCATATTTTTATATTCTCACTGTCGTCATTTCAATGATATTTAAAATCATCGAACAAAACAAGGAACAGAACCATCATTACGCTCTGATTCTATTTTTCCCTTTTCAAGAATGTATTACGTACCAAAGTGGGCAAATGGTGGTACAAGTGATATGTAAAAGTACTTCTTTTTTTGATTTATTGATTCTTTGAGACCGTTTAAGTATAATAAACATACCTCAATGTAAAGAAAATTAATATAACACTGCATTTTGGTTTATTATTCAATAATCATTGTAATCGTTCAAAAAAAAAAAAAAATTCTAACCCCCCAAAGTAATTCTAATTCTAACAAACACCAAAGTTTGTAAAATTTTTGGTTATTCAACTTCAATCTAATGGGCTTTCTCCAGCAAAAGGCCTAAAATTAGTCTAAAACCTCAGCTTTCCAATGGTGTATTCAAAAATTATTTTATAAGTTTTGAGAAACATTTAGTGACCTATGGTTTATTATTCAACCAATCGCTATTGAAAAAAAAATTCTAATCCCCCTGAAAATTTCATGGTTTACGTTTAGGGTGTAGAATCCGAATCTGCAATAAAAATTATCCGTCCGTTATATTCAAAAATCTGAAATTTTCAACGAAAATCCATGTTGGTTCGACAACGTCTTCAAGCTCTCTCACTTAATTTAAAACCCTTTAAGGGTTGTCATCGAAAAACCTCAAAAAAAAGTCAAGGCGGCCTGAATTTTGTTAAACGCTCCACGAGGAATCGAATGAGCCCCTCCCCAGGTCCGTTCAAACCATTCCCGATGTATGGCCCGATTTATGGTGCCAACATTTGCGTTATTTTGGTTTATTATTGTTTTTGTTTTGATATCAGTAACTTAGTGATGTAGTAATGTGGATACTGGAGTGAACTCCTAAAAGGCTTTGTAGCCGATACACGGGTAGCATTCTGATACGCATGAAACGCTGCAAATTCTTTCACTGGGGTATATTATTCAATTGGCTTGCGTTCATGATTTGAATTTCTACTTAGCTTTGGTGTGTGCGTGTTTCACAGGTGATAGAGAGATTATTGAATTTCAGGAGGCACAAAAATATGATCAACTTATCAATCCAAATAGGTATTTTGGTTGAGAACCAATTTAAGTGCTCTATGCATATCTCCTGAAATTCAATAATGCTCTATTTGAAACACGCACACTCCAAAACATATTTCATGAACGCAAGCCAATTGAATAATAAACCCCAGTGAAAGAATTTGCAGCGATATTTTCCAGAACTATCCTACAATGGAGGTAGTTCGCTTTTTGAAGATTTGGGTGTATAAATTTAAACTTCTGTGTGTTGCAAGGTCACCAGTTGATCAGAAAAGCACTATGACGTGATCATGTCCATGATGTGACGAGGCCGCACTAATCGCTTTGTGTGAAGTCGTCTACAACGAGGGGGTTGAAATAGTATTCGTTGCGTTGCACAAAGATGTTGAGGTTTATGGTGAGGATTCTCGAAGGAAAGTCCAGTCCGAAATCATGGTATATCGTCTCATTCCTGACAAACGGAGGTGTTTGCGCTATTCGACGTTAGAGTATGGCATTCTGCTGTTGCTCCAGTCTCCTGAATTGTGAGGGTGAGCAGGTGCCCCATATATTGATAGCATACATCCAAATTGGTCGAATAAGGAATTTGTCAATTTATTATTTTGTTGGGCAGTGAAACATGGCGGCTGTCCAGCATGGATTTCAGACTTACGACCCTACTTTGCACTCTTCCTTTCAGCTCCGAGACATTTTTTTTTAATGTGAGCTGCTTATCTGAGAAAACTTGGCTTATAAAGATATTTATGCGGCTCATTGTATTTGAGGTAGTACGTATAAGTCACAACACATGTCTGAAGAGTTAATTTTGACCCTTCATTTGGTGCACCATTGACCAAGCACATCAATGAGCTCCTGACATCGGCGTGTTGCTTCAATCGAGTCCCCATGACACACAGCGTAGACGAGATCGTCAGCGTACATTCCGGAGAATTCTTGGTCAGCTGGGAGAGGTATGTCGTGACAGTAGAGAGAATAAAGGTAAGGCCCCCACACGCTTCCTTGGGGTATGGATGCCCTCTGTTTTCTTGTTGTGGAGTGCTCATTTTGAAACGTCACAACGAATGAACAGTCGGTTAAATAGTGTTGGACCATGGAATACAAGTTATTGGGAAGGGATTTTCGGCAGTTTCAAGTTTTAGAAACTCCCCCTCTGTTAATTTTAATTCGGTTTGGAAGTATTGTTATAGAATTAATAAATATAGATACAAAGCTATGGAGTTCAATCTCTCAATGTTCCACAATGGTTGCAGTAGTTAGGGAGCCCAGAATTTTGCTCCTGGACCCAGAATCTCTCTCCACAGCTCTGGTGAAAGTAGTTGTAATGGAAAGTGTACAACAAATACATGTATTTGTGCTTGAAATTGTACGACAGTACTAGTTATCAAGTCTCCATTGAAGTACAAGAATTCAATTACTTTTACTTGTGAAATATCCAGTGAAGGTAGTACCACCTGTCATTTCCACTTGATCATTGTACTTGAGTTCTAGCAAGAGGTGTGTCGGTACAGCTGTACCAGGACTGAGACACCTAGTGTCACATCCAAACGGTTCCAATCGGTGACAACAATCTAATCGTTCCCGGTATGGTTCCACGGACCGTGAAGGTCTGTTCCTGTTACAGTTCCCGCCCGATAAAACCTGAAAACACAAAACGGCCCAATTCGTCGTCAAACTAGTTCAACCAAACGCTCCGACGTCACAGACCGGTTGTGAACGATCGAGCAAATGGGTTCCGGCATTTGCGGGCGAGATTCCTTGTTTTTCTTCGTCGTCCGGGGTAACCGCAGGAGCCGCAGATCGGTCACCCGGCATCACTGGAGCAAGGACGTCACTGTCAGGAAGCAGAGGAGACCCGACCGGACGACCTTCTCGCGGTACATCCTAGGAAAAATCCACCCATACTTGCCGAGAAAACAACGGTACAGCATCCGTATAACCTTTAGGCGGGGGCAATGCTAAATCAACCGGGCTCGGTTCAGCTGACCGAATAAAAATGCAATACTTGTGAGATTCCTTAGGAAAACGTGTTGAATTTAGGATAGCCAAATCGAACCACCAAAATCAATTTTGGGATCGATTTCACAATCGGCGGTCTGAAATCGATTGTAACAATTAATAGAGGACGAACAATAGTTTTTTTTCCAATTTTTGTTTTATTTTGTGGTTTACTTTTAAACTTTTAAGATGTCTAGATTAAGAAAATTTGATGTCTGTCCGCCGTGTCACGCGTAACTGCCTTAAAAATAGTGCAAATGATATTGAACTTTTAACCAGGAGCCGACATGGTGCCCGCAAGGTTTTCAGTTTAATCGGGCAAAAGCTGCGGTTGTTTCACTTTACTTTTTTCGTCAAAATCGGTAATCAAGTAAATTTTTCAAAAGTACCGTAAAATTGTAAGTAAAACCTGAAATTGTGTAAAGGTGTAGTTCGAATATCATCAAGATCGTGCGATAATTGTAGCCTTTGCATGAGCAAATGAGGTATATTTGAAACACCGATAACTTCTCTAAAAATCGTCCAAGTGAGTCGAAATTTTTATTTGGAAATTTTTGTATCAGCCACTAATACTCACCATTCGGGGATCTGATCCGCCAGAACCACCGTGACCTTCATTGTACGGTCGACTCCATTCGCAGACGAGCGGCATCACTGTTGAATCAAGTATTTTCCGAAATATTCATCTCCCTATTGGTTCATAATTTCATAAGAAACGTCTTGGGGCATATTTAATTATTGGGCATTGTTCATTTTTGTTACGGGTTGTCAAAGTTAGAGTTCATCCACTCTGTGACGGTACGACCTCGTGAGGTGGGCACCAATCCATTTTGAACCATAGACCCCTCCTTTGTTCCAGGGTCATATCTTCCAGAAAATCAAATATTTCATTCCCCAGGAGCTGCAATAACAAATCCGTAACAAGTCCATAAATCAAAAACACCTCCTAAGCCGGCGGAAATTTTGGTATCAGCCACTAATAACCTCCATGCTCTGATCCGCCAGAACCACCGTGACCTTCATTGTGCGGTCAACTCCATTCGCAGACCCTCTGCATCCGCGAGAACGGGGGACACTTTGAACAGTTCGTGGGAATTGAAAAAAAAAAAAAAAAAAAACCAAATGTGCTTGAAAGTACGAGTTTTTGCATAAAATCTCAATTTTCTCAAGAAAGTTAGTTGGGTTGTGTCTTAGTCACCATGTACGAGTACTTGCCACAGATTTAATTCTCCTTGTTAAATTTGTTCGGTTTCTCATGTAACTGAAACCTCAATGAATGGAAGCTACTTTGGTCTACATTGATAGCTTTACATGATGGAATTTCTAATACAGAAATAATTGTGATCTTCATATTCATTCATATTTTCCTTGTTCTTCAATTATGTGTTGTTTTGGAAACATATAATGCCCTGGCTGCATTTAGATCTATGTTGTGTGTTGTAGAAGGATAGGGAAAACATAGCCATTTCAAGCTTATACGTGGCTCATCTAACTAAAATAGTACGTTATAGGGCGTTTCTCCACTGATTTTCTATGCAAACTCCCCACAGCCTACATGAAATCAATTTCGCCCGCTCTTAGCGACAACACGCCCTCACAGACACCATCTGACCTTTTTTTCCCCAGTTTAAACCGTAACATGCGGCGGCAATGCACTCAACCATATGTAGAATGAGGTTCAGACCTTCGAGGAGATTTTTTCCTTTCCGATCGCAGGTGGAAATTGGGCGGGGCTTTTCATGGCTGGAAAATGGAGAAAAGTGGGTTGGGTTTTCCAAGCTGGACGGGGGTAGGGCGTGGGAGCTGGTCCGTGTGGTATGTGTCTGTCTGTGTCAACTGTCGCTACGGATGTTGAATAGAAGGTCTCCGGGCTGAGTCGAATGAAGTGGTCAAGGGCTATCTTGAAATTCGTGAGCAAAGAGTTAGGAACTGTTCTCTTTCGATTGTTTAGTTTTATTGTTGATTTGTTCAACTTCAATCAAGAGATTAATTTCATTAGTGAACTGTTTTAATCGATTATGTTTCGTTATATTATTTTTAGTAATGAACCTTTGTAATTGACCAAGAACAAAATGCCTAACCCCCTCAGCCCTCCGCTGTTAACGATTTGATTTGATCTAAAATACGTGGATTCCAAAAATCGACGTCCTTTTTTTGTTTAAATTTATTTGGTCCAAATCCCTCACAATGGTAATGTACCTTTATGACAAGTAGGTATTGGAATTTAGTAACTTGACACGGTTATAAGTCTTTTTCATATTATGTTAAGTCGCAGATCAGTCTGGGATGATAGGGATGAACTGGAGGATGTATCTTGGACGTCGGAGTTGCTGTGATGAGAGTACAGTCAGTTCCTCAGCAAACGTCAGCATAAATCCGTCAGGATAACTCCTTGGTCTTAAGCTTAACCTACTGAACCAAATTGGACGAAAATTATCTGGGACCGGTATTCTCAGCATTATTTTCAATGAACTGATGAGCTTCAGCAGAAAACAAAGCAAATAACTTGCAAAATTAATTCAGAACCATTCACACTTCGAAATGAAAAATACCGTATCGGTAGACGGCGAAGTGGTTATGGCGGTGTCGCACAGTGGGGCAAGGGCGTCAAAAATACGATTTTCTGAAATTGTCGATTTTGAGTAGCTGTTTAATGATTATCACAGTATATTAGCCACAGAATCTGGTAACATTGAGGATTTGGGAAGAAACTCAACTAAAATTCCCTGAATCAAGAGATCCAAAGTCAAGAGATTGGTGATTTGAGTAAACGTGAGGTAAGTCGTCAGGAGTCAATATGCGAGGTGAGAAACATTGTTTATTTTTGCATCCCTAGGACCCGGAACAATAAAACAAAGCGGGCAAAACCTGGATAACAATATTTGAGCGCAAAATATGAATTAATCGATAAGGATGGGAAGAGGCAGTTCTACAAAAAAGCTAAGCTTTCTGCCGGAATGAGGAAGGTTTCTTCTCCAACCTAAGACTTGCTTCACATAAAGGAAAAAATCATCGGCCCCTACCTGCCCCTCCGGCCGTAGCACAGCTGGGAACCATGAAAATAGTCCAAAAAACGGGAATTCCAGAACAACGGATGAGTACGATCAGAAAATCCAACTTGGTTTTGTTTACTCAACTGTCACAAATGCTTGGTCCCCACTCAAATCTCGTTTAGTCTGTGGTCAGTCTAATTAAGAACGTTACCCGAGCCCAATAATAAATACCTCCCAGTGAGTGAGGAAGCTAAGGAACTGTTTAATACCAATTTTTTAACTTTCAAATACTAACTATACTAATATGGGAAAATTTACATCAGCTTTATTTAATTAGCTTTAATCCGTCATTGGGGACTTTATATCATCAAATCTATAACGTATCATCTAGATACCGGTTTTTGATGATTTTTTTTAGGCCCTTTACCTCTTTTTCATGGTTGTTTCCAAAGGTTCACTATAGAAAATATCTAAAATAAATAGGAGCATAGTTATTCTAGTGATCATCGTTAAATTTCCCATACGAATAGAGATTTTTGCCGAGAAATGACCATTTGGGCCCACTGTATGTCGTTTTCTTCGCGTCCTACTGGAGTCAGGACCGAAAAACTGTAGATTATGCCCGTTAGCGTGGGTGTGAGGTTTCAATCTCACTTAAAACACTTTCTGCCACTGAATATGTTTGCCTGGGGCTCCACTGCAAGCAGCTTGTCGAAGACGCAATTCTGGAAAATGGCTTTTAGGCCTCTCGAACTATAGTTTTATGAGCGGTCTCCACTTTCGTTAGACTCACTGAAGCTCAGACAGCGGATATTATCCCTTTCATGGAAACCGGTAATTTGACGTGAACCACCCGCAGGTGGAAAAATGTCTAGGTCAACCTTCGCTTCGGCCATCAGGATCGTAGACTTGGATGGATTTCATGTTTGAAAGCCCTCGGACAGGTGAAATGGCGCCGTAAAACCTCCTAAAGGCTCGACCTCACTGACTTTGGATGAATTGGGTAGGTAAGGAAACGAAGTAAAGAACAACCTACTTGTAGGTTAGGTCAAATTTACGGCTCATTGAAGGATTTTTTTTTCAGCTAATGGGTGGTTTTGCAATGACAAAACAACTTTTGCTTAAAAAACGAAATAATAACAACTAGTTCACGCTTGGGTACCTGGCAATGTTACAGGTGCTTCAACAAGAATTTAAGAAAAAACTAGGCGTCCAAAGACGGTTGGACGACATCCCATGAGTCCATGGGCCATTCTATATCCGTGATGTGACAACTTAACATTATTACGTTGGAAATCCTTCGATTTACCTGAAATTATCATGCTATCATTCAATTTCCAGCTTCCTAGTTTGATTAAGACAGATTAGCCCTTTCGATCACTTAGCTGATCGGATGTTTGGGCTCAACACGTGATCATGGTCTAAATTGATAAACTACTAGATTTCATATCACTCTTTCCCTCCAATGAGGATTAAGTCATTGAGTTTTGTAGACACTCTTCTAGGACAAGTGGAACTCCCTAGCAGATCTGGAACTTCTTGAGTTGGAGTCTTGAGGGCGACCGGTAGGAACCTCGCTTTGTGCTGAATTCAGAAGCTGAATCAGAAGGCGTTGGGTCATTGGTTGGGTCGAGGGGATGTTTAAAGGAACTGTAGTTTGCCCACCATCGTCATGTCCCACTCTTGCAAATCCTGGATTGACATGTACTCTACTTCCAACACCGAAGGGTCTTATTAACTTGAACGCATGCCTAGCTGTATTAAAAACTTTCGTGGGGGAACCTACCTAGATGGAAGAGAGCTGCCACGAGACGATCTTCTTCGAAATGAAAAGGTTCGTCCACGCGATGTCGCATTTGTCAATGCACAAAAGCGATCGAATTGAATGAATACCCGTTCCCATAAGTCCATGTTACTAATCTTGGGAGCTAAGGAAGTAGTGCACCAAATTGTACCTTTCTCTTTTTGACGAAGTCACTCTAAAGCAATGTTTCGTCAGTAAGTGGATCCTATTAGGATTGAGCCAGGGAGAGGTGGGACAACCTCAAACATTCTGCTCAAACATACGAAAGATCTCAACCAGTTTTCGAGCTGGTTTTTTGTTAAATCGGTCTAGATAAAAAAAAAAAAACACATTTATAAGTGTTTATACGAGTAAGTGTGACCATATAAGTAACGGACATAGGGACTTCTCTACATTACTTACCAATTTTTATTTGGCAATTTCCAGAAGGGTTGCATGGGTTGGACATGCATTTACTTTAATTAACTACGTGATTCATTAAGCACGCAACAGAAAATAGGATCTACACCTTTCTATCAGGAGGATTTACCAAGAGAATACTCCAGCCCCTTTCCATATTGTTCCCCACCAACCGTGAAGTTGAATTACTTTGGGTCAAACGACACTCAGGGATAGAAGGAAATTTAATTGTTGACCGAATGACTAAGGAGGGTGCCGAAGATGGACAATTCCTAGAAGTTGAGATGGAAGAGGTGGACGAAGTTGAGGAAAATAGGGGTGGAAGCTTTCTTGCAGCCTATTCTCCGAATCCGGCGATCAGTGAAGCAAAGAAGGCTTTCTGCTACCCCTGAGGGAAATTTTTTTATATCGGTGCAGCCTACGGTACCTATTCGACCATGAAGGATAAGTTTGCCTTTAACATAATCAACATTTCATTTATCCTCCGGCATAGCATCCAATACATCAATAATATGACTAAACTTATCTGGAAGGATGAGTAACAGGTAAGAAAGCTTTTCTTCTTGTGTCACTGTCTCACCAGTATCCTTTAATGCACTTACGTGCTGCTCAAATCGGCTGAAAAAATCCTGAGTATTTTCGCTATCATCAAATCTTAAGTTTGGAATTCTTATCTTTGCTAGAACCCTCATCATGAGACTCTTTCGAAGGTAAACTGACTCAAGAACCTTCGACATGCCCTGAGCAGTCCCCTCATGAGCGATCTCGTCCAAAATCTTATCGGTTACTGCATCCACAAGAATGCTCTGTACCTTAACATCAATTTTTTCCCAGGCCGACTTAAGCGCTTTTTCTGTTGGCTTTTCCGCTTCCAAAACTGAAAACCAGTCTTAGCATTTTACAAACAAAATAAACCGAAGGCGGAACTTTGAATAATCGGTTCCGTCGAACCGTTTAGGGTTCATCTCATCATTTCTGCCATGATTGTTGCAAGCACTCTCCGCAATTCCTAAACTTCCGAAAAGAAAACAACAGCGAAAAATTGGAGAACTGTTACAAATTTTTACAATTTTAAACCACGCTCTGCTACCATGTTAAAATAAAAGAACTGCACATAATTTAAACAGAAAACGTTTCAATATTCCTCACAAAAGAGTACCGCACTTCGAAAACATACAAACGTCAAGATAACAAGATACTTATCATTCTAGTAGTAGATCGTCCCATTTTCATAGCCATGCTTGGGTGGCATACGGTGACTTATACTTATTTATTTATTTATGATACGGGTAAGCCCAATTTACAGTATTCAATATTTAGTTGTCAGCGACAAGAAAACGGAGTTCAATTATTATGAATTATTTTCCTTTTATTATTTTATTTATGAATTATTATCTTTATATCCTTTCATTCAAATAGAACAATTGGTAACGAAGGACTTCGGCAGAATCATCGGGCGAATGAGAGCAAACCATGGGGTTTGAGATACCTATCTCTCCGGAATAAATTAAAGGGATACTCCAACCTGCTCTAGATGTGGTCACCCAAACGAAAATTTGGAGCATTCGATTACGGAATGTGGCGCATTCAGTGACAAAAGAGTAGAAATGTTCAATAATATAACGGAGAATTTGGAAAATCCTTTTAGTTATTTTACAACTTTTTATAAGAAAGACGTTATTATTTACCTATTAGAAAATATTTGATTTTATAAAGGAATGTAATACATGTACTTGAAAAACTTAAATGTGAATGACTATATAGGCAATTAATGCCAGTAAATTTAAGACCAAACTTTTAAAAACTACTGATCCGTGTCAACTTTGAAATTGCGATGTTCAAGTGCAACCGGATGTGTCGGGAAAACCAAAAGTTCGTCGATGGGTATTTGAACCTGATACGTTTAATGCCCCTGATAAAACGCTCCTAGCAGGGTTTCCCAAACCGCATCAGCATCCACGGTCCCGCCTCAGTATCATCCTCGTCTGGGATTTCTACGCCCCAGTCGTGCCCTCTATCGCATGCGATATCTTGACGTTCGAACCCATTTAAGATACAATGAACTTTCAAGATTCAATGAATCGCTCATATCTCGCGGACGGCCATCCGGGTCGAACTTTCGTGGACGTTGTAAGGAGTCTGGAGGGGAACCGCGGCGACCCTGGAGTCCGCGAAGCCCGGAGGGGACCAGCAGATTGGCAACTCAGGCTCACATCAAATCGCGGTCATCCCTTGAGCAGTCGCGACCTATTTAACGACATTAACCGCGCCGGCACAACAACCGCTAAACCCATTCAAATTGTTTTCAATTTTCAACTGCAATAAATCACTGCGATATTAAACTGACATCGAAATGGACCAATTTTGCTCTGTTATTTTGATGTTCGTAGTATTTTTCGTACATCGGACTCACGAATTCGGTTTCAACCCGCTGACGTTCGTTAAGAACTGGTCGCTGAAGGGTTCAGCTTCGTACCCGATGCCTAAAGGTTTCCTCGATACAGTAAGTATTTTGGTCTAGGTGCATCACCGCAATTTATCGTTCGTTGACAATAATGTTATGCTTATGTGTCCCAATGCAGCAAGTCATTATCAGTAAAGGACGCCTATTAAAATTGATCTAGGGGGGTGGGACAAACCAAATCTATTAGTTTGTATATCTGCCTGTATCTCATGAGTTAGTGGGCACTGCCGCACCACGAAATACTGGTTCTCATTTTTAGCCTGACAGGCACGTCAGAGGGAATACTGCTGTATATACTACCCCAATAATCTATACTACCCCACACTACCACCGTTCTAAGACCGAAACAGTGAAAAACAGAAAGGTGTACGTCTATGTGTATGTGCGCTTTTGACACATTTCGTCTACACTGCGTGCCCTGACCAGACAGCAAATCTTAAACGGTTTTCATGATTCTTTTCCCCTTCTATATCAAAGTTACTTTAGTTGAGCAAGAATTTTCACGGCAGAAGAGAGGAACGTGTTTTTTTCTATACAAATTTTGTAACCGCTGATTACGCTACAATTCTCCATCGATTTTCATGATACTTGTTTTGTTAGATCCTAAGTCTAGTGTTGTGGTACAAGAAACCTTGGAAATTTTGCTTTTGATGCCAGGGAGGGGAATGGTAATAGCCAATCCAACTGAGAATTCTAAACTGACTGATGTCATTCTTTTGTTCAGTAAGAGTTTGGTTTTGTATTGAGAAACATTTCAGCCCATTCAATTTTCATTATGAAAAGGGGTGAATGGAGGGGGTAATACTGATAAATCGTTATTTCTTCTCTATTTTCATTTGATTTTATTGATTTGAAAACTTTTTTTTGTTCATGTATTAAGAGCATTGGCCTAGTTATGAAACGGATTTAAGATCTTTTAAAGCTAACTATGGAAGAGCCGAGTGGAAGGGGTAATACTGATAAATCACAGTGTCTTCAATATTATTAGGTATTTCAGCCGATTCTCGTCCTTTTTTAGTTCGATTAAGAATTTGGACGGTTTTAAAAAATATTCATAAGTGAGACCTTTCAAAAACCGGACTTATCGGAGACTTCCTGGTGCAAGTAATGTATGCAGTACATACCAATATGTTTATTATTGGCAATGTTTATCGTTTTTTCCATATCAATCGAAAAATACCTAACTGTAATTAGTTTGGCAGGTGTTTATGGAAAATGACATTATTTTGAAATTAAAACTAAAAGTGCAAGCTAGTAAGAACGAGATTTTAATCTCAATTCTAAGTCTTCTTCTGAATACAAATATAATATATTATTATATAATACAAAATACAACATATAATATTATTATATACATGTATGTATATAACATATAATATTATTATATGTTTGTGCAACCGCAGAATGAAGTACATTGGTATGTTGACGATATATTGAATGAAGTGTATTGTATATATTGAGGGATGAAAATCGTAGGGAAACATCTATAGTCTAACTCATACATCCTCACACAGACTAGTCTATAACGTAAAATTCGAACGGAAATTTTGATTTTGGAGAAAAAAACTTTTCACATTGAAAATATGAGAACAAACCTTCTGCTAACTACACGTAGCCTCGGGAGTAAAAGAAAAAAATTACCAAAAAATGATTGGGCTCACCCATTGTAGGTGTTGACTTGAGAGGAATGTTCCAAAGTAACGAACTGTTTAACGTTCTGAAGTTGTGGACTATTTGTGAATACTAATAACTCAACTCGGTAATAATCGGCTTCCATTTCATCAATTTCTGAGATTTACTTTGATATAAACAAAAAGAAATCATAATAGACGAGTTTGGTGAAATTTTTGAAGTTGGCGAGTCAGCTGCCTACACTCAAATGGTGCCCCAGCAGTAAGCAAGTTGACGATAGAAGTTTGAGAGCATCAAATATACTTGAAGAGGGAAAATGGGCGGACAGAAATGATTTGTGGGCAGCTCACCCTTGACACGTTTATTTCAACCCTTTTTTAAATTCATTTAAAATCTTTAAAAAGTCAACTTACAGTTTTTTTTTACTTATCTCAATACTCTACATATCCATTTCAAAGAGTAATCATTCATCTCAATCCTTTACAAACTTATTTCAACAGTTAACCTGAATCCTTCCAAAACTGTTGTAATAGATAAGTAAATGCGTTAACTTTAAAACGAATCACCAAAGGGTTGAAACAATTTTGTAAAACCTATTTATAGGTGATAATAAATACAAAAAAAGAGTTATACAGTCTCAGTTCAGTCAGCATCCATGGCGATTATTATAGATTAAACAATCGATTATGCATTGCGATATAAATCTATTGTATCAACTAAAAACGGATTAGGATTCTCCGAGCACATGAAGAAAACGGGTTCCAAGAGAAATTGATCAACAATATCCCATATCGTTAGAAACGGCTTGAAGTTGATATTTGTCGTCAATAATTTATTCCGTAGCCCGAATTTGAGTCAAAACATGAATAAAATAGTGGGCAAATTTGTTCTTGAATTTCAGTCAATTGTATTTCAAAATACTGTTGTTGGATTTTGAATATTGTTTGGAAAGCAGAGTATTTTTTAGAAAACTAGTTGTTTAACCCCGAATTATAAATTTAAATCTGCTCTGATTTGGAATATATCAAACAAAGAAAGAGCGCAATTTGGTCACGGTATGAATTCAAGTGGGTGCAGAGAGTCGGTGTGTGAACTATAAATTTGAAGCAGGTAAATCGCTTTCTTCTTTACTAGTGAAATAAATTAAACGAAATCCCGAGACTCAATATATCGTTTTTGTAAATTAATGTCCAAATGAATAAAGTTTAAAAATACTCACGAGTTAGTCGACTATATTACGAGGGGGTTCTTTAGTTGAACGACCTGGAAAGTCATTGAACTGTCGTGAAAGCTATTTCTGTATTCCAATCCATTGATGAAAGGACAGAAGGCGGTAATCACGTTTTCCTCATGAGATTCATTCATCTTATCCTGTTGTGTAATGTTAATAGTATGACTTCTAAAATATTAATTTGAAAACAGTACAAATTTCTCGAAAGCACGAGACCAAAATGATGATTCACTGTTAGCTTTGGGATAAACTGAGGGGGTGAAGAATAAATATTCGGTATTGGCCGGGTTTGATATTGGCCAATTTTATCCAGCATGTCCATATGAACGAATTTTAAAAATTTATTATTTTAATTTATGTTCAATTATTTTAGATATTAGGCCTTTAGGGAGTAAAGAAGTGACTAACACGCGTATTTCAAACAAAAATTCTCTAAATCATTTTCCGCTGTACGAACAAATTTGTGGTCAGTCTCCACGTTTTTGGTTCTTTCACCAAACATTAGCACATTTTAATTAAATTTTAATATATTTTTCAGCAAATATACCAATCTTTCATATTAAAAAGATTTCAACATTTTGGAATTTGTATTTTTCTTATCTTAAAAATAGTTATTTTCCGAGAAAGCCATCTGAGCTTTAATTGTGAAAATTTGGGAATCAAACTGCCTAAAATCGGATTTTATTATGAAAAAAGCCCTGCTACGCAGGTTAAAAGAAATAGGTGAAACAATTGATTTATTGAAAAATCAAATACATTTCATCTAGCAATTTTACATATCAATAAATCGTTTTCAAGAGGGAGTTTACAGCAAAATCTAGCCCTTTATTATATAGCTCAATTAATCTGAGGCTAAACTAAAAAGATTTCTACGTCATTTTTTGTCAAAGTTTGAAATTTGTGATCCTCAAATTTTTCTTCAACTTTCTTAAAAGGATGTTCCCAGCAATTCATTATCCTCTTTTGTCCTGAGAGAGAAAGCCATCTGAGTTCTCTTCTATTTTAATTACTTAACTGCTTCAGTATGCGGTATTTCATTCAAATTGATCTCAACATCCAAGATTGGGACTTTTCGGTTAGTGAAGTTGATGTGGGCTGAAATTTACAAACTTGTAGTAACGTTGGTTTGCTTGCAATAATCAGATTTCAATGAGGTAGGATAATAACATTAAAAGACAAAAAATTATTTAAATTTTCACACTATGATTTTTTATATAGTGGATTTTCACACTCTATTGTGTGAGACGCATAATTTAAATTTTTTTTGGAGTAGTTAAATTTTTTATCGCAAATTTCCTGGCTGAAAAATTTCATAAATATTAAATTTTTTGGTTTAGATATGTAACCCTAGGGAAGAGTATCTCAATTTATAATACTAAATTTCGACTAAACTATAACCAGACCTAATCAATTTCGTTACAGTTCCTAGAATTTAACTCGGGATCCTATGTTCAATCGAAAGGTTTTAGATTAGGGTGAAAGGAACATTAATCAGGTCCGTTTACGTGATTTCTGTGAAACTATGATTCTTGAGAAAGAAGAAGAGAAATAATTATATGCGATATCAACTGAAAATCATTATTGACTTGTCAGTCAAAAATCGTCGTTTTCCAAATAATCTTAAAATGCGTGAACATGATTTTAAAACATCTCTATTTTTTAAAAGCCACGCCTTATCTATTATCTCATTTATTCAATTCACTTCTCTTCAAGGCCTACTTAGATTGGCAAGCTAGACAGTAATTACGAGCTTCTGGATAATTCATTCATGACAAATGGGGAACAACAGTGAACGAATTTTTTAAAATTGCGGGTAAACACTAGTTTATTATTGGCTAGGCGGGTATCGAAGGAGAAAACTCATGTACGCTCAGGTTCGTTGGGTGAAAAACCCAAGTTTCTAATTTTTACAGTTTTTTTCCGGGCTAAGTGGAGGGTTTTATTGGTTTTCGAAGATTATTATCTTCAAATTACTTGTGTCCAAGCTGGTGGGTGACAGGTATACATCCTATAGAGTCGTTAGCTCCCTCGTTTTTAGTTGTCCGTCTGAAGCAAGGCTTCTTCAATACAGGGACTCCTATTAGGATTGATCGAGGAGGGTGTGGATTTTGTTGTTCAATCAAGATTTTGGTTTAGTATTTTAAAATAATTCACCTCATTTAATTTTCATTAAGAAAAGGGGTTAATGGAGGGGATTCATTCAAGTGGTCTTCATACTGAAATTCCCTGGGAATTTGTGTTTTTTTTTAAATAATTTAAATTAAGAGTTTGCTCGAGTTTTTGACATTGATTAGTGATTACAATGGTATGAATATGTATACCGTCTATTATACTGTACGTGAGGATAGAAGTTGAAATCCAAGAATGAAACAACCGAAATTTAACGACACAACGTAAATTACCTGTGGTTTACCTACTTGTCCGCAAGTAACTACCTAGGTACAGCACAAGTTATGCAAATTTCGATTTCAGGAGTAACTCTTGTAAACAAAATTCCATTGAAATTATATCAGCTGTTTCGATTTTCACAATTTACAAGTGATTTTTACCATGTTCAGACCCATTCACATTCGTGTTGACGTTCTTTTTATCAATCAAAGTGAGAACACTTAGGAAGAGCGAAAGCATGAACGTAAACCGGTCTAAGTGGGCACATTCGATTCATTTACCAGACGTTTATCAATTACGATCATAAAAACATTAGTATCATTTCAAGCCTCTTCAATATTCTGTTTTGTATTTAATATTTCATCCCTATATTTTTACCTTTTAGGGTCGAGCATGATTGTTGGCGGTGATTCTGGACCAACCCGTCTCATTCGTGATTTTTCATACATGTTTCATCAACTTCGGTTCTTTTGTCCAACTTTCTGGACAGCGGGTTTTTTTTAAATCGACTCTGCACATCTTAACACGTGGAACAACAAATGTTGAAATTTTCTAGTCCTGGTTTATTACAAACGTTCATAGCTGTAAATAATAAACCATAGTTACCTCAAACCGGATTTCCATTTTGAAATTTTTTTCAATTTTAATTCCTTAATTATTGAAACCAATGTTACGACTTCATTTTCTAAGAAAGTTCTCTAAAAATCGTTAAATTAATTGTTTCTTACCTAACAGATTATATTAGAGTCGACTTGACTTGACGTGGAATGGAAAAAGGTATAAAAGGCGAAACATGTGTTTCTTTTACAACGAGAGGTTTTGTACTTTCTGCATCTAAGGTTGTTCTATTTGTTAGCGATGCTTCAGTAAACCTCGGAAACAATAACTTCCTTCCAAAGGAGTTCCTAGAAAAAGGTGTCGCAAGGCTGAATGAACCTTTCAAGCGATCGATCTCGCTTCGTTCGAAGGTTGTACATCACAAAATCGTTTTCAGCCGGAGCAAAGAGAATGCCAAAGGATCTAGGATGCCTGACGATCTAAATTCAATAGAGGCCCAAGACCTCCACGGTTCATTGGGCAGTAGTGCTGATGAATTCGTTGATATAAAGCCAGTGGGCTTGAACTCAAATTTTCCCAGATTCGTTACATCTTTTCACAACAGATCCGATATGTCAAGTTGTTCTGACAAAATTCTGAATATTCACTCAATAAGTTTAATAATGTTTGCTAAGAAGTTTTTTAATGAACAGATAGTTACATGGATTGGTGACATCACTTCTAGCGCTTCTTGCTCCACACAGTAGCTCGAAACTTGACCATCGACTTGGATTTCTTGGAGATACCTCCTACGCAGCATTATGGTCCAAAAGGTGTCGAAAACTGAATAACTTCTTTAAATGCCCCAAAAGCTTAGAAAAAATCTAAATTCGTCACGAAGGTTCAGTTTGGTCCCTCTTTGGGACATCTAGCCAGCCCGATTACTTCACACCTGTGGGTGAAAAATTCGTTGTCTATGGTTTTGCTTACATTCGGAAGGTGCAAAAAGGTTTTCATCAAGGAAACTTTTGTTTCTTGTCTGTCTGTGCAAGTGTCTGTCCATGTGTCTGCAGGTTCTTCAAAACAACCCTAATTCTTACAGTTTTCATGAGATTTTTATGCAATTTTCAGACTTTGAATGGCCCCCTAAGCGTTTCAGTGCTCCGGAAACAATGCTTCAGTCTGCAGTAAAGCAGTTTGCATACTCAAACGTAGTATTTACCAAGCATAATTTTTCGGGTTCCAGAGGTCCGATCGCGATCAAATTTCCAGGATAGTCGGGGAAAGAAAGGTCCTAGAATCTCGTATCAAATTCAACGTGACGATTTTTTTTTGAGGTGAAAACCCGTTTATGGGCTATCAGAGGGGAGCTGATAGCCATCCACCGCCCTCTGTGTCGGGGTCTTGGCCCAAATGGCTTGTATACCGACTAAAAAACAGGCCATACCCTAAAGGCTGCAGTATTACTTCGGGGCAGCCTAGTTCCCTGTTCCATCCATCGTGCGTTTGTTGCTTTTTCTCCTTCCGATGATAACGTCTCTTCACTCAACTTTACTAATGCCCATTTCCACTATCACGAGGTCGTTTTAAGGTTCATACAATACTACTTATAGCTACACACACTGCTCTATATCATTTTACGCTACTCCATACTATTTTACACTACTTTTCACTATTGACAATCAACAGTCCTTTCCTGCTGCCAGTAGCTCTCCACGAAAACATTTCCTTTCTCCCCTAGCCCGTCTACACACGGAACTACTGAAGAGAAACGCGTTGCGTTGGTAACTCGAGCCTGAAATTAGTTACTGACTGATTGGTAACCCGTCTCCGCACACGAGATCAAAACCTCATTGGTGATCAAAATCTGCAGTTTTGAGTGTTTTCATGGACACCGAGCCTTCAACAAGTGTCGTATTGTCATCTTCGGAGGACAGTGAATCCAACGATGATGAAGCCATCATAATGTAGTATTATTACATTAGGTACAGAAAAATAATGAGCAGAAGGTTCTCGGTGCACCCTTATCTTTAAAGGAATTTTCACCTTGTTGCCGACTTCAGTACACGCCTTTCCGGTTTCATGCTTCTTCGAAGACCCAGGAAAATGAAAATTGTACAAAATTTTACGTTTTTCAACTTGTAACCCCCACTAGCAAGAGGTTGACGTTCATCCTGGAAGGAAACTGCAAATCAAATCTCTCGACATGTCAGTCTCCAGGCGATTAGTTACTAACTGGTTCCTAGATAGTATCATCAGTAACTACTGCGTATGCGCGAACTTGCAGTTCTTGTAACGCACAGTTCCTACAGTTTTATCCAATTTTGCTGAAATTTTCAGGGATTGGGCCGGTTGGAATGCAGATGGTCCCCTATGATTTACATTGCTATAATAATGCGCAAATATAAAATTCCACTAGCATAATTTTATCATTTTCTAGTGGTTTTACAATCTTCAAGGTAGTCTAGGATTAACAGTCTAGTAATCTTGTACCATTCATCTATCCGCTATGGAGTTAGCGTAACAGGCCCGCAATACATCTAAACCAACTTTCTGAAGGCGCTGCATATTCCGGAACATGTCTAGCGGTATTTCGGTCTCTTGAATATTTGGAACAATCTTATATTCTACATTTTTGTATAGCTTTCAACTTAGCATTGTGCGACGAAAAAAAAAGAAAATGATGATGATGATAAGGTGATAACTACGAACATACACAGGTGACTTCTAATTTAAAAGGCGGATGAGTTTGAGGACTCTGACGACGGTCCTTTTAAGGACCAAAACATAATAATGTTGGAGCAACCAACAGGAATTGAAGAACTACAGAATATATATTTTCCGCGAACCTCTTCGACCAAGAGGAAGCAAACTGGTCTCATTCAAAAGATGATTTCGATAAGCAACATGAACGCGTTCCAGTCTAAAAATAAAAGTTCTCAAAACTTCCTATTCCTTGTTCGAAACATCTTCAAACTGTTAACCACCCCAGGTCACGTCATTTTTTTTAATGTTCTGAGTTGACCGAAAAAGACATCTTTGTTCGCTGTTTTCGGGTGATTTAAACCACTTGTATATGTCGAATCGCGTGTCCCTGGAGTATTACGTTAGGCTTCTCAAGTGGGTCTCTAAAGAAAAGGAAAAAACCTAACTACGATTCGACTCTGTGAATTGTACAAATAAGGATACACGAAAGACTTATGTCAATATTGAATATTTGGCTGGCTCCTGAAGCGATAGGCTTGCTGGGACGAGGTTATTTTGGTTTCCTTTAGGTAATGTGGCTTTTACGTTTTGGTAATTTTTATGAATCAGCAACGTTTGATCCCGTACCCAGTATAGCACCTATCAAAACCATTTCTGCCCATCCAATTCAATTTTGAAGATCGAGAAGAATGAGTGTGAATATTGTTTCACTCAAGCACTGGAGAGAAAGTTAATGTTTCACCAACATCAACATCATTTAGATTTTACAATTTTTGGGAGCAGACAGCAAGTTCTTTTAAGAAACAAATTTGTCACAGTTTTTGATCACTCTCTTAGAGGATGTGCAAAATACCACGTCCATTGTTATATCGAGGAAAGGAGGGAAAATGATTATATTACATTGTTATGTTCTTAATGCAGTTATTGTAGTCCTTCGATTTTTTTCCATCAGTTTTGTTACGTCCTGTATGGTACGTATTATTAGTAGCTGCACATGTGCGAATGTGAAACCCTTGTAGAAATATTATTTGTTAAGTTTCCATTTGATTTCCATGTACATTTCTGGGAATCTGAAAGTTTGGTAATTCATGATTCCCAAACGGTTCATTGTTCATAAAAAATCCAACGACCGTCGCGACGTGTCGTTTTCTTGTGGCCGGTAGGTCCGATTTCGTTCTAAATTGGACGGCAGTTGAGTCATAACGATTTGATTACCCCCAATGAGTTTCATCATGCGATTTCGTTAACATTTTGTTTACGCTGGGAATGGTCCCTAAGGAATATCATCGCTTCCGTCCAACTAGTCTTATGCAAAAAGAAAATTATGGGAGACTAGTTAATTTGGCAAGACTAGTTAAATATTGATCGATTTTGATGTGTATGCTCCTTCTTAATATACCTACTATTGAGCCTATCTTAGAAACTCAGATATAAAAAAGCTATGAGCCACAACTTGGCAAATGATTTTGTATTGTTTTTATGGTATTTTTAGATAAACATAAATGGAATTTATATCTGCATACTTAGTGAAACGTTTTAGAATACCCCACCAGCTTTTATGCTAAGAACCCACCTCAGTAAATTGTACTGCTTCAAAGCGAAAAGAACGGTAAAAATACGATAAGGAATGTAACTTCGTTCTTCCATTGGCCTTGCTTCAATTCAACGTCTTCCTCATGTTCGATGGGCGCCAATTATCTCCATTACGAGCGATTCCGATGAGATAGCTCGAGCTGATACACAACAATTACGCACTCGGTTCCCTCATTAGTTGCATATGAGATGGGTACGGACTAATATATTCAACTACAGAACACCTTCTTAGTACATGTTGGTACTTAGACTTGGACTGTCACGATTCTTGGAGGTCAGCCTTTATGTTTGGCAAAGGTTTGATCGTGAAACCATCAAACATGACATCACACGTTTTGAATTTAATTACTGCGGAAAGTGGAAGAGATTCATGAAGATTGATGAGTCATTATTTTATGATTGATTGGCCTTCATGTTATGGAATACCATATTACCTTTCAGTCCATGATACCGCCTTAACAAATCACGAAAAGTTCCCCTTTTACACAATTTTTCCCCATGAGTCTTGTAAGATAGCAAAAGTTGTACACTCTTGTTATGTTTTTTCTTTTCTTTTTTAGAACCAAAATCATATTGATATTATGTCGTTTACTGAGCAACTACAGTTTTGTAGTTTTTTGTTGTGTCGGTATATTGACATGATTGTCCGTAGATCCTTTCTTTCACATATACCATCCACAACATTCTTTAGATTAGTGAACTTAACTGCATTTGAACTTTGAAGTGAACTATTGGTTGGTCCTCTACATGAATCAAGCATGGATTGATTCGTACGCTCTTCTGCAAGATTCAAATCGCAGAACTGTAAATGTCTCACCGACCCAAGGTTCCATTAAAATCGTTAGGATAAGGTAGGAATTGGACGTTGAATTCGTTAGTCCATTATAGTAAAATCAATCAAGAAGTGAGCATGCACGTATGTGAGATCTGTACATCTTTCATGATGATGACGGATTGCAGAAATCCGTGAGGGTCTCCAGATCGCACTCAACACATTTTCTGAGCAACTAGCCAGGTGTGGTCTGGTGCTTAACCCAGCTAAATGTGGGTAGATCTCCTTGGTCCCGTCGGGACGCCAGCATAAGATGAAGGTAGTGGATGAGAAGTGTTTTGTGATAGGACAAACTTCCCTCCCTTCCCGATCTGTGCTGGAGGACTGGAGATGCCTTGGAGTCGACTTCAAGGGTGATGCCACCATAGCCGTTTGTTTGTCGGAGAACTAGCTCCTGTAACCATGGCTCCACTGAAGCCACAATAGAACCTTCCTTCACACGCACAGTGAACGTTTTTTTTTCGATAGGCAGGTGAGGAAATCTTTAAGATCCTAAGGTGGAAATCGGATCTCGTAAGATGCCCGAAAAGGACCTCTCTTCAGGATTCAAACCCACTAAAACCTCACCTTCCTTTTCTGGACACACCTCCGCGCCATACAAGAGAACAGATTGGACCACGCTCACCGTCAGACGATGCTTGTATGGTCTCGTCCCATTCATGTTGCGCATAAGGTGGCTGAGAGCTGTTGTTTTCTGCGGTACAGTGAACGTACAGTGAACCTATGGGCTAGTGTTTGTTAGGCTTACTGCAGGGAGGCTGCTTTAAGTTCGCTCTGCTGTGCGCTTTTGGCTATATTTTCCACCTGGTGTCCCAAGTACCTATATCCATGCACCGGTCAAAGCCGGTGGGCTTGGTATTGTCTCTCTTTCAACCAGTATCCGCCGGGCATCTCGTCAGGCGTACTTCGTGGTACCACCACCCCCGTCATGCGGGGCTTTTGCTTAACTTACATTAATTTCCCAAATTCCAAGGGCTGGGATCAAGTAAAACGGGGATTCCTCCCCACTTTTATTTTGTTTAGTTGTTTTTTCCGTTTTTATTTGATAGTGTGCCCCTGCGTCTTAAAAAAAAGAATAAAGTTAAGTATTGTTTGTTTTAGTCTGATTAGAAAGGTTCATTACCGAAAATACTAAAAGAAAATGTAAAGAGGACAACTTCTATCAAAAATGGGCTCTCGAATCGCGGTACCCGGCCGCTGTCAGTCACTTAGGTGTAACACCCTGTGTAACTGAATTAATTTGGCAGTTTCGGACGTTGGGGAACTCATAGTAAAAACCAAACTGCAGGAAGATATAACAGCTAAGTGGACTCAAGTGCCGTGATCTGTTAACAGAAGGTAGCAGGAGCAGTTTCTTTATGTTACGCTATTAGAGTCACCGGCATCGGAGAACGCGATGTAGCGGCCTTGGGTGAGGAGCAAGGTCGCTCCGCGCTCCACCGCCGCGGCCAGCTGACTTACAAAAGCCGCCCGTTTCACTTTCACTCGGAAGATTGCCGACGGCGTCAATGCCACTGACCTCCAGTTGATGCCGAACTCTGAGAGGGGTAGACGGTCTGACGATCTGCTCCATTCATCCATCCTGTGTCAGATGACCGAGCAGATCAATCGATTTGTGAAGACCTCGCCGGGATTTGGGTTTTCCTGTAACCCACTAATTGCCATTGCACCCTTTTCTTTTACAAAATCCGTACTCATAGCGACGATCGGCTCTACACTCCAAGGAGCCAGATGGAACTCTCTTTACGTTTGTTGACTGGGTACGTGTCACAAGAAACAGAAATTCGTGGGAGGTATCACATAAAATTAGTACCAGTTTCCAAATAGACCGATTGTGTGAGGAATGGCGTAGCAAGTACTTAAATGTTGATCTTTAACGGTCAATAATCTAGATCGACGTTTCGTGAAATTCCCAAAACTTCCTTAATGCTCCAATAGGATCATGGAAAGTAACTACTAAAAATAGCAAAGATGAAGTGCCGTAGCAACGACTTGGTTAAGTTGATTTTAGTTGGAATTCATGAAAAATTTGGTGACAACCTTAGACTTGACTATTGAAGTTACTCCGAGGCTATAGCATATTCGATGCTGAAATCAGTAGGTTTGATGTATCTCGTTCCTTTAAAGATGTTTATAAATGGTTAAAACAGTGCAAGAATTATACCAGCTCAAATAAAAGGCATATATGTTGATATCATGATCAGTCAGTCATTGTAGAAGGTGTCGTCATCCATCATGTCCAACTTAGCAACTCTTCGAAGTTGTAGAAGTTTTCAGTACTTGTTATGTTCTTGCTTCAATGATGGAGAGCATTCTGTGAAAATTTATGAAAAGCTGAGCAAAGGCTATATGAAGGTTTTTTCTTCAGAAACTGTTTCCAACCGTTGTTATCTCGTCTGGGTCTATCGACATAGTACCAGGAAAATACTTGGGTAGGTACTTACTAATTTGCTTTATGGAAATTCATCTTTTGTTCTATGTACGTCCATCAATCGTCGGTGGGTTGTTCAATTAATGCCTTACAATACAGCCGGTGACGAGGTTTTTGAGAAAGGGAATCCGTTTGATCCTTCAAGATAAATTACCTCTGGAGTCATAAGCTGGAAATCCAAGCCTTACAACATCCGGCAAGTCCCGGGAATTGGGCGCTGATCGTAGCGCCGGTAATGGCCGTGCCAACAACATTGAACTGCTCTCAGTTCCTTATGATGCGGACGGATGATCGTCTTCGAACTTCCGAGAGGATGATAAAAAACCGGAAAAAATCGCAAATCAGTTGGTCAAAGATCACGACCTTGACATATTGCCACGCCGAGATCCAAGTCTCCTTCTGAAGTGTCGGAGGGACGGGCCTATACGTGTATTTCACGTTGAATAATTCATTAAGACCAACGATGAAATAACGTATTTATGCTAATTTATGTTTATCCAGTTTGTGGGGAAAATAAACGACCCATAACAATCTTTGCACACTTCGAAACTCATCTCTATGTGAGATTTGTTACTAAAAACGCTTCATTATCACTTCCTGGTCAGCCAAGGTCGTGTTCCTCTTGTTAGCTTAAATCAAAACTAGTTCTGCCTTCAAGTAGATATGTTTTTCACTCCTGTTTTATTTCAAATTAAAAGGTACGCAATTCCATACATTTTCACATATGAGTTTAATGACTAGTTAGTCAGACTTTTTGCAAATGAACAAAACAGAAAAGATGAAAATGATTGATAGGTTTATTATTTCAGTAAGATTTAATTTAATTGAATTAAATTTAAAATTTAATTTAATTTCTAAGATTTTGTTTACTTTTCAGACCTTGTCTCACTAAAACAGCCGTAGCTTCCTTAATTTTGGTCTGAACGAGAAAATAAGGTGACCATTGGAAACAGCCTAAAATTTCCTATTATCCTGATATAATTTTTTTTTTTTTTTTTTTAGCCAGACCTTATTGGTGAAAAAAATGGCCAAAGTTTAAACTTTGAAAATGTCTTAAAAATCATCGTTTTTCTTTCGTTTTTTTCGCTTTCTGTAGGGAGGTTTTTCGTCGGGATCTCCTCGGGAAAAACTTGCCCAGACACTCAGCTTTTCAACGGTATACTCGTTTTTATGTTTGGACGTCTTTTTCTCGGAGAAAAATGAGTTTGAATGAAAGAAAACGTGTTTTTTTTTAAAGCAAAATCGAGTTTTTCGTGATTTCAAAACTTGGCGGTTCGGGTCAAGTTAGTTTTGTATTACATATGATTTTTCTCGCTGAATCGAATGGTGATACTCCCAATCCTCTCAGGCAATCCCAAAAGAACGTGTCGGGTCTCGGGTTTCAACAGGCAGCAACAGGGCTGTTTTAGTGAGACAAGGTCTGAAAAGTAAACAAAATCTTAGAAATTAAATTGCGGGAAAACGAAGCCTCTAAACGAAAAATGCTAAGAGACACTTCGATTGAAAATTGAACGTAAAATCGATTCCCTGAGTTTGTCCCATAATTTTACTAGACACCCTGTGTAAAAAAAAGAAATATAGAAATGAGATACAAGTTCACATGGTATGAAACTTTAAAGGACTACAATTGAAATAATGGGGAGAATTGTACTATTGTTTTCAGCATGGCAGGGGAACCATTAAAAAAGTCATACATTGGGTTGGTCTGTATACACAAATTGGCGAGACGAGGAAGACGATGTAGAGGCCGATTGAGTTGATAGTTTGTTGGAGAAACTGGTACATCAAAGAGGTGGGACGATCCTGCTGATAACCTTGGAATCCGAATGTTCACATTTGACAAGAGAGCCGGGCAGTCATGCTGGTTATTCGGAAGTTTGTGTTGGATGTTTCGATTTTTTATTATTTCACCCTTTAGAATTGACCTGGCGAGAAACCGAGAATTCAGTCCAATGAGACCCCAAACGTGATTTTTGGCCCAATTTTTATTAACATTGGTCTAATAGTTTCCGAGAAAAACTGCTTGGAAGATTTGTTTTTCCGGTTCCTCAGATTTTGAAACATAACAAATTTTGAAGGAGACTCTGTTAGTCGATTACAAAGTTTCAGGGTTATTCCATACCCGGACAGACTCGAAATGTACCGACCCCCTCCGATTTTGTTCATACTTGGTGGAGTTGCTTCCTTTAACGAATGAAAAAGGCCTGCTAGGTCAGCTCCTCCAAAGGGGAACGGTTTTGGAAGCTATAGCAGTATGATTTTTTATGACCGAAACATGGTTTTCGTCTTCGTAATAAAGTAAAGAACGCAACGGACTCTGCAGAAAGCCGGTATGAGCGTCCGTTTTGTTTGTCGGGCGGATAACGTCCGCAAATCTTAAAAACACGATTTCTCCCTAGTCGCTCAGTAGAATTATTGGTTCGGGGTCTTAAAATGTTTGTAATTACGTGTTTTGTAATGCCCCCAACGGGTTTTGTGTGTAAATTTCATTTGACGGAGTTATAACGATTTTAAGGGCCATTATTTCACTTTATTTCGCCTTTTATCGTTGTAAAGCTGAATTATCTCGAAAACCGTTCGGGATATCGAAACTTGAACTTTGCTAGCCTCGAAGATTTATTGGAACAGCAAGGGGTCACGGGGTGGGGTTCAAAGAAAAAATTTAGCATCTTAAGAAATTTATTGGATTATACAACTGATTTTCGAGTGGCCCGAGAACCATTGTTCGTTTTAAAGAAGAAAAGTACAAGTTTTACGGGTCAAAGTGGTGTTGCACCTCATGGGTAGAATAATAGCGGTACTGACAATGAAACTCCATATGCCACTGCTACCTTCTGAATTATCTCGAAAAGCGTTCGAGATATCGAAAATTGTCATAGAATAAAAGTTGTAGGTCTTGAAATTTCCATCCCGATGGACTCCTCCCACTTTTCCATAGCTCCAACCGTTTATGAGCTATGACCAAAACAAAGTCTGCCCATTTACGGGTATGGGTGATTAAGAGATTTAAATGCTGTCAAATTCATATCAATAAGAACTTGCAGCTAATTTTGCAAACATCAGCTTTCAAATCGATGCAGCCGTTTTCACCCGAAATTAGTAAAAGTTGTTAACAGTAGGAAATGAAGAAATTTTGTCTTTCTGTTTAAAACTAAATTTTCATTCTCATTCTACTATTCTGAACAGCTTCAGTTTTGTGTCTGTCCGCCCTTTCCACAGTTCTCATCCTATTTGGATGGTATTTTCATGAAACGTGAGGACAGTGATCAACACAGTAAAAGAAGAGTTGCATTGCTCACATATCAATACTTCACTTTGAGCAGATGTAAGCTTAAAATGCAACTAAAATAAATAAATAATAAAATAGCACGTAAATCTGTTCTCAACCAAAATACCTATTTGGATTTATCAGTTGATCATATTTGTGTGCCTCCTGAAATTCAATAATCGCTCGATCCTGTGAAACACGCACACTCCAAAGCTTGGTAGAAATTCAAATCATGAACGCAAGCCCATTGAATAATAAACCCCAGTGAAAGAATTTGCAGCGTTTTTTATTGGAGATACCGTTTAGCTTCTATATTTACATTTGTTACGGAAAAATAGATGTATTAATGACAGTGATATTTTTTGCTCCCGTTTGCTGATTCTTAGTAGTTTGTTTATAGTAAGGGCCTACATCATTACACTATCTCACTATATGAGATACCATACAGGGGTCTCAGTTTCGCTACTGTATTTACATTGCTTCCGGAAAGATGGATGTGTTAGTAGAAGTGCTTTTTTTCGCCCCTGTTTTATAATTCTTAATAGTTTGTTTATAATAAGGACATGATCAAAACTTTAAAACACATCACCGTACAGAAAAATATACCTCCGGGATACTCCTTTGCTTCCGGTATAAGATTCTTGACTCTTCGACTTCCAAGTTAACTAATTCTCTATAAGAAATTCTCACTTTTTACTGTCCCGATCTCCTGTTTCGTTCCAAGATTACCGCAATTGGCGGATATCCCGTTAAATCATTTAACGCCCTCGTGCATCTGTTGAGAAGGGGTCTGCTCGTTCGGTACAAAAAATATAATAAGATCTCCGCACCCCAACTTCCGCGTAGTTCTGTGCAGGAAGCTCTGCAGGTAACGGGGAACAGCATATATTAAAAAGCTCCGTTTTGGGAGATCACCTGCTCGTTCCTTACGAAGCTCGTTGTCCTTGATAACCTCCAGTCAGTTGCCGGGATCCCTCGAGGGATTTATTTTTTAACAAGAAGAACCGTCTGAAAATATCCACAGGAAACATTAAGAAAACCTCAACTCCGAAAGAACGACTTTTTTCTTGCTGAGAGTATTTATTTATTCTCGTAAGGAAGAAACGGTCCACGTCCGCGTTCGTTGATTTGGCAATAAACGCGTTCGCGATGAATTAATTACGTCCGGCTCATTTAATAAGAACCTGGTAGACATCCGCTCGTTTTCTCTTTGTTCAAGAACGTTTCCAACTACTTGGTACCTAAAATTATGTAAGAATATAGTTCCAACTGTAGTGATCTGAATGGAGTTTACAATGAATCTGAATTGCACCGATGTTTTAATATTCAAATTTTATTTAATATCACTTCTAGTAATTAATAGTATACCTCAACTTTTACCAGACGTGAAATGTTGCTGTTTGCGGATGATTGTATCATCTTTTGCGAAGTGTTATCGGTCAGTGACTACGAAGTTTACAAGGTTGAATTGATGCCTTGTACCGATGGCGTGTGGCGAATAATTTGTTTTTAAACGAGAATAAGTGCTGTACAGCCTCATTTGTAACAATTTCGAACCAACCCTTGTTATTGGTCAGAGGAACTGTGACTCCGCAGGAACCGTTCCAAAGAACGCCAAGGGATCCCACAAGGGTCCTTTCTCTTTTCTCATATTTGCCTCGGCCTCTATAGTAAGACGCATTATTGTTGTGCACAGAGCACATAATCATTCATATCCTGATCTATATATACACAGGGGTGTCCACCCCCCTAAGCTTCATGACGCACCCCCCCCCCCCCCCGTGTAAGTTGGTATCCCCTCCCCAAAACAAAAATGTAAAAAATACTCGAAGTACCCCTTATTTTATGTAAAACTAAAAGAATATTTATATTGGTATTGAAATAATTCAAACCCAGCCGGCAATTGACAAAACGTGTATACTTCTTGAGATTCTTTACATAGGTAACATCGTATTCTCAATGGTAACATTCAAAAAGGTAAACAACATATATTAATAGTATCGTAAAATCATAAAACGTTGACACTTTGAAGGCAAACATTTTAAATTTATAGTGTGAGACCATGTACAAGGCACCTTCAGATTGTTAAATATATCCCTTTAAGCCCTACAAAGCAGGTTTTGTATTTAGCATGAGGAAATAGAAAATCTTTCGAATTTCTTCATTAGAAATAGACTCAAGTACATCTTTTTCTGCCGCTAGAACAATTAGATTAGACAACCATGAGTCTCCCATAGCTGATCTGTGTTTGTTTTTGATAATTTTACCTCGACTCATTGCTCTTTCCGCTGAAGAACTAGAAATTGCTATGAAGAGTAAAGTTGTGTGAACCGCTTACAGAGCACAAAAGCTAGAAAGATTAATCAAACATCTGTAACGTTTCAAAAATCCTTTAGTGATCCAAAAACTCTTAATTTGCTCTGGGAAATCTTCACGTTCACTTTGAGACTGCATCTAAGTCCCTTTCTTCTGGTTTGTGTTTGCCTTTGCCTGAGTGACTGTTGTTTGCTTCTTGGGAGGAATTAAGCCACAAACTGGAACACTACTTAGGGTGATCACGGCTAACATTCAAGTTCTGTCATTGTCATTTGTACGTTTTCAGGTAGAAAAACAAACCATAATTAAATGAATTACTAGGTTCATTATTATTTACGCTCTATCTAGTGATATAAAATAGTTTAGAATGTCGTCACGTTAAACACTGTTTCAATCAACTTTAGGACCCCCCCCCCACCAAGAATTTTAATGACGCAGTCAGCGTCACAGCCCCCCCCTGTGGGCACCCCTGATATACATGTCTCTTTCTCCTTGCTATCCTCACCTGCCCTCACCACTGCGATATCTTTTTACCTCAAATGGAATGTATTTGTATTTGTATAGAGTGTACGAAAGATGAGACTACGATGGACAGCCTCTCTAATGTCTTTCTTGGAGCGACATTAGAAGTAACTGGTACTAACATTTCCATGTGACTAAATTCCGTATGTTATTTAATAATCCTTAACCGAATTCATTTATCATGTAGACAAATACGAAGTTTAATCACGACAATCACTCACAATAATGTCAAATATTGGGGTACGAAACACTGACCCTCTACTATTGACTGTCCTGAGTCCCTTTTCTCTTCACAGCCCCCATAGCCTATATGCACAACAACTATGAACAACATCCCTTAAAATTTTAAATGTACCCCTGCTCTGCCAACTGGGAGCCCTTCCCCCCTGCTTCCCCAGAAAGTGTGGTTGATATGGTAAGTTCCTCCTTGCCGATTCCTGAAAAACCTTGCCTCCAGGAATAATCTGACTTCTTCCAGCGTCTTGGTTATCCTCTGGGTGTTGTGAGCAATAAGCATCAGTTGGCCATTCAATTACCCACCTTGTCACAAATTTCACCGAATCAACACTCCATCAACTCATGATTACATAACTAATGGTATTCTACTGCCGCGGCTCGATGAGATAGTTGACTTGGGAGTTCGATTAGATGTTCGAATGACTTTTTATGAGCCCGTTGATGGCATCACGAAGAAAGCCGTTCCACTATTTATGCAATTGTGCTGCTCTACAAAATACTGGGTTTTCTGACACTCAAATACGCTGCTGCAGTGTCATAATATATTGATGCATGTTGACCAACTCGACAGTCCAAGTATTTTTTTAAAATTTATGTTGGGTAGCCGAATTTCCGACCACCCTTTGTTGAGGGTATAAAGTAATTTGTCACCTCTTCGATGGATGAGTTACCTGACTTTTCTATGCAAGTTGATTCGTGGTCAGCTGATCGAGTTGATCGTAATTCCATGAGATATGCTCTTTTCGGTCAGTATTAATTCTCAAGAGTTTGAAAGGATAGTAAGAGCAATGTTGGAGCTACTTATCAACGAAATAAGAAAACGACCGCCATTATGGGATTAAAAAATCTACATCTCAAGAATAGGCAGATCCATCGTGGCGTTCCGGAATTCGGTCCTCGATGGATAAATTTCATGACACGGTTGGCTCTGCCAAATGTCTCTTGCAATATAATGTAGCAGAGCCGGACAGCATGAGGACAACTTAAATTGTCTCTACATTATAAATTTGGGAGAAATACTCATTGTAATTACCAAAAATTAAAATTTGCTCCCGTCCACTCGTGAGAGTGCACGCACATAGAACACCAGAGGCGTGTTTCGCTGTGAACGCTGACATCGTTTTTTTCTTTTTGTTTTCAGAAAAGTCTCCTTTCAAAGGAAGGATACAGCTGGGAAACATATCCGGTGGAGACGGAAGACGGCTATCAACTCACGATGACGAGGATACTGCCGCGGTCGAATTTGGACAGAAAGAAAAGGCGCCCGCCTATTTTGATGGTTCACGGGCTAATCGTAACGTCTGAGTCCTGGGTGAGCAGAGGGAGAGATCAAGATTTAGGTAAGTATGCCGTCTTAACTCTCTCAGTCCATATACGTACGGTTACTTATTTAGGAACATAACAATGCTACTAGGTACTTGACAAGTGTAGACAAGCCACTTTTGGGCATCATACACATTTTCTTTTCCATTTAGATAATGTTCCTTAGACCTTCTTTAACGATATCTATTAAGGGCCAAAAATATTGATGTGTCCCTACAACTAAGGGCAGATTTATATTTAGTTACAACGTTCTAACGGATTGAGATTTACGGGCGATTCAATCAAACCTATTTTACTGTGGGTTATTTTCCTTCAACGTAACATTTTCTCGGGAGTCAAATACCTGCCGTCTCGTTGGGGTGGGACGGAATGATGAAGTGAAACTGAAAGCTACTGTCCCAGCAGATGCTTGCTGAAATATGTCACCAGTTGAGTTAGGTCATTGTAACGATTGTGCATTGACCCAAGTGAGTGAAAAAGTGGAAGATGCTACGTCAAGGAATGTGATGGACGCAGTATTTTGGATAGAGGAATTTAAATGTGATACATTAATAACGATAACCTCATGAACGTTTCGATAGTTACACAACATGTGATCACCTACCACATTCTCTAAATTCTCATTTCAACTTCATATTGTATTCTTTCTACCATGCTCATTTCTATTTAACTGATTAAAGCCTAGTTCAGGTTATTCGTTTTCTTCTATATCAATTTAATCAGTTAAGAAGGAGTACGCGAGAAAGGAGAGCTCCTAGACACCTTGAAGACTATCTCGTGGGAGGGTTGAATGTGATACATTAATAATAATAATAATAACCTCATGAACTTTTCGATCTCGTGGGAGGGTTGAATGTGATACATTAATAATAATAATAACCTCATGAACTTTTCGATAGTTACACAACATGTGATCACCTACCACATTCTCTAAATTCTCATTTCAATTTCATATTGTATTCTTTCCATCATGTTCAGTTCTATTTAACTGATTAAAGCCTAGTTCAGGTTATTCGTTTTCTTCTATATCATTAAACTATGATTGTTTGTATTGTTACGGGTCCTACTGACTGCGCCAACTGTAACCAAAAATACTGAACCCTCAGACTGAGTTCAACTCCTGTCCTCACAACTAAGGGAGACATTTTCCTTCAAACGGATTGATCTATGATGCCTATCTAATCAAATCTCCAGGCCTGTGGGTTATTTTCATTGAACATAACCTACCTATAGACAAGTCATCAACTTAGAAAGACTTTCTGACAAACAAAACCTTTATGTAATGATTACCATAGTTTATTACTTTAGTTTGAAATGCAATTTCTTTATAACTTGCGTACGACACTTGAATACACATTTGTGAACATCTTGTCAGCTTGACCATAAATAATGCGAAAAGCCCTTTCTCATCAGCTCCTCTAGCTATAACTCTCTGTGGAATCGTTACGTTTTAAACACGTCCCATTAAATACTGTTCTACCCGGATATAAAATGATTTTTTTTTAGTAGGAAGTTTTAAAAATTTGGTTGGGAGTGTTGACAGTATCATACAAAAGAATTTAGGGCACGGCCAGTGCCTTGTTTTGACAATGGTGAACTGAGTTTCCCATTACTGGTTCAAACTAAACGTTAGGGAGAAAATAAAATTCATTATACTATTGCCACGTCATAGTAAGTAGTTTTCCTTGATTTTCCACTGAAAATGTTCATATTTCAGCATTTTTACTCGTGGAACAAGGGTACGACGTCTGGCTGGCGGATTTAAGGGGGAACTACTACGGGAAACACCACAAGTTCCTTTCTCCCGGAGACCCAAGGTTTTGGGATTTTTCGTAAGTGCCACCCATCTTTTAGAATTGAACTTGAATCAATTTTACTAATATTATTTCGAAATATTTATTAATGAAACAGCGTAAGAATCTACGGAGTGCTGATACCGTGACCAAGCTTCTAGAGGCAATGCTGAATATTTGATATAAATTGCAAACTCCTAAAATCAAAATTGAATTATTTATTTACATTGAACAACAATTTTGTTCAGCTACATTTGTGGTTAGCGAAGTATGTGAAGAGTTAGGTGGCTTATGAGGAGAGGAATAATTAATGTAGAGAGCTTTCTCCTACATAGCATCCCATACATTTTACTGTACACATAATGAGAATCATCACTAAGCCTATAGATTCAGTGATCAGTCAGATCGATAGAATCATCTTTTAGATGCATGGAAGTACTATATCTGCCGAATGTGGACACGGAGCATCCCCATTTTTCGTGTTATTCTAAGCACATTATTTGAAATCCGATCAATTTAATTCACTCAAAAAATGCTGTCCTGCTGGAGTGCTTAATTTTTTATGGTTGAGTGCTTGATGCTTTTTTAAAACTATTTGTTTGCTCTATCTTCCAGATTTCACGAAGTTGGTGTCTATGATCTCCCAGCCATGATAGACACGGTCATAGAAAAAACGGGTTTCCCCAAAATCGGCTACATCGGTCATTCGATGGGCACGACCGTGTTTTTCGTCATGGCCTCGGTCCGTCCTGAGTACAACAACAAAATCTGGGCGTCAGTGCTCATGGCACCGGTGGCGTCGAAGTTCCCTTTCGAAGAAATCACGACGTCCGTACTGCGAGTGATTTTGGTCCAGTACAACTTTCTTTTTGTAAGTACTATCTTCCTTTCGTAACGAGTCAGGCTACTGCTTGTTATACAGCTTCTAATTCGTAATTGGATGGGCGCAGTCTGGCTTCCACAATGAATATGTCAGCAAGAATGACATCAGAAACTGAGCAGACACCGTCACGTGGCTATCTATTCGAATAGTGTTGCCTGCTGATGGGCCCTTCGTTGTAGTAACTAAATGCAGGAATATAGTCACTTTTCTTCCGCTCGCTCCTCTGGTTATAGTTTCTTCTACCAGAAAATTTAGGTGGTAGGATAATTTAGAAATCAATCGCCACGTACATAATTTTCGCAGATCGTTCGGTCTGTTCCCCTGAGACTTTGTTCCTGGAGATTCCATTCAAGGGTAGCATTCCAACACCTTTGAGATTCCAACTCTCTTTAGGGTGTGTACCAACCACCGATTTAATACTCATCACCAAATGCTCTCTATCCCTGGCATTCTTGAAGTGGAACTGCACCTGTGATGCAATAATCCTATGAAATGGGACTCAGTCGCAGCTACAATTGCCTGCCCCCAGTTAAGATGGATTCGAGAGGACAGTGGTTCAAATCACCTCCGCTCATCCTTTAATGCACGTACAGTGTTAGAACGTCAAATAGATTCACTAACTGGTAGTTGTATGGCTGTGCTTGCTCAGCTGGAAGTGAGGCTAGACCTGCGGCTCAAAACAGGAACTTGGGCATCTATGCAATTACTATCCTCCTCGGAGGATGTTCCCAGATACAAACCTGGAGAATGCCACTGGACGATTACCTCAGAACTCCTGCCCGATTTACTGTCTATTGGAAGGAGAGATATTGAATTCTATCCTGTCATTCTCCACAGTTTAACATACCTGATTGTATAACTTACTACCGACATTATTCCTCATTGAACGGTTTATGAAGACCTTGATCTAATAAGTAGATGAGATGAGGAGAATCGCCAGGAGCAAAAATGGTAAAAAATGTCGTCGATGATCAAAAGATATGCACAAACACTGTTCCTTAACCCGTAATATGGCGAAACGGGAGAACCACTGGTTGTCTGCACGTCAGCATTATAAACTTCGAAGAAACAACTCGTTCCGCTCAGAGATTAAGGAGACCTTCAATGATGAAAACCTGCGAAACGAGAGACAAACAACATCCTAACTGCATCTGAATAAACACTCATTTAGCTTTCGAGTCTGCGAAGCAGCGGGAGCCATGTATTCACTTTCGGGAGCCGAAAAATTGTTGTTGTCCGCATTCACAATTTCCGCTCGCATTTTGCGTTTCATAGCCTACTGAACAAATTTTGTTCCGTGTCTTTCGGTCTGTCTTTCCGCATTTCCTTGTTACAGCCGTAACTTCCATAATTTTGAATGAATTTAGCTCATATTTTGAGGGACTATGCGAATAAGGTCTCTTGAGGTCCCACACAAATTTCATCTCAATATAATCAGGGGTACGCTCTGCGCATGCGCTAACGTGAAATTCTTGAAATAGCCGTCATTTCCACAGATTTTTAACTTTTAATCACCTTTTATCTCAAGTAATTACATTTACTTCAGTCTGTAAAATGTCACAACGAATATTTAGAAAGTTTGACCAATTACCTGAACATCTTTCATCTGAAGATTTCTTTATTTTATATTTTATAATGGTGTCACTTTGACTGTAACGAGGAAGCTACTGTGCCATCTCCTTAGCAATGAATTTTAGATTGGTTTTCCGATGTTGTAGACGAATCGTAAGATGGCGAATAAAGTAGTCCGAATCAACACTTAACATGCATTTCGGTGATATTCTGTATTTCTACATGTATTATTTTCTTGATAGTATACCATAATTCTTGGTTCTTCGATTTGTTTTGTTTTTCTCAAAGTGTTTCATATTCCAGGACGCACTAACGTCTGCCGGTATCTACGAAATTCTTCCCCGCACTCCACGTTTGGTCTACAACGTGAAGAAGTATTGCACCCGCCAGCCAGAACAGGATTACTGCCTCGACATCATCGGACAGTTTTATGGGGAACACAGAGCGAACCTTGACAGGGTAAGTAGATGAATATGAATGATTCATGTGATGCGTAGAAGATGTCCAAGAATGAAATTTCGTCGCCTCTTTCGTTTGAAAAATACGTGAATTCCTTAAAATCAAGTTTAGGAGATTCAAGTTCCTGATATCCCATTTTCCGCCAATATCAAGGGATAAAGTTTCAGTATTAAACTTCATTATGCAGAGTGTAATGCAGAGCCCAATCACTCGCCCACGCGTTCTATAACTCTAACACGGAAACGCATCTCACGCTTGACATTCAACTGGTGTAGATATTCTTGGGCTGGTAGGTCTCTGGGTCTGTAAGTGAAAGGTGTATTGACCTGTTGGCTGATGAGAGGAAGCGGGTTCATGCCAGAAAGCAAGAACATGCTGCCAGAGCAGTAAAAACAGAGGAGAGAGCAGAGACCCTGCAGAAATGGCAGCAGAGATGGGCAGCTGAAACCCTGGGAAGGTGGACAGCACGTCTGATCGGGGAAATGCAAAAATGGACGGAGAGGAAACAGGGCGACGTTAATTACTATTTAACCCAGTTCCTGACGGTGCATGGTTATTATCGTTCGTTCCTAAAGAAAATAGGGAAGACTTCCGAGGCAAGGTGTGTGTACTGCCGAATGGGGGACGATGATGTAGAGCACACATTCTTTATATGCCCAAAATGGCAGCAGCTAAGGCAGGAATTGGTTGGAGTAATAGGTGATTTCAGCCCAGAAACAGTTATAGAAAAGATGATACAATCTGCGGAGAACTGGAGTACAGTCAGCACGTATATCACTATGGTGCTCAAAGAGAAGGAAGTGAACAGAAGCTGGGAATGAGCCAGGGTAGAAGTAGTGAAGACCAGGAGGAAGCCTCACGAGGTTAAAAAGGAGACTGTCCCGAAGTAATGCTAAAAAGCAGTCCCGGGACAGTCCTAAAAGAAGAGAGGAACGGTGTTTTTTAGTCGGTATGCCACGATGGAGACCCCGACACAAAGGGTGAGGGGGACACATCTTTTGATGTACTGTCAGTCCAGTAATGGATTTTCCACCAACCTCAAAAAAGAATTGACTTACACGAAGCTCGACATATGAACACACTAGTGAGCACAGCTCACACCAAACCTTTACACAACAATGGAAACTAGATGTTCCTGAAGCTGGTGGGGGCCGAGTGAGTACCTTGTTAGAAAGCCGACTGCCCAAGATTTGTGAGTTTCTGTATGACACACAAAATGGCCTTCGGAAAACTGCTGTTCTTCTCCTATTAGAAAGCACTATCGAGTGTGCCTCTCGAAGTAGTGCGCTCTTGTAGATGACATGCAGCTTGCATACAGATATCAGCTTGTGTTGCGTACTAAAGGACTAATAAACTTGTGGTGTTCTAGGGGGAATCATCTTATCACCAATAAGTCACTTACTAGTAGAGAATACTGACTGATCTGCTGTTGACCTCTTGTGTTTAATTTATCTCCAAACCAATTTACGGAGATGGATAAATGGACCTCTTTTTAAGGCACCTAGAAGATATGTAATCGCCGAGTGGCTAGGTATATCAAAATCGAAAAATCTGAAGAATTTGCCGTTTTAGTCATGTTATGCTACTGGGACGTGCATGTGGCACATTTCAATACAATGATGTGAGTTCTAAGAAATCTTTACGATGCTGTGGGTAAACAGTAATAAGTTCTCGTACATCGTACAATAACGATTATACAGTCAAAACCTTCATTTGAATTTCATTTGTTTACCATTAACCCTTTACTAATAACTTCATTTACTGACGATTTCAGAAAAATTTCGGGGATCAGATCTCGTACATTCCAGCCGGCGCGTCAGCGAAAACGATACATCATTTCGGCCAGGTGTACAATCACGGTAAGTGTGGAGAAACGTGAGAGGACCTCTGAATAGGTTCACACGGTTAGGAGTCCAAAGTGGCATAGAACTGACGCCGACCACTATTAATCGTTCCTTTAATCGCTCATTTTCAGTTCAGAATCATTTTAATCATTTCTAGAATTTTTTTCAGAACTCGGTTGAGGATTTCCTTATTGTATACATTTACGTTTTTATTCCGATACACTCATTTAATACCACTATTCCCGCAGCTTTGAGTACCATAATCTAATTTACATGAGAACACTTGAGTAATTTCCTGAGCCAGATCTCTAGTAACAATCGATTGATTAGCGATAAAAAAATGTTTGTCAAGTAAATCGATGTTTGTCAGAAATACATTGATAATTCAGTAAACAACTGGTCTTTTTTTTCAGGTTTCCATATGTACGACTACGGTATGAAGGGGAACAAAGTCAAATACAATTCCACGATACCTCCTGCATATCCTCTGCAGCAAATTACGGCGCCTATCATACTTCTCTACGGAGTCAACGACGCATTGACGAGCTCTCAGGTTTGAATTTTTCATCTTCTTTATTTGAAAATATTGTCATATACTTTTGTGGATGTAGATGAGATGATCGTACGTGCAAAGTGGGCCAGCGTTTGCAGCGGATAGTTGATGAATCAATGAAATATTATGAGGACATATTATGCGCATGTAATGCGCAAAACTTGGATTTACATGGACGTTCGCGCTAGAAGTCTTCCTTTGTGAGTTTGGACGACAGAGCCCCTACTCTGCCACAAATAAATTACGAGAGTAGGTCTTTTTGACACTAGAAATTAAGAGACTTGGGTACGATAAGAGGGCTAAAGTTAAATGAATTGTATAGGTCAGTAACCGGAGTGATATGACTGTGTGTTTGATGATGACCATAAATGTGAAACAGACGGTCAATTTTCTGAGTATTTTCTAAATTTTCGAACATCACTTTTTTTATTGTGAATGCACGACGACAGGTTGGTTGATACTCATAAAATCAGTAACAGGTCTTGAGTTGAGATTTTCCTTCCAAGATCCTGATTCTTCACTGCCCGAAAAGTACAGAAATTCTTTCATATCGCTGGCGCATTGGTCCGATTTCCCTGGCAGGTGCAAATATCCAAAAATACACCTCCCGTCAAACGCAAACGTCCAACTCTCACCGGCTCACATTACAGGCCAAGCTTATTTCGTAGGGAAGGTGTATGGCGAGAGGTTCCAAATTCGTCCCATATACACACGGACAACTGTATTTAATGTCGAAAAACTTTTACAAAACGGCTTTTGATTTGAATGAGACTATGAAGTCCAGATTGCTGCGTTACAGTTTGATTTTGACAGTTTTAAATCCGAAAATAAAAATTATTTCTCTTTTCAAGTCAATCAACAAGTGATTGTAGTTAATGTGTATAATTCGAAGTTTGTTACATGCTTTCCCTTGGGAATGTTTGAGATAACTAGATATTCTGTAAACTAACGGAACTACAGTCGTTAAAGTGCGTAAAAGACAAACATTGCGAGATAACTTATTCGAACATGGGTTGCTTTGATGGCATTTCGAGTTGCGAAGAACTTCATTCTTCCAACACTGGCATCCATTCGGGATAGCCAGTTTGAAAAAGTTATCCTCGATCGTTTATCATTACATATGTCATTATTTTTATCACTCACCAACTTTCAACCCACTCCTCATCGAAACCATAAATATTATTACACACTGTAATTGGTCTTCGTCGTTATTATATTTAGTGGATCGGAATTTAATTAGTTTCGCGAATTCGGCAATGAATTGGCTTCATAATCAATATAATGTATCACACTTTGATTGTTCACAGGGCGTTGCTTTTCTGCGGGACATGGTACCAGGAGTGAGGAAGGTCTTCCAAGTACCGGATTATAAATTCTCCCATTTAGATTTCGTCTTGGGGCTCAACACAAACGAAACGGTAAACGGCGCCGTTTTCGGGTTTCTGAAAAAAGAACTTTCAAGATGAGTCGAAACCAGGAATTCGTGAAAATGACCGATACCTCAGTTTTCTACGAAAATCATATGAAACTCTAGTCAGTAGAGCTCATCATCTGCGCCCTATGAAATAAGTTATTGTATTCTTTTGGTTGTGATAGATTTTACGAGAGTGAAATAATTTTTAAGTTATCACCATATACGTGAGCACAAAGTAGGTAGGTATTTATGTTATGGAAGACTTCCCACGAGTCTGCCAAACCAATTAAGTTCCTAAGGAAACAATTTTCCTCAACTTTATTTCTAATTAAAGAATGCTTGGGAATTTCCTGGATTGGTGTGTATTGAACGATGAGTATAATGGATTACCCGTGCCTGGCGAAATCACATATTTAATCACTTCTCGTGGTTAGCTTCCCTTTATGATGATAGCTTCACGTTTAAATATGCACTGTACAACTTATTTCTAAAATACAGGGTCGCCGATTGGTAGCAAAAACCAGAAATTTGAGGTCAAGACAAAAATTCAAGGGACAAACACATTTGATTCCCTGTACTCAATTTTGTTACAATTGGAAAACAAAACGCACATCTTACACGACACATATGTTCTCAATACACGGCTAAACTGCCTGACTGATTTTCTCGAGAGCGGTCGTAAAATGATCAGCGAGTTCAGGCATTCGGATTAGGACGCTACGAAGTAATGATATATTGTACAGTTTTTAAATATTTTCTCCAAAAAACGATGGGTTTACTCCGTTGAATTATTATGCCCGAATGGTAGCGGAAAAAGATTTAAAATTTAAAACCAAATGCAATGCGATCTAAGTAGGTACACCAAGAGAAGAAACCACGAATAAAATTTAACGGGATAAACGGGCAAACAAGAATGCTTCGTAGTAATCCTCTACTTGTAGCTCAACTGAATTGAAGCTTGGGAGTCAGCCTTATGGCTAATGGATTCATATATTATCCATCTTGCTACAGGGCTTTTGCTAGCCACTGTTATCCACTGTCACAGACAACTCAGCAATTGGTGAGCGAACGGAAGATCGTACAGCAACCGGAGCAGTCTCATTCGAATCAGAGAAAAAATTTCTCTCAAACAAAGAACTACCCTCTTACATTAAAAGTTTTGTAATTTCGATTATATATCGTTTCTACCCTTGAATATCAACTCTTAAGAATCGATTGATCAAGACATATAAATAACTGCCATATCTCGGATCAGTATAAGATTTTCGAGCCGAATTTCATAATCCTTGGTCCTGCAGTTTAAGAGAAAATTTTCCGGCTTCGCAAGGGGTTTGCGCCGAGAAAAGTTCAAATACCTCCAACAAGCAATTTCGATGAACATGTGATTTCACGTTTTTCCAAGAACGGTTTTCAAGTATTACGATTTTTTCGGGGGTTTTACTTCTTTTATTATTCGACTAGGTAATGCTGCTAACCCTAAAACATATAAACATATTTATTAACATAACTACAGATTCTTGATTTATGAGGGAGTTAGTTCGTTACGTTCGTTACGTAGGGGGTACGTTTCAGGATGGTGTCTATGATGCTATCCAGATTAACCAAGCAACAGCTATTGCTCATGCGCAAAATTGAAATAGACACAGATGAAACTGCCACAAAACGGGGACGATTCCGACGAGAATTTGTTTGGGTTAACGCTTAAACAATCCTTTAACGATTCCACTGCCTCTTAACACGTCATGAGGAGAATAACAAAACTACAATAAAACAACAAGGAAAAGGCCGTTATTCTTCCACCCTCAAACCCACAATTTTTGATTTTGATGAAATGGGTAGGGATTGTGTCAGCCTTTAGCTGGTCCATATATACCTTAGATGTTGAATACCGATAGAGATGTTGGATGATTGGTGAATAAAATTTGAGTGTATAGAATACTGAAATTGTATTCAACCTCTACTTATAACCGCTCTTTTTCTCCTGATTATACTTGACTTGCCATGCTAAGCGACTGTGTTCGAAAACTATCTATCCCCTAGAATAAATGTATATTGAATTATTACGTAGGTTATAAGATTATTTGACTAATCGGTTTATCCGATCTCCCCCTGTGAAGCTGTGATCTTTAGACGACAATTATTTTATAATCTGTGATCTACCTAAGACCATTATGCTCTGCTTTGTATTATTTGTGATTTCTGATCTACTTCATTTGGACTATGCTATATCTAAGGTCGTTACACTGTGATCTGTACGAGATCATGATGACTATTATGACGGGACCATAATAGTTCCGTTAGGAAATCCAGGTGTCTTTGTATATAAGTACTTCGTATGTATTTTCTTCTTCTCTTCCATTAAGTTTGTGCATGAATTCTAAATAATCTATACGTAGTTAGATGTATAACAGTATTTACCAATAGGCTAAGGTCATTGTGATCAATGTGAGACCTCATTCAATGAGTTCAGATAATAAAAATCATCAATTAATTAATAATTATCATAATTAATCAATTATAATCATAAATTATTGATGATAGTCAAAAACTGCATGTGAACTAAATTGTTTTCAATTCACATTTGCATGTATCATAATTTTTTATTATAAGAGAACCTTAAGATATATTGTTTCAATATTTGTTTTTAAACGTGGTAAGTGGTAGTTGATAATAAATAATTTGTTATTTTCTTCAGTTTTCCTACTTTTTCAATAATTGAAAAAGTAAGAAAACTGTATTGTACTATGATGGGTAATCAATTATTGCCAAATCTTCTGACTCGTTTTATATCAATGATTTCATTATTTTTATATTGATTTTGAAATCTGTCAAATCTGAAGAAATATTTTTCATAGATTTCAAAAACGCACCCAGATACATGGTAAACATTTTGAAGAAGTATAAAAATTGGTACTCACCTAATTTATTTGAATAAGTTTCTTTTTATTTATTTTCATTAATTGCAGAAATACCTCTTATATCATATTATGTAAGGAAATTTTAATTAATTAGGTTTTTTCTTGGTGAATTCACTCGACCACTTTCTTTCGCTCTGACAGTTGCTCAACCTATTGTACACGTACTGAAATAAAATATAACCTCTCGAAGAAAGATTACCGACTCAATTTTTTCCCTAAATAAATGTTTGATGCTGCCGTGGAGAAGTATCCAGAAACAGCAGAAATGGGTGAATAACTGAAGTGGTCTAGAAGCAGGTGGTTTTCTCATTGAAATGACCATATTTTATTCCGCAATCACAAAACGCTGCTCATTACAGAGGTTTAATATTTTGGTATTAGAATAACCCTTCCACGTAAATCAATACGTCTATGTATTTTAGACGTTGACAAGATACATTATCTAGACTCCTTGCCTCCCGCCTCAATAACATGTAATTACATGCTATGTGCCTAGAAAAGAACACCGTTTATATTTCAGCAAGGCAGAAGGATTTAAAACGAGATTAGCCACAAGGGTCCTTCAGCTGATCACTGTCTCCATACCTTGCAATTGACTTCTGTATGTCCCAAAGACAATTGGATGACCTTGTCTTAAATATCTCCGTGAACTACAAACTTTACTAGTCTCACTGTTCGAAACAAAAGCTGATATAAAAATAGCTACAATGGTGCAATATAATGAAAATTGACAGAAATTGAAAATTTCAAATTTAAAAGGATAAAATAATACACCAACCAACTCTTCACTTGTCCGCCTTCACACGCAAGTCAGAAAAACTGGATTTCAAAAGGAACTGTTGAAAACTAAATTTGACTGCAATTAAATCAGTTAATTTTATTCCCACTATGATGTCAGGCAATTATACTATGATCACACACGCATCATTGACTTTTGGTTTATTATTCAATAATAAACCATTGTAATTGCTCTGAACGTTTCTAAAGGTGTAGAATCCGAATCTTACAATTTTTTTACGCCGTCCTCTGAAATATTCAGGAAAAATCCATGTTGGTCCGGCGACTCCCCAATTCTTGAGCCAGCTGTCTCACTTAATTTAAAGTGCCCTTTAAGGGTTGTCAAAGTTATGTAAAATCCCTAAAAACCTCAAAAAAATCATACGCATCCGCATTGACTTTTTTTCTGTGAAAATTTTTTCCCGTAGGGAGATTGAACGGATGAACGTAAACCTTATTGGGCTTATTTGATTCATTGACGGAACCTCTTTCAGTAACCAACATGAAAACAATGGTGTTGTTTCAAAAGTTCAGATTCCTAATTTAATGTCGATATTCAGATTTCTGCAATTTCAGCCCTTTAAATTCGATCTTGACTGATATAATTGCAGTAAAAACTCTATTCTTTTCTGCACTGAAATATTAGACTTCTCTAACTGTTCGAATCGTTTTTATCTTGAGGCACCTTGCTCTAGCCCAGACCTTCATGTCCCCGGTAAAGAGGATACTAGACGTCTACTGCATAAGTAGCAACCTTTCAAAGACATCAACGTCTCATTTGAGGAGTCATTAACTTCTTAGTATCCTGGCTGAGCAAATTGACTCAAATCACAATTATTTGACTCACTTCCCGAGGAGGAGTGACAGGTGAAGATTTCAGCCTTCGACTTAGTGTAGGCACCTACTGATGGTTCTTCCAGTCCACTTGTGCTATTTGAACAGTTAGGAGCTGTTAACAGCAGAAAACCTTTTATAGCATTCTCTTGATGTCTAGTAATCAAGGAAATTGCTTCTAGACATCAAACTAGAAAATGAAAAGCGTAGTTTTCGTTGCCTTACTACCACCGGTTTTGGGAGCATCGTTATTGTCAACTAGCCTTGGGTTTATCTTGACTTTACTGAGAAAGTGGTCTTTGACGGGCAGAGACGATTATCCTATGCCAAAGGAATTTCTCGACACAGTAAGTAGATTCTCCATTAAATTTTAAATAATCATTAATTAAATTTATAATGCCCAGAATTGATACTTTATGAATCAGAGATTCAGACAGCTTGTTGATAAGTACTTGCTGACTTTTGAACTGTTTCATAATCTTCTGCAAGAATCCTTTTACAGGAATCATAAATGGGACTAATTATGTGTGCACGTGTAAAAGGTACCAGTGAGTTGGAACCGCTGAAGTTCTTCTTATACCATCTGTATCCAATACATTCCAATACTGCAAGACTAACTATTTTGATAAATGAGAGGAGAAATGCTGTCAAACTTCCACTCTATAAACCTAAGGATCAGCAAATAATTACGCAAATGTTCATAATTCTGAAGTCGATTCCAGCGGAGATATCACAACGAAAAGAAGAAATTGACGTTTTTCAACCAAAACGGACTTGCTATATAAAATGAGATTAACATCGGATTTCATACATTTTTTTCGGTGATTGGATGGTGACATTCTCAGTCTACAAATAAATAATTTGCAAGCCCTTTCTAGTCGGGAGGGCAAAATCACAGTCTACTCGAGTTATGGGCAAGAACAATCTTGATAATGGAAATAAACAACAGTTAATTCAGGCCTGAAAACATTTTTTGTGGGAAATGAGTTTGATTAACTTAAATTGGAACACCCTGTACAGGTAAATGCAAATTAAATTAATTATATAAAAACAGATTTGAAACCAATGGGTACATTCAGAGAAACAGAAGGCATCCCTTCCGTCTCGTTGCACGAATATATTTTTTGATTTACCTAATGAATAATGCTGATTGGGTAGAAATTTAATCTTTAAAATGTGAAGCTTAGTTTTTTCATTTGGCTCAATAAAACTTTCCTAAATTTATTTCACAATCATTACTAACCGGATAAAAATGCCAAGATCTGGAGGACTGAAGCGGAAACAGAATGGCGCCTTCAAGTTTTAGCTATGGTTTTTGCAACGCTTTACTTAGTTGCGTGTTGCCTAAGTCAACAAATGAAGGATAAATTGTTTCCACCCGCTTCATTAAACCGCAACGCTGCAAATATTAATTATTATACGATTATCTGCACCATGATTGTACAGGGGTTCATTATTTATGTAGCAAATAGTTTTTCTATGGATATCACAGGTGGATAGATAATTATCTATAATTATTAATTAATTATAATTAATGAATAGAGTCTATGGCACATTAGGCACAAATAATGTATAGCTACACCTAACGAAAGAAAATAATTTAAATTACAACAGAAAAATAATGTACCTGACTAAATTCATATCATTATTAACCGGGTAAAAGTACCAAGATATTAACTGGAGGACTCGAGCGATTCCGCAAACAGAATGGCGCCTTCAAGTTTCAGCTATGGTTTTTTGCAACGCTTTACTGAGATGCGTGTTGCCTAAATAAACAAATGAAGGAGATTTTTTTCCACCCGCTCTATAAAACCACAACGCTGCAATTATCTGCACCATGATTGTACAGGGGTTTATTATTTATGTAGTAAATCGTTTTTCTATGGATAACACAGGTGTTTAGATAATTATTAAATAGAGTCTATGGCACATTAGGCCCAAATAATGTATAGCTACACCTAAATGGGAAAATAATTTAAATTACAACAAAAAAATAATATACCTGACTAAATCCATATCAATAACTAAATGAAGATAATTATCATTCCTATGTTTATCATTTCTGCATCGGATATCCCTTTTCAACAATTTAAATCCTTGTGCATATTTAGTTATTTAGAGCGCGGTAAATCATTGCAATAAATTTTTCTGTGATAATTTGCACATTTTACAAATTTCTTGTCCCAAAACAGGGCTGAACACGAAAGAAAATTGACATTACGCTCAATCATGAATTGAAAAAATTAATAAATACCTAAATAAAAAAAATAATGGTTGAAAAATAACAATAATAACTGGAAAAATTAAAGTAAAAATAGAAATAAAACAGTTAAAATCTAAAAAATGCTGGTTTCATTACAAAATTGACGTAGACGGGGCGGAGGGTGGAGTAGCTTTCGATTACAATGAATTCCGACTCTCATACTCCTGATTTCTCAAACTAGCAATGTCTTTTAACACTCCTCTTTTCACACTCCATTAAAATTAATATAATATGATGATTACAAGTTATTATATGTAATAATGTACTAAATTTTAAACGAAATGACATATTCATGCGCATACCTTCGGATGGGGAAGACAACTGGGAAGAAATTAGTTCCCATAAACGATTAGGACAGACTGAGATTCATTAAGCTTTTATCACGGTATGTGGCTACGAAATGGAACTTTCAACCTTACTCATCGCACCGGGAAAAGTTTGATTGTGGTTTTATGAATGTTTACGCCAAGTTGGGGTGGTACAAGTCATCATACCAAAAGTTGAATGAATTTTGGCTCAAAATGTTATTTTTGAGTTTAGGTCAGGTTTTTTTGCCACTTCCTCCACTGTTCAGCTGAGGGAGGAATCCTATAGTCGTGGCTTAAGTAAAGAATTTGCCATACTTGAGAAATTGAAGAAATGTGACTAAGGGAGTGCTCAAGACAGCTCTGGACCTACCTTCATTTTTCACACACTAGCTTGAGTATTTCCTTAGTTAGTGACTATGAATAGCGCAAGTCACCATCACATCTCATATCTACATTTGAGGAGCTTACTTTCATACAGGCACATATCCATTCCGACAAAATGTTCAGGAAGTGGAAAAAAAACCGATTTGCAGATTAGTGAAGATGTTTTTCTACAGTTTCTCATCGGAGTAATGTGTGAGAAGGCACAGATAAAGATGCCTCAGAATATGAATCAATTTTCTCCAAAACATGAGGCTGTTTATCAATCTTCACTTTGGAAGTGTGCCCTTTCGATCAAAACTCATGGATTTGTGCCTTTTTGAAAAAGAAAGAATTCATTCTCCATTCTGTTGGTTTTATTGAAAACTTTACCTGACTCCATATTTCCATTTGTCATGCCTGTCATCTATCGAGTCTCGTGTAAACATTCAACGTCAAGACGAAGGCGCAATGCTTCTTCTTGGATATGTGCCTTTTTGAAAACCCACGACTTATCGCCTGACGAAATTCGGAGGATATGTGCCATTTCGATTGCAAGGCACTGAAAAAAATGTAGGGGACGGATTTGTTACCTTTTGATGCAAACACACAACTTTAGCCCCGGAATTGACGTAAATGTGTTCTGTTTTGTTCGAAAATGATAGAGAAAGAGAAAATTGAGAAAAAACGTTTTCTCCCAGATTTAGATATGTGCCTTTTTGAAAGTAAGCTCCTCATTTGTACGTTTCCTTTCGATTAAGTGAATACTAGGAATTCCGCCCTTAATGATCCGTATTTTTCAAATTTCTTACGACAATTTAAATCGCGAAAATCTATTTATAAACGTGATTGATAATTGTTATTACTGGAGATGCTTGTTGACATTGCTCTCAATCATGAGGAAACAATGGTGTGGCCCATCAGGCCATAATGGCGCAATCTTGTCCAGGTACTCTGTCAGAACGCATAGGTGGCACCCGAGTGTTTCATACAACTAACAAATATTTGGCACCCAAAGGCTGACTTGAGGATGCTGATTTCATCGCTCCTATGCCTTGTTCAATTATTATTCCCAGCTCATTTGCTACGTTTTCTTTTTTTTCGCCAAAGATTCCTGGGTCAATATTGAAATGGAACGAAGCGGCATTCATCTTATATGATTGCGGAGCGTTTGTTTTCTTCCATACTTTCCTGGATAAGTATGACAATGAATAACGTCGATACACCCGCAATCATAGCACATAGCGTTTGATTCACAGCAGCAGCTGATCATCAGGGAAGGTTACCAAGCCGAATTTCACGACGTCCTCACGGAGGACGGCTACATCCTGAGGCTCACAAGGATCCTGCCGCCAGACGAGCCTCTAGGATCGCGGCCGCCTGTGTTGCTGACGCACGGAGTCTTCGCCGCTTCTGATCAGTGGCTCTTGAGAGGCAAACAACAAGATTTAGGTCAGTCCCCCTAGAAATAGATGAATTTGGTGTTTCGAGTCTATAGTCCTATTTTTTTTTTTTTTTCATTTATGATCTCATGGAGTAAAATGACTTTTAAGAGGCACTTTCTGTTGTAAGTTTGTTGCATTTTAAGAGGCTGAAATTCGACTGATAAAACGTAAGCCACCCTATGAAATAAGATAACAATATAATAGGTACTTAACGACAAACCATTAACTCAATCAATTACCTGTAGATCAGTGATCTGCTTAGAATTGAATGCAGAAATTATTGAAATTAAGGATGAAAAAAACATTTGTATAATTTGCAGATTGGTTTTTGCTCGTATGTTTTTCAATTTTACGATATCTCAACGTAAACCACATTTTCTTAGAGAGGTTTTATTGCTTTCCAAATATTTAATTACAAAAATTCATTATTGGAAATGAAACACTATTGTGAAATCTTAAATGGACCTGTTTAAATTGGGTACTAAATTTCACCAGGCAATAACTAATAATTAACTATCAAATACAAATTATTGTAAATCGGTAATTACGTATCAAATTGTAAAAGGTTGCTTGTAATTTAGTGATGAGATAAGAGAGAAACTTTGTTGGTCCACAGCATTCTTATTGACTGATCAGGGGTTCGATGTTTGGCTGGCGGATCTTCGAGGGAACGCTAACGGCCGGAGGCACACGAACTTGTCGCCCGAGGACCGGCAATTTTGGGAATTCTCGTAAGTGTACAACTCGCTAAACCTAACCAATTCACACAACTTATAAAATACTGGTTATTCTAACACTTGTGTTTCTTATTTTTTGAATAATGCGTAGTTGTTCGTGTCATTGTGAGGTTTTAGGTTCAGATAATTACTTAAGATAAACACCAAAAATTTCATAAACCACCCGCAGATGAAAAATTCAGTTCTCAATACGAATTTCCATAAAAGATTCATTTGCTATCAATTACGACCACCTCTATTTTTTTCTCTTCGAAATTCACCGTCCTATGGATGATGCTACCTATTGAGCTGACAGAATAAAACAACCGTGCCAACTTTTTCATCTGTAAGTAACAAACTTATAAACATTTACCCGATGTTTTGTTCTAGGTTATGAGATATTTTTCAACCATACCATTATTATCACGTGCTATCCAGCAAGGAAATATAATATGAGTCCCTATCATTTTAAAGTAGGTGATTGTCCTGATGGCCCCGAAATATTGCACATATTGAATAAAGGATGCATAAACGAAAACTGGTCTGGCCAATTTAAACCCAAACCTTATTATTTGCTATGTTTGAATTTTAGGGAGGGCTTTGAATTGTGAAACTGATTCCTTGTACATTCAGGCCTTGAATTTTTGGTAAACACTAATTTCAGATTTTAGGTGATTTCCTGATGGCCCCGAAAGATTGCACATATTGAATAAAGGTTGTAAACGAAAACTGGTGTGGCCAATTTAAACCCGAACCTTATTATTTGCTATGATTGAATCTCCACGGTTGTGAAACTGTTCCTTGTATATTTTTCGTCGAAATTTAGAACACCCCACTCGCCTATGTCAGTAAACACCTTGAAATACCACCTCTCTAACCCTTTGCGGTTAGTTTTTATGTGAAAGAAGGTGGAATAAACTGAAAGTGTGTCTAGACTCGAGGGAATCCCGATGTAGGGGAGTCACCACAAGCCTACTGGTCCAAATTAGTAATGTATTGTTTCTCCTCGTACCTATAAACTGGCTTCCACAGCTTTCAGCTCCGAATGATGAGTAATTTTGGCAAATTCCTTTAAAAAAAATTTAGACTGTCGATGAGTGTGGAAAACCTCTTCATCGTAATAATAACTATGACAAATTAAGTACAAAAAGAGCGACGCACCAGACTGGCAATTCCGAGAAGCAGAACTGACCTCTCCCTAATAGTCAAGCTCTGTTGGGACGGGTGTGGTGGATATAGGAATCGTCGTATATACAGGGTGTCCCAGGAGTTATGCACGATCCGACTCCTACGTGTTCTACAACTCATTTCCAAACAAAAATGCCTCGTAGCAATTTTTTGCCAGAGCCCTCGTTTCCGAGCTAATCGCGATTTAGGATTTTTTTCTTGTTTTCGATCTTATGTCATTAAAACTGTCATAACTCCCTCAATTTTAGAGATAGCTCAAATTTGATGACACCGTTGGAAAGAACGTTACATTTTCTATCTATTTAATGTCAGAAACCTTCTTTAAAATTGCATTGAATATGTGCGATTGCTGCGTGAAATGGCAGTTTTGTCAAAATCTTGAAATCGCCTGTTTTTCTCTCGCCTAGAAACCCCATGAACGCTAGACGCAGAACTGTGCAAGCCAAGAAAAACGTGCGCCAAAATGTCAGCTGTCCAACGGTGTAGTAGTTTTGGTTTTTAAAAATATTTTTAGTTAAGGAAATGGTGTTCAACTGCAGAAAAAAGTGTGGTTTCTGTTAAAAGTGAGGTTTTACCGTAAGTCTCGACGAAAAAAGGTTGGAGGCGGGATATACGTTACTTTTCTCGCTGAATCGAATGGTGACAACACCAGACTTCTCAAGTGAAGATTTAAGTTAGTTTTGTCGAATGCATAAACCCGTTCGTTTGTGAACAGCGTATACGGCATTGCTAAGTTGTCCAGCTGAAGTCAGGATAATCGAAGAGCCGAGGGACGGCTATTGTTTGTGTTCATTAGACCTAAAATGATTGATTGCGATGAGTTGCATTCATCTTTTTCTGACACTGTGGACCCTTATCAAACCAGGCTTCCGTATCATTACCAACTGTTCCCTTTCGTCTCTTTCCTCGCTGTATTCCGTCCATCGTGGTTTTCCCTATTGCATATTCCCATTCATCATGGTGCGCTATAGCTATTGAACATAGCTGGTAGTAATATCCAAACCTTAGTGACAAAAAACGATTAGTAGATAAAAAAACAGATAGTTTACTAGATAAGGAAGGATCAGTGACATAAACAATATTATCTTCCAATGTTTTTTCCTCATACTATCCGACGTGTTCGCAAGGGTGTGACTCCCTTGCTGCTTCAGAAGCATTACCATTGACAAAACCGTTCACAAAAATCATGTAAACATACTCACTTGTGGTTAGCTACTCAACTAAAAGCAAATCATCGCAATCAATCGTAAATGAACACAAATAGCCGTCTCTCGGATCTTCAATCATCCTGACTTTAGCTGGACAGCTTGGAAATGCCGTAGACGCTGATCGCAAACGAACGTTTTCATTCATTAAATTAATTTTCATTTTTAATTATTAAATATAATTTATATCTTAACAATCTTGTTTAAACTCTTTGTATGAACTCGATTTAAACCCCAATATCTTACCATTGTCCTACAACTGGATAACATGTTCGAGTCGATAAACATTTGACTAAAACTGAATTTGGTCAGAAATAACAAATTATCAACATTGCAACACCCAATGCTACGGGTAAATCAGATTGGGGTTGGTAATACACGGCGCGAAAAGCAACCCCTCCTTCAAGACCGGGGGGTCGTGCGGGTCATTGCATATCCTTGCCCCTGACCAAGACAGTTCCTGATACAGGGTGTCCCAGGACTTATGCACAATCCGTCTCCTACATGTTGTACAACTCATTTCCGAAAAAAATGCCACCTAGCAATTATTTGCCAGAGGCCTCGTTTCCGAGTTATTCGCGATTTAGGATTTTTTTCGTATTTTTGATCTTATGTCATTAAAACTGTCTTAACTCCCTCAATTTGGGAGATAGCTCAAATTTTGTGACCCCGTTGGAAAGAGCGTTAAATTTTCTATCTGTTTGATGTCGGGAGTTTTTTTATTGCTTTGAAGATGTGCGATTGCTGAGAGCAATGGCAGTTTTGTCAAAATCTTGAAATCGCCTGTTTTTCATCTCGCCTAGAAACCCAATGAATGCTTGACGAAGAACTGTGCCAGCACAGTTAATACAGATTTTTACACATCACCAGTGGATCACTCTTTATTTCATAAATAGCTGTGTGAAGAGAATATTTCATTCCCTCAGTACCTAAAATTGAGGCGATTCATTATTACCTTTTGTATAGTAATTAGCCAAAAAATCTAACGATTTCACACTTCAACAGTAACATACACGATTTTGGAAGCCATTGCAATATTGACGTGATCAACGAAAATTTTTTCAGGCGTCATTAGGTCTTTACTTCTAGCCTGACTCCTGGTGCATCTGGTAATATATTCATGATCTCAAGTTGAAGATACTATACGAACGTTTCAGGTTCACCGAGTCGGGGATGTACGACCTCCCGGCTTTTGTGGACTGCATTTTGAACGTAACTGGACACGAAAGGGTGAGTTACGTGGGCCACTCGATGGGGACTACGGTTTTCTTCATATTCGCCTCAATGCGACCAGAATACAACAGCAAAATTTCGAGTTCCGTACAACTGGCTCCTGTGGCGGCTCGTTATCCGATGGAGAAAATCCCGAATTTCATCTTCAGGTTGCTCTTAACGAGTTACGATTTCTTCAAGGTACGATCTGTTTTGTGAACTGATTAAGAGCCTGCACCCTGTGTTGACATAGCTACTAGGTAGATTACTTTATACTTGATGATGTGTAAGGTAGCCTATATGTAATTCGATTTTTTACATCTCTGATTCAGCCTCTATCGATTGTCCGATACCGATCATACTGCACCTTTTCTCTTGTCGAGATATTTCGGTTGAGTGAATAAAATAGGTCAAATTGTGTTTTCGCCCTTAAATGTCTTAATTAGCCACAAAAGTAGGTTCTGGAGACTTTGGCTTAGGAAATGGTCTTATAATGTAATTAGGTAGATGTAAGTTGCAGCATGTTGTACTTGAGTACAGTTCTTTTTCGTCCGTGCAGGAGTTGTTGGTTGGATCGGAAATTTTCGAGGTTGGCCCGCGGACTCCGAGATACGTTTCAGCCACCTTAACATTGTGCAGTGCCCCAATACTCAGCGATCTCTGTTTCGATGCGATTGGATTTGTGGTTGGTGAGCACAGAGAAAATTTTGACCAGGTAAATTAGAAGCAAAATAATAACACGAAGTTCTAGCTTATACGACAAGGGGGTGACGTGAAGGAATGGTTTAGTTGCCTCACCCAAAGGTTGTGGCCGGTAATGACCGCCACATCCAGAGGATGACCATGACGCTGAAATGCGCCAGTCTATCTCTGGAGGCTGCGATTTCAAGAATTGGGAAGGTAAAACTAACCATATCCCTCACGAGTAGGGACATGAGCTACTTGATACAGGGCTGGACAACACGACCTGACTAATGTTCGTACATGACCCAACTGACATTTTGGTTTCGTTGGACGCACAATCCCAACCGCTGCCTGTTTAACTGTAATCTGTAAAGAAAAACATGGCTACCGCAAGTATAAATGGAAATAATCAGTCGTCAACTAAAACTAGTTTCAGTTGTAGATTCAGTCCTCAAACTGGTTTGAAAAGTTTTAAATTTGGTGTGGCGCACTATCATTTGTTTCAAGAGTTTTCAATTCCGTAAATGGGTTATTCTACAATTATGGGCGATGTCACAAGCCCTTAACCGTCACACAATTTGTGCTATAAATTCGGAATTTTTTTCGAGTGTTCACAACACCTTGGCCCCTACATAAATCCACGGATTTAGAGTTAAATAGCTAATTAGGTATTTAATTAAATTTCAACTGCAACATGGCTTCCCCCGCTTCTTGTTTGTTTTTCATCAGTCGATATGTGCGTTTCCGAAAATTCGTTGTGTGTAATAAATCATGTGCGTGTTTTAAAACATTCTCACAGCCTACAACAGTGCTATTGGTCGAGAAGTTGGCCTAGTGAAGTACCATCAAAATCAACGTCAAGTTTGATATTACATTGTTTTCATCCATCACACAGTGCCTGGCATCTCATCATAAACCTTAATTTTCACAATCTTTCACTGGGGTACAAATTATTAATATTTGTAATTTCATGATTTGAGATATGCATAGAGCACTGGAATGTGGTTTTCATACCAATATAGCTATTTGGATTGATCAGTTGATCATATTTGTGAGCTCGTGAAATTCAATAATTCTCTACCAAAATGATGGCACCATAAATAGAAATTCAAACATGAATCATTGAATAATAAACCCCAGTGAAAGAATTAGTAGCGTTTTTTCCAATTCGATTACAATGGAAAAATATTCTATTTAAAAATTTTAAATTTTACGGAGCATGCATATGAATGCTTCAACCCGTGTTTATTAACCGTTTTTTTCCAGGATCCACATTTATCAAAACTTTGACAAATCAAAAAAAAAAAAAAACTTTTGTGTTTGTTTTGATCGTAGCACCTAGTGATGTAGTGAACGTGGATGCAAATGTTGGCACCATACATCGGGAATGGTTTGAGCTACGGACCTGGGAGAAACGGCATTCGATTCCTCGGACTTCAAAAAAAGTCCAAAAATTGCTTTTTTTTATTGACGGACAGAAAATATTTGATTTTATTCTACACCCTTTGAAACGTAAACCATGAAATTTTCAGGGGGGGTTACCATTTTTTTTTCAAGAACGATTACAATGGTTTATTATTGAATAATGAACCAAAATCGAACATTATTTTAAAAAAAGTTTCATGAAACAATTTGAACTTTGATTTCGATGATTATTCCTATGAGTATTGTAATATTTTGTATTCTGACATAACTTTTGGTTGAGTTGGTGTACAAAACATTTAAAAATCAAATTTTTGAAACTAGTCCCTTTCGGTGAACACCCCTCTAAAATGTCACTAAGTTGCAAACATTTCAAGATGACTGTATTTTGAGGTTATTTTGGCCTTCAGAAACTTGGAAAACCACTCGGGCCAGTAAGAAATAGATTTTTGGCTTTCTAGGCGTTGGAAGGTTAACAATTACCAGCGTTTTCGTTAGTATTTGGTTTTGGACAAGTGAGCATGATTTCGATAGTCTCGCTTATAATCGCATTTATTGGTTTATAACGGAGATTTGATTAATTGTTACAACCGTTTCAAAAAGATAATTGTGAGAAAAATAATGAGTTCTACGATTGTTGATCTTAGGAAAACCGAGTGATACAAGTAGCTCACTTCCCAGCAGGTAGCTCCATGAGATCATTACATCATTTCGCTCAAGTCTTTACCTCCGGTAAGTTACGTCAATCCCTCATAATGACACAATTTTAAATAACTATATTTAATTTTAAGAGGAAGATTGGTTTTTGATCTTGGTTCTTTTACATTTCTGTAATTGTTAAGTGGAGTACTTGAGAAAAAACGATTCATATTTTAATCAATATATCTTATTTTGTCAGGATTTAGGTTGTACGACTTTGGCCCGGCTCTCAACGAAATTAAATACAACTCGACAGATCCACCGGAATTTCCTTTGAATGAAATCACTTCCTCAATGTTTTTGGTGAGAGGGATGAACGATCCATGGACGAGTGAAGAGGTAATTCCAGGTTGAAGGTAGGAAAGATTAATCTAGATGCATATTTCCGAGGTTGAGTTATTGTGTTTCCTTAAAGAAACCACCTTGAAGTGTGCTGCGTGGATCCAGGCCCAAAAATCCAGCTGTCCTTGCCCATCAAGTTAATAGGGGAGTTAATCAGTGCTCAATTATCCATCATTATCATTTAAAGGATAAACCAGTCAATAATAATATTGTAGCTAGATGAGTAACTCGTACGTGGACTTATAATTGCAATTTATATTTACCCTTGTTGTATCTAGGGGTAACAGAATATTTCCATCGATTATAATGCGAAATTCGAACATTGGAAAATTCATAAAATGACAATTTCGAAACAAATAAATGTCAAGTTTTAGTCTTTTCAGCGTGATAAGTTAAGCCATTTCGTTGTAGTGAATTTGGGTCGATTTTAGAAAAGTTTCTACATCGAACATCACTGGTTAAAAAACATTATATACAGAGTGGCTCTTAATGAACGAACCACCCTTTCTATTTCAGTTGATTGTGGAGAAATCAAAAAACTTGTCGAAGTAACCTCCCCTTATTTTTTTTTGCAAAGAATTTAACCATTGGGTTTTTGCGCACCGCGAATTTGCTCATCGCACCAACTTTGTTTTTTTTCTCAAATAGAACCCCCTTAATTAGGCATGCGGTTCGGTTCCTGCGCCCAGAAGGATACTCGGAGAAAACAGGAATGTTATGGTGCCAAATACGTTTGAATAAAATTGATCCACTGGAGGTAAACAACTTGGATTGATTGCCGAATCGTCTATACAAGATAATTTATATACTAAACCATCTGCCTAAAAACTCATCTAACTAAAACAAAAATGATCAAGAGCCAAGATAAGGTGATTTTTCAAACCACGTTTTTTACAAACCATTTTTTTAAACCACCACGTTTTAGGCGTAGGCAAACTTTGGGCGCTTCTGGACGCTCCTGGGTGCGTCCAAAAAAAAAGTCGTCGAAGTAAAATGTTCATAAAATTGGATGTAGAATCCGATTCTGCAATGAAAATTGTGGAGTTTCATTTGAAAAAACAAAGTTGGTGCGCGCATGCGCGATGCTCAAAAATGCAATGGTTAAATTTTTGCAAAAAAAAAGGGGAGTTTACTTCGACAAGTTTTTTGATTTCTCCACAATCAACGGAAATAGAAAGGGTGGTTTGTTCGTTAAGAGCCACCCTGTATAGATGAGAGTAGTATCAAACTGTAAAAACCAATATCAAGATTTATACGGCTTTATCAGTTTAAAAAAATAAATTTAAAACATGTTTTCATGAAATTTAACTTTATTTAGTACCATGTTGTGCTCTAATTGTTGAATGATTTAGCTGGAGTTGATAAACTGTTTAAAACTAATATTCTGCAAAAAAAATCATCAGTACTGAGAACTGTTGTTGTTGCATTTTGAAGGATTTAAAAGAACATAGTGCGTAAAATTTTTGAGCTTTTTGAAATCCTCACATTTTCTTTAGGAATTACTCTAGAACTCTTGAAAAATGTCCCCGAGTTCCAAAAAAAATTGTCAATTTATCAACGGATGGTCACAATTTATCCAAGAGAATTCCATTGTGTTTAAAACTATCTTTTCGTGTTCACCTTTTTCTTTTCCAGTCTAAGTTTTAGGTGGTACAGTTGTAACTTCCTAGACGGGCGAAAGATAGAGTACGGATGAACGCAAATTTGACCGAATGGGCACATTTGATTCCTTGAAGCTAACACGGTAAATTATTTTCAGGGTATGGAATTCCTGAGGGAGAGCATACCCGGAGTGAAGAAGACGCTAGTGATTGATGACCCGAAGTTCACCCATATGGACTTCCTACTTGGAATGAACACCAACGAAACTGTATACGAAGATGTCATACAATTCTTGAAGAACGAACTGCCGAACGATTTCCCATCAGAAAACACAGTTTCCTAAGCGATTACGGGAAGATACATTCTCAAGGGTTGAACTCAAACGCTGCAAATTAGCACATAAAGGTTTATTATTTCTATATCAGACAACTCTCCAATGCGGGTAACCGGACTACTAGAAATGAACTGTACACCTAGAGATAATAAGCAAAATGAAATAAACGTAATCTAAATTATGTTATTAAAATTATGTGCTTCCATAAATTGTAATGGTATTCGTCAAAACAGATCTACTTATATTTTAGCGTGGTAGTTCGATTAGAGAAGGAATAAGCCTCAACTTCGTTGAGCTGATGGCTGTGTTTTACCTTGCAATAATAAATTATTAGTCAATTATTACTTCAAGAATGACTTTGTCCTAAATATATCTCCGTGAATACCAAACTTTGCTAATTCCTTTGTACAAACTGAAAGCTGATAGCCCTCAAGCACCAAGAGTTCCAAGATGTTCTGATCAGCCATAACCAGAGTAAAGAGGTGAGCACTCCTGGTTGTAGGTATCCCCCGTTAGCAAGGTAAGTGTCGCGTTTATGGCGTTGAGTTGGTGAAGACTCGGCTGTCCAGCACTCTTTGATTCATGTAATAGTATTTGTGATAATCTTTCTCTTGGGAGCTCTCTCTGTACATGCAAAATCGGTGTTGTTGAAAACACTACGGGTCTAACTTCTTTGATTCTAGGGCTTGGAGAGGGCTGTCTCAGTTAATCTGCCCTCTTGATAGGCGTGTTGCGTGTGTACCTTACCTTCTTCCTGTGTTAGTTGATTTCTAGAATAACTTGGTATTAAATATAATTCTATGAATACCAAACTTCAATAGTTCCTTAGTACAAAGCGAAAACTGATAGCCTTCACGCATCAAGAGTTTTAAGATCTCGTCAGTCATAACCAGAGTAAAAGGGTAAGTACTCCTCCTTGTGGGCATCCCCTGTTATCAAGGACAGTGATGCTTTCGTGGTTAACCAACATTCTTGGTTTCATTTAGTAGTAGGGTCTGTGATCACCTTTTCCTTGGCGGCTCTCGCTGTAGAGGCATAGAGTCGTCAAAAACACCCCACGGCTATCTTCATTGATTCTAGGACCCTTTCGATGTTTGAAACAGTTTCGGAGAGTGCTGCCTCAATTGATCTAAAATTTCGATAGGCGTGCTGAACCTATGCAAGAGGAGAAATGGAAAGATGATCATCCATGATCATCTGGGCAATGATTTTTTCCAAGGCTTTTATGAGGGATGGAGCCGCCTCTGCGGCTTTGGCTAGGAAACGTGTTACTATGAAAAAATCCAGGGTGTTTGACTTCATTTGTATAAATTCCATCTACCGGTTGAATTAATCCAATTTGGTTTGGGTTGGAGGGAATGTTCTGCAATTTCGGAGGCGCAAGGATTTCTTCAAAACCTTTGCAGACGTTTTTCCATGAGCTCCTTTAAGCTCTTCTTAAGGTAGTAGTGTATTTGGTGTGGTATCTTCCATATAAGTCCCATGCGCCTATTCTTTGCCTTATAGAAGTGCTTCCTTAGCCGATTTGGTGTTTCACCTTTGTAACAAGTAGGTAATGGATATGGACTATGGATATCGTCCCTTCCAAGGTGTAAGGTGATAACTCCTGTAACACCCAAAGGACATTCTGAAGGTATAAGGCGCCAAGTAGCACTCAGGAGTAGCGGTTTCAAGAATTGGTAATCGGGAAGCATCTATATCCAACCTACTAGACCTAACTGCGAACGCAACGTTATGCCCCAGCGTTAGAGATGACCAGATAGACACTCAACAGTTCACACACGCATTGTTACCTTGACAGATCTCAACCGACTCCAAACTATTACCCAAAGGATTATCATTTCCCATATTTATGTATATCAGATATGTATATCAGATATAACAGATAAATCCTTAGCTCGAACAAGTATTTAAAACCAGTGAGTGGGTACTTTGACCATTCTTCTCACAGAATGAATTGAGCGAATTGATCTCTGAAAGAAATTCTCTCTTGCCTCAAACTATAATTGTTTTTTATTATGTGATGAGCGGAATCTGACGTCAAAATTTCAGTAGCACATTACATTCACAAGTTACACAACACTTTAGATGAATAAAACTACTTTTCTGGCCCATATATTTCCTAGGTTTTCTAATGTAGTCGAGTCTGAAATTAACTGTTCCACATTATAATTGTATTTTGTGTAATTAAGCAAAATCCTAGTGGAAAAGGGGAAATCGTTTCGTGGATGCATTGGCTTTTAAGACACATCTTTCTGCTGTATTGCCTACACTGCTCTAGTGGACAACATGAAAACCCTCCACTTAACACACTAAAACTAAGAGCTCAGCCGGCATCTGTTTCAAATTCAGCTCGAAGGACCACACTGGCCGGGTCAAATTAGGGTCCTTCATATTGCGATAACATACAACGATTCAACGTCTTCAGAAACAATATCATTCCTCTGACAGACACACCGTCTCATACCCATTGGCTAATACCACTAATCATGATAAAAGTTGATTGATTAATCAGTGATCAGAAATTATTGAATTTGCAAGGCACAATATAAGATATATCAAGACAATATGCAAAAACACTCAAGCCTATGCAATTATACGTAGATGATGTTATAAACAAGAATATGAACAAATTTGAAACTAAGAAATACTTGGTAGATAATATATACTGTTCAAAATATTGAGCGGGCAAAGAAGGTAATACAGGGTTTGTTTTATTGCTCTGGTAATAAACAACTGGTGTAAAACAATAGCTTATTGTATTAATATACATAACAGAATATGTTGTTGTCTGAAGCACTGTTCAAGGCAGTAACAGGCGTGAGAATATATGGTAGGTACTTGTCCTAACAACACAGTGTATAGTTGTGATACTAGGTATTACAATCTGAAATGATGAGTTTAGATAGGCTAATTGCTATTGAAATTATTCAAAACATGTCGTTACAAAGCTGCTGCAGGTAGTGAAAACAGGTTGGTTTCACAAGAGTTGAGATCCACGGAAGTCGACGAACCCTGTTCATAGGTGTAAGGTCGGTTCACGATCCACCTCGCATGAACCACGTTTTTGACTAGTTTTTGGGCCATAGCATCTAAGTATGAGGGGCGATCGGTCTGGCTGGAAGTTGCGACCAGATTTTTCACATCAATCCTAAGGGTTTTTATGACAACGAGGGAAGGGCGTCGCAGATCCACAAACATTGAAACGTAAAATGAAAAAGTTTGAGGGATTATACAAATATTTGCTTCACGATTACAATATACACGACTACAAAACCTTATAACTGAAAATATCAAACCAAAAGTGAAATTGCATGTACATGTATCGTGTTATGCTTGTACTTGGTGTTTTAGAGTGCTGCAAGAAAAACACGGAGTTTGTAGAAAGAAGGTTGTCTATTTGCATAAAAATTACAAGAGTTACAATGTGAAATCGATTTTCACGGCTAGACCATCATCAGTAGCAGAACAATAACCAGTAAATTTTCTCAAGTACTTGAAGAAAAGTACTTCGAGTTCCGATATACTGGCGTATCTCAACTGTGGGTCATTGGTGAGAAACAATTTAATATCCATCTCAATTTGTGAAGTAGTGGGGAGTGTCGCATTGGAAAATAGTTGAATAGATTTTTTTATGATAAATTGAAGAATTTGTGGTGAGTGAAAGCAGAATTATTTTGTGACCAAAGGTCTGATCACGAATTGAAAAATATGAGGCGGTCAGAACCAGGAGGGCGAATCCCTGAATTGCAAGTTGGGAAATTCGTCTTCCTAATCAACAAAAGACCAAAAGGCGGACTTGGGGTTGCCTATTGGGTGTGATCTATTTTTGCTTCCATCAATGAATGAATGAATGAATGAAAACATATTTTTATTTACAAAAATCACAGTTTAGTAGTAGTCACAGTAATATGTAGGGCTTTGGTATAATTCACCGTCAGCCGGAGTTCTCCATTTATTTAGTTATACCTCTTAATATAATGTTTAGTTATACTCTATAATTCTTGTGATAATTTTGTAGTTTTTCTTTACTTATGTCCTTGTTTTCTTCATTTCTGTTCAGTGGTACAATATCTATTACACAATATATTTTATTTTCATGTTATTAGGCAGTATTTATTATACTATATCTGTTATTTTAATTTATTTTATTTGTTATTTACTATTTAGTACATTTTATTATTACGTGCTGCACATTTAATTTATCTTGTTTCTTAGTTACTACACTGTTATTTATTGATTATTTTGTGTATACATTTGTTTTTCACACATTTTTCTACTTCGGTAGCAACATTTCAAAAATCTTACATGGCTATTTCAAACAGTCTTTCAATTGTAATTAAATTCTAATATAAGCGATTTTCTATAAATCCACGCCGTTTTTGCAAATTTATACAAATTGTCCCAGTCCCCTCCATTAAGGATCCCAAGTAACTCCTCATGGCTTAGAGATGCCTTACCGAAGAAGATCTTTCTGTTGAAGCCCAGTATTGGGCATCGTGCCAGAAAGTGCTCGGTGTTTTCGTTCTCCTGCATGTTGCATAAGGCGCAAAGCTGAACTCTGTCTGCTATCCACGGAATGTAATTGAGGTAAAGCAGCTCGCCTCGACACTTAATTACCCACTTTACTTTTTCCAAATCCAGTCCGTGCGATAAGACGTTGATATCATGGCGCAGTTCTCTGTATAATTCGTGGTACTGGCCCTCACCACAGCGCTGGATCAGATTTAGCTTGGTTTCCCTTTGTATCCCCTCCAAGATACTTGGAAGAGCGCTAGTCAATACACTAGTTTGTTCCCAATCGAATGGTCTTCCACCTCCAAACTTGGCGCTATATTCTTCCCACGTTCTAACCCAGCCCAACTTCCGTTCGATGGCGTAAACCGCTGCTAGCCTCGCTAGTCTCGAGGGGGGTGACTTCAATATTTTGATTATATATTCGCCGTTCAGCTTGAGTAGCGTTGTTTACATATGTTCGAGCCCGTTTCTAGGAATAGGATATAGTTCGGTGTGTTAGATGGGAGGTTGAAGATCTTTTTTATGAAGAATCGAAGGATTTTCTCAATCTGGTCGTACTTTTTGTGGCCCCACACCTGACAACCGTAGCATAAGATGGCCTGCAGTATTGATTTAAAGACATTGAAATTCGTGTCCAGGGGTATCTCCTTCGCTAGAAACAGCTTATTCCAGACCGAAGTGATGCTCATCTTCGCTAGAACCTCTCTTTCATGAAGGTGTTTTTTCAGACAGAGGCTGGACGTAAACCAAACACCCAGGTACTTGTACTCCCTGGCAACCACAATGCTCTCACCCTCCAATGACCGATGCTCGTCCCTACTGAGTTTTCCTCCTTTAGCACGAAAAATTACGACGTTGGTCTTTGCTAAATTGATAGTCAGATTCCAGAGTTTAACGTACTCCGTCAGTCTATCAATCATTTCCTGGAGGTCTGAGGGGTTGTCTCCTATCAGAACCAAATCGTCGGCGAACATTAGACAATTGAAGAGGCCTTCTCCCAGTCTGATTCCACCCCCTATAAAGGCAGGCAGATCACTCAAAAAATAACGCGAACAGCGTTGGACTTGCCGGGCAGCCTTGCTAGACTCCCTCTGATGTCAAGAATTGCTCCGAGACCACCCCATTGGGCAACACTCGAACGGATGTGCCCTTATACAGGTTCCGTAGGGCCGATATCATCTTCGTGGATAAACCAACGCATGATAGCTTGTAAAACAACGATTCCCTGTTAATGGTGTCGAACGCTGACTTTTTGCTTCCATCATAATGAATTCGAATTTTTCAGAATTCATGTTTCAGAATTTACATGTAGTAACGTTCTCTATTGTCCCATAATTTTCTGTACTTGTAGTTCAATAAATATTATATTTTTATTGGTACTTAACATTTGATTCGTACATCCTAATTGCGTAGGTTATCATCTCACATACTTATCTTTAACAACGAAATTATAGATAAAACCAGACCTGGTTCATGTGAGGTTGAATACCCGAACAAAAGATGAAAAAATAAAACTCATTCAAGTAATTATTTAATATCAACATCACATGTCAGAAAAACACAACCAGAGGGAATTGAAAAAAAAAAAAAATTACATTTCAGTCATGCGCAGTCCACTCAGAGAAACTACACAAAACACTGTAGCTCAAGTCACTGTATCTTCATTAGGTTCCTGTTCTTCATTGCCATCCTGCTCCTGGTTGATTTTCGAAAATTCGCGAAAAGCAAGTTCTAGCCATGGCATGGGAACGCATTCAACTGGAAATTTGATGTCATCCAATTTGGCTGAAGTTCAAATTTGCCGTTGTTGTACAACTGTTCCAAATCTGCACTTGAAAGGTCAAATTTCTGAGGATCGTATATTTGATCCGCACCCGTTTGTAATTTTATTTGAACTTTTGCTGAGTCCAAATTGTAGGCTTTATGAATGAAAAACCCGGCTTTGTAGTTGCCGATGTACGAAAAACTGTTCCCTTCTTTATATTTTGCTCTTATATGCTGATTATTGTTTTCAGGGTTACTTTTTAAAGATATTTTTGGAATATGTATAACTTTTATATACTTTTATTGATGCAAGAGTGGGTCAAATAAAGCAGAACAAAATCCCAGTAATTTTATGACAGTTTCCAGGACATTGAGTGATGACTTCAAGGGAATCAAGAGTTTTGCAAGACAGATGATTTCAAGTTCGCTCTTCTGGTTCTGAGCGCCTCATATGATTGAAATTTTGTTTTTTCGAAGAAAACAGATGAAGGAGTGATTTTAGGTATAGGAGCGTATGGTATATTCGGAATCAGTGCTCAATTTCCTATAAAAGTAATTGTTTCATACCAACTGTCGATTGTTGGGTCACGTGTCCCTCTGTTCGAATGCTACGGGGGCCGGATGGAAGGTCGTCTCGTCGTCAGGTGGCGGGAGGTGGTCGTTATCGAACGACCGTTTTTCCTACCCATTTGGTCCATCGCGATGCCGCAGGTCGTGCGATTGACCGTTTTGTGCTCCGTCGTCGTTCACGCGGTCCTCGCCGTCAACCTCATGGATACGGTTTTCCGGTGGGCGTCTATCACGAAGGGCAGCACGCCGCCCTACTACACACGAGTAAGTGGACACACACGTCATATTTGAATCAATAAACACAGGTTTTCCATGTCTAATTGAGAACTTTTCTAATCGAATTGAGAGTTTTCAAAGTCCATTTGGGAACTCCAAATCAAATTGAAAACTTCCCAAACCCAATGAAGAACTTTCTAAATTCATTTGAGAACTTTCCAAATCGAATTGAGCACGTTCTAAATCAATTTTAAAACGTTTCAAATCGAATTTAAAACATACCAAATCAAATTGTGGCCTTTCCCAATCAATTTGAGAGTCTTCCAAATCGAATAATCAGCTGTCCTAATCAAAGAACTTTACAAATGAATCTCAGAAATTCCCTGATCAAATTGAGAACTTTCCAAATCTATTTGAGAACTTTCAAAAAAAAATTTTTTTGAACTTTCCAAATCAATTGTAGAATCATACAAATCAAATGAAAAACTGCCCTAATCAAATTGAGAACTTTACAAATCAATTGATGAAATTCTCCGAACGAATTAAGAAATTTCCAAATAAAATTGAAACTTTCTAAATAAAATTGTGAGGTTTTCAAATCAATTAGAGGACTTGTTGTGATGGATATGGTTAGTTGGCCCTTGCCGATTTCAGAATCCTCTGAGTGTGGCGGAGCATTACGTCCGCATTCAGTTCAATGGAAGGGGCAACTAACCCATTTCATCACCTCACAAACTGTCCAAAATAATTGGAGGGTTTCCCAAATCAAATTGAAAACTTTACAAATCAAATTGAGAACTTTCCAAATAAAATTGAGCGTTCCTTCTAAAATCGAGTTTTCTATTTTATTTGTTCTATTCTTGGGTTTCATTGTTCGTGTGGATAAACAGCAGTCGCTTAATTGTAGGAAATCAGATATCAGATTTTATTGTGTGCTCAGGGACTGGTAAGATGTTGGTATTTGTGAAGAAATATTCATGAAGAAACCATAATACCGTCTTTGGGACATCTAGAAGAAAAATATATTCTTCCATCCACTGCTTCCACTTCTGCTTGTTACGTAGAAGGGTTATCGAATATAGAAATAAAAACCTTTTTAGAAATATGCAGCGTTTTACTTTGTGTACAGTTGTTTTCCATAGGTTTCCCAATTCAGATTCAGAATTTACCGAATCAAATCGAGAGCTTTCTTAGTCAATTTGAGAATTTCCTAAACCAAACGAAGAACTGAGAACTCGTTTTGAGTTCCATATTTCATAGAAGGGACAAAAAAGATGAATAATGCATGGTGGAAAAGAATCATTCATTTATTCAAGTTCAAATTAAAATTATGAAAAAATGCAGAAAATAAGGACATGGGTTGAAATTTATATCTTTAAGAAAAGTGAAAAATGAAATTAGAGCACGGTATTTTTAGTGAAGTGGAATTCCAGCAAATACATTAGTCAGCCATTTGGTAGATGTGAAACATACCAAGGTACCTGTCTTCAAATTTCTTTGATTCAATATATTTAATACTTGGTGTAATAGTAATGGATAGTCACTGTTCACAGTTTCGTCATTAGAAATGGAATGATCTTGCCGATAGAGCCGGCACATGAATAGTTGCACGGTTACGGTCTAACCATGGATTGTGTAAACCTTACCTTTTCAAATTTGGTATAGTTGATATACCCCCGTCTGTGACTGCTGCTCTGGTGAAGGTGAGACGTGGTGGTCACCGGATTGGGCCATATTGGGCCACCTAAAAGTGAACCACAAACCCGTCAGCTCAACGAAATTAGATAATGAGAGAATAGAATGAGGAGTATGGATGCTGTTGTTTGAGGCCAACACTGTTGAATCAAGTATTTTTCGAAATATTTATCATCCTTTCCTCTGTTCCAGGGGCATGCCTTGCCCCTGTGAAACGAAGATCTGATCCTCCAGAACCACCGTGACCTTCATTGTGCGGTCGACTCCAATCGCAGACAAACAACCCTATGCATCCATATTTTGAAAAATTCGTGCGAATTAAAAAAAACCAAATGTGCTCACGCCCTTGGATTTCTTCTGCGGAAACTTGAAATCCAAGGTGTACGAGGTCAGTTGAGTCGAGGGACCAATTAGTGGACCGAATCCTGGAGTTTGGGGATGCTGAAACGCGTATTTGTTACCGATTCTCAAAGTTGGACATCATCCACTCTGTGACGGTACGACCTTGTGAGCTGGGCACCCATCCATTTGGAACCATAGACCTCTCCTCTGTTCCAGGGACATGTCTTCCAGATAATAAAATATTGGGTCGAGTCATAAATAACTTCCGCCTAAGTGATGTGTCCCTTTGATCATTGCTTGAACACAATGGGAGTTCCCCCGCTGACGGATTTTTGTTTTCGCTTTGCAGGTATGAACTGGTCAGTCTTTAGACAACTTCTGTTCGGTGCGCAGGTCAATATATATTTTTTTAACCTTCATAATGAACAATAAAAAAAGCCCCCTGGACCCCCTTTTGCTTTTATTTAGAGACTACTGCCACAAGTATAGGAACGTAGAATACGCTTTAGCCTCGATTGAACGCTGAACGTTCAACGATGATCATCGAACGTTCATTGTCGAACCGAAGGACGATTCGCGAACGACTGAAACTCCGATTTACATAAATAAAATGACTCACTTCAAACGGGTTTGTCGCAACTACTACACATGGATGTAAATATTCTTATGTTTATTGGTCTCGCGTCACAGTTTTCTTTCCTGGATACCATACCCTTTTTCGTTCCACTCCGGCGTGACACTTTTCGGCTAGTTAGTCCATGGCTAAAGCGTATTCTACGCTAAAAGACACTTTCCATGTTATGCTTTGGGAATTCAAACAAGGCAATAGTGTTACATCTTCGGCTCAAAAACTGTGCAGTGTGTGTGGTGAAGGAGTGATAACTGATCGGGGAGCGAGAAATTGGTTTGTGAAATTCCGTTCTGGAGACATGACCTTGAAAGACGAGCCGAGGACGGGTCGTCTTTTTGACTTTGATGACGATGTTTTGAAGTCAGTTTTGGAAGAAAATCCACGTCAGTCAACTAGAGAGTTATCGGAGAAGCTCAATACATCCCAATCAACTGTTTGCCGTCATTTGGAAAAATTGGGGAAAGTCAGCATTTTGGGTGTATGGGTACCCCATAAATTGAGTGAACGCAACAGAGCGGATAGGATCCAAAACATCGTCATCAAAGTCAGAAAGACGACCCATCCTTGGCTCGTCTTTCAAGGTCATGTCTCCAGAACGGAATTTCACAAACCAATTTCTCACTGCCCGATCAGTTTTCACTCCTTCACCATACACACTGCACAGTTTTTGAGCCGTAGATGTAGCACTATTGCCTTGTTTGAATTCCCAAAGCATAACATGCCGAAAGTGTATTTTTTGATTGTTCATTATGAAGGTAAAAAAATATAATATATTATATATTGACGTGCGCACCGAACAGAAGTTGTCTATAGACTAACCAATTTATACCTGCGAAGCGAAAACAAAAATCCCTCAGCGGGGGAACTCCCATTGTGTACAATGATCAAAGGGACACATTACTTAGGCGGAAGTTATTTATGACTCGACCCAATATTTCATTGTCCAGGACCTGCAATAACAAATCCGTAACAAGTCCAGAAATCAAAAACACCTCCAAATCGGTGGAATTTTTAAATTTTGATATCAGCGACTAATACTCACCATGCGGGGATCTGATCTCGCCTGAACCACCGTGACCTTTATTGATGCGGCCGACTCCACTCGCAGACGAAGCGACCCTACTGCATCCGCGAGAACGGGGATATTTTGACTATGGGATACAGATCTGGGGCTGTGCCAAGAAATCAAATATTAAGAGAAATTCATGCGAAATAAAAAATCCGAATGTGCTTGAAAACACACGATCTCGAAAAAGTTCCCTCTTAAAAATAAAGAATGATAATACCGTTGGAAAGCTAAGGCTTTTTGCGCCTTTTCCAGGCCTACGTGCTCAAACGTATCATAAAAATTAAAATTTTGAAATTGTTTTTTCAAAATTCGACAAAATTTACTTTTCAGGCTCATCTTTCACCCTTTAGTTTTCTTAAAAAAATTACTGTTAAAGACTGAAACGATGGGAAATTTAATGATCTTTCCAACGATATCCTTAGATTTGCAAATACGCGGAATTACGGCCGTTTAAGTGACGTAAGGTCGAAAACACGAAAAAATCGTATCAGTAAAATAACTTGAAAAAAAAAAAAAAAAAAAAAAACGTTAGGAGGCACTTATTTTTGGAGACTAGTTGTAGAACAAATGTGCGAAGTTTTTCGGATCATACGCTGAACACCCTGTATTCATCGTTTTTCAGTAAAATACTTCATGGCTATGACTCCCGGCTGATGCCAATTTAAGGAATAGAAGGGACAATCTCAATTTGATTTGTGAAATTATCAAATTGATTCGAAAAGTTCCCAATTTGATGTGGAGCAGATTGTATATAATTAGTTAAATATTGATAATATACTAAATTACATATAAAATACTGTATTGAACTTGATAAAAATTAGAACGAAACCAGAACCGAATACAGCATGATAAATGGGGAACCATGCCAACCAAATCAACAACTGGCCATGTGATTGTTCTACTGGGGGCTACTATTCGTCCCCTCTCAAGTTTTTAACCTCACAATGACACGAACAATGTCGCATTATTCAAAAACTAATAGACCCATGAATTGGCATTGTTTCAAAAATTTAATTCTTGATTTAACTTTTAGGGGAGAAAAAACGAATCTAGGGAAAGTGAAAAATATGCTTGCCTTATCCCTAAAACGCAGAGAAATTGTCTGAAAATTTTGAAGTCTTATTTTTTTATAGTTACAAACCTGAGTGGAGAAGAGGGAGGCAGTTTAAGAATTTTTTAAAAACCACCATGCTAAGCTTTCTCATTACAGACACGAGAAGTGGGGAAATTCTCAATCATAGTAGATTTATTTCGAGTTTTACCACCAACTTATCGTTCTGCAGGACGTCGTTCGCAGCTACGGTTTCCCCTCTGAGACTCACTTGTTGGAAACCGATGACGGCTACCTCCTGCATATGACGAGGATCTTCGGGAGGAAACTTGCGCCGCTCAGCCGCCCCAAACTTCCCGTTCTCCTCATGCACGGCCTCCTGTCGTCTTCTGATAACTGGGTCACCAGAGGAAGACACAAAGATTTGCGTAAGTCCCCACAGTGAAGTTTATAGTTAGTTGATAGAAGAAACAGTGCGATGAAACAGATTTCTCGAAATGACCACGAGGATTGGAGATCACACTTGCCAAGAAATTTTGTAGTCACAAAATGTGACTTCAGTTCTACACGGATTTCCCAGGTTATGAGAAATATATATTTTGGGTATTAGCCCATCTTCCGCCACACTGATTGATATTTGCTTCTTCTTCCAACTGCTCGTCAGTTACGTTGCCTGAAAAATGGATTTGACAATGTCGCGAAGCGCCTCGAAATGCCCTTGTACTCGCATCATGTTAGCTTCCATTTTAGCCTATTCAAAACGGTAGATTTGTTCGGCAGCTAGTTGTTACTTCAATTGGTTTACAAACGTAGTGCACAAGCTCCTTTGAGTTTTTCGGGACCTTCTTAGGAGGAGGGATCCAAAAAATGTTGAGAAGAAATTCCAAACACTGAGTACAACTCTCTACTCGCTTAGCTACGTGGTCTACCTGACCTAAGAGCTACCTCGGAAATCCCACTACACTCGTATTAATAGATATTTCGAAGTGCTTAATCTATAAATAAAAAACACACGTATTCACCTCCAAAGCTAATTCGCAACTCAACTTTTTATTGTTGTCTTTGGTAACATAACAACTAATTATCAGCTATTTGAAGTATGGAACAAGTTAGAAATAAAATAAAATATTATTGAATTTCAGGAGATATGCATAGAGCACGTAAATCTGTTCTCTACTGAAATACCTATTTGGATTGATCAGTTGATCATATTTGTGTGCCTCCTGAAATTCAATAATCGCTCTATCGCCTGTGAAACATGAAATTCAAACCATGAACGCAAGCCAATTGAATAATGAACCCCAGTGAAAGAATTTGCAGCGTTTTTTTAATGGTTATCAGAATACTTCAACCCGTGTCTCGGCTATAAACCCTTTTAGGAGGAGTTCACTCTCAGGTTACTGATATCAAAACAAAAACAATAATAAACCCAAATATACATCGGGAATGGTTTGACCTACGGACCTGGGGAGGGGCTCATTCGATTCCTCGTGGAGTGTTCTTCAAAAAGAGTACAAATTTAGGCCGCCTTGTTTTTTATTGAGGTTTTTGGGGATTTTACAAAACTTTGACAACCCTTAAAGGGCACTTTAAGTTAAATGCGAGTGCTGGCTAAAGAATTGGGGCGTTGTCGGACCAATATTGATTTTTCCTGAAAATTTCGGATATTTTGCTCCAGCCGTTTGGAAGAAATCGTGCGTAAGGCGTACGGCGGACGGACGGAAAAAATGTTTATTGCAGATTTGGATTCTACACCCTTTGACACGTAAACCATAAAATTTTCAGGGGGGTTAAATTTTTGTTTTCAAGAGCGATTACAATAGTTTATTATTGAATAATAAACCAAAAATAGCTGAAGGCTATTTTCAACAATACTAGTATCCATCAGTGTGATTGAAGATGGCGTAATACTTGCGTCATTGTTAATACATACATTAACAAATCGCAGTGATAACATATTAATGTAGTTGTTTCCATCAGTGTAACTGAAGATGGCTTAATACCCGAAATATCCCTCTCTCATAACCTCGGAAATCGTCTATAACTGAAGTCACATTTTTAATTCACGTGCATCACTATTGCTGACTGCATGATTACAAAGATTTATTATTTCCGAATATATAATGAATTATCTCTTCTGTGTTAATCACTCATCTATGTTTATTAGACGTGGTTTGTGGTACATCATTGTCTTTATGTTTTTTCTTGATTATGCGTTTCAACGATTTCGTCGAGAATGATTTAATGGATATTGCTTATTTCATTGGAGAGCTGAGATTCTGATCTAGTTTTTCTCGTCGAGTACACGACAATAACGCTTTTTCCTGCATTTGAAAAATCAGCCAAAAACGGATTTCTATTAAAATTTAATATATTCACTTCGTGCAAATTTTTCTTTCCTTGAAAATGGCTTTTCGGAGTTTTATTTATCACCAAACGGATATGAAATTCAACGCTCTTTCCTATGAAATCCTCAAATTTCAGTTTATGTTCTGATTTAAAAGAGCTGTGACCATTTTACTGCCATAAGGTCTTAAACATGAAAAAAATCTTGAATGCGGGAAATTCGGACTTTTAGTTGAATAAAAAATATGAAAATCCTTCAAATAGCCAATTTATGATGCCAATTAATTATAGAATCGATCCTTGAAATTTTGTCCATCTCGACCGCAGACACCCAGTATGCTGCTGGAGCCGTCGTTCAATTAGCATATTCCCATCAGGACTTCAATTTCATATTCTCCCGCCACGTTTGTCAGCCATCCAAGAAACACCTCCAAGAAGCAAAGATTGAGACCGTTAATGTTAGTATCCCGGTCAGTCATGTTTGTCAAAGTGTTTCGAGATGGACACGTATTTCAACGTGATGCGAAACTATTGATTTTTACGATGTCTTTTTATTACCACTATCTGAATGACTTGTTTCCATCAGTCTGGAAAAGTGATGCTAACGATTGAGTACGGGAAGGATTGTTTTATTAAGATCCCAGATCCTCCCGTTGATTGGTTTCTGTTCTTATAAAATCGCAGCCGGATAGTTTGAATGAATTCAACAATTAATGCTATATCTGTGTTTAGCTAGTTAGTAATTGATCAAAAAAAGTCCTGGTATGGGGAAAAGAAAAGCTGCACTGATTACACACAGGGTGTATCATATTTGTATTCACACAGATGGTAATGACCATATTTAAAAACGCTGCAAATCTTTCACTGGGGTTTATTATTCAATTGGCTTGCGTTTATGATTTGAATTTCTACTAAGCTTTGGAGTGTGCTTGTTTCACAGGTGATAGAGTGATTATTGAATTTCAAGAGGCACACAAACATGATCAACTGATCAATCCAAATAGGTATTTTGGTTGAGAACAGATTTACGTGCTCTATGCATATCTCCTGAAATTCAATAATCGCTCTATCACCTGTGAAACACGCACACTCCAAAGCTTACTAGAAATTCAAATCATGAACGCAAGCCAATTGAATAATAAACCCCAGTGAAAGATTTGCAGCATGTTTTATGGTTATCAGAATGCTTCAACCCGTGTATCCACATTGCTACATCACTACGTCACTAGGTTACAGATAGCAACACAAAACAATAATAAACCAAAATAACGCGAATGTTGGCACCATAAATCGGGCCATAGATCGGGAATGGTTTCACCTACGGACCTGGGGAGGGGCTCATTTGATTCCTCGTGGATTGTTCTTCAAAAAGAGTACTTAGGTCACCTTGACTTTTTTGAGGTTTTTAGGGATTTTACAAAACTTTGACAAACCTTAAAGGGCACTTTAAATTAAGTGAAAGAGCTGGCTCAAGAATTGGGGCGTCGGCGGACCAACATGGATTTTTCCTGAAAATTTCAGCTTTTTTGCTTCAGCCGTTTGGGAAAAATCGTGCGTACAGCGGTCGGACGGAAAAATTTTGGTTTATTATTCAATAATAAACCATTGTAATCGCTCTTGAACAAAAAAAAAAAAAATTCTAAATCCCCCTGAAAATTTCATGGTTTACGTTTCAAAGGGTGTAGAATCCGAATCTGCTGTCAAAATTTTTCCGTCCGTCCACCCGAATGATCGATGACCCATAAATCGAAATAACAATATTTTTCTTGGATATATCGAATTACAAAAACGATACTTTTCAAAAATATCGATATTCTTTGTCGATATTGACATCCCTAGTCCCGGCTCGGTGTCCGGGTTTTTATACCCTGCCGTATAGCAAATTATGTCTTCCAGGTATGTTCTCTTACAAAAATTGAATTTAATTTTATATGTTGGGTAAATTTCCCCTCACATGAACCACAGAATTTTGCTCCATCGCCTGTAAATTCCAATAGATTATCTGTTTAAATTTCTTATACGTATTTTCCATTGCACTTATTAACATGTTCCAATTATTTCTTCTGCAATTCTTATGTTCCAATCATTAATATGTAAATTCTTTATTTTAATGACCATTACTATTTAATTTTTGTGTCTCATGGAAAAGATCCTTCTGTATCTTGAGTTAGAATAAAACTTCCACGACAATCGCTGATCTCTATTCGAATAAGACGTAAAAGGTGAAACACTATAAAAAATCAACTGGTCGAGCCACAATATCATGTAATTGCAATTTAGATGACGAAAAAAAACCGATTTACATTGCAGCATTTTAGATCGATTAGGAAGGAAACTAGCCATGAAAATTTTAAAAGATTAGCTCATATGTTGGCTAGAACTTTTTAATATCAGAACGACAACATGAGTGGTAATGAGAACGTTTTACCATGTTACGGATTCCTACAATTAACAATTTTAGCCTTTCACTAACTACTTACGTCATTTAGGGTAGTCGTTGGTTACCCAACTAATTGTTTCAGGTAGTTTCTAGTTCTAATGAAGAATTATCCGAATTTCCATCTGATCTTAAATCTGATTTGGCGTCTCCATATTAATTAATTGAAATGATATTTTTGGTTTGTTTCTTAGCCTTGTTGTTGGCCGAGCTCGGGCACGACGTTTGGCTGGGCGATTGGAGAGGGAACACGTTTTCGAAAGGCCACCGCGTATTGTCCACATCGGATCCAGAGTATTGGAACTTCACGTGAGTGAGTTATTACTACGTACTTACTTGTAAATAAATCCGTACTATCAGGCTAGTTTGGAGAAGTATGAGACAATTTTCGAAACATCGATGTATCTCAGAGAGTTATCAAGGTACAGGCCTCGTTCTATTCCAACCTGAATTCATCAGCCTTACAGCCTATCTACGGGGTGTACACGATGAGGCAGTTTTCCACCCACTTAATCTATAACTGAGGGATTTTCTGCAAGAACCAGATAAGTCCAAAATCAGAATTAAGTTTTACGTTGGCTGTTCGTTGCATACTTTCCTCACTTCTCTGGTTTGGTTCTTGCTGAATTTTCATTATCTGAGAATGGAATTTCAAGCTCCAGCTGTCAAGGGAAGCGTTGCCAAGTGCAGAATTGTTTCGTTCTTACGGAAAGAGATGACTATTTTCTGCAGCGAACAATCTCCAGTCTCCTGCAGACTTGGACAAACGTGTGCCCTGCCCAAACGCTTTTGTCACTAAATGTCGCACACAGTCAAGTATTTCATGGCACCTTAACCTGGATTTATCGAATTGTGGACTGATGCAATTGTTGCAGAAAACCCCTCAACTCAACAAAAAGTGCCTCCTGGAGTTTTCTGCTTAGAAGATTCGTTTCCGAAGTATTTCAGTTTTAAGACTTTTACCAATCTTGCACAATCTTGAAGGAAAATGGCAGTAATTAGGGCACCTCAATTAGAGCACTTCAAATTTGATTAGACGGTTGGAAACAAATCTAAATTTTTTATACTTTCACTGGCAAACCAAGTCTTGTTCCAGAAACTATATCGTCGAAAAATTAATCTACAAAGCAAACTATTGAGCTTTTGAAAAAACGTTGATTTTTTTCAAACATTCATCAAGTCTTTGTAACCTAAAGTGTGATTAAATGTTCGTAGCCTAAAAAATGAGCCAGATTGTCAGCTTTTGAATGGTGTGAGCCAAAAATTTTGACGATGAAGATCATCTTCATCTTAATTAATCGATAAATTGATTAATTATTCAAAATTATTAACATATGTTCTGTCGTTCGAAAACCCATCCTTATAGATAATGGGAAAGTTAATTATAGTTGACCGGCTATATATAAGAATCACAAGACAGCCCATCATAATAAATGAAAAGGTCACTACAAGCCATTTGTGAAGGCAGATCATATGAACCATTGTTTGAAGGTTGAACAGATGAGTCCGTCGATGAAGTTGAATGTTTTGAGGTACCCAAGTAAGGAGGTATCGTGTTTAAATTCAAAGATCCTGGTTTCATATATAAAAGAGTGTCTATTAATTGGAAAAAATTATCGAAGCGTTCGGTAGTTACTTGCTTGCTCAAGTCCTATTAAAAAGCCTCACGGGTTGAGAGCAAGAGCACGACACAAAGTGTTGGATCACGACAGGACGAAAAAGAGGAATTTCGCGTTGAAAGTTAATTTTATGTTCTCCGCTAGCATGCAGGGTCGGAGGATGAATTTAGTTATTATTAGTGAGGAACCAAATTAGTTATTTGGAATATTTTAAAGTTATACATAAAGTTAAGATTGAAATATCCTACTTCCAAACCGAAATTGATTTTAAAACTAATGATTAGATTCTCTTATTCAGGTTTTAAATAAAACATGAGATCGTATTTCGTCGCACTTTATTGTGCTGTTTACTTGATGATTTTATGTCATCCACAGATTCGTTCGCCGAGCCGAACACGATCTTCCAGTCTTCATAGATCGAGTTTTGCTCGTGTCCAAAGCACCTCAACTTTTCTACCTCGGATATTCCTACGGTACAACGGCGTTGATGATCCTTGGAGTCGAACGTCCGGAGTATCAGCAGAAAATCAAGCAGGCGATCTTCATGGCTCCAGTTGGATACAAAATACGGGACATGCACCCTTTAATTAAGATGATCGTTAATGGTCTGATGTCTAATTACCGAACAGTGAGTAAAATGATTCTTTAATTAATGGGTAATCTACAGGGCTTTTCTTTCATCTTTGTGAAAATAGCTCCAGACAAAATGAAAAAACAGTAGTCGGCTGAAATCGTGTCCAGAAAAAACAGATAGTTTAAAGAAAAATTGTAAAAAAAAGCGTTCGGAAAAACTTCCTTATTCTTCTGGTTACAGCTTTCGGCTAAAAATCATAAAACATGAGAGGTTTCAACGGCGCTCACCCCCACCTTGTAAGGAAGTATTTTCTTTACAACCAGGCTCAAATTGCCCTCCTTCAACGTCATCGTTTTTATGTGTTTGTCAATCTTACTCCTGCATTGTGTAAGGAGAGATGCTAAACATGTTCTATGTTTCTTGAATGTTAGCCACAGGCTTTAACCAAAAGCTTCCGGAGATCCAGGGGACAGTTTTCTCTGGTTTTGGAGGCTGTGGAATTTTTTTTTTTTACCATATTATAGAATAGAGAATCTAAAAATTGAAAATTCAAACGAATTCCTGCATTATTAATACTGAATCATCCAGGATCTAAGATTATACTTTAGTACCAGTAAGAGCCACGTGCTCGTTTACCAGAAAGGTAGAATCATAAGGTTCGTGAGGTGATGGAATGTTATAGTTGCCCCTTCCATTGAGCTGAATGCGGTAATGCCCGCCACGCTCAGAAGATGAGCATGACGCTTGAGAGGAAAAGTGTAACTACAAGTTTAGCATGATATCAAGAGCTAGTGCCATGTTTACTGTAAATAGTAGATTTCTATATCGATGAAACAGTCGTAGATCATTGAATTACGTTAGTTGGGATTATTTAAATGATGTTGACGTTTAAATTGTAAAATTAATGTATTTGCTTCACTTGAGGAAAGAGTGGGAAGAATGTTATTTTCATACGAAGAAGTCTCATAGAAGAAATACAGAGGATTTATCTAGAGATTCAACTTTTGAGTAAGAACTGGGCAAACCTTTGATTTGATAACAACAATTTTCAAATTTGGATCATATCTTCCAAACTAGAATTATTTGATTTCTCAAGATCACCACGTATGGTATAAGCTCATTACCTTTTCTCATGAACATAAGCTACCTTGGTTCTGCGGATAACGCAGTTCATAGAAGATCATCAGTCCCTAATATGCTCACTCATTGAAAACTGGAAGGAAACCGTAGGAAGAACAAAAACATCCGTAACAACAAAAGTACGCATTCGGCAATTCATGATCTAGTTGTATTGATCCACCTCGGGTCAAATCCAGATATCAAATATCAGGAATTTTAATCAAAATTGAATGAAAGTCGTATTCATTATGATACGGAGAAGTCACCATTGTTATTTGTAAACCAATGAATATTTAAAAAAAAAAAAAAATTATTCACCGTTATATTTTGAAGATTGCATAATGTGTTACGAGACTACAGATTTTATCGGAAGAACAACTGTTACCTAGTCATTGGTAGCAATTAAAAATTGTAATTTCCGTGAGCATGTTGCTGTACACCTTACATATAAACTTTTAGGTTTGAAAGCTTTCATTATTTCATTTACAGACTACGAGACGAGCCTTGTTCGAATTATTGCCTCGTGAAGGAGCCCTGTTCCCAATCATTCGATTGATTTGTTCATCCGGAGTGACGCTTTGCATGGAGATCCTGTTCCAACTTTTCGGACAGCGACGGGAAAATCTCGACGAGGTGATAAAACACGTTTTAAACAAACTGTACGACTTTAATTAAAATTAATAACCCCTTTAATTACCAGCACCAATTGAAACTATTGAATGGAATAAGATCGGGTCACTCGTTTTTCAAAGAAGTTGTTTCTGGGACTTGCTCAGGTGAGAGAAAATAGCTACAAGAAGTATTTACATCTATTGGTGTAGAGATCATATCCAGCCAATTAACAGGTCGGCATTAATGCGACTTTCTCAGCCAATCACAACAATCACATTCTATAAAACCATATAAAATACAAGTTACAGTACTTCACATACTCCACCGTACAATTTAAAGAGTGTCTTAATTGAGTATCATATTCGGAAGATTGACTGTAAAATTTGAATTTAACTTAAACCATATGAACCCTGTATTAAATATTACTCCCTTTAAAAGCATAAAAACATCAAGATAACATTATTTTTCATGATATTTTGGTTAAAAAAGAAATTTTGTCTTCTTTCAAGCCAAATCAGCTTAGCATGGACATTTTTGGAATCTTTTAAAAAAATTAAGTAGTTATTTTTGTTAATAAGGAACTGTACTACATTCGTACACCATTTGCCACTTGTGCGACGTTTGCTTCAAGATTCACACTCGTGGATGGTTTTTCCTGAATGTGTTTGGCTTCTACTTCAATATCCTGGAATTTGAAGGCGGATAAAGCTTAATTAGTTCCCCGAAACGAGCTTCCAAGAAATCATCGCGTTGTTCTGGTTAATCCTTTGAAACCCAATGGCAATATGTTACATAGGCTTTTGCCAAAGTTATACCTACACATATTCCTTCCAGGCCTGAAGGCTGTGCACATGAAGAAAATCACGGGCGAGGGATAGTACCAACTTAAACGCCTAAAGTTCTTTAACTGACCTCTTATGATGAGCAAACAATAAACAATCTGAAGGTTCTAAGCCTAAAAGGTTTTTACGGTTTTGTTTTGAGCTCGTCACCTAGACTTTTTGTTGGACATAGTCACTCGATAAACCCAAAGTCAGACATACGTTGCCTGTTGGCAAAAACATTTTGTAATCAATTAAATTCATTCCGTTACACAACCTCTATACTTTTACCTACCTGAGCTATATTTGCATGAGAAATCTTTGAGACCCCGTGCCAACCCATAACTGTGTTTTAGGTGGCCTACCAAAATGTGTTACCCCGATTACCATCAGGTGCATCTAGTCTAGACGTTATCTATCTCGCTCAAATTTTCAGCGAAGGTAAGTTAACCCTAAAATATTTTCAACTTTTTGTACGCATCTATATAAAGCTTAAGAATCAAATAAGTAACGAAATTTAATTTCATATTGGCGATATTGTGAGATGGCTCCTAATATTACGTTACTTGGAAAGATCTTGTTGTGCACTATACTTAAGTACATCATTTTTGAAGTCACGCAGTACATAGTCAAACACATTTTGCTTTTGCAGTTGTTTTCGAACTGCATTATCCAGATCTGGAATTTCTTCTTCAGTTTTTGCTCGACTGAAGAGTTTTCTCTGCTTCTTCTTTATTTGGAAAATTGGACGAATTCTCATTGTATGTCATTCATTTGTTATGCCTGCAGAGTTATCCTAGTCACCAGTATCTGCAAAAGTGTGTAGTTTTACGAAGGATGAATGTTGATGACTATCACCTTCGTGGAATTGATTTTCTTGTAATCGGTCAAGTGCCAGCAACTCAAATCCACCACGCTCTTAGTTCTATACACCTACGAAATAGATTGTCAAACAAACCACATGAATATGAAACTGTATCTGCTTTACAATTGGCAGTCTCATTTCAACGATAGGCCGAGAATGGAAATTGATCTCGAGGTTCGACACCAAAGTGGTGCTTCGGGGAGTTGTCATTGAAGCGATTTCATCGGGCCGTCATTGCCGGAATCATTAGAGTAATATCACTCTGTACGTGGCATGTCACCTTTGTGACTTGTAAATCTTGTAATCTGCCAACTGCTAGCAACTCAAACCCTCAACCCACCAAGTCCCCTCTATTAATTTCCAAGTATGTTCTGCTTCCGAGTCCATCAATAATAAGCAGAAGCTTTGGTTCCGCTTTTTAGGAATAAAAAAACTATTTTCTTCCACAATTAAAATTTCTATCCGCATTTTGAGTTTTAGCCGATTCTGACCTACTTTCGTTTCGTGTCTAGCTGCCTATCGTTTCTATGTCGGTCCGTGTCTCCGGCAATCTATCCGATTTTGATGGCGTTTTCAGGGAATGTGCGAGTTAGGTTACAGATCAGTATGCTCACAAACCAGAATTTGCTAATTTCAAATCCACCAAGATTATTTTCTCATGGTTAGGTATAATGAGTGGAAAGCGCTCAAATTTCAAGCTAGTCAAGTAAACAGGGACTAATAATCTCATATCAATTTCCACATAGTAACATCTATCCACTATAGAATGAATAACCCTCAATACGTGTAGACTGTTCTTTTGAAGGCGTTGATGTCTGAGATAAAATGTACCGTGAATCTTTGTGACAAGCTAATGTTCTACATAGTTTAGCATTACGTTTCGATGACATGCATGTTACGCCAGGAAGCTTTGTAACCCACCCGACTGGGCAGAGGGTCTTGGTTTTCATTTTCAAAAATGAACCTTTACAATCTTCGGGGGCCATGAAAAAAATGTGGTCCTCATCCTCAAAACTCGTTATTTCCGGAAGTACACAATCCGGAAACAGCTGGTCTGTTTATTTGACGTAGTTACTGGTAGTAACTAAAATGGAGGCGTTTTTTTGTTTCTAAATGCCTCAAAAAAAGTTCAATCTACACTCCATCTTCTTAGATCGATTAGGAAACAAATTAGCCGCAAGGGACCTTCAGCTGATCAGTGTGTATCCACAATTTAGAGTTAAATATTGAAGCCTTACTAGTCCCTATAAGGCACGCCTATCAATCACTAACATAAAAGCATTGTTGTTATTTCGAAACGTTTCGACATTCTGATTGTGGAACACTATATATCTCCGATTTCAACCTCTCGGATTGAAAGAAACATAAATCCGTACATGAATACATAAATAATAAACCTTTGTGTAATAATTTTTAGCGTTTTGGTTGTCCACCCGAGTTGCTGTACGGTCATTCGTTCGCTCTTAGGTTAACACGTATGTGAATGTTCTCTGGTGTGTACATAGCGAACATCACATAAACTATAACGATTTTCATGCGAAATAAGTTTAATGGAATTCCCTTGTTAAATAATGAAGTATTAGCACAACATTTGATACAGATTCTCAACTTGTGGGGAATACATGATTCGTTCAATCTCATCTTCTTTTAGTGGGTGATTGTGTACAGTAGATAAATTCAGATCCATTTCACTTGAATATCAGCTCATTCTAAGTGCAGAAGGTCTAATAAAGTGTAGACGTAGTGTTTAATATCCCTCGATAGGTATAACATGAACCTAGTTACACTTAGATCATGTAAAATTGTGTCATCGTGTAAAAAAGTGTCATCTTAATACTATCCCAATCACCACAATACGATCGTGTAACACTTTTTTGGCCATACTTGTAAAACAATATTGAAAAATAGTTTCTGAACAGATTGATTTCTCCAATCGTACAAATGAATAGAATCATAACGTCGTTTATCTTCCAGCCTTAGAGATATCACGAAGTGAGGAACAATAAGTTGTTAGCAAAAAATCTTGTTACAATGGGGCGTTTACCATAAAAAGATTTGAATGCTATCACTACACACCGTAAAAATTTTATTTCACGATCTAATAGGCACTCATAGGTCATTTCAGGTTACATAGATCAGGCGGTTTCAGATCCTAAAGATGATTAAAGCAAAATTTGTTCACAAAATACCTTTTGAAGGTAATAATGCAATGTTATGCCGATTATATTTGGATTAAAACAAGAAGGTGGACACTTAAGAGCCGGAAAATATTCTGAAATCAATCGTTCATTAAAGAAAAAGAGGAGCCAAGAAAATGGGCTTTTCAATTTTTTATTCACTTCCAGCACTCGGGTTTCAGCTACTTTTCTTTGTCATTTGAAATGGTTATCTAGTACAGAGATGGTCCACCTTGGTGTAATAACTTGTAGAGTCTTGGTTCACCTTTCTAATAATGAACAAATTGGTGAACATCAAAAAACGTGGTACAAACATTCCTCGTCTTGGTATCAAGAACGAATATACCGTTTGAAATGATCTTGAAAAAGGTAAAATATAAGCTTGTTGTGGGCATTAATCGCCTCAGTCCTTGGAAGGAGCAACTATACCACTCCCTCAAAACCACGTTACATGGTAGCAGAGGTTACCACTGTTTCTCCATTATTGACTCTACTGATTCCCTTTTACCATCGCACGCTCCATCCCTCACATTACTCCCTTCAATCTACCGCCTAGGGAGGTATACTAGACACCATTGGGCGTCTGGGATATCATCTGCGTGTTGCCTGCGTATCATCTGTCAGTAATCGCCTCACTCTTTGGAAGGGGAAACTATACCATTCCGTCAACAACCACGTTACTATGTAGCAGAGTGTGGTTACCCGCTGTTCCTGTATTATCGACTCTCCTGATTCCCCTTTACCCTCGAACGCCCAATTCCCTCGCAATTGGCGACTTCAATTCGCCGCAAAGGAAGATATACTAGACACTTTCGAGTGTCTGGAATATACCTCCTGTTGCTGGCATAAATCGGTTGGAATGGGCAACCATACGATTCCATCACATCCCATGTTACAAGCTCCGGTGTTGTTTCAGGGTTTCGAGCTTACGATTACGGACGAAAAACGAATCACTACGTCTACGGCCAGGCCGAACCTCCTGAGATTCCCGTTGAAGAAAACTTCATCCCGATGGCACTGTATTACAGCAGGTCAGATCATCTCAGCTCGGAACAGGTAATTTCCAAGGAGGGTATAACAAGTTTTGGTAGTATATTGTAAATTGTATTAATCCGTTCTTAATGATGATTATCTTGCGAACTGGATAGATAGATATATTAATGAATAATTCGTCTCCCCACATCGCGACATGGACATACTTTTAAAAATCCATAAATATGTATAAAATCAGTAGGTAAAGACGTACTTATTCGTGGCCATACACAAAGAGTGAGATAGAGCGATGATCAATAAAAAAAAGTCGGCCTCTTCTAGATGCCATCACCTGACCGCCTGAAAGACGATTTGGAAGAGGCGTATCCGGACCCATTCCACCAAGGCGGCCCCCCAAGACTGTCCACCGAATACAAATGAGCTCCTCTAAACATGATTAGACTATCGTTTACAGGAGCAGTACTCTAGACTAGAACGACCCTGTGTTTGAGGAAACAAAATTTTCAATATTGATAAACAATTATTAACTATTGAAAAGACGATTTACATTTCTTTTACAGTTATAAGATACAAAAGCGTGTTCTATCTAACTCAGCTGTGTCTATACCAGATCATTTCTCCCAACCATATGCAAACGCTTTTGAATTTTGACAGATCTACTACATTGATCATCCCAGGGTGCCTTGAAACTCCCGGTTCCATGAGATCTGTACAGGAGTGCCGCTAAAGCGATTTTTGTTTAATTAGTGCTGTTTGTTTTTAAATTCAGTTTTAATGTCATGACAATTACTATGATCATTCTCGAAAAAACCAACCATCAATCAACATCGTGTATGATCTTAATTAGATTAAAATTTAAAAAGACGAATTTATCAAAGGCGAATTTCTTAATAATTTAAATTACAATCAGAAAAAAACGTGCATCGTGTTGTTCAAGTATAGAAATCGTGTGTTTCAAGGCGGAACACTGATCTACACGGTCAGGTAGCGAGAGAGCTTTGTATGATGTTTTCAACAAAGAAGAGGTATTGAACGTTTCCATTGAGCTGGGTAAAAACGGAATTAGCCGCTAGAAGTAATGGAGTTTTTCTTATTCCGATTTGTTTGTTCAGGAGCGATCTTCACGGCTATTCTTGCAAATAATTTAGCGTCGTTAGTGCGGTGTTGTTGACATAAATCGCTCGGAGGATATTCCGCGGCATTCGCACCAGGAAATAACCGGTCTAGTTAAGCGGTCATTGAATAATATCCTCACACGAAACGTACGTGTGATCGTATCAAGCATGCGACGACGAAATAAGTGCGGAGGTTCCATTCTTTCGATTCGTTAGCCTTCCCAATGATAGTGATCGACATTCACCCTTGAGTAAACAAAATTTAGGTATGATGTCCTGGTAAAACTATCTACGTATTACCTGCCGAATTCTCGTCGGTTTGATGATCATTATCACAGAAGTCAATATTTAACTTAATGATTGCCAGAATACAGCCAAACATCGCATGTATTCTACAAAGACATTCTAACTGTAACCTCAAAACAATCGAAAGATTAGTTCTAAATCAAATTTTGCTCCCATTCCACTATGTGTGAAAGTATGCACTAAGTGTTTATTCGCACTATGTCAATCACAAATACTTTATGGTTAACGTGGTGGTTTTTTAGATCATAGTACAGCGAGAACACCGTGTTATCGATTAGCTATCGAACAGCGCCTATGATTTCGAAGAACTAGGACAAGAGAAAATGGGTTACGATTCAATTTTACGGATTTTATGTTAGCGAAATATTGGTTTGAGAGAAATCTTGTAGTAATTAGGTTTGTGACTATGATTTAACTTCTACGCATGCGCAGTATCTTTTATCAATAGAATTGCTTTGAAATCGATGCGAAATGATAAACCTGTCACTTCTAGACTATCGTCCAATTTGACAATATCGGATCACTAGGTCGTGAGTGTTTATTGGCTTTCACTTCTGCGTATGCGCAGAATGATGTATTAATTAATCAATTTATTTATTTTAACGAAAGGCAGTAGCCAATTTACAGAGAAAATACTAGACGAGTTAATGAAAGCTAAGAAGTAAATAACAGAACACGGAGACAGAATGAATGCAAAAATACAATAAGAGAGAACAAATCATCAAACGGAAATTCCTGCCAGCGGACGATTCAGGGTGTGGAAAGAGATATTAAATATACGAGGTGTGTAAATTAAGTAATGAGTTTAAGAACCTCTCGGTAAAAGTATTGATTGACCGTATATAGAGGTTCTTGAAAGACTTCAAAAAAGGGTCATTCGTGTGAGACCAAACATCAAGAACGAGTGGGTGTTGCGCCACGATAATGCTCCTTGTCACACACCAATTTCAATTTGGCCAGGAAAAACATTCCTGTGGCTCCTCAGCCTCCTAATTCGCCCGAATTGAGTTCTAGTGACTTTTTTCTCTTCCTAAAGTTGAAAAATTACCTCAAGGGAAATCATTTTGGGATAGTCGAAAAAATTCAAACGGCTGTAACCGACCAGGTACAGGTTATTTCAGTGTCGGAGTTCCAGCACCGCTATAAATAGTGGAAGAATCGTCTCCAGCGCTGTGTGGCCCTAGAAGGAAGTTATTTTGAAGGTGAAAATATTGAATTGTAATTCTTTTTGTATTAAACATTTTTAAGAAATCAGTCTCAGTACTTAATTTACACACCTCGTATCACAGTCATTTGAATCCAGGAAAGCGTTGACCTCACGAGCCGAACGAAACAATGGTAACAGGACACAACTGTTGGCTGCGAAAGGATCCTGGAATAGTTTTTGCCAAGTTCTGTAGGGAGGCACTTTTATATTGACTTTAGAGAGGAGCGAGCGATGGTAATTGAAGAACTCCATTCACATGCATGTGAAAAAATTGTATGTCTGCCACCTCTCCAAGTCTTTCAAAAATGGGCAACCCGTACTCGGACGCAAGGTGCCTAAGATCCACCTGCTCCAGTAGTATTGTCAGTTTGAATGCAAGGTAACGCGTGAACCTCCGTTGAACCCTCTGCAATAGATATCTGAATGCTACAAAAAATTTGGCACGAAATGATTAGTTTGGAATGTTCTAAAACAGCAATTTTGATATTGGTGAAAGAAAAATTGTTCATCCTCCTCGAAAGAAATAAATGCTTCCGCTAATTGCAGAAAAACCAAAACTATGCGATTTCGATAAGGTTTTCACTGGTTACCCTGTTAGTAGTCTTAGTAATCCTTCATAATAATAATTTACTCAATGGTACATAGAAATCCTTATTTTTAAATATTACCCGAAATTTTTGTGAAGCTATAACAATATTTGTTCGTTAGCTGGTCATTAAAGGGACCTACCTACCCTACATGATCCTACACAGCCGGTATGAAGGACCTGACCTTATTTCAGAAGGACGGCCTCGGTTGTAGTCAAATGCTTAACCGCTCATATCTCACTGATGGTTCTGAATTAGCATTCAAGTCATATTTACGTTGAATCGCCCCATTAAAATCTTGTTTCCAGTGATCTTGAACCACGCGTAATTGGACTGTCAACTAGTTCGGAAGAGGCAAAAGTCTTCTACCAAGGAGAACTGTACAAGGGTCAAACGCCTTACTTTTTGAGTCTAGAGAGAGGATTCATATCGCGTTTGAGTTCACCTATAGGAGCGGAAACAATGGTTCAAGTTTATATAGGTGAAACATTGTTTTCGGTGAAAAATTTAAATATCCACTCGTATTGTCCTTCTTAAACCAATCTGAACAATATCCGTTTTGTCCTTTTTGAGAGTGGGCTTGTCAATGTAACCACAAACCCTTGTAACAAGTTTCATTTCTCAAGTTTTAATCTTCTATGACATTTTCAGTGAATGGCGCTCGTTGGGTTGTGAATGGTCCCACATGATTCAAATCTCAAAAACGGATTTTCAGGTCTTAATAATCTAATTTCGTCGCTCAAATTATGACGGTAGACGAACAAAGATGGTTTGCTCATCTCATATTCATTTCAACAGTGTGGATATACTGCGTTTCTTGACCCAAGTCAGATGATTAAAGCTAACGAAACCATCTGACCTTGTTTACTTGTGAAGTGAAGCAGTGAAGTGAAACTATTATCTTAACCCATACAACTCTGTGATGGATCATAGTTTTGAATATTTTCCCATATGTTCAAACTCATAATGTTAAAATTTGGTGCTATGACGCATTAATTTAAAAGAAGTACCATTTACAGCTGCTGTTCAAGCGCAAATGTTAAATCCTTGTAACTGGATTTTCATACGGATGTTCAAAGACTGACAGCGGTAGGCAAAAAAGCCCCATGTTCAGTGGCATGAAAAGCTTGAACTAGCCTAGAGAAGCAAGTTACATAAAAGTCCGGCAGAGGTACCTCACTGAAGAGTACTCAAGGGTCAACTTAGGGTAGGTCATTACCAAAGCCACTAGCCAGAAATCCGCACTAGATTGGGAGGACAATTGGGACTGTATATGCCCAGGCGAAAAATTTTCATTTTGAGACAAAACGTTGATTCAATTTGGTCAAATCTGGCGAACTCTCAGAAATTGTGGGGTTTGGAAATACCATACAGGCTCAAGACACCCGTATAAATGAGTCCGGACCCGCCCAAGGGAATTCATTGAAATTCTCTTTTTAGATTCCGTAACTCTGCCCTTGACTTACTCAGCTCTTTTAAAATTTAGCTGTAAATTCACAGGTGTCTTAGCTGCTCTGCTGTGTAGCTGGGTTCATCGAAACCTCTAGTCCCGTACAAATGGGCTGTATTCCGCCTCCGCGAATTACTATCTCCTCGACGTGTCGTAGATGATGCCTGAAATCAATTCGCGTGATCTTGCATCACGGTACCTTCGTCACACCTTCATTGAGATACGAGAATCATCACCATGTTCAAATACAAAGTAGTTCACCAGATGGATATTCACATGTTTAAAATGTCGCAACTCAACAGCGAATTTTCCTCTTCTGAAATTCACAACATATACAGTTAGTTTTGCTCAAAACGTATGAACCCATACATTTTCCAATATTTCTCCCAATGGTCTATTCGTTCGATCTCGTTCGAAAAGGAATACGAGTTTCGTCTTCTGAATTTGACTTTTTGACCAAACCGAGCTCCAGATACGTGAAAACTACGTGCCACCCCCAACTTGGTGGGCGGTTTTTTAATGTACTTATAAGTAATTATGTCTGTAAGTTTTGATAATGTTGAAATAAAAATTTTCAGGGAGTGCTAGAATTGAGCCAACGCCTTCCCAACTTGACGTTCGTCAAACGAGTTCCCATCCCCAATTTCAGCCATCTCGACTACATGATCGGGAAAGACGTCAAAACTTTCCTCTACGACGACATAATCGATTTGATCGAAGCTCAATCCTACACGGGCAGTAGAGGCGTTGGAGTCTGGTCTCTCTAGAAAGCGTCAAAACTTGTGAAAAGTCAGTGGAAAAGCGTCACCCCTTCCCGAACCTCGTCAAAGCTGGCCGTGTAAAAGTTCAAGCGTAAAAGCGTCAACATCTAATATGAAAATGGTAGTTTTGCCGGGAGAAGCATCGTTTTCTGGAAAGGGTAATTAATATTCGGGGCAATGCATAAGGAATGGTTTGTGAAGTTCCATAAGGAGATATCAGTTTGATAGAATCAAAGTTCCTTTTACTTTATTTATATCAACCCCCATTTGTTTAGTAATTGCTTTTATTATTTGTATTACTTGTTTATCAATATTTGTGGTGTTACAGAATTCGTAGTGTGACTGTCAATATTTGTACATTTTTCAAAACTGGCCGTTCTGAAGAGTGATGATTTAGCCAACTACGCCAATTGTAAGCCTTGTTTTGAAAGCCAAATTTGAGGCCATCTTCTTTTGCACCCATACTTATTCAAGTTTCGTTTAAATTAAGTATGGCAAATTTTCTCTCCAACATTTCTGCCAGTAGTTCAGGTTTTCAGGACTGAGCAGTAAAATTCCCTAACTTGTATGTACCTGGATGATTTTGTTTTGACGTAGTGTACAAAATGTAACTCAGATTCGTGGTTGTCACTAGTATGATATTATAGTCACACTCTTATGCACACACGTACAGGGTGCTTAACGAGATGACAATGACAAGATTTTTTGTGGACTAAAAAATAATTTGTCTAAAAAATATATATGTTTTTGGCAAGGATCTTAAAAATTACCATCCCGCATGACCACTGCGCAAGGTGTCAGGTGGTCACCCTGTTTATATATACATTTGAAAATCGGAAGATTTCTGATGTTTGTTGCGTTGCGGTTAGGTGGATTGAAAACACTGGGTTTTTGTTCGAAACGTTTCGTACTTTAATTTTTACGTCTTCAGCGGTTCTACAACAGATCAAATAGGAGAGGTTAATGTTAGAGGGAAAATGTATTTAGGCTATTTGATGTTTTTACGTTATTAGGTACAAGAGAAAAGATGTTAGAGAGAGATATTATAAACAGTTACACAAGTTGTTTTGGAGTATCTTTTTCCTCTAACATTAAGCTCGTAGAACCCCTGAAGACTTACAATTAAAAGTAAGAAGCATTGGGAAAAATAATTGAGTGTCTTCAATCCATCTGACCGCAAATCAACAAAAATGAGGAATCTTGCGATTTCCAATCGGGGTTTCCCACAAGAACAACATAAGTCCGAAATTTCGAAAATCCAGAATATGACCTATATTTGGTGCTCTAATGTTCACGACATCTAGTGACAATTGCACTTGGGAAGAAACGCATATAGCAGGAGTCGGAGGAATAGGCAACAAAAAATAGTCATATATTTCCCCAAAAACGAAACAAGTCGTAGCTACAATCACAGCTATTGCACATGACAGTAAGAACTCGCCGTTCCATTCCCAGCTCCGGTAAAAATCAGCAAAACCAAACAAATCATTTTTCAGACAAGCAGGGTAATTATGCACGAAACTGCCAAACACGCTTAATAATTTCTCGTATTTGTAATTTTGAACTTCTAAGGAACCCTTTTCTTTTAAGAAATCTCCCAACTGTATTAAGTACAGTAAAAAAGTAAATTTTACAACTGAAGGTAAATAATTATAACGAATATGTATATTTATAAACCTACGCTGTGATTTTTAGAAGTAAGATCATTCGATTTTGATTTCATGAAAAACCGAGAGAAGTATGTACTTATACGAAATTTGTACTGCACACTTACCTATTGCTGATTTCCGATGTACCTATCAGACAGGTGCCAGGAGTTACAGCTAATCGACATTGTCACATGTATTACAAAGAGTTGAGGTTCACCAGAATTCCTTAAAGATGAGATGTCTGTTAGATAATTTTACAAATTCAACTAAGAATGTATATATTGTAAATTTTTCAAATTAGAGGAATCAGAAATAATACTATGCTTAGTTTGGGTGAGTGTTAATTGTCAACTTAAGTCTGAAAAAACCATGGTAAGTAACTTACCAATTAGTATTGAGTAAGGTGTAGTCACTTTCATTTCATGTATGTTGAACATGTCTTCCATTCTAAGGATAAGAAAGAAAATCATACATATTTATTGGGCACCTATAGATTTAGGCCTCGAGTGATTTGTAAATATGTTTTTTTGGAACAAGGTGGCTTGGTTATTAAACGGTAAATCTTTTATTTCGGCTTATTAATTTCAATGTCCAGTTTCCACCGCAACTAGGAGAACCAATACAGCGAACTGCCGTAAAGTCAGACGTTCATTTTTATGTTTCTGAAGTGCTAATTTCCCGATTATTCCCACACCCTAAACTGGGAAAATATTAAATATTATGTAGTTATAGGTATACTTTTTGATGGAAATGTCCCGAAGCAGACATCCCGGAATTCGCTTTGGAAGATTGATGATTTTTTCCTAAATTTTTCGTGAGGCTAAATATATTTGGGCTCTGCGGCTGAAATGCTGTTTAAAAGACGCAAATCTCGAAAGCTTACAGTTTCCAACAAATCTCAAGACCATTAAAAGGAAAGCTCTTCCATTTTGCATAGCAAACCATATTTCTCTGACTGAAAAATGTCCATATTTTTCTGAAAACAGCTTTCGTACAAGTACGCAACCACGAGGGACATTTCATGTCTTTGCGCCCTCTCCCGCACACACAACACGTACTTCGTACCACCCGTGGGTACTTAATTGAATTCGCGATCGTGTTGACTCATTGTTCCGACACCCGTGGGTACTTTATTGAATTCGAGCCAGGCTACATCTCTTACCCCAGTAGCGTTGTTGTTACACTTATGTTGCCAGGATAACAGTAAATTAAGAAATCGTAAGTCGCAAAGTTAATGTTATAAGTTAGTAAACAATATGGTTCCATCGGGTGGTCACTGAGGTTCTGAATGTCCAGGGGTTAACGTAACAAGATTAAGTAAATCAACGGCTTTCAAATGAGTGGTGAACGAGTTTTGTACGATCACAAATGTCGAAGATAATGATCCGTAGCAACGAATCGGTTGTAAGCGAAAACCATCAGAAATATTTTCGTGACGCTGTCCGCGTTACATTATTGAGTTTATGTAGCAATGTTAATACATAAAATGTCAAAAAGAATATTTTTTGGGACCCTTACTTGATTACCCATATTTGGCTGATTTAGAAAAGTTGGCTGTCTGCGTTTAGTTACTGCCCTTTGAAATTCTTCTTGTGGCCTGAAGCAGAGGGACTACTCACTATTCACCAAATTGTAGCAAGTAAGGTGTGGAAACTCATCATTTGGCCGAATCGTCTTTCATGGCATAGTGAACCGTAATGAGAGCTCCAGAACCTACTTAATTTGCAATGCTGGCTGCCCTGATATGCTTTACCACCTCATCTCTTCCTGTAACGTATACAATTATGAATGGTTCACATTTTTTGAAGCTCCTCGCTTCAGTGAAACCTCATTTTGTTCAATGATGATGTGTGAGGATAAAACGAGGGTGAACAAGTTGGTGGAATACCTGAAAACCGTTAAGTACTAAGTGTGTCTACCATAAATGAAGGTGTCTTGCTGCCCAACTGATTTATTTGAAGTTAATATTTCATCCATTCTATTTTTCAACGTTACTTACCTGCTTCTAATGATAAGCTGAACTTCAAGTTCCCCGAAGCGTCTACCAATGTTCTTACCATTTGCTTTCCGAGTCTACGTAAAGGTAAAGAGACGAACGTTTTTTTGTCTTTAAATTCAAACTTCCCACTCGCATTTTGCGTTTTAGATCTGAACAACTTCCATTTCTCTGTTCTTGTGTCCGCATATCCTTGCAGCAATCGCTCCATGGCTCTGAAGTCAATACTTCAGTCTGTGCTTGCGAAAACTTAAAATTTATCAACAATTACCTACTTTACAGGATCTAGTAGTTAGAAAGCACTCAAATTTTCAGGGTAGTTGGCAAAAACGATCTGATAGCTTCACATCAATTTCAACGCGATTATATTGTTATTAGCTACTGCACATGCGAGACCTCTATGCAGTCATGTTATGGATACGAGAAAGCTTTGTGCAATAAACAACTCGACAGAAGTGTTCCTGCTTGTTATAATCAATTGAATGTTTTTATTCTATTACAATAATTACTTTTTTCCGCTCATTGCATGTGAAATCTTGTATAATCACTACGTTTCAACACAATAAAGCACTATACTGCTGAATCCACCGCACCGCCATTGCGTTTTGGCAGGCCCCAAAAGCCGACCATTTTGGCATGAGGGGCCGCGCCATTGCAATCTGACAGAGAAGTGCAGTTGCGGTCCGAACAACGGCATATTTCACTGTAACAACTCCACCAACATGGCTTGACACGCCATGAACGCTTAACAAATAGGAAATATCACGTTTTTAGACGTACACAATTTAAATGGACGAAGTCCACGAAATTTATCACACTACAATTCTTACGTTGTTCAGGAAATCCATGGCCACAATTCAAGTAGTGGTTCAGGTAGATATGTTAGAGTTTTGTTGATTTGAACGGGAGATCTTTTTGAGCGTCACTCATGTCCCTTGTAGTTTTATTAGTGGATAATAAAACTGCACGGCTGAAATGAGAATGAGGATAAAAAATATCGTCCATACCGACCACCAAACTCACTGCAGGCTTCACACGGTTTATTACAGTTGGTATTACTGTCTGATTACTGAATTAGTACATACATTGCACAGCAATACCCAGAAGATAAATAGAAGCCTAAAACCTCCAGGTACTACCACAGGGTTAGCAGTTGCAGAAAATGAGAAGAGGGAACTTACCGAAAATGACCACCATTCATAGAATACAAATAGTGGCATGTTCAATTCTTGATGTTACAATCATCTCTATTTCTTCAAATTTCTTCAAATCTTATTGAAATTTCTGAAGTTCAGCTTCTGTGGCGTTATCGTTCAGGAGGTTTAGGGCAATTAAATTCATGGAGGACTCACATTCGCGATCTATTCCCACGAAATAAATGAGTTAAAATGCTAGAAAACTTATCACCCACTTACAACATTGCAACTACATAGTTACTTTGTATTCCTACGGAAGTTGTTCTTCTATATCTATTTTAATTATTTTCTTCTTTTATTCAACTAGTTAAGATCGTGTAAGGTTTGTATCTGTGCGTGATTATGCGAGCATGTTTTATTGGAAGGAAGTAAGTTATCAATAAATAGTTACAGCTACAATAAATAACAAGATCATATTACAGTAAAGCTTCTTCCTATCTGAAAGTCGTCATTTGCTTTCGTCGTATTCATCTGAAGTCTCTGTGTCTCCATTCTCGATACGTGGGTCGACGACGATTTCTTTTTCCATTTCAACGTCATCCTTGAACAGGGCTCCGTGATGTTTGTCGCAATGGGGAATGATGTACTCGGAGGGCAGGCAGTTCTTGGCGATCAGCGTCGCCGTCACTTTGTGATCCACGACTTTTTGGACGTTCGTGACAACGAGGGTTTTGGTGACGAGATGGGTCACTTTGAGGAGGCCGTGGACGATTTGGTGGTCGTCTTGATAACCGTCGTGGTGAGGGTTGACGTCTTGGTGGGCCACGAGGCCGGCAACTCCGGGCTTGTGGTGTTGGGGATGGATTGGGTGACCGTGGGGAACCTGAGTGAATGAAGGAAAACACATATTGGTCAGTAATGCATGAATCGCAGAAACTACTTCAAATTTGTACATGTTTCTGATGACTTGTGCATAATTTAACGAATAGATCATGATTTAGTTGGATGCACAACTTCACAATAAACTGCTTGTGTTATGTATTGCTCCCTTCCTCAACATTCAACAGATGTCACTAAAATTAATTCTCAGGTTTGGATGAGTTGGAATCTTGCAGCTGTAACCAGTTGCAAGATTATAACTCATGTTTCATGTTTCATTTGATTGACTGTAGATTTTGTCCTCTTCATTACAATCACACTTGTCCATGTTTGAATCAATAGAATTTGATGTGCTGTCTTCTTGATTAAAATTTGAGCTTCCATTATCATTATTCCCTGTCCAGTGTCCAAGTTTTGGGAGTCGGTGCTTTATAAAAATGTCAATGAAAATTCTCATGAAAATGTCTCAATGTTTTGATGGATATGGTTAGCTGGCCTTTCCCGATTCTTGAATCCGCCGCCTTGGGAGATGATTCAGACTCCTTCAAGCGTCTGGCGCATCCTCTGAGCGTGGCGGGCATTACCGCATTCAGCTCAAAGGAAGGGGCAACTATACCATTCCACCTCGTAATGAATTGCGGCTCGTACACAAGCGTTGTTTATCATTAGGTTCTGACTCTTGGAATTTTTGAATACCAAAGGTGCATTTTTAGTACATTTTGATGACATCTCAAATCATTTATCACAGAATAAGTATTATTGCAAATAACTCTCAAATGTCCTATGATTGGTATGTATGTAGTGTAAATTGTTTTGAACTGATCTGAGATTGGTTGGAAAGTCTCTAAATTAGTTTGGGAAGTTCTAATTTTGTTGCAAAATAAGTGAATTAGTTTGGATAATTCCCAAATTGGGTTGTGAAGTTCTCAATTAGTTTGGAAAACTTTGAATTAGTTGCACAGTTGATAAATTGGTTTAGATGGTTTTCAAACTGTGTTGTAAGTTCTAAAATTATTTTTGAAAGCCCTAATGTCGTTGCAAAGTAAATAAATTGGTTTGGCTGGTTTTCAAACTGGTTTGGTAAGTTTTTATTCGTTGCTGAATAGATAAATTTTTTTGGATGGTTCACGAATGGATTTTGACAATTCTCAATTTACTTTGAAAGAGCTCCAATTTTAGTGCAAAGTAGGTAAATTGGTTTGGGTGTTTCTCAAATTGGTTTGGATGATTCTGAAATTGGTTTGGAATATTTTCAAACTACTTTGGAAAGACTCAATTTTGTTGAAAGTAGGTAAATTGGTTTTGATGGTTCACGAAGGGATTCGGACAATTCTCAATTTACTTTGGAAAGCCTCAATTTTGATGCAAAGTAGATACATTTGTTTGGATGATTCTCAAATTTGTTTAGAAATTAATTGAATTTCTTTGGGTAGACCCAATTGGTTTGAAGAGTTCCCAAATTGGCTCGAAAATTCCTCAAATTTCCTTAGGAATTTGTCTATTGGAAAGTCCCAAGTTTGTTGCAAAGTCGATAAATTTGTTTGGATGGTTTTCACACTGGCTTGGATTTTCTCGAATTTCGGTGGAAAGCCCCATTTGAAAGTAAATTGGTTTGGATGGTTCACAAATGGATTTCGAAAGTTCTTAAATTGGTGTGAGTTCCTAGATTTGTGTGTAACATTAGCGTTGTGGATCGAATAGTTCTCAATTTTGTTTTCATTTAGAAAAACGCTGCAAATTCTTTCACTGGGGTTTATTATTCAATCGGCTTGCGTTCATGATTTGAATTTCTACTAAGCTTTGGAGTGTGCGTGTTTCACAGGATAGGGCGATTATTGAATTTCAGGAGCACGTGAATCTGTTCTCGACCGAAATACCTATTTGGATTGATCAGTTGATCATATTTGTGTGCCTCCTGAATAAATCAATAATCGCCCTATCCTGTGAAACACTCACACTCCAAAGCTTAGTAGAAATTCAAATCATGAACGCAAGCCGATTGAATAATAAACCCCAGTGAAAGAATTTGCAGCGTTTTTTTTATTGAACCTCAATACCCCCCCACAATAAAAACATCAATAATTTATCAAGTCCTTTGGCGCTCGTATTGCGTTAAAACTTCCCCAAATCCAAATTTAAACGATGTAGCCAAAGGTAGACAGATGTAGAGGGGGCACACAAATATCATCAACTGATCAATCCAAATAGGTGTTTTGGATGAGAACCGATTTACGTGGTCTATGCATATCTCCTGAAATTCAATAATCGCTCTATCACCTGTATAACACGCACACTCCGAAGCTTAGTAAGATTCAAATCATGAACGCAAGCCAATTGAATAATAAACCCCAGTGAAAGAATACTTATTTACCCCAGTAATAATATTGAATAATAAACCCCAGTAATAATATTGAATAATATTTACCTATATATTATCAGAATGCTTCAACCCGTGTATCGGCTACTAACTACACTACAAGTATTCACATCGGCTATCACTCCAGTATCCACATTCACTACAACTCGACGCTATCGGCCGGACATCACTAGGTTACAAACAAACAATAATAAACGAAAAAACGCAAATGTTGGCACCATAAATCGGGCCATACATCGGGAATGGTTTGACCTACGGACGTGGGGAAGGGCTCATTCGATTCCTAATGGTATGTTCTTCAAATAGGAAAATATTTAGGCCAATTCTACTAGTTTTGAGGTTTTCAGGGATTTTACAAAACTTTTACAGCCCTTAAAGGGCACTTTAAATTGAGTGAGGGAGCTGGCTCAAGAATTGGGGCGTCGTCGGACCAAGATGGATTTTTCCTGAAAATTTCAGATTTTTTGCTCCAGCCGTTTTGGAGATATCGTGCGTACGGCGTACGGCGGACGGACGGAAAATTTTTTATTGCGGATTCGGATTCTACACCCTTTGAAATGTAAACCATGAAATTTTCAGGGGGGGTTAGAATTTTCTTTTTCAAGAGCGATTACAATGGTTTATTTTTGAATAATAAACCAAAATCAGCTAATCAGTTTGGAAAACTAGTTTTTGGTTTGAGAAGTGGCTGAATCGGATCGGAAAGTTGTTGTTAGGAAAATCGGAAAATCGTTAGGGTTGAAATATCCTAGTATTAATACAGTGGTTATAAACGGTACCTTGGTACTGGTGGTACCTTGGTTATAAAGTCCTAACACCGGAGTATTGTAGATGAGCCTTGCAGTGTTTGATTAGGAGAAAGAAAGAGGGCAATGTATTCATTATTACTCTTTTACCTTATCGGGGAAACGTTGATGTCTGTATCTATGTAGTTCTACTTTAATGATGTAACACTGACATAGAGTGACCCTCGCACCCTCGTACGATGATCGTCTAATATAAACACAATAGACCCTCGTGCAATAAATTGCAGCGTTTCGGGGTTCTTTTTCATCTCCTAATAGTAACAAGGAAAAAGGTGGAATGGTGCCGTTGCCCCTTCTAAAGGTCGAATGCTGGTAAGGCCCGCAACACATTCCTGGTGGGGCGCATTAAAAAATTTATACTGGCAACCATCCATTAAGACTACAACATCTGAAACGACAGAAATCGGTCTCCTACCGAAAAACGGAAAGCCGGAAGTTCTGAGCCAATTCTGAACCTCCCGAGAAAAATAGATTCAACCTACGAAAAGCAGGCTGTTCACACTGTCAGTATACTTGACATTCACCAAGTTTATAATTTACCCGTAATTTATGTACTTTACAGCCTTTTACTTGTAGGTTCATAAGGGCTTATGCACCTAGATGTAAAGGCATTCATTCTAACTGACAAGTCAGTACTCGTCTTGGCTAGTACAGATTGCAAACGAGCAGGACTAAGCGATCTCACCTGAATGTGCTGTTCAATCGGTTTCACTTTGATTTCGGCACTTGCATCTGCCAGAGGCTCCGTTGCCACGCTGGAGGCGTCAATTTTTTCTTGGTTGCTGCGAACGGGATGTGGCACGAGGTACCTTCCACGTCTGTACGTGGCCATTTGATCCTCCAAGACATCGTTGGCTGGCTCACTCTCGCTGTCGTCGAGAGATTCCATTATTCGAGTCATAGCCCTAAAAATGAGGAAATATCAAAAGTTTATTTTTCTTAAATTAAACAATGATAATTTTGGAGGTATTTATCAATAATTGTTGACTCCTTATTACAATAGTATTTAGAAGGGAGAATAAATGAATGCATTTTCGGGGGTTTCATCTGGAGATGAAGAAAATCGGATTCTGACGACGGGCAGGACAGTCGAGGAATCGTCTAGCAAACTGCAAGTTTCGGTGAACTGAGTTTATCAATGGACCTCCAACTCAATGAAACAAAAAGTACACATATAAACTCCACTTATCGCGAAATTTAAAACATCCCAATCACCATAAATTCACAAAAAATTCCGTATTCAAATACTGCTAAATATTTGGGCATGACACTCGACGCCAAGCTTCGATGGGAAGAACACGCCAAAAAGAAAAAAGAAGAGGTCAACGCTGAGCTCAGGAAGCTGAACTGGTTGCTGGGTAGGAAATCTCAACTATCTACCCATAACAAATTGCTTTTGTATCAACAAATGATTTAGGCCGTCTGGGCCTATGGCTGCCAACGATGGGGCTGCACAAGCAATACAAATGTCAAAATCCAGATACTCCAAAATAAAATCTCAAGGACTATTGTCAACGCACCCTGGTATATCAGTATAACTGATCTCCACCGCGACCTCAAACTGGAAATGGTGAGTGACGCGATAAGAAGAATTGCAGCGGATCACGAAATTCGGCTGCAAAGACAATAAAATCTCGAAATCCTGTATACCCTGGACAACAGAGAAGAGGTACGGCGACTCAAGAGGGCCAAGCCGCTGGACCTAGTTGTGACCAGACGCTGATTAGTGTTTGTGACTTGTAGTTGGTCATAGATAATGAACTACTGAACCTCAAAAAGTGACATTACTTCATTCTAAATTAAGTAGCTAGATGATTTGTAATTTAAATCTGCTGCAACAATAAATAAATGAAAAAAATAAATAAATAAAAATAACCCAGAAAATGCCCAACTTTTGGCAGTTTTTGAAGGCTTGGTTTCCATTTATTACAATAGCATTTAAAAGAGAGAATAACTAAACGCATTTTCAGGGGTTTCATCTGGAGATGAAGAAAATCGGATTTTGAATTTGGTATGTTGAAATTTTCACCTAGTACCTATTGGATGTCTGGACAATTCAAAACTATACGCTACTTTTATAATTTAAAGAAGAAGTAAAATTCGCTTACGGCAATTCAGAGATGACGGACGTAGGCCGGATCTCATCTGCCCTTTGAGCTGCGACGATTTCGTCAAATTCTCGATCTTTGGGGATGTCCTTCACTTCGTAGTCGTAGAGACAAGCTGGTTTCGGAACGTAGGCAGTCACGCAGACGGGGTGCTTGGTGACTCGATGAGTGTGCTGAAAATGTAGGGAATGTATGTTAGCGACTGAGTGTGGATAAGTGTTTAGTTCAAAGAAAAACCAAAAAGTCAGCTGCATTGAGTGGGACAATCTTCGCATCCCTAGATAGATAGATATATAGTTTATTTACATTATTTTACATGGGAAATTCTTCAATTGAATAAAAACCGATGACCGAGCTGGATAGTCCAACACTGTGGCCCAGCCCGGTCACGGTTCTTGCTTATAATTTTTGTAAGGTACCTATAAAACTATATTTACACCACATTAATTATTATATTTTATATTACACTCCCATGGAATGACGTACTTAGTAGATACTCCATTTTTTAGCTAATAATTTTATAAAATCATTAATTTTTGTTCATAAAGTACTCATACTGGCTATTTCTCATTAGTTTACAAGTTTCTTTTTGGAAAAGCTGTTCACTATTTATCTTCATTAGATTTCTAATTTTTGACATTTTCATGCCTTTGCTTTTGCACATAAACTGAAAGTCTTTACCGAAACTTGCTCACGCGATACCAATAAACAAAAGTTGGTAACTGCAGTCCACGAAATAGTAGGGGTTTTCAAGCTCTTCTCCTGGATGGAGTTTTGATCGTTTTGGTAAGTAAGGGTCTGTAATATTATATGATATTATATTATATATTATGGTAATTGATTTATTGGCAAAGGATTAAACGAATGACTGATCACGACAAGATGTGGAACGAGACTTGAGATGAGGAGAGGTCCTAACACAGTTTCTCGCGGGATACGGACAATTTTATTCTGGGTATCTTATGAGATCCGATTCCCACCTTAGGATTTAAAGATTTCCTCACCTGCCTACCGGAAAAAAACTGCTCATAATTAGTACATCTGCAATAAATTTTGACAAATTTAAAGATATAATTTCAGACGACTTTCAATTTTCGTGAAGATGTAATGTGAAATTTGCCGTTTTTTACTGTTCCCATTGATAATCACGATAAGCAGCCACCAACCGATACAATCCACTCAGTACACAAGCATTGGTACACAAGTTTTAACAAATTAAAAGTAATCGATCCCATGGCTAAATAGATCACTTGGCTGTGTTGGCTGTGTATATTTTCGAGACAGGGGAATAATTGATGCGGTTGCTAAGAAACAAGTGTTAGACTTACACTGGAGAAGCCACGCAGCGTTGCCCGCTCAGCTGACTGTGTTATTACAGGGTCGAAATCACGAGAAAAGTCTCACACCAGGCAAAACTCTAAAACTAAACGAAAATGCAACGAATTCCTCTCCTTTTCTTGACTGCTAAGTCGTCAAAATGAAAAACTGAGATTTAAATAATCGAACTTTACTTCTATGTTCTTCAGTATTTTCTCTATTGAAATGAGAGATTTTAAAAACCAGTTGAACTCGATCTGGTCTGATGCCCAGCTTGATCGAGTCAGAGACCGATATTACTTTAAAAAAAAAGAAGTTTTTGCCACTTTTTGACCAGCTTTTGGCCAGTAGCATCTATGCATGTCATAGAAGTTCGGACCTACTAAACCCCACGTGGAGTCCACGTGCAACGGCTTTTTTAACATAAATTGTAAGGCCTTACAGCGGACGGGCATTGCAGATTTTGAATCTACCCACCTTGAAACGTAAAGTGGAAAAGTTTGAGGGTGGGAGGGGGGTTGTAACTAAAATGTTACAGTACGAATACATATATCTCCTATAGGAAATTACAAATCAATAAAATAAATGGTAGAGGACAAATTTCGTTGTAAAATTATATTGCTATGGCAGGTGCAAAAGGCTGAAACATATTGTAATGCTCAAGTTCAGGCGTTGACTATAACAGACTTAAACGTATCGAAGTACATTACCTTCAACGTTTTGTGGGCGTTCCAATTCTATCGAAGGGGTAACGGCTTCATGAGCCCTTTTCGCATCCCATCTGAATCTCATTGGTGAGAAAACCTACGTCCTGGGGACTCTCTTCCCCGGGGGGAACCCCGACTCAAAACGAACCGATTAGAAAGATGAAGGCCCCCGGAGCGAGCGGGGGTGGAGAAGCTAATCCCATCTTACTTACAATGGATTAAAGTAAACCTAAACCCGTGAAAACCTTCGTAACAGGGGATTTAGGCGGGTCTGAAGGGGGCGGCAAGGCGAATAAAGGAAGTCTTTCCGTTTGATTAATTGAAATGCGGATAGGAAGCACTCCCCAGCTCGCGGCAGCTTCCGGCTTCGAAGTTGAAGGGAAGACGGCCTGAAACGCCTCATGGGAAATCATCGGCTCCCTCTTTTAACGCACAGCTTTAACGTAGAGCGTGTTAGTATCTTGCTTATTGAAGGCGGCAAACCCGAGTAAAATCTTCATTCTTCTTCGTTTTATTGCAGTAATCAAATGAACCCTTGAGAACATAAACATAAACAGCTGGTACGAATGGTTTGTAATTTTATGCTAACCTTGTTATTAAAGGACTTCTCCTCAAAATAATCCTTTTTTCTTAATAATCTTGTTTTTTTTTTTTTAATTCTCGCTATTCGGATCCCGCCTAGAACCTCATTCCGTATCCTTGACACACGATAATATCTATTTTATTAGCATCTCACTTTTCCATTTTTGTTCTTCCCCCCGGGGATCGAAGTCTAATCTCGGATTCTACTTGCCGTCTTCAATTCAAGAGCATCAAATAATTGATAAATATCTACCATTAACCCGCCGATGATTTAACAGACAAGATCCACTAAATTTCGAGAGGATCTTTGATGTAAGCAAGGTTAAAACTTCCGCAAGAAGTTATTGCTTTAATATTTTCTGAATAGCACCTTTGTAATATACGAAAAAATGTACCTAATAAAAAGCATTCTACGCCCATCACGGACCAACGATTATTGACCTCCCTCGGAGTAAACACTATCTAAATTCGACGCTTCTTGCCTAAATACCTTGCTCTTGTATTCCAGATAGGTAGCTCAAATTCGTTCAGTTTCTAATGTCAAACTCGAAGGAGGACCGGGATAGAAATAAGCCGCAAAGGTACGTCAAGTGATCAGTATTTTCCCCTAGTGATTCTATCGCATAATTCTCGAGAGAGCTCCACATTACATTTCAGAACTTTCTAAGTCAATAAGGACAGAAATTGGCCGCCAGGGTTATTGTGTTCTTTCTCCGTACCATACGCATTCTTAATGTCCCAAAAGCGCGCCATTTAAAATTTCAGCGCAGAAGGACGATTCGGATTCAATCCGCAAGGGCTTCTAAGGTGAAGGGTCCATGGCCAGCTGGTTCTATGCCAAATGACACGATTGAGCTCCATTTTAAATTTCAAATAGTAAGTCAATGAGGTAAGAGATTAGATGAAAGTCTGAAGTTTTTCAGAATAGTCTGAAACGTAAAACTCGAGTGGAAATTTTGATTTTGAAGAAGAAAACAATTTTCCATTTTCCAAAACTGAAATTTAAGCTACCCAGTACTTCTGGGTAGACATGGAAGCAGAAGTTGTTTAAAATCAAACTCCGAGGTTGTTCGGTTAATTTTGCTCATTGTCTCACATAAATATGTACACACTCTCTCTGCATGTATTTCTGTTGTATCAAATCGCATTCTGCAGAAACTTCTTCTGTCTAGAAATATCGCACCCCAGAGCAATAGGGCCACATCTCGGTGTGCGTCGTTTTTGAGATTTTGGTTTCAATGTGTTCCTCTACTGTCTATCTTTAAGCACCTCCTTTCAGATTTGGTTTATTGGCATCCTAGAAAACATGAAGTAATAATAAGTCCTTAATAAGGACTTGAAAACTATTTTAGATCGAGGAAACAAAACTTCAATTGTGTCTCCTGGAAAAAGAGGTTTCCTGACTTGTGGCCCTATTGCTCTGGGGGTGCGATATTATAGATATTATAGTTAAAATATCATCAAAACAACAAATACATCATAAGGAACCCAATAATATATTCTACACCCTCAACAATACAAAACATTTCTGTACAATATTTTGTGTACTTCGTTGAAAGTTTTGAATCATGGTATTCATTTTACCCATTCAATAGAAAGTGGCCATAAGAGTTTTTTTCAGAGGCTACGTTTCCGAGTTATTTCGGGTTTTAGAATTTGTTCGTGCTTTCGACCTTATCTCAGTAGAATGGCTGTCACCTTCTCGATTAAGGAATTCACTTCAAATTTCGTTAAAACGTTGGAAAGGGTGTAAAATTTCCTGTTTTCGGTGCCAAACTAATTTTTCGTGCCAACGAATTCGCTTTACAAAGCAAATTTTGGGGACCTTAGGAAAACCTTTTTTTTTTCACACGTTCGTTAAGCCTCCTTAACCCATCGTGTGATTAAATACGTGTAGCCTAAAAAATGTGTCAGAATTTCAGCTTTCGAAAGGTACATGGGTGATTCCTAAGCCGAGGGCCAGTTTGTGTCTACCACGTGTGATATTTCACTCATTAGGCCTACGTTCTTGAACTTTTTTCTAACTGCAGGTTCTGACGAGCTCTTCAATACCCTTTGGCAACAATATGGCCATTTGGTTTTTAGATTAGAGTAAATAGGTAATTTACCTACATATTCACATTGTCGTGGTTGGTCTAAAAGTTAAATACTCGACTCAGCAGTTGATTTTCAAGCTCTTATAAATTTTCTATGAACGCAATTTTTTTTCTTCATTCAAGTTGAGGATCTTACGCCTTGAAAATAGGTTTTGCATGCTCCTGTAAAATCATGTCAGCAATTATGATAAACGAAAAGCTGTCTACAACTTTTCTCAACACTGTTGTGGCTGAAAGCGAACCCCATGCAGCGGAAAGAGGATTCGGAATATTTTGGTAGTTGATGTTCGTCACGAAGGGTGGGCATTCCGCCCGCAAGCGCATCACGTCCCAACGGCCACTCAGTACCCAACTGATCCTCTCGGAAATGATATTCCGGGAGCTGTTTATTGTTGGCATTGTCGTGGTTGTATTTAGTTCTATCATTTTAATGATCAAGATTCCATCCGATGCATGTTTTCCCAACTTCGTTAAAGGCTGTGATTATTGAGCATTGGAGGAACCCTGAGACATGAGTACTTCTGTGACAATGTGATCTTGAAGTTGAAAATAACATTGTCGTGGACATTCCAAATTTCCGAAAGACCACGATAATGTCGAAGTTCCTTCTCTTTTTACCAAGCTTATTATTATAGTGCACCACTACTTGGGAATCCACCTACTTGTTCACTGACTGCGCACCTTATGGTTTTACAGGGTAAGCAGAATGGGGATATCAAGAATTTCAGAAGAGGAGAGATTAAGAAGAAAACGAGTTTTTGAGATTCATTTTTCTTTATGGTTTCATATTTTGGTTAATATACTTAGTTACATGGGGCTTTGGAACCTCCATAAAGTCAGGAATGAGACAATTACATCTCTCCTGTTTGATTCAACACAAATTTTCATTTTCGTTACCAAGTTTTTTTCTTTGCGTGATTATCTTGATTTCATTTTTATTTCGAGTAGGAGCTATGGGATTTGGGAAACACTGAAAGCTGATAGATGAGGAATTGCCTACAAGTGGTATAATGTACTGCTAAATATTACTAAGTTTTCATGTTTTGATTCTTGGTAAAAAACTGTTTCACATTAATTAAATGATATAAAAACGATTTTTCCAAACACAGTGCCATTTTTCTCTTTTACCTACCAACTCAAGAAAAACATATTACTGCAACGAAATGAAATTTATTGACAGTGTAGTGGACATTAAGATTGTAATTCACATTGTCATGGACGCCAAATTCAAATTCAAATTTTGGACTTTTAAAAGGGATTCATGCGCTGCCATTGCGCTTTTTGCCTTAGAGATTATAACTAAAATCCATATTTTTTACAAAATTTTTTTCTGAACAAAATTGCCCTAGTTTAGGAATCACCCAAATCAGAAACCTTTTTTTTACGATGAAACTCGGTGGAAACAATAATTGTTCCACATAAATTATTTTGTTCCACTGGCGATGTGTTTCAAAAATCGCCAGAAAAACAGTCGTTGACTTCAATGCAACCCTCGAAATATTGCTTTATTCAGGGCAAACTTTCGTTTTAGCGATAATAACCCTGAAAAGTTACTCGTTTTAATGGGGTTTCAACATTGATCAGGTCAAGTTCGGACAGATTCTGCCTATCGTTCGGGCAGAAGTTTCACAATTTCACGAACTGATATGGAAATTACAGATTTTCACAGGCGAACAACGACACTCACACAGCCTGTACATCTGCACGAACAGAAAGGAGAAATCTTTTCGTAACTTCAAACCGACTTTGGAAAGTCGCCGCTTCGACTATCCCACCCGAATTTCCAACCTCTCAGCTATTCAAAATCCGGAAAGTAATGGGAAGGTGTAACTTTACTGCTTCCGATAAAAAGCGCTGACGGCTATAAGTTGATCCGCAGGAAGCGTAAAATCCGTAAGTATTACGCGGAGAAGATGAGCTCCCGCTTCTGGGGCGGAATATCCGTTGAATATTGTACAACCATGAAAATCCGTAGGTTCTTCCAAGCTCTCACTTCTGCTTTCGTGAAAAATCTATCAATGATTCATCGCGGGACCACTTACGTTTATGATCTTTTTAAAGGAAGGAGGTTTCCTTTACATCTCGCGAACGCTGTTATCGACACACTTTCGGCGTTTTTCTCCCCCACTCCACCACCCTTTTCCGAAAAAAGGTAACATGAATGGAAAACCTTTGAATGGGGATCGGATTACAGTTTTGAATTATGCAGCTTCCGGAGAGAACGTCCTCTTTTACAGTGCTAATGCTTCCTTTTGTTCTTGAAAATAAAGCTTCCATCGCTCTCAGCCCGTGTTTTCCTTGGAGAAACAACGTTGATAAGAAGCAATTTCTTATTGTTTATCTAGATCGTTCCGTGGAAATAGGTTTTTAAAGAGGTGCTACATGTGGGGTAGGTATATCAATGCGATGAGGTCAACAAAAGTCTGAATAGTCAGTAGTAACCGATAAGATAACCACCAAAAGACATACAGAAGTACCCGGAATTTACGTTTTTCGAGAAAAATATTCATTTATTGATTCATTGTTTTTTTGTTGTTAAATTATTAATACCAGTAGGCCTACTCCCATTACTTATCTCGTAAGTAGAATATTTTGTATTTTCCAAATGAAACTTTTTCATTTATTTTAGTTTATATTTCACTAACGTCTGCATTATTGTAAATTTTGCCTACCAACCTATTATTTAAGTACCCTTTTTTGGATAGCCTATTGAACTTAATTTCAGTAAAGCAATTGGTTTAGAATAGATAGCTAACCTCAGTCAAATTCGTTGTTTTTTAATAATATTTCCGACTTCAAAATAGTATATATCGATGGCACCGATATATCGGAATTATCGTAATTTTTTGGCCGATATATCGGTGCCATCGATATGTCGAAAATTTTTGCCATCACGGGCTGTGATACCGGAGAAGGGTTTACGTTTCAGTGAATTCTCGGGTTACTTTTGATTTTGTTGCTGACTTTTGACTTTTTTCTCGCAATTTGAGTGTTCAAATTCTGGTCAGCCGAGTGTCGGAAGTCTTTCACAATAGAAATATGGACCAGCTGTAGGCATTGAGCCTCTCACAATAATGTAGACATTAAGACAGAATTCATTGGCTTAAGTATTAATGACATATGTTTTTTGTCGTCCTTTTAGAAGTTTAAGGTCTAAAGATGTTGGTATACATTCAATAATATAAAAAGGAAAATGGAGTTTACTATCATTCGTGTTCTTGGGATGAGGGTTTATCTCTGTGACGATATTATGGAATCGCTCGTCGCTGTAGTCATTTCCGAACGCTACACTTATGGTGCCCAATCAGTTGATTTACTCATTACGATAATATCATTTTAAAATTAAAGGTCCGGGTTTTCCCTCTAAAACGCTTTAGATGCTATTTTTGCTGATCTTCCCACAGGTAATGCTCCTATCAACATTTACGTTGTACCATCTGAACCTAGTGTTCTAACTGGCGAGGAGTTAGGAAATGAAGAAGATGGAATTCAAGGTTAACAATTGTTAGCCCCTGCTGAGACATTGGTAGGTAATATGGGAGTTGTTGGCGGATGATTATGTAATGGTGAAATGGGATTTCCTCCAGGATGATCGATGCTGTAATCCAAAATTCCAAAGAAGATGGGAAGAAGAAGAGAAGAGAAAGAGATGGGTGGACAGAATCCCATTCCCAGACAAGAACAACGTGTCATAAGTGCAACGTGGGCTTAAGCGTCGATTGCTTTATGGAATATTATTTCATGCAAAGCTGTGACTTCCTTGGCAGTGGACAATCTCAAACACTTATGATTTTACCTGATAATAGTTTGTGATTCACGGAATTTAAGACGTTTATATCACAGCTTTCATCTAGCTCAACCTGTCCCTATGAATGATAAAGACTGTTAATTGTTCCAAATTGAGAAATCTCATCACCGGTGTCATAAGCGCCCAGCGATGCCATATATCAAACTGCAATTTAAATAAATTGAAAATACTTGAAATTTTTAAAATATTTTTCCTGGATTCCTGAGGCCCAGATGTGGAATCTTAAACAATTTTATTAACTTTTCGAAAATACAAATATGAGCGCTGATGGCTTATACACGAAAAGCGAATTCATCCCCACATAAACGATGAAGCGCTTCACTCATAGACGACAGCAACGTTACTGGCCTCTGAACCTAGTGTTTTCTCATGACCAGTGATTTAGAGTAGTGAATGGGTGCTTTCTAGCCAATCGGATACCAACAGTACAAACAGTTAGTTAAACAGTTAGTGTGAGTGTAAATCAACTTGATAGGTCCATGCTCAGTTGTTACGTATATATTATTTATATTCTTTTAAATAAATATTGAAATGAAAAAATAAAAAGTAATAAATTTTATGAGCAGTTCGATTTTGAATATGAAAGAGCAGTGAAATTTGCAATGTAGGCGTTTTATTGCCCTAGCTGCTCACCAAATCCGTACTGAAGCATATAAAATAATCGGATATAAAATGCTGTCTTATTATTGCAAAAGGCCGTCGAATGTGGGCCCTCTGAAATGCCCATCGAGAGCTGTTTTATGAGCAGAAAATATATATATTAAACCGCCTCCTGACAGCGAATATAAATAATATCATGCAAATTTGAATCGAAGCCATTAAAGTTGAGTGGTGGTATAAAATGGGGGCCCTTTCAGTTACGTTCAGTCTCAGTGACTTTCCAAAAACGTACGCAGCCCATAATGAGACGGTTGTCGCTGGTAACTAGTTAACGGGGTCGGGCGTCCGCTTTCACCGTCCAAATCCACGGGTGCAGTTTATAAAAGTCGCGTTTATTTTCGGATTATTAACGACCCGGTGAAATCCCGCAAGAATGCGCGTATTGGGTCGTAGTGGTGAACCAATCACTCTCACTCATGTTACCTTGCTGAGTTTCTATTACCTACGAGTAAAGGAAGGAGGAGATTGTTTTTCCAAAACTACTTGCGATTATTGAGATCAACGAAAATTAAAAGTACCGCGTTTTGGGGTATTCTTCACAAAATGTAAACATCGTAATCAACCAAGAAAAATAATAATTAACAATTATTGTTGACCCCTTCAAAATTTGTTGGCTTACGTTTCAAAATAAGCAGTTTTCCAGAAAAAAAGACGAATAATCCGTCCATCAAAATTAAAGGACTCAAGTGTTAAATGATCAGAACGTATAAACTTTCCTAATAATTAATGATTTTCTCTGATTCTCAATTATGTGTGGGGGAGTGCGTTTGCCAACTCAGAAGTTCCACTACAGGCCAAGCTTCAGATTTTTAATGCTATTATGCGAGTTACCCAATGTCATGCTGGGCAGGTTTGTGGATACCAAGAATATCTAGCCGTGGAGAGGGTAGTACTACTTCTGAAGAGGAAATTTTATCTTCCTCAATACTCCCCAGACTACTTGTTGCCCCTCGAAACTGAAATGGTTGCGATCTCCGCGTATACCCTCCGTCTCCATCATCTGTACGTTGTGACGTTTGCAGGAATGCCAGAGAACCGATTGACAAAGATTCTGGCTATAAAAACAATTGCAGAGGTTATATATTGGGCAGACAACTGGAGAGCGTATTCGGTGATGTGTGATGTTGATTATAACCTACCACCTTATGACCCTAAAAAAGGATGTGAATATTTTGGTGGAAGGATTTTCACTAGAAAAGACTCTGCAAATTCTTTCACTAACTTTCTTATTCAATTCAATTTTTTCATGATTTGAATTTCTACTAAGCTTTGGAGTGTGCGTGTTTCACAGGTGATAGAATTTTTGATTATTGAATTTCAGGAGGCACACAAATATGATCAACTGAACAATCCAAATAGGTATTTTGGTTGAGAACAGATTTACGTGCCCTATGCATATCTCCTGAAATTCAATAATCGCTCTATCACCTGTGAAACACGCACACTCCAAAGCTTAGTAGAAATTCAAATCATGAACGCAAGCCAATTGAATAATAAACCCCAGTGAAAGAATTTGCAGCGTTTTCCTGAAAATTTTAGATTTTCTGATTTTTCCTGAAAATTATCAGAATGCCTCAACCCGTGTATTACAAAGCCTTTTAGGAGCTCACCTCTAGTTCCGCATTACTACATTAGGTTACTGATATCAACACAAAAACAATAATAAACCAAAATATTGAATAATAAACCAATAACTCAAATGTTGGCACCATAAATCGGGCCATAGATCGTTTGATTACAGACCTTGGGCTCATTCGATTCTTCGTTGAGTGTTCTTCAAAAGAAACGGATAAAACGTGAATCAGCGTTAAAAAACAACTTTTCATGTGGTTTTTAGGGATTTCAAAAAACGTTGACAACCCTTAAAGGGCTTATAAATTAAGTGAGAGAGCTTGCGCAAGAATTTTGCTTCGCTGACCAAAAAAAATTGATTGTGAAAATTTATTTTGGAGGATTTTGAGTACGGCGGACGGCGGACGGACGGAAAATTTATTGTTGCAGATTCAGATTCTAAATCCTTTGAAACGTAAACCATGAAACTCAGGGCGGTTAGAATTTTTTTTAAAAGCGAATTGGCTTATTATTGAAAATAAAAAAAAAGGATTATTTCCGAAGGAGAGCGTAGGACTTCGAGACATTTACATTATGTCGATATGATATAGTATATAATGTATTTACATTATTTACATATTACAAATGTATATTTACATTTACTTAGTAATTGACTTCTGGATGTCTTAAGGCAGTAGTTTGATTTCGTCATTAAATGTAATTCCCTGAACACCAACCTTTGCCAGTGCCTTTGAAAGAAACAGAAGCTGACATCAAAACTTATAGCTCTGCACACCAGACCATGTATCATTCCATATTCTTTAATATGTTACGTTGGAAAGGTCTCGGTTTACCTCAAATCATCATTCTACCATTAAAATTGCAGCTTTCTTTCTTATCAGTCTTTTGATGTGCATATGTCGGTTTTAAGTGAATTGCGTAATAAATAAATAAGTTATTGAATTGAATGAGGCTTACCTCTATATAGACTGTTTTTGTTTTGAAAATGGTTTCCTTCTTCTGAAAAGGTTTCGGCAGTTCGGGCAGGTTGAACTGCGGGAGCGACGGCAGAGCGGGAAGCTGCGGCAAGTGGATCGGCGGGAAATGGAAGCCGGGAAACTGGATCTGTGGGACGATCTGGAAGGCGGGGATGCTCGGCAAGTGCAACGCAGGCCTATGAGGCTCCTTGTCGTCTTTGTCCACTTTGTCGACGTCCTGTGCCGCTTCTTGATCGACCTGGACGGCGGCGTCGACCTCTTTATCGATCATCGACTCGAGAGCCGCGACGTCCTCTTTGGTCAGGTGCTCGGCGCAGCAGACCGCCACCAACAGAAGTGCCGCTGTCAAGCACTTCATTCCTGATGGTGCCACAGAAAACGGTGAAGTTGGCTGTCAAAGTTCTGGTTTGTTTGACTGAAATAAAAATCCGTCTTGAATACCAAACAAGCGACATTCAGATTCTTCAAAGCAGCCGTGGGCAAAACCAAAATGACGAACACGAACCTATCCTGATACGTCAAAATGGTCTTCACAAGTACAATTAAAATCTTAATCGCCAATCTGATTGCAATTAAATTCGTAATTGTAACCACTAATAGCTTAATAATTGCCTTTGTAAGGGAAATAAATTTGCAAAATCAATTTCATAGGTAAAAAAATTGAGATTATTTGTTATGGGTCGATTTTTACGGATCTGTAATCCATCCCAGTCGATCATGCCTCCAAAATTTCCAGGACCCTACTTGCCTGTGTCAGTAAAAACGTCGAAAAACCAAGTTTTTGTCATTTTTATGACCAGTTTTTGCATCATTACGTCGATGCGTGTGAAGCTGTCTGGCGATCTCAGGTGGAATCCATTTCGGAAAGAGCGGATTTTGGTTTATTATTTCCAACGTTAAACCTTTGTAATCGACCAAGAAAAACAATTTTGTAACTTCCCTAAAAAAAAATTTAGAACTGACGCCTGGACTTTTTATCATAGGTTCTGAGGGCTTTTATGGGCCGTATGGTGGACCGACATTGCGAGGTGGAATTTTTTGTAGGAAAATGACCTCTAGCACTGATCCTTAGGACTCTTGGACAAAAATTCTGACGGCTTTTATGACGCGGACAGCGGACGGACATAGCGTATTTTGGAACCTACTCATTTCGAAACGTGGGAGTCGTGAAAAATGATTGCTACTCGATTACAAAGGCTTATTATAGACAATAATAAACCAAAACCCTGTCAATTCTAACACACAGCTCTATCAATTTTGAATAGCCCGCGATTGCTCGTTAGAATAAAAAATTTCGAATTTGTCACGTTCGAAGTCATGTTGAATTTTTCATATTTTGTCATGAGGAGACAAGAAACTTAACGCTCCTTAATACGGGACCCTTGAAATTGATTTTAGAAAGTGTATAGATTTCGGAAGTTATAAATTTGAGTATGTAAGGTTGGAAAAATGAAAAAAAAAAAAAAATTTTCAAAAGTGATATGATTCGGAAACTTATATTGTAAAAAGAAAAGTCTAGTTGGTATTTTTTGGTAAAACGCTGCAAATTCGTTCAATGGGGTTTATTATTCAATTGGCTTGCGTTGATCATTTGAATTTCTACTAAGCTTTGGAGTGTACGTGTTTCTCAGGTGATAGAGCGATTATTGAATTTCAGGAGGCACACAAATATGATCAACTGAACAATCCAAATAGGTATTTTGGTTGAGAACAGATTTACGTGCTCTATGCATATCTCCTGAAATTCAATAATCGCTCTATCACCTGTGAAACATACACTCCAAAGCTTAGTGGAAATTCAAATCATGAACGCAAGAAAATTGAATAATAAACCCCAGTGAAAGAATTTTAAGCGTTTTACCTACATTTACGGGAATGATTCAACCCGTGTATCGGCTATAAACCCTTTTAGGAGTTCACTCCAGTATCCACATTACTGCATCACTGCATCACTACGTCAGTAGGTTACTGATATCAAAACAAAAACAATAATAAACCAAAATAACGCAAATGTTGACAGCATAAATCGGGCCATAGATTGGGTATGGTTTGACCTACGGAGCTGGGGAGGGGCTCATTCGATTCCTCGTGGAGTGTTCTTCAAAAAGAGTACAAATTTAGGCCTCCTTGACTCTTTTTGAGGTTTTTAGGGATTTTACAAAACTTTGACAACCCTCAAAGGGCACTTTAAATTGAGTGAGAGAGCTGGCTCAAGAATTGGGGCGTCGTCGGACCAAGATGGATTTTTCCTGAAAATTTCAGATCTTTTGCTCCAGCCGTTTGGGAGAAATCGTCCGTACGCGTACGGCGGACGGACGGAGAAATTTTTATCGCAGATTCGGATTTTACACAATTTGAAACGTAAACCATGAAATTTTAAGGGGGCGTAGAATTTTTTTTTCAATAGCTTACATTACAATGGTTAATAATTACAATGGTTAATTATTATTGAATAATAAACCAAATTGACCTCTAGAACTGATCTCTGGACTTTTGGACATAAGTTCTAAGGGCTTTTAAGTGTCGTAAGGCGAACGGGCATTGCTGATTTGGAACCTAGTCACTTTGAAACATGAAATGACAAAATTTGAGGGAATTATGAAAAATAATTGCTGCAAGATTACAAAGGCTTATAATTAAAAATAATAAATAAAAAACGCTGTCAATTCAATATAGAAAATCAATAGAAACCTATATATTTTAATATGTAACGACGGAAAATCGGAAATTCTCCTTTCCGAAGAATAAAAGAAGATTAGAAGAATAAAATTCCGAAATAACCCGTAATCTTAGCATGTAAAAAGATAAGTGTAGGTGGCCTTTTGGAAAATGACCTCTGTATATGACCTCCAGACTTTTGGACATGAATCCTGAGGCCATAAAAGACACGTCGGCAGATGGTCATGTCATCACATTGAAAGGTGAAACGACAAAATTATTTTGTCATTTTGAAAATGTGAGGGGATTATGAAAAATGATTGCTACACGATTACAAAGACGCATTATAGAAAAAAACAAACAAAAAACGCGAAAAATGGTAACACACGGGCTTATGATTTTTTATGAGTGATTGCTTGCCTTGGCCTATAAAATTGATTTAAAAAAAGTGGTTTAAGGCATTTTTGGATTTTAATGACGTAAGGTAGGAAAAGTGAAAAAAAAATCTCTTAAGAGAAAGAGCTCAAAAATTTAGCTCATAAAAAGAAAAGTCTAGGTGACATTTTTTGTTGGGAAATGACCTTTACATCTCTGGACTTTTGACCTTTAGGTTTGTTACATCCCGCACACTCCTAACAATCCTATCCGAACAATAACAACGTGAAGTTAAAGTTATTTACCTGAGCGTCTTGAGGATAACTGAACTCGCAGGAAAGCTCTGGTGGGCGTTATATAGGAGCTCCCCACTCGACAAAGGGACAAACCCTAATGAGCCGAAGGGCTTCCGTCACTTACTGACTTCTCCGTATTCCGTAACCGGTAGTTATCTCTTCTTAACGAAGGTGTTTTGATATCTTCATCGAATTATTCCCCGATGAATCCGTTGTTCTGATCATCAAAAACCCTCCCATTCCCCCTTCTTGGAAAGTAGTCTAGGTACGTTTATAGGAAAACGCAATTGTCGAGAGAGAAGTCCTGGAGGAGTCACAATAAAAAACATGAACACAATAAAAAAACCAAACTTATTTCGGTCTTTTATTTTTAATTGTCAATTTTGTCAAACAACGTCGTTTTCTCTCTTAATTAATAGAAATCAAGTATCCATAACGTTTATAGATCTTTGAAAATTATTATTGACTAAAAACGTTCAATTATTATCGAGTAAATTTATTGAATGCAAGCATAATTGAGAAAATAAAGGTAGGCATGTTCAACTATTAAAAAACTATAAAATATACCTAAAAAACCAAACTTATTTCGCTGAATGGATTTTATTTTTAATTGTTTAGCAGAAAATGATTGTTTACCATCGAAATTCTCAAACATCGTCGTTTTCTCTTTTAATTAATAGAAGAAAACCGAAAAATTAATTATACTGTTGACACACAGACAGACAGACAGACATACAGACAACAGTTAAGGTTTCTGGGCTGACAAAAAAATTTTCACATTTGAAAACAATGAAGCAAAATTGATTATACTGTTGTTAAAGTCAAGTTTCTGGGCAAACTCTTCCCGTTGAGAGCAACCATAGCGCTATTTATTATAGGTAAAACATTAGTTAGTTCCCTAACAAAATCTAGAAGTATCACTTTGGAAAAATTTTTATCCGTGAAAATTGATTTACGGAATTTCGTTTTCCACCTGAGAGGCATCGGGGTGGGGGGTTAATTTGCTAGACGAGGAGCATTTGGTTAGACTGATAATTATAACAGAGACCCACGTTATCAGAAGCTAAATCGTTCCATTCAGTTCATTCAGACGGCTGTCAGGCAGCGCCTAATAATAGTTAATGAGGGTTCCCTGACATGATTGATTTTGGAATCAGATGGTCACATTTCCGAAGTTAAGAGTAGAATTCTTTGTGAAAAGTTTGAGAAGTGCACGGTAGCGTATCATTTATGGACCGAAGAAACCTGTTAATTACAATTGTCAATTTTGTATGTATACCTGTATACATGATGTAATATATACGTCACCAGTTATTACATGGTTAGATCAGAATTTGGTTGGTCTCATACTAAGGTGCAAGTGATGAACAGAACATTGAATTGGTGGATGAAACTTGGTCAGATGGACGGGAATCGCTTTCCCAAAATTTGTTTTGATCGACTTCTGGCTCTGTCAACGAGTGACGCTCAAATCAAGAACAGTTGGGCCACCCACTTGAAAAATTTTTTGAGAATGAAGGGTGTGTCTCTTTCTGGTTGGACCAAGACTGTCAGGGTTTTCAGAAAAACAGAAAATTAATAATTGAAAATTGGGAGAGGAAAGCTAGACAACAGGATTGGAAACGCATGGCTGGATTAATAAATTTCAGTGAGATTTATACATTTTTGGTGCCACCCATTACTCCGCCAGTTTATTTAACACTAGGAGGTCACCCAAGACAGTTCTACTTATTACTGAAGTCCTACCTTGAAAAAAGACATTTCAGGGTGAAGCAAGATGGCCAATACTCCGGCTTGAAACCCAAAAAAGCTGGGATCCCGCAGGGGAGTGTCTTGGAGCCAGTACCTCCTGTACACACGGGACTTACCCCAACAAGAAGGCACAACCGTTGCCACCTTTGCAGATGATACGGCTATCCTCTCTATTGGAGATGATATAGAAGCTGCAACACGCAAACTACAGACGTCTACTACCGAGGTTTCTAAGTGGACCAAGATGTGGAGAATGAAGCTGAACGAATCAAAATCAGCCCGCACCAACTTCACTGATCAAAAAGTCCCAATCTTAGATGTTGAGATCAATTCGAATAAAATACCGCAGACTGAAGCAGTTAAATAGTTGGTTTTGACACTTGACTCCAAATTAAACTGGAATAAACACTTAGAAAAGAAGAAAGAAGAACTTAAAATCAAGTACAGAAGGATGTATTGGCTAATGGGAAGGAATTCCCATCTCTCTCATCACAACAAACTGCTAATACATATACAGGATGTCCAGTGTATGATCCGAAAAACTTCGCACGAATCTAAAGTCGGGGAGGGCCAACTAACCATATCCATCACAAACCATAGACCCCTGCTCTGTTCCAGGGGCATATCTTCCAGATAATCAATATTTTATTGTCCAGGAGCTGTAATAACAAATCCGTAACGAGTCCATCAATCAAAAAGTATAACAATAAAAGTATGGTTTATGAACCAAAATGTTCATGTTGGCTTGAATAGTGTGGTCAAACTGGTAGGAAATTTAGTGAACGAATAAAAGAGCATGAAGAGGATTTCAGGGACAACAAAGGTGATTCTGCCTTTACAAGTCATCTGGATGAATTCAATCATAGTTTTACTTTTGATCTGAAAATCAGGCAATATGTAGAATTTCCTCACTTTTGCCCAAAGGGATGTGCTAGAAAAATTCGAAATTGTTAAATTAGAAATTCGAAGTTGTTGTGATAGAAAATGTATAAATGAAGTTATTTCTCAAAATATTTCACCATTAATGGGTTCATTTTTGCAATAAGTTAAGCTTCCCTTCTCAATAATGTTACTATTTGTGTCCCTTTCACTTTGTAAGCATTAAGTGGCATTGGTTGGTCCTCCCAGTCCCTTTCACTTTCCTGAGCCAATAGGATTCAATCTCCTTTCATATGGGTCTATGTAAGATGTGCTATACATGATATACTTTCAGTTCATTTTTGTTACATATGATGACCTAACCGTCGAAATCGATTTAACTGTGCATTCATTATTTTCCTGGAAATATAGACAACGTTATATTTTACTCCGTTTTAATTGGAATGGGTTTCCACTACTTCGTCGCGAGTGACTTAGTCCATGACATATGTTTGATTTAAGGAACCCTTTGGAATGTCTTTAAGGGTTATATAAGTAAAATTCATTTCATTTCAATCCTTGAAGTTTGGTCCACAGGACCTACCATATCAGCTTCCTGAGTTGGTTAGGATAGAATATAGGCTTGGACTCACTCTTCTGACCAGGAGAGCTCTTGTCAGATATCAGATGTCCCACACAGAATTTCGGCTCTCTAAATTTACCAGGACATAAAATGCACTTGAGAGCGAATGTGAAATGACTGTGGGCCTGTGCAACAAACGGGGTTTCAGGTGTCCCACAGAACCTGCTACTCAGATTGGTTGCTTCATCCAACTCACTATTGGTTGGCTGTTCGTGTTTGAGTCCAAGTGGACCCATCGATTCGATCAGTTGTTGTTACTGTTGTTAACACGATTTGTTGATCAAACATCCCCGATACATTTACGCGTTATATTCAGAGACGTTCAGGATGAACAAATAGTAACCATTCCCGTAAATTAATCTTCTCATCTTCACACCAGCTCTTCGGGGTTCTTCCTCCACCGTACGTACGTTCTGTAATTATCAATAATCCCCGCGTAATCCTCACATTCCGCATTTTCCACGTAGATTAACTCTTAACCACTAACGAGAAATCGCTTAATACCATTACCCTTTTGTAACGGGGCTCTGAATCGCTCCGTTACGTTCGCTCAGAACGCGGAATTCTCCGCTACCAGCCCTTTCGGCAAAATTTTCACTCTAATTTCCCAACAAGGTTTCCCTTCACTCGACCCTACTCTCCGTAAGTACCTCCATCAACTGCATTCCACCCTTAATATGAATAGCGATTCCAAAAGTGGAAACATCCGTTTTCCCCCGCGGATAAGGGATAATATAATTGAGTTTGAAAACTCGAATCCCAGACGCTCATTAAGTCCTAAGTCGGTTTAGTTTATTCCAGAACGGAGTCTTTAAGCATATTTTCCACCGTTTAGCGACGTAGATAACGGTATAATTTAGTAGGTAGCGATGAAACAAGTTTCTCGCGTGTAATTGGAGTCCACGAAATTCTCAACCCTTTTCAGGAGATCTGGTCACTCTAAATACTTCAACAATATCTAACGTTTTGATCGAACAAGAAAAACAATTGTTCAATCCTAAGGCAGAGTGGGATAAATCGCTAGAAACCTGATCAAATTAATTTTATTGTGTTTCAGGCAGTTAATAATAGAAATACGTAATGAACATAGTGGTTAGTTATATATGTATTACAGGACGTCCCTACATCCGATTTTTATATGATCACGATTATAAATCTAATTATAAACACGTAATAAGTATTTATTAAAAATCAATGTAATTATTAATCAAACTCTATTATGCCAAAAACAAGTCGTCTTGACTTGTTTTTTGACATAATAGAGTTTGATTAATAATTACTTCGATTTTTAATGAGTACTTATTACGTGCCTTTTATAAATACTTATTCCTGGATGTCTTATCCAGGAAGGCCAATCAAGTGATGAAAATAAAAAAAACTCAGCAAAAGAAACACTTAAATTTTTAAAATGTCAGGACCCGAAAATACAATTGTTGGTACTATTTCCAAATCACAATAATAAATTAACATGAATACATAGTCCTACAATAATGAGTTTCCTCATCTAGAATTATTCATATATATGAATTAGCAAAAATTGCGCACTTAGAAACAAATACTTGATGAAAAAAATAAACATAAATCAAAATTTAGTCATTCAAACCATTACTCAACTATCGTTTTGAATCCCAGATCCTATTCAATTTTACAAAATTTGATCAAGGTTTCATTTCTAACCCTAATCAATTTGAGGTATGCATCCCGACTGATTTGAGTATAGCCCAAGAAATGTAGCCTTACCGCCCCCAGGACACTGCATCTACCTAAGAAATGAAAGGCGTTTTCGATGTCCCCACTGCTACAAATTACACAGACCTGGTTATTGGAGTCGAACGGCCTGTACTTGAGAGCCAATAAATCACCCCTTATCATAAACAACCTTCTACGAAAATTAAAATTACTAAATGTTTCCAACGGCACAACACCTTTTTGTATCAGCGCCAAGTATTGAGGGTGATTTTGGGCGGGAAGAGCTTTCATTTTTAATTCATCGAGCATAGTTTCGGCAATATTAGAAACGCTCTCCGATATCAACCTTTTCCTCTCTTTCAAATCGCTGTCTTTATTTAAGGAGATTCCATGCTTCATTTCTAAATCTTCCCATTCTTCGGCCCACAACACCGCCATCTGTTCTCGCCACGCTATTGTTATGACTTCTATCATTGTCGTGGAGGTCGAATTTCAAATTCGAATTTCGTGCAGAATAATGGGATGTCTTGAATGACTGATCATCAAAAAGTCATCCAGGGAGGCCAATCAAGTGATAAAAATCCAAAAACCTAGCAAAAGAAACACTTAAATTTTTAAAATGTCAGGACCTGAAAATTGCCCGTAGTTTGAGAATCCCCCTAAAAGATTGTCTGGAGATGGGTATTGTATGAAGGGAGGATCCGTTCAGTTAAACGGATTACTATCAACCGATTTCATATTCCGTTGAAGGAATAGATATAGGAATAGTAAGAGTAACAGTTCCTCTCACCAGTAACAGTACCCGGACGTTAATTAGGTGCTGTACTGAAGTGGAGGAGGTGGTAAATGTGTGGCTCTGAATATGCAAATTCGCAAAGCGACACGAGAGAGAAAAAAGTTGATGGGAGAAAACCGGAGGCAAGAAAATGGCAAGAAGTGGCGGCAAGGGGAGATGCAAGTGGCGTGCAAGTGGAGGAGGCCGCTAATACCCTTCCGTGGTTAATGAAGAAAGAAAAAAAAGTAGGGAGGGAAAAGGCCGCGATATCAGGTCCTTTGCTGTTAACATCTTCTTCCTCCCTTCCCCTTTGCTGCTGCTGCTGTTAACATCTCAGTTGCCTTCAGGCCAACCCCTATCTCCCCAGGGTGGGGGTTGGAAAGGAAAAGAAACGAGGAGCAACGAACGCTCATCAGGGGCGCGGGGGTTAATGGCGGGAGCACTTGACTGCCTCGTGACCCGTTGCTGCGAGAACTTCGCGTTTCTCATCTCGGAAAACCACTTTCCCACCCCCTTCCCTTCCCTCATTCTATTTCTCATTCACCTCCTCCCTCTTAACCCCTTCCATCTTCGTTGCAATGTTAAACATCACTCCGGCAACCCTTCAGGGAATCGCTATTTTTTCTTTCTGCTCTGGAGTAAACATTCTACCCCTAACTAGTGTTTTATTATATTCCGCATACCTTCATCCATTCACCAAGCTGTGTAAGCCCATAACGATTGGCAAAATCGAGCCAACTGCAGCCAGTTCACTCCATCCAACATGCATAACAGAGCATCATGGTACAAACTTGCGCTTCCAAAATTAACTTTGCGGAACTCAGGCAAACGGGGCAAACTGCTAAAAAATGCTCCAGGTCGTCTGGTTCTCTTATATTACAGAGATAGCATAGGAAATTCTGCCCTTCATCAGGCTGGCAATTAACATTGAGCGAATCCTCACGAACTCTGCAGATCCTAGGCAGGACGGACATTGAAGCCTTCTGAACCTTCACCGTCAGATCAAAGTATCGAACATCGAGGTCCAGGAATCTGTAAAATCGGCTAGATGAAGCATGTACCCTTGTTTTAGCTGTCTGTATGCCTGAGGACTTCATTTTTTCTTTCACCTCCTTTAATCGCGTTCCCCTCTCTTTGGTATCCTCAAACACGAGGCAAAAGCGGATTGTATGTTGTTCGCACAATCTTCTCAGCTTTTTAAACCAAAACAAGCCTGCCCTTACAATCTCAGTGACCACTACCCGAGGAAATATCAGCAATTATTATTGTTGGATGATGTATTTCAGTTGAACCTCTCCCTCAGAAAACCAATTTTCTTCCTAGCTCATTCTACTTCTCATTCACCTCCTCGTCGCTTCTTCCATCTTCTTTGCTATGTTAAACATCATTCCGGAAACCCTTCAGGGAATCGCTATTTTTTCCTTCTGCTCTGGGGTAAACTTTCTAACCCTAACTAGTTGTTTATTTTCCACATATCTTTATCCATTCATCGTATCTATTCATCCTCTCCAATTTGTAACAATAAATCGTTCATTTCAAAAACATGTGTCAAGTTGGATGGGCAGTAAAGCATTCTATTTTAAAATATTATGGGAGTATAAGATTCGTTTAAAAAATAATTATTACAATCCAAAATGTTGTTAGTTTAATTAAATTGCAGGTTTAATACCTTTATCCATTCCTAATATGTTTTTTTCCATTTTTCATTCCTTCCCAAAACATTTTCAAAACCTTTTATTAAGAGAGTACAGAATTAGTTTCAAAAATGTACGAGTCAAAGTTATTGTATTTGAAATAATTAGTAATATTTTTGGATACACCACACACGCACTAGGGAAATAAGTGGAAGATACGAAAGTGGAATTTTAATCTTTTAATTAGAAAATATTCAATTTTTGAGGCGTTTTCTTGGAATTTTGAGATGAAGGGATGTTACTTGTCGTTATATTTGTTCTCATTCTTCCCATAATGCACGCTAAAACTGATATTAATTGGAAAATTCTCCATCTGGGGAATACCGGAATCGGAAGGGCTTTTCAGTTTTCAGTTTTTGCAGTGATTTCCTGCTTTTAAGCCAATGTTTACAGCTGGGACCACTTAGAGAAAAAATGATTAAAAGTGTGTACTAAAACCGTGTTCGCGGGTAAAACGAGAAAAGAAACATTTCGGTGAACAGGCCTTCAATTAAACATTTTTCCAGCACGCTCCACCCACTGAGAAATGAGGAGATCTCACAAACCGGAACGGGAGGCGCAAGCAAGAACCGTGTAAATAGGGAAGGTCGTTGCATTCGACCACTTTCCTGGGGTCCTTCTTGAGCCTTTCGTTTAGAACGTTGGTAGTCGGAAAATGTCTAAGACATGAACCGCAAAATAGACTGATTCGATGAAACAGATTATTGTTTACACTTAAACCGGTAACCAACATAAATTTTTGCTGTTATAGTCATGAATAGCTCTCCCGGCGCCCAATGAAGCAGATACAGAATTTTTAGCTTAGAACTATTTCATTGCCTCAAAGTTGGCAGTCTCTTGTCTTGGAATCAAAAAGGATGAAATTGTACAGCCATATACTGAGAGGTTACAAGAAAAGTGTCCTTGAAGCTCTAATTGTATTTAGTAACTATAACTAGTAGTATATTGTAACTCTCACCATTTGTTTTGATGAAAAAAAAAGAAAAAGAAAAAACGGTATTCACATATGACTGCGAGTAAATAAATAATTTAATTGTTATAAGTAACGAAGAACAAACAAAGGAGAAATATGTTTTTGATATTTCAAATAATATCTTGATCACAAGTTGAAGAGTAATATGAAAAAATAATTTGTAAGTTGATAGGGAGATGAGATGATTATTGATGGGCTTTCGTAACAATGTTAATTTCAATCATTAATGTTGAGGCCACGGGCTTGATTCGCTTTTAGAACCCACTTGTGTGCCCTTCCCATATATATGGGCATGAATATAATATATTATTTGTATAACATGGAATGAGAGTCCAGGGATAATTTTGTAGTGTTCAAAACAGATTTCCGTCATTTTCATGAAAAAATTTGTTTTTCAAAAACTCGGAGAAATCCCAATTGCTCCAAGTTGGGTGTGCTTTAAAAGCTAGAAAAGTGATAAATTCTTCCTGAAAATCGTCTGGAAACATGTATACACGTAATACATGGATGACAGGGTCGTACCTATATCTAGGGTTTTTTATATAAACACACTTGTAAACATAATCATAAACTTTCATGATTTTTTTCTTTCAAATTAGGCACAATTCTTAATAGAACGAAAAGAACGAAAATTGGCTTGGAATTTTATTAGATATGAATATCGCTTGAATGAATTGGCTATCACCCCCATCAAGACATCAAATTCGAAATTGCTGAAGTTTAATCCCAAAATTAGCTCTGTTAGACACACAAAAAAGGAAATAGTGAAGCCAACGATTAATTGCTATTAATAATATAAATAAATGTGTTTTAAAACAAGACCAAAGTTCTTAATCGAACAAAAAAGAATAAGGAAAATTGACAGTATAAGCTGCTTGAGCAGCCCTGGAATGGATTACTAAAAATTCCCTCCATTCCCCTCAAAATTCTAAAAGTGAACATTTCCGAAGTTCGTTGCACAATGAGGCTAGAATTGGGTCCAAAAAAAAAAAGTTCTAAAATTAATGTAGTTAGATGAAAATAGTGAAGGAATAACGATTTATCACTACCCCGCTATTCACCATTTTCAAAATAAAAGTGAGGAGGACTCCCAAGTTTACCCGACGCCTGCCCTTGGGATTTGAGAAATAGTGACGATTGAGGAGTTCGAGAAGGACAGAGTTAAGTGCCTGTATAGAATGACTTACAGTTCAGATATGAGCCTCGGATGACGCGGGTGGTGATACCACGAAGTACTCCTGACGAGATGCGCAGCTCGAATAACTCTGTGGCATTGTTCCCCAACCGCACCTCGCGCCATCCGAAGGTTTGTTGCAACACACATCACCCACAAATGCCTACTGTTTGTTTTTACGGATTCGGTCTTAGAATGGTCTGAAACGGATTTGTATGTAGCTATTTTTTCTCAAGTTCGAATTGTCCCAACCACCCTCCCCCTCCCCTCCAGGGTCAATTGTAATAGGTGTACCTCTACTGACGTGACCTTGCTTCAGAAAGTCATCTCAAAAACTAACAAAAATCAAGTTCCACCTTCAGTTTGGACAACTAAATAACCCAAGCGGTGAAGGGTTGGGATCGCGGATCAAAAACAGAAGACCCACCTGCGGTGAAAGGGTCGAGGCGACGAGGGGTTTTTGAATAATTCAAAACAGAAACCAAGAGGTCGCACCTAGACCCACCGCTTAGATCTCTCGACCGCTGATCAATATTCAGGATCTGATCTTGCAATTAGTAGAGGGTTCATTAATGTTCGTCCAATCAGAATTAAACTTCAGATCACTTCTGCCATCAACTATGTAGATGGTGTTAAAGTATGTAAACCGGATTTTGATAATTACAGTCCTGGAAGAAGGCGGGCTCTCATTCTAGATTTGCGGTTTTAGGGAGACAATTGGCGTTTTGAGATATTTAGTTGACGGACGACAGCAACCGGTTACCTATTTGAGGGAGTAAAATTTTATTACAACTAACCAAGAATTTGGAAATTTTTGCAGTAGTAGTACACCTTCACTTTTCATAAAGATTTTGTGAGAAAACTATCTTTGTGAGTTTTTGAACTAGTACAAAATAAGCCCTCTCAGAAACACCTGGTTAGAAATTGTAGAATTGGCCTTTTCATCACTTTACAGATAGCTGTCGGATGACCATGCATAGCATATTGGGATATTGTAATTATAGTGGCCTAATTATTATTAGATCCTGAAAAAATTACTAAGTACATACATTATTATTAACCCTTAACAGAAATTCACCACCGTCCTTCCCCAAAACGGTAATGTAACAGATCCTAGTTAGGCCTCATTTGCAGACGAAAAAGATATCGGCAATAGTTAAAGATGAAAGTTTATCCTGGTCAGTAAACGGTCAATCAGATGGTCTAGACGCTGTAATCGTGCTGCATGGAGTCATCAAACGGTTTCCCTTTGCTAATCTTGTGAAAATCATTGGGCAGCATCCGGAAAACAATCGTTATCGAAACACTTTCTCATTTTCGCGAGCCTTCAGTCCATTCCTGCAGTGAAATCAAAAGAATGGTGCAAAATGAGGTGCTGTGAGGTGAATCAGGTGCATAGGACTTTGACCACGAGGATGAGACAATGCAAGTGATTGTACATTCATTCGATTACGTCCATTTTTATCTAACTATATTCAATCGAAGCTACGAAGATACCTTAGGGTTGAGGGTGGTACAGGACAACTTTGAAGTAGAGATTAGCTGTGTTGGAAGCAGTGGCGGCGATCCCCCTGAACCACAAGGTGCGTAGAGATCACCAAAGCCTGTAGGAAATCTTCAGAATAACGCAGTAGAAACCTTCATCCATCAGTTCTCTCGCCGGAAAGCCGTTTACACGTGTTGTACAACGGACTATAATAATAATGGTGCTCGTTTGCTGTGAACAGGCCTTAGCACTCAAAAATAACTTCGAAAACACAAGCAGAAAACAACCAAAAGCAAACTGAACAATGTTGAAACGTTGCGGTAATAAACGCACATAACGGAACGATTAGATCAAAAGGCCTTGTACTCAAAGGGCACCCCCAGCTGGGAGCAACCGAATCGAAAATCTTGTTTAGTTTCTTCAAGCTCTCAGATTTGTCAATCACAGATGCACGCAATCAATTTATGCTGAAAATGCCCCAAAATTCTGAAGTATAGCATAATAAGTAGGATATTATCCTACTTTAGTGTGTGACCTCTTGTCCTTCTGATTGGTCAGGTGACCGACTTGCACTGCATTCCAAGTAGAGGCCTGGAAAGTCTATTTTCTGAATAGGGTTAGGCCTGGTAGGTTAGGGTTCAAATGGATAAGGCCATATTGTTTTAATGGCTTCAATAGAGGGAGTTTATTATCAATATTATAATTTTTTTTTTTGGTTTATTGGTTGGAGGTACACACGCCCCTTTGCTCTTATCAGCAGCAGCCCTAGGTCGGAAGGCTGAAGTGTTCAGCCTTCTTATGAACGTTACAAGAACCAGTTCCTTTGACCAATTCCACTATTACTCCAAAACTTTCACATTGTTATAGGTTGTACGATCACATCCTTGTACAAAGATGGAGTCAATAACTCGACTTCGAACATCTAAAATTGATTGTACGTGATTCTTCATTTGAACTGTATCTTGTTCTAAATTGTACATGAATGTCGACATCTTATCCTAGCCAAAAACAGAAATAGTCACAAAATTCTTCCTCTTCTTGTTCCTGACACTATTGCTTTATAAGTGCGAGCTTGTACTGGGTTGAGGTCATCTAAATTGACTTCTAGTGTCCCAAATTGATTATAGTGATTCTTTATTTGAACTGTGATATCATGTTGTAAAATATGTGTGTTTTGGCCACTTATTCCAGTCAAACTGACATCATAACCAGGGCGAACCTCTCTTCTTCGCTTTTGGGAAGAAAAGGTAAATATTTGGGGTACTTATAGATTAACATTTAAAATCTATTTATTTGGTCCAAGTTCATTACAATAGTTATGTATCTTAATGATAAGTACACAGATTAACATTTAAGATTCAAGGGACATAAATTGGCTAGTTACAAAAATAGGAAAGCTTTTTTACTTGTTTGAAATTTAATGGGGTTTTGCTAATATAAATATGTACGAGACGATTTATTTTGATTTATGCAATTCTTTGATTAGATATGGTATCTTGATATGGGGAGGGGTATGTAAAAGTTCCATTACTTAGTGCAAGTAGTGCAAAATGCAACTTTGTGTGTGATTTTAAATAAGTTATCTAGGTTTAATCTAAATGGAATTGGGTTTATTGAAAATAAGGGATATTTTTCTGAATGAATCATGTTCAAACGTAATTAAAGCTGGTATTGATGACAGTTATTTATCCCAGTTGAATTACACGAGAACCGCTAACAGTTCCCACATTAGATTTACAAAAATTAATCTGGAAATTCACAGAAGAAGTGCATATGTTGTGGATTTAAATTTTTTTCATCAGACAGTTTGGCAAATTTAAGTTATTTAAAAAGCATATACTTACTTGTTAAATTGCGGAATACGACAAATGGCATTGTACAGCAGCTTATTGTTTTCATTCTAAGAAGAGGTTTTCATACTTGTTCTCACTTTAGTTAATAATGACTTGTTTTTGATAATGAGGGTTAATTGAGGGGCACAAATTCATTGAATTTAAGCCTCTGTGGACAAAAGAGTATATTGTATACGTTAAAATTTTTTTAATTTTACTTTCATGATTTTACTCATAGATCCATTTCCTAATATTTATTTCGTTGTTGCGGCAATAAATGAATCTTGAATCTTTGATCTTATAGAGTGAAGCCGCAGCCGCACTAGCGGGATTTGGAAAAGATACAGCCCAAGTTTGACAAATCTTGCGAACAAGCCATGCAAGCGATTATGAAGTGGTGAAGGTGGGGTTTCACATTTTTGATTGAAGGTGAAGCACAGAATGTGGTTAAAATTTGCTGGTAATGTGGTTACAATTTTTGCGAATTGCTCATGAATGATAATGCGTTACACTACTCAGTTGGACGGTTCTTTTCGACTGGCCTCCACCCTTAAAAACACGCAATTAATGAGTGCCCGCTATCCATTCAACCTGAAAGCGAAGAATCCGCACGTGGCGGGTGAAAGAGCGCGATCTCCGCTGCCACCTGTTTGTTTACTCGCGGTGGTCGCGGAGGAGGTGGAAGGGATTTCTATCTCAGGTGAGTGACCCACATTCCCGCCAAGGTCAAGTCGCTTCCTCAAGCCCGCCGAGAAGAAAACCAAAGTGAGTGGGAGATGGTTGCAGGAGGCTGGGAGAAGAGGCTAGCGACAGACCTTGGAGCAAAGTGGATTGTGGAAAGTGCGCGTGATACGAATATGATGACAAGAGAAACTAGAAGAATCAGATGCAGAAAGATTTAAAACATGTAAATGCAAAACGACTAGGTCATGACCCATTCATCAAGGAAGATAAGTGTACAAATTATCACACTATATAAAGACGAGCTTATCAGAGTATATCGACGTTTCAGGGGGTGGTAACGCCGGGCGGGTGGAATTCTCGCCCCCGTCTCCCAGGGCAATCGACCTGATCCCCCCGACCCCGCCAGAGAAGGGGAGAGGGCCCCAGCGGGGGGAAGCGTCTCCCAGGGCAAGCGACGTCGTCCTCTCCTCGGGGATTTGGGATATACGATTTTTTGACTTTGCATATTGTTATTATACTCCCTCATTGTGTTATTCACCTATTTCTTTTTAACCTGCGTAGCAGGGCCATTAAAGTAGTATGTTTATACAATTAATATACCTACACTAAAAATGAACTTCAACTAAGATGATAAACTACCAATATTTTTTCTGCCAATTATTTGTATAATAAAATAATATAGACATATATTATTCGTTGGATTGCAAGCTTTGCGTTGTTCTATTTCCTTAATTTTTTTAAGATCAATTTGGTTAGTTAGCATTTGATATTTAGGAGGTTAATATTTTTTTAAATATTAATTTGGTTGTGAAAGTATTAATTTGGATGGGAAAATTATTAATTTGGTAGGGAAAAGCATTGATTTGGATGGGAAAAGTATTAATTTGGATGGGGAAAGTATTAATTTGGTTGGGAAAAGTATTAATTTGACTGGGAAAAGTATTAATTTGAATGGAAAAAGTATTAAGTTTATTGGGAAAAGTATCAATTGGGGAAAGTATTAATTTGACTGGGAAAAGCTATAATGAGCGGATTATCATCAATCATCTTATAGACTTGCTGACAATTCAGTAGGCGAATAAAATCACCACAAAGGTAACATCAACGAAGAACGGTAAATCTCGACAGAAGCAGGTTATCCTACAAAGTGCGATAGCGCGGCGAGAAAGCGATTCTAAAGTCAAACCACGCGGCACGAGGGTTTGCCGCGACAAACGTGCTGACTAGCGCGGTGCCGCGCTTTTACGTATGACAATTCCATAGAACAGCACAGTTTGATCGCTTATAGAACAGATCGCGTTGGTGGCCCGCGCGCTCGGGTTCGTTTCACACGTATGACCCTGACGCGTCCGCGGCTGGCGACTTCTTCATGTAGGTACACACACAGGACTGTGTGTGTGGACTGTGTGATTTCGCGCCGCGCTGTGGGAGAGTGCTCTCTCAAGAGGCGCGGCGCGGCAGGCGGCCAGCGGCCCGGTACCTAGGACTCAGCTTCAGTTTCCATCATCAGCATCATCATCATCATCATAAAACTATCTAAAGACGAAAATATCAGAGTGAGTAAGTAGGTAGGTATATCCCCTTTTCAGGGGGTGGTAACGCTGGGCGGGTGGTGTTCTCCCCCTTACCCCCACCCAACCCGGCAGAGCGTCTCCCAGGACTTGGGACGTACGATTTTTTGACTTAGCATATTGCTATTATATTGTTATTATATTGCATATTGTTGTGTTATTCACCTATTTCTTTTTAACCTGCGTAGCAGGGCCATTAAACTAGTTTTAAATATACAAATAGGTAAGTAAAGCACGCATTACAGGGGCGATCCCGAGCAACATTTTATAAGATAACACTTATATATGACGCATTTCAACATCTTTCATAATCTGGTTGTTAAAAAAAAGACACAAAAAACGGCATTGTCCTTTCTATTCACCTTCTTTCGTCGGAAAATTTAAAATGAAATGAATTACACAACTGGGTCAAGTTATTATTTGATGAAAAAAGGATAACGAAACTTAGCGAAGATAAGGAATTTTCAGTATTACACCCTCCCCTCCATTTTCAGCCTTTTCCGTACGTAATTTCAAAGTTTCGAAAAAAGTTCCAAAGCTAGGCCACAATTCTTAATGGAACTTGGAGGAGCAAGAAAATCTGATGTATCAGCAATGCTTACATGGATTGTCTACTACCCCTTCCCCTCTATTATTCCTATTCAAAACCTTCGAGGTTTGTCGTACTTCTGGACCAAACTTGAGGAGCTTACTTTCAAAAAGGCACATATCCAAATCTGGGAGAAAACGTTTTTTTCTCAATTTTCTATCTCTGAACGTGAGTTGAATCAGATCCCCCTATCATTTCCGAACAAAACAGAACACATCCACGTCAATTCCGGGGCTAAAGTTATGTGTTTGCATCAAAAAGTAACAAATCCATCCCCTATATTTTTTTCAGTGCCTTGCAATCGAAATGGTACATATCCTACAAATTTCGTCAGGCGATAAGTCGTGGGTTTTCAAAAAGGCACATATCCAAAAAGAAGCATTGCGCCTTCCTCTTGACGTTGAATATTTACACGAGACTCGATAGATGGCAAGCATGACAAATGGGAATATGGAATCAGGTGGTTTTCAATAAAACCTACAGAATGGAGAATGAATTCTTTCTTTTTCAAAAAGGCACAAATCCATGAGTTTTGATCGAAAGGGCACACTTCCAAAGTGAAGATTGATATACAGCCTCATGTTTTGGAGAAAATTGATTCATATTCTGAGGCATCTTTATCTGTGCCTTCTCACACATTACTCCGATGAGAAACTGTAGAAAAACATCTTCACTAATCTGCAAATCGTTTTTTTTTTTCACTTCCTGAACATTTTGTCGGAATGGATATGTGCCTGTTTGAAAGTAAGCTCCTCACTTGGGGTTGAACAACAAAATAAAATTTAAAAAATCAGTAAAATAAGATGAAAATAGGGAAATTATAACTATTTACCCTCAACTCACCCCCTCCATTCCCCCCTCTCTTAATTAAAATTGAATGTTCCTCAGTATTTTTATATTGTATAAACAAACTAGTTTAAAAGCCCTGCTACGCAGGTTAAAAATAAATGGGTGAATAACACAACGTAATACAACAACAATGTAACACAATAAGCAAAGTAAAAAAATAGTATATTCCAAGTCCCCGAGGAGGGGACCATGCCGGTTGCCCCGGGAGACGCTCCGCCCCGCTGGGGCCCTCTCCCCTTCACTAGTGGGGTCGGGGGGGGGGGGGGGGGGAGTTCCACCCCCTGAAAAGCGGATATACCTACCTACTCTGATACTTTCATCTTTATGTATACGATTTTTGTATTGTCGATGGGGAGATAGATTCTATCGATTTTGCTTTTGGTTTGGTTCACCTAACCCTCGATTGTACACAGCAGCAGACACGTTGATGAAGTAAATAAATCGTCCTTTCAATATATTTCATGCTACTCACCCTGGAAGTATGTGTAGAAATGAAGATACGCTGACTTTATGAACCGTTTATAAGAGCGGTTCATCAGCGTTGACACTGTTGATACACATCAGCAACCATGTGCGGAGGACACCGGCGTCGAGAGAGAAAAACAGCTTGTGCAACTAATAACTTGATTACGATCAGAATTGATGACGATCAGTATTCATCAAATTCAGATTTTAAACAGTATTAATCCCTTCAGTGGATTTTCTCTGAAGGAGCACAAACTATTGTACCCCGTTAGATTTGTATAATCGACGAAACAGTATTTCGACTGATCAGTGAAATAACAGAAGTTACCTATCGATTGGTTCAGTACATCGATATGCTACTGCCCTACTTCCGACAGATATTATCCAAAATATTTGATATTATCAAACCAAAATGTTGATTTGATAAAAGAAGAATGACGTCAATTGGTCATGAATTCACGATTCAGCAGTGATTGGTAGGATTGGCTTTTCCCCCTCCCTTCCTCCTCCATTCAGCAAAAGCAAATCTTTGGGGGCTTGTTGTAGAACTGAACTAAAATCGTAATCGATCAAGATAAGAATGAAGGAAATTGGTTGAGAAACCATTTCGACTGTAATAGGTTAGAAAAACACGATGATTGTAAGAAGGTCACTATCGATGCTAGGTATAGCCTATACTTATAGGCTATAGGTATTGAATTGATCAATCGAAATTGACTCCAAGTTAATGGCAGGACTAACTTGGCTTCGGCTCTTTCACGAAGGTTGCCGAGCGTTTCGAAAAATGGGGAAGGTGTGGTGCTATAAAGGGAATAAAGAGAGATGGCTAAGATGGCTTGTTGGTTCGACTTCTTTCAAACCAATGTCAAAGGTGGGCTTGCCCAAAAAGAAGTGTTAGAATGAACCACTTGTGCCAAGGTTGAATTTTATGGAATTCACTTACTGTTCTCTGAAGGCAGTGACTTCGGTCCATTAGTGGGTCAATAGCCACGGTGTTTTGCCTCTCTCAAAACCTGTAAAGAAATAGTAGTGTTTTTAGTTTCTAGAAAACCAGACCCGCATAACAGACGTGCTTTGCAGTTTGCATCCATTAATGAAATGTTATTTTTCCTGTCTTCAGTGACTTGAAATACATTTTTCCCCTCAGCGTCCGTTTCAAAACGAATTTCCACAGCCTCTGTATTCAAGGTGGTTGGAGGGGGTCTGTCCCTCCGTCTTATCAAATTACGCTACTACACTGTAGTCTGGATACTCGATTTAGTAGGGCGAAATTCATGTCAAGACTCGAACTTGACCTTCATCCTGGTTTGTAGTTGTACCTCCGGACCACAAAATATTGGAAACGAAACTCCTGAATCGGTACTTCCAACCTAGAGACACGCGCCAGGCACTTAATCCTGTGAGCTGTTGAGGTACTCGAGGAATATTACCTAGTCTCTCTTCCCACCTTGCACCGACCGCAGGAGCGTTTTAGACGGATCTTGTCTTGTCAAATGGGAATCAATCTTTTCCAACGGAAAACGAATATTTTAACGAATCCGTGACGATAAAAATTAATAGCGCAAGCACTAACAGTTTTTGCAATCAAATAAGACTGTTTTCCACATTGTTGTTTTGCTGTTTTCGTGTGATTGTTTAGTTGCGGGAGTCTATGAGTCAACTGTTGGTTTTGTTTCTGTGCCCGTAAATAAGTATAGTTTACGAGAAATATCGAGATTCTTTAGGTTTTTTGGGTTAAGGGGTTGGCTTAGTGTTTGAACATCATGCAGAACTGTCAATTTTCATTACGGAACTGGGTGAGTAGAGGGGGTAACATTGATGCATTGTTATATTTTGATTATTTTCCTATGATTTATTAATTTTTTATTGTTTGATCTCAATTTTATGTAATTATACAACAAACCTTGAAAATTTGAAATTTCTGTGGGGATCAGTGAAGAGTGGGGAGGGGGGGGGGGCATACGACCCATTCATACAGCCGATGTTCTTACTTCTTTTTTGGTTCAATGAAGAACTTTCCCATAGTTTTGAAATGTATAGAACTTTCAAACTTAATCATGAAGGGTAATAGGTTCGCCCCTGAAATGCATTGATTCCTTCAGATTAAGGTATTCAAAGACTATTAAGTACGTTTTTTTTCCACAAGGCGATTTTTATAAATTCATATCCTTCTCTGAAAGTTTTTGAAATAGGCACACCTTTCCCTCGGTCATTGTACGCAATATAAACTTGCACACTTGCATAACTGCAATGCAGAAGCCATATAGAGGATCACGGAGGTTTTCTCTCTCTAAATTGGGCTTTCGGAACACTGTTCAGTGTTATAATACTCTCCAATGGTTACGTGTATCTTGTAATATCCAGTTAGCTCCTGGGTCTGTCGCTATCCATCAGGTGGTGGCTTGAAGTGATGAAGAAGGGACCACCACCTCACACCTACCGAAAGCCCCCTCCCACCAAATCGTTCTCATTCCACTAACCGCGAAACTCCGCGACCCCCTCTCAACGACCACCGCCGGCCGCGCTTAGCGAGTAGTCAGTCCGCCAGTCCGTCGTACGCTAAGTGTTCGGCTTCTTCCTCCGTTCTCGCGCTCGGTGAGTAATCTTCCCATTCACGTAATACCACGTAGTAATATCCACTACCTCATTATTGAATAAATCACCATTACGTGCCCCACTGTACCGCAAATTGCACCATTACTAATAATCACTACTAATTATGAAACTGAAGAAGAATTAAGAAACTGAATTATAACCATATTAACAAATTTTCTTAATTGTACGTAGGTATCATAAAGAATATGAAAATTCAATTCAAAGTTTTTTAACCAGTCAACATGTTGTAGACCCATCTTCAGGACGTTTTAATGATATTCAAATAGGTTCATTTGCATGTGGAAACTTCTATGTGTATTTCTGATTAATGGCCTCATAAAATATAATATAGGACCTAGTTGAATTTAATTGAATTGCGCCATTTTTGCTAGTTCTTTGGACGTCCATCTGAAGCAAGGTTTCGTCTGTAGAGAGAGGCCTATTAAGATCCTGTAGGGGATGATTCTTAACTGAATTTCATGATTGTTTTTTGGTACGAATCCACTTTTTTTCGGTTGTGCAACCTATTCCGGAAATTTTGAATTTTACTATTGAAGCGAGGAATTTTGAGCGGTGATGCCGAAAAACGTGTTTTTTCGCTACAAATTCTGTCGTCTCTACTCAGGCTATAATTCTCAACCGGTTTCAATGATTGTTATTTCGTTCTACCCCAATTTTAGACTAGTTGTGCCACAAACTTCAGGAGTTTTGCTTTTGCGAACAGGGAGAGGGGATGGACGGGGTAATAGCCAATTCTTTCAACCGCTGCTGGTGCGAGAATTCCGACAGATTCATGCCCTTCTTTTTTCTTCAATTAAGATTTTAATATAGACTGAAGAAGTCCTCGCTGCGGGACGAAACGTTTCTGATGTAAATGAATAAATACGTACGCTCCAAATTTTTTTCTTCAATTAAGATTTTGATTTAGTGTATAAAGATATTTCAGCTCATTAAATTTTCATTATGACTTAGACCCTAGTTCCACCCTTGTTAAAACCTAGTTTTAGTTTAGTTGCGCAACGAACTTCGTAAATTTTGATTTTTCTGTTTGAGGAGGGCTGCAGGGGTAATAGTAAATCACCTGGTCCTCCGCCATGAACACACGAAATGTGTGCTGGTAACGATCTAAAAGCACCTCACACTACCAATGCCCCAGAATCTTTCCATGCACACTACAATTCCATGTTTTACTAAAAAGGACCATGCTTGTAGAAAGCATTGGAGGTTCTGAAAGAAGTCAATGTGGACACAAAAATGAAAATTTTGGCCGTAGAAAAAGGGGAAATTGTAATAGTTTGTAATCAAACAGACAGACTCATGAGTTGTTTTAAAAATTTGGCCATGACGATCTCCTGTTTGTCGAAAAAGTGCGGCAGAGGTTGAAGATTAAGACTGTTGAAAAATGAATGCTAACTGCCAATGGCAAAACGATTTTGGCTGTGACGATTTTTCCTACTTTGTGATGACGATATTTCTTCACCGATGTAACTTTGGTACTCCCCTAGTATGTTACTATCTAAGAAGTAAAGGTGTGTTACCCGAAGTTACCAGAATCTGTGATAAAGTTAAAAATGGGGAACAGTGTGGGGGGGAACTTAAGGATTATTTGAAGAGCACCAGGAAGCGAGATAGTTCAGGGGAACTGATCAAAGTGAAGTATTTGAGGTGTAGTAAAAGAGGGTGCCAAACCTACCATACAGTGAGAAAAGGTAATAAGTTTTTTACGTACATAGATGTTAACGGGCAGTGCAATAGTGGAATGTCGTTGTGTGAGATCGTCGAGTTAGTATGGTACTGGAGCCAGCTAGCGAGACCGTGTGATGTGAGAAAGTGGACCAATAGATCAGAAATGACCATCACCGATTGGAACAATCTATGTCGAGACGTTTGCGTCGAAATGTGGAGCAAACGTAAGAAAATGGGTGGCGTGGGGATAGAAGTGCAGATCGACGAATCATTATTCCAGGTAGGTAGCATGAATTCATGTAGGTAACATGCTAGGGGATCGGCGAGCCCGTAGGTAACATACTAGGGGATCGGCGAGCGCGTAGGTAACATACTAGGGGAGTACCGTAACTTTTACTTGTAAAAAATAAACGTGGTAACTGCTATTTTTTGAAGTGTTCTGTTAATTTCCCTAGGTGGCAGAGAGGATGATTAGAGAATAGACCTTAAGGAATTACTAGAGACAGAGTTGACCGCCGGGCGTATCCAAGTAAAACCAACAAAACTGCACAAAAAACAATGGTACCCTGGTAGAATAGGATGAAATAAATCTAGTCCAGTACGTCAGTGATGTAACACCTTTAGACCTGTTCCCCGATCAATGGCCTGGCTCTCTCTGTATATTGGTGAGAATATTTACTACGCTCAAATTGGTTGTCGTTCGGTGATGTTTTCAGTTGGAACCAAGTTCCACATCCGACACAGATCGTCGCCGGATTCCATTAAAGAGAGCAACTGGTGAATCTCCCGAAACCCGCCCGGGATTCAAACTTGACCGTGACGCCGGTGGAAGTAGATGGGACGGATTGGAGCTTGACACCTCCACTTGAAGCAGTCGAGAGTAAACCCATTACCTTAGATTAGTTAACATGCTCGGAGGTGGGCCATTAGTAACAATTACCCACGGGCCATTTAGTCTAACTTCAGCGTCATCCCATTTATCCTTCTGTTTGACTGAGGATCATTTGACCGGGAGAGCGTGTGCGTGCGTTTGTATTGCCGGGGTGTTGATGAGCGTAGGGTGATCCCGTACGTGTAGATGGCTTTGAATGGGCGATAGTATTGCAGCCGGTGATTTATCGAGCGGCTCAGAACATTGTTTGAAGTAGAGCGATTCAAGAAAATTTAGTTCTGATGAGATACACTTGAATTAACACGACTAATAATTGTCAAAACACTGTTCTATAGAATTTGATTGGGGATCTTATAACGATTCTCCTCGACAGTTGTAAACAAATCCTTCAGCATATGATAATAGGGCACAAAATTTATAAGTATATAACAGAAAGTCGAGTTAGTTACACTATTTATAACTCAAGAACGGCAGAACAGATTTGGCTGAAAATTGGTAGGGAGGTAGCTTAGAATCAGGAGAAGGAGAGTGGATACTTTTTTACACTTTCCCGTGGGACTTAACATAAAACGTGGTATAACAAACCGCAACTGATATGAAATAATAAAAACCTACTGAAAGACTAGGAAACCGAGCAAAGAGCCCCATGCTTTAGAATTGGGTTTCATTATGGTGGGATTATAAATGAATATTGACGATATGAGGAATCTTGGGTGCAGGTGTTCTGCTGCTATACTGATTTCACCTCAACCATCAAGATTACGGTGGTGGCATTGTGCGGCATTCACACATAGATGAAAGTGCGATTGGGCAGCGAGTTCTTGGTTAAATACTTATTGTTTCAATGATTTTATCACGTTGTAAATAACTGGGATGATGATCTCGTCATAACACATTGATAACTCGATAAAAAAAATCATACCCAAGCAATTTCGAGTAATGGCCGGTGTTGGAGAAAATCTCTTCATCGCATCTGATTGTCTTTGATTCGAAGCGGTAGCGTGATTGGAAGGTCCGATCTTCGCCGGAAGCTACGAGAGGTTGGCCGACGAAAAGTAACCATCGATACGAAAAAGAACGAGGGCTCGAAGAGAAGATAAAAGATGAACGAAAAATGTAAATTGAAGAAGAGGAAATCTAGAGAGGGCCTCCTCGATACTGAAACCCAAGATGGTATATTAGGCTGTGGACCCCTCCAGGGTAGTCCGAGGTCTATCGTGACATCTTCCGAACTGCTGATGTGAGCAACACGAATATTGTGGCCCGGAGGCCGGTTCTTATCGGCGGCTTCCGTTCCACCGCAAGCCCACTGACTTCTATCAGCTTGTCCAGAAATGGAATCTTTTTATACGCCTTATACGCCTCTTTCGTGAAGGAAAAATGGGATTATATCGAACACTATATTATCGGCTCTGTTGACTCTTGGAAAAATTGGTAAAAAGGAACCGGAGAATTGATGGAAATCGGATTCTACTCCGTTAGCACTCAAAATGTTATATACATATTGGAAAACATGTATACATTGGTCAAAATTCTACCAAGTTGAACGTGACATGTCACTGTGAAAGCCGAATTGTGGTAAATGTTAAGATTCACCACAAATTCCTAGAATTCGCTAATATTGTTGGTGAAAGACCGAATTCCTTATAAAAACGGGCATTTGACGCTTGGCAGTTGGTTAATCTTAGGATTGACTGACCAATTTCGTAAATACCCAAAAAACCTTGTTTTAATGAGGCATTTCGGACTTTCACCAAAATCTCTTGGCAAACGTGCCGGATTCCCTCGACTCGACCCAAAGAATTTAATAGCTGTTGCCCTGAAGAAAGAAGACGATCCGTATACGAAGGTCTCGGCAAACATTTCAAATTGATTAAATGAATACAACGTATTCAACTTTCCTGAAGATGTTCCAAGTTGTTAGAAACCGATTAGAAGGAATGAATGTATGAAATAACACTATAGATTTCAAATGAGGCTTGAGAATTCTAAATTACAGGTGATTATTAAACATATCCTGTGGTACCTTTACTGTCATTTAGTTCTGCATGTGTGAGTACTTTGACTGAGGCACCTACCGTGAGAACACTGTAGTAATTAGGTAAAACACAATCTGAGCTTAATCATTCACTCATTATAGGTTGCTCGAATTTTACCAGATCGATTCCTTGAAAATATGAAATTTTATTGAAGTGACAACACCATTCTGTCTCCTGAAGTCGTCAGTGATCTCTGTGGACGTTTTCTCTCTTTTTTTCCCCTTCAGACACGAACTATACGAATATCGAGGATCATACGCTCTAAACTCTGATGGTTTAAGAGCTACTTGAGGGATCGAAGGCAGAAAGTGTCATTTGGCGAGTGCTCAAGTGATGAAAGAAACAACAATGTCGTTGTCGTTCAAGGAAGTACATTGGGTCCACTATTGTTCCTTGTGTAAACGAAATGCCCTTTCTGGAGTTACCAAACACCAAAATTAGTATGTTTTAGAAACTTTTCTGGATTGTGGAGACGACGTGAAGGCTTTAATGAAAATGAATTCATTCGGTTTATACTTTTTCTCACCGTGGACCGCAAAGTGAGCGAAGGGAATTAGCATTGAAGGCAGGTCATTTGCTTTGGAAGGTGTCTACAGGTCTCGTATATTCCGAGCTCTTGACGCCAAAGGCCTTGGGTTTCTTCGGAAACTTTCGCACGTTCTTCCAAGATAATTAGGTGATGGGACAGCGGGCTAGCTCCTGCTTTTTGCAAATTAATGGCGTATTATTTGAAATGGTTGGGAAAAATATGACCGACGTTATCAGCCTTGAGGGATCGCTTTTAGCATCGTTTTGTCCTAGGAGGTTATGCGGAGGTTTTGATGGACCATATCGTAGGTACCGCAGAATCATGTTGAGAATAACAAGTGGCTTGACAAGTCGTGAGAAAGGTTGGCGAAAGAGCGGAATTTCTAATGAATCTAAATCACCATCAATGAGCCTACAATGTCACTAACTTGGAAAATTCCATGATTGGATTTTACTGGCGGCATAAAGGCAATGAACATTACATACCAAATTTTCATTGCAACACAACACAAGTGAGGGATGCTTCAGGAACCTGGAGCTAGATCTCATAAAATTGTCTTGTTTCCAGCAAAAGGTTCCAAGTTTATTGTGTACAAAGATATCAAAATGCAAGGCCATTCTTCATGATTATTGTACTAAGGAAAAATTACGGAAACCAGCTTTTAACTTGTTGTTCATTGAAATGGGTAAATCTACTGGTACGTCCTTACAAGCTCACGAAGTTCTGAACGTGAGACCATGTGCCATTCTATGTCCTTTAAATTGTTACCATGTTAAAATTTCATTTTTCTACGTTGTTTTGGACAGAAAATACTCCTTGGGCTCAATCACCTGAGCACCTTCCTCAGAATTCGGACTCATCTCTGAAGCTTTCCATTCAAATTTAAACTTTCTAAGTAGATTAGGATAGCAAATAGCCCTTGCGTTGATTCCAAGAGAAACAGATTTCTATAAGAAGTAGAAGAAATACTGAGAGATGTTCTACGCGACTGATTCACTTAATTAGTTTCCACAGTTAAGTGGACATCTGTAATAAAGCACATATTTATTACCAACAGCGTCCATTGTCACGACCAATCCAAAACTGTCTGTGTTTCGTGCCATTCTGGGAACGATGCAGTGGGCTTATCCCGGTTACAAAGCTCCCACGACCTCCGTGAAGCAACCGCTCCTATGGTTTTTCCATTTGTTTTAAGCGTTTTTTTCTTCTCGTTCTCCCTTTTGTCGAAAGCAAGAGTGAAGGCCCGCTCGGCCTGTGGGAAATCTCTTCGGCTCACAGATGCCTTTGGTAATCACAGACAATGGGGGACCTCCCTTTTGAGCGGAGACCTCAGGACGGAACTCAGGACGTCCGGTAGCTGAACAACTGCGTTATTGCATCATTGCATCTATTCCAACGAGACAGTCTTCAGCAATAAAATAATTAAAAAGCAATGCATTGTTATAGAATTGTTTTTTCATGAAATGCGAACGTTAAATTGAATAGCTGGGAAGAAAAAGTAGGCGACATTCTTGAATAAATGGAGGTAAGCACGGATTATTGCACCAGACAACAAATCTACAATGAGGGAATATGTTTTCCTCTTTAAATATCATACAGGCAACACTGGAAAGGGTGCAGCCGGTATACGCCACACTCAGAACGAGGAGATAACCACCGTAAATGGGATGTTATTGTCTTTATATGCCAAATTTGTCGCTATCCCTCGTGTTCTACCCGGCCATTTAATTATGCCGGAGCATACAACTTTTAATACAAAAACATGAACAACACAGAAGCCACCGAAATACCCCCCTCCCCTCTCAAATGCATTGTTTGAAATGTGTAGAATCTGAAAATCGAATTTTTAAAAATCCGTCCGTTCGCGAAATTTTCTCTGAAACTACAACCAAAGCTAATGAAACTTGCGTCGAAAATCACATTTTGGGGTTTTATAAGGATGGGATGGTAAAACCATAAAGGATGAAATCAAAGGGCTGGAATTTCAAAAATCTGAATATAGAAAGCTTCGGGAATAGCACGTTTGTTATTGATGGACGTGCCTTCAAAGAATCGAATGAATTCAACCGGACTGAACTCAAATGTGAATTAGATGAAAAACTGTAACGTAAAAATGGCTATTTCCTATCGCAATGAGCCTAGAAAGCTGAAATTTGAATGGTAGCATCCGTTGAAGAGCAGATGTTTTACCATTATAACACGCTGAAGGGTACGGAATGACGCATGGTTATTCTGATACGAAATCGTAAACCTCTGTGTAATAATCTGCAGCTTTTTTGTTAAGGATGACCAGTCCCAAACTGGACTTTGCGAGATTTGTGGGTGAGTTGTGGGATCCCTTCACCATCTGCAAGGGCTTGAGGCAAAGAGACGGTCTACTTACTATTAATTTTGCGCTGGTAGCCGCTGTTGGGCAGTCCAAAATTCAGGTTGGTGGTTCAATTTTCAATCATACATCGACATCATAGGTGGGACATTTGCATCCATGAGCGAGGAGTGTTCACAAGTCTGCAACTTCAGCTGCACGGTTCGGACTGGTAGTAAACCAGTCGGAAACCAAATTTATGTCAACTAATGCTACTAGAAGAGGACCCCAACACATTCAAGTCAACGGATACACGTCCAACACTGTAAATGAATTTGTCTACCTCGGATATTTGTTAACAAGTGATAGCGAAACGGTGGCAGAAGTGCAGCGAAAGATACCCGCAGCTAATTGATCCTCCTTCGGATTACTATTACAGCTTAAAAGCAGGGTGATCTCCTGAACGACCAAGCTGCTCCTGTACAAAACCTTAATGAGACCTGTCCTGACCTATAGCTCTGAGACATAAACCCTTACAAGGGCATTTGAAGAAGACCTACGCCGATTCAAAAGAAAAGAATTCTAGGTGGGACCTCTGATTCGGGAAAACTCGCTTGGAGACGTCAAACTAATCAAGAAGTCATGGACCTATTCAAGGACAAAGACGTCGTCCAATTTATAAAGGTCCGTTGGGCGGGGCGTTTCCCCAGAATGAGTCCTGAACAGCCGCCTAGAAAGATCCTTGACGAAAAAATTTACACCAGGTGAAGAATCGTGTGCCTTATACTTTGTTGGTTGGAATGCGTTACCTCAGATCCCCACTCCATCTTCCGGAGAAGAAATTGGGAGCCGCAGCACAAAATAGAGAGGACTGGCGGACATCATTATAGGAGGCCCTGACCCCTCGCCGGGTTTAGTGCCATAAGAGAAGAAGTCCCAAACAAAGTAATGTTATGCATACAGATCCTTAAAATTTGTTTGGGGCTGATTTTTCTCTGGTTATGGTTACTTATAGACTTGATGGATCTACATAGACTACAAATTCGGAATCACCCACCTTGGATACATACAGTAAGCGTAGTGAGATCAGGTCAGAGCCTTTTTTTGTGTTGCTGTGTAAAGTGTGAATCTACGAGGGCTTCGCGATGGAGAGAAGCCATCGAAAATGAGATGAACGTACTTTGGTGCGAGGGTGTCGAGGGGTTTTGACCCGAAGACCTTTGACACGCCGGTGATAGCCATCACGTAGAAGTAATGTAAGGAGCAATAGCTACACACTCAGCTTTCTCCTTCCATTTGGAAAATTACGAGCCCCCTCCCATACGAACCATTCAAAAAGAGTCATGATGTAGTTTTCGTGCCGTTCGGTATCGGGGAATAATGACGTTATTACCGACAGTGCCAACGAGAAACGTTCGCGGACCGGTTTCAGTTGAGTCACCTTCTCAATGTACGTGACGATACGTGATCATGTACCAGTCAAGTGGGGTTTTATGACGGGTTTTAAAAAGAAGTGACAGCGTCGAAATTTGTCAAATTTCACATTATTACCGTGTAGAACACGTGAAAGCTCCGGAGATGTATTTTATCTATTCAACCAACTAAACTGTTTCGTTTCTAATATCTGCTACTAGAGTAACTAAACATTCTAGTTCCAACATTTGCTGCTAGAGTGAGTTGGCGTCACTCATCACTCTTCCGTGCAACTTATCTGACTCGTAACAAGTTCGTTCGGTGTCTCAAATTTGAGTAGGTGGCTAAAACTCCAGGGATCAATATGACAGTAACTCTGTCTAATCCACAGCTATCTCGCTTTTGTGCTTGAGGTATAAGTAACTACTCCCAATTCTAGTCTAATTATATTGGAATGTGCATAATAATACGTATTATGTGCATATAATACGATGTCTGCAGTTAATATGGATTACTTTCCTTGGATGTTCGAGTTCGGGGCCACCTTGTGTTTTTTTGAAATTCCAGCTGGACAAAACTGTAGAAAATACAAAATTCGTTCCAACGCTAAAAATTCGTGTTTCGGCTGATTCCACAGGCCTATTGGCTAAATGTCATTTGTCGTAATGTACTTTTTACTTTTACAAAAAGGGCAAAAATTGACGTTTCAACCTTACTGGCACGAGGCTTCGGCTTCACATTATCTTTTCCCGTTGAGTTTATAGAAGCCGTTCTTTGTCCCCAAAGATGCTTAAATAAGCGAAAAAATGAGCATTTTCCTGTGAAAATTCCTTTTTTAAACGGTTACTACGTAACTGTCATTTCTTGAGTGTACTTGTCAGTCTTGACACGATACGAGACAAACTGACCCGACGATGCGTTTTACAATTGCACATATGCAGACTGAAGTTTTTATTTGTGCAAATTACTATGTCAATTGTTAATGGTGGAATAAAACTTCACTTCGGATAAGATTAAACGCTACGGAACATTTCATATGTAACGGTAAAAGAGAAAACTCGTAGGCAGATGACGCTCGGTGAACTACGATTCCGTTAACCGCAAAACTGGGACAGATATCAAAGGACGAGAGACACTTGAGGTTTTGGATTGGACTAATTCTACACTGGAATGACTCTCAGAGGTTCTCAGGACGTCATTATACTGTCAAATTTGTTGAAATAGATATTCTTCAGTAGTGCGTGCATCACATTATCTATGTTCGATTTTTGTAATATCACACTTGTAACTATAACGAACTTAATCGAACAGATTAGGACAAAATTCGGATGAGAATTCTAAGTTGGTATAAGCAGTGCTTGTCGCATCCATCCTCCATACCGAGATCAAATTAAAAATTCGAGCTTTTGCTTTCTGGTATTTGCCGGTTTCCAACGAGCACCACTGTTCACACTGGCCGAGCATTTCCGACGATCAGGTGGCATCCGTGTTATTGTCAAAAGCTGCGGTTACAGGCGAAATCGGTTCTGGAACAATTCGAAAAATGACAAGAGAGAACGTCAAAATGGGAGAGATGTGACACCTTCAACAACTTGGCTGGAACTAGATTAGATTCGACGAACATGGGTCCGAAATGTTTACATCGAGCGGTTAACGAACGAACAACGCTTTGGCAATTTGTCGGAAAATCGACAGGGGATGGATCAGCCTCGAGCACAAGCGAGCCTTCCGCGCAAACATTGATGGACTCGAAGGGGCTGTTCACATTCCTCGCGGCAAATGGTCGAGCAGTTTAAATGGGGCTTTAGACAAAAACTTGAATCGAACGAACAAATATACAGGGCGTCCCAGGAGTTATGCACAATCCGACTCCTACCTGTTTTACAACTCGTTTCGTACCAAATTGAATGGTGACAACGCCAGACCTCTCAAGTGACGATTTAAGTTAGTTTTGTCGGATGCGCAAACCCGTTCGTTTGTGAACAGCGTCCACGGCATTTCTAAGCTGACCGGCCAAAGTGAAGATAATCGAAGAGCCGAAAGACGGCTATTGTTTGATCTACAAAAATTTTTTCCTCATAATATCCGACGTTTTCGCAATGGTAGGAGTTGTACACAGGAGGAGTGTGACTCCCATCCTGCTTCAGAAGCATTACAATTATCAAAACCGTATACAAAAATCATGTCAACGTACTCACTTGTGATAATGCTACTCTGCTGAAAGCAACTCAACACAAACAATAGCCATCTCTCGGCTCTTCGATTATCATGGACTTTGGCTGGACCTCTTTATATAAACTTGATTTAAACCTTAATGTCTTACCATTGCCCTACAACTGGATAAATCTTAAATGAACACAAACAATAGCCTTCTCTTCGATTATCCTTACTTTGGCTGGACAGCTTAGGAATGCCGTAGATGCTGTTCACAAAAGAACGTTATTAAATTCATTCATTAAATTTCATTTTTAATTGTTGAATATTTATTTTTTGGTATATATCTTAACAATCTTGTTTAAACTCTAACTCTTTATATGAACTCGATTTAAACCCCAATATCTTACCATTGTCCTACAACTAGATAACAAGTTTGAGTAAGCAAACATTTTACTAAAACTGAATTTGATCAGAAGGAACCATCAACATCAACATTGCAACTCCCAATGCTACGGCCAAATCAGAATGGTTGGTAATACACGGCGCACAAAGCAACCCCTCCTTCAAGACCGGGGGGTCGTGCGGGTCATTGCATATCTTGCCCCTGACCAAGACAATGCCTCCTCTGTAGCTTTCCCAATTTCCAAACATTTGGTCTTCTTTGGTTATACTTTGTGTCCCAGGAGTTATGCACAGTCCGACTCCGAACAAAAAGGCCTTCTTGCAATTTTTTGCCTCGTTTCCGAGTTATTCGCAATTTAAGATTTTTTCGTGTTTTCTATCTATTTTGGAGGTAGCTCAAATTTGATGACACCGTTCGCAGAGCGTTATATTCTCTATCTATCTGATGTCAGAAAACATTTTTTTATTGCATTGAAGATGTGTGATTGCTGCGCGAAATGGCGGTTTTGTCGAAATCTTCAAATCGTCTGTTTTTCATCTCGCCTAGACAGCCCAATAATGCTTGTCGTACAACCGTGCAGGCCTGGTAAAACGTGCGACAAAATGTCAGGTTTCCAGCGGTGTAGTCGTTTTGGATTTAAAAAAAAATTTTTAGTTAAAGAAATAGTGTTTAACTGCAGAAAAACGTGTGTTTTCTGTTGAAATTGAGGTTTTTCCAAAAGTCTCGACGAAAAAAGGTTGGAGGCGTTATATACGTAACTTTTCTCGCTGAATCGAATGGTGACAACGCCAGACCTCTCAAGTGACGATTTAGGTAAGTTTTGTCGGATGCATAAACCCGTTCGTTTGTGAACAGGGTCCGGTCAATATCAAGATAATCAAAGAGCCGAGAGACGGCTATTTTTTGTGTTTATTTACGGTTGATTGCGATCCATTTCCTTAACTAAAAATATTTTAAAGAATCAAAACGACTATACCGTTGGAAAGCTGACATTTTGGCGCACGTTTTACCAGGCCTGCACAGCTCTGCATCAAGCGTTAATGGGGTTTCTAGGCGAGATGAAAAACAGGCGATTTCGACAAAACTGCCATTTCGCGCAGCAATCGCACATCTTCTATGCAAAAAAAAAAGTTTTCTGACATCAAATAGATAGAAAATTTAACGCTCTTTCCAAATTTGAGCTATTTCCTAAATTGAGGGTGTTATGACAGTTTTAATGACATTAGATCGAAAACACGAAGAAATTTTAAATCTCGAATAACTCGGAAACGAGGCTTGTGGCAAAAATTGCTATGAGGCATTTTTGTTCGGAAATGAGTTGTACAACAGTTGTGCATAACTCTTGGGACACCCTACTTGAAAAGACCTACTTAATGTTTGAAAATTGGGAAAGCTACAGAGGAGGCATTGTCTTGGTCAGGGGCAGCGATATGCAATGACCCGCACGACCCTCCGGTCTTGAAGGAGGGGTTGCTTTGTGCGCCGTGTATTATCAACCCCAATCTGATTTGGCTGTAGCATTTGGTGTCGCAATGTTGTTAATTTGTTGTTTCTTACCAAATCCAGTTTTAGTAAAATGTTTGTTGACTCAAACATGTTATCCAGTTGTAGGACAATGGTAAGACATTACGGTTTAAATCAAGTTTATATAAAGAGGTCCAGCCAAAGTCCAGGATAATCGAAGAGCCGAGAGACGGCTATTGTTTGTGTTGAGTTGCTTTCAGATGAGTAGCAATATCATAAGTGAGTGTGTTGACATGATTTTTGACGGTTTTGCCAATGGTAATACTTCTGAAGCACTCCACGGAGTGTCCTGTGTACAACTCAAACCCTGAAGTATGAGGAAAAAATATTGGTAGATAATATTGATTTATGTCACTGATCTCACTGATTTTTTTATTGAGTAAACTATCTTTTTTGTTATCTACTAATCCTTTTTTGTCTTTTGGCTATTACTACCAGCTATGTTCAATAGCTATAGCGCACCATGATGGACGGGAATATACAATAGGGAAACCACGCTGAAGGAAATACAGCGAGGAAAGAGACGAAAGGGAAGAGTTGGTAATGATACGGAAGCATGATAGAAATCCTAGTGTCCAGTGAACAACCACGTTTTTCTTAATTGAAAAGCAATTTCCTCCCAGACAACTACACGGAATTTCAAATCTAGTTATATCTCTGGAAAGCCTAGATTTTGGCGCATTTTTCAGCACTACACGCTAAAATTCACATGCCTCATTACAGGGACACGAGGGAAGCGTTTGAGGAAAGTTGAAATCTCCAAGATTTTACAATGTGTCCTTTACAAGCTGATTTTTCACCCGTTTCGCCGGCTCAAAAAGTTGGTTCTCCATTAGGACGATAGGAAATTTAACGCTCTTTCCATAGTGGAATCAGATTTGAAATCGCTCGCAAAATGTGGGAGGTTTGGTAATGCGGTAAGGTCGAAAAAAACGAGGAAAATCTTAACATTTGAAAAAAACCCGCGTTTCTAAGGGTGTAAACAAAAATTGCCAAGATTCATTTTCGATCAGAAAATTTCCTTAGAGTCTTCTCCAGGCCTGTGACCGACACGAACTGTGACACCCTGTAGAACTGTAGCAGGTGTAACGTAGTGTTTTACTCATCATCCGCAATATATCCGCAGTCAGAATCACACGTAAATTCGTATTTTATTCTTTGACATATTCAAAGTGGTATGGGGTTTTGCTTTCATAATCAAAAGCTGTTATTAATTTCTAGATACTGCATTCCTGATAGTAATTGTTCACTTAAAAATCTTTCTGTCTCTTTTTTCCTTCCTCTCTCTATTTTTCACTCTCTCAGTTCACTCCGGATTAATTTCCTCTTCAAATCAATTGAAAATTCCGCTCACGGTCAACACCAAACATAAATACTACCTGTAAGCGATTCCTGTTGAATTTATTCAAAACCGTCCTGGTGCTTCTTAGCTTGCCTTGCGTATTACTATTGAAGGTATTCTATTATGTAATCCAAGATTACATAATAGGAATGATTTATTTTATAATCACACTCATCCTCTTACACACCCATAAAGAGGTTGATTTTCCTGGATTTGAAATAATTCACATTCATTTATACAGATTAACCTACCTACCTGTAAATATAAATAATTAATTATTGATTAAGTAAAATTGAATTCCACGAAAAAGTTACCAACCAACACATTTTTAGACACCAACGAGAGCCTAAAGTTCGTAAATGTGATTGAATTAAAAAATTGTTTCAAATAGTTGGCGCGAAAAAGTGCGTACAGTCCAATGGTGAGTACTGCAAAGGGAATTCGTATTTGGAATGAAAATATTGTAAAATGAAAAAGTTACAGTAAAAGCCCAGTTCGTTTTGAGTCCTCCATCATGTTCTTCTTGAATGATCGTATTCCAGAATAACTTCTATGGTAGCAGCCATTGAGCACGAGTAGCTCGTATCTTCACTTCAGTTACTCAAATTACTTGAATCGTTTGTGTAATCAAGGTTTTCATCGATCAAAGACCCGTAAAATTAAAAACAAATACAAACCAATCAACGCAGAAAAATACAATGCATTACAATGCAAGTGCCTACCTACCTAAAGTACTTACCTACAAGACGTTCAGAAGTATAGTCGTAATAGTTCGTAAAAAATGTTTTATTACTAATCAATTATGCATCTATAACTTCCTTTTATCCCTAAGGTTATTTTTGACTAATAGAAGCCTTTGATTATTTACATGCTTTAGCTGTTATATCCGTTGTTTTGACATAACATTAGACACATTTTCGTGGGCTCCATGAACTTAGAATATTGAAATGAAATTCTAAATTTGAGATTATTGTGGTCATAATACGTGTTTCCATTATCATCTAGAGAACAATAATATTTATATCTCGTTGTTTTCTGTTGCAGTGGAGTGACGAATGTGTTGTGTCCAGTGACTAAGTCAGGGCTGACATCTAATTCTTACAAGTGAGTAATCAACTTGTTCATTATCTTGTTATTAATCAGAGCTATTACACATATGTTCAGATCAAAATTTAGCTGCAACCGATTTATAAGCTACATACTTTATGGTAAAACTGATGGCAATGCAACTTTCATGTTTGAAAAGCCTAAAATTCGAGGAAATTGATAACAGGATTCCATCATTATGATATACCTACGAACGATTTAGATTTATGTTTACTCGTATTGAACCGAAGTGGTTTCAATGATTCTGGATTGCCCGAGTGACCCGGAGTTCTCTATTCGATGAATAGACATGACTGCTAGTTGTGTACCTTATAACACCAGTCAATACTTTATCATCATTGAAATCTAAATCGACGGTCGAGAATACGGCTGAACAGCAATTGCGATATCGTATTGGGTATTACCCCCTCCATTAACCTTCCTAAGAACGAAAGTAACATTTTCGTGGTTTGTTGCACGACTAGAATAAAATCAATCAAGAAAGAATCATGAAAATCGGTTGAGAATTGCTGACTGAGCATCGTCGACAAAATTTGTTGTTTTTTGGACTATAATATTCTTTGAGCCTGTTAACTTATGTAACATTTCTCATTGGCACTTGCTGTAACACGGTCATTGTATAACACTTTTACTTCTTCATAAATGGATGAAACCCTACTTATAGGTACGAATTGAGATAATTCATATAGAAAGCTAGTAAGCTAAAAACACTTCACTCCGTGTCCAAGTTGACTATGTCTATGATGTGACGTGGTCGTACTAGGCGCTGTATTTCCAGTACAAATCCCTCAGTAAAGAGTAGGTTAATGTGAGCTTAGTTTTGTTGGACGAACTTTGTCATACGATGAGCACTGATTTTCCACAATTTGAGTAAAAAAATTTGTCTAAAACATAATCACATAGACCAAGTTTTCCCAAGATTCGTTCCAAGAATGGCCTGAAACTGAGTTATATTCAGTTATTTTCTCAAGCTTGGGTTGCTTGGGAATCCCTCTTTCGATGAAGCTCTGCTCTAGAACGATTTCTTCGAAGAATATTTTTCGGTAGAGTAAAAGACAAATTACGGGAATCTCCGTCTTTTTTTGCTCAACAAAGGTTTAATTGTTTGGTGAAAGAAGCACTCAAATGCACCTATGTACCTTTTTAGAAGGGCGCAGGATCGAAGTCTTGCTGGAGTTGTAAATTCGAAGAATATCCTTGCATATTAGTTGTATAACTTACAGTACTAATCTACCCGTCATCTTCATTGAAATCTGAATCAATTCGCTCATAAACCTCCCCCAAAATGGGCGTTACATGGTCTTCCTCTACCTAATTCATTTAATTAGATCGAGTTCTACAGTCAATGAGTAGCCATGGCTATTAGTTGCGTAAATTATAGTACAAGACCATCCTCAATCTTTATTTAAATCTCAAACCATTGCTTTGGAATACCATTCTATAATTCATCTTCAGTGAAAACCGAATCGACTCGCTGGTAGACCAGATAATCTATACATTCCTTTCTCGAATAAGAGTACCGCATGATCCTTTAATGCCATTCTTAGTTGAAATAATGGTGACCAGTAAAACAGCAGAATGGAAGATTCGTGGTTCTTAGACTGGTATTATAAGTTTTTGAATTGGTTTGAAAAGCTCTTTGTTTGGTTTAGAATGTTTTCAAATTGTCGTTGTAAGTTCTTAGAATGGTTTGAAAAGTTCACGAATTTGTTTGGATGATTTCCACTATGCTTTGGGAAGCTTTCAAATTGGTTTGGAAAGTTCAAATTGGTTCAGAAAGTTTAAATTAAGATTTCATAGTCTCAAAAAGGTTGCGGCAGTTCTCCATTTGTAGAATCAGTTGAGAAAGTTCTCAAATATGGGGGTTTGTGAGTTTGATTTGGTGGAAAACACATCGATTTTCATGTTATTATTTCATAAAATGATGCAATTCATTCTGAATCTTTGTTATGAGTATGTTGGGGGTTGAAGATGGTGGGCAGGATTGAAGTCCTGCTGGAGTTCTATAGTCAATGAGTAGCCATGGCTATTAGTTGTGTACCGTATAGCACCAGTCTTTTCATCTTCATTGAAATTTTGAAAAAACTGTTTTGGAATACCATTCTTTAATCCATCTTCAGTGAAACGCGAATCGACTCTCTGATAGGCCTGATAATCTACATGTTCCCTTGACGAATAAGGGCAGTATGATACTTCACTGCCATTCTTAATTGAAATACTGGTGACCAGCAAAGCAGCTTTCTTCGTAAGGACGTTCACAGGGCCGTCGATCCGTTTCACCTTCCGCCTTACCGCGGCGGATCACCGCGGCAAAACTGCACCTCTATTTCACGCATCTTCATTCCTTGTAACCTGGTCCACTTTCAAGAAAGACCACCTCGACATTCTTCAAGCCGAAAACAAACTTGGACGGCTCTCGAAGAGGGTTTTTTTCCACCAAGCTGAAAGGGGACCTCCCACCTTTTTAGTGGACAATGGGACAGACAAATAATGGGAGATCGTCTTCTTTTTGTCAACAAAGCCTCGAAGACGAGGGGGGGACACTTCGCCGTTTCCCGGAGGGTTTGAGATGAACCGTGAAAATGTTTGCGATTACGGAGAAAGTTTGATTTGCACATTCCACCTATATTTTGCAACTTATGTAGACCCTGTCAAATTCAGGTTGTTATAACTCCTTATAGTCCCTTAGTTTCACGATGATAACAACTCGTATTTGCAAATTCGGGCTCACTGTAAACAATTGATTTCGTACAGTTGAATGCCAGAAATATGTAAATATAAAACAAATTTCAGTGAAACTCCAATTAGTTACAAGTGATCGTCTTTCATACTACATACGCACAATGCTTTCCAAGTCACCAAATTGGTTTGGAATTTTGTCTATTTGGTACGGATTATTGTCGAATTGGTTAAGAAAGTTCTCAATTCCGTCTGGTAATCTCTCCTTTTTAAGCTGTTTTTTGAAGGATAACTCTCGATTTTCGAGCACGAGTCTCGTAAATCTTCTCTAGTTCATCTATGGTGTGATAAGAAACAGCCTCAATTACCTACTGTAATTGGATAGATCTAACAATCTATTAATCGGATAAGTAATCTTCGATTACGGAAATTCCTGATTCCTTGTCCTGATTGAATGTCCTGTTTTTACGTATCCGTCACATTCTATGTTAACAAGGCCCTCTCTGCCTCTTCACCCGAACAAGACCTACACAAAAATGCTGGAAAATCCAACTCATGGGTTTATTTGTTTCTGAATAAAATGCGGTGTTTGTGGTCCCCTTTACTTCCAGAAATGTAGTTTGTTTGCTAAGGGTGAATGCCTACAGACTGAAACCTACCCTACGTACTCATGGATAATGACAACACTGTTTCATATGTCAGTAAAAACCTGGAATCATATTTTGACTAGTTTTTGAGACTCAGCATCAACGCACGTGAATCGGGATGGTTTGAGATTTTATGGCGTCTGGGTGGACACACTAGCCATAGCGGTAAGGTGCTCCAGAGTTAGTGCTGGGGCAGTAGAGGTATGGGCTTCTGCCGTGCCTGTCGGGATGGAAATGAGAACCCGTATCATGTGTTTCAGCAGTGTCCAAGGACTCACGGGGGCCACATTCTCCGTCATGATGCGATTGCCTAGCAGATAGCAGGTGCATTGCTTTTCAGAGGCTGGGAGGTGGAGAGACTGTGGGTCTGTCATAATCATGAATGTCCAGGTTGTTGAATGAGCCGACTTGCCGGGCTAAGGAAAATAAATATGATAGCAAAAACCGGCGGCCATGCGGCATCTGAGCTAAAAGGAGTGGCGCTTAATAACATCAAGGTTATGGTTGCAACCATCTCATGGCGGAGAGTGTGGTGCGGGAAAAGTGCCACGGAGTTACTCAAGCTGGGCATCTAGTCAGGAGTACTTCTTGGTATCTCCACCCTCTTCATCCATTATTCCCCAGATTTCGGAGGCCTGTGTCGAGTAAACAAGAGCGTCCTCAAACTTTTAGTTTGTTTCGTTTTTTCGTTTTTACATAATGGTGTGCCCCCTCCGCCTGCGAAGGGTTATTGAAAAAAAAAAAAAAAAAAAAAAAAAAACCCAATAGAATCCTAGTGGAATAAGTGCGCGAAAGTACATATATTGCTTCATATATATAAGGCCTTTTATGACCCGTACGGCTTAAGGGAACGGACATTGCTAATTTGAAAGCTACACATCTTGATGGGGTTAAAGAAATGTTTTGATATTCGATTATAAAGGCTTATTATTGGAAATAATAAACCAAAAATCGAGGTTTCTATTGTAACTGCCTTCCAGGATCCATTTACTTGGATGATGCTGTATGTTTCAAATTGATTTTCCGGCTTCCTCATGGCGCCGACCCTTGGGATGATTCCAACTTATCCCGAAAACGTTCTGCATTTATGAAAACTCGCGTTGCTTCCCGTGAAAAGGCGAAAGGAATCGTTGCCCTCTCTTTCCTCCCCAAAACTGGCGAGAACTTTAATCCTGAAGTTCACACTCGGAACAACCCAATCCCATTTCAAATAGCTTGAGAGAATAGGGGAGGAAACTCTCTCGCCCCGCTCTCAGCTTCTGCGAATGTTTGCGGCTTTTTACTTGTGAAACAAGAAAACACGAGCCTTGTAAATAGAACTCGCCTCGGCGCTGTAAATTATTCATTTTCCGCTGTTCCCACCTACATAGGATGGTCGGATGCATCCACGCTTCGAGGCTCCTGTTACTTCGCCCTGTTATAATTTTAGTCTTTTTTTTTCTCTCTGCCTTTCCTTTAACCCCTCTGCTCTGAGTCGGCCCTGCAACTTGTAATTAGATCATATCTCTTGTCTGGATTTCCGTAGGTCTGCCTTCGCACTTCTCAATTAAGCGCGGGCGTAAGAGGGTTCGGGCGGCTGTTCGTGCTCGGGGTGCCCGATCCGTCTTGGGGCGTCGGGTTTTACTTATCTAGCGGCGAAGTTCAAAACCGAGAGAACACGCGCCGCTATAAATTGGATCACCTTCTCGCCCGCTGTTCTGAATGGCGCCTCTCTCTTTCCTAGCGCTTCTTATTTATCTAAGGCCCTTCGGCAAATACTAAGAAGCCGATGAGGCACACTCAATGGGAATTAGGAATTCCCACTTTAATCCGTCCCATCCTCAAGTTAAACATCCGACATATTCGCAGCTTATCCGCCACTGAAATTTGGAGTGGCGATGCCAGCTGTCTCTAGCAGCAGTTATAGGAACCATACAGTTTTGTGGAGAAAGTAAATGGAGATAGGCGGCGAATGGAAACTTCAGTGTGGCACTCGACACAATTCTGCACACCAAATTTCTAGCATGGGCATGGAAACATATCCAGTAGCACACTGTGAACCAAGCAGTTTAGTGGGGTTTGTAGATGGCTAGTTATTTGAATGAAAATAATCAATTCCCACACCTAATTTCTCCCACCAGCGGAAAGTGGCAGAAACCCCTTATAGAGTAGGTTTTAAACCAAATAAAAATAGTCTCATTTTGACAAATTTTCATGCAGAAATCGCAAATTTAATCATGCAATATCGAATAACGGACTTCAGATTCGTGTTCATCACCTCTAAAACCCCTGTATGGAGTAATTTTTAAAGCGATTGAAAACAGTTTAATCTATTATAGAAATTACGTCATCATATTGCGACTTATCACATTACCGGTATTTTTATCAGGAGTGATGTTAAAAAACGCTAGTATTAGTAAGGGAACTAAATATTTAAACAGGGAAAACTAGAATTGAACTCGCAGTCGCGCAAATGTAGTTTTGTAAGAATATGCAGGCTCACACTTGTACATGCACCAAGGAATCAAGAGATGCCTAAAGAAGGCTGGATATATTCGTGTAAGCAGCTATCAACCTTATTTCCTGCTTACTTACATTTCATACAATGGATGGAATGTGAAAACTCCAAAATTATCAGAAGTGATAGATCTGGTAAATTTCTTAACCTGGATATTCCTCAATACATTTCACCATTGATATTGTGATTAATATAAATGTTTGGAATTCCGTGTTTCCAATGTAAATGGTTCCTATGCCATCTCTTTCGTTCACCTCATCTGACTATATACAATCCGCCAACTTGTAACAAGAAGGTGATGAGGTGAACATAGTCCCCTCCAAAATCTGAGACCATTATCCCTGCACAAACAGATGATATTCCTGAATAGTAAAGAGAGTCAGGTTTGTGCTCAGCGGTAGCAGTTTCAAGAATGTAGAAGGAGGAACTTTCCATATTTGTCACAGAAGAAAATGGAAGTCAAAGAAGTTGTCTATCTCCACGAATAACAAATGAGGTACAATCGATTTCGACAGATACGTCATCATTTGTAACGATTTGAACGTACAATAAACAGGACAAAGCATACCCAGTCGTGAAAGGGAGTTTGAATCCCATCTGTCAAGAGAGAGAAGAGAGACCTGGGAGATACAACTTTTCAGATACAAACAATGACAGTGAAACACATACAGTTTCAATATAAATGAAAAATTCAAATAAAAGAGAAGTGGTGGATCTGGCAAATGTATAGGTAACGATATTCCTCAATACATTTCACCATTGATGGGTTGATTTCTGTTATGTTTGGAACTATCTCTTAGCCCCTGGAACGGTTCTCCTGATTGGTTGAATCACCCTGCACTTTCGTTTCCTTGGCCAAAGAGATTCAAGCTTTCGGCATGTGTTGCTATATATGCTCCTCCCATTCTATTGGATGTTCAAATTTTGAAAATTGTCTAAAACGATGTAAAATTGTAACTTATTCAACTTGTTTCCTTCTTTACTAGGGAGAGTAGATGAGGATTAAATTTTCGTTGAGCCAAGTGTAAAGTCACAACTATTTCAACTTATTTCATCACAATAATTCATGTGCATAACTCATAATTGCGAACTTATTAACATGATCGATCCCAAAACTAGACTTTTCCAGCTAAAATTCAACTTACAGCTCAAATTTAATTCATAACTCGTCTGACATACAGGCACTAAAATATAATTCCAGATAGAGGGAATGAGTTGTTTACATGAATATTTCCAGCCGTTCCGTTACATCACCTTATTCCATACTGGATATACTTCATACGCTCTTTTTCCATTACATTGTTACACAGCAATAGTTGAAGTGTACTTGTATCTATTGTTTGGATTCAAAGAAAACACAGCTTCTGAACTGATTGAACTAAATAGATTTGTATTAACAAACTCGTTAATGTGAACGAGTCGATATGGAATTGATACCTAAATAACACTGATTGGAGCTTCAAGAGCTCGTCCCTATGAAATGTACACAATTTTTAAATGTGGAATCGATAAAAACTGCTTTTATGTTTTCTATTTTAATTCTCTTCAACCCATTTTTTGAAATCAACTGCTTTTATGCTTCTTAGAGTTATTAATCAGTTTCATTTCCACAACTTCTCTTTATAATGTTTCTGTGTAAAAATTTATGAATAATTACTATTTTACGGTTCATTACTATAATTACGGGTTCCTATTTTAATTCTCTTCAACTCATTCTAACTTTGCAATCAAGTTTCGGACTTGAGATAGTTAGCGCACCACCTTTTAAGATAACAAGTGTTCTTTAAAATTGAAATATGTAATTTTATCTAGGATAAACATCTGAAAATTACCTTCGATTATTTATTCATTCATCTTTGTAGAACGGAGATACAAAATATTGTGAAAGAAACGGCATTCCTGTCTGACAATTCACACCTACCCACGTAGGTAATCTTTATTGCCGCTGTGACTTCAAGGCTCCGCCTGGAGCTTGTGTAATTTTTGGAACGGAACCAAGAATAAAATGAATATTGCACAACAACAAACAGAAGTGCACGTAAATGTCAGGCGAGTTATTAAATTTGAGCTGTAAATTGAATTTTTCATGTAAAGTTTTGGAATCGATCATGTAAACAAGTTACTCAATCATGAGTTATGCGCATGCATTATAATGACGTCATGATGTTCGTAGACTTCATTAACTATCTTTCCAACAGGTGCCGTCACTTTTTTAACTGGAGTAGGCGAAAATTGAATTTGACAATTGACAATTTCAAATTGAAATTGAATTTGTGAAATCGAATGTCACATTGACGCCGTGTGTCTGACATGATTCATAAAAGTTATCGTGAAGCTGACACAATTTTCGAACTGATTCATCTGGGAAGAGTTGAAGTGATGAGCTTGAAGTCGCTCTGGCATTTGGACGTTCGTTTGCATACAATAGTCATCCTAAGGGTGCGGTAAGGCCTCGAAAAATAAGAATTGATAATTAACTAAAAACATACCTACCTCCTCGTTTAATTTATTCGTTTTACTTTTACACGTAGGTCCGTCCCTTACAAAGTTTGACATGATGTAGAAAAGAGTTGAAAAATCGGCTTTGAACTTCACTGTACCGTGACACTTTCTGATATCAGTAGGTACTAGTGGCTTAATAGAAAAACCTTCTCCGTTTACTGTCGACAAAAATTAAAATCTTTCACTTGTGGAATCAGTTGTAGCCATACAGAAAAGATGAACCATAACGAAATACATGAAATACTACATTCTTGATGTATTGAACTCTCTGATAAACTTCTGTGATTGTTCGTTGAAGTACAGAAAGAGCTTATCCCCAATGTTACTTACCGTTTTAACAGAAATATTGGGAAGTAATGAGTCCATCACTTAAGCATCAATTGTTTGGTTTGTTGTGGTAAAACCAGGAATCCTCTATACTCTTCTTCATTCTTGTTACCGGTTTATTGTTTCGATAATGTAACTTTATAAACAACCAAGGAAAAGATGTTGGCAGTATAAGCTATATGTAATGAAATTTGTTTCACAACTGGACTAAAATTTGGGCGCAACAACAAAATTTAAAAAAAAAAAAATGAAAAAAAATCAATTCAAGCAGCTAAAATTTGTGAGGATATAACGATTTATCACGATTATCCCCTCCATTCACCCCCTTTCATGATGAAAATTAAAAGTTCTGAAATATGTTTAATACTGAACCAAAATCGTAATTCTACAATTTAGAATCCGACAATCGAAATCAAGAAGAACAATCCGTCCGTACAAAGCTTTTCTTCTATAGTGCTGACCAAAACTACTGAAACTTGTAAAAAAATTACAGATAAGCTTGGAGTCAATCTCGACCAACACTAAATTGTGAAATCAGAGACTTGAAATTTCAAGAGTTAGAACATCAAAAACTTTCTGAATAATGCAAATTGTTTAACGTATGAGGGATCTCCTATTAATTTGAAAATATAGTAAGACATTGATTATTCGGGAAAGATTTGACTTTTAAATGGCGCAAGAGAATTTTCAAAATTGATAGACTATTTTTTAAATTAAATAGTAATACACATACTAGATAACAAACTTTTAAATGCTTCTTCCTTTAATAGTAATAAATATATATATTCCATTCTCTTTTATTCGTGGAAGATTTCTTTAAATCACAATTATTTTCAAAATGTTACCCCATCAGCATGAGAGGTCATATGGCTGTAGGATGGGACGGATAAACCATTCGAGCTGAATTAATGCATCATTACCAGTTGTCCCTGGATGAAAACAAAAACCTAATGGTCATCCCATTATTTCACTCGATCTAAATTAGTTGAAGCTTCCATCGTCACGATTATTGTCAAGTCCTAATGGTGGTTTAGTACAACTGTCGTGAGTTGATCGTTAACCAAAAACACAGAAAAAAAATCCAAGGTTATGGGGGTTTGAGGGCTTTTAAAATGTGCTGCATCGTAACAAAACGTGAAGTAAAAGTCTAGAGCGGTTATTGAATTTCAGGAGCGATTCTAGATAGAGCGATTATTGAATTTCAGGACATATGCATAGAGCACGTAAATCTGTTCTCAACCAAAATACCTTTTTGTATTGATCAGTTGATCATATTCGTGTGCCTCCTGAAATTCAATAATCGCTCTATCACCTGTGAAACACGCACTCTCCAAAGCTTAGTAGAAATTCAAATCATGAACGCAAGCCAATTGAATAATAAACCCCTAGTGAAAGAGTTTGCAGCGTTTTTTATGGTTATCAGAATACTTCAACCCGTGTATCGGCTATAAACCCTTTTAGGAGTTCACTCCAGTATCCACGTTCATCACATCACTAGGTTACTGTAATCAAAACAAAAACAATAGTTAACCATAATAACGCAAATGTTGGCACCATAAATCGGGCCATACATCGGGAATGGTTTGACCTACGGACCTGGGGAGGGGCTCATTCGATTCCTCGTGGAAAGTTCTTCAAAAACAGTTCAAATTTAGGCCGCTTCGACTTGTTTTGAGGTTTTTAGGGATTTCACAAAAATTTGACAACCCTTAAAGGGCACTTTAAATTAAGTGAGAGAGCTGTCTAAAGAATTGGAGCGTCGTCGGACCAACATGGATTTTTCCTGAAAATTTCAGATTATTTGCTCCAGCCGCGTACGGCGTACGGAAGACGGACGGAAACATTTTTATTGCAGATTCGGATTCTATACCCTTTGAAATGTAAACCATGAAATTTTCAGGGGGGTTAGACATTTTTTATTCAAGAGCGATTACCATGGTTTATTATTGAATAATAAACCAAAAATGTGATGAAGATAAAAAAAAAAAAAAAAAATGTTCCTTATTGTCATTGCAATAAGTCATGTTATTTTTTGTTTCTGCTCCGTAGAATACTTTTGAATTGGGTTTCGTAAACATAATAAAGGAAAAATATAATACAACTATTTTTATTAATAACAGTAAGGTAACGGCACCGGTAGTGGCCGCTGCTCTAGTAGTGGCCATTTTAAAGTTTATATTTATAAGGATTCCCGGTCTCAGTGGCTTCAAATGAGGTACAGGCAAATCTTGTAGTAGGTAAAAAATTGTGGGACCGTCCCTAGTCGTTATGTACACTGGATAGAACATTTTGTTCATTGGGGTACTTAGATGAGTTGCAGGCTGGAAATTTCGTAATTTGATGTGGGATCAAAATAAAGGTGTGAGAAAAAATTAATAAAAAATAGAAAAAATTGTTCTTTTGATAGTTTTAGGCAATGGATATGTTAGGGAAGAGTCGGGCTATATTCTAAATGAGAAAGTCAGTACTACTGTTGGCCCACAATTCTTAACTGTGGCCACTACCGGTACCTTACCTTAGGGGATTTATATTAGATGAGGCAGGCAAATCATAGGTAAAAAAGGTAGGGACATCTCGGAGACTTGGGTACTCGCCAGTTCGAGGCTTACTGGAGAGCACTCAATCAGAAAGTTTTCCTTACCTCTATCCCCAATTATTTTGATTGATTTTTTTTTCATTTTCCTTCCTACTCAATCACATTGATTTTACAACCCTACATATGATAATTTACTTCCCGCGATTCTGTACACAGTTATTATCATGAATAAAGTTTCATCGAGTTTTTTAGTCGTTGAATTCCTTACCAGTAGTAGAACGAAATTCAATAATGCATTATTATTCACTGGACTTACACGTTTGAAAAAAATATCGATGACCGATGTATCGAAATATTGATATTTTCCTTCGATACATCGAATTACTAAAACGATAATTTTCAAAAATATCGATATTCGATACATCGATAGTCTTTGCCGATATTGACATCCCTAGTCCATATGTGTACCCAAAAGAAAGTTGAGAAACGAAAGTTCGGACCCACTCGCCCTAACGACACACATACCAATCAATTCCCGCGAACGTTTCCCATTTGGAAAACTCCAAATTTCCTGAACCACGGGCGGTCTTGAGCTGCCGTCGTCAAACTCAAATAAAACGGTTTGAAACCGAATGGAAAACGGCTTCCCGACTCAGTAGTCGCTTCCTGTCCCATTTAGAGCAGCGGAAACGGGCAAATGTGACAGGCGTCGCGGCGCGAGCCGAGCCCGCGATCAATAGCAGCGGGCGCTCTGTGCATAAATTTTCCGGGTTGTTATCTCCGTAATGAAATTTCGTGTTTGTACAAGATAAGTATATGCGCGGAAGAGGTTCATCGGGCCGGATGTTTAAATTAAATTTACTCGAATCAGCAGTGCAGCCCTTACGTATTTGGCTGGTAATATTATGAATACCGTATGGGGGATGTTGCTTAGAGCTATCTTACGTGGCCGTGTTTGTATGCGGCTTTGCTGATGTTATACATAACATGCATATGTGTAAGCACATGTGCTTGTTTCACATGGGTGATGTATGCATTACGCCTGTTCGTTGGGAGATCGAGGTGAGGGATAGTAAAGAATAAAACCACGTTCACTGGTCTCCAGTGATCTGTTGATCCAAAAGTCAAATCTAGTTGGACAAAACGTAAAATCGTTTTTTTTTCAGATATTGTGTTATGGTTTTTTTTGCGGTTCAAATTTTAAATGTCGGGTCCATTTAGCGATAAAACTAAGCCCCTTTTAGTTTTAGAGTTTTCAGAAGATACATATGGAAAAAAGGAATAAAATAAGCTATAACTATGGTGGATTTCAATTGACATCGTTTTATGGCAGAATTCATGAGTAAATTTTGTATGAAAACATAATTATGTTCATAAGCAAATGAAAAATGCCAGGCACGTGATACGAGTTATAATTATTCGAAGTCATGGTTCTTGAACGCTGTATCCAGTTAAGCTAGACCAACTATGAGTTAAACGTGTGGTTACATCTTTAGATTCTCGTTTCATGCGATTGTTGCCTACTTCTAAAAAATGACACTATAATTTCGGCGAGACAGTTGTAGTTTTATTGCTTCTTCATTACCACTACTTTGAATAGTGAATCTCAAGCCAATTTTCTGATATGTCAAACATATGTTGATTACCTTATTCTTTCCAGTCATTTTTCTCATCTGACATACTTTTTCTTTCCCTAATGTTCATCAAAAATGCACTGCAAGACCCAAATATACTAAAAAACATTGAAAAAGGTTGTGAAGTATGGCGTATCATTGGTATCCACTACTTTGATTGTTAACAAATCGCCCACTCGTTGGTTTATTAATACGCATGTGAAAACTTAAACCCATCGAAGGCCCCTGGTGTTCTTCATCACTGCTAACCCTCTGCTAGCTTTCACCCAACCGAAAATGAACAGGTCGTTGACCATAATCTACTCATTACCAGTTTTAATCGATTTTGCTTGAACCTGGATTTTCTCAATCTAGCTTCAAGTATGATATGATAGAGCTTCACGAGATTCATGTATGATTTCTGACTTTTAGACAAACACACTTATATACGCAGAATCGGATTTCCACAGAGAAAACGAACAATATCTTCTGGTTATAGCGGGTAATTTACTGAAATGAACGGAACGAAGAACAAGGAATGTCGGGACGCTACATCGTTCCGGCGAAAAGGTCAGGCCCTCCTCTAATCGAGCTTTCTTGAAAGATTCTGCCATTAGGAGGGAAACAATAGGAAACGAATGGGGACCGGTAGAGGTCGTGGGAATTTCGGATTCTTCGTAGGTACGAACGGAACGAAGGATATTCGATAATTCGCCTCATTATTCAACCTTCAAAGGGAGTTTTAACTGTGGGATATACTTTTTTCCTTCTCTATTTGCAGTGTGTATGTGATGTTAATTGGAATTATTGTGTGCGCTGACCATTCCTCAAAGGTAGCTTGTTTGAGGCGTCAGGAAATATCCAAGAAATATTTCCAGCCCTTATCTTCCTGAAAGCTGATTTTTGAATGTTAGTGTAAGGGTTTGAAGTAAACCGAGAGCTCTTCAACTTAGGATATTTAAGGCTACAAGAATAACAGTGGTGTTGGCTTCATGCGTTATGTGATCTGATATCAGCTTTTACTTCATACAGAGAGGTTGGTAATGTTTGGTCTTCACGGAGTTACATTCAAGACAAAGTCAGTTTTAGAAGTCAGTTACACGGTATGGAGAAGTGTTCAGCTAAATGCACTTGTGACTCATTCCGTTCCTAATCGATCCAACAACCCCATACATACAATGTGTCTAGATTGATTATGGAACAAAATCAACAAACTGATTCTACAGCTCATTCGCCATAAGAAGTGCCATTTACAGCTTTTTTTTAAGTGGATGCTTCGTTTTCGAGTTATTTCTCTTTCTAGATTTTTTTTCTCGTATTTCTGACCTCATGTCACTAAAACGGCCACAACTCCCTTAAATCACCAAGTAAAATAGAATTTGAGGATGCCATTGGGAAGAGCGTTCAACTTTCTCTCTCTCAGTGATGAAATAATGTTTGTTTATCCTATCCTGATAGGTAAAAAAATGACCAAAGTTGAAATTTTGAAGATTCCTTTGAAATCATCCTTTTGGTTTACTTATTATTCAATAATAAACCATAGTAATCGCTCTGGAAAAAAAAAAAAAAAAAAATTCTGACCCCCCCTGAAAATTTCATGGTTTACGTTTCAAAGGGTGTAGAATCCGAATCTGCAATAAAACATTTTCTGGCTGTACGCCGTACGCACGATTTCTCCCAAACGGCTGAAGCAAAAAAGCTGAAATTTTCAGGAAAAATCCATGTTGGTCCGGCGACGCCCCAATTCTTGAGCCAGCTCTCTCACTTAATTTAAAGTGCCCTTTAAGGGTTGTCAAAGTTTTGTAAAATCCCTAAAAACCTCAATAAAAGTCAAGGCGGCCTAAATTTGTACTCTTTTTTTGAAGAACACTCCACGAGGAATCGAATGAGCCCCTCCCCAGGTCCGTAGGTCAAACCATTCCCGATCTATGGCCCGATTTATGGTGCCAACATTCGCGTTATTTTGGTTTATTATTGTTTTTGTTTTGATATCAGAAACCTAGTGACGTAGTGATGCAGTAATGTGGATACTGGAGTGAACTCCTGAAAGGCTTTGTAGCCGATACACGGGTTGAACCATTATGATAATTTTCGTTTCTACTGATAGGCAAAAAATCAAAAATTAAAAAAATCTGAAATTTTCAGGTTTACTTATTATTCAACGCATGCAAATTGAATGATGAACCCCAGTGAAAGAATTTGCAGCGTTTTAATTACTGGGGTTTATTATTCAATTGGCTTGCGTTCATGATTTTAATTTCTACTAAGCTTTATGAGGCACACAAATATGATCAACTGATCGATCCAAATAGGTATTATGGTTGAGAACAGATTTACGTGCTCTATGCATATCTCCTGAAATTCAATAATCGCTCTATCACCTGTGAAACACGCACACTCCAAAGCTTAGTAGAAATTCAAATCATGAATGCAAGCCTATTGAATGATGAACCCCAGTGAAAGAATTTGCAGCGTTTTAATTAATGGTGCTAGTAAATTAACAATCTTGGGAGTCATTGGAATCGGCCAATTTTCAACGATAATTCGCTGATATGAGTTTCTTACCCAAACAGAGGTGGCCCGCGTTACTTTCACTGTCGTTGGAAAGGTGCCCGCCCCGGCCGTTTATGGCTCTCGACTTTCATTGTTACTCGATTCATTATGAGGACGTCGTAGCGACGCGTACGTGAGTCGTTTCCACCAGAGCTCGAAGCTGTTGAAAAATCCTCCATTGACGATTCTAAGGGCCTTTGACGAGTCGCAATTCCTAACAATGGCGGCTTTTCTAAGGAGGTGCCAACTATGGAAACGGATTTTGTGTTTTCTTTTCTAGGCGGCGGTCCGGGCGAAGGAACGAGAAAAAGTCACTTTCTTACTTTTCATAACAAATCAATACCGTTTCTAGTATTTTATTAAGCAGGATTTACAACGTTATGTTATTCATAAAATGGCGAAGCTTATTGTTGATATGAAAAGACTTCCGCGATGACTGAAATAAACAGAAAAAAGTTCCAGCCAGGCGCGTATGACCGAATTTTACAAACTATCGTACCATGTTTACCTATGTTAAATTGAGTTGAAATTTGAACACTTAGTGTGAAAAAAAGTGTAACTATCAATGTTATTGAGAAAAAAACCAGTTCTAAATAACATTCTTCAATTAAAACATAGATTTCCAATATTCTGAATTTTTGCATTTTCATTAATTTTTAGCACATTTTTAACAAGTTTGAGAACAACTTTCAACATAAATTTGAGCTTAAATTATTAAATGACTTATTGCATTGTTAATATAACTTTATTTTTTCCATTTAAAATATGAATTTAAGGTTGTTTAGCCCCTTTTTGTCATTTTTTGCTAAATTTTTCAAATTTGTCCATTTTAATCCTCTCAAAAAGTGTTGCCCTGCAAACTCTTTTTCTTTTGGAATTTTCGATTTTTGGCGCAAGAACCAAGTTTCTATCGAAATCCTGATGAGAGTTATCGTCTGGGTGTGTGTCATCACACACAGACATTAAGGATATCACAAATAACTATATAATAATTTTGACGACTTGGTAACTGTGCACGGTTTCTGAACGGTTTGCACAAGGCCGGGAAAAACCAAATGAGGGGTCAGATTTTCATGAAATCCATTGTAGGATCCGAATTTGCAATTGAAATTCGTGGTTGATGTTTGAAACAACGGTTGTTGTGCGTTATTCACATTTTCCCACATACGCAGAGCTCAACATTATTTTGGTTTGATTCTTCGTGAAAAATTATGCAGATCAATATTGGTTTAATTTTATTTAGCGGGCGGGGGGGGGATTCATGTAGGCTGAGACATCCTATACACAAGGGTGGCAAATGAGAAAACTAAAATTAATTCCATCAAATAAGACATGAATACAAAAACAAACATTTTCTTCTCAATGATTTGGGGTTGGTTTAAAGTTTACGTAGGATGTGAAGGAAGGTTGAGAGACGCAGATTTTCATCTAGGTATCGTAGACAGTCCTTTTTCTTACGTTCTGGATATTGTCAGTTGTATCATTTTCGAAATCATCCAATGAAATAGAGTGGATATCTAGATGCTTATTTGATTAGGTGCTCTGATTTCTGATCTTGTTTCTACCATTTCATCTGACGACTTTCCACCTAGATGACATTTGAAACCAAGTTTCTTTATTCTTAGGTTTTGTTTAGGGTTTATATTATAAGAGGTATAAATCGAAGGGAAATTCGAAATGTCCTGAAAGCAATCCCATCAAGCTCTCCTTGGATTGAGTAAATAAGTGTTTGTGTGGCGATTATTCTTGGTTATGAGTTGATTTTAAAAAGTAAATATGGTCACTTGCATATTCCAAGTCTTTAGACAGGTTAAATGTTAATTTTGTATAGAAAACTGGAAAATGTAAGGCAAATAATGGATCTAAGATAATAATCATCATTTAAACTCTCAATTCATCGAGGATACACCCAGAAATAACTGGAATGACTAAACTGATCATAAGGGCTTTTGTTGTTCGTGGGGTCTGCGTATTTGTTACGAATATTCCACGCCGGCATTTGCTTTCCAGCGAGCTCTCTTAGATCGTTACTTCATGACATCTCATTAGTGATCACCGAGGAATGATTCACAACAATATACATCAGAGCGTTTTCTCCCGTATTTGTTTTCCTTGATCCGCCGTGAAGGAGCGGCAGAAGTCAAGCTGGAAATGGGGCGTATCTTATTACAAGCGTACAAACTGCTCGGGGTCAGTGGTGAGGGGAGTGACGAGGAGGATGAAGCAGAAGCTCAGGCCTCGCAACTAGAGAACGAGCCGAAAGTGGATTGTCTCAGCGGGTCGGGGCTCGTCAGTTCAGAGCAGGAAGCTCTCCCGAGGAAGCCGGAGTAAACGAATTAGCCTCTTTTGGGCTCGAATGGGCCTGGCGGGTCATTCGCCCTCCGACCTCGCCAACACGGGTGTGGAGAGTAATCCGAATTATTATCCCACACCGCCTCTCCCGAACATTAACTAAGGAAGTTTTCTTTATAGACTAAAGAACAAAACAATACATGCATTAGATACCAGGAATTTCAGAGTTGCCCTTTAATTTCACGACCCAGATGCATTCATCGTAACACTCCGCTGGACTCTTCAGATGGTCATCGTAGACGGAAAGAATGTCCACCTTGGCTAGAACCCCACTATAACCTAGAGGATCGTGAACACCATTGCTATCAGGGGCTTTCGTTACCTATTACTGGATACCGATTTAAAATGGAAATCCATAGCGGATATCAATGCCGCAAATTTTATGCAGTATCAACGCTCTAGTGGAACAGATGCTAACGGTAGCATTGATAGCAGGTATAGAACCTCACCAGGCAAAAGTCATTCTTTCACCCACTACCTGACAAGGTGTATGACACCAGAGGCTTACGGAAGTTGACAAAACTAGAAAGTCTCAAGTTGATACACCAAGTGGTAGCATATCTAGCAGACAAAATCCTTGAAGGTTATGCCAATATTACCTGGCACGGTGTATTTTTCAAAAAGTAAGAAACTGACCTGAAAGTGCAAGCTTTCCTTACATCATGTTGGAATGGATGCCCAGGGATACGGTATGGTGTTCGCTCAGAGCAATTTTGCTGAGATTATTAGATGTTTATTCTATACAGAAAAGATGGAAAACATGGCTAGAATACCACTTTAATCTCAATTGCGGACACCACCAAGGGGACACATTGTTGATAACTCAGTGGTCTCCGGCTCAGAAAGCAGATATCAATACTGCCAAAATTAGGGTGATTCAAGATAAACAGCAAGCAGATGTACAGCCTCATCAGATAGAGGCAATTGGTACTGACAACAGGTCACCAACTCAACTGACAAAGAAAGGATTGCTCTACATGATATTGGAATGGAGACCACCAGGATCTCAACAGGACAAGGATTCATAAGGGCTGCACACACCATTACAACGGGGAGGAGAAATTCCCCATAATGGCATAGCCTGAAGTGGAATTCCAATTGATTCTGGGTCGACTCAGCACCATTGTTTATAAAATGACTGGACAGTTATTGTAATGTTCCCATTCTAATAATGCAGAAAGATATTTGTTTGTATATGAACCCATTATCCAAGGAACATGTCACTGAAAGAAGCCAAAAGCAGCTGTATCCTTGAAAGTTAAAATTTTTACTTGCAGAGATTGCTGATGAATTTCTGTGTCCCTTCTTTGTATTTCTATATGCGGTAACTCCTTGCAATGCACATAACAAAATTCAAATAATTTTTAGGGACTTTGTAATAGTAGCATATTTTACGATGTATTTTGATGGAAAATATGCGTATTTGTGTAAATTGTTTATTTCGTGTTTATTTTCAAAGCGCATTTGAAAAAAGCTCGACACTTTTTGAAAAACACTCGCTCATGACAATAAAAGTATAGTATTACATTATTTACACGTATTTGGGAACAATGAACCTCTTAGAAAACAAACTACATGTTAACCCCTTTATTTTCTGAAGATTAGATCAAACCCTCTTGAAAACTGTGGAAATTTGGCTTGTTAAATTGATTTCTTGTTCACCCCTCCGTTACTAAAACTTTGGTGTGACAACTTCAGGCTGTTATAATCCAATCTTGAAAGTTTCAGCGCAATCGGACCATCAGAAAATTATGCTTGATGGATTTTAGTAATTATGTGCATGCTCAAACGGATGTTAATTTGTGGGCCATCATAAAACTAATAGTAAATCATTTTTTGAAAGTTTCGTCAAAACTGCATGAAAACTGTAGAAATGGGTTTATAAGTGTAGTAGAGAATACACATTTTACCGGTGGAATTTCTTTCAAAAACACGAAATACTAGTTTTTATGCAGTTAAATCGAGTTTTAATACTTTTCAGAAAACATGAGAGATTTTGAGAATAATTAATGTCTGAATACTTGGCGCTCAATCATGCATTTTCATGCATTCCACCATGTCTATCAGTATTGAATTCAGGGATTTTCGCCGTCTAGATGGCTGATTTTTCTACTTTTGCTAGCAATTATCTTCAGATAACCAGTATCCTATTGATTCTTTCACTGTTTTAATTTTTTTGACTACGAATCAGCAGTAGGGTAGCATACGGGCTTTAGAAATCGTTAGGCAATATTGCCACAGTGGCTTAAGACGTCAAGAGGCATTCGCCGATTCGAATATCCGTATTTCGTTAATCCCCAGACAGATAAAACAGGACTTTCTCCGTGAAACGAAGACGTCAGTACTCCTAATTCGTCTTTAGAATATGCAATAAGAACAATACAAAAATGTCGCTTATATACTCGATTATGGAAGTTAGTAGGAACTGCGGACAGACTCTCTGCAACCCAATGTCTCCATATGCGGATATGCAGACTTCGTTTCCGTCATTGACGTTCTCGGGCGCCTTCCTTAAGCTAATATTGACATGGTAAGGTCATCTCGTGAGAACCAGATCTCGGCTAATTCCACACTCCGAGCCCAAACTGTCCCCGACACGAATGGCCCAACCCGAGTAAAAACCGCCTACCAAATACTAATGAGTCGCTCGAAATTTCCTTGTCACGCGACATTACGACAACCATTACGTCCGCGACGTAAGAGAAAAAAACTACACCGATGCGTCGTCGAAATTACCGTCGGCGGTGCAACGAAGGTGATTCTTCGTTTTGCGGACGGACAGCCTTTGATCCGGCGCGCCGGAGGACGTGGATATTCAGCCGTGAAAGCTAGAACAATGTCACCCGGTTATTCGGTCGGGGAATTTTTTTCCTCCTCGTCAACGGGCCGTCAAACCGACACCGTTAGAAGTCTGTCTGAAAAGCCTTTCCCAAATTATAGGCCGTAGATTATCACATTATCCATGAAAAGGGATCTCATTTCAAAGGAAATTACGATAAGTTAGCCGGATACGGCGGGCTGAGGTAACTCGATAATTTATAAACTTCCTTGTTAGATTTTTGTGTGGTGCGAAAGAAAAGAGGTTCGTATTATATTTTAAAGGTTCAGCCTCCTGTGATCCTCTCATGGATGGTTTTCGTGCAGCTTTTGTCCAGAATCTCTCCACAGAAGTTATCAAGCTGATTACCCTTAACGTTTCATTCACATATACGCTTGAAACGAATTAATTTAGCTAATAAATTAGATAATGAACTTTTTCTAAAACAAAATGTCAGCCAAAGATGAAACGTAGCTTCCTTGAATAAAAAATATGAATGCATGGATCCAAGAAATGTTTTGAATAATCCTGAAAGATGTGGAAGACAAACTTGTTAGGACGATTGACGGGACGAAAATGCATCGGGACACGTTCCCGCAGACATTAGCGCCTTCAAAAGGTGGGTCGGCAAGTTATGCAGATCTGTCGTGCTGATTCTACAGCGGCTAGAATAACGATCTATTCGAGTGAAAATTTGTATGCGATGATTAAATGCCGGTTTAACTAACGACCCGTGACCATGGTGGAAGAACATTATTGTTCTACGGAACTATTTGAACCTTGATTTAAGAAAACGGTTTCCACAGAAGTAACTGTCACCAGTAAACATAGATTTGAAGCATTTTCATGAAAGGTCGATTTAATGTTTGAACGTTGATTTAAACGACATTAAGGAGCCATTTGTCCGCAAAGCATGATGACAGCGATTTTGTGATTGTGTTATTTATGCTCATAGTTCTTCAATTAATGTTGTTGTTTGTTATATTGTGATATAACAGGGTGGCCAAAATTTATTGGGCCAGCACTTTATCTCCGTAATTTCCCAACCTAAAGAAAAATTTTAACGGTAACTCGACTAATTTTTCACAAGAAATTCAATATCACATCTTCGGGAGTCACTAATTGTTTTTTCTAGTTGGATCGCACATTTGGATTCTACAGAAAATTTCATGAACAGTTGATTTTTTTACGTGTGACCTACTCAACGGGCACACACAACCCTGAAACTGCGCAAAAAAGTTGTCTACCGTAGAACCTAAATGTGGCACATGAAATTTTATTGTTTTTATTCGCTGTTTCTATTCATTTTATTTTTTGAAATGGCCATTGAAGGGAAGAACAGATTAGCTTCCCTAATTCTTCATTCTAGCATCTCGTTATCAAGACCTGAAGTTTTGTCCAAGTACACGCGGTCTTCCAATGTTTCCTAAATGAAAAAATCCAGCGGCGTTAGATCAGGAGATCGGGGAGGTGATTGCAGTGAACTATGTGTGTCGATTCAACGATTTAGGAAATGCCAGTTTATGTGAAATTGAAAGACCTTCGCATTGTGCGATGGGTATCCGTATTTTTAGGAAATTATGGATGCTAGCACGCCAATGGGTCCAGAAACAATAAAGAGGGCTACTAAAGATTCCTGGGCCATGGAAGCAGTCATGTGTGTAGCTAACTTCGGTTCCCAATTTGAGCAACTTTCGTGAGAGGCTTTTGATTTTTCATTTTCATTTTAAAACGTAGGTACTCTGCAAAACTCTGCTAAAGTGTGTTCTTCCTTTCAACTTCCCTTTCAAGAGAGAAAACAAATCAGCATTGAAAAACAATAAAACTTCATGTACCACATTTAGGTTATACAGTAGACAACATTTTCGTTCAGTTTCATGGTTATTTATTTGATGCATTTTAATGATCTATAGCAGGGACCTCCAAACTACGACCCGCGGAAGTATATTTACCGGCCCGCCGCCCGCGGACTCCAATGGAACAAATTAGGCTATCCCCAGGACGGAAAGAAAAGTCAGCCATGTGACCCAGCGAAAGCTATAATGAAAAACTAATAATCATGCAATTAAAAACATACATTTCATCACTAAAAACTGAGTTTTGGTTCCTATATTAGGACTAATTTTGAGTTTGTCTTATTCGTCTAGGGGTGTTTAAAAACCATGTTTTCAAGTGTCTGACTTTCAAAATTTTCAGGGGGAGAGCTCCCTTCAGCTGCGGGACTAGCCCCCCAGACCACCCCCCTCCCCCCCCCCCCGTTGGCCCGACGCACCACCTCCACATTATGATACGGCCCTTGGGGCAAATAGTTAGGAGACCCGTGATCTATACATTTAAGTTACCTAAGCGAGGAATCTATGTGCCACAATCAAGTTGTTTGTTTCAGTGAGCTACATAATCTCCGACTAATCGAAATGTCCCAGTACTTTGGTGGAAAACTGCGAATTTCTTCAAACTTTCAAAATGCAGTCGATTTTTTGCAATTCGCTTGTGATTACATCAAGGCATTGAACTTCCTGCTGTATCTCAAGTCCACAAACCAGTATAAAACGCGAGCACAGCACGTTCAGAATATTCTCTCTCAATCAATAGTAATTATCGGTGGTTAGTCCCTCCGAAAACCTGTCCCTCAAAACTCACACATTTCCGACCAGAAGAGTCAATTTCATCTGATCTCAGCCAAGTCAACCTGTCCAACCTCATGAGCTCGCAATTTGCATAAGATTACGATCTATTGAAATGATCGCGCCGAGTGTGACCGGATACCTAATTATTTTTTCCAGTGGCACCAACTCATCCTTCCGACTTTCCATTTCGGAAGTGAAAGCGGCGATAATTTCTCATTAAAACTCTCCCAACCGACGGATTGATGATCATAATCTGATCTACATCATTGTTTCACCGCGAAAAAAATGAATCATTTGAAAACCTTGAACGATGGGAGAGGAATGGGAACGAATATATCATTTCATCTCAAACTGTTCCTAAAATTTCCTTGCGGAGCTGTCGTGTTGTGAATATTCATGACTTATTAACTAAAAACGCTGCAAATTATTACATAGAGGTTTATTATTTCTGCATTAGAAATAATACATTTTGTGCGTCTATCTGTTAGATGTAGTCTACGGTAGGGGCGGCAGGTAGGAGTAGTGCGTCCCCATGCGAAAAAACCAAAAAGATGAACAAAATACCTCCTTGAAGCTACTGAAACAAAACTGACCTTACTCTATTCGAATCAATATGAGAAATGCAACTTCAGGGTTCCAGAACACAGTCCTTACCAACCCAATGGAAGTGAGCATATCCTCCAAGGTACCCAATGCAGGGTGTTTTTTATCATTTAAATGATTAACAGGAGTACAATCCAGTTCTTAGCGACCGACCCAACAGCCCCCCCCCCCCTCCGCTTCAACTAACCTTCGGGTGGGCTCCTTCCGCCCTTTGTTATCCCGGCATCACCACTTTTCCGTCCGCCCGAGGGGGTCATTCGTGTACCTGCCACCTTTGTAAGCACTGGCCTCTCTGGTGCTCGGGTTGAATCTACAGATTTTTCCAGGGAGTTGGTTAGGCTTAGTAAGTACCGTTTATGAACATGAACACAGAATGCGCTCACGTAAACCCTTGTTAGCCCCCCCCCCCCTCAGCCGTAGCTTTCATCTCGGTTTACTAGCTCCCCTCCTCTGAGCTTGAATCCCATATTTGTAGGTTGCATAGGCAATTTTTCATCTTCGATACTTAGATGTGTAAAATTAATCATTTAAATGATCTGGCTGAAGAACTATAGAGGTCTACTATCGCGTTTTTTTAATAAGAACGACGAAACTTCTTCCTTCTACCAAATAATTGTAATTTACCAAATACATTAATTTTAAATTATACCATTAAAAAGAGCGTTAAATTTTCTTTAATTTTCATCCATAAAATGTTCTCCTAAGTCAGGTCATACATGGGTTTTCTCTAGCCTAAACTTGAATGTTTGAAAACCTGACGATTTTTGAACAATTTTCTATGTTGACTTACCATCATTATTATTTAAGCATTATTTTGGAACCCTCGTTTAGGCAACGGATAAAAGAGCGTTCCAAGGATTTTAAGGACAACAAAGGTGATTCAGCCTTTGTAAGTTATCTGAATGAGTCCAATCTTTACTTTTGATCTAACAGGCAATATGTAGAATTTCATCACTTTTGCCCAAAGGGATGTACTGCGAAAATTCGGAATAGTTGAGAGTGATTGGTCAGGAAAATGTTTAAATGACGTTATTCCTCAAAATATTCCACCATTGATGGGTTCATTCTTCAATAAGTTTGGCTCCCCTCTCTCCATAATGTTACTATTTGTGCGAATAACACCTTGTAACCCGTAAGTGGCATTGGTTGGTCCTCGCCGTCCCTTTCACTTCCCTGAGCCAATAGGATTCAATCTCCTTTCACAAATGAACACAAACAACAGCCGTCTATCTCTTCGATTATATTGACTTTGGCCGGACAGCTTAGAAATGCCGTAGACGCTGTTCACAAACAACCAGGTTTATGCATCCAACACCACTAACTCGAATCGTCTCTTGAGAGATCTGGCGTCACCAACCGATTCAGCGAGAAAACTTACGTATATCCCGCCTCCAACTTAATTTTCGCCGAGACTTTAAAAAAAAAAGGCCTCAATTTTAACAGATTTTAAACACACATTCAATAAAACAATGTTTTCTGACATCAAATAGATAGAAAATTGAACGCACCATGGTGTCATCAATTTTGACTATCTCCAAAATTAGGGTTTTTAAGGACATAAGATCGAAAACACAAAAAACACGCGAATTTGGAAACTGAGGCATCTTTCAGTGATCACATAAATATTTCATCGTGATCGGTCCATTTATTTCAGATATATATGTAAAAGTTGTGCCTAGAGGACCCAGGAGAAAATATCGAGGTGCTGATTTCTCACTCCTACTGCTGTCACTGACTAGAGGTATACAACACCCATCATCGCTACTCAGCGAAATACATATTTATTGGGGCCTCTACATCCACTTACACTGTGAAAGAATATAACATCTAAAATGGATAGCCGCCTCAGAAAAAACATTTTGGAAAAAATAAAATCGCCTTAAAACTCATTATTTCAGTGTCACAGGGTTTTCCATCATTCCAATGTTTTGAAACCTGGTGGGAAATGGTGTTTATGAGGTTGCTTCTGTTTTGTTGGCAGTTTTGGTGGTTGGATTTCGCCTAGACCTTCCCAGTCAGTTCTACCGTGAAAAACATCCCTGGAGGCAGCAGTGTGGGTTTTTAAACTCGCACTCCCTACTCCAATAAAATTCTGACTGTGGCAAGTGAAACTTGATCCCATTTGTTGACAATTAGTGTAGTTGTTGGAAGTTCGTTGAAAACATTTTGGTACTACCAGTTTCAATTGATTTATGGCTTGTAAAGGCGGCGAAAGGCTGTTCCCTCACTCCCTACAATATCTAGCCAATAGCCTCTTATATTGTAGGGAGTGAGATCTGCTTGTGGCAAGTGAGATTTTGGCATGGAAACCCTAGTATTTACTGTACCTAGCTAAAATTCGGTCGTTGGATTTCGCCTAGACCTTCCCAGTCAGTTCTACCGGGAAAAACATCCCTGGAGGCAGCAGTGTGGGTTTTTCAACTCCCACTCCCTACTCCAATAAAAATTCTGACTGCTGAATGCCTGACTGTGGCAAGTGAAACTTGATCGCACTTGTTGACAATTAGTCTAGTTGTTGGAAGTTCGTTGACAACATTTTGGTACAACCAGTTTCAATTGATTTGTGGCCTGTAAGGGCGGTGAAAGGCTATAACCTCACTCCCTACAATATCCAGCTAATAGCCTCTTAAATTGTAGGGAGTGAGATCTGCTTGTGGCAAGTGAGATATTGGCATGGAAACCTTAGTGTTTACTGTAGCTAAACTTCGGTGGTTGGATTTTGCCTAGACCTTCCCAGTCAGTTCTACAGGGAAAAACATCCCTGGAGGCAGCAGTGTGGGTTTTTTAACTACCACTCCCTACTCCAATAAAATTCTGACTGTGGCAAGTGAAACGTGATCGCACTTGTTGACAATTAGTGTAGTTGTTGGAAGTTCGTTGAAAACATTTTGGTACAACCTAGTTTCAATTGATTTGTAGCCATGTAAAGGCGGTGAAAGGCTTTAACCTCACTCTCTACTCTCTCACTCCCTACAATATCCAGCCAATAGCCCCTTAAAAGTAGGGAGTGGGATCTGTTTGAAGCAAGTGAGATTTTGGCAAGGAAATCTTAGCATTTACTGTAGCTAAAATTAAGCTAATTTGTGCTTCTCCATTCACCTAAATTGAAACTTTTTTTTTTTTTTTAGAAAAGTCGACACCCTAATGTGATTTAAATTTTGAAATGTCCTCCGTAGGAGTAGGGCTGGGCATAACTCGTGGGATACCCTGTAGATAAGTGATTTACGTAGTAAGGCTGTGTAACACAGAAAGGGTCTGTGTAATAATTTGCGGTGTTTTCTTCTCTATTCATTGGAATTTCCTCATTTTCTACAGAAATTTGTTAAAATTAGGGAGAGAAAGGTGGGATCCAGAGCTACCGTAATGAGGAGAGTCAGCTGAACTTAGCTCCCGAAAAACGAATCCCTCCAGCTAAACCCGGCTCAGGTATAAATATTCATTGAGAAAGTCTCAGGAACAAGGGGATGAAAACGTAGGGGGTATCCAAGGGAAGGATGAGGGAGGGGGGCGGTCTGTTAGAACAGGGGGCGATAGATGGTTTTCTGGGGAACAAGGGGGGGCGAAGGTAGAACAGAGGGAAAAGAGGGAGGCGGTATTCACTGACTCCCATTAGGGAGAGGGTTTCGGATCCCCCGAAGCTTTAGAAACACTGATAGACTGTAAAAGGAACGGGGAGAATCTTTGCCCCCTCACGTTCACCCCGTTCTTCTTGTTCGTTGTCAATACCTTTGCCTGCCCCCTCTCCGAACCCCTTTTTACAGTGCCACTTCCTCTTTATCTTCCTCTTTCTCTTTTCTTCTTCCTCCTTCCCCTTCACCTTCACTTCCTTCGGGAATGTAAGTGAGATGTCTACGACTCCGAACTTTATTGCTCCCGGCCGATTTTCATTGGGTTTCCCGCGCTTTTCGACGGATCTTCCCGCCTTAATCACGAACTTTCACTTGCTTTTCACGTTCCGTTCTTCCTAATGCCTTCATCCACCTTGCTCTACTCTAAAGATTTTACTTCATCAGAAATTCTAATAATTATTCATATTAATCAACTAATTATATCTATAATTTATTATAACTAGAGTTTCGATTGGCTAATATTTCTACATTTTTTTCATGGATAAATTTAAACTTATTCAAATTTATAGATTTCTGGAAGCAATCCTTGACCAATTTTACGTTGATAGATATCTAAAATTTCAACCCATTATGGTGGTGAGTAATCTCATTTTTCCAGGGCGGGCTTCTCTGTGAACATGAATGTTACAACTTCCAAAACCCAAAATTTTCTCTATAGTTTGAAGAAGGCATAAACCTAAATACAGTATTGACACATTAAGTTGAACTTTTGACAAATATTTTTAAACTTTTGACAGATAAATTTGAACCTTCGACAAATAGATTTCAACTTCAAGCGGAACGGAGAAAGAAATAAGAAAATTAAGAAGAGTTAAGAAAATTTAAAGAGTTCTGAAAACGAATTTCAATGAAGTGGACGTCCATCTGCTGCGTATGGTACCGTTAGCAACATATCCATGACGTAATTGGAACAGTGATTTTGAGTTAAGGAAGCCTATTGGAAGGTAACAAAACAGGTAAGCTGCAAATAGAATCTGAATCAATCATCACGGCTGTTTTGTGATAAACACGTCACTATTCGGAAAATACGAACACAGAGAAACCTTTAAAGTGCTATGATTTGAGATTATGCCACCTATGCAGAAGAGATTCAAACCCCTCGCCCGCAGGCATCTATGCGACAAACGTAGGTGCCTTGAATAGCGAGAATCCAACCCTGAAATCGCTGGTATGTATAAATAGTAGAAATCTATTTGTCCATAGTTGAAGTCCATTTGTCAAAAAATCAAATTTATCTGTCAATAGTTGACATCTATTCGTCGAAAGTTGAAATCTATTTGTCGAAGGTTTGAATTTATCTGTCAAAAGTCAATGTGTCAATACTATATAAAAAATAGTTTGTGCTGTCAGTTACTGTAAGTTTCTGGGGGTGTATTGAGGTTCGGTCTTGAATTAGAAATTTGTTTCGGAATTTCATATAATATGTATTGTCAACGGGAATATGATGGCCAGGAATCTCAATCCAAATCACCAGTGATCACTGTTGATGAAAAGTGTTTTCATATAACGAACGTCGTTGGTAATTCGCGTTCTCGTCTTTCTTTTTCCTCGTGAAATATTTGAATACATAGTACAGCCGATTGTGCACGATATACCATGCTGATTCCTTACAGGTTCGTCTCTATAAAATAATAAAGATATAATACATAACGCGGATTACTGGCTACTTGCTGACGACTGAGGTTGCTCATCCAGTACACGGTTTTGATTGAAATCACCGGGCCGTGGATTATGATGATAGTCACAGTTAAAAGTGTGGGTAGTACGTATGAGTAAGAGTTTATCATTAAAACCACTTATCCCAAACGCATGATTTAATGCAACTAAATAAATGAATGTTAAATCTTGGAATTCATATGAATCCTAAAAGTAGCTTCTTTGCCTCAATTTGAATACGGCAGTTATGAGTAAAATACGTTATGTACGAAAAATTATAATTAAAATACTTGAAGACGGAAGAGATTGACGGAATCTGTGACGTTGATGATTGAGCCACCGACGAGCTGGGCAGAGTTGACGATGGATCCAATCGGATCTGAAAGGTTGCCAAATTCGAGGTAAAACAGTCGAAATTCGTCGGTTTTTCACTCTCAAACCCGGACCCAGATGGTAGGAGACTTCAGAAGTCCTGGAACGTGGAAAACGAATGGGCGAAAGTGACGTGAAGTCGAGAAAATGTTGTTTCCTCGTATAGTTCGGCCCAACTGCAGGCAGAGAACATGGCTTCTTCATAGACGTTATGGGACTGGGACAGTTGGAACTTAGCTGGCTAATTATACGAGTGCTTACGCGATCCGTTGAGGTATCAAAGAGAAAAAAGGCGCTGAACGGGATAACGTGTATGGGATGCTGACGGCAGTAACTCGCAGATTTGGAGAATTCTGGGGACCTCAAATGGCGGTTGAAAAAGAAGAAAGCAGACTGGCGAAATCACAATGGCAAGACAGCCACCTGTTCGAGTGATGTCACACACCTTCACCTCACTTCCACCAATCACACGCGATTTTGCGAAAGAGGCCTCATTTGATTGGCCTACTGAATTGGTACCATAGTTCAGACAAAAATAAAATAAATAAAAAACTTACAAGGAAACACTTATGAGGTGTTCAGAGTACTGAATATGCGTTAATGGGAGAATATAGTCTGTAGAATCAAAATGTAAAAGGAAAACACAGTAAATATGAACGCAAAAGGATACAATACATATCAATATAACCGAGGATAATCGCACTGTAATGATTCGGGATTCATCCATGGCTGCCGACATGATATAATATAATTCCCTACATCACCTTCTAGTTCAGGCTACTTCAACCTCCAACTTCTAGGGGTCTCAAGTAGTCTCAGGGTCTCAGAGTTCAATATTGTAGGTCCCTGCTTAAAGAAGGGCTATGTAATTCAGAACCTACCTGATCACCTTTGGATGATAATTCACATCTTTCCAAGTTCCACAGCAATTGAGTTACTTTCAGTGTTGGAGATAAACCGCGCGTTCTCGCATCCCGCGGACCCGCCGAAGTGTGTCAGACGCGTCTCCCCATTTCAAGTTCGTGGGCTGAGATCCCACGTCGGGCGGATTGTCCCACATTACAATGCCGAGTTTCCCAATCCAGTAATACGATATGTACGCCCGGCATTGGTTAATTTCTTGAACACTACTCAACTCCCTTTTAATTCATTTTTATTTTTTTGACCGTTGAGATTTTCTCTAAGCACCACTGCATAACGAAGGTGAATAAGGTGGGTTCTTTTATTCTAATAAAAGATTAATCTTTACACATAGATATTAATGATTAATATAGTAATCTTTCTTTGGGTCTATAGAATTTGTTCTGTTATATTAGAATCAAATAGTAATAGGAAATTCATCATAATGTGCGTATTATCTCACGCATATTATCATATGAGTCTTCAGCTGGAAGGGTCCTTTGTTTTGATTCTTTCTTCGTTTTGAGATAATCATTTCCCAAATGGTTTTTTTATTGGCATTATAAATTAATATACAGCCATAATTTAATACTCTCTTATTTATGTTTTAAATGTCTTTACCTATTTCCACTATAAACTCGTAAAGTCTGTGGAGAACAGATTCAGCTCGCAGTATGTCACTGTAGCAAAATGGAGAATGGAGGAACGGAGTCAAATCGTCGAATAGTCTTTTACGTGGGGTCAAGAAAGTTGGACACATCATAACAAAATGCTCTAACGTGCCCTCCTCCCGCTCTCGGCAGTCTTAACACACGGCTGAGTCCTGGCTACTTAAAAATCTTTGGTTATATCATGTACATAGGCCATGATTACTGCGCAATCGGCAAATAGTTTTTATTTCTCTGCGGTTCAACGACACGCCTACAAACCATGGTTTCCGAGGAGGAAAGAGCTCTTTTATAGAATTTTGCGTTTTGTGGGGTAATGTATTCCTTCTTCCAGCGTTCCTGATGGTGTTCTTTAATTGCGTGATAGAAATCTACTTTAGGAATTTTGTCTGAAATTATAGTTCCCTGTGGAGCTCCCGTTTTAGCCAGTACATCAACTTTTTCGTTGCAACTAATCCCCATGTGTGTCTTCACCCAGACGAATGTAACATTTATATTGTCGTTTGAGAGATGTATCAGAGATGGTTTAAATCAATCATATTACTTCTTATCAATGGGATTGTTGGTCCAATTGATGAGACAACATTACATGTTGTAAATCCATCAGGATAATTTCAATACAGTCGAAATTTCCTCCTAATCCTAAAATGTTTCGGGGAAAGAAAGTTATTTTCACTTCAATGAATATCATTATAAATTAGATTTTTAATCATTTAGGGTTTAACGTTAAACCCAATAAACAAAGGACGTCGTTGGATGAACCTTCCAATAAAAACGAAAACAGCATCTATTGATGATTGGGCCACTACACAATAAGTGTCATGTAGGATGATATCAGTAGATGAGTTGGCTAAGATTACCTGTTGATTCTGGGGTCAATAAGAATTCAAAACATATTGCTCATTATAAAGGTACAGGGAATTTATGTCACTACCACAAATATTTCATTTTGTACCCAGTTAAAACCCCTTTTTTTCGTTCATTGTAAGGTTTCCAACATTCATAAGCGTGAAAACTGTTGTAACAGTAACGGTAAACCGGCCATTCCTCATTTTTCTCTATTATTACCAGGCCAAATTTGTACTAACTCTTTTACCACATATACCAACTCCTTATCCTTTACTCGCACATAAAATACACCTTGTAAATAAGCCACTCCTTGGGAAACCAAAAGTCCTATGAACTCCGGGATTTTCTCAATGAAAATTATCTAGATCATATCATTGTGCATAATGGGTTTCTGTTGGTTTCCTATTTTAACGTCAATTTCCCCTTCTCCGGTACATTTCTGGAGGCGTTACCAATAGTGATGAGAGAAATTTGTTTAAGGGACTTACTTCATAGCTCTCCTTGTAAACTGATCTTCTGAAATAAAACCTTTTTATATTCCTAGTTTCAATTCCTTAAATTAAGATAATCTGTGTTGAAGTGTAAATATAGTTTAATGGTGTGATAATTCAAATAAAGTATTCTTGAGTGTGTGTTTTACTGCAACCCCACCGCCAAGGCCTTGACGTCCTACATTAAACCTTTTGCCTTAGAAATACCAAAACATCTACTTGCTTTTTGCGTTTTACAAAAAATCAATTATTTCTGGTTTTGTGTCAGTCTGATATTAATCTGTCCGTGTCCATTCATTGTCACGTATAACACTTTTTGTAATCTATTTTTTTAGAGATTGAGCGGGTTTGTTTCTAGATTTATAGGCAGCATCCGACAGTTTTTCTTTCTAATAGATCAATCGTAGTTTGCACGCATGCGCAAATGTGAATTTTTCATTTAGGTACATCAATTACTTCCTAAACGGCAGCAATACTTTTTTTGGAAATCTAAATCGATGAAAAACATTTAGAACGACTGTTGTCTGGAAGGAAAAGAAAAATTACCCTAGCTGGCCATTCATTCGTTATCGAATATAGTGATTCAGAATTACATTCGTTTATGTCATGGGATTCAGTATATAGTTGTTGAAATGACAGTCATACTCAATTCATCGTGGTTTACTCATGATTTTCATATGATTACCTACTGCCAACCGGTAACGGTAGATTATTCCGTTGAAAACATCATTTGCCTACAAGTAAACACGGTTAGTCACCCTCGGCTCAATATAACGTGGTAATGGGCTGCCATCGCGGTGCTCAATGGACCGTCCGCTGTTTATAGCTCTGGGAGGACTATTATTATTACCGGGAGCGCCTATCGGAAATTGCCTCTCGATTGATTCGCAGGAAACCCGACGGCTCTCATAACTTTGATTGAGGCGACGTCTCCTGGCCGTTGGCAGCCGCGAGTGTTTACATCTGGGACGGCGAGATATAAACCTGTAACGAGGTAGTAGTTGGTGTCATCAGTTACTGTAATGACAATAAATATAACGCCATTCGTTTCATTCCAGCAGAAGTTAGAAATCACAAACGACATCCAGAATCGCGAAAACTGTTCAGAACTGGATTTAAACCAAGATTTGTTCGTTATAATTGGTGGTTATGCTTACATCTGGGGGGGGGGGGGGGGGGGCGAGATATAGATAGGAAGATAGATAGTTTATTTACATCATTTTATAATAACAGATGACCGAGCTGGATAGTGGAGCACTGTGGCACAGCACGGAGTTCGCTCTCACTTCTAATTTTTACACAGTTCCTACCTAAGTACCTATAACATTAAAATTTAGATTCCACTTCCATGGAATGATGTACTTAGTAGATACGCCTTCTATATAGCAGCTAATTTTAAGCTGTTCAAAATATTTTTGTGGCTCCTATAATTTGCTTGTTGAACGTTGTTAAGTGGTTGTCTTAGGGCTTTTGTTTTGTTTTTGGGTCGGTTTCTTATTACTTTTATAAATCAACATTCTTTATTAGTAAGAATTCTTTATACAAGTATCCAAAATTCGTGGGAATTTTCAACGCGTTTCAAATATTACAAAAATGCAGACCTGATGAGGAATAGATCTTGAATCAAATAACATTTCATCGATGTATAATGTCCTGACCACTTGAGGAACTAAGCTGCTCCACCTACTCTACTAGCGTTCAACTGCTGCATCAAACACCTCTTCTCAAACCGGCCTCTTCTTCCAAATATCAATTTCAGGTTCTTTCGGCACTTCCTTCTTCTTGTTGAGCACTACGCTCTCAAAATCTTTCTACCGATCTCGACTTTTCCTCTAGTTTTCGGAGGAGAGTCGGGTTTGGTGTTTACAGAATCGCAGGGTTTCTACAGACGAATCCTGTTAGGGTCTTCTGTGCCCGAATGGCAGCTATTCCCTTCACTACCGACCGAGTCTTCAGAAGATGATTCACTGGAAGAAGACGAACTGAAATTTGAATCCGCATCTTTGTCTTTATCAGCTGAATTATTGGAATCTATACGTTTCCTGTACTGCTTACATCAACCTGTTACATTATCATCATCATCATCATCTGTTACCAAACTTCATGACTTTCATCCCAAGAGAAGATATCAATCACAAACAATCATGGAGTTACTTGGAGCACGTTGCAGTGGAGTCGATGCAGTCGTCATTTATTAGAAAATCGTTCCATCTCCCTTAATTCGCACCGAACTAGTAGATGCATCTGGAGACCGAGCTTAATCCATAGTCAGTTTACTCACTAAAATCCACTTTGAATATTTGCTGAGGGTTTCAGAAGTGTGTGAGTCTCGCCTCTTCAGAGTTGTTGCGGTTGAGCTGAAAATGCAGAAACGTATGCTCGCATCTGTACCAGAAAATTCGTCTTCATTTGAATATAACAAACTCAAGTTGGTCATGGAAAGCCTTTAGTCGGCGTCTGTGGTGTTCAGGAGGGCATGCCTCGAAGAGTGGGCTGCCACGTCTGACACATTCACTCTTTATCAAAGATTGTATCAATCAGTGAAATGTGCTGGTCTGAGTGGAGATCATCATAAAAACCGAGCAGAAGCCCTATCTCCTGATGCAAAGCCTGGATCAATCTTGTCCACGTTCTTGGCTTCAAATATTGAAACAAACGATTCAATCGAGTCGATAGTGAAGAAGTTCACTAGTAGGCACGTAAATATCTAAAAAAAAAAAAAAAAAAAAAAAAAAAAAAAATTGACTGTCAAACTTCAGAAAACTGTGTTTTGCAACCGTTGAAATTAATATCCATCCAGCGAGAATTATCGTCGATGTGAATGCCAAATTCCATCTTTACCCCAAGCTTCATCATCATTATTATTATGATTACAGCAAAGAATACAAGAGAAGCAGAAAAGTTTATTACTTGTCTCACATCTGCAGAGCCAATCTTTCTTTTGGCAGTACTGAGCATTGAACTTGCGAATCGTGGAACGATTTCTGCTTGCCTGTGAGGTTTGTTGAAGTCCTGTCGACAGCGACATTGGGCCTTTTGCATCGCGAATAATTACTCTTTGCTTCCTCGACAATTTAGTGTACTCACGTATTGCAGCACTTACTGTACTCATCGGGTATTCACAGCTAGCACATTTCAGTCACAAGAGATGGGGACAATCAACTGACAGATGGATAGGGGCGTGTTTTGGTGGTTAGATGAACGCTTTCTAGCGGGTGAGCAGGCGACTAGGTGTGCTCCCTGAAACTTTGGGCGCTCGCAATGGTTCATTCTTTGGACCCATATAGAACCAAACGCTATGTTCTCCGTGCAAGCTCCTTCCATTTAAGAGCATTTGCTCATCATCAAATCATTTTTGTTTACTTATCTTTCGATAATCTTGATAAGAAATGTAATTAGTTAGCACACCAGATGCACACAAAGTCACCAAACAAATCGACGGAACTAGCAGCTCGCTAGGATAAACTAAACAGCAGTTCGGGCCATTCACCCGCTTATATAGGCAAAATGAAGGATTGATCGAGTATCACATAGGGCGGCTTTGATGTTCGCCGCCTCACACTTTGATTTATGAATTGATTCCATGATTATGAGTAAGTACATAGTGTATTTTTTGTGTAATTCTAATCGGGGTTTTTCAAAAATCCCTCGCGTTCTAGCCGTTGCTCACATGTGATCTAACAGCACCCCCACGTGGAACAATAGCTGTCACTGTTACTTTTACCACTTTCGTTTCTCTTCAGACACATAGATGGCACTAAAAAGAACCTCCGCACCTTTCTTTCCCCGACCTTCGCCGCTCGTTTTCATTCGTAATCGCCGTGGAAAATTCAAGAAGGCGAGATGTGTGGCTCCCACAGCGCGGAGCAGCTGTGCTGATGGACGTCGAATAATCACCAGTTCGCCTTGAAAAAAAGAGGAAAAGGGTCTTTCTTTCTTGTTTTTCCTTCGTTTTACAGTGAAAAATTCCATCCGATGCACTTTCTCGATCATTCAAGGATTCCTTACGTCGCCCGGCAGGAAAATTTGTGAACGATTCCCATTGAAATCGCTGTACGCTTCACTTTTGATTACACACGACCACTTCTCGATCCATAACCGTCTGAATGCACTGCGAAAATGAGCGCTTCCTGTTGTGCAGCATGACAATTTAGTGAATCGAATGATCCTTTCTCGTTGACTATCTGTTAACCTTTTTACTAAACCATATTTTCCATTAAGGAACAATTTCGGTTGTACCTAGTTACAAATTGGAATAGTGCTTAAACCTTAATGACGCACGGTATCTTCCTGGATACCTTCCCTTCAACCTCACTCCTCATGAAGGAGAATGAAGGATAAATATAGAAATGGATTCTTAGTCCCATTTGATACCTAGTTGGCATAATAAATTATCTGTCATTTCTATTTTTTATGGTTTCTAAGTTGGAGGCTAGAGAACATGAACAAGTACCGCTCTTCCGGGAATAGTTAAATTTGAACTTAACCAAATCATTTTCCAAACTTTTGGTGTTTTAGTGACGGTTATATCTTACATGACAGAAATATAACCAGAGTTTCAACAATGTCTTTTAAAAAATCAAGAAATTCACAGATAATTGTGCTAAACTACAGGATGTCATTAGTTTTGACTGTCTCAAAAAGGATTCCTACAAGATACATACAAAATTAAATTTTATCATTCATCCTCATTAAATAAATTGTAAATTTGAAGAAAGTAAAAGAAAAATAATTTAAAGAAAATGTGGAAAGAATTGCAAGATTTTCATTGATCAAGATTTTTGGATCTTGGGATGTTTAGGGTTAATAGGTAGGAATTATAGTGTAACTGAACAAATTTACTTTATTCAACTGTCCTATTCCTACGATTTTAGGTGGACTATATTATGAGAAATAGGTAGTTATTAATGTATTTATGTCATCTTTGTCTAAGGGCAAATGAAAAGAAATTATACTAGTACAAGAAAGATGAAGAAGATTAGGGTTATAATGAAGTTGAGGAGTTTAAGTAGCAGTACTTGACAAGAAACACGAAGAAGACAGCTGTTGTAAAGATGATTCAGAGAAGACGGAAGTAGATGTAAGGTGATGGTGTGAGACGGGCAATGAAACCTCAAATTTGATGATGATGATAGGTATTGGTAATGGTGAATGGTGTTAAATGAAAAGATCTTACCGAGTGAAGGATATCGCTGAATGACGCGCATGCGGTCACCAATACTAGTTAAGTGGCTATTTGACAAGAAAGATGTAGAAGATATACAATGATGAAGAATATTAGTGTTGTAAAGATGATGAAGAGATGATCGAAGAAGACGGAAGAGGTAGATGTGAGCTGATGGTGGAGATGAACCATCGAAAGTCCGACTTCCAAGATCCAAACCTTAATAGGGTATAATAGGTAGGAATCCCTGTGTCGCCTAACAAATACAATTGAAAAGTCCAATCTCACTACTCGGACGACTTTAGATGGACTGTATTATGGAAAATGGGTAGTTACCAATGTATCTATGTTGTGTTCTTGTGAGGGTGAATGAAAAGATATGATATGCATTATACCTACTTGAAAAGAAAGATGAAGCTTAGGATTATAATGAAGAAGAGAAGTTTAAGTGGCTACTGACAAGGAAGACGAATAAGACTAGTGTTGTAAAGAGGATGCGGAGGAGATGGAAAATGACAGAAGAGGAAGGTGTAAGGTGATGTAGTGAAATGAACAATCAAACTTCTAATTTGATGATGATGATAGGTATTGATAATAGCGAATGGTGTTAAATGAAAAGCTCTTATCGAGTGAAGAGTCTCCTCGAATGACGAGCATGCGGTCACCAATATTGTAATGAAGTAGAGAAGTTCAAGTGGCTACTTGACAAGAAAGATGTAAAAAATAAGTAATGATGAAGAAGATTAGTGTTGTAAAAGAAGAGATTAGAGTAAGATGATGGTATGATGTGAACGATCGAATGCACAACTTCCAAGATCCAAACCTGAATAGGGTTTAGTACTCAGGAAACACAGAGAAACCTCAAGAAAAAGAGAGATGGATACATTGTGAACCTGTTTTGTAGGATCCTTATGGAATTGCATGAATTGCTCATAGAGGGCTATCTATTCACGATCCATAATTCTAATTTACATTATCCACAGTGCTAGAGAGTCATGAAAATGGTTGATGCTGCGAGATAGTGGAAATTCATCTCACATATTAATAATATCATATTGGTGTAGAGAGAATGTGTATCTAAGTAAGTGTTTTAAATGACATAATGGAGATGAGTTTTTGCTACGAGTGAATCTCCGGGGCCTTCCCTATCAACACGCTACAAGCCTATCGTCTTGTTCCCAATTTTACTATCAACGAATATGAATTAGTATCAATTTTATTGATTGACTGGATAAATTATCTATCTATCATTGGACGATCACAAAATGTCGTTATTCAAAATGGTAAACCAAAGCCATTACCGCTAGTTTCAGAAGGAATAAGGAAGATAATGGTGAATGAATATTACCATATGATGCTGCGAGATAGAGGAATTTCATCTCACATATTACAGTAGGTACACTACTACTTCTGTAACATACTGATGATGGTGTAACAACCGAAACCAGCATACAAGTGTTTGGGTATTTTTCGTGGAAATAGACTTCCTCGTAAATTTCGTCTTTTTATTTAAGACGACTACCACGAAGGAATAGTAATTTAATTTCAATAATGATTTTTTGTTGAAGAACGTAGTTGGAATTTATGATGGTGATTAGAATTAATCCTTCAAAAACTCCAGACTTCTCCAAGCACGTAGCAGTCATATCGTTGTGAGAACGGAACTTGTTCAACATTTAATCTGAAAGTTTTCTCGATTCACGTCCAGAACCTCTGATGATAGTGGGAATCTTTGAAGAGTCACGTTCGGGCTTCCCAATTTCAACCTGCAGGAAGTATTTCCTCGGAGAGATGTAACGAACACATCTTAACGATATTCAGTCGCTTCAGACGGTTTAGAAATGTCTGAGCTTAGCGTTATACGGGAATAGGGGAGGATGAACTCGTAATAGGTGACTAGGTTGGTAGGCGTCTTCTATTACGGCGATACGGTAGTTTTTAAAGGGTTTCTCAACGGTTTCCCGTTGGGTTTATTCCAAGTCGGTACGGTCGCCAAGAGCGACTTCTTGTTTCCTGAAAGACAAGTTCGCTTACTGTACATTGCTCTGCCTCATTACGAGCGGATGGGGAAAAGTGGTACCACGGGGTAGGTGACATTCCTGCTCGGCCTATAAAATTGAAAGTTTGTTTCGTTCCAGGTTTGTCGTGGTATGTGTAGGTCCCTCGTTTATTGAAACTACTAAGCCGGAGCACTTAACTTTCTAGTTTCAAGGGTGTTGTATGAGGAGGTGATGAGATGTTATAATTGCCCCTTCCATAAGTTGAATGCAGATAATGCCCGCCACACTCAGAGGATGAGCCAGACGATAGAAGGCGTCTGGTATATCTTCCGAAGTGGCGGATTCAAGAATCGGGAAAGGCAAACTAACCACGTCCATCACAAGGATGTTCTTTGAGCGTTGCAGGGAAATCGTCTCAGCCCTGTTAAGGGGCGACTAGACTGTTTCCTCTGAATCCTCATGGCCTCGTTGCCCCCTTTCTAGGGCAGGGACAATATGCCAGCAAACCTCAGATAATATGCTAGCTTTGTTGCTAGCATAGTATGCTAGCTTGCTATGGTTGTTGCAAGCTTTGCCATTGAAAGGACAAGTGCTTCATTTCTCTGAATGTTGCTGGTCAATCGCCACCAACCTCGGAAGGCCTAATTATGTCATTATAGTATCCCCTTGAAGTTCTACTTCTCAATAGCTGATTCCGCATTGCACTATACCGCCACATTGGGGAATCAAAGTTACGCAATTTTACTACGGATCCTTTCAGGAAAGCTTAAGAGCACTTTTACATAACAGGGAGGAAAATCTGAGCTGAAACGTTTGCGTTTCTTAGAGAGTAATGTAATCGTGATTTTCTAATTATCCTCTGACTTTGAAAACAACCAAACTCATTAAACTAATGTATAGTATACTAAATACATAAATCGTTGAAAATTGGTGGTTATTGCATCTAACAATCATCTATGTTTAAAGAAAACTGAACATTTTTGACAGATGGGGAGCAAACGAAAGAGCGCAGAGTGGTATCAATCAATTCGTGGAAATACCTAATTGAATCAGTAAACAAATTATCCTTTCATCCCGAAAGTTCTAAAATATCAATTATTTTTTCGTGCACCACTTGTTCCCTTTCCAAGCAATGATAGAATGTTGGTTCTTGACAAAATCCACAAATGTTGATTTCAACGATCTACCTAGAAATCTACATTGTTATCTATGTAAAACAAATATCTAAGGAACGCAATTAGGGCGACAGGCCCCGTATTATCATACCTGAGTTTTCGATGATAGATTTTTTAAATATTTCAACTAATCAATTTTATACAAGATCCCTCATGTTAACAAGGTCACATGACGAAATGACACTCAAACCCATAACAAATTTGTTATTTGCAATGGAGATAGAAAGTAATGAAGAAGATTTAAGGGTAATTAAGAAACACACTTACGTGATTTCTTTTGTGGTTTCATAAACTTTGGTTCAGTAATTTGGTCAGATAGCTCCGCGAGGCGCACAGAGCGGCGCATGACCTACATTCCTGGTCATAACCATAAAATCGATCCTGAAAATATCTGTTATTAAGATGAATCCAACGTTCAGCAATGGAACAGACATGATCTCATTTCATGGGCTCCTACGAGTCAGATAAGTGACCTTATTTCAGGTTGCATTCTCATGTTGTAAATTATTTGTGAAGCACATTCGTATGAACATCCTGTCAGAAAGGCTATCTGAAACCTGAAATCCCTGTACGGGAATGGCTACGAGCAAGATTGGCGTTTGTAGTCCTTCGGGCAAATAGCCTGTGTTTCCGAGGAAAATGAAGTCGTTAGCGAATTGTTGAAACGTTGTTGGGCTTTGAGGGGATACAGTTTTACTAGTGTGATTTTAACTTGGAGCTTCGAAGAAAAGGAACCAGAAAGAAATGATTTCAAATTTAAAAAAGATGCAACATAACCTGGGCATATATTGAACCATTTATTGATACAAACAGAATGATTCACATTCTAATTAGAGAGCACTTTGATCAATTTTGGTCTAGTATTTTCAATAACAAGCCTTTTTGGTCGCAGTAAAAAATTTGCAACCCCCCCTCCACACTTTGTCATTCACGTTCCAAGGTGTTAGATTCAAAATCGACAATCTTTTGAATTTACGAGATAAATCCGTTTTTGCGCACAGGGTCTCCACTTTGGATTTATTTTTTTCAAACTTCCAGCCAGTCTGATCGTTTGCTGGCGCATAAATCCTAACACTGTTCAAAAACGTGTTTTTTTTTTTATTTTTTTTTTTTTTTACTGACAGACATCTGAGGTGTCATTTTTAAAAGTAATTTCGGACGAAAACTCGATTGGGATAGGTACCAGACCCATAGAAATTCACCCATAGCATGTAATATTAATTTCTGAACTTAAAAGTAACCTTTACAATAGCACAAACAATCACAAATATTCAAAAACCCATGTATTCGAATTGACAGTGTTTTGGTTTATTATTGTCAACAATGAACCATTGTAATTAACTGAAAAAACAAATCGAATCCCCTTTAGAATGTTAGAAAACCGTCTACCCGCCGTCCGGATCTTTTCTCTGAAAATGTGAAAGAAAGTTAATCAAACTTCAGGAAAAAAATCACATTTTGGGTCTAGTTCAAGAAGACTCCAACTCCTTACTTTTTCCAATAATCCGTGGCACGACAATGCACACACACTGCACAAATGATTTTCGTACATTTTTGAAACCATTCCAACAGCATCAATCTATACGAAATTAAACTAAGAGAATCTTTGAATCAATGTGTGATATCGACCAGCTCAAGGGGACTCATTCAGATCCTCTCTTTGATTCCGTCACTTCGTCCTAAACCTACTCTGCCCTTTCAGAACTTAGTCCTAAATCCACAGGTGTAGTAGCTGTTATATTTGCTCTCTCATATTTACAGTATAGCTGGGTTCCTGCTTAAATCAATTCTTGAATGTAAATCATCAAATATTGGGGAGAGGAGGAGTAAAATTTGTTTTAGTTTTGGACAATCACCAAACTTCGTTATTAAAGTTAATGAACCTAATGGAACTCACACGATAAGCGTATTCCGTCAATCACACATTTCGGGACCAAACGCACAAAAAGAAGAATAAATTAATACACCCGCGGCCCCTCTGATGAGAAAAACTCAGCGAATATTTGTTTTCTCGTCTCAGCACGTTTTAGTTAAGAGGGCAGCTCTGAGTTATAAGTGCTGAACTGCCGAGCAAATAATTTGTCGGGCGAAAAACAGTTGTGGAGGCTCTAATGATGTTTTCTTGTCTCTTGAAACTTCTTTTTTAGTGCTTCAGTCATCGCAACTTGTTTCACAGATTTGTCAGAGCAATTTCAGAAGGAAAAGTTCATAATTGAAATTAAAATGCATCCCTCTTAGTTCCAAGGGAAACTCGTCACTGTTGTTTCTCCCGACGGATTCATAATACTCAAATTCATTATTCTTAATTATGTACGGCTCTACATTTATTCTATTGTCATTGACGAGTTGTGCAGTGGATCTTATGGAAGACAGTAATGAATTTCATGAAAAACTTGAGATTGAAGATGACTTCACTGTTTAATCACAGGCTCAGGGCGAATTTTATAAACTTTAATTGAATAATAAACAATAATTAACGAATTAATTACTGCATTATTTTATGAGAAGGTAGATAACCATGAAATAGCTCACGACTCACTTTGCTGAATTAAAAATTTTGAAAAAATTTGAGCTCTACATGGCAATCTTTCGACGAAAATGAGGAAACGTTTACCTTTATAGAAAATACAACTATCATCATGAATTTGACCACAAATAAGGCATTTGGTGATATATTATTAAGTAAACCGTACAAAAATTAAGTTTGTCCTCGTTTCCTCTTCGAATTTCTTCTTGCCAATTTTAAAATTGCCGGCAAAATGAAAACTGAAGGAACGAACTCGGAAGTTTTAATACCCACACTGTTGTTTTACAGGTAACCGATTTTAAAATGAAGAAAAAACATGATATTCTATTGTGTATAATTAGTATACACAGCGTGTTACATTTCGTGACGGTCTCCTGCCAGGAGAAGATTTTACGGACAATTTCTGATCGACAATACCTCCTAGCAATTTTTGTTTAGAAATCCGGTTTTCTTCAATTTCAAGACTTTTCGACCTAACCGCATTAAAACGGCCATATCTCCCACATTTTGAGTCCTTCACACCTGGGAACCGGAGCGAGCAGTCGACATCGTTCGGCGGAGGTGCCGTCCCTGCATTCGGCAGAATGGTGGACATTTTGAACAATATCCAGAGTACAAATGTACAATTTATTACAATGCTTTAATAAAAATTTTTTTTTTTTTTCCAGAAATTTCCGGGAGTTTTTATTCAAAAAATTTTGGTTTTTGGCTTCGTTCATGATTTGAATTTCTTGCTTTGAAAAACTTGTTTCACAGGATAGGGCGATTAGAATTTCATTGCACACAAATATGATCAACTGATCAATCCAAATAGGTATTTTGGGAGAACAACCTCCTTTCTTATCTCCGCCTTTGAAATCGCCCTATTGTGAAACACGCAGATTTTGCCTGTAGAAATTATATTTATAAGATGTGAATAAAAACTTCAAATAATTTTTTTTTGAACCTCAATACCCACCCCACAATAAAAACATCTACAATTTATCAAGTCCTTTGGCACTCGTATTGCGTTTTTAAACGGTAGCCAAAGGTAGACAGATGTAGAGGAACACAAATATCATCAACTGATCAATCCAAATAGGTGTTTTGGATGAGAACCGATTTACGTTGAAATTCAATGATCGCTCTCACCTGTAAAAAAACTCCGTTGCTTAGTAAAAAATCATGAACGCACAATTGGATAAAAAAAAAGAAACTTATTTACCCCAGTAATAATATTGATAATGAACCCCAGTAATAATATTGAATAATAAATTATTATCAGCGTTTTGCATATCAGAATGCTTCAACCCGTGTATCGGATACTGTTCAAGTATTCACATCAGCTATCATCCACATTCACTAAATCGCGCTAACGGACATCACTTTGACGAAAAAATTTGGCACCATAAATAGGGCCATACATCGGGAATGGTTTGACCTACGGACGTGGGGAAGGGCTCATTCGACTCCTCATGGTATGTTCTTCAAATAGGAAAATATTTAGGCCGTTTTAGAAGCAAAATTTTTACAGTCTTAAACAGTTTAAATTACACAAGAATTTCGTCGTCGGACCATTTTTCCTGAAAATTTCATGCTCCAGCCGTTTCGGAGATATCGTGCGTACGGCGTACGGCGGACGGACGGATTTTGTATTGCCGGTTCGGATTCTACACCCATTTTGAAACGTAAACCATGAAATTTTTTGTTAGCAGCGATTTCGATGGTTTTTTTTTACCGGACGAATATGATGAAAAACCGGATCCGTTAAAAACCACGTTTTTCCTACTTGAAAAGCAATTTTCTCCCAGACAACTACACGGAATTTCGAATTCGGTTACATCGCTGGAAAGCCTAGATTTTGGCGCATCTTTTAGCACTACATGCTAAAATTCACATGCCTTATTACAGGGACTCATAAGCGTTTGAAGAAAGTCGAGATCTCCACGATTTGACAATGTGTCCTTTTCAAGCTGATTTTTCACGCGTTTCGCCGGCTCAAAAAGTTGGTTCTCCATAGGGCGATAGGAAATTCCACGCTCTATTCAATAGTGGAATCAGATTTGAAATCGCACGCAAAATGTGGGAGATATGGCCGTTTTAATGCGGTAAGGTAAAAAAAAAAGGGGAAAAACCTTAAAAAAAAAAAAAAAAAACCGGACTGACACGTCATGGGATGATAAAAATCTCTTTACCAAAGACTAGCCTGGTCATTTCTTAACCTCAAGTGCGATAATAAACATATAATTTTGCCAAATGTCATATTATTACTACACGTTTATTACAAGCACATGGCAACAGCGTGGCTGACGACCACAATTTCATTCTACTGTCATAATTTATTGATTCATGCCATGTTCATGAGTATGTTTCGGTTTTATTTGACTAAAGCCTTAGTTCATTGGATGTTTGATTATTACACCAAGTTCACGTTCAACGTCATGAGCCTCATTCAAGACATCTTTTTTCACTTTAAAAACTGCTCTATTTTAACTTCTTTCAATGCTTTCAATAGAGAAAACCACGAGTCCATACATTTTTCAACCACTTGTTACTAATATGTTACTTAGTATAAACTACTAAAATGCATGATATTTTAAAATGTATTGAGTCATTGTAGCATTCTAGAGCTGAAATTTGTTCGAAAATTCGACAACTACAAGTTAGATACAAAGTGGCATTCAGAGGCATTTTATATGAACCCAGTGCCGTTTTTAGGCCAGCCGGTACTTTTATCCCGTGTAACATTCAGAAAATGGGAGCGACGGCAAACAAAACGTTGGTTTTAGTGAAAACGAGCGGAGTATTACCGACAGCGAGATAACGGGCCATTGTTGACTGTTTCCGTTTTCAGAGGTGTTTGAAGAAAACCTCGAAATAATGAAGAGGGCACAACAAAAGCCTATCAGACTACGGCGGAATAGCGATTCGCTGCAACTAGGAAGAAGCTGCATTACCTGATGATGAGTTGATGTTTCAATATCTGTGATTTCTCAAAACAATGATCTAATTTAAAAGTGGTTTGGGATTTGTGAAACTGGGCTCCAGAATGTGGGTTGTACAACGGGGGCTAAAGTCTCTCTGCTTGACCGGGTAGACAGGCGACAAGAGAGAGAGCACAAGAACCAAGGGAGCTGATAGCTTGCCGAAAAATGCGATCTGCAAGTACGAATAGTTCGTTTTTCTATTATACAGATCGCAAGCCCTATTGAACTGGAAATTAACCTTGTGAAACAATTTTGAAAGTATACTTTCTCTTCGTTGTTGACTTAGCAGTGTGGCGCATGTGTGAATTGACTCGAAAAAGTACCGAAACTGGAAATTGGTTCAATATGTATTGAGGAACTGTGCACCGCAGCCGCGCGCTGTATCGCACTCTCGTGGAACAATGGTAAGGACTGAAATTGAGGAGTTACAAATAGATGAGTCGAGGGTTACTGTTAAAAGGAGGCAGACTGATACAAGGAGGTCGTCCTCCTCAGTCCGAAACGATGAAGATGTGGAAAACCAGCGGAACCATGGGCGCCGAATTGATGGACAAAGGTGTTCTGGCTTTCTCAGGTTTTGAGGTATTTTTGAGTGAAACGCTGCGATAATGACTCTCTCATACCTATAATTCAGGGAGAATGCGAATGGGTCTGTTTATTCACTCGGATGAGGGGCAAGTTACAAGTGCCTCAATAGCCTGCGAAAAATACCAGACCAAAATTATGTAGACCCTGAAAATGGGGCGCACATACAAAGCTTCGAACGTACCTGGTTATATCCAAAAGTTAGAATTCTCAAAAAAAAGAAGAACTATTCCCGAAATGCTGCAGTCACACCTCGACTATTATTGTTGGAAGGTGGCCCACAAAAATGATGAAGACATGTTTCCTTCATTCTTGCGAAACCTTAGAACTGTTCATCGGTAATAAGAAGATTACAATGCAAAAGTCGACGTTAACTCCATAACTGCAACATTTTTTAACGTAAGACACACATGTATATGCCTAGGCATCCATAATGCATGCGATTTTTTAACAGGAATAGAAAACATGGGTAAATCGCATATGGAAGCAGCACCGAACCAAGGTTGAGATCAGAGTTTTAGAGCCAAATGATCGAATAACTTCATTTGAAAGTACACTTGCTAATGAATGTTCCAGAGACGATATTCTACGATAATCTGGTTCGTTATTAGATAAGTTTGCATTAGAAGCTGTGAAAAACCTTGGGGATAGTCTCTTTTAAACGAACTTGTAAGTTCGTGTTCTTTTTTATTCGAAAATAGAAGTGTGGAAGGTACCTCGTGTATCGTATCTGTCCAGTAATATGTGAACTCGGGTATCGCAAGGGTCTTATTTTTGCCACTGAGTTCAACCAAATAAGTTTCAAATTCGCTTTTTACCCTTGAACAAACCTGAACTGTAAGACTTGAAACAGTACAAGTATGCCACGTGTAATCAACTGTTCGACTTATATCTGACTCAACGTTTAGTCTCCACAATTAGAGCTATCCAGTTGCTAAACTAGTGAATTTCGTGATCAGATTGTATAAACACCGCCGACTCCTCTGTTGACTTGTCGAGATAATTACATGTCTTCAAATTCTCCGCGCGAAGGTTCTTCGAGATAAGCGAATTATAAGTCACAGCTGACCTGAAAACTATGGTAGTTTGTCCGCACGTGAGTTGCACAAGGTTAACTCGATGTTTGGCCAATTAGAATTGTCTTGAGTTGAAACCACCAGCTGTGAAACCGCCTGCCGCGAAAGAAACAACTTTCAGCCGTGTAGCATGATCTTAAAAGAGAACTTTCGTTTCATTCTTATCAATATTACATTCTTGATAAATTACTTGGTGGAGACAGAAATTGATAACTAACTTTATGAAATCGAAACTTTGCAGAATGATATTTATGTGGTAAGATTTGATTCGGCCAGCAAAATTTAAAACAGAAAAACCAAATGAAAACAAAAAATTACTTACCCATACTTATGGTTTCTTAAATCATTGTCGGACAATTTTTGATCAGATTTAGCGACTTCAAGAACATGGATGATGGTTTTAATTTATTTGCTTCTCCGAAAAAAAGTAATGTACAAAATGCTCCAATACCCTTGAAAATAGAGTTGATCGAGATTCAAGAAAAATAACTCTTGAAATCTAAATTTGAAGAAGTGGAGTTGTGCGACTTTTACAAGAAATACCTCGAGGGAGACCACTTTCCGCAGCTTGGAAATTTAGCAAAAAGATTGCTTTGAGCGTTTGGTAGCAGTTACTTATAAATGCGAGTTCTTTTCATTGATGAAAGTTAATAATTGAAACATCGCACAAGGCTGCTGACGATAATTTGCAAAAGTCTTTGTATCAGTGGAATTAATCCAAACATAGATGTATCAGTTTCCCAAATTCGAGCTCGTTGATTTCGGTGTAACTAATAAACTTTCGTAGTTTGTATCAATTCAAATTTTTATTGGTTTAACTACAATGCTGTGCCAATGTGTTTAATTTCGTTGTATTTTATTATATTGTATTACAATAACAGTGTCATACTATTTGATGTCTACATCTGTCGTTAAAAATTGAGAACTCTACTTTTAAATGCACACAAAAGTTTATCCCCCAACATGTCAAAAGTTGGCCATACCTGTTTTAAATGAATGTTCAAATTTTCGTACTTTATTTGCAACTTTCAGTTAACAATTTCCGAAAATTTTCTTCGTGGGAATCCGTTTTGAGGCGTTTTGACGAGGTTTTAGGATGTTAAAATTATTTACAGATTACAGATCGATTACTGTTTTTTGAAACACACATATATACGTATTATATATAATATAAATACTTTCATCATTATCATACATTAAATAATGTGAGGTATTACAAAATAAAAACAACCAACAGCCAGGAAAACTCAAGGCTCAGGTTCATTGAACGGGGAAGGCCCCCTCCCTCTCCTGTTCAGTCGCGGGACGAGGAGGGGAACCCTATTTAAGCTTTGAGCACTAAGCTAAGGGTACTAATCGCTCTACCGACGCCTTTCGGAGTAGCCTGGTCTTGCTCAAACACTCACACCAGGTCCGTCTAACGAAAGACGTTAGGCCCTGCTGAAAACAAGTACGTCAGATACGTCAAGACATAAAAGCAAATGTTCACAAAAAAATCTCCCCAAATTCGGTCCTACTAGTCTAGGCACTAAAATACTGTAACTTCGTTTACGAGCCTAAGAAACTCGTAAGAAATACAATCAATCTCGCTAGGATTGCGATTAAAAATTTGAAAACCAGCAATTTATGGAAAAATTAGTTAAAAATTTTGGTCACAAACCATTGTATAACCTCAAAATAAGATAGAACATATTGGTAAGTAATGCATGGAATACTGGGATTTCTCAATGTGAGGTTTTTCTTTGATCACTCGTATAAACATAATTAAATGTGAGAGAGCAGAAACCACCTAAACGCCAAAACATAAATTTTTCAGGTGACCTAAAAAACCTCTCCACCGTACCACCATTTCTTGAGGAAAATTGAAAAAATTCTGGCCGTTTTTCGCTCATTTTCAAACAAAAAAACAAAGAAGACCCTCTTCATGTTAATTCAATCGTTATATAATTTTCAAAAAAAAAAAAAAAGTGTACGTATATTATTCTTTTAAACTATTTTCTAGGTAGTGAAATTTCAGTGAGAAGAATCAGCTAAATTCATATGGAATCAATGTAAAAACTCTTTAAGATTTTTGAAAAACGTCAGTAGAACTTTATCCATGAACAACAACGTGCGAAAAATGTCGGTTAATTGTGAAAGAAAGTTTTAAGATGACAAATTTAAATGGATTTTCGCATTAATGTTACCGTTGAAGGTAATGGGAGATAGTGGCCCAGAAACTTCGAATACATTGGTTTGCCATTTTGTTTCAAGCATTTGTTCATGTCTTCCATTTTTTAAAGGAGTTTTTATCAGCTCTCACCGAATTCTTTCAATGCCATTTCCCCCCTTTTGGCGAGGTTTCCACCGTGAAATCATGACTCTATTTTGAAAAAAAGTGTCGTTTATCGTTTCTGCTCTCAGAGAGTCATTTATAAACCCTGAACATTTTTTAGTTCTAGTTTCGTCAGCAACAGAAGTAGGTGATTTCTTCCTCTCCACTTGGGTAATCGTGAGTCCAGCTGATGTTACCTGCTTATGAAGTTTATCAGTACAAAATTCAACTCTTGATGATTCCTGACGATCACAACAGAACATAATGATGTTGAAATATGTTTTTTACCCCTATTTCCATGGATTCTGGAAGGAGCCTCCGAAATTGTTTACAGGGATTGCTTTGAACTTATCATAATTAATACAAAATAATAGAAAACACTTTTCCATGTTTGAGACGGAATTCAAAAACTCTTAAAACGCCATGAAAAATGTTTGAAAAAAAAAAAAAAAAAATGCCGGTTATGAAGATATAGTAAATAAATGTTAGTGCGTAAAAATGAAAATGAAAAAAAGGTCAAAATGCTTTTTAAAATTTTTCATGATGAAGAGAAATTTAATTTTCGGGTAACCGTATTTATAATCTTGCTTATCGTAGCCTGTCGACTAAGTATCACCTTCTCATATCAATCGCTTCTTATTTCACAACGTTGATATAATTACCGAAATAATTCTTACTCGCCTTTCAAGACCACGATACCCACAATATGGAGCAATGTTAAGAGTCTACGTAATTAGAGCGAAAAGCGCTACCTCGTTGAATAGTTGGCCCACAACGTGGGAATTTTTTCGATGCCTTTGCAATATCGCTTTCTGTTCTCCACTGCTTTTATTTTCGGCAAGATCTTCATTCCAAATCGAACGAAGGCAGTCAGCATTCTCGACTCCACCGCACCCCCATAAAACGAAGTTATCTTCTCGCCTTCCTGATATCTCTCACGGTCATCGGATCGGAATGCAAATTCCACGGTCGACATTGGATTCCTTTTATTTTTATTTTCTACTCGTCTCTTTAAAAAGTGGACTTTTTAAACTCCAGAGAAGCTATGCATAATAATCGTGAATATCAATTGCTGTAGTGGAACATCAACTTTGACAAGTGGACGAGGAAAAATGTTATGTAATTCCGTTGATCGATTGAACGACTTTGTTTGTGCTGAATACACCAAAATGAGGAGCTTCCTTAAAACCCCACATAGACGCAGAATTAGTGGATGTTCATTCCCACGGTTCGACAACAACCATGTTCCATTTTCAACTTTAACTTTTGCTCTTGGGTGGATCCATGTTCCCTAATTATTTTTTTCGCTGAGAGTTGTTGAAATTGTTCAGAACTTGAAATAGTTAGATGAATGTCACCCTCACTAATTGCGAACAATAACCACTCAAACTGGTATTTCCTTAATAATGCGGGCAAGCTCATATACCGAACAGAACAAAGTATATGAATAGAAAAGTACAAAGTAATAAAGTGAACTGTGAAAATGAATGGAGAAAAATACAATTAAACTATCAACTGATTCGGGGAGTAAATATTGTCATAAGATGCAACTTTTACGAACTACTAAGAATGGAAGAATGCGAATAGAATTAAAGAATCGAAGAAAAAGTATATAGATGAGGATTGGTTACTTAGGAGGTAACTGAGGTTGTAACTGATTTGTGAGGTGACAATTTGTGAATGAAACCTCTGATGGTTTGTGTGCTGGAGCTGTTTGAGGAACATCAAGATTCACCTTGCTCCGGAGCAAGGAGTTTATAAAGAAATAAACCGATTTTCCCATCACTCGGAGAATTTCTAAGCGCCAATTTCGGAACACCTGCCTCAAACACCCTTGAAGGTAGCAAGATTTGGTCAAGCTGATTGAGTTACAGAGAACACAGGAATTTAACTAGGGAAGATTTTGATTAGGGAATGATGTTCTAAAACGTCGGTACTTTGTGTAAATAAAATAATTTAATACAAGAATGAATAAGATAATAATGTAAACATACAGATAGCAAGTGATATACTCTGATAGACGTGTCATTTGTTTGATCCGCCTCGTTTCGCTTTCTTTGTATTTTGACTCAATCCGAGTTGCCCAAAATCAGTTTTTTATTTCATTATTGTTTTTTTTTCTTTGGTAATTTTTTTAGAAATGTTGTAACATTTAGAAAATGCTTCAAAACATTTGGGACAAAAAACAAAATTTTGTTGTTTATTTACTGAAATTCTATTTTTAAGCGTAGTTTCAATGTACACATTTTCGTACCATATCAACACTTTCTCTAATTCGTTGTTGTAACAATCTGTCGGTAAGTAGAACAATCCTGTTTGAGGTCCACTTTACTATTTTACAGCTTTCTTGATGATTTCTTCTATAGTAAACCGCTTGCCCGCTAGGTGACTCTTCGTTTGATTGCTTACCTCCCCGGAGAAACGACCATTACCGTAAATTCTTTTTGCGTGGTTTTGAAAGAACTTCAATTAGCGATCCAGTGCAAACTCCGAGGGTTGTCGTCGCGCAGTATTCCTCTTCCACGGCAACGACCTGCTGGAATCATTCAAGATCTACTAGAGTGGTTGGGACGTTATTTGGTCATGACCCATATTCCTCCAATCTAGCACCAAGTGATTTTCACCTCTTTTCTCGTCTCAAAGGGCATCCAGGGAGAAAAAGCCTTGCTTACTACTAAGGACAAATTTACTTTTAGTTGCAACACACCAAAGCGTTATCTAATAGGTCGATTTTCTCAAACCCTTCAACTGTGGTTTATTCTCTTCAAATTCATTCGAGTCAAATACAAGCCGTCTCAGCTGATTTGGGGTCGGACGAAATGGCAAATTGAAACTGCGGGCCACTGGCTCAGCAGATACTTGCTGGAAGAAATTCAGCAGTCAAACGAGGTCTTGTCACAGAGTGTGTTTTGAAAGTGTAAGATGCTACATCAGGGAATGTCGTGTTGATTCACTTACTGAAACAACCAGCTTTCCATTTCCTGTTTGAGCTCATCGTTAGATACTTTTTTACCAGTTTTCTGAGGTCCCCCTCTACAGCAAACCGCTTACCCGCTTGATGATTCTCCTTTTGATGCAATACCTCCCTAGAGGAACGACCACTACCGTAGCTCAATATTGTGAGGTTTTGGTGAGTTATGGAGCAACGTTTTGCTCTTCCACGACCAAGATCTACTACAGTCGTTCGGTTGGGACGTTTTTTGGTCATCCTGCATAGTCCACCGATCTTGCATCAAGCGATTTTTACCTTTTTCCTCAAAGAGCATCTAGGAGGCGAACGCAGTAAATGGCAACTTTTGTTTGGAGGACGCATGATTTTTCAACCGCCACAACAAATGTATAACTTCCTCACCCTCAGTAGCAAGGGTGAAAAAAAAGAAAAGAATTGGAGAGGACAGTACAATAAATTCTAAATTAGCTCCCACTTTAGTTGACAACTACACATCACCATTTGTCTGTAACAGTAGAGCGGGGGAGGGGAGCCCTTAATTGGCCGCCCTCCGAGATCTCGTTATCTTCCCTTCCGGGGAAGCGCCCTGGGGTGCTGGAGGGTTCTCTGCTGCGAGGTAGGTGTGCCAGGGAGGGAAAGTGAGTCGAAGGGAGGGAAATGGCGGCAGGGGAGGGGGTAACTGGGTCTCCCTCCTTTCGCCTCTTTTGAAATTACCTCATTTCCTTTGTTTTCATGGAATAAAGTCGCTTCTGTGCTCGCACGCGTACGTCTAATCTGTCATCTCCGGAGGGCAGTGAAACGGACGTGCTGTTATAACAATATCGAAGAGACGTAACGCTAAAAGGAGTCAACGTTCAGGGGCTAAAAAGATTACTGATTTCACTATTTAATGGGGAGGCATTTTTTTGTTTATAGAGGGCTCTGACTGACCAGGCCTTTGCACCGTCTAATCGGCACCGAGCAAGTTCACAATTTAAATGGACCAAATCATATAAGTTTAAAAAAAATAAGTTCCTCCATTGCTCACCATATCCAGGGTTTGAATTTCAGTTCTGATTCTTCAGGGTTCAGTTGATTGGTATGGGTGATCTTTGTGATTCTCACTCTAATCGAAGTCTTGTGCACTTATGTAAAACTGGAGGCAACTTTCTGCGGGCTTTGCCGTTGTTTTTGGACAAAAATTCGCAATGCAAACGGATTCGGCAAAGAAAAAGAGATTTCTCCATTACTCAGCATATCTTGGGTTTGAATTTGAGTTTCGAAATGTAAGGGTTTTGTAGATTGGTACGGGTGATCTTCGCAATCCTCACTCTTCTCGATGTGCGGTTTTATCATTGCAGAACAGGGTGCCACCTCCTGCAGGCTTTACCATTGCCCTCTGCCGTTAAAAAAGGGTTAAACATTAGGTTTTAATTGATTTTGCGAGCTGGAATGTGTTCAACAGATAATTTCACAAAGGGTTGCACCTTGAAATGCAAACCACTCTAAGATAAATTTTCTAAGATTTTAATAAATCCTACTAGATCCACAAGTCTGGGGTTCCGGAATGAATGGGCTAAATAATTTCTGGGGTACTGGATCAAATGATATCTTTCTGGGGCGTTCTTCGCACAATTTCAACAGATGGGTCTCATTTCCCTTAGCTCCATGGATTGCTGAAAATTTTTTTTTAGCTACGCAATCGAAGCAACTCATATTTTACGAATATCTAAGCTAATTGCAAATTCATATGTCTTACAAGAAACCGTCGAGTTTCCTGTTATATAAACGAAGGGTACCATAATAGCCCGAAGATACGATCGATTCTCCAAGTGTCATTAAGCTGACGATTTTGAAGGAAAAAAGGTATGATAACCAAAATCAGGGTCACCCGTCCCATAGATTCACCTCTGACTTTAATTTAGAAAAAAATAATTCAGTTGATCGGAACGATGCTGATTTATGATGTACGGCAGTTGAAACCCGCTGAATGATCTATATTGTTCCGATTGAAGTCTACTAAAGTAGTTTCAAGAAAAGGGAAAGAGGAAACCATGGATGTTGTGATAAATATGGATAATGCCCCTTCCCGTTTCTTAAAACTGCCAAGCCTGAGCGTACACCTGAAGCTTTTCGTCTTCAGGAATGTCCTCAGGGTGTTAAAGGCTTACCGACTCAACCCTTGGAAGGGGCAGCATCTGGTTATATGTTAGCAGAGCGTGGTTACGAACCACTCACCCTCTAATATTGGCTGTCCTGACGCATCGGTCCCTCGCAATGGCCTCAAAAATGACAAACGAACCATACCTTTTAAATATTACTTCTAGAAAGTTATATATTCACCCTCACTCCGCCTATACTTACCCTCTCCCTCCCCCATTCCAACACCCATTTACCGATTTTTTGAAATCCCCATGGATGCGATGGGTATTGATAGTTTCCCTTCCCGTTTCTTGAAGCCTGCTACGCCCTGACGGTTTTTTAAAGGGGTAATACTTGAAAAAGTACAGTAAAGATAGTTAGGGTGATTTGTTACCAGGCTCTGCTACCATATAACAAATAGGTGAGTCGTTACTTCTTCCATGGGTTTTTCTGCAATATCCACAGAATACTTCTGAAGCTGAAAAGCTCCACTAGTGAAATCCATAAACCAAAAGGGGAACTCCTCTCCTTCATAACTACCAGGTCAAAATCACCGAACTGCCCTTTTCCATCTTTCTTGTTATTGGTCAAGAAGAAACCATAAACGCGTAGCGTTAGAATCCACACGAGTGGAAACCGCCGAATAAAACTGTTAGCAAACCTTTTCGCCGCAAGAGTCCGATTTTTAACCAGTTCCGCGGTGAAGCTGCCACACGCTCACCGGTTCGAAACAACGGACAATCGAAACGAAGGGGTTTTGACGCAGGAGAAAAAATAACCGACGTTGACTCAATATTATTGAGAATTCGGTCGGGTTTTTTAGAAAGAGCAAGTTTCGTCGGAGGGAGCCGAAAACAACACAGATGGTTTCCACGGTACCACCTCGCTTTTTTTCGCTCCTGCGTTTAAAAGGATTACGGGGACCTGTGGGATTATTCCGGCTGAGAAATAAACCTGCAACCTACGACACGCTCCTCTCATTGTTTGGTTTTTACGGGTCAGATACCGCGGGCGACCCGGTGGAAAACAGTTTCGAACGACGAACACTTTGCTGTGCAAGAGCGAGTAAATTGGACGTTGGTTGAAATGCAGTTTGGCATGCAACGTAATGCATTGTTTTTTTCCTAAATGAATAGCTACTTAAAGGCTGATAATGCCTGATTGAATGGTGTCTCTTTGCTTTTACATATTTACTCCGTTCTTTCATTATTCGTTGTACATTTGTTTTGAATGTACCGACTTTAAAGCTGGGAAGGACAAGAATCATGATGGAGCGCTCATCAGTATTCAGACAATGATGCCACGTTCCGCCCATGTTGGATTCTGCGTGGTGGCATTAGCAAGCTTATGGAAAAGACTTAGTAGTCAAACTGGACGCTACACAAGTCACTGATCCAAGGATAGTCTAAACCAATTACATAAAAATTTCTGCCACAAGGACCTAATTACTGCTAATTACCGATCTCCACACCTTGTAATTGATTTCTAGATGTCCAGAGACAGTTGGATGACTTCGTCGGTAACATAACTCCATGAACACCAGAACACGAACCCTTACTAGTCCTTTTGATCATATACCTCTAATCATTTTGCTACTCTTGAATTCCTTATCCTTTAACATGCTACTACGGTCTAATTTCTTCTTTATAGGTTTATGAGGATAGAAAATGGCCCCTGTGTTCAATCGGCTGATCAGCAGCACTTTAATCAGATTTTTATCCTTTTAAAATTTCATGCGTTAATAGGATATGAAAATAGCCTTTGGTGATCGGGAGTGACCTGTCTTATGGCATTTTTAATTCGATTTTCGGATTTTACATACACATCTCAAAACATTTGTTTTTCCTTGTTCAATTACAAAGGTTTTTATTAAAAATAAAAACCAAAAGTGACCAACTGTAGTTTATAATCATCATTCTATTTTGCTTCACAATTTTGGTTCTTTTGACCGTATTCCTAAAACAGGTGCAAACAATGGTAATCCAGCTGATGTTAATGCTATATCAGATTGACATAAACAATTTACTCAATCATTGTACAATTGCTTTCAAGCAAATGAATACTATTTCTAAAATGAATATTTCTATTTTTCAGGTGGTTGGAACAGTCTGAACCAAATACAGGTAAACGTATTTGACTTCAATTCTACGTTTACTTTTACTACTTATTCCAGCAGAAGCTATTATTTCAGCTGATGGTCCATTTGGTTTATCATTTTCAATAACTAACTTTGTAATAGATTAAAAAATAGATTGAAAAGGTGATTAATTATCCAATTAACGTTTCAAGAATCTGAACATCGAAAAAAAATTCGTAGTCTACCGTCCAGAGGCTTTATCTGAAACTACTTGACCGAACCTAATGGAACTTACAAATAAAAACGCTGCAAATTCTTTCACTAGGGTTTATTATTCAATGATTCATGATTTGAATTTCTACTAAGCTTTGGAGTGTTTCACAGGTGATAGAGCGATTATTGCATTTCAGGAGATATGCATAGAGCACGTAAATCTGTTCTCAACCGAAATACCTATTTGGATTGATCAGTTCATCATATTTGTGTGCCTCCTGAAATGCAATAATCACTCTATGTTTGTGAAACACGCTACTTCCAAAGCTTAGTAGAAATTCAAATCATGAATCATTGAATAATAAACCCCAGTCAATTTTTTCAATCGATTACAATGGAAGAATAATCCATGAAAATTTTAAATTTCGTAAGACGGAGCATGCATGTAGTGAATGTGGATGCAAATGTTGGCACTATAAATCGGGCCATACATCCGGAATGGTTTGACCTACGGACCTGGGGAGGGGCTCATTCGATTCCTCGTGGAAAGTTCTTAAAAAAAAGTCCAAATTTAGGCCGCCTTGACTTTTTTTGAGGTTCTTAGGGATGTTACAAAACTTTGACAACCCTTATAGGGCACTTTAAATTAAGCGAGAGAGCTGGCTCAAGAATTGGGGCGTCGCCGGACCAACATTGATTTTTCCTGAAAATTTCAGCTTTTTTGCTCCAGCCGTTTGGGAGAAATCGTGCATATGGCGTACGGCGGACGGATGGAAAAATTCCTATTGCAGATTCGGATTCTACACCCTTTGAAACGAAAACCATGAAATTTTCAGGGGGGTTAGACTTTTTTTTTTCAAGAGCGATTAAAATGGTTTATTATTGAATAATAAACCAAAATCACATTTGGGGTCCTGCTGGGATTGAGCTCTCGGCATGGCTCTCATCCGGATCACCAAAAATGTCATATTATCAAGGATGTTGCATTCTTAATGCGTTTGAACTCAAAGAAGTTGAAAACAAAAAGGAAGAAACAGTAAAGGTACATGTAGCTAATTTATAAATACCAGGATACAAAATGACAGTACATGTAAGTTTTCAAAAGAAATACGGAAAGAATCGGGAGATGCATGTTGCTGCCGGCAGCGCGTCGGACTACCGAGTACGTTGGATTAAAAAGTGTCGGATTATTGAGGGACAGCTGTATGCTACATTTTAGGGATGGGTGGTTCGCTTTTCAATATGACAGAGCTTAAAAGTAATTAAATTTGACAGCAATTCAAGGCGAAAAGTATAATCGTTCATCTGTGTCTTTCACGTTCGCTTCTAATTATAGACAGTGTAAGAGCTAAACTGAGCTGCGGGCTGGCCTTCTTTTGTGGAGCGGGCCACGAAGCTTTTTCTCATGAGTAACTAATTATCACAGATTAGTCTCCGTTGTTTGTAACTAGCACCTTGTTCGAAGGTGGAAAACATAGTTTTGGCGAATCCCCCGCGCGATGGAGTCCTTACATCATCGACTGCTATCGCTTGGAATAGGGGAGCTGTGAAGCTCAAGTTACTTCGATAACAGTTCATTAAACTTGCTCCGGACGTCAGTTAGTTAAGGTGCCTTGTTAAACCAATTATCAGGACCTCCGTTGGGACGGCTGGAAGCTGTTGGGCCTACTCCCGGAGCTTTGTTCCATGTTCACTTCGTTGGCCTGCAAACTCTAAACAGAGTTTAGATAGGTAGGTGTTCCTCTTTAACGGAAAATATGGTTTCAATAGGTAGGTTTAGATAGGTAGGTGTTCCTCTTTAACGGAAAATATGGTTTCAATAAGTACTTGGCGTACATTATCCTAAAATTCGACCACATTCGGTTGTATCAATGTATTATTTCAATTTATAACTACGTAACTCGCTGATTACCGTCTCTTCGATTCCGTGGCTTTTTAATCCATAATTTCACAGAAAACAAATGTTAATTAAATTGCCAACTACTAAGAAATAAACAATGTTTTTCGTAAATAAAATCCGTTTTCTTGAAGGAAATGGGTTTTAATTACCTAGTAAAATGTGTTTTAATTACTAACATGGGTTCTTACATGTACTTACTGCATCAAGCCCTCCTCTCTTCAGATCTTCTCTGGCGCAGTCGTTTCCCACAGCATTCCCACTCCCTATCTTATTTGGCTTGAGAAGGAATGTCCTCACTCAGGCGGAGAAAGAGCTTTTAGAGGGCAGGTGCAAATTCTCTGCCTTTGGGCTTGTCACCTGAATAGGTGTATTAAATTGCATCCGTTTTTAGTTTAAATAATGAACCTTTTTGATCGTTTAAGAAAAAAAATGTCTAACCCCCTCAAACATCGTTGGTGGCCCTACACTGTTTGAAGCTTTTTCCCAAAACTAGTTCCCAATCCGAGACGATCCAATAATCTCGGCATCTTTATCGATCAACCCTAACGGAATTATCCTCAATTATCTAAGGAATAATCTATCAAAAACACAACCGAAACCTCAAAAACATTAGACGGAAGAGGGTAGTTTTTTGTTTGATTCCGATACAAATTAGATCAAATGAGATCAAGGCAAGTCATTTGAAAAACCGCTACAGAGCGGGGCTAAAAGGATGGACTGCGTAGGTGGGATAGAGCCCAAGTATTTTCATCTTGAGTGGAATTACAAGATACGGAGGGTGAAGGTGCCGAATTCAGGTAATGTTCCATAGTAGGTATACTTGGATCTGTGATTTTCATAGAAGAGCTATCTAATAAAGGAATATTAAACCTCAATGTGATAATTTTCAGCGTTTTCCAACTATCAGACTCGCGTTTTATTCAACGACTACACTCAATATTACCATCGAATAATCGCAATCAAGCCTGGCAAGGCTGATAAATATCAAGTTATACCATGCCAATACCGTTGGGCCTCCCTCAATATCCTTTGAAATGTGTTAATGGGATGGGGACAGAGGCCTCACGATTTTGCTATCATTTCAGATGACCTAACATGAGTCTAGTGCAAAAAGTAGCTATTGCTTGCGTAATCATTTGAATGCTAATTTTATTGTTAACTCGGTGTACGTTAGCATAGAACCGTCCATTTGATGTGAAGAATATAGGTAAGTGATATTAACTGCTATTTTCTGTGAGATATGTTCCGATAATGACACCTGTCTCGACAGTGAGTGACTCATCCGTGCATTTCTTGATGCCGTAGCGTACACTACTTCCAATGTTTCTTTAGTATACGATAACGAGACACCTGATACCAACCGTGAAGTCAACTTTGAGGAAAGAATTGAGTAGATCGGTCTGGCAGTAAAAATACGGATCTTATATTTTAAATGCCGTAATTCAAGGTAATTTGAAAGCAGAAAGGGCAGAAGCTATACCAAATAGTATAGAACTTTTCTTATTCCTCTTTAAATAATAGTCAACCGACGTGAGTATTCAAGGATAAACATAAAAGAGATGGTAGACAGAAATATAGGGGAGTACGAATAATTATTGTTTTCTCTGGGCTATATAAGAACACCTCTTACCTCGAAGGATGTCGGGACGTTTAGCTCGGCGTCTGATTCCTATGATTGCTCCAGAACTGTCACACATTTCATCATGTTTCAGAGTTGATTCTAATGAAAAACTCGCCCCTTCGGGCCTCGCCAGGGGGCAAGCCCAAATTCAAGAAACAACTTATTATTATTAGAAACAACCCTTACCAGCTTGATGACTAGCTTACTTCACCAGCTTCATTGATCAGCACAGTGATCGGAGTAGACGTCAAACTGTTGTGGGTTTACGCACATGTGGGGATTAGTGGAATCGAAATAGCAGATAGAATGACCTGGCGTGGAGCTGTGGAAGGTCAGAGGATTCATGAACGTCGAGGTCCCTACCATCCTTGATCATAATAGGGTAGAATGGCAGAACACGTGTAGTACTACTGAGGAAGGTTCATTTTACAAGACAGTACAACTCGTACAACCTCGTTAACCCTGGTACATTCGACGGAAATCACCTAAAGACTTCGGGAGAACGATTTGCAGATTGAAAGTAAACCACGCGATATGCAACAAGTACCTGTTTTTTTAAATCGGGAAAACGAAGTAGGCAGAATGCAGCAATTGCAGAAATCCGAATGGGTCACTCTCCAAAGTAGCGATTTGTAAGGGAACTTACCCGGAAGACACATAATTATTCCTATAAACGGGAGTAGCGCAGGGACCAAGGCGCAAGGTCCTGGCCCTTCTTCCTCGATACGACCAGGTATAAATACAAAGACACCAAGCCGGGACTTCACTTGGTCAGTGAGCTCTCTCCTAAGATGAAAACTTGGCCTGATTACTGCTGAAAACCCCAAATAACCCCCTCTTGCGAGAGTAGGTTATAGTAGGTGTGTACGTAACACCATCACCCGTAACTTAACTTCTATCCTTTCTGTCAGTTTGAGCCTTCTGGAATCATCGGTTTACACCACGGAAACTTTCTGCATACTCCTTGACAACACCAACTGATCCGATAACCAGAACTTTGCTTAAAAACCTCTTCCTTCATCTTCCTTCAAAAGAGAAAGTAAAATTAGTAGAGGAACCAAGGTAACTAGTTCCCTACACGATTAATCCATTTAATTATATCACTTTATATCAGCGAAAAATTCTCTAACATGTTCTTATCATGTATAATCACCGCGTCATAACAAAATATCGCACAGGTTACACGATCTTTAGTTCCGTATCATCGACTAGGAAAAATTCCGTGAAACGATTCAGTCCCGAGTTACAGTTCCCGAAAAACGTAACACATTTCGCCACATAGGTCAAAAGCATGTTCCAAACTAAAGCAATAGAAAAAGAAGACAGAGAAAATGCACTCGTTCTACTAGATTCATTCATATCAAGTAACTCTCCACATTATTAACGGCTTCTGTAGCTTAACATTGTAATATTAACCTGACTCCAGTAACGACGGTGATTTTCAACCACAATTTTTACTATTCATCTATTACGACCCTTTCTTCTATGCCGGATCAAGAACTACTTCATAGTAAATTCATTGATCCCACTGCTGTTTTTAAGGTGAAACACTAAAACCTGGATTAACTCCTCCTTAATCCTGTTTGATGGAACAAACACTAATTACATTACCATTTTACTTATTTTCGTTCATCCATGTACAATTTTGCCATGCATGTCACATTGAGCCGTAAAATATTTGACATACGAGTAGATGATGTGGGAAAGGTCAGTTGCAAATTCATATCATAAAGCAAATCGAGCGAGCTTGGGCTTGTAAAATATTGCTGTAAATATCAGCCCAACGTTGAAAGTCACACGAAGCTAATCAATTCTCAAATGAGAACCCACGTTCTGTCTCTAGAGAATTGATCACTATCAGTTTTTTAATAGGTGAAAACGGATCCCAACTCGTTCACACGTGTAGAGAGAAGAAAGAAATTTCAGCTGGTATCCCCAACATTAACAAATAATATCTCCAACTGGTTGCGCAACTTGAAGTTTCAAGACGTGATGCGAACGAGTTTCGTTGGAGACCGGGACAGAAAAGCCGTTTAATTCGGTCTGGGGAGAAGTTGTGGTGACTTTCTCGTCTGCTTTAAAAGTGGATGGCGTAGCTGGTGGTCGGTCTACTTAATTATTGAACGGTAGAATCAAAAGCACCAACATCAGCCTGACGTTCGTTACGCGTTTGAGGTTTGGCGGATAAACATCATCTAACTTTAATTTAAACGTGAGTTGCGGCAACTTTAAACCTTGCTGAATAAGGTCTTCTCCAGCTTCCGTCATGTCTGCCTTCGTTCTGCCTCATCTGTAATGTGAAATATAATTGAGCTCATAGTCGTTTAGTATCCGTTAATAAGTTCAATATCTGAGTTTAATTGCAATCGACAACGATCAATCACTATCATCCCCTCCATTCAAGCGTTGATTCTAATCAGACTACATTGAAACAGAGTTCTCAATTCAACATGCAATTTTAATTTAAAAAGGTTTCTACCCATAACTCCGAGTATTCATTATAAATATTCCATGCTCCTTGTAACGTTATGAAATTACGGATATTTTCATCTACTTCATTGATGTCTGCGAGTATGTATGTAAGTGAATGATGATTGTTAAGGTGAACCCAAGGAAGATATAAACGGATACGCAGTTAACTGATGGAGGCTATATTTCAAAATTTTAAATCAATGCGTACATCCTCAATCAACGAGTTTGGAAATACATAATTCAATTAGTATTCGTCGATACAGTGAACCAATCAAATAAATACAGGTGTTGTTGAATAAAACCTTAAGGCGCTTCTGCCAAAGTTGCGGTTTTGCGGGTAGCCAACAATATCACAAAATATGCTGCTTTGTCACTACTTAGCTAGGAAAATGAAGTCACTTTGATAACTATGATGTGAAGTCAGTCAAGTTAACAAGGGTGTAAGACCCGGCTAAAATGAAGAAGAGAACTGACTCCAGACTCTGTTAAACGAAAACGGGAAAATTTTGTTTGGAGGGGAAGTGAAGAAAATTTAGAGTGAGGAATCGCGGGGAGCAGAGAGAGGGGGATAGTAGAAACCAATCAGGGACGGGGTTACAACTACCCCGGGAAACTCCAGGGTGCTAGGGGGAGACTATGGGTGACTGACCGTTTGCCAGAAAAAAGTATGGCTTGGGAAAAACCAACGGCACAAAGCAGCTTGGGGAATTTGGAGTCTATTAAAGGCTTTAAATATTTTCACATGGGAACGGGATTAACGGTCAATGAGGTACCAATAGCGGCGAGTATGGTCCCGTTACCTGCGGGCCTTGAATACGAGTCAAGTGCGGTTGTCAAACTATGATTGGCTTACAAAGTTTGTAAATAAGACACAAAAGTCCAGAAGTTGCGGACAATAACAGAAATAACAACGTATTGTTGTAGCGATTGGTTCGATCAATTAACAAGGAATTTCGACGAATGTCCAACTTGTTTGGTTCGATGAACTGGCCGGAGCCGTTTTCCTGAAAGGAAGCTCGTTATCGCTTTTGCTGACGGAAAAACGTGTGGGAGTCGAGTTGCACAAGAGTTTCCGTCCTTGGAGCGTATCATAATTCCACTGGTTGTCGTTCGGTCACTTTGCCGTGAGTAATTTGCTGTGGACGGTTTTACCGGAGGTGTTTTGTTTTGAACTACGCAAATCCATTAGATGGGTGATAGAACTTGGACTGAACTTCACCAATAGACAATACGAACCTCAAAAAGTAGTACGAAAAAAAAACGACTATTAAAGAGTTGTAACTAGTTGAGTATAATAAAACCTAAGCACTTATTTCGAAGACTGTAGTAAAAAAACAGGAATGTTATCCACCAAATCGCAGGTTATTGAAGGAAAAGGCACTCCATCGATGTTTGAGCCTCAAGTACAGAAATTCAAAATTATGTACTTGTATTTCCACAGGTAAGTACGACAATTCGTACTTATTCTTGACAGATCTACATTCAAGTACAAGCACTTTCACTTCTATTACAAGATCTATCGAAAATTTTTTGAGTGGCACATCATAATGCTTCTTGTGGATCGACCCAAAAACAGATATCACTTGCAGTGCTTAGGCACATTTATTATGTACAAGAATGAATAGTTACTTAACGAGCACAAGTACTTGTACAATTTCCAGTACCTGTCTCTCTAGTTTTAGGTGCAATGAGTACTTGCACTTATTTGTCCAGTAGGTACTTGTTTATACTTAGCACTTGTAAGTACCATTTTCGCTATTTACCTTAGTGGAGGGTTCAAACGGAACTGAACGAGTTATAGCAATAAAATAGATAAGGATTCACCATTACCACAATAAATTCCAAGTAAAATCTTGTTTTCATTTTATCGTTTGAAATATTGTTAGTATTATCTCTGATAATTTCCCCAAAAACCTAATTTACTATTTCAATAATACTATTTCAAAAATAGAAAAAAATGGTGAAATTGAATAAGATTTTCTATGGATTTTCTTCTATCTAATATATGTTTGAGATGAAATCATTATAGAATTAGGGTTATATAGGAAACCGAAAATATGGAGTGACACCTAGGGAACGACTGATATAACAACTTGCCTCTTGAGGGAGAAAAGCTAGTGGTGGAGCGATGAACTGGATTCGGTTAGAACAATAAAACCAGGGAATAAGTATCTTCAATAGTTTTCGGAGAGAAAGCAAAATTCAGACCTTTAGTGGCAAGATTTTGAGAATTTGGGCTAGATTGTTTCGTTTTAGATAAGGGTCTCAATTTTTGTTGAAGATGTAATACAAAATCCGAAACCCGGTGAAGATACATCTTTGTTGGGGTGAACGAATTTTTAAAATCAGTCAAATGGTTTTTGAGTTTCATCGTAACAAACAAAGGTTTATCACTTCTATACTAGATAATTCTATGTACGTCGCTGATCTATGTTTATTAGGTGTTCTCTTTGGTACATTATCCAAACTCGGGCTTAAATTTGGAATGGTCAACAAAGTTGAATAAGAGTAGGCATTTTGATTTGGCGGGAGACAATTGTTTCATCTCTTGAAAAGGAAAACCAAACTTCCGCTACAAAGATAAGCCATAGATCAAACGTGGAGTAAACTAATCAGTAAAAAAAAAAAAAAAATAAAAATAAAATAAAAATAAAAATAAATAAAAATCAGGCCTTTTACAATGAACTTTTACATCGTACGATGTTGATGAATTTCAAATGGTTAAGTATACACAAAAAGTGATTTCCCTACTATCCGCGGAGTTTAACCGAGATCGAAAGAATTAAATGAAGTAAGCAATGGGGGATATAGACTGACACTACTGCCCAGCCTGAACATCCCCAAAAATGTACTCAAAATCTGATGTAAACGAAGAATTATGCTTGCTTTGTAGTCGTAACGCAGATGAACAGATACAAAATCGTTGCAGTTCATTGGTTTACAAAGTAAAATGACAGTGAAAATGTTGGTTTTAGCAAAACATGTTTAATTCGGGTTCTATCCTCCATTTTTATAGCTGAGTGATTCAGTAGGTACTAGAAATGTCTATGATTGGAGTTTTAAGATCGTTCCAGGAGATCGAAATCATCTTGACCAGTTACAGATATTTCCACAAGAAAGTATGAAGACAGTACAGATAGTCCTATCAAATGCATCAGGTTCATACAATTCTAAGCCAGTGCACATATAGAAGAACCACATTAGCAATTGCACAATGTTTTTCCGATGTCGAGAAAATGAAATTGGCTAGTCTGAATTGGAGTTCACTTATCACAACAGTACTGTTACGCAGTTCGTTTAATCTTGTATAACAGGTTGGAAGTCAGTCGCAACTACGATTATAACAACTGTGAATGGGAGCCGTTCCCATCGAAGAATAGTCGGGCGTCATTATATTTCTACCTACCTATCCAAAACGCAGAACACAGGCATAGAACCTCCTTAGAATACCGGGAAGCAATTTAGGACAATTATACGAATAATGAGACAATTCTGATGATTACGACCGACGCGAAAGTGGGTCTAGAAACACCGAGTGGTGAGGCACCTACTAACGGGTATATGTAATTGATTATTACCGGTTTTCAATTTAAAATAATGATTTTTTATTATCTTCGTAAGAAAATAGTCTGCCTGATTGGGTATGACATATAGTTCCCTCGTAACGATAACATTCGTGTATAAATCATTGAAATTCAGTAAATATCCCTAAAAATAAGTAGTACATACGGTTGTTACACAGGTTCAAGGGACAAATGTGCCATGGGAAACGCACCAACGCCTTCAAATGAGTAAGACGACAGTAGTGCTATGATCGAGTTGAATTTTATGAGATGATGAAATGGGCTGTCCCTCCCCAATCCTTCAAAATTTCAGCAACATCTGACAAGAAGAACCGGTGAATGTGATTGCCATATTTTGAGTTTGCCCATACTCGAAGTGGACTTATGGTTTTTGATCGAGGAAACTCATATGGGAATATCCACAGCTCAACCTGAATATTTACTAAAAATTTTAGCACTTACAAGATTGTGCGTACACACAGAAAGACATGACATGAACGTTGTTCAGAATTGTCTCAAACGTAAAATGATAGTAGAAATTTTGATTTGAGAAATAAATTTTCATATCTCGAACGTGCAAACATAGCTTCCAATACCCTTGGGTGTATTCGGAAACAAAATGTTCATCTATCGAGTTTGGTGTGACATCTAGAACATGATTGTGTAGATCATTGAAGTGTTTGAAATAATATTTTTATATGTAAAAATTCTGCTTGTATGTTAATTGGCGCGACATATTCCTACATACCTACACATCAATGCCTTCAAGTGGGTGAGCCGGTGAGCATTGCTGGTCTGTCGAAGTGTACAATAATGAAACCCTTCATGTTTCAACTACCTCTCAAATTTGAGCGAGATCGGAATACTAGGAATTGAGAAAATGGTGCATAATGGATTTAATGTTTGCGCATGCGCTGAATGAACATACTCTTAAGAAATGACAATCGGAGGGGACCATCTACAACCAGATTTTCAAAAAATTTCATCAAAATCGGATAAAAACTGTGGAACTTCAGCTTTTTATAAAGGTTTGGAAGTACAAGACACACACGGTTACGAAACAAAAGTTGTTAGAATTGTAAAATGCTAGTAAACAATTAGATTTTGACGATGAAAAATGTTTCATCTTCCGAAACTGAAAACAATTCTACGTTCCAGCAAGCAGTTTAAAAAGAAGGATTCACTCGGTTTCTTTGTTCCCCCAGTTGTGATAAATTTTGATTAAAAGTCTGTACTTACGTATTTGCCAGTGGAGTATGTAAAAGATTGTTTAATATTTTCTTTATTAAAGCTAAAGGCGAATTAAAATCTTATGACGTCCTAAGCAGCAGTGGCAACACTATACGGATTTATAGAATCTGTATGGCACTCAGCAAATAGTCCGTAGATTACGACAACGAACGTTCAAAGTAACTGTTTTGTTGTTTCGACTATTGGGATGCCTGTCAACAATCAGGACAATTAAAAACGCGCTAATAGGATACTAGTTATTTGGAGACGATTTTAGGAAAAGTAAACACATAGTGGACGTCGAAAACTCCTAGTTCCGACTCTATCATACACAGTGTCCACCTCCTATTATATTAGAAGATGTATTACTATTAGAAGTTCATGTTCAAGATCCGAATATTCAAATATTTATTACTCTTAAACCCCCTCCTGTGTTATGTAGAGGGTTAAAACTCTTTTAAAATGGATAAAAACCATTAGTACTTATGACTCAGAAAGAGATTTTGCAAGACATTATTGAATTTTCTACCCCACAAATATTTTCTACCTCATTCTTTCACGCCCAAAGCTGTGCTTGTTTTTAGTCGAATTCCAATAATCATTTCGGGGATAGCTCCTAGGCGGTCCCATGTGCATTTCATTGCCAGTAGATCAATAGTTCCATGTACGCATGTTCAAAAGTGGATTGCTCATGAAGAGTACATGTTTTAAGACGATGTAGCGATTTGTTGGATTAAAGCTATCGAGGGTGGCCAAAACAAAATTTGCTTGCCACAATCAAATTGCTCTGACACCAATGATTCGATTTTAATGACATTTTCAGGAATTGGGGAATCCTTTAATGGTAACCTTCAAATTCACACCCTGTAGATGAAAAATCGATAGTGCTTTTGCGCAAACCTGGTTTGTATAACGGCAATTGTCCCTTGAATATGCATTTCGTTGTGGGAAAGATAGTTTTTCTTCGCCCAACTCCAAGAATACCAGACTGGTATGGATTGTGCAGGATAGCTCCTAGTTAGCCCCTTATATACCTTTAAGGATGAATGCTTTTGGAATGATATTTGGGTTATTACACCTGACTGGCTAGACTAGGTTTGCTCCCGTGTTTGTAGAGGGAGTGTGTTACCTCTGGCTGCGCCATCAGAAGGCATTTCTCCTCCCCATCGTATTTTTTTGAAGTTCTGCTTCAGGCCCCGTGACGCCAACCCAGCCAGCCATCACTGCACGGCGGGGAGTAGTCACCCTAAACACTGACCATATTAATGTTCCTCATGTTAGGACCTTGGTTGTCATCCATTCCAGCACCATGAGAGGAAAGCCTGCCCGTGTCAACTCATTTACTGACCACTTTTAGCATACACCACGCCAGGAAATGGTTGCACCTATTACCTGGATCTGGCCAGGTTGTGCATCTGCCAGCTGTGCTGCTGCTTGAGTAGAGCATCACCCTGGTACTTCCTAATTATGGTAGAGTTGATATCCGCAAGTGATCTAATTTCTGAACCTGATACTACTGAAACATCAATAGTATGTGCTCCTGATGGTGTCACTAATGGAAGGTTAGGAGGATATTTACGATCTGCTAGGTTAAGGTGGGGTTCTAACCAAGTTGACCATCCCCTCCATCTAGCAAATACATCTAACAAACTCAGATCAGCATTGTGACGGACGCATGTTGTTCGACCCTTATTTGCCTTCAAGGATGAACGGTTTTGGAATGGTGTTAGGATTATTATGGCTGTGTTGTGGGGACCAAGTGGCATTCATATACATTATTTAATATTCTTTATTCTATTATTCTTCATTATTCAAATAATTCTATATTTTTGACTTGTACGTAATTATCTATCAAATTAGTAATGTACATCCTGCAGTATGTCCTTATGTGTCATCATACATGAGGCAGCTATTACGCATATCCAACCTAGCAGAGGTTTTTTTGCAAACTCCAAATTTGCTAAGTAGGTTCACTTCTCGTATCAAAATGATACACTTCCGTTTTTTCACAATGATAACTGTTGCATCCGGAAAATCCAAAACTAACATGTTTCTACGGCCCCTGCAGAAATCAGGTCAAATGATTTGCTCTTCGTTTAAGCTCTGAACTTATTGCATGAGTTGTAATACACCTTCTGCGCATCGTTGCAATGAATAACTCCAGTCTTTGAAAGAATTTTAAATACTTGAGATGAAGGTGAACAAAAAACTCAGACCTTGAAATCTCACAAACGACGGCACTACACCTGTTCGGGACCCCGGCGTTATGTAATCCGGTCGACTGACATGTTTTTATTATCTCCGCCGACACAGAGCTAGAAGAATCGAAGATTCCCAGCTTAGCCATATCATAGTTTAGCGTCGAGTATCAACTTATTTGAATCTCGCTATTCAAAGTTTTTCCTGGAGCAAATTTTACGAAATTTAGCTAAAAAATCCAACGTTGATTCGGGATGTGCCAGTAATCTTGGCATCTTGATCAATCAGCCCTGAGGGATTACATTCAAGGATTAATCTATTAAAAAATCACAATCCCAAAAGCTTTCGATGTGTGAGGGTAGTTTTTTTTGTAGGATTTAGATAGAATTTATTCCCTGAAACGAACGAGACCACTCGGGTTGCTGCATAACCATCCGTTCTCTCACTATTTGAAAGACCCCCTCATCGGATAACAAAAATGGTTCCTCTATGACCAGGTAGACGGTCGAGCAGGAGCAGGGCTGAAGAGCCCGTTAAGCGGGAGGTCTGATCTAGACTGCGTGGCTGGGCGCCGCTCAAGTATTTTCATCTTGAATGCAATTTTAAGATGTGGAGGGGCGTGGTGTCGAATTTTGATAATGTACCATAGACTGCGTTAATTATGCATACCTAGATCAGTGATTTTCGCAGGAGGCCAACTAATACAGAAATAATAAACCCCTGTGTAATAATTTTTTAAAACTTCAGGTTACCTATGTTATAGTTTGCCATTTATTATTTGTTATTTTTTGTCCGAATTATTAAATTAGAAATATAAGTAATCAGTATAGAGAAGAAATCTTGTTAATAGGACAATTTTTCAGCGTTGGAATTTTTCCATACATGACTTTAAGTGGCCCAATTTCGAACCCAACCAAGTATGACAACGTTTAAATGATTCACACATTATGAAAATGAGGAAGATGTATGTTGACTTAGAGGACATATACATACAAATTTTATATACCTACATCACAATGTTAACTCTTATCGTCCTTTTCAGGATTTGACGTTGTTATCGATCGGAAGACGAAAATAAGACTTCAACTGGAACACTAGTATGTAGGTAAGAATAACAAATTTTACAATTTATAAATTTGAATGCCAGTGTGTCAATCTAGCGATGATTTTGGATTAGATTTTGGATGATATTGGATACATTTATTTATAATTTGTTTATCTTCAACATCGAGTACACACCAGTTCTTGACGGGTTGCACGCTGAGAAATCGAATGGTTACTGATTTAGTCTCAAAATTGGTTATATTTTGTTGAAAATGTTTTGAATTAAAGATGAATCGTGATAAATCAGTTTTGAATCGTCTTAGGAATTGAAATGACGCTATTCGAGCTAAATGATTACTTATTTCATAATGCCGGTAGTTAATGGTAAAATTTGCACCATATGGAATCCCACCACGTGCTCTCTTACTCACATATTGGCAGCAAGTGCGATCCCTTTTGAGTATCTTAGGAGATCCGATTTCCAAAAATTTCCTCACCGTATGTAATGTAAAACGTAGACGCTCTCCGAGAAAAACGTGATTCGTTTTTGGTTGGCTTTTGAAGCGAACTCTTGAGCCTACAAGGTTCTTTTTTTTACTCCCATGATCTCAAAGGAAAGTTTTTTTAAATTCCTTGGATAAACACCCTCCCATGCCTCGGTCGTTAAGCAAGACATTAGTCACTGGACCATTAGGGAGGGTAAACGATAAAAATGGTATAGCAAGAAGGAAGGGGGGAGCTATTGGGTAGGAGGAGGGGCGTGTTAAGAAAAAACTGACACGGGATTCCTGAAATGATTTATGGCACTTCCTTATTTTTGAACGAACGAGAACGGAGGGAGGTCACGAGAGGAAACCGTATCTTTTGTCTCAGAAATGAAGGCAATGAACCTGGGACATTTGAGTGCTCAGTAACTTAGGATCAACATCTCGTTCATAATTCATAAACATAAGTTCAACATTTTATGTTCATAACTCAAAATACCGTCATATGTAGGATTAACTCTAAGATGGTTCCATGATTGTTATTTGACAGTTATCCCGGTTTCACACTGCTACGCCTGTCGGGTGTTCGGATTTCTTCCCGGAAACGACAAGCATATTCGGTCTATTCACAAAAGGAACGATGGCCCGGAAACTTTCTGTCTTCAGTAACAGTTTATTTTTGAACGACGAGAACGTTTGAGGAGATACAAATTGGTAACTAACCAACAAGCATCATCGTATGTATAAAGATGAAAGTATCAGAGTAGGTCTATCAGTTTTTCATCCAGGCATCCCCTGGATGAAAAACGGATAGTGTTGGACGCTGGGCGGGTAGAATTACCCCCCAGAACCCCCCCCCCCCCCGACCACGCCAGAGAAGTGGGTGGAGCGTCTCCCAGGGCAACCGACGTGCTCCCCTCCTCGGGTACTTGGAACATATGATTTTTTGACTTTGCGTATTGTTTTTATACTCCCTCATTGTGTTATTCACCTATTTCTTTTAACCTGCGTAGCAGGACCTTTAAACCAGTGATAGATAATAGTCATACGTCATGTTTGAATGAGTACATTTCCCAAAATAATAGTACTATATTTATGTTGGATTTAGTAGAAATTCGAGCACATAGTGTGCAATTATTTTGCATCTGGAGACGGGGGTGGATACCATATCGGCTTTTAATTTAAGGAAAGTGGCTTGTCTACCAGACACACATCTCCCTTAAGTAATTGCTATGTAAGTGATGAGAGGCAGGGTTTCATGGGCCGGGCACCTTCATCAACTTGCCACTGGCCTGGGTGTAGTATATGGGTTTGGTTCCCTATCTTGTCGATCAATGCAATTTCGAGTAGTGAAAATCCTTGAAAAGTTTAGGGAATAGTAAAAGCATTGGTTTTGGCAGAGGGCTAGAGTCAAAGCGATTCACGCTGTGTAACGAGGTTGACATTCGCACTTAGGCCACAAGCTAGGTTGGCGAGCCAGCGACGGACATTTCCTCAGCGAGATGGATTTTCAGGCTCATGGAAGAATTGCTAGATCTGAACGCAAGACGGTGTGTGGCCTCCACTTGTGGCTTTCAGTAAGATGGCCTGGCAATATTGCTCTATACATGAGATTAATACTACGCTAATTAATACTATGCTAATACATGAGATTAACTTTTAGTTTTTGGAAATACTATTTTTATTTTTATTTTCATGAAATAGAATCACTTAGTTCTATGATGCTGACACCCCCGACAGACGGTTTAAAAAACCACGTCGGTATTGTTATTTTGTAGTACGGAAGCAGTAATTTCTTTTGTTTTACTTCATCAATAAACTTTTATTTTCCTTCACATTGTGTGCAAGTTTTTCTTTTGTTGCAAAATTCCAATTATTATACTTTTATTACGGGAATTGACTAGTAGCGTCGTGTTGTGTAGACAAAAGTAATAATTAAAACGTATTTTTCTCGGATTTGATTAGCATATTCATCATCAAACTTACAAAAATTGAATGCGAAAAGTACTTCCATCATTGTGTTACTATGTAAAGTGGTATAGCCTTGTAAATCAAGATGCGGCGGAGGTGATCCCTCCACTCGACCCGGCCCTTATTCAATATTCATATTTTATTCAAAGCCGCACAGCTCTCTCCGGCCTAGTCGGTTAGCCGGTCTAATAGGTTTCACACAGAAAAAACCACTTTTTTATTTTTTATTTGAGTTTTTTTCCCTCTCAATCTCCCTTGCAAATGACCGCGTTACATTTTCACTCGTGCAGTTATGAGGGGAGACTTGTTACACGGAAGTGCATCCATGGGAAATGCATCAGAAGAGTATTTTAGTAAGAAAAAATATTACCGTTCCTCCTGAAATCTTCATCAGTTCAATTTCCCATTACTTTTACTAATTACCCATAGCTTACTACAATGGAGCTAGAAGTATTGACTATTGTATTCATTCCAACTACAAAATGTCTTTCGTTCCATCAAAATGTAGAAATGTGGTACCAAGGATTGACGATTGTATCATCTTAGTACACGGATACTTTAACCCATACCTACCCAAACGTAGAAATCTGCATAAACGGAAATTTCAAATGTTAGATTGTCCACAATGTCGCCGTCATTGCACATTAAACTCGGAATACATTATTGACAACAAAGGTATTCAGTTTCGCCGCACTTACATATTCACGTTAAATACATCTAGGTGAGTCATGTGTGAATTACAGCGACGTTCCTTTGGAATGGATCAATTGATCTTTTTGGATTAACCATTTAACAAAACACCATAAATAAATGGGTAACCGTTCCCTACCTGATTATCGTCATGGACTGCTTTAACATTGTGAAATTCGAACAAAGAAAGATTGTGTATTTGATTGTGTACCGAGGTTGGTTTGATACAGAGAAAATATCCAAGGACTAGCAAAATAATTGAAAAAAAGAAAAAACCGATTAGCCCTATTGTTGATTGAAATCACGAAAATCGATTACCAATAGTGGAAATGTAAATGAGACAGTTAATCACACCGCCGTCATTCTACCTTATAAATTCGATATCTAAATTTTTTGTCAGATCTGAAATAAACACTCACAAAACCGAAAACATGGGGATTGGAAACTCGGTTTCCCCCTATCCTTTCAGTCAAAATGGAATTCCAATTCTAGGTAGAGTTCTTAATTGTACGAAAAAAGAATCACATTTGTTTGAACGAGAATTATAGTATGAGACACGGTTGTAAGTATTCGATTTTACCACGTTGTGATGGATATGGTTAGAAAATCCTGAATCCATTGCCTTTAGGGATTATTCAGACGCCTTTCAGCTCAATGGAAAAGGCAGCTGTACCATTCCATCACCTCTCAACGTCCAAAGGAAAATGCAAAATTTCCACTGTTTTTTGAATAATTAGACTAAAATTGGGAAGGTACAATAACAGAGTCAAGAAAATTGATTTAGGATTGTAGGCGGGGCAGCATGGACCCCATTTGTCACAATCAAACTCACAACCATTTAGGTACATAGTTTTATCCAGGGATTTGTCTAATATTTTGGTGGTGCCACAATTCTTGGTTCAATTCCAATAGGATTCCCTCAGAGGGACTTTCTCAAAATGAAAATGAAATGTCAAATTTTGGATTTTACCGAGACATTACACATCGAAATCAAGAAATTATCCTATGGGTTTCATTAGTCTCTGTGCACTGAATAAATACTTTCGTGTTTTTTTATTCCGAAATATCACACTCAAGAGGTTTGGCGTTGAACGGATTCGAAAAGGTTCGCAATCTTGATTTTAATGTTATGTGTGTTTTATGGCGTAACTGACGCGTAAGTATGCATTTATTCTTAGTAGGAGCCTGCGTTACCTGCCAGGCTGACTTCCATCGCTGCCCCGATAACGATCACCAGGTCATTACCATCTCCCCGTACATCCTCTTACCCTCCAGCGTGATGAAAGATCAAGACTTTTCCTTTCGAATAGCAGGATGACGTGTACGGAGAATACAACGTGTGGAAACGGCTTCCACTCGCGTTGATCCCCTATCTGAGGAAGATCAGCTTGCATGAGTCATTAAGGGCAAGTTCAGGGAGAAAGCATGAAGAAGGAACCATCAGCTAACTCTATTCATTTCTAGATTTTGAAGACTTGGTATTACGACTGCAAAGGTTCGTCGTAGTCATCGCTCACAATTTCTAGATAACACTTGATTCATGAAAAGAAATAATTGATTTACCAGACTTCTTAACAAACAGAAAATGATATATACTTACCAATGACTCGCACAATACAGAAATGAACGATACTGCACCCTGCGGTCTAAGAACGGCAAAACCCGATTTTTTTGAAGAGCTGATTTCCACTCTGATTCGTGTTTCTCACTCTACATTAGTCACAGAATTTTAATTCTAAATGCAGCTAGAATTTTCCCCGTAAGTTCAATCCAATACCCTAAATTGGAGCTCAAAGTCAAAATAATGCAATTTTTGCGTATCTTAAAGGTAACTTACGGTCAGTGAAACGTAACATTGAAATGGTTTGCAATATGTCTTGAAAGGTGATGGAACGGTATAGAGGTTGCCCCTTCCATTGAACTGAATGCGGTTAAATGTTCCGCCACGCTCAGAAAATGGTCCAGACGCTTGAAGGCGTCTGATTTATCTCCAAAGGCGACGGATTTAAGAATCGGGAAGGGCCAACCAACTATATCCACTACAGTTTCCATCTTTCATTTGGTTCTCAAGGATGCCCTACAACTATAATCAGCAAAAAACTGGAAAAAAATTACCAGGATACAAACGCATAAGTTGGGATTTTACGTTAATATTGAAAAACGTTACAGCTACATAAAAAGCGACAGCTTCCGACATAATAGGAACAATCTCGTAATTCTCTAGACCTGCCCAAGTACACGTTAGATCAAAAATCGTCTGCATTCAGCTGCATCTGCGGCCTTGACACAATTGCGAATGAATCAAATTCCACAGCGAGCGTGATTTCTTTGGGAAAAACGACGTTATCATCCGTAATTTGTTTGTGCGAGAGACACCGGCGCGATCTTGATTCTTGATTATTTCGAGGTCGATGAGTCCCAAAGTAAAATAACGCGAGGTGGAATAGCAATGATTCGTTAAACCGTCAAAGTGAAATTACGCAAAGCCAGTAGTGAGACATTTTCATAATTTAGGATTGATCTTTATTTTATTTGAACTGAGTTAGTGCTTTAATTTGGACTGCAGAAGAACTGCTATCCTCTATAAAATATACCTAACAAGTCACGAAAACAGATTCTAGTTTTTACTTATTATTTTTATTTCAATTGGATTTTTTGATTGTTTTTTTAAAGTGCGACTCTCACTCAAGAGAGAACATTTTCAGTGATAATTTCAAATGCCACACATCTGGGTTATTGTTCTGTTACCAATGATGACTTAACCGCCGAAATCGATTTAACGTTGTTTCCCTCTTAATTTTTGTGGAAATAGATTCCGTTTCTTTTACAAAATCTGTGTTTATGACACGCTTAACGAAGATTTCATTCGATTTTTATCTTCCGAGTTCGATGTGGACAGAAAATAGCCATTACGGTTTTTCGGAGTAAAAAGTGGACATGTTCACGTATGGAAATGATGTAGCTATGCGGCGATTGTGGCAGACTTTCCGATTTAGCTTGGAGGAGAGCCACTGTTGAGCCAATCATGAGAAAAGCAATAGATGGAGGTTGTAACAGTTCTAGACCGATTATGAGAACCGTTCTTAATAGCTGTTATTCGTAAGTTTTATAAGAGCGACAAGCTAACTGACTGTAGTTCAGCTTCATGATACTTCAGTTTTATTTATTTTATTTTTTTAATTTAATTTTAACATTACAGAGTATTATTCCTTAATGCTATATTGTGATAGAACGTACAATTTGTTATAATTGGAGCTAGAATTTTACTTCAAATATTAGAAGTAGAGTATCGGAACATGCAATTAAATTAATTAATAAATGAAGTAGCGTAAATCAACAATAGTGATGAAATTATTCATTTATTTTAACTTTCATTAATTATTTTGTAGCGCTTATTCTGAATACAACACGATACCCAGTGTGTTTCAAGTGCAATTTTACACTAAAAACTTGGAAAAAAACGAATTTTGACTCTTAATTTTCAAACTTTGACCCCTGAATGTACTCCTAAAGTTCTGGCTTACGTTCTGACTTCAGATTTGTAATCTACGACCCAAAAAAAAACCTACGTTAACAAATTTCATCGAAATATTCCAAAGAAAAGAGGTTTTTCCAGTTTTTCCGTCATTTCAGATCTTTGTGCAGCATGATATAGTCCATCAGATGGATTCTACTCATAGTAGATTCTACTAAGAGTTCGGAGAATAGCAAAAAGTAGTTAATGTTATTCATGCATTTTCAAACATTTTCTATTTGATAGGTGTTAATGAAAGGAGATGATAGCTGTTTCGTTTTCTCGCTTGGTAGAGTTGTTGATTTTAATTACATTGTGAAGTTTTGATGGTGTCACTCGCACTTTGCTGGGCATGCAAAGAGAATCCAGAGGTGGTTGAGGTAACTTTACAAGCAACCTTCAGACACTGATTAGACACACTCCAGCTTGTGAGCCACCTGAGTTGGGACAACTTGAATTGAAGGAAATTTGATCTTTTTTCGTAAAAGGCCATCGATCAGGGTGGATACAGATCTTGTACTGCCTCCTGGTATAGAGATGTATTTTGGCAAATAAAAGGAGTAAGAATAGGAGGAATATGAGAGGGGTGCGGAGTGTGTTGGTGGGGGTAAAGGGTTTTGTTAGCCCATGCCATGAAAAACCCGCACGGGACCGAGAGAAAAAAGGTGTCCGTTTTCCTCTTTGTTTGTCCGTCTTGGAGAAAGCGGTAAAAGGGCAGCGGGGAGGAGAAAGGGTAAATAATATCCGGAAGGGCTTCGGGGGGAGCACAACCGGAACCTCTCTTCCGCTCTCTTGGAAAACCGGAAGGAAAATGATCGATGACCAATAACCGCTTTTAAGACAATGGGCCTTCGAAGCACAATGGTGCTTGTAGTGTGAAGCGCCTTATGCGGTTCGGCCATTGTCTTCGGAGAGGGGTCCCTAGTTGGAGACAATGGAGAAGGTGGATACTGCAGAGGGTGGATACTCTTGTTGGGCGGTGACCCTTCCGTTATCCGTTTGAAGGGGTTGGACGGGTGAGCGTCTTGTTTTGACAGGCTGGCAGATGACCGGGAGGATGTGTGTAGACGTAGATGCTGTAACTGAATTAGGAAGACGTAGGCAATTCAATTGATAGTTCATATATTGGCAGTTCAATTGGAGCAAATCAAGCGGTCACATGTCAAATGAGTTGAATGGAAACCAAGGGCCCTGCCCTCAAAATCATGACTTGGTATATTATACGCACAATAGTGTATATGATAATGTAAAACCTCAAAGTGGGGTGAATGTCGGAATTTACCAGAAAATCTTAGCATTTCCCAATATTGCTGGTGAAAGCTCAAAATCGATACGGAAAACGGGCATTCAAATTCAATTTTAACTACCAACATGCAAAGGAAATCAATCTTGTCAGCTTTCTCGGCTCCAGAACGTGAAACAACCGACTCAATCGTACATTTTGAAGACCTTTACTAGTAGTTACGTAAATGCGTGATTGTTCGTGACATTATGGGGTTTGGGAGGTGACTTTTACGTATTGAAATTGAAATAACTTGCTTTGGAACATTTTCCAAGGATTGTAAACGTATTCCAGTCGCTTCTGCGTCCGAAACTTCTAAGAACATGACAAATTACTTGCCTATGAATGATGGTTGTAAAAACTTCGAAAAACCACGTTTTTTCCAACAAAATTTGTGCTCGTGAAGCAATCGGACGGGAATCGTGGTGCCCATGTGTGAAAGAGAGGGGTTTTACATTAATTCTAAGGCATTTGATGGCCTGTGCGGCGGAATCTGGCGAATATTGCAGATATCGAAAGTACGTTGAAACGGAAAGGGACAAATTTTGATGTGATGTTATCGAAGATAATTAACCAAAAACTGGTTGTCAATAAAGTGTAGAAAATGAATAAAACTTTGTTACCACTGCTTTGCTAATTTAGGGTAGAGTTTCAGTTCTGCTTCAGACAAGTCAAAACCGTTAGTCAAGAGAAATTAATTTGCTGCTTGGCATTCAACATAATCTGTTGTTATCTTGGATCGTGAACTAGCAACTGTGTTTGTTAGTTCCTATGGAAAGGAAATAAACACACTAAAAATTCGTTTGGTTGTAGGAATAGTGGAGAAGGGATCTGTAATTTAGCTCTATTGCTCGATTGCTCCAGTCCAGTCTTCAAATCCAAAAATAAACCATAAAGAATGCCAAGACGGTATTAAATGATGTACAACGTCGATGATACGGTTGTAGTATACTATACCACACTTTCTTGGAATCATAAAGTGGCACTATCATAACTTTCCATGCAATATCTCGTGACACGTATGAGTTTCTACCAGTATGGACTGCGTTGCTATAACTTACAGCTCGTACGCGTTACACTTCGTTGTCATTGTCGTCGTAATATCACACGTGTTACTTACCATCAAATTCGCAATACGGAATGGTAGTAACCTTTTTTTCTACCCTTAGACGCTATGAGAACGGCGACGAGGGCAACGAGGAAAAGCTATCTTGCCGTTGAAGGATCGAGGGAAAAAAAGGACTCCGGAATTGAATTGAAGCCGTAGTAAGACGCGGGGGAAAACGGGACGTTTGCTTTATGTCCGACCAATAACCTTTTCCGAGTATAAAACTCTTTATAGGTACGAACTCTTGAACCAATAGTGATCAGAGGCCGTTCTCGGTGAGTGGGAGAGGCGTTGATGTTTTGACGGGCGGCTAGTTCGACATCCCGTCGTAAAAAGTAAGATTTGGGGATGGGGAAGAGCGGAGGGAAGAAGGGATTGTCTAGAATAGGGTTGCCCAACTGCAGGCCAGCGATGCTATCAACTGTGGCCAACGTAGGATTTGCCAAAATCATATATTTCTTAAAATAATGCTATGATAAACAAATATTATATTCTTTTTGTTATATCACCGAACAACCTAACACACTTTCCTAGCAACTTGCAGAAGATTTTAAAGATGAGGAAAATATGGAGTTTACACTTTGCAGTTCACAGATCCAACAAATTATAGATGAATTCAACCGTAGATTCAAAGATATGAGGAGCGTCCAGTCAAAAGTAAACAAAGTCATTTTCCGGAAATTTCCTGTTTGATATGGATAATACGTAGTAGTAGGTGGCCAGGGACGTCAGGGAAAACCGAGGAAATGAGGGGAAATTTCCCTCGTTGGAGAAAGAAGAATGTAGATGGGAAGGGAAAAAATCCATCTGGGTCCTCCAGTACTTTTTTCAAAGATGAGGGGCGAAAATCCAATTTGTGTGCGGTGATGCTTTTTTCCGGTCAAAATTCTAGCACAAAGATGAACGGATGGCATTCCGATGGCCTCATTCGATACATTCAAACGGTCTCCATTAAATAAAATACATTTTATAACAAACAAAAACGCTGCTCTTGTTTCGAATGATTTGAAACTAGATTTTCCAATATTTCAGCACTTCAATTCTACCCGTTAAAATTTATCCAATGTGACGCCGAGAACTTAATCCCCATTCGAGCCCTTAATGTGATTTTTGAACGGTGTACATTCATTGAGTTTGCAACGAACCCATTGAGAGTTGTGACCGTTTTAAAATCATAAGGTTGAGAGTACAAAAAAAAAAGATGAACCAATGCTCAAAAGCAGATCTTTATAACAATTATTTGATTTAAAATTAGCTGTAGAATTCATCGTTCGAAGGTTTATAACTAACAATTTCGACACCTTGAATTCCAAGTCAGGCAAAATACTTATTTTTAGCTTACGGAATATATTTTACACTTCCCAAGCTAGAATCCATTTTGATGATTAATTTTTTTTAAATTCAACTTTTATTTTTTATTAATTTATTGTATTTTCTCGAAAACATGCAACAACTAGTAACCGTGATAAAATTTGTTGCTAAACGTCTGTTTCTGGATGTTGGTACTTTTATTTTTTTTCGAGTTGGTTATGGCACTTGATACATCGTAGTCTTATACGTATTTTATGTTTTTGCAGGGAATGCTAGAATGGGCTCTCTATGCTGCAAGAAGTTTGAATCTCCGTACAATCCGAAGCTTCCTGATTTTAACAAGCTGTTCCTGACATGCACTGACCAGGTATTTTCAAACACAATCAGTTCAGTATTTGGATGTTTGTAATGCTCATTCCACTGGATACTATAATGGTGTTGTCAAAAGTCATTTGTGATTCGTTTAGCGGCATTAGTGCATTCAGAAGCACTAAGTTTCTACTATGAGCTGATAATATCCATATAGGGAGTACTGAATATCGTTAAAAAGTTTTGAATTAGGTAGGCTTGCTTTGCAATAATGAAAATGAGTGGTTAATACACCTACCAAGACTTATCTCTCAGCTAACAAACAGATGTTTGTGGTGTACCAATTAGTGAATCAAAGGACATGATTTGTTTCCTTGCTTTGGTTGATCTAGAAAGCAGTGGCGGTTGTACAAAACAAGGGGTGCAAACAGTTTCATATTATTCTCGAAATCCACGGAGTGGGTGAGTGGACTACGTGAAGATTGAATGGCAACATCTCGCTTTCCTCCCTTTATCCTCTGATCAAGAGCAGCTCCCAGTAGTTAGGCAGGACTTCGTCGAGAGGGGTAGTTTGTATTCCAGCGTATGTTGAATAATGGACCCGTTGCCTGGCAGGAATAATCCCTCATTCCCGCAGAACCGCCGGGAGAAGGGAGAAAACCGAAGGACAAGATGGATCGGTGAGCCAACAGAAGAGAGGAAGGATCGACGATCGTCAACGTTGACAAATTCCGTTCAACTCGAGGAATCGATCCCCATCAGCAGTTGGCAACTGCTATTGTCCCAGCGGATCCGGACCGGAGCAGAGTCCACTGCCTGGCAGGTCCTCCCACAATGGGTTGATTGAAAGGGAGAGAAATCCCTGGTTCAATCTAACGCTTCGTAACGGGCGTGAAATTTCCACCCGATTTGACGGAATCGGACAACCTGCCTTCCCACCTCTGGCCCGGGGAGTTCACCTCTTTAGTCTAAGTGCTGGAGACGGAAATGGGGAGAGGAGGTAATCTGATCCCCTACAGCCCCGGGAATATTGAACTTGCCATTTCACTTTCACTATGGTCGAGGAAACTCTTCGAAACGGAAGAGGAACATTAGTTTAGACTTTTTATGTCATATCGTGCAGGGGCCTACGTGTCGCATCTCTACAGTTATTCATCTGTTGCAAAGATGAGATCTTTGTTTCAATATAAATAATTAAAAACAAGGTTTCATTGGTCAACTAGTCTTGTGCAGACAATATACCGCCAATACACCATTCATCTTGTTGGTGTAGTTGAATGAGTACCTACTTCCTATCTCAGCTATATTCCAGCTATATTCAGTACTAAAAAAAAAAATGTGTTGCAAGACTTTAATGTGTGGAATCTATCTCAGCTCAACTACAAAATCTACAGATCATTAAAAAATCCGTAGCATTGCTTTGACTGTGAGTCAAATACCAGAAAAAAAATCCTAATGAACCGGCAAACTTGAAACTTTCAGGAATTTTCAGTTCTGGTGTTGTAGTCACACTGAATTTTTGTCATAACCTGCTACTGCAACCGGAGTGCGTAACCTCACTGTGAACATGGATATCTTGGCCAGGATTCCAAACAGGAAATCCGTTGATGAATGAAATTCATCGAGAACTCACCTCAGTATAATGACTAAAGCGCAAAAGGCTTATACATGACAATTCTCGTCCCCACTCAGTCCGTCAGACCCAAGAATTGATGAAAAAACAAATGGGAAAAATCAGTCCGATTAAACTTCCCCCTGAAAAAACTTCCAAAATGATGATCAATAATGCGAATGCGCAAAATACCGTCAAGGAGATTATGTTGATAATAGTAAATTTGTCAAGGAATGCGGATAAATTATAAATTTTTCAAAAAAGACAAGCACCTTTTTTTCTGGATACCCCTCGTGAGTGACTCCTAACAGAGGAACTCATTGATAACCCCCCCCCCCTCTTCAAAATTTGTTGTTTTACGTTTCAAGATGCGTAGAATCTAAAAATCTAATAAAAGGGTCCTCAGTGGACGTCATTCTAATGACACCTTAGGAAATCAGGAACAAAATCAGTATGAACCTAAACGGTTGGAATAATGCGAATGCGCAAAATACTGGAGTTAACACATGTTCGTGAAAGAACATGATAAAACCCTTGCTGGAGGGTTGAACGTCCACAGTATGATTGCTACAAAAGTAGTTATTTGAACACATTAAGTGATGTACGGATTGATCCAGATAATTTTAAGCTCGTACGGATGCTGACTTCTCGTAGAATAGTAGTTTTTCACTGTGTCCCTACTTTAACAGCTTGTACACGGTTTGCTCGCCCCTGATAGAACATTTATTTTCTCCCTTGACTCGTAAAAGCAGGTGGTTTCGTGTGGTTATTGTATTTTTCTGCTAAAATCTGAGGGAACACCTTTGTTTCATGTTTTTAGCAAGCCCATACTGTCGCCTATACAAGTCTGTGTTCAACTCACGCTGTGTTAGAATCACCTCACGTAGCGTTCAATTTCCATTGAAGCCAAAGGTTACACCACATAACTACCAACGACAAGGCCTGACTTAGTTTCGGCCCGAGAGGGGGGCCAATGATAACAAGATATTTGGAGGGTGTTGTGGAGGGTATCGTGTTTCACGTGGGGGTGACGTAACCTTCAACCGTGAACTGATATCACAATGGCTTCCTTCCTCCTCAGATATATTTCACCCCGGCGATACCCCTTTTTCGTCCCCGTTAGAGGCGGCGGGAAGACGATCCGCGGGGTGGAAACGTGAAAAGAGAGAACCTTTTTCCATACTCCAGAAAATCACGTCAATCTTTGACGGGAGCCGCCTCCCTAACAATGCAAAGGCGTCTCGGATGTCAATTTTCGAAGTAGCTAACGCCCGGTCTATAAATATTTTCCTCCGCTCCGCGTTATGGGTTACAATTGAACGGGAGAACGCGAAGCGACAAAGTCGGAGATCAACAAAAGAAACTTTTGGTACTGAGCGACTGAACCAGAGTGTAACATGGATTGATGTTATTCCGTCACAATAATATTATGTCTACCATTATTACCCAATAACCAATCTCATTCCCTAATTTCCCAGAAAACAGTGAGATTTAGTTAAAGTTGACTGTATCGGTTTTTTGTATTCAATTTGGCTTCATTATTGTCAATAGTGAACCTTTGCAATCGACTAAGAAAGAAAAATGTTTCACTCCCTCAAAAGTTGCCCTGCTTGGTTCTCGTTTCAAGACAGGTAAATTTCAAGAATCGAATTAAAAAAAAAAAAAAAAAAACGCTATCTCCCAAGTTTCAATTCAATTGAGAAGAACAAGCGGGAGCACTCTTGTTGCCCATATTATTTTCATGCACAGTTAAAAATTCCATTTTCTACGATTTGTACCTAGAAACAAAGACACGCCCGACAAGGCATTGTCGAGTTTTTGAAATCCGGTGATCCCCTTAGAAGAGCTTTCAAATATATAAATAATAAACCTTTGTGTAATAATGTGCAGCATTTTGTTTCCACTTTTGCAATCTACTTTTTAAGGGGGGGTTAATAAACTTTCTTAGTTTTCTTTGTTAATCAGAGATGGTCATTATTGAATATAATACCGAAAATAGGTAAGCCTATAAAAATTATACATAATAATAAGGTGAAAATTCGAATAATGCGCAAAGCTAGACCTAAAAATAGCAAACACCGCTCAAAATAGCAAAAATTATATTTATAGCCAAATTTCTGTGTAGAAAAAGTACAATTTTCATCATTGAAACTGTATTAAAAAGTGCCAGGATGTCTATGAAAATTATATTTGATGTTGACAATACTAGAAATTCCAAAATTAGTTCTATATTAAAAGTTATTTTTCTATATAAATGGCTTTTTCTGTTGTCAAACGTCATAAAATTCAACAAACAGAATATAATTAATATTGCAAAATTTCGCGCGCTTCGGTCATGCTAACTGGTACAGTAGAGGTAACTGGGAAGGTTGAAATTGCTAAAAAAGAAAAAGAAAACTGTAACCCAGTAACCTTCAGTTTTGAGGTACCTGTGTTGGAAATTGAAATCGACAAATGAAATTCAAGAGAACAAACAAAAATTCTAGAATGATGTGTTCTTAATATTACTTGAGTAACCACCTCATAAAGCGTAATAAACAACATTGGCAAGCAGGAGTATTTGTTCAATTCCTATCTCCAATCATCGGGCTATCAGTGTTATTTTAAGGGAAAGGTTTCTAATATATATTCGCTTTTGATTTGTCTCGAAAAGGAAAACTAATAAAACTCAATGATCCCAGTGTATTTTTTCGGCAAAATGAAAAGTTCCGAATCCAAACAAGATGAATCTTACGGCTTCTCCGGGTTTATTTCTTTAATAGTCTTCCGGCCCTGCTGACTCTTCGTTTCTCTTTTATTTGATCATATTCGAATATTGGAAGTCCTTCTGAAAAAAGAAGCTTGTCATTTTTGGTTTATTATTCAATAATAAACCATTGTTTTTTAACCCCCCCTGAAAATTTCATGGTTTACGTTTCAAAGGGTGTAGAATCCAAATATGCAATAAAACTTTTTCCGTCCGTCCGCCGTACGCCGTACGCACGATTTCTCCCCAACGGCTGGAGCAAAAAATCTGAATTTTTCAGGAAAAATCCATGTTGGTCCGACAACGCCCTAATTCTTGAGCCAGCTCTCTCACTTAGTTTAAAGTGCCCTTTAATTGTTGTCAAAGTTTTGTAAAATCCCTAAAAACCTCAAAAAAGTCAAGGCGGCCCAAATTTGAACTTTTGTTTAGAGCTTTCCATGATAAATCGAATAAGCCCCTCCCCAAAAAAACATATTTTTTCTTTCTTTGTTAGGTACTCATTATTTATTTTTTTAAACAATTATATTATGAACAGAATTTATTATTCTACACCAGGGGTTCCCAACTAAATTTTTCCAAGGACCTCTTCATCAAGGTACTACAAAGACGAGGACTATTTCCTAAGCCTAAAATTACCTGAAAAGAGTCAAAATTTGTGAAAAAATAAATCAAACGATTGCTATACATACAACTCAGGATTTATTTGTGAAAATACCCACAAGTACATCATTAGTATTCATTTTCACTCCTAAATTTATGAGATACATTCAATTTGACCTTATTAGCGTCCATTATTTTTGTAATATTAGATTCCAAATTCGAAACTTCCACTCTGAAATCCGACCGCATTTCAAGCCGATTCCTATATTTGTTTTTCATGAAGCACATGGAAGAAAATGCATGTTCACACCGTTAGGTTGTTGCGAACGGAAGGGTTTATTTCATGGTCTTGTCTCCTAGTTCTTTGTAATCCTTGAGGTTGCCCAGAAGTCTGCTATTTTCTCGCCATTAAAAACGGCATGTACCCAAACTAGGGTTCCATCTAGTTCCAATAGATGTGCTAGCGGTAATATTTTTATTTTTTATATCTTGCGGACCCCACCCATAGGTACCTCGCGGACCCCTGGGGTCCGCTGACCGCCATTTGGGAACCACTGTTCTACACGAATTCATTTTAGTACTGCGAGACAGAAATTCTATTGGGGATTCAAGACAAGTTCGTGATACAACTACGTTTATTCAATCAGTGAATATCTACAGACGAACAGTCTTGGTTTCATTGAAACGGTCGGGCGAAATAGAATACAGATAAGGAAAACCGAAAGATTCATATTATTATAATATTTTCTTTCCATTGGCTTATCGGGTACCAACCTTTTGCTCCCTTCTTTCGGAGATACGATTGTCTAAACGCTAGAGGAAGGATAAGAGAGCGTACGATGAATTTATCATGGGCGAGGAAGCTGTGTTTACCCACCGGAACAAGCAAAAGCTTGATGATTTGATCAGATAAGCTTTATTGGAGATAGGATAAGAAGGTAATAAGGGAGAGGAACGCCGAAAAGGCATGGATCCCTGCTTACGCAAAAAGTCAAGGAAAACCTTCAGATGGAAGAATATTTTTTTCTTCCCTTTATTCCAAAACATTCTCAGAAGCAATACTCCTGCTTGTTCCTCACTAAACTCGTTCAAAAGAGAAATACCTAAATTTACCTAAAACTAACTTACAACGAACGTTTCGGCCATGATCTTGTTCGTCATCTTTTACTCAATGTTCTGTGGTTGTGAACCACCCAAATATAAGGGAAGTGGAGGTGGACGGTACCAAGCCCCCCTTGAAGGTGAAGCCGGTGTGTATGCGGTTCTGCGGTATTGCAATAAATTAGACCGATTGAAGATTGTAGGTGGTGGGGTTGAACTTTTCGTTTGGTAAACAAAATATTCCTTGGAAAATAGATGACAGGGCTTACTTGACTTAAGCGAGCCCAGACAATCGCCAACTATCTCTAGCCATCCCCCTATACCCATTTCCAACCGTCCTTAACGTAAAAATGGTTGGCAATCACTCGAACTGATAATTTTGACCGGAATAAGGTGTCATTTCGGTCGATGTAGATCACACCTATTTGACCAATGAGCTAGATCGAATGTGGATTGAGTAGAGGATTCACGTTTTTACTCTTCGGTTAGTATACAAAATAAGCTTGACAAATTTACTAACCACACTCTATCTTCCACCTTACGTAATTTGCTAGGGCACGATGCTTAGGTGGATTGGCTCAGTCCACCGAGGGTAATACAAGGTAAAAGAGCCGCCCGTAATTCCAGAAACGGTAGCAGCGGAGGGCACTTACCTAATGGATGATGAGGCCCGCAACTTGAGCAATAAACCAACTTCGCCAATAAATCTATCAAATCCCCTTAGTTCAAAAGTTCACGGGGAAACGGGAGGGTGAAGCTTCCGGCCACTTGATAATGACCCCCCCGGACCAGTGTTTTGAATCTGGCTCGCTCGGTGGTTCACTCCAGACTTGCTGAACTCGGTCCTCTAAGGTATGTCGGGGAGGGTTTCGGGTTACTGATGGTATCTGCGAGAGGTTGTTCAATATCAGTGAACCTTCATGGTAATAATAGTAGAAGAGGTTCTTCGGTGAAGTAGTTTATGGTTACAGGATGATAGGGGTTGGATATCAAAACTTTTCCACTATGGACTAACACGAAAATGTACCTTATGAATCTATTTAAATACTCGTAGTGTGGGGTGCCGTGTAAACGACGATTTTGACCAGTTAACTGAGGCGTTTGGGATAAAAACCGGACAACTCCAGAATTTCTGAAACTGATTTTTTTTAAAATTTTTTTTTTTTAAGTTCGCACTGGCATTTTTATGGTCTCAAAAGATTTTGGTTTTATTCCATCCATGGCCCAATTGGCGCACCTAATGATGATACCAACGATGGAAGTGAATGTGAAAACGTCACAGAAAAAATTCTCGCTACACATCTGATTTTACAAAATAAATTTTTTGGGGTTTAAATATTTTGGTTTCCCAAATTTTTTAACTTTCCCCCTTATGATTTGAAAACTTGATTGTCTTTCTCTCTAAAATAAATAGAAACTTGGTTATATTCTTTGTCCTTGTGTTGGAAGAAAAAGTGTCAATAGACTCACATTTGTTTCAGCTTTTGAAAATTTAAAATTTTGAAAATGTTGAAATTAAGACTGAAATTTCATTTCCAGAAATAGACTGGAGACTAATCATCGGTATTAAAAGTTGCAGGGAATGTAGATAATAAGGTTTTTGAGCCGCTTAAAATATCTATATTTCTTTCAATTATCTAAGTGCGATTATTTTAGTAACAACCTCTTATGATAATTAAAGTAAGACTCGTTCTTCTTGGAAGTTTAAAAAAATATATTCTTCTATATCGTTTTAAGTGCAGAATGTGTATTTTTTACCGTACTAATAACGACTGTGTTTTGTTCACTTCCCCACCCGTTAACTGTAATTAGGTACCAAAGAGTATTCAAAGTTCGGATATTGAAAGGATACAATAACATTTTAGAGTAATTTCGGAGTGAACATTTATAATTAGGGTGTGGTTAGTATAAAAAACGGACATATGGCAATTTAAGTTTCAAATCCGGACGGAATTTTTTTTTGTGTCAAATCTTTGTAATCTTGGGAAATAAATTATTCCCGCACCTAGTAAGAATATCCAATAACTACGAGAATACATAAATCACAATTAACAAGCTGGAAGCCAAACTGGTTTCAGCTCCTTGCCGGTTTTTATCCCAAACGCTCCATCTACACAATATTGCTCGTTCAATATTTCTGGAAGAGAGGAATCTCTTCATCTGAACAGACCTCAATATTCGCTTCATTACAAGATTGTCGAAAGTCAGGGAGATGTGCTTTCTTGTATGATATAAAGCCGGATGGTGAAGCCAATTCAGCTTGTTACGAAATCTGAATTTGAGAGCAAGCTTTCAGAATGTAGTTGATTACCAGGACATCAGCTTGTAGGAACTAAGTACCCCCTTCTGGAAAGCCTTGGTGTCATCGTGAGACGGCAGAATTCATGGCTAACCAATACGACTAGGTCATGGAAAGATGGATAGTTGTTTTGGGCTGTTAAACTAACTCTCTTTTTCCCCGAAATTCGGATCGTCGCAGTGGGCCTGTTTGATTGGTGCACCTTTCAGTTTGTGGAGGGTTGGTTGATTCATGAATGCCCCATGTTTACAAGAAACCATTCATGAAATATCAATTACTCGGTTACAACACCAATGTCCTGGATTTTCAGAAATGTTTCCATCAGTTTTTTGCGCTCAAACCATAATGGGTATTAAATACATGTACATCTGTAGTACTAGTAATTTGAACAACTATAAGGTTACATTACCAATAATTCAGGATTTTCATTTCTCAATCAATGTGTTTCAGATACAAATTTGCAGAAAAACGTTTTGGGAAGAAGATGACCCGGAGCCGAAACAAAGGTTAGTATTAATTCACTTTGAAAACTCATTAACAGCGGTTCGATGACTTGTGAACGAAATATGTCTGAAGATAAAATATTTCTCCTTCATAGGAAATTCAGTGCGTCGGACATCAGCTATCCCCTCCCTCTGGGATGCACGATTTTACCACCGAAGAGGCCTCCGAGAAAAAAACGAATGAACTTGGACAGGACAACTTCCGTTCGCGTGAAATCGATCAGCCAACTACGTTTGGAGCTTCGAAGGTATGTTGAGCGATTTCATAATCATTATTAACAAATTTCGTATTCGTAAAGGCTCTTAACAGTAATATGAGGTTAAAAAGACAGTAAGATGGAAGAAGAGCATGTCTATAGTTGATCATAGACATTCAAAATCATCAAACTATTACGAATTCGTGATACGTGCACATCACACTCTCCAGGTTTGATGGCATATTCAGAAGGTAAATAATAAACGACGATGACAGCCAATTTGTCAACTAAGAGTTACGTGTCAATTGGGTTGAAGTGTGGACCGCTAAAGGATCAAGGACCAGAACTTATTGCCACTTCCCGATTCAGAATTGTTCAATGAGTGCCATCGTTCAAAACGATGACACCATAGCGCAATATCAAACGATAGGTATTAGTGAGCCCCACAAATCACATTTTTTCGAAGTTGTCCAATCTTCTTTTATTACGAACTCATTACCTATATTGAAAAAAGTACCTTTACTGGTTTAATGTTCTACCACTGCACATTGTAATTTATTTAGTTATTTGAGTTGAGATGACCACCACAAGCTTGAGTGAAGTGGGGGAGCTGGGAGACTAGAAGTTCGTCGTGGGAACTTGAATTCGACCGACTATTCCACGTAAATTAATATTTTTCCACAAAGTAAGGTCATCACTTCACCACAGCTTTACTATCCTGATCGTCCGTAACAGTTGATGAGTACAGGGGAAAAGGGAGGCAACTCACTACTCCTACATTTTGAGACAATCAGTTTCCCCGTCAAAAACCGCAATTGCGCCTTTTGTAAGCATTAATCAGTTGCCGTCGGGTTGTTGTCGAGCGCGGACGTGTCCGTAGTCGATCCTCAGCAAATGATTATTTTCAAAATTTTAGTCAAAAGCTATGGAAATGTGCTTATACCCTCTATAGAATAAAATTTCTATCAGAAGAACAGAAAACCAATATTAATCAGGCGCGTTTTGAGTCAATCTTACAGTGCGCGATTGCAATATGAGGGAGCACTTTCAAGTACAAGCAAAGACGCAATAATTTGAGAAAAAAATGGTAAACAATCGATGAAACTGCGAACCGCGGAAGAAATGACAAAAATCGCTTTCCACTCGAGGTTTGGATTCGGAACTCAAGTCGTACCGAAACGGCAGAAGATGTGCCAATTCTTCTAAATAGTTATTTCTCATCAGCCGGATCAAACTTGGCAATGAACGTAATATCGACCCCGTACTAGTTGAAGCTTTTCTCCAGGATTTGGACATATATTTAGACAGTTTTTCAGTACATACAGTAGTCGGGCAAACCAATAAAAATTATGGTATCGTGGCTTACGTGAAAAATTTCATCGATATAGTTGCAATTGATACTAGTTAGAAACCCACTAAAACCAGTGCTGTACAGATTTCCATTACAATAAATCCAAGGAAAAAGTACTATTTAAATTTTAATAATTAATGTGGTGGGAATATAGTGTTATAGGTACGTACTTACTAAAAATTAGATGTAAGAACCAACTCCGGGCTGGGCCACAGTGTTACACTATCCAGCTCGGTCATCAGTTATTATTCCATTGAAGAATGTAACATGTAAAATGATGTAAATAAACTATCTATCTATTTAAAAAAAACCTCAGAATGTGCCTTGAGTATTGAAGAATGTGACACAATTTTAATAAACCCTAAATCCATGGGTTATAGGGTCGAAATACGATGCTAATGGTCCAAAGGTCCTATCGTACAAGGGAGAAGACGGTAACTCCGTGCGCTTCAGGTCTCAACTTGGGGGTCGACCTGTTCCTTAAAACTGCATAAAGACACAAAAGTCATAACCTTTCAAATCTACAGGGCTGTGACCCCAGATGCAGCTCCAATAGGGACAGCTTGAAGTCAATTACAAGGTATGAAAGCACTCTGAATAGCTGGAGGATCGTTGAGTCTAACTTTTTCCCTAATTGATCTACGGAGCTGAAATATGAAAAAAGTACCAGATATACAGGCGTGAGGCGCTAGGAGGGAGGAACTCTGTGCTTGAATTGGGTAGGATAACATCTAAAGAAAATGTAAATCCTTTGTATTCACTATGGAAAGTAGATAGACCAGGGGACGTTAGCTACGAATACCTGATATTTTTTATTCAGCTCTAACAGACGTGAAGACATCGTAAACGGAATAAAACTTGGCAATTTGATAGGTACATAGAACCAAATAGTCTCTCTGGTGTATTCGCAATTTTCGGTTAAAAGCAACATTATTGATAAAAGACAGTTGGTGTTTGGAGATGCCCTTAGTTTTTTCATGGTATTGAAAAGTGAGAGTGATGTTCAAGAAATTGTAGTTGATGAGTTCTTCAGGTCGAAATTAATCCAAGAATTCGAAGTTTTCCGACATGACGACTTTATGTATTTTAGGCTTTTTCTCTGATAAGGAATGAGAGGACTGGTCACGACCATGATCTATTGTGACAGTATCTGTACTTCAATCCAGAACCCTTTTTGATGACCTTTCCATTCACAAAGTGAAGGAGGTTGCCAGGCGTTTCGGAGGCAATGACGGCATTGTTGCTACACCTTTTTGAAAATGCTAAAATCTCACAACAAAGTATGTGTTCTACTGTTTCCACCTCTTCGTAGCAGAACAACCATTCTATTGTCCTGGCTTTACCCGTTCGGTTAAAGTGGTATTTTAGCGGACAGTGGCCCAATAAGGAGTCCCACAAGTTTCTGGTTTAAGCTCCAACATACATGCAAATATCGAGTCAAATTCTGTTTCCACAAGTATGTATAATGTAGTTAGGAGGATGGTTTGGCGAAAGGGGGGGTGTGCTTATCGAATGGGCACTGTAACATAAGTGATTTCTCAAGTATACGGTAGCAGAAGGGGTAGCTAGATTATCAGAAACTGTATGGTTATACGCAGAGAAACCAGTGGTATTGATGTAGGTGAGTCGGTAAAGCAATGAATGGAGTTTATTTCAATTATATTTTGTGGATATCTAGGGCACGATGTTACTGTATTGTTTAAGAACACGAAATTGTAAATGATGAGTTTTTCTGACGTTTTTCACAGATCGAAGTCAATTCACGAGATCAAAGTGTCCCGACCCCGGTTAGAACCGATAGCGGAGGCACCGACTGACGACCGCTCGAGAGTCGAAGCACCGCCGCTGGAGTCGCCCAACGCTGACGAGATCGTCCTCAACGTCATACTCGCCGCCAGCGGTCCTTCGGTCCTCGACTCGCCCACTACGGAAGAGCCGGAAGGAACGCTGGATGCGCCTGACGACAACGACGATGCTCTCCTGCAATACAGTTCTGTAGAGCAGGTTAGTAGTGCACCATCCAAGGCGAAACCTAAGTAAAGTTAGTGGACAATACGTGAAGCATACAATTGTTCACGGGTCCCCAGAAGGTCAAGGAAGTTTGCATACGCTGACAGAGAAATCAAACAGTACCAAGCTGTAGCAAATAATATCCTTTTTAAAAATTTCGAAATTGCGAATTCCGCATGCGAATTACTCTTAGCCATACTAATATTAATATAGGCTCTTCAACATTTTGTTACCAATGCATTTTTTTCACGCTTTCTTATTCCGATGTTTTAATTTACAATCAACATAATTCAGGGAAGATTATTCGCTTAAAATTTCCTTCAAAACCATTGACAAAGGAACGATTGTAGTGGAAAGTAGGAATACTCCACTTTTACGACCAGGGCAAATAATACTGAAAAATGTATAGTATAAATTCGTAAACATTGTATACGTATACTTTGTGGTGGGCGATTTGACTAAAAATCATTTGAATGACGGGTATTCAAAATTTATAAAACGGAATGTATTTCCTACAATTCGGGACTGTATTTCTTTGGCAGCCTATGCAACCTACCTCATACCCATATGTCAAAGGAAGAGCTTTTCCGTTCGACTGCCGTAGTCTGTAGACGTTACCAGATGTCCATTTGATAGGATCAGAAACTGTTTTGATGATTTTGTTTAAACCAAATCATTTCAGACCACAATTGTCGAATTGCGCATTGAACTCGACACTCCATAAACATGCCTACATAGTAATGTTGATAAAAACATCAATGGGGCAAATAATAATTTTTTTTCATTATAAATAAAACATTGTAGTTTCACAAATTAGCCAAAAAAGTGAATTCTTCCAACTGAGAGCAATTGACACATACAACATGGAGTATTGGACCCGGAAAATTCCGGGAAAACTGAATACACTTTTTTCTATTTTCTAAGAAGGGGAAGTGCCATGATATGTAAAGCTTGAAGTAATTAGGGTTCTTACAAATCAATTACTGAATTGTGCACATTCGCACAAGCCAAATATTTGATAGTCTTTGATTTAGACAGTGCTATATTATTGTGTAAGAATTACAACGTAAGAAATTACAGAAAACAACAAAGAATCACGAACTTACGTAAAGATACAAAGTTTAAAAAATATTTTAAAACGCTGCAAATTCTTTCACTGGGGTCTCATTATTCAGGATGATCATTCATTTTTCAGTTCATGATTTGAATTTCTATAGCAATTTTAATGTGTAAGTATCACAGAAGGTTAATTTAATTGATAGAGCGATTATTGAATTTCAGGAGATATGCAAGACCACGTAAATCGGTTCTCAACGAAAATACCTATTTGGATTGATCAGTTGATCATATTTGTGTGCCTCCTGAAATTCAACAATCGCTCTATCACCTGTGAAATCCTTGTTACGCGAAAATCCAAAGCTTAGTATTGAAATTCTTTGACCGATTTCGATGAAATTTTTAGGGATTGTTCGGACTTGTAGGATCAATTCCAATGCCAAATGAATGAAATTGAATAATAAACCCCATTTGAAAGAGGATTTTTTGATTTGTGAGTAGTCTATTTTAATCAGTAAAAAGGATCTTTTGTTTTTCAAAAACGTTAATTTGTTTTATAAAAAGGTTATCTTGATTTTCGAGTAGCATCTTTTGATTAGTAAAAGGTTTGATTTGTAAAAAGGTTAATTTGGCTTGAAAATGCTGTATCGATAATGAAATGTCTTGTATATTTCCAGGTTCCCTTCCACCGCCCTTACTTCTCCGATTTCGGGTCGACGCTCAACCTCCCGCCGCTCGAGCCGATCATGGAGTCGGCCTTCGAGAGTTTGGAGTCGACGTCGAGCGTCTCCCTCGTCGCCGAGAATAAGAAGACCTTCCTGGCGGCCCTCCTCGAGGAGAATAACAACAACGCCACCGCCAGCTTGTCCTCCAGGAAGTCATCCATCACCGAGAGCCTCCGCGAGTTCGAGTGCTCCCTGTACGACATGCTCGAGCAAGAGCCCGCCAAAGAAGAGACCGACGAGTTCAAATGGCGACCTCAAATACCCGTGTACAGTTACCAATAAATCAAGTTTTGTATATAAATGTAATGACAATAAACAAAATTGTTTAATATTTTAGGGCCGAATTCATAGTCGCGACTTGAATAAAGATTAGGGACTCCTTATTTGAGAAAGCACAGAAATATTTTAGGCGATTGCTCAGTCTAGTTTGGAATTCATAGTCAAAATTAAGTATTCATTTTTTCAAGTCAAAAATATCTTGGCACAAGTTCAGATTTTCCTTAACATACAGAAGTTGAAAAAAATTTAGACTAACGTATATGTTATAGTTTATGTCTGTAATACAAGGTTTTTACATAATGGCCAGGAATTCAGGAGTATGACGAGTCGTTTCAGTAAATGTGTAAAATTTCTGAATTTTTTGATCTTCTTTCACACATTGACTAAGCATTAAGATAACGGCTATGTATAAAATATAGGCACCAATATAGGCAGGCTACATAATGCCCACGACGCATTGTGGGTAGTATAAAATAGATTAATAAATGATTTTGACTTCCTTAAATTCCACGTTTGACATTGATACAGTTAAACCTCCTAACCAAACACTTTCCATCATTTCTATTAACTCAAGTCAACTCGTTTATCACCACGTCTTTTATACCTACTTTTCATGAATTTTGCTTACGCCTATCTTTTTTTTAGTCTCGGAGTGAATTTTCTTTAAAATTTATTGAAAGCTCATAGAAAACCTACCTAATTAATTTTTTCCATTCTAAATGTTTCTGCTTTTATTTTTGCAAAATCCTTTTTTAGATGTCATGGAAGAAATTATAAAAAATGTAGAAAAAATAATTATTTGCGTAATGAAAGTGACAAAATATAGGACGGAACTAAAAAAATGGTGACTGAGGAAATGCTCAAGGGCATTTGTTTGAATTTTTGTTTATGAATTCCATTTATGAAAGTGCTCAAGCATGTGGTCAAGCCCTAGCTTGAGTATTTCTTTTTTGAGTGACTGTGCAAAAGCAAGTAGCCACTGCCGTCTCATAGCTTCACTTAAGCCTTTCCATTTGACCAAGTAAGTACTATGAATTCCGCCCTTCGTGCATTGTGGTTCTCAAATATATCTTAAGCGTAATATTAGAAATCCAGGTCGTGGTTCAATGCTCTACCTACCAACCCCTCCAGAAGTACAGTATGCTGGCCACCTACCCGAATACGGATAACAGCCGTAACTGCTATTGTTTCCACTTGCTCCTATTGAACGAAATCACACAAAAAGTAAAAAGCAGCTTACCTCGTCAAAAATAAGTTCAGAATTTTTTTTTTTTTTTTTTGCCCATGATTATTTTAGCAGCTTTATGTTTTCCGAGAATGAGTCGAATAAATCAGAACTTTTATGTATGGATGGATCCACAACTCATCCTTCAATTTCCACTCCAGAAGATGTAAGGTGCCAATACCATGCAATTTTTGGACCCACTGGTTGGATTTAGTGTACTTTCACGATGCTTTATAGGCTTACAATCGTCAACGGTTTAGCTCCCGTTGTTGGGTCTACTGACCATTCGAAGTGGTTCACGGTTTTGTGCATGTACCCGAGTGATTTATGGTCTCCACATGTCAGACATTTTGCTCCTGGTTGAATTTCTCTTCAGATAATGAGCAGCATCTTCGCTCGATCGCTCTTCCCAACCATAAAAATTCTTCTTGCGAAAAATCAGTACCTAATCTCTTACTTTTTTTCGTTGTTTTTTCTCCAAGCTATCTAGTTATTCAGGTCGCCCAATCACACTTTTTAACTTTATTCACGTCACTATTCCGATGACGAGACCGTAACACATCTTGAAGTTCAGCACTGAAGCTGAACATCAGCATCCAAGGTCTAAGGGCCTGCCGCTCTTCGAACATCGAACTTGCTGTGAGTTAGCCAGCGGCAGGAGGGCGTTTGGGTTCATATACCTGAACATGTTTGAACCTCTTACTAAGTGGCGTATTTTTCTATTATCTGAATGAGTTTCCACCTGGAGGTCTCTCTGCATTATTATGTTTTGTGGTTGTGGCTGAGCGCTATTTGCTCTCTGAATGTCAAACAACACAATGCTTCCTCCTTGTATTTCTTTGGATGATGAGCAGAAGCGTGGTTCTAATTCCGTCATTTCTGCAGCACATGCCAAACGCCCATGGACCTTGGGTACGTTTTTAGCACTTGTTATTCTGTTTTGGACGGGTAGGAAGTGACTTGGTGGTAGGTAGATTACCGCTTCCTGAATCTATCTCGTATATTAAAAAAGCTCAAACACATCACCTCTAATTTCGAGTGTTAGGTGGAAAAAATAAAATCCACGGTACGTTTGCGATTTTCAAACAAGAGACTATATTTAGAAATTGTTTTTCTTAGATAGGTATATGATATTTTTAGCAAAATTTCGTTAAAAGTGGAGCTGTTGTAGTGGCTATACACATTTTTATTTACAAATTTTCCGTTTTGAGTCATTGTTAAATAATTTTTGGGTTTTAAAGCTCTTTCATGTTATAAGAGTGTATTCCCTTTTTTGTAGGTATGTGTTTTTTCAGATGGTAAAAGCCTTAGGATAACATTTTCTTGAGAGATGAGATTACATATATTTCCACAATCAGGTCGCTTGTCTCGTACTTTGGACTGTAAAAGTTTTCCTTTCATAAATGCTTTTCTTATTGTTTGTGAATTCACATTCAAGAATTTCATATTTATACATCAAGCGAAACGGTTCGAAGAGATCATGAAAAGGTTAGCCATAAAAGTCACACGTTCTGTTATTGTGTAAAATATTGATGTCAGTATGGTAATGATTGTATTCTTTATTCCATTATTATGATATCATACTGATGATAGTTCGTTAGATGATCACAGTCAAAGTCTTCCCCTTTACAATATTGTTTATCTTCAGTACATGGCTCGGTCAGTAATACGCATTCATTATAATACCTAATCAATTTCGTTGTATCAATAATTAATAGTTCATAAAGTATTCCTACATTACTGAGGCATTCTATTTTCATTAAATACCTTCTGTTACACAATGATGGAATAAACGTATGTAGCCAAAAGGGATGGAATTTAAGGCTTTTTTAAATTCGTAGCACCGATTCCCCACCAAGTATTAGATCAAAAACAAATGGTCAAATATCTTAATTACTTACTAATACTGCTATATCAACGGCTGATGTACATAGCAGAGACTTATTTCTGTGATTCTATGAAAAGCGTATAATTGTTCTTAAAAACGGAATTGGTAATCTAGAAAATTCTTATCATGAATTACAAGTCACCGTTTAAATCACCATTTCATTTCAAATTTAAGTCATCATTTCTTAATTACTTTTCAGATTGAATAAATTTGATTGTACTGTAAAAAGCATTCCATTTTGAAGAGGGTTTAGGTATCCCCCCTGAAGTATGTAAGTGTGAAAGTATGCAGTATGCAAGTCCATTTTCCTGTTCAAGTATGATATTATTTTGATTTCTTATACAAAACAAAATTGTCTTTATGATAGCGAAAATGAAACAATCACATGTAGCCATTTATGATACACGTAATTATCCCAAATTTAGTAGGATTTTAACTGAAAATTCAGGGCTACTTCATCGTTTATAATGCATTATAAATTTAATGTGGGCAATGAATTTCGTGCTTGAGCCATAAGGAATGAATTAATTAATGTACTATTTTCATATTCTTGTAAACTAGCCAAATGATTTTATAAGAGACTTGTACCTACCTGTATCACATGACTGAGAAGTGTCATGGGTTGTACATATGTGAGTATAAACGTAGTTGAGTGTACGAACCAAGTCATATTGTAGAATTATGACCATTTTATTGTTATTTGATTTAGTAATAAATGATGTTATTTGATCTGGCGGGTCTTTTGATTTATAATAACTATTCATTCAAACCAGTTCACATTACAATGATAATGATCATTCATGAATTATCCATTAATCATTATTAGGTTGCATGTGTAAAATTATGCTGGAAGCCTATGTGAGCAGATTTCGAAACTCTTCTTGCTACTCACAGCTATAGAGTGAGCCTTAGCTCCCAGAACAATTCCGACAATTCTTTCCTAATTAGCGACTTGTATGGTCTTTAACTCATTTTCCACATCTCACAACTAGCGCTTATGGAAGTAATAGAAACGTCATGGAACTTCTAAACGAAAAGTCATTTCTGAATGATCATAAGTTAAATTTTCCCGCACATAATCAGCCTTACAATTATCAAACCATTTAAATTGCAAAGAGTAATATCATGAGACCAATACAACCTTTCTTCAATGCCACCGGTATTTGAGCTTTATAATTGAAAAAAAAAATGCATTGTGACTTTCTATAATAGTTCGACACGTACTATTGCGGACTTTTTTTTGTAACCAATGATGAGTAGTATAAATAAATAGGACACTATCTGATATGGTGTCGATTGTTTTAGTAGTGCATGCGAAATAATGACTATTAGAGGTAAACAATTGACACTACGGGTGACGTTCTTCCATTTTCGTAAGGGATCTCCAATTTGTTGTCTATTTAATAAATAATTAATATCTCCAACCGATTTCTCTGTTAGTCGGTACTGAAAGATCAGAACTTTAAGGACATCGCTGGTCAACCGCGCGAGTTTCCATAACAAGAAGAAAGAACTTCTTGCCCCTATGGGGTGGGAGAAGGACTCAGCATTTTTTGGCCCGTCTTCTAGTCTAGCAGCGATTAATCTAGCTGTACAACATCCATGCTAGCGTCCTCTACGTCTATCTCGTATCCTTATTTCGTCCATTTTTTCGTTGATCACCTTTTTTGGAATCTGGTTTTCAGACATCCGATAGACGCGGCCAATCCACCCCAATCGTTGTGTTTATTCAAACCAGCCGGTCCTAGTCTTCATCGCTCCGTATGCCCTTCCCATTCCCATTCATTTTGGTTCACAACGTTTGATCCTGGGCTCATCCAAGCCCCCAAGTAGATCCTTCTTCCTCGAAGCAAGTACTCCTAATATTCAAATTGCACATTGGGGAAAACTGTCCTAAATTTTGTCCATTATCGCTTGACACATCTTGCAGGGTGTATTGTCCAGTAATCTGCACCATTGACGCTTCCTAACCTACTTTCGCACTAAAATCGCCGAGAAGAAACAACAGAAAATCCCTTTATAGTCACTAGCATACCGATTCTAGTTTGTCATAAAATGTTTCCTTCCCTTCAACGTTAAACACCTCAATTGGTGGGAATCAGGGTCAATCTTCATCAAAAAGCTGAACATATTTTAACCAAGTTGCACTGTGTGCTGTAACTGATCTTTATCAGTTTATGGCAACCACTGAAGTGCATTCTTGCTCCTAATGATAAGTCCATATTCACAGCTGATTTTTTTCTCCATATTCCCAATGTGAATAGAGGACTGATGTGTTCTTGAATGTGACTGAGCCCAACGAACTAACATGGACCATTCACTGAAATTCGATTTTTATGAGGCTTGTTTACACGCTTACACCGTATTACAAGATGTTATTATCGGCTGAGATACTATGAGCCTTTCAAACAATCAAGAAAGTAGGTAGTTGACCACTACCCATTAGTTGCTGATATAGGTTTAACCCCTTTTCATAGAGGTTCATTATAATCTTGATCCTTGTACGACAACGAATTGCTCTTGACTTTAACATAATTGTAAAAAAATATAGGTGCCGAAAATAAGGAATCACATATACATGGGAGTCTCCAACGCTAACAAAGAAAAACACTGACAAAAATATGCAATTTGAGAGGAAGTAATTCTGACCAGCCATTGTCCCATACTTCCAAATTCGAATCTAGCTCACTAAAACCTCTATAGCGGATATTGTAATAAATAAGTTGATAAATTTTATGTTTTTATATTTCTAAATGTAGAAAACAATAGTCTTGACTGATTTGATAAAAGATGATGTTGAATTTTAAGTATATCAATTATCTCTCTCTCTCTCTCTCTCTCTCTCTCTCTCTCTCTCTCTCTCTCTCTCTCTCTCTCTCTCTCTCTCTCTCTCTCTCTCTCTCTCTCTCTCTCTCTCCATCTCTTTCTCTCCGGTAAAATCGTAAGAGACGCGTGGATGGCCCTAAACAGTAGGGCCCTACTGTTTTGTATTTTTGTATTGTATTTTTTAATAAATACAATAAATCAGTCAAACAGTCTCTCTCTCTCACCTTTCAAAAGATTCCATAATCTCATTTTTCAAAAAGTTTTCTTTGCTGACTGCAAAGGCTTATTATTGCAATCAATACTTGAACCGAAACGTACGTGTAGAGAAAACCCACTTTCTCCACTTTACCCAACAATGACGATGATTTCAAAAGTGAAATTTCGAGCTGAGACTGAACAGTAGTCAAACAGCCGTCCCACAAGTTGTAACTCAATTTGCCCGAGATCAGTTCACGAAATGGAGTCGTGGAAACTCCGCAAAAAAAGGGGTGAATTGTGAAGGGCAGCGGTGGGGTGGAGAGGGGGTGGCCGTGGAAACTCGTGGAAAAATACTTTTCCGTTGTGAAGACATCGGGGGGGCTGATTAATATCAGTTGGCGAATAGGATAGCAATAGAAGGTGGCCGAAGGAGTGGAAGGCATAGCGAAGAGAGGAGAGGGGGAAATGAGAAGGGAAAGTGGAGGGAGGGGGGTGTTTTCTCTCAAAATAATAAATCTTTGCGGTGGGAGAAATAAATTCGAGCCAGAACCCGGAGACCGAAGCGAAGGGGGTTTTTACGGTGAAATTAATGTCTCTTTTTTTATCAACTGCACCCCCTCCCATCCCCCTCTCCACCCCTCCATCATCCCTTTTTCCTACTCTATTACGTCAAAAAAAAAAAAAAAAAAAAAAAAAAAAAAAAAAAATTCGAAGTAAAGTTTCATTCATTTGGCAAACATTTTAAACTCATTGCCGGAAGCGGCGCTATTATTTGAATGTCAACAGAAATGTTACAGTAGTCTCTACTTAGTGCCCGTATTAAGGAAGGTACAAATTTGATTCGAAAATAATAATTTATAACATAGATTTTTTATAGATATTTACTGCTAATATTATTATTATTATTATCACTATATTTCGAGGCCTATGGTTTCGCTCAGTTGAATGAGGCGCAGAGTATATGATCGCTCAAAAGAACAGAGTAAACAGGACTTTTCGTTTGAGTGGCTGGAAGGCAGGAACCGTTTTTCTCACTTCACTTCCCAGAATTTAGAAATCGATAGCAATAAATAGAAAGTTGAAAGAGTTCAACGAGGCTCCAAGGCTCTAAAAGCGAATTTTCTTACAAAAGTCGTTGTTCGAATCAGGGCTTTGAACCCAGTTAGAAATCCTTATTTTCGCTCATTGTTAGGTTTCCAATACTATGTATCGTGAGAACCGTTACCGGCCATTCCTCATTTTTCTCCCAGATTACCAGATCCAATTTGTATTAACCCTTTTACCACTTATACCAACTTCTTATACTATACTCGCACTTAACAATACAACTTGGAAATTCCCAGCATTCAGCCAAAGCCACTCCTTTCTTAATCATACCTTTGGCAATCAAAACTCCAATGAACTACGCATTTTCCCCTGTTTAAATCAGCTAGATCTTGCCCTTGTGCATCTCGAGTTTCTATTACCCTCCTCATAGTACCGTCAACTGCCATTCCTCCGGTACTTTTTGGAGGCGTTACCAATAGTGAAATGACGATTTGTGTGAAATATCTAGTTTAAGAGACTTACTTCCTTAGCTCTCCTTGTAAACTGATCTTCCTAAATCAAACCTCTTTATATTTTTAGTTCCAATTCTTCAAGTTAAGTTAATATGTACAAAGTGTAAATGTAGTCCAATAATGACAGGTTGTCCGAACGAGCTAAGGCATCAGTAATTTTTCTGTTAACTTTCAGTGGGAGTACTGATTTTCCTAGTTCGATTCCGGCAGGCACCAATGATTAGGGCCAAAATCCTATCGAGTGTTGTATACCTGTCCTGTCGTTTGACAGTTCACCTTTGATCTCGATATCACGTGAATCCAAATCGCGCCCAACCCAGGGGCGTGAGGCAATGGGAAGACACGAGCGAAATCGTCAGACCTAGTTCCGATCCTAAAACTAGGTCTGACGATTTCGATCGATTTCGACGGTTTCGATCCTAGAACAGCTGGCGACGTCCGCGACACCTCCGGGTAGTCGGACGAAAATCCAAGGTGAAATTCCTTGTTTACTTTACTTTACATACTTCACTAGTCCAATAATGAGAAAATTAAAATAACGTGTTCTTAAGTGTGTGTTTTCTGCTGCTACCCCACCGACAAGGCGTTGACACAGTTATCTAATTTAGTCTTACGAGTTTTGATATTCTTAAATACACGAAACTATTCTGCTTGGTATGCTTTAGAAGGTACCCCTTGATTCATATTAATATGCATTTCTAATGTAATTGTATTGAACAAATAAATCTAATTAAATAACACAAACCTAAATTCGAGTACTACAGGACCAAAGTTAATTAAACATGGTTTAAAATCACAATGAGTTTTTGCTGTAACCAAGTTCTGGTCATTAGTTTCTGTCACTGTGTAAATATAGTCTAATGGTGAGACAACTAAAATGAATTGTTCTTAAGTGTGTGTTTTCGAAAGTGGTGTTACCAACCTCCAGTTGGTGTACTTTTTAGCAGACACGAACCCATTCTATCATAATTAACTAAACTTCTCATAGCCATATAGGTACTTTTTGACATTTTCATGCCTTTGCTTTGGCACATAATGAAAAATCGTCACGAAAACTTGCTCACGCGATACCAATAAACAAAAGTTGGTAACTACAGTCTTTGAAATAGTAATACCAATAAACTGAAAAATCATCACGAGAACTTGCTCACGCGATACCAATAATAAGACATTTTGTTTTGGTTTATTAGTTTCAACCATTTCCGTACTTCTCCCACTTCAAAACGATCAGTGAACACAAGCGAGAGTATCGTGAGCGAAAAAAATTTACGATGGACCCATGAAACACGCATGAAAATGTCCCAATGCGTTGCAGACTCGCATGCAAGTATTTGTGAACATCATGGAAGAAAACGCTCCGTTCTTTACCTTTAATGTGCATCGGTTAGTTTATGGAATTGCTTTTAACTGATGACATATTAAAAGGAAGAAAAATACGATATATTTCTTTCTACTTTTTGGTTTACTCTAAACAGATTTTTCTCTGAACATATTGAGTTATTCGTTATTATAGATATGACCTAACCGTCGAAATCGATCCTGCACTGGAACTCTATAATTCGCAGAAGCTAAAAAATTTCCATTTGCTTCAGTTTTCATATTTGAAAATAGGTTTCTACAGCTTTGAAACGAGTACGTTTGCGACTATTCATCGTTTCGAAGGGAGGCAAGATAGTAGGTACTTCTTTCAAATCCACAGAATCTACAAATTACGTGGATGCTCATTCAAAGTGGAGAATAGTAATATTAGTTGTTGCTTACCTTTATAGTACATTTCCTCATGCATACCGATGGTGCACACATTTTTCTGGAACAAAACAAAAAGTTGAAGGTTATTACTACTAAATTATATTTATGAGTATTTGTATCTTTATACTTTATGTGTTGAAATGCATATTTAAGCGCTTAGTGAGCTAGTTGAATCATATTTCATCTGTGAAATACAAAGGAGGATATGTAAGAAAGGGGGTCATAGGATAATATTTGTGTATGGTCCATGAATTGGAAGGTCCTTCACAACCCTCTTTTGACAAAATTGACAAATACAAAAAGAAGCATAGATAACATATATCTATGATCAATATAAATTTAGCATTTTCGGGAACTCCTAGAAAATTCGACAAGGTGCCTGCTTATATATTATAACACAAGTGTAATGGCCATATTTTGGTTCATCTTCTGATCATACTAGATTGAAAAGTGATGGATGACTGATTCGTTTATATATTGTTGAGGATGTGTGAGTGGACTATATTAATTTTATGTTTTCTCAGGTCGCTGGTTCGGTATATAGAATCTTGTAGAGAATTCCCGGGGTTTTAACGGTTGAATCGGAATGGGCCCAAATAAATATTCCCGTGAATAAATAAGTGAACGGCCCGAATCGTGGAACTTTGGAGAAGTTTAACATGTACAATAGAGCCAATCCGAAAAGGGGTGGAGGGGGGTTTGACATGAAATCTAAGCCAAAATTTCCTCAATGCTCTCAACTCATCCTGTTATGGAACATAAACAACAGCGGAACACAAACATAAAAACAATAATTGACCTACCCCACCGACAAAATGTCCATTAGTCCGTAACAATGATGATAAGCCAGTTCATTACTCCGTAATAAGCCGCTGCCTCAGAGGATGCTCGGTGGACAAAGACAGCAGCCGAACGATGTCATTGTCACAACCGTCCTTTGACTCAAGTGAGTGAGGAAGTGAAAGATTCTACGTCAGGGAATGTGATGCTTACAGTATTTTGGAACGAGAGGGATTTAATTGATTATTGTCTCATATTATATCGCGTCCAACTGCCTGCGCCAACAGTTACGACCCAAAAATATTGATCCCTCTGATTAAGTTCGATCTCGTGACTGCCATGAGTCAATTTTTCTATACTTTTAACTCTCTAAAGGGTTGAGCTATGAAACCGATTCAAACGTTCGATTGTGGATTATCTCCTAGAGCATAACAGAACACGTTAGTAATGTTAGATTTTATTTATGGTTCACCTGTTCATTGCACCATCCGTAACGCCAAAGCGGAGACGGATCGCGTAGTGGATCGCTAAAACATTCGCTTTCAATGGCACAGGTACGCGTATTCCACGAGGAATTAATCTAATCGGCTCTAATTCCACCTCGACTCCACGGTCTGGAATCCAGCCAAACCACCGGCGGTACGACCGCGTCGCATTTCCCAGCAGAGTCGTATATTAGACTAGTCAGTCCCCATTACTTAGCCTGAGCGTCACCTTACAGCCCGGGGACATGGCAAAGAAAGCGAGGGGAGGGAGAGCTAATATAATAATGGAAGACGATGTGCGTCATTTTCTCACTTCCGCACATCCTCGGATTTTTTTCAAGTCTCTCTCAATTTCAAACTTTAATATTCAGGTTTGCTGTAGGTCAATGAACGGAGTCTGACCGCATGTCCTCCGCGACCTAGTGATTGAAGTGTACGCACAGATCAGATCATCTTATAATGTTTTTTTGTAGTATATTCTAAAACTTTCACTCGAGGACAATCTAATTTGTGCCAGTAACCCTTCCACATTAATGTTTTTTTGTCTAGCCAGATACAGTTGTCTTCCTGAGTATTCAAACACTCGTCTGTAAAAATTACTGTAGGAAGAGTTGAGGTAGTGTAGGTCCGTTGAATGTCCATGCTCCAACGGTTGACGGCATGAGCGGCCCCGCGGGCAAGTTGGGGTACATGAGCGGTCCCACTCAGTGTGGGAGCACTTGTACCAGCGGCCCCGGTCGGTCTAGGCGTAGATATACATATATGTACGAGTGGCCCCACGGAAATATGGAAAATGAAACCAATACCACCAACTTGAAACTTTTTTCATGCGTATAATTGATTGCTCTAAAATGAACACTGTCAAAACATGCAAATAGACAATCACTGTCACATGACTCCCAACCCAAGTAGGTACTTCTCAGTTATTCGATCTGGGCTGGTACTTATTAGAAACGATTTGGACATACTTGGCTAGGGTAACCGTTTACCATCATCACATATCGATTTCCACGCGAACTTTTCGTTAACAAGGCTACTTCGGGTTCCATCTTCGCTCGGATTCTTTCCAATCACTGGATTCAACTGTCCTGCGGGCCTTCGCTCGAGCAGGACCGCTCGTACCATTTCTAATCTGTGCCCTTAGACCAGGCGGGGCCGCTCGTACATGCCTATGACTCCAAAACATCGCCTTCCCTCCCTACGGGGACGCTCGTACAAGTACCCGCTCCAACAGTGGTTCTTGAATCCTTCCACCAGGCTGTTGACACTGTCCTTAAGTTTATCAAATCCCAGGTTTGGAGAAATGATGTCAGCTGCCCCAATAGTCGCCAGGAAACACTTCAGTTTCGTAATCCAATTATAAGCAGGGTTATAGTTTGACCCATTTGAAATAACAAACCTCTGTATAATATTATGCAGGGTTCTCTCAGTATGCAGTCTCTTTAAGAAATTTTAGTATATACTCCGGAATTCCCCTAAATTCCTGGATCCTATAAGTTCGCTGTTATGATGAAGCTCCATGACTGGAAATAGAAAACCGCTCAATCAGAATTGTGTGGTTTTTCCATAGAAGATCCGTAACGAAAGCTTCTCTTTTGCCCTATCTCACTTTCCTCTCCCCCCCCCCCCTTTTTTTTAAGTGACGGAAATAGAGAAAAACAACATTCACTCCCACCTTCCTCTCCTCAATCCACAGTTCGATTTTCTTTTGTATCAATGATCGGTCGGGATGAAAAGATTTCGAGGGAAAACCGTTTGATAAATACTGAAAGATCCCGGGGCTTGGCGTTGGTGGAGAGCCCACCATTAATCACCTTCGCAACATAATCCGTGGAAGCTTCGCACATTGTCACCGGTTCCCGCGCTCTCAAATAGAGCTTTTTTTCTGTTCTCTGCGACTGCCCGCCCTGCCAACCGCCCTTCCCTCTCGGTCTATCGGGGTTCCCAGGAGAAAATTACTCCCGCCCATCAGTTGGCCCGTTTGATTGAGTTTTTTGTCTGACGAAGTGCCCTCCGTATTATTTTCGGATATTTCGTTCATCGAACGTAATCGAGTTTGCAGGGTACAAGTGTGTCACAATACCGATAAACTAGCTTTCAAAAGGGCCCTGCGTTGAGCAAAATCCACGCCACGTAAATTTACCCTAACATACACCATTGGTTTTCGCGGAACGAAACCAAAGTGGATTTTCCAGGTTTAACAATCAAAACTTCATCCGAATTCAATTTTTAGCTGAGGTTCACCTGCGCAAAACCTCACAATAGTTTTCCCGAAGGTTTAAAAATATGCATTGCCCTACCGGGTTATGGCAAAGGGGAGATGCGATTATCCAGCAATACCCTATGGATATCCTGGGAATATAAAGGCTATTAGTTTAGGCCGCAGTTTCAGAAACATGAATGGAAGGCTATATAACTTTTACAAAGCAGTGAAAACCATTGCGAGGATAATTTTTCTAGACAAGAATGACGAGAGAATCAATTAGCGATTCAGTAGCAGCTATATTCATTTCAACTATGACTTATACTAATCATACATAGGTCTATTGCCTTCTCTATGGTATGGAATCACTATGGATGTATAATCCTGTACGCTGGTGTCAATCAAAAGCTAAATGTTCCAAATCCTGATATTTACCAGTTCCCTGCTACCAGTTGAATCAGCTTATCAGTTCCTCTCCTGGTGAGTATGTTGGAACGTAAGTTTGAAAAACTACTTGAGTAGAATTATGATTGAGATGCTATCCCATAATTTGGAAGAGGAAATGGTAATCATATGGTATATGGCAGAATGACCGGCAAAAACACTCTGTTCTGGTATAGAGCAGTAAATGAAACCACATTGGTCATATCTCACAATTTTAATTGAATGGCGTATTACCCCATTTGTAGGGCGATATCAATCTGAAGCATTTCACACTAAAATCTCTATTTAAACGGAATGACAATCCACAGTCGTCATTGAAACGGTCGCAGCATGTCAATAAGAGCTAGAATATTTGCTTTCCAGATGAACACTTTAAACGCAAATTGGAATGGAAGACGCCACAAAAGTTACAGGCAACGATCTAGCTATTATTATTGGGAGGAAGAGGGAATGCTGCACTTCATAAGACTAGAACAAGGCTTAGACCGGATAGGAACCAAGGCCAAACCTTTTTTGTGGAATCGAAAATTCAAGGAGCCTAGGAAGCACTGAAAAACCTCAGATATTGCAATGCGGTAATCTGGTGGCAAACGTACCTGTAAGCGTAAAATGATTCTCAAACCAGACCGTCAACATCACATTCCACGAGATATTATCGTTACATTCTCACAAATGGGTCAAATTCAATCATTTCACTCGTCTGAAAATTCTTAAAGGTTCTTCAACATTGATAGATTAGGATGAGAGATTAGCAATATTATCAGGTTTAAATTGTTGTAACCAAATTATTTCTGATATATAATTTGTAATGTTGGGTCAAATTACTAAATTATGATGAATTCACTGACAATTCTGAAAGTCTCTTGAAAAAGATTCTTCAAATTGATGTCAAAATAATGAGGCATTTACATTTGAGGGCGATATCAATTCAGATATTCAACATAAAATCTCATTTTAAACGGAATTTTGTATGTCGTCATTACACCATTCCAGCCATTGTCAACGCAGAGCTAGAATAGATTTGCTTTCCAGATGAACAGGACGCAAATTGCCAGCTGGAAGACACCACAGTTTTTATTTCAACGATCTAGCTATTAATAGGTTACATAAGGCTAGAACAAGGCTTATACGGATCTTGAATGCTGCATTTCATTCAAGGCTTAATTGTTTCTCTCTCCAAAATATTGATTCAATCGGTAATCTGGTGGCAAACGTACCCGATGTGAAATGATTGAAATTAAACCAGACTTTTCAATTCCATGATATATCAACAATTGTTGGGGTCGAATTTTTTATTTCAATGTTAAAATTCTTGGAAAAGGTCAAAAACTGAAATACTAAGTTTTCGATTCAACATTGATAGAAATAGGTTTACATGAGAGATTAGCAACTCCTTACTACTTTCTGTGTCGTCAGGTTCAACAGCAAATTGTTGTAACCAATATATTCTCCGTTGATATTATTCACTCTTATTTGTAATGTTGACTACTTTCTATAATTATTTTCTATATTCGTCCTTTTTGTACGGTTAATAAGTTATGAATTCACTGTGGATTCACTTCAAAAGCTTCACTTCTTCATGGATTTGCAGTTTCTGGTAGGGATGTCAAGAAAATATCGATATATCAAAATATGATATTCTTCCGTCGATATATCGATATTTTTGGGCGATATTTTCTATTCCATCGATATATCGACATTAAATGCACACTATCGGATCCGATATTTTTCAGCCGCACATAACACCATTTTGTTGCCATTACCTACGGCAGAGCTGTAGATAGGTTTCTCCAAGCCGACGTAGTATTGCAGTTGACGGCCAGTTTTTGAATGACTGAATCAACAATTGTTAAGTGTACGATATAATGACGGCGCCAGGTTATACAGTACCCGCACGACCTTCCGGTCTTGATGGTACTGTAGCTCTTGCTCCTTCAAATGTATATATTGACGTTGATGTTGGTTTATCACGTTCAGTTAGTTTTATTACTTTTGAAATCTACCAATGGAAAAAAAACAAATAACTGGAATTCCTGAGCTTCTTGGATGCACTCCATGTTAAAGGCATTGATTCAGCGGTGATTTTCTACGAGTACAAAACAAAAGTTGCATATTCTGTTAGAACCGAGGAGTTGAAGGGATACAGGAGCTTTAGGTCATTGTTTCGGTTCTTCAAATGTGTCAGTTTGGAGGCAGGCATTTTCGAATCACATTATTCCGAACGCATGTATTGGTGAAAAACCTCACCCTTGTAGCCTAGGGCTAGTCATCAGTTCCTTCTGTTTCACGGTTTGTCCTCGCATTGAAAGCGTAGAAAAGCGTGCCATATAGTTTTACCATAAGACTTCAAGCCCATGAGAGTTTTTTTACAAATGCCTTCAGTCTGCCTGGAGGACTCAACTTTTATCTGGATTTCTGTAAGGAGCAATCACCGCTGATTGCAATATTCAATTCTGTTTGGCCAAAGAGTAGACTCAGGTACGGCTAATCAAAGGGCTTTTGAGATCATTAATTCGTTGTCTCTATCTACAGCGGCAGTTCTTGAGCACTTCATTATTATTATAATCTTTCTTCAAATACACCAGTTCGTTTAATCGATCATGTATAAGATGCCTTCGTATTTAGCAATACCATGCTACTTGCTCATCGAATATTAGCTATTACTCCAGTAAGCTGTAGTCCTTCGAGGGAAATTACCAGTAAAGGATAATTGGTATGGAAGTAGTGGAGCTCCTTTTTGTATATGACAGCCGTAATCACATATATTTGGTTACAGGTGAATGTTATTGTAATATTGCGGGAATACAGAATAAAATATTGTTCTTTACGGATAAATTTATTTAGAGAACCGCAGTATCCATTATCACATAATTCGTCACTATACGAGGCGCGGACAAGAGATCCAGGGAGGGCAACCATTGCAATCATACTACTGTCTTTGTAAAACTCATGTAGACATTCAATTTGTTCTCTTCTTACAGTTACGTTCAGGAAAAACTCCTGACGTCAAAGAGGTTTGATTAAATTAGACAAGTTAACTGAGTTTGTCAAGGCATGATTTTTCTATGAGCTTTTCCCAAGAAAATAATGAGTCAGAAGTATCAACAGTTTTTTGGGTAGATACATGCTGAATAGCACAATTTAATTAACATGGGCAGATTCATTCAATATTCTAATCATAACTAGATAAAATAAATTTAAGTGCAGGAGCATTAACCATAAGATCCAAATGTGTTGATTTAATACATTTGCTGAAACCAGGATTCGGTTTTCCGCATTTCCAGGTGTAGACTATAAAGCCGTTTCCCACGTCGCGGTTTCTCCCTCTTCGTACAATAGGAATAAGGATCCTGCCAACTTTCGCCCTCACTACAAAACATTCAACTCGAGAACTGGTTAAGGCGAGAAAACCGAAGGATCGAGTAGCTGCCAGAAGGGAGGGGACGTGGAAGTTGTATGAAAGCACATTACACTCTCAGAAAGCCTAGCGGCGGTGGTACACACTTATTGAGTTCAAACCTTCCAGCCCCAGAATGAGGGGAGGTTGTTTCCCCACCTCCGGCGTCTCTCCGTTCGTTTCGCGGGATACACACAGCAAGATATTAAGTGATCATACCTTAACCACTTACCGGAGGAGTTCCCAGGGGCTAGGGGTTGTAGAAGGAGCACTTAATTAGACAAGTCTCTCAAGCCAACTTCCTGCTCCTTCATTGAAACTTGGGTTTGAAGGCGAGAGCTTTGCAAACAGATTAGCGAAACCCAAGTTTTTCCTTTTAGCAAGCATCTCTCTTCGAACTTGCTCTCATCGCCTGCCGGTCTCTTCATAACTTCCGGTTTAGAAATTTGAAACAAAACCCTCCAGTACAATTATTCCCTCTTTTGCTATTTTCCTCGCCACCTGTGATACAAAAGGGTAGTTTTCAGCACGTAACCCAAGTATTTTACCCATGTTAGTGCATTGATATCCCTGCAACCTTCCACCAGACTACCAATGCATGTTTAATACTCCCACAAAACGTTACAAATTATTAGACAGAGATTTATTGAAGTGAAAACTTCTTTAGGCGCGCTTAGCACTTTTCTTGTATGGGCATTGAATGAGGCTGAGCCGTCACGCTCGGCTCTGTAACGCTCATTCGGTTAAACCCGATACACGGGTTGAAGCATTCTGATAACCATTAAAAACGCTGCAAATTCTATCACTGGGGTTTATTATTAAATTTCATTCATTTGGCTTGCGTTCATGATTTGAATTTCTACTAAGCTTTGGAGTGTGCGTGTTTCACAGGTGATAGAGCGATTATTGAATTTCAGGAGGCACACAAATATGATCAACGGATCAATCCAAATAGGTAGGTACTTTGGTTGAGAACCGATTTACGTGGTCTATGCATATCTCCTGAAATTCAATAATCGCTCTATCACCTGTGAAACACGCACACTCCAAAGCTTAGTACAAATTCAAATCATGAATCATTGAATAATAAACCCCAGTGAAAGAATTTATAGCGTTTTATCTAAATGGTATGGAATATTTAGTAATTTATCAATGCATGCGATACGTCGTAAGAAATTAAGTGTGTCTGTTGGACGCAAGACGCGATTGAACTATATTCTAGAGTATAATCAGCTGATATTCTAGTATTTGGATCGATTAACGTCGTGTTGAAGTTTCCACTTCTATCGTGTGGTCTGAAGAACACACTCATTTTTTTATTTCTACGTTAGAATGGCCCATGAGGCATTTTCAAACTAAGGGCAAATTCGTGTAAATGACACGCTGTGCCTTTCAAAATCGTCTGACTTTCAACTTTTCCCCTTATCTGCATTAATTTATTGAGTACTGCACTGACCAATAGAACACTTTCGGAAGCTAATATAATTTCCTTGTTTTTTAGGTTGAGAAACCCTGATTTGTCATTGTCATGACCAGCAACTGTATCGTGGTTCCTAATTTCGAGTTGGTTTTTTTTAAATATTCTACCTGAGATTTAAAATTACATGAACACTCTTTCGTCTTTAGTTACAGCAGTTAAGAACAGTTTTCAATGGTTTTTCAACCTCCGCTTCAAGTTTTTAATGTTCTAACACTGCACTTCATTCAGATCACTTCAGTCTTGGGTCATTTTCATGGCCCAAAAAGCATGTGCTCCTTAGAGAACAAAACGGTGATTTTCGAGGAAGTTCTTTCTTTGGTGGTAGCAGTAGGGATGGGTATCGATACCCGATATTTCAAAACATCGATATTACTGTTGATTATAGATATTTTTGTACCGGCACTGAGCCCACCGATAATATCGAGTATCGATACTTCAATTCCGGTATTTCGAAATATCGGCTAATTTTTTCTCACTAGCTTAAAAAAATTGGTTTCAATATTTTTCTTTGGTAAATTTTCTTTGGCAATGGAATTGGGAATGTAAAAGAATAGTGGGTTTAATACTAGGTGGGAAACAGAAAAATAATAAGAAGTGGAAAGGCAGCAGTAGGAGGCTATATTACGGCAATAGTACTTACTGTTACTGTTACCTTACCTCTCGCAGGTTCAAAAAATTAAAACAAAGATTATCTTCTGTTCTGTTTAAGTAGATACGATCAGGTTTTTTGCAGTTCAATTTTGAAAAAATGATGTAGGAAACGATACTCGTTAGTTATAAAATTTATAAATAACGAGTATCGTTTCCTATAAATTCAAAAAATATTCCTAAATTTCCTATAAATATTCAAAATTTAAATTGATATTAAATATTGATATTTAATATCAATATTTTGTTTGACCGATATTTGGAGTATGGATACTACCCTTCCGATACAGTATCGGTACAAAATATCGATACTTCGTTCAACGATACCCATCCCTATGTAGCAGTGACTCACAAGCAAGCAAGTAAACCTTTGAGTCGCCCTAGACGATAGGTGGCGTGTTTCTGATCGAGAACATCTGCAAAAAAGTTAGTATGTTCATTCAATGTCATTTTAATGACCCTAGTTGCTCGCCTAATATGTTTGATCTCGAAGTTTTCTTTCCACCCTCTCATTCTCTTGGAAGGCCGTATCACGTTGCATTTTTGAAACCCATGAGAAGTCCAACAGTATTGGAAGAATCTCTATTGGATGTCCTAATTGCCTTGTAGGTGAAAACATCAAAATTTTCATTGTCGTGACCGAAACCGCCATTCCATCGTTATGACTTCTATCAAATTGAATTTCAAGGGAGAATAATGGGATTTCTTGAATGGCTGGGTATCAGGAAGACATCCCGAGAGGCCAACTAAGTGATGAAAATTCAAAAACCTAACAAAAAAAAACACTTAAATTTTTTAAATGTCAGGACCAGAAAGCTGCAGGTAATTTGAGAATAACCCGTATGTATAAGAGAATTATTCTCTTCTACATTACTCATCTAGACTGAGCAGCTCGCACCTTTATATCATGTAATTGCACTTGAGATGCCTTAAAAATAACCCCGTTAATATTTTCGCACGGTACTTTGTGCGGCTTATCGTGCACAAAAGTTCAAAAATCCACTGTTATAAACATAAATTTGAACCTGACAGGTTCCCTCAGAACTAGCTACTGGCATTGAAACATGTGATAATAAACTAATAAGGCAACCTCGATCCTGTCCGCACAAGCTTGTAATGAGCGACTTGCTAAGCAAGTTCATTTCTTCGGTTGTATCTCAGAGTTGAAGCATATGGTGAGTTATTTTATCTTTCCAACCACTCTGACATGGAATCAACACCGTCATGTCAGTACTTAATGAATTTATTATAAAAAGTCCCCAATAACTTTTTTTCTGTTGCACTTTTATCTCTGCACATGTGCCGAAAATTACCAATCATTCTCGAACTTATACCAACCTTCCAAAAATTAGATCGAATCAGAATGCAAAGTTTATGACGGTTTGTGAAAATATACATACTACAGATCGAAAATATTGAACTTCCTATTGAATTTATATGTAACCATAGTGGTAACATGTGTTCGTTTTTTAAGAAATCGTCCCGAAGTAAAAAATGCCGATTTACTAGAAACCTGGACCACCAGTGATAGGGATGAGAAACTAGGGGGTGTCCTCACTCATATTCAATTGGTTTTGAACATTACGGATTGTTGTGACTCCGTCGACGTGGAGCTCGAAAAAATTTGTAAAAATTACTGTAAAACAATGAGTAAAAAATGGGTGGAATGTTCACGTGCTGGGAACTACTTTTGCCGATGGAATAGTGGGTTGCTCAAAAGGTATATGAAAAGGTTTTCTTTTAAAATTTATTTATTTTTTTAATCTCAATATTTTGTTTGACGGTAGGCAGTCGAGAAACGTCGGAGTCAAAAAATGAGGATACTTAATTACATAATTTTTTGGAGGGAAAGACGAATTTAAAAAAAATTTAAGTCTTAATATATATGTATAGATTGGCACATTCACTAATACATGCACAAATGTTTACCAATATCATAAAGGCACATCTTATTATCGAGCATTTGATATGTATGCCTTCATGGCAATGTCCAATTTCCCAGTACATAACGCTCCATTATTTATCGTTTGCAACTCTGATCCTATCCCAAAGTTAGTATACAGGCGACAGGAGACGGTTCAAGCTAATTTATCAACTAACAGATCAAGAACAAACGTCTTACTATCTGAATTGAAAAGAAAACTGCTAACATTTCAGAATGTTCAGGAACGGATTCCAAAAGAAAGGTTGAGGGCCCTTGGAGTTGTTAAACCCAATTGAAGGTATTGATTTTCTTCAAAAGTGCGATCAATCCAGGCTGTGTACCGTCGCATGGTATAACTTGAATTCGTATTTTGTGGTTTTACACATCGTATTCGATTACTATGTACTCAAATTATTTTAATTGCTATCAATCACAGTTGAATCTTTTCGGCATAATCGAAATCAAAGGGGTAATTCCTTTTCGGCGTTAGTAGTTGTAAGTTATAAGTGTCATAAAAGACTAACTCATCTACTTTTCCAGTAGATAAACTCCGAGTTATAACTAAAAGGGGTGCAATCCTTTCCCTTCCGGGATAATCATAACTGGGGATTAGTTCGCAAGAACTCTCCAACAATTCCCGAGAGTCGTAAACCATTATGACGGGGAGAAGGAGCGTCCATTTTGAAACTTAGGAAAACCCATTGTTTCCGTTTGGGGAAGTGATGAGATCCGGATGAGGGATGCTGAAAGAGCAATGATGGAACGGGGCACCCCCTCTGCACCCTTCAGGGAAACATTTCTGTTCATTAGCGAGTCAGTTTTTCATCGGTCCTAAATAAACGGGAGGAAGGGGGCAAAAAAAGAAGCGGCTAAGCCGACCAACGGTGCGGGTGAGTCGAAAAACGCGGCGTTTTTCGCAACGGGGCCCGCAGCACCCCGGGTATTTGTCCAGTGCTGGCGAAACTGTACATATATCACCGGCACGAGTGGACGTGTGCAAACGGGAAGAGTGTAGATTTGTATTTACAGTCGGGCTTTAACCGGGAGAGATGGGGGTGCAGGCCGCGAATGATTCACGGGCCTTGCTCTCGACTCGGCTCTGCCGCCCTTATCACCGTTTCAACGTTGGTTGTGGATTCTACGTAGCTCACATCGGAGACCACAAATGTGCTTGGCGGTATCAAACACCGTTGGTTAGAGAGGAAACTCGTATCTGTGTCTCAATAATAACATGGAAATCAACTACTGTGGCGATGCTATGGACGTTAACAGGTGTTCGATGATCCATCTTTTTCTTGATACATCCAAATTCTCTGGCTACGTTCCACAATTTCATACAACCGATTTCAATCGATTTTCTGAAGTTTGACGACCAGTTAAAGAGATGGCATGAAGTGTTAAAAATCATTAATAAAACACCTGTGTGCCCCGGTGACAATATGATGGTGTTGCTCTTTCCCAAGGTATTCAGTGTATTACCTTCAGTACTTTAACGACTGGCTTGCTATCTGATAGGATAAGGATGCACGCATCTCTCATTCCTCATCTCAAATTCTCTGCCATACACTTCCTTATTGTAAAAAGTTCTGTCTGGTATATTTTGGTCTACTTACCCCGAAGAAATGATGCCGCTAGGCGCGGCCTCCCACCAATTATACCAGCCCTAGACCTTCCTCCAATTTCCATTCTGTGTATAAGAATGGATCCCCAGAATGAGATGTGGATCCGTCCTCCGTCCATTTGTTCCTTTTAGTAATTTGTTTTTACTTAATCCATCCAAAAGTTCTGTGGTTACCTTTTTCCACTCCACCTTACAAAACTTGTAACTCGATATTTAATGGACATCTAGCAAGAGGTCACCTAATGATGGGTTAAAGGGCGGTATTTGATGAGCGAGTTAGGTTTTGTTGATATACTGAGGAACTCTCACGATGGCCCTGGGTTGTTGTGTGTAGCTAAACTAGAGAGTTCCTGAATGTGAAGTTTTGGACCACTGCGGAGATCTTTCGTCTTATCAAACCCCGTTGGTTAGATGGTTAATTCGCATCGATGTCTCAATATCCACAACGGAATTGTTGGTACTAGGACGAATTTAAGACGAATTGGGTGGACTCATTATAAACACATTATGCACAGATAAGGCAAGTATGGTTCATCTGCCTAAAATACTCCTAGTAGCTCTTAATTGGTTTGTTTCCTAACTGTTCCAAACGGGTGCTACCGAGTTGGTTCCCTAAAGCCGAGTTGGTTCCCTCAAAAATGTCCGCATTGGTTCCCGAATTTGATGAAAACGTTTCGGGCAACTTTTAAACGTACCATCGACAAATACCCTAGGTGTGTTAGCCCAAAATGTCAAGTTCGTCTCACACGATAAAATCACAATGTTCTTGTATTCATAATTAACAAATACAAATTCTTCTCCAATATTTGTTTTGACATCCATGCTCCCTAAAGCTGCATGCAAATCATCTAACGATTTGGGAGTTTTGGGTACTGTTTCAGCTTGGCAGCATTCAAATTTTTCCGGATTCTCGTGAGGTCGTGGTGATCCAAACTGCTTCTGTTGCCTAATTCTTGTATTTCCCGGCGAATAACTTTTGAAACGGTCAACAACAATACCACTAACTCTCTTTTTCAACGTCTTACCCACCTTCCTGCGGATAAGTACATTTTCGGCCTTACGTTCATGGGAATGCTCACTTTCCTCATCCACAATGACATTTGTAGGTGACAACTTCAAGAAGCAAGATCAACCTCTCACTGTGCATGTATAACGCCTAACATCATCCTTCAACACTTTATGGAACCCGAATGTATAACCATCACGCAAAACTAGCTGCTTTCCCTTTTCACTCATCACAAATTCAAGAGAAATTCCGGATGTTTGCAAATCATCGCACGGGAGAACGCTCGACTGACTCCTTATCGCTAATACGGCCGACAACGAGAAAAGGAACCAACACGGACCTCGAACTGTGAACCTATTCGGACAACAAAGATTCTCGCGGGGAACCAAAACGGCTACACCGTTCCAAACGGTTTAGCACTGCTCTCACCCCATTTGTGCGTTAGTTCAGTAACATAAGCTGTTTAAAACAGATACACTACTGATGAATGGAGCGTTCAGAACCTCTCAGAATAATTTTAAACACGTGTAGAACTTTCACCGAACTCGCTTTTGGGCCTCTATGCTATTGGGATGTGCCATTTAGATTACCTCAAATCTCATCGATGCAAGTTTCTATGCCGTTCTGCTTATATTGAACATCTTCATCAATTTTAACGAGAAGATAAAAGCTAAAGAAGTTGATAGAGGGAGATGAAAGTTACTAAAATGCGAACGATCCTGAAAACTTGTGGGGTAAACATACTTTTGAACTGTTCTATCCCTTCCTTTTTCAGAACGTGATTCCGTCCAGAACTGATTAGATTCTTAGCTGAACAAACCTTTATTTACACTCAATGGTAGAACCTGGCAGTACCATTTAAGGCCACCTCCTCGTAGTTATGCAAAGTAGGCCTCGAGGTAGTAGTAGGTCCTCCAAATATTGAAGGATTTACGACAGTAAGAAATAATGTCCAGGAAACAAGAAGAAATCCCATAACACTTCCAATCATTATGTATATTATGCGCGTATACGCGGTTAAGGCTTGCAAGTCAATGCTTAACTGCAATATCGAGAGGATGACTGGTCACCGATACCACGAAGAATCAAAACTGTACGAACTCAAACATTTGACCGTTGGTCTCTTGTTACCTACGAAAAAGGAAGACAAGTAAAATCAAGGTAAGGTAAACCGACTAGAACGGACCACAGCATTCTTATTCCGGATCTATCCTCCGACGGTCTTTTATCATGCGTATTGCTGGTTGATATACAGGTGATTCTCAAACTACGTGCAATTTTCAGGTCCTGAAATTTTAAAAATTCAAGTGTTTCTTTTGCTAGGGTTTTGAATGTTTATCACTTAGTTGGCCTCCCTGGATGTCTTTCTGATACCCGGTCATTCAAGGAATCCCATTGTTCTCCGTGAAAATCAAATTTGAAATTCGACTTCCACGACAATGATAGAAGTCATAACAATTGCGTGATGGTCTCGGTCACGACAATGACAATTTTGGTATGTTTTCATGAGGATAACAATCACAATTTGGACTTTCAATAGAGATTCTTCCAGTATTACTGGACTTTTTATGGGTTTTAAAAACGCAGAGTGATACGGCCTTCCGAGAGAATAAATGGCTAGAAAGAAAATTTTCGGATCAAACAAAAATAGGTGAGCAACTAGGACCACTAAAATGACATTGAATAACCATACTAACTTGTTTTCAGATGTTCTCGCTCGATCAGGAAACAAACCACCGACCGTTTAGGGCGATTCTCAAAGGTACCCAATCACCATTGCTTGTCAAGTTTCAATTACCACCAAAACAATTACTACCTCGAAAATAAGTGTTGATTATCATAGATAATTCCAACAATATTTCAGTTTTAAAAATGAAACGTAATACGGCCTTCCAAGAGAATAAGTGGGTGGAAAGAAAATTTTGGGATCAAACATATTAGGCGAGGAACGAGGGCCATTAAAATGACATTGAATAAACATACTAACTTGTTTTCAGATGTTCTCGATCAGAATCACTCCACCTACCGTTTAGGGCGACTCAAAGGTGTACCCGCTTGCATGTGAGTCATTGCTACCACCAAAGAAAGAACTTCTTCGAAAATCCGCGTTTTGTTCCATCAGGAACACATTGTTTTTGGACCATGACAATGATCCAAGACTAAAGTGACCAGAATTAAGTGAAGCGTTAGGACATTAGAAACTTGAAGCAGGGGTTGAAAATCCATTGACAGCTGGTGTTCAGACGTAATCAACGACGAGAAAATTGTCATGTTATTTTTAATCTCAGGTAGAATATTCGAAAAACAAACTCGAAATTGGGAACCTCGAAACAGTTGCAGGTCAATAAAATGACAATTCTGGGTTTCTCAACCCTAAAAAGCATAGAAATTATATTACTTCTGAGACTTGGCAATCAGCAGTACTCAATAAACGTAGGTATTTAGTCAAGTTTTAAGTCAGAAGACTTTGAACAGCACAGCGATCCATTTACACGAATTTTCCCCTAGTTTAAAGATCACACATACATTGTCCTAGCTATTTGTCGTATCACCTTGCTATTCCCTCTCTTCCCTCTGAATTCATTTTATGATTGAATTAGCTTCACGATTATTAATGCGCTAGTAAGTACCTAGAAGACAAACATTGTCATAACCAAATAAAAAGGTTATACTGAGCACTTGTTAGTTCATTTTAAATTCATTTCCAGGCATGATTAATTAGGATTCCTCGTTTAAGACGTCAACCTCTTTAATGTCATAGAAACAGCAAAACAATAACAAATAATGGAAGAGTTTCTCTTCTGAGCTTCCCATATTTATGAAAATAGTTAACTTTTCGAAATGAATCTATTCCAAATATCAGTGATTTTTTTCTCCAAATTTGTGTGGTTTTGATTTAATGAAAGGTTCGTGGTTGTTCCGGTAACACATATAATTGTGCGGGCAGAATAAAATACAGATTTACCAAATGGCGGTAGCAGTGAGTATTAAAGCATGGAAAATGTCTTATGAAACAGATCTCCAGAATATTTATATGCTAGGAAGACGAGGATCAAATAATGAATTAATACTTTGTTCTCATGTGTGCAATAACTCTTCTATTTTTCTCTTTTTAATATTTATTATGATCTCATTGAGGTCAGAAGGATCATTTTTTGATCGCACTGCATGTATGATATCCTCTTGACTTGACATTTGCATATTCAAATTAGCGGAACGACGATCAGATTTTTGTTCATTTGGAAATAACCCACTATATTGTAAAGGACTTCCAGCGAAATCCAATAATGGATACGTTTACGTAACATTTCAACTGGTTTTGGTGAACGTGGATGCTGTGTAAGAAATTATTTGTCTCACTTCTGATAATTGTCAAAGCTTGGATTTTAAACTATTTCTGTTGATAATAGAAAAATTCAATTCGCGCATTCATTCCCTATTGATAAATTGGAGATGAAAATATTTATAGTTTAATCAAATCAGGTAGTGTATGGACATGTCATACCGACATTGTGGTCGTACGCCAAGAACTCTTCAAAACTTTTTTTCTAGCTGGCCTAAGTTTCGGGAAATCTTCCTTTTCACATCTTTCTAATCTTGATTGTTAATCGTATGCAATGTATACTTATTTGTGCGGTCCGCTTCGATTCGAGTGAGACAGACTTGGCCACCCACGATCAAAAGTTAGGAAAAACAATATTTCGAGTTTGTCGAAGAAAAATAGATTGGAGAAAGGCAGAATCAGCAATCGGCCCAATTGTGAGCGGGAGTCGGAGACAGCCGAGGCGAGCATTGTAACGCAGGGAGCAAGAGGTTGCTACGTACTTTAATAACATAATATGTTATTAAAAGTACATTGTTATTAAAAATATATTATATTCCTGTTCATCTGAATAATTACTATTCATTATGCTGCGCTAATGTAAAAGACGACATCTCTACGATTCGTGTGGTACCAAAAACGAAAAATCGAGAAAATGGGCATGTACCGTTACAGGGCCCACCCGCTCAATTATAGAATTTTCTTTATAGCAAACACAATTAATGTTTTTACAATGCTGAAGGAGCGATTCGTTAGTTTTAATGTAAAATGTTGGTAATTAAGTATTAGTTGCAGATATCATGAGGTTTATTAATTTACGCCCCTTCCGAAATTCTATTCAAGTTTACTCTCTGTGGTGCAGCTAGTTTATGATTCAAAAACCCCTCAAATTAAGCCGATACGTAAAACTAAATACTTACATTAACATAGGATCATTCAATACTACTAATACTTCTGATTGATTTCAGATGATTTATCATTTTCTTTCACAATTTCAGGAAAAACAAGAAAAACCGAAAACCGTGGAAAAACAGTCCACTGACTCAGGATCATTTCAAACTACGACGGATAATGTAAAATTCGCACTTGAGAGAAATCTTGTGAGGAGTGCACTCAAGAGAGGAAGTTTTGTCTCCATTTGCTATCCGTACAATTTCGCTTACTGTTTGGTGAAGGTAGGTGAACAATGAACTATTGTCCAATCAGAATGTTGCCAGGTACTAGGGTAAATGCCCCATTGGTTAGCACAGTGCCAGTAAGGAGCACATGAAATTAACATGAACATGACTTTAACTGTGAATAGAGAAAAAGTTCTGACTAAGAAAATCTAGAATTTGCAGGAATTTTGGAGGTTAGCATCTACCACGCAGCCCCTAGAAGTTTATTGGTGATCGAGGTTATTTTTCCGATGACTAGCAAAATTAAATTTATGGTATCAGTCAAATTTTCAGAATCAAAAATTCAGGATATTCTTAACTGACAAAACTGAAAAAATTACTTGATGAAAACCATGCAATACCGGTGTTTTCTGGGAGCAGAACATACCAATAAATACGAGTTTTAGTGACAAAAAATATGAAAAAAATAAAAACAAAAAGGACAGCATGTAACTCCGGGGCTTTTTTAACGCAAAATCCCCCAAATAGGTCTCAAAAATTGGAATGAAAATTAAAGAATTTCTTCATCATTAAATATAGTAACCGGAAAAGTCGATTTCAATTTTTTGAGTTCAACTTTTTTCATCGAATACCTCAAATAAATGAAATAATTAGGTACGAGTAAAGATCATTCATATTTCAATTGGTGTGGTGACTATTTTGACATAAATGTCAGATCGGTGGGTGTTGATTTGCTTCCCACAAAAACGGTTCACGATTCGTTCGAAATTTGTAATTCAAAAGCAAAATACCATGAACTGCAACACAATGTGAACAATCCAGGGCAAGTGAGTTACATTGCAAGTTTTTCTTAGTGATCTTTAAACACTTTTGAAGAACATGATTCTTGGCATCACATTTAACCGCGCCTCTGCTCACCTACTCTTGAATGACTGCCTTAAAGTGATTTTTTAATTTATTATAAATAAATTCATTTGCCATCATTTTATTGAGAAAAAACGAAAATGATGAATCATTCTTTATACCTAGTTTGGGTACGTTCCGAGATCCATTGCAGAATATTCTGTAGTCGGCAACCAACGGATGTTGAAAGTCCCGAGTCTGAATGAATACCGTGAGTTGAAATATTATTGCTACTATTTTTTAGTAACACTATGTTTTATAGCTTTAACAATATAATGCTAATATATGAGTATTCCTGTATTTAAATTGTAGAAAACCAGTTGTAAAATTATTACGTATACCATGTTGACAACATGCATTCATGAAACACAAATGAATGGGTAATTTCATTAAATGAGGTGGTATTACTCTTGGTACCATGTTATTTTACAGACTAGGGATGTTAAGAAAATATCCGTATTTATTTTAATTTATTTTTATATAACCGTCGTTTGAAATGGCTGAAGATTGCAAAAAAGAAGAAGCTACAGGTGGCCATTATGAATCTTAGAGAACAAATTATTGAGACATCCTACTAATCAGACAGAATTACTGGCATACCTAGTACAGGGTTGCAAAATGAATAATGACAATATTGATTTATTAAAACTTTCTTTAAAACATTAAGCAGTTTAAAAAAAAAAACTTTTTTTTTTTCACCAATCCTGCAGTAGCAACTATAATGGATTATAACCAATTACCACTGTCAGTGATGTTTCTGCTCAAGCATGCAGGAAGAATCTCCCAATCTCCACCCTATCCATTAGGGATGTGAAGAAAATGTCGATATATCGAAATATCTATATTCTTCCGTCCATATACCGATATTTTTGACCGACATTTTCTATTCCGATATATCGATATTAAATTTACACTACCGGATCCAATATTTTCATATCAACCAGAACTTTCATGATCATATCAACCATATCCTACGTCTTATTGCTCAAAACTAATTTTATAATTTCCATTGAAGAATAGGGGAATTATATCAGATGAGTTAGGCAAATCGTAGGTAAAAAAGGTAGGGACATCTTGGAGACTTGGGTTCTAGCCAGTTCGAGGCTTACTGGAGAGCACATCAATCAAAGGGTTTTCCTCACCTCTATCCCCAACCAAAATTGGTTAGATAGAATTTTTTTTTCAGTTTTCCTTCTTACTTCACTTACATTGATTTTATAACCCTACATATGATAACTTATTTCCCTGGATCCTGTACATAATTATTATCATGAATAAAGTTTCATTGAATTTTTGAGTGGTTGAATTATTTACCTGTGGTAGAATGAAATTCAATAATGCATTATTATTTACTGGATTTATACGCAAATTCGGACTCAGTTTGAAAAAAAAATCGATGACCGATATATCGAAATATCTATATTTTCCTTCGATATATCGAATTACTAAAACGATACTTTTGAAAAATATCGATATTCTTTGCCGAATTAACATCCCTAGTACAGACTATCTGATCCTTCTGAATAAAAATTTAATACCGTTGATTCGTCCAATTAATCTTTCCTCAAAAACTGTTTGCAGAAAAAGCGCTTATATTTTATTAGAGATTTTATCTTCTATTTTCGTGAGTAATCTGATAAACGGACCCACTAGTGTGCATTTTGTTTTCAAACACTTCTACAATGGAACAATTCGAAATAATCATTTACGATTTTGGAGATGTGAGGGGAATTGAGGTATGGTAAAATGATTCAAGGACCTTAAAATCCCGACTTTGTATAATGGACTTTCCTTCCCAGAAATCTCCTATATTGAACCTATTTGATAAACTTCCATTGCGACAATCAGACTCCAAATTTTAATTTGGTGCCAGATCCATATAATAGGTACATAATATCCACCCCCAGCGGATCTGAAGCGTTTCTTGGCAATAGATACAGTTGATTGAGGTATGAAACGGAAAGACACCAATTAGGTATACCGGCAAGATCATTTGGTGGCTCCACCATCCATACTATCCACCATTGATATGAAAGGCACCTTCTCTGTGGGCCAGTCACATCATACTAGTCAGATCTTGGAAAAAAATCATTGAATATCAAGTAAACTTTCAAATTTGTTCATGAATGATTGGAAACCCTCTGACTATACGGAAACTAATAAATACAATTTGTTCGATATAGTGGATTATATGAAGACTGACGAAGGGGATAAATTATGGTTGAGGGGCGAAATATGTTTTTGTTCCACCTACGTACTCTACGATTTGGTGGAATCCTGTACGATATGGTTTTTAAAGAAAGGAGAAACACCGACTAACAGCCTGCGTAAAGTGTGAGTATCGATTATTATACGTAATTCGCATAATTAGAGGCTCATGTACAGGGTGTCCCATCTATGTGGGCCCGCTAAGGAATTACAGCCATAAGGTGCGAGCTATCAAAAAATTGAACTGGACCTTTTCTCTAGCATTTTCACTCTGCTTGAAGTTGGTGGAAATCGTTTTTCATTTTTCGATATTTTAGTGCCTCAAATCTTCGATTGAAACTTGAGGTTACCCGTTGACCCCCCTTTTTTATTTTAGTTTTCAAATCTACGTTGAATTTGAAATAGAAAATGCGTCGGTGAAAATTTTATTTAGAGACTTCATTTCAGAGGTATTTCACTTTTTGGGAACAACAAAAATGGATGAATTATTTTAGAAAAAACGCTTTTCTCCAATTTTCTTCAATATTGTTTAGATTTTGACCACATTTTTGATATTAACATCAAATTTCCTATCAAAAGAAGCCAGTTTCCATCATCAACAATCATCATCAGACGATTGACATTTCAATTCTTGCATCAAGTGGTAGTAAATTAAAAGTACACATACAAATTTCACTAGAAAAGTTTTATTGGCACTTTTTATTCTACTAAAATTACCTGCTTTTCGGACAGACTCCCTTGCTTCTGTAAACAGATCGCGAGTCGATCTCACACTGAAGAAGTTCTTCTTCGTACCACATCGGGTGGAAAAGCTAAGCAAGCTTGAACCAGATCACCTTTTAATGCCTCTGGTGTAGTGGGTTGCCTGTCATACATTTTATATTTGAGATAACCCCTAAGGTAAAAATCCGGTGGATTGAGATCGGGAGATCTCACGGACCGAGCCTTGGCCCGATTGGCATCGATTGGCGAATTGGTTGTCACTTCCCTCCGTGCCGCTAGAGAATTTTTTGAACTGTAATGTCAATGCTCTGATGATGATTGTTGATGATGGAAACTGGCTTCTGTTGATAGGAAATTTGATGCTGATTTCAAAAATGCGGTCAAAATCTAAAAATATCCGAGATAATTGGAGAAAAATTCGTCGATTTTTCTTGTTCGCAAAAAGGGAAATAACTCTGAAACGAAGTCTCTAAAAAACATTTTCAACTACGCATTTTCTTTTTCAAATCCAACGTAGATTCGTCAAGAGTCAAGAGGTAACCTCAAGTTTCAATCGAAGATTTGAGGAACCAAAACATCGAAAAATGAAAAACGATTTCCTCCACCTTCAAGCAGAGAGAAAATACCATAGAAAAGCTCCGGTTCAATATTTTAATGGCTCGTATCGTATGGCTGTAATTCCTTAATGGGCCCATATAGATGCGACACTCTGTATAAATACAGAATAATAAAACAGAAGAAGATGGATTAACTCAAAATTTTTACATAAACATTTAAATAAAAGCTATGTGTTCTGCAAGTAGACTAAAAACAAAATCATGGTTACCAAGTGTTATCAAGAGTGTTTTAAAACTTTTAGAGGTTATGCAGCTAAGAGCTTAAAGGACTTCTTCTACGTTGAAGTCAAATCAATATAATGTCCGAATGGTAGAAATCTATTCGTTTTCAAGGAACACGTTCATGTGTACGTAAAAACCAATCACATCGTGAATAATTTCGGTTTAAACGTACCAACAAGTCGAATTTTGAGAAAAATGTCTGTGTGGGAGATTCAAGGTGTTCAGAGAGATTCCCGGTAAATAGCTCTTCTATAAAAACTACAAGTCAAACGGTTTTTATTAAAAAACGTTTATGTCTCCCAAGCTTCAATTCAGTTCAGTTACACTTGACGAGAATAAGCGGACACTCCCCTTCTACTTTTTTCGATTTTACCTAATCAAAATTTCAGTTGCTTTATTCGGGAGGTTACCTAAGATACATTGTTACCTAAGATCTGTACAGAGAGCTATCTAATACAGGAATGATAGCTCTACGTAATAATTTGCATGTTTTTTAAAATTCTATTTCCGGACTCTCCGCTTTCTGAAACGTAGAGCAACAGATTTTGAAGGGGATTAAAAATGTTTTCTTGGTATTGGTTTATCATTTTCAATAATGAACCTTTGTAATCGATCTAGGAACAATTTTTTAAATATCGCCTCAGAAATCGTTGATAGATTAGTAGATTTCAAAAATCGAAGAACGAAAATCCGTCCTTCTCCCGTTCAAAGCTCGTTTCCGATACTACTGGGCCAGAGTTTATAAATTTAGCTCCAAAATCTAACATCGATTCTGGATGTGCCAGTAATACCGGCATCTTGATCAATTAACCTTATTGGATTGAACTTTCAAAAAATCAAAATCTCGAAAGCTTTTGTTAGATTAAGATAGACGTTAGTTCTTTGAATGAGACCACTAGAGATAGTTGGATCATCCGTTCGCGCACCATTTTGAAAACCTCATCTTCGGGTGGTGAAAATCGGTCAGGTAGACGGTCGAGCTGAAGATTCGGGCGGCTGAACCCTTTAACGGGAGGTTTGAGCTCGACCACGCGGGTGGCGGCAGCCCAAGTATGTTCATTTTGAATGCAATTACAAGATTTGGAGGTGCGAGATGACACGTTTTGTACAGTTAATGTACCACACCTGTCTAGAGTACATACATAACTGATTTACATGGAAGGGCCACCGAATACAGAAATAGTAAACCTATATGTAATCATTTTCAGCTTTTCTTCTTGGTTCATTTTTGAAAATAATAAAACGAAACCACAATGCAAACGATTTGACATGTTGTTTTAAATTTAGTGGACAGTCAAACCTGCCAAATGAAAAATACTGGAAATATATTCAGAGTGTTCGTATTTTAAACAATTATCTTTAAATTCAGAGCTGCTCTAGTTGATAAGGTGCAAATCCTTTGTATGAGAATTGAAATATTGAAAATATTACGTGACCTATAACTGAGATACCTACATTAATATTTACCGATTTTTTGAGGAGAATGAAGCATCTGTAAAATTATGATAATGTTATGTGGGTCTATCCCTATTACAGTTTTACATTAGCTTCATTTTTTTATATACATTTGTCATAATCATATATTGTAATCAAATATCATTTACTTATGATAATCACCATATTCTCCCTCTTTTTATCGTGTTTTTACAGTGCTGTTTTTCACGAAAAATACATAAATGTCAATCTATATCTGACTTATGGGTCACGTCAATACATCCTATATTGACGTACATTGATCCTAGCTGAATGAACGAAATTTCTTTTCAATTTCCAGTCAAATGCATCCATTGTTTGTGGGTATTACGGCAACCCTACCGTCTCCCTAATCAAACTAATCTAATTTTGTAACCCATTGTTTTGATTGTAAGCCATTGTATTATATTGTGATATGCTATTGTTCTGATAACAGTACAATTTGTTTTTTCCAGATACATGAATGAGGTCTATGTCACTTGTGTGTCCGTTTTTGTGGCTGTCGCAGTAACGCAGCCGTTTGAAATGCTCAGCTATCGTCAAATTGGACAATACATCGACAAAGAAAACATTTACAGGTAGTTAACATGAACCAAATAGCTTTTTAGGGCGTCTCTCTGAAGCGTGGTTTTGTCAAAAGAGAGGCGCCTATTACAGTTGATCCAGAGGTGTGTGGAACAACCGACACATGAGGAAAAAAGCGAATGTAAATCCGTTTCAGGGTATTATAAATCCGAATACGTGGTGGGAAAAAATTACAGACATTTCAGTTATAGTTCTCAATCAATTTTCGTGATTCTTATTTCGTTAGATCCCAATTTTAGTCTAGTTTTGCAGCAAACCTCTAAAATTTAGGTTTTCTGTGAAGAAGGGGGAATGAAGGGGGTTATAGCCAATCCTTTCATCCGCTGCTCAAGCACGAGTTCTCAAACCGGATCATTATTATTATTTATTGCTATCGCACCGGGTCACGGGTGCATAGTGCCGAAGTGAAAGTTTTCCACCGGGTCCGGTTGGCAGCTATTCCTTTTACCTGCTTCCAGGTTAACGATTGGTCCATACATTGAGCCTCAGCCAGGGTGCTCCTTCGCCATGTACCTCTCGGTCTTCCACGGCGGCGGGATCCTTGGGGATTCCAATCCAGTGCTTGTCTCGGGATTTCATGCGCATTTTTTCTTAAAGTGTGCCCTATCCATCTCCACTTTCTTTCCCTGATGCACTCTGATATGGGCTTTTGGGAACATCTTTGGTGCAGCTCTTCGTTGGTTATCCAGTTATCTGGCCACAATACTCGCAAGATTGATATTTCATAAAAGCTTGGAGCTTATTGTTAATTTCAGCGGACACCAACCAGGTCTCACACCCGTACAGAAGGACAGGCTTTACGTTGGACTCAAGGATCCGTAGTTTCGTTCTCAGACCCAACTGGGATGAACGCCACACTGGTCGGAGTGAAGCGAAAGCTCCCCTTGCCTTGTTCAACCTTGCTTTAACATCAAGGAGCGCACCCCCATCTGCGGTCACTTGACTACCCAAATAAGGAAACACTTCGACCTCAAACCGGATCATGTCTTTCTTTTTTTGATCAGTTAAAAGCTTGGTTTAGTATTCAAACATATTCCAGTAATCTTTGTTGTAAAAGGGATAAATAGAGGGGATAACAGTGATAAATCGTTATTTCTTTCCTTCTGACGAAAGATCAGCAAGTACATAGGGATCCACACCGTGTATGGAAACATGGTGTGTAATTTGTACGTTGTTAGTACTCGTTCACATGATAAATTAGAATATTCTAACCTGCACTGTGTTGTAACCAACGGGTGGACTTTTCCTAGTTCAGTATCTGGATTGATCAAAGTTTTTTCACAACCGGGGATCTTCAATCTTCTCGAAGCAGCATTGGCAAGATACATTTACTTCGTGATCCCTACCGTTTGTGGGAACTTGGCGACCCGGACTTGGAACAGTTATTTGGTAAGAGTAGTATCTAAAAGTTGTAATTTTAGTACCTGTAAAACTCGTACCTAAAGCATGCTACCTGTGATTACATAGTCGTGTCTCAGTTTGTACCACCAGTAGCTGGTCAAAGAGGACGGTTCCAAAGGAACTTAGGTCGGAATCAACTGGTGTATAGTGGTCCAGATCCCAAATCTAGATAACAAAAATCTAAAAAACTGTCACTCGAATAATTCATTACGGAATTCAAAATTTTCATTTATTGTACAAGAGAGGTTTCTTAGCAAAAACTGGGATTGAGAAAAACATGAAAATAGTAAAAACAATGGTTTATTGCCATTTTCTCCTCAATTCACCACTTCCATTATTAAATAAGAAGTATTTGAAATGACCCCTCAAAAATGCCCTTGCTTTGGGGAACATCGTAGAAATGGAAACATGTTGCACCGTACTATAAACGCTTGGTGTGGCTTTTGATTGGGGAGTGGTGAAAATATTGACTTTCCTAACCCAAATTTGAAGCTATTAAATTTCAAACTCAGTCCTTTTCATTTGAAAAATTTGGGCTCACTTTGGGAGTTCATTCTAGCTAGACATAAGATGCAAATGAATTGCTCCAATTTTGAAACATCGCACACTAATGTACAACAGATCGTTCCATTTATCTGGAATAAGCATTTCAATGAAAATGTTCACTTGTACGACTGTGATAAATCATATAGGTATTAGCTTCATGTCAACTCTTAAAATATGATCCTGTTAAGCTGACAAAAATAAGTCCGTAAGTATGACACAAGACATTGTATACCAATGATAAGTTTTGCTTTGTTATACCGATTTATAATTATTTGTATCACGACTCTGATGATTAGATTTATTTAATAGGATTTGATTGTGCCTCATTTTCCTCCTATTTCTTCAACATCTATCAGGGCATGAAAAAAAGATAAATAAATAAACTCAAATTTACCTCACCTTACTATTTATGAGTATCTCTAAAAATACAAATCACATCATGAACATCTTTTGCAGGAAATGTGTCAAACCAATTCTAAACATTTAGATTTTTAGAAAGAAACTACATTTGTTACCGGCCTAGGAGAATCAGCATTTTCTGTTCTGAATGAGTTTATCAGTAAAGCCTAATTTAAAAAATACACATTAATAAAATTCACAAATGTTGGTTTATTTTTATTATTTGGTTTTAGGCGTACGTTGTTATTTCCACGGGATTCATATTACGAATTTCAAAATGTTTTGTTTTTGCAAATAAATTTTCACTCCTTAATACACAGAAAAAATTAATTTTCGTATAACTAAAAGACATGGGTAATGATAATTAAGGCTAATTTCCCCGGTATTAATTTTGCAGTCAATGATGCCTTATTAGGGTTTTATTTATATTGCAGTTAAATCTGGGTGAAACTGTTGATTGATTAGAAAAGTTGATTTTGTAGATCTGATTTTACTGTTTTACGGACCACAATAATGATCTGTTCACATTGTGCCAGTAATCACTCGTTAAACTTACCTATCTCTAAGTTGAATAAAAAGTTACAAGTATTAAACGTGCCAAACGAATAAATATGATGATAAATCATCAATATCAGTTTCAAAGAGATGATTATGTATTACTTCCGCGACCCAATAATATATTTTCATTCTTACACGATTTATTGAATCATCAGGAAGGGGAAATCCCTCGGTGGCCTCGTCCGACCAGATTTTTGAAGTTCACAGGAAAGGTGAGTAACAGCACAGGTACTTTATCCTCTCTAAATAGTAAAATCCTTGATATTTAACGTAGCACTTATGTAGGTTTGACATAATCAGACCCAAAGAGTTCTAATTAATTCAAATATCCTCTTTTGTTGAATGATGGCGATAAGGAAATTATTGGTTAGCAGGAAGGAAATATAGCTATCGACATAGATATTAAGAGAATCAGTTAAAACGAGTGGGCGAAGGAATGAAATAGTTCCCCCTTCCAAGGGATGAGGAGATAACACTGCAACACATAGAAAATACCCCTAAAATGTACTATATCATTAAAAGAAAAATCTTCAATGCTAAATCGATTTTGACGGTTAGGTCAATATCAGTAACAGAACAATTGTAACTCTTTTATTTTTTGTGAAAATGGATTACGTTCCTCCGACAAACTCTGTGTTTTCTTTATCCCTGAACCCAAAAAGCTGCTGGTTCGTAAGATGTGAATTGATTAAATCTCCTTATCACTTTGAAAAACTATAAGAAGGAAAAATAAAAAAATCCGAATTTTCCAAAACGATCAATTGGTTTTTTCCGATTCCGATTGTACTTTGTCACATTTCATTTCATTCAAACGAATGAATCATCTCTGTTTTCTGGAAATTCATTGTTACCTGAACTCTTCTGTGAAGAACTCAAGGGTAAACCTTATCAAAGGTAAAGGAGATTGTGAAACAACGCGATTCCCGACGTAGTCAGTGGCTAAACATTAAGGGTTCGGCTCAATCGTGAAACTCCCCACGTTGGAGGTCGTATTCGACTATTTAGGCTAAAAACGATGCCCGATTGTGAATATCATCATCTCGAGATCATTAGTAAATTACACAGGTACCAAAAACGAAGTGGTTAGTTATTAATACTTCAAATGAGGAGGTGGACACTGACCTATGCTGAGGGCATTTCCAAAAAGCAACTTTTAAACCTTGGGAAACAATAATTGTTTCCCAATTTTTAAAAGTTGCTTTTTAGTTGGACTCAGGAAACAATAAATTATTTATAGTTGGACTCAGTTTTAAGGAAGGGGCTATTAGTTTTGGTTTTCTCCGTAGATTCCGATAGTTAAAAATATTTTTAATTTCCTCAGATTTGATTTTAGCACTTCGGAGTACACATGTCCAATTCACATCATCAATCTCTGATCTGATTGAAGTGATTCTGGCTTAGTAACAATTTGTATTTTTGGTTATCAGGAATGGGGTACACTAAACAATGACCCATATTTTACCGAACGTTCGATGACTTTGTCGTCTTTTTAAGAGCTTAGAGGATGCTGTAGCGTGAATACCATTACACTCTGCGACCATTAGGTATGTTACGAGTCGCATCAAGGTCAAATCAGTGAATCTATACTTCTATACTGTCGTACATTTATGAGGAAATCAAATTTGAACAGATGAACGGAAGCTCAATTCGGAAGAGTTAGAAGCAGAGTGAAGGAATCAAGGGAGAGGACCTGAATGCCCTTGAGCTGCAATCAGGGATGCATCCCCTCGGGCTGGTCCGGGCTAATTTATACGGGTGCTCTGAACCCCGTGTGACATTTCCCATCCATCCCACTCCGATCGGGGAAAACCCATAAACCTAGACTCTTGAGTCGTCCTCCGTCGGTTTACTGTCAACTACATGTTATATCATCATTGTCGGGGCTTCTCGTACATATACTAATGTTGTAAGGAGGTGAAGTTTTTGAGTTTCTACGTAATCTTCCAAAATTCTTTGAATAAAGAAAGCCACGTTATTTCAAAGTGTAATAGGCTATATACGGGGGGACCAGAAAGGGCATATCCACTGTCAAGACCCCAATAGCAATTCTCTGGTACATTTTTTAAATTTGGATACGTTTTACTATCATACTTGCTTGATAAATTCCATACATAATTATCCCTGAAATACAACTGACATCATAGAAATCTAAATTTAACCAGCCAAAATGACACTCTCCCACCACATCCAGACCCGACCTTCCCAACATTAAGGTTGTTTTGGGAGCCTTTGAAAGTACCTAATTTACAGAATTGTTTGCGATTTCTGTTTTCATTGATTTCTTACACGCTCCCCTGCTGGTTTAGGACAACCACAGATTGAATAGTAGAGGAACGTAGGCTTGTCCAGAAGTTATGTGAAATTCCCTCATCTCAACCATTTTCTCAGATTTTGGCCGTCTTCTTATTTCTCTCGTGTTTTGTTCCTGCTCCTATTGTTGAGACAATCCTAACGTGGCATCGTCATTAGCTGAGAAGCTACCCTTATGGTAAATTCCAATTGATCCCTGGGCAATAAAATCATACCGTGATATTCCCTGAACACGCATTAGTATGCAGATCAATTAATTAGTCTTTCTTCTTGTTCGTCCCTTTTTGTACAAATGCAGTTCCAGTTTCCATCGATGAACTCAAGCATAAGGAAATCGGGGCTTTTATTTGAGAAAAATTCCCTCTGCCTGACATTGTCTCGCCTTTTCATCTTTTGGTATATTATTTTCAATGATGAACTTTTTGTAATCGATCATGGAAAAAACTAAATTAACCAGTCTTCAAGAATTGGTGGTTCGCGCTTCAACATTAAAAAAACACACAAAAATCCGTCCGCAGTCCGCCGTGTAACTCAAAAACTACTGGACCAAATTTAAAGAAATTTGGCTCAAAACTCCAGGATCGATGCGGGATGTGTGAGTAATCTCGGCAACTTTAGGGATTACAGCTAAGGATCAAACTATCTAAAAATCGTTCTGGAGTCAATCGTTCTGGCAACTGAATAGGAGCAACTGGTAAATTCCGTCATTTCTCGATTTTTGTCGAAACGAAAACAATAATCAACGATTTTGATGGTTACCTTGGAGAACCATGATGGACAAAATAGACGATATATAAAATATTACTCCATAAACGTTTTATTGACCCCTCCACCGCCTATAGCGACTCACTTTCTCAAGATGAAGTAAATTCCTCCCCCCCCCCCCTTTTCTGCTGCAAGCCCTGGGAGCCTGATGTATACGGTTAGTTCCACCTTCTCATTTCTGGAAACTGCTGAACCTGAGCATACACATAACTCATTCTTTTGCTTTAAGAGTATCCCCTACATGTTGCACGGTCCTGTCCTCGGCCATTGAGGGGAGGCATTCAACTTCTTGTCATTAAATATAATTTTTTTTCCTCTTCAGAATACTAATTTTGACTGGCTCCGTCCAACCATTGAATGGATGATTGATATCAGCGTGACGGTAAGTTGAATGTCGTAGAGCAGCGTTGTTTTTAAAAATTTTGAATGCGCAATCTGGAATCATTTTTTGTATTTATATGCTTGTCTGTATTTTCTGTTGCAAGTACGTTGTTACATTAGCCCTGTTCCCTTTGAGGACTGCTGTCATCACGTCAACCGTTTGGAACTCCGGGTATGTCTTTCAGTTATTTTTATATGTTATCGTTGAGTAAGATAGAAAACTGTCCCGCATTCTCCTTGCCAAGCTACCAAATAAAAACCCATTTAAATAAGTTCTTCCTCTGCATTTATTGAAGCTGCTAAACCTGAGCATAAACCTGAACCTTTCTAGCTTCAGGACTATCCTTACCAATCACTCAACTGTAATATTGACTCTCCTGACACCGTTTTATCTCTCACTGCTCCCATGGACAAAATAAAAAATATATTTCAAACCCCCAAAATTACTATTTACCCCTTCCTTGCCTACTTCGACCTTCCCCTTTTTTTTAAATGATCAGAGAATGTGATGGATACAGCGTGAGGCCGGAAGGTGTAAGTGATTTTTTAAACTCAAATTAAAACAAATTGAAGCGGCCGTGGTTTCCCTATTTCACATTTTTCCTCAAATCGATGTGATCAAAAATCAAATCGTAATGAACGGTTTATTAAGATGAACTAGATTTGTTATCAAGATGTAATTCGCGAGTTACTATACGATATAGGTTGTTTTTTATTCTGGTGAGCGTCTACTTTAACCAACACTACAACCAAGTGACAACAAACAAGTTGCCTTGATTTCTACATCTATTAATAACTTTAAAAAAATTAAATTACGACATAAATACCATCAACGTAACGCGTGATAAATCGAGAACTTTCCAACGGATTGAGAACGATTTTTGCCGTCGAAACCTGAACAACTTTCATTTCCCTAGAAACGGCTTGGTTGTACATGAAAATCATCAGAAAAACTTCGTCACCCTATCCGCTATTCAAAAATCAATATATTACTCTGAGCATGCGCAAACGTAAAATCTACCAGTGTAATTTTCTCAAGTTCTACTGGTCCGACCGATTACAAATGATCAAGAACGGTCCAATAATCGCACATCGACTTCAACACATCCTATCATTGTCTTATATTTTATATAAAATTAGCATGAAAGACCGGCAACACGTGTCGACCAACCTTTTGAAGGAAGGAGGTCCCGCGAATCTTTTCAATGGGCTTATATTTTAGATCGTTCTCAATTTCAACCATTTTGATGATGATTTCAATGATTGTGGACTCACAGTGACCGTAAACTAAGATCGTTACTAAACAAGACCAAAACAGTTCGTGGTTTTTGAGTTATGAAGACAACAAATCTCGCAACGTTATGGGTTCAGGATAAGCCAACTTTCCATACTTCTCGACAACAGTGTTAGACATAACTAATTATTTAAATTAGCTTTTTGCTTCAGTTCAGGATAAATTAGCTGTCAGCTATTGAGTGAGAAGAGTCAAATTTTGTTTTAATAGAACCTTTTTTTTTAAAGAATTTCAGTTGGGTCCGAACCATTTCTGCCAGATGGCGCTTTCATCGTAAGGTTTGCAAGAATGTGGAAGGACGGTAGATTGTTCAGAACCACCAGGATATTCAAGCCCACGTTGAGGAATCCTGACTCGTTCGTGGTTTTATGATTCTGTACGTTTATCTCAATTGATGCTTCAAGTAGCGTCGGTTGACAATATCTGAAGGGAGATAACAACTGAACTGTAAAAAATAAATTATCGGAATTGAAATACCAATTCGTTGTTTCAATTGAGACATTTCAAACTCCCAACGTTAATTTCGAACAAACGGTCCATGCACGTCATCCAAAGTCAATTTCATCGAGAACCTTGTGGCACACCGCATACCCATTAAACCGGTATTATGGTATCACTTATCCAGTCAAATGATCAAAAATACCAAATAGCCTCGTTTGGGGTAATTAGCTATTTTCACGGGTAATATGACAGTTCAATACGGTGGTAATATGCCACCACCAGCACAGTGTTGGAATTTCCCCCCAAATACTCGATCTGCTTTTCCTTTTTCAATTTGTATAAATGATAGGAATATTTTAATTTCTTGGGTGCCTGGAAACAGTCTTTTCTGTCACAGAACATCAAAATGATCATTGGCAGCAATATTTTTTGTGAAAGACAGCGAAATGTTTTGTAATAATTTGCCGCCTCACTGAATAAATGAAGTGATCTCTATCAAACTTTATTTATGTACCAGGTAGTTGAAATTTTCAAGGTACACGGACAGTTTTCATTTTCTTTTTGTTGAAAATTCTGCTCCCGAGACGTTTAAGTTCGGAGTATACTCTGAGCATTGCAGACTAATCGCCTCTGCCATTTGAAGGGAGAATAAAAAACTCATACTACATTAAAGCCCACCATTGCCTCACGAATCCATTGAAAATTAAGTCGATTCTTATACATAGTCCTCAAAGTTTGTTTTTGTCTATCTACTCATTTATCAATCTATGTATTTTTGTTCCCAATAAACTGCTAAACTACTTATGGGAGTGTATATATACTGCTTATGGGAGCTAATGTAAAATGATCATCAAGTTCTGGCCCACAACTTAAGGTAGGTCAGTACCTCTAAAGCATCCTTTTGTTACTCAAATCACAAATCCACAGCCAATTCGTTTGGTTCTCAACATTTTGTTAATATGGTTGCTAACAGGCAGTTGTAAGCGGCTGAAAATCTTGACGCCTGGGGAAGTCTTGAACAGGAATTTTATATTTCGCGCGAAATACAGGTTGGCGTCAGAAATTCATGTATACATAATGTTTAAGGTTATCATTATTCAATTATTATAAAGTGAGAAGACCTCGGTTTCCATATGGTTACTATGTGACACCAATCAGCATATAATTCGTCCAGAAACAAATCGTTAACAATAAAAACATAGAAAATCGTTATTCAACTTTGAAATTTTTATAGAACCAACAACTAAAACAAGTAACAAACTCAACTTACATTTAACAGAAGAAATTTAATATATCTACGTAGTGTATTACAAACTATAACTCATATTTACCTATTTTGTTTTACATAATCAGTTCATTTGAAGGTTGTGACAACTATAGAACTTCTTGCGCCCAGAACTTATCATATAGCTCGGAATCCTTACTTTTTCAAGTCGTTCAACTGATCTAGGTAGCTCGGAAATAGGATTGACAATTTTAGGAGGGCAATGGAAGCACCGGCAGATGGGGGTGCGAACGACGCGGACGTTGATCACACTGCCCAAGTGGTAGCGAACGAAGACTTGCAACCCCAGAACGCTCAGAGGATCAACGCCTCTCATGTGAGAGCTTTGGCCAAAATGGCAGTCGGGAAAGCTTGTTACGTCACTATGAGTTACCCATTTCGATTCGCCAGTACGCTGGTACAAGTAAGTAAGTCACAATCATCAAGTATCTACTTATTACTTAGCAGAATGTTTTTTTCGATAAGGGATGGGAGGAGCCCCTGGTCACTGAGACCGCTAGGATCTATTGTGACGCTGTCCCCATTTTGAATTCAAAACCTTATTAATAACCTCTTAGTTCACAAAGTGTAGGAGGTTTTAAGGCGTTTCCAAGGCAATATCAGAGGGTGTTAGGGCACCCTTCCCGAAATGCCGGAATCTAGTTGATGCAACAGCAGGACAATTACAGAGGATGTGTTCTGCTGTTTCCGCCTCTTCGCGGCAGAGCCGGCATTCTACTGTCCTGGCCTTACCCATTTTGTTTAGGTGGTACCTTAGGGGGCAGTGGCCAGTCAGAAGACCCACTAGTTTGCGAAGGTCTTTGCGCCTCAATGATAGAAGGGCTTTGCGCGTTTCCTTGAAATAGAGAGGAACCGCTTGGCTTGCCTCTGCTTAGGAGTGTTGTGCCAATATTCTGTGCGTGTTTTGTCCTCCCATTTCTGAACCTGTTGAGTTATATAACTCTTGGTAACCCCTAGTTGGGGTTCAGGTCCAATTGGATTGGACTCTGATTCCTTTTTAGCAAGGCGATCAGCTTCCTCGTTGCCCTCTATTCCCTCATGACCCGGCACCCATAGTAGCATCAGTTTGTTGTCTCGGGCTGCAGCCTTGAGGGAGTTTAGGCAACTCCAAGTCAGCTTTGAAGTTACCGAGAAGGCAGAAATAGCCTTTAGTGCTGCTTAGCAGAATGTAATTAAGAATAAGTTTTCCAACCATAAACTGGAACTTCAAACACTTGGTACGGAATAATGTGCTGAAAATTTTAAAGGTATAGCTCAAAGGTTGATTATTTCTGTACGAGATAGATTTCTGGTGTAGTAAGTAGGCTAAGGTAAATTATCTATTCTCCACAAATTTTGAGCTCAATTTCATGCCAAATTTGACCCTTCATTTGAATTTTTTCGGAAGCTCACAACCCGCTCATTCTGCGTGCAATGTTGCCGAGTCGTAGAAATTGTGCAAACATAAATTTTGGCAAACGCGTAGTGTGACACAACGATTGTTCTTGTTTTTAAACGCTGTTTCAAGGTGTAAAACTGTAAAAATTTAGCCAAATGGAAAAACGGATGAATCAGCTTTGAAAAATAATCAAAATCGGTGTGCCATACTTTATTTTGGGTTGGCGAACATTTGTTTGATGAATTCGCAACTGTGCGCGCTCGTTAAACGGGCTAATGGGCAGTCAGATTTTCATTACACTAAGAGTAAAATCCGAATCTGAGGATTCTCATATGAAAAAACGAAGTTGGTGGCCTTGCTCACATTTGCTCACGTGCGCGATGAGCACCGTACACTTATTTGAAATCATTGGAAAAGAACATGCAGCTTAAAAAAAAGGTTTCTAGTCTACAAATAACGATTTTAGGCATCGGGAAGGGACATATCATTTGACACCATGTACTCGTGTGTAAGATATATGAACACATAAGTTACCTACCAATATTATCTAATGACATTGTATTTTTGAAGCCACTGAGCCGTAGGATGTTATTTAAAGCTATTTCTTTACATCTTTCAAGAAATTGGGAGTATTATTTTCTGAATCTTTGACAAACTATGGACGCTCTCTTCACCGGCTACCCTAGATTCGTTAATTTCTTCTTCCACCATTAAATTCATTTAATTGAAATTATTTCCCTAGTTTAAACCCCCCTGGTGCAAGTTTTTGTAACCCAGGATATTGTATTTTCTTAATTTCTATGATTTTCCGCTCATGCGAATGTCTTGTTGATTGTAAGAGGGGGTTGCCCGTATATAAATAAATAAACATCTTTATTACAGCTCGGCTACATTCCTAAACAGCTGGCAACGAGAACGGACGTAGGTGGAATTGAAATGTACGGAGTTCCAAGCATATTAGAATACAGTAAGTATGAAGATATTCACATACCTGCACATTTTTTATCGATTATTGCTGCGAAAATGCTTGGTAAGTGTAAATTTAATCAAATTTACATGTGACATGGAATCCCCTTGCACTAGTTAGGTACGAGTGTATTCCTGATGACGCTTGAAGGTACACGATGGTGTCATTTGATGATAATCCATTTAGTAATCCTTAAAAACTTGAGTTTTTAAAGCACAAAAATTGTGAAAATCATTGAAGGTGCTTGCAAATCAGCTAGTCGTCTTTAGAAATGAACCAGTCTAATTTACATTATACACAGAGCGTTAGAGAGTCATACGAAAAATGCTAAAACATTCTGTGGAACTACAATAGGAACTCAACAGTTAGCTGGTTAATGTAGCTGTTTCTGCTCTTGATGATTCACTAAGGAGAACAGTGATGCTTGAACATACTATAGGTAATTCACCTTGGACAATGTACTAATCCTTTTCAGCATACAATTAAAAACCATCCAAAAGAATTTTGTAGGGCATATCTTGTGATACCTATATACTGTTTCATTGTTTAAATAATATCGCAGTGAGGTACGTCCGCACTGATGAGGGAAGATCAGGGCTCATAAGAGGCGAAATCAGCTACTGCTCTAGTGCCATCCTCTACTATTTCATCAACCACTACGTGTCTCTCCAATTACAAAAAGCTCAAGATGCCGGGCAACGTCAATCGTTGTATGAAGAGTAAGTCGTGTACGTGGTATCAATTAAAAAACGTCTGCCAAGTGGGTGTGGCACATAGCTTCCTCGTATCCATAACATGACTGTATAGATCATTGAAAATTATTATTGACTAAAGAACTTCGTTCAATTAGGCGAAGTAAATATTGAATTGGGGTAAATTTATTGTTATGCAGGGCATAACTTGAGAAAATAAAGGTCGGCATGTTCAACTATTGAACAAACTATTAAATATACCTAATAATAAAAATTTACATTGACGCTGAATGGATAGATGACTGAAGTGATAAATAATTATTATGACATTTCGAAAAATAAAATATGTGCATCGTTCAATGATGGTTCAATATGGTTCGATCCAAGTTCGAGGCTAAAACTTTATTTTCTCTTTATTACTCACGAGGACTTACAACAGTACAAACAATCCCTGAAAATTTCATCGAAAACAATCCCTGACAAATTTCATCGAAATTGGTACACAACCAAACTCCCTGACAATTTCATCGAAATTGGTCAAGAACTCCCGGAGTTATGCGCGTAACAAGGATTTCACGTTTGCGCATGCGCAGAGGCTACTATTGATCCGGGGGTCCTGAAACCTATAGGGGACCATCTACACTCCAACCCGCACAATCCCTGAAAATTTCATCAAAATCGGACTATAACTTCGTGTAGTTTTGCCCGTAACAAGGATTTGCTGACAGACAGACACACAGATAGACACGAAACCGAAATTGTTCAGAAAGGTCTAAAACGCAAGATGCGAGTGGAATTTTTGATTTTGGAGACAAAAAAATTTTCACATTCCGAAAGTGAAAACAATGCTTCCGCTACTTTGGTAGACTCGGAAGCAAAATTGAATGATTGGGTCTGAATAGCTTTTAACAAATGAAAATGAGATACAGATAGAAAAATCACTCACAAGTAAAGAAAAAGAGCAATTTTTTCGAAAGAAAATGTGACTCAGCAGTAGGTTGAACTAAACATCTTTTTACTGGAAGTATGCTTTAGATTAACTTTCAAGTCCTCCCTTTGAGAAGGAACATGTTGCTAACGGATAAAATTCATTCAAAACTTGCATATTCATTAAAACACATAGGAGTTAGTTCAGGAAATTCAAATAGTGGTTAACATTGGGGGAACATCATCATGCTCCCTGTTTCGCCGTATGAAGTAAGAGTGATAGAGGACAATGAAATTTTTGAATTCGGAGAGGGAGGCTCGAAGCGTAAGAGGGGCACATATAGACAGAAATATTAAACACATACGTTTTTGAAAGTCGTTTTTACGGAGGCTTTATTAAAAGAAGTAACAACAACTTTTGAGCAAATCCTGGTGATACCTATATTTTCTTAAAATCTAAGGTGCTTCACTTTAAACTTATTGTTTTGATAACTGAGCTATTAATTTCGATGTGCGCTTTATTTTAGGTCTTGATTCTTAACAAAATTGATCTTTCTAAGTTTTATAATTTGATCTCCGGTATCAAAGTTAATATGAATCGACATGTTATCCGGTGGCATGATTGACGTGATCCCTGACCCTCGTTTACCAATTACGTTATTGACATATTCAAAGCTAAACTCACAGCTATAATTCATCGTTTAAGAAGCATCTGTACGGAGAACATGATTTCGAAAGCGCTGAATAATATGGCGAACACTCTGTTCAGCACACCCTCGATATAAATATTTGAGCACCATATGCTCACACAGGCTCCACGACATGCTTGTACAATGTGAGTTTACTGTCGATAGACAGTTTCAAGCTTCTTCCAAGAGAATTTTATACATCCCGACAATTGTTACCCATTACGGTATTTTAAACTTTGACTATTCAACATATGTCCGTCAACCGCATTTTTCTATTCCAAATAGGGATGTCGATACCGGCAAAGAATATCGATATTTTTTAATAGTATCGTTTTAGTAATTCAATTCATCCAAGTATAATATCAATATTCCGATATATCGGTCATCGATATTTTTTTCAAACTTTAATCCGAATTACGTATGATTCCAGTGAATAATAATGGATTTTTGAATTTCATTCTACTACAGGTAAAGAATTCAACCACTCAAAAATTCAATGAGACTTCATTCATGATAATGATTTTGTACAGGATCTAGGGAAGTAAATTATCAATATTATGTAGGGTTGTAAAATCAATGTAAGTGAAGTAAGAAAGAAAACTGAAAAAAACTCAATCAAACCAATATTGGTTGGGGACAGAGATGAGGAAAACCCTCTGATTGATGGGCTCTTCCTTTGTGTTTTTAGGAGGTCGAGCAAACAGATAAACGTGGAGTGAGAGTGGGCTCGTGTGATACATTGAACAGATATCTTTAACATACAGATTTTCAACTTGTGTTGCTGCGGAATTTACTTTTCCTCATGTCTGAATGTCGCAGTCAATTGATTTCCAATTTTAGGATTGAAAGGAACTGATGACTAGCCCTAGACTACAAGGTATATATTTGAAGGAGCAAGAGCTACAGTACCATCAAGACCAGGAGGTCGTGCGGGTACTGTATAACCTGGCGCCGTCATTATATTGTTCACGTAACAATAGTTGATTCATTCATTCAAAAACTGGCCGTCAACAGGAATATGTCGGCTTGGAGAAACCTATCTACAGCTCTGCGGTGTGTTATGTGCGGCTGAAAAATATCGGATCCGATTGTGTGCATTTAACGTCGATACATAGAAATATTGGAATATAAAATATCGCCCAAAAATATCGATATATCGACGGAAGAATATCGATATTTTGATATATAAATATTTTCTTGACATCCGTAATCTCAACCCATTCCCAAGTGATAATGTTTTGATTTTTTTTAAAGAAACCACGTTTTTTGCCATAAATAGCCACATTTCTCCACTTTCAAATAAACATTTTATACTTTTAACCACATTTTCAGATTTAGCATTAAATTTACTACATGCTTAGTCCATTTTCATAATCAAAAACTGACGTGTAAGATTCCTAATTGGAGTTTAAACGTTAACCGCTAAAAAAAATCAAGTTTCTGAAAAAACAAGTCTTGTTCTTTATAGCCATTTTCAAAGAACGTACTGGAAGCTGTCAAATTCGGAAAACTTAGCAAATTTATTCAGTTTTCCAATGGTGTAGTCAACGTTGCGACTCCGTATTCATTTTGAGGGGAAATTCCAGTTTGAATGGGGAAAAAAGAAGGGTACGTTCCGAAACAGCTGACGAAAAACCAGAGAGATGAAAGGAGCAGAAGTAAAATAAGAAAGAATGAAATCTGGGAAATTGTTCCTTGAATGAAAATAGAATAAATGATTTATAAACGAAAAAATTTAACCGAACATTGCAGTTCCATATCGATTTCAGGAAGAAATTCCAGTTTGCAGGCAAAATAACGTTAGTCACCTTATGTGCTCGTAGGGCTTACTGCTTTATGGCGCAACGAAGGTAGTACATAAATATTAGATACAAATCTGTTATACTTTTAATAAACCATTTCACACTTTGGAAAAGTTTTCCGAATTCAACTACTATTTCGATTCATGTGGCTCAAACTTTTGGTACGTTTATTCTTGGGACAGTTTTTTGCCGTCGTAAAAGGTAATCAACATTTTAACTCCTTCAAACTCGAATTTCTCCACGAAATCGATTTGGAACCATGGTTGATGTTTTGTACTAATTATAAATCATTTCACAACAGCCAAGAAATTCTCGGATTTGATAATTTACCTATTTCATATCGTTTGAACTTTTGCTCCTTTTATCGCTGGGGTTTCTCTTTAGTTGTTTTATAACGTACCCAACGTATTTTTCTCCTTCAGAATGAAATTTCTCCTCGAAATCGATGCTATTTTCGGTCTAGTTGTACCCATATAATCTCATTCACATCAAGTGCCGGATACTTTGTATAAAACCACGTACTTGATCATTCAACAGATGCGCGGACATTTTGTGGACAACAGCCGTCTCGAGTGCTGTAGCGGTCGTGATCACCCACCCCTTCGCCGTATTGAGCTTACGACAGATGTCTCAGTTCATTGGCAAAGAAAATATTTACAGGTACTCCATTATGTCAACATTTTAATTTCTGGTTGATCCTTTGCAATTTGACGCCCAATGAAACTTATTCATGACTTTTATTAAATTGACTGGCCATATTAATGACAATCAAACTTCCCCTACCCTGAAAATGTGGTATCACAGTAACTAAAGCCAGGGGCGTAACGTACACCCCCGCAAACCCCGCGATGCGGGGGGGCCCGGACTACAAGGGGGCCCGGGAAAGCAACTACGCTCTAGCAAAATTCATTTTTTTTTTTTAATTTTAAGGAATAAAGCGGAATTAACGATACACAGAAAAATTGTAACATCAAGTTTATAAACATCAACGGTAATGTAGGTTCATTGATCAATCATATTTTGGTTTTATTAATAACCAGGTGAGGAAGGGTGTAAAGTAGCTAAGGTGTCAGAGTTGCGAAGGTGCGTACTAGGGATCGGACATCGACATCGATATTATCGAAATATCGATGTTTTGCTTCGATATTACGATGTTTTGTCATCGATACCACATGTTCGATAATATCAATATATCGATGCGTTGGCTCCCATAACATCGGTTTGGTTTACTCTTTAGTTTGGTTTTCTCTTTGGTTCACAGAAACAACTCCATCTAGTCTGCTTGCTACCTAACGTGGAAAAAGAGAAATATTAAAAATTCTTTAACTGCCGTAGTATTAGCGAATTTTTGAAGAAAAAGAAACTACTTATTGTTCTCGGACTAAAATGTTTGCATCAAGATCCGTTTTAAAGCATTCTAAGTCCACTGTCAGATACCAAAAACACACCAGTCGATAACTCGCGATAAAATTGAGATTAAAACTCAAATTTGCACAAAAATCTACCTAGGCTTTCAAAAGGCTATGTTTGAAGATGAGCACAATCGCTTCACTCTAAGGGGAGATTAAGGGCATTCCAAATGGGGGAAAGTTAGCCGAAAACCGCCAAGCAGGTGACTCTCTTTTATAAAGGTTTTTTCACGCTGAACACGATGATGAAATCGGATTGGAAATATTTCAATCCGTTCAAAATAGAGCAGTTTGAAGATGATAAAACAAGGTAGATTGGCAATTTTTAAATTGTTATATTATATTATATATTTTTAGTTAGGTTATCATAGCGTATTGTACGATGACCGTTGAAAAAGTGCACGCTTCGCAAAAAAAAAAAAAAAAAAACATTATGGGGAGGGGCCCCGAAAATATTTTGCGGGGGGGGGACTAAAGCTGTCTTGTTTTATGACTGATCATCTGGAAACGGTCTAAATATCCATGAAAATCAACTAAAGATTCTATAAGGAATACTCCATTCATGCTACTTAATACGTTTGCATAATTATTTTTCTTTTAATAACATACTCATAATATGAATATATTATATTCTTGATTTCTACTACTTGTTCCGTATAGGTACATAAGATTTGTTTTTATAAGTACTTGAACATACATGCTTGATTCATGTACCTTCATTACTTATAAGACTGTGATGGATTAGAATATATGTCAGCAATAGTTGTGCCTGAATTTGGCTAACACGTCCAAACTTCATTTTCATTGATGCCCATTACAATTGACCTAACAATCTGACTAGAAGAAAAATCATAGCGTTTCACTTGTTTTCGCGACTTGTTTTACAGTCTCGTTCACAAATGATGAAATTAGATAATGTTTTCCATAACACACCAAGAGTGGCAAAATATAAAATACCCCTAGTTAGGCTTAGACATCCGTAAATTTATGAATTGAAATACTGAAGGATCACTCCCAAGATAAGAGTGAAGGGATCTAGTTTCTAATGGAATGCATTTTATGTAACGATTTACATAATTACCATGTGTTAAATAATGTTACGTACCACATAATAATGTTGCGCACCACATAATAAAATCAACCAACAGCCAGAAAACCCAGAGCTCAGGTTCATTGAACGGGGAAGGCCCACTCCCTCTTTGAAGACAGGGAACCCTGAGCACTAGGTTAAGGGTGCTAATCGTTCTCCCGTCACCTTCCGGTGTAGCCTGGCTATTGGTTTCGCTCAGACACGCAAAAACTCTCACTTTCGACTACCCCTAGGGCAAGTACTTCAGATTTGGGACTTCCCTAAGTCACTCCCTGCTGAGTACGTTGGATTCGTCTAGACGAAAATGCAAATGCTTTAAAAAACTCCCCAACTTTGTCCTACTAGTCTTGCCACTAGGAAAACTGTAATCTCGTTTACGAGCCTAAGAAACTCATAACATTTCAAATAGTGCACCCTAGTCCTCCACATCCTTTTTCAAAGTGCCCTGGGACACTGATTTTGGCAAAACAGCCATTTTTAAAAAACCAGAAATGGTTAATGGTTTTCTTCTTCACAGCAAACACGAAAACCCCTTAAGCAAGATGGTATAATTTTGTGTAGAAGCGTTAAGCTTTTCATCAGATGTTCCATAACCTGTCAACAACTTGTGTCGAATACTCTAGGTATTTAAAAATATTTTTTGGTTATAAAATTTATTTAATCGATTGATCTGACCATGAAATAAGGACATGAACATGTGCATCCGACTTTGTTTTGTAGCAGCGTAGCAGCTTTGAAGAACTTGCTGGTCCAGCCTGGTCTATTCGCTCTGATCGATGGCCTACTCCCGAGATATGTCTATCTCATGGTGCCCGCTCTGTTCTCCAAAGTATCCGTCAGAATCTACGATTATTATCTGGTAAGACGTATAAGAAGGAGATGATAGAACGGACACTTTGCTCCTTCCAAGGGTTTATCAATGTTGAATCACCATTATTATTTTCAAATGTATTTTTTAATTTCTAGGCTGGCCACATATCCTGGTTTCCACCACATTCCAGCTCGGATTTAGTGGCATCGAATATCTACTACAGACCGGACTGGGTGAAGTGGTTCATTGGCTTCGCAGCTGAGGTATCAACGCATGAAATAAACCAGTCCGAAATTATTATTTGAACTTTTGATATAAACTCTATACCATACACCTGAAAGAAAATTTAAAATTATTTTAATGGATTCATCAGATTTTGATTTCAAACAAAAACAAGGGAGCTATGATCATTTTAGTGAGGTAAGGTTGAAAACTAGAAAACATTTGAGAATTTATTTGTAAAATAAATAAAAAACGTAGCCTCAAAAATGCTATTCCAATAGGCACTTTTTGTTGCGAATTAGTTGCAGAATCGAGCTCTGATTGGCTTTCAAGTCTGACAAACCCTGTATATTTACATTCTTCATAACTCAAGAGAATTCTTTATAGGTGAACATTGATGATTACGTGTGATTTAATACGGCGAATAACAACCCGGTACCGTGTATTTCATGCAATGGCTTACTGACAACTGTTCGTAAATTTTCAATTCCGTGATATTAAATGATATTATGCCATCTCTCGTAATTATAGGTCTGTTTAGTTGTCAAATCCTACGTTATTGGGCATTGATCTCTCTAATATTACATAATTAAATGACTCTCATTTCCAAGATATGCACCCGTATTCAGCCAGCTAACAAATCGATTCCATTTTCCAGCACTGCGTCAGTGACATGCTATACCCTCTGGAAATCGTCCTTGTCTCGTCTAGCGTGGCGAAATCAGGGTGAGAGCACCTATTTCAACCCATAATTATTATAGTGTGTCTGTACGAGCCACCTTGCGCAATAAATTATTCAAACTGATATTTCCCCGGTTGCAGAGTAGTTCCCGGAGAGCACCCCTTCACTCCCGAAGTCGGTAATTGGGTCGCTCGTCTGATGTACATGGCCCGCCATCATCAGTTGAGAAGGAGAGCCAACTTGCTGAAGAAAGTGTTCACCGAATACAATGAAGCTTTTATAGTATACTGAATCGAGTGTTTCTATACGGTTATGTGCGGGCTGCACAACGTTACATCTCCGGTTTAAGTGTAATATAATATTTTAATGTATATTGTAGTGAATTTAAGGGGGCACCAAATTTGAAGGAATACCTACAAGTTTTGAATTTAGTTGCAAAATTTCGAACATGTGCATTTTGAACGGGTTAACTAATTTGGAAGAGTTAAATTTGAATAGTGAATAGTTATTTGAACACGATGATGATTTACGTATTTTCCTGAAGGGGCGACGAAGGGACCGTTGAGAATTAATTTCAGGCGGCAGCACACGTCGAGGGGCAAGTAATTCCCTCAGAAAGAATACACCTACAACTCGTTTGTATAGGAACAGGGTTCCGAGGAACCCAGCTACAATGTAAATATGAGGGAGCAAGTATAGCAGCTACTACCTCAAAATAGATGTAGCAAGTAGAGAATCTACGACATCTGTGAATTTTGGGCTAAATTTCAAAAGGGCAGAGTGAATGAATCAAGAGGGAGGATCAGAATGAATCTGCTTGGGGTGGTATCTGCATTCGTTCTTTGTTGAATCTTTTTAGTCCTTTTTGTTGTTTATCAAATGTTAAAAATGTTTCGCCCCACTGTTTTCATCAACAAGTTCCGTGTAAGTACTGACTGTTTACGAGTACAATTACTGAACTTTTTTGCAATTTGGTGTTTGATACTAAATAGTCATTCCTGGCTAATGAAAGCATGGCTTTATCAGATGGAGGTCGACTGTGACGAACCTGCTCGAATTTCAGGAGATTGTTTTGGGAGGATTTGGTCGGGGCATTCAAACTGACGTCATATCTATGGACTACGCAAAGGGCCTTCGACAAGCTTTCCCAGCTACATCTGCTTTCACTGCTTCATTCTTAGAGAATCTTTGGTTCATTCCTCCAGTGGTTATCAACCTATCTTGTGGGCCGTGAATTGGTGGTTCGAGTTGCCGTCTCTTCAGGCATTCCATCTTGGCCCCCTGTCATTCCTTATAATGATGAATGGGGTAGTTGCTACCTTCACCCCGGACAGCTCTCCTCTGCTCTTCGCGGATGAATTGAAGCTGCTTTGTCCGACTGCCATTCTCTGCATAGTGCCCTTGCTGCATGAATAATTATTCACTGTTCTGCAAAAAAAAAACTTTTCTCCCCTCCCTTGAACAATTTTTCCTGTTTCTCATGTTTTCAGGTTTGCTGAGTCCGAATCTGAACTCAGAAAAATTCTATCACCCTCTGATTTTGGGAGAAAAGAGGAGAAACTTGAAAAATTGTACTTGAAAATTATTATGTTTATTGTAACAGATTTCATTTTTCAACGGTAAAATATAATTAATTGAATACTGTCAACTATCAGGTATAACACTACGATATAGATAGGGCAAAACTCAAAAAATAAACACACATCGTCAATTAGTAGTTTTTTTTTCTTTTGTACTCTTCCTCCTCTGTCTCCTCCCACGAATTACCTTCAGGTTCTCCAGTTGTTCCGCTTTCCTCGTTTAGCATACAGCCTCGTTCATCTAAAACCTGAGTTGGACTTTTTCAACAGTTCTATTAGATTTTTGAAGTCGTTAATTATGTCTTCCCCAACATATTGCTTTTCGCCGTTATAATCCTTAATCTGGTTTCAAATCCTCACCATAGTTATATTTCTTTTATATTACCAGTGACACTTAACTTTATTCATAATACTATTTTTCTGTAATTGTGTTCGCCCGTTCTAATAAATAAATAAATGAGGGAGGATGCATAAGAAACTCGTGGTTCTTGATCCAATCAATAACTCATCAATCAATCAAATCAATATCAAACTATTTTCCTTAATAACAAACGATCTTTCTAACACTGATACCAATATGACGCTTCCTCAAAACATGTTTTCGAGTCTTATAAATATAGATAAATAAGGCATTGTTTGCGATCGATCGTTGGAGGGACGCCGCTCGGAGTGGAACACGACGTTACAAGGAAAATAAGACAGCGAAAATTGGCTGACGCGGGAGGAGGTAATTCTGGTGATGGTGAGGATAAAAACGAATTCTGGAGAAAACAGTTTCACCTTTTTTGGGGAGAGTAGAAAAACACGCGTGGAGAGGGCGGTGAAAGGGAGCGATCTGATATGAAAAAGGAAACAGGAGTTTTCGTTGACACGTGAAGAGGGAGGTCGGAAATCTGTTGCCCGTCTCCGGACTTTATTTCTGAGTGGAATTTTCTTCCCGTTACCTGGAGATGATAACCGCTCGGTTACTAAGAGCCTTACATACGGGAAACGTACTAGTTATTGGACGCTTAAGGAAAAATTCCACCTTCACAAGCCTCTTATTCACTTTTTCTGAGTTCTGATTATAGCATGGGAAATGATTTAGCTCTAGACTAACTAGCGTAAAAATGTCACGGGAGGGGAACGCAGAAGTGGAACGTGGGAGGGTGACGGGAGATTTCATAATTAAAGCTAGCTGACCCGGCAAACATTGTTTTGTCTTATAAATTATTTCTGGTTTATATGGCGAATTCATACCGAAATGAGTGAGTAATAAGTTGGTAATGAAACAGCAATCAATGCTTCATTGTACATAGCATCGCTTAATGTTATCGTCAGATTGTATTTGTGTATGAAATAGGTATGTCTTGTACAACAAACTGTACTTAGCTTTTCCTCATTTTTTTTTCTTCGTTTATTCTCGTTTTTATTGTCGTTTATTGATAGGTATGTCACGGACTATATGTTTTTCTCGTTTTTTGCAGTACTTGTTACCACACCCTAACAAGAAAGACATCGTACTCTGCTGTGTTTTGCTAACAACAAGGATTTCGTTTGCGCATGCGCAGAGACTACTATTGATCCGGGGGTCATGAAACTTATAGGGGACCATCTACACATCAAACCGAACAATCCCTGAAAATTTCATCGAAATTTGTCTAGAACTCCCGGAGTTATAAACGTAACAAGGATTTCACGTTTGCGCATGCGCAGAGGCTACTGTTGATCCGGAGTTCATGAAACTCATAGGGAACCATCTACACATCAAACCAAACAATCCCTGAAAATTTCATCGAAATTGATCAAGAACTCCCGGAGTTATAAACGTAACAAGGATTTCACGTTTGCGCATGCGCAGAGGCTACTATTGATCCGGAGGTCATGAAACCCATAGGGGACCATCTACACCCCAAACCGCACAATCCCTGAAAATTTCATCAAAATCGGACTATAACTTCGTGTAGTTTCGCCCGTAACAAGGATTTGCTGACAGACAGACACACAGCAGACACGGAACCAAAATTGTTCAGAAAGGTCTAAAACGCAAAATGCGAGTGGAATTTTTGATTTTGGAGACAAAAAAAATTTTCACATTCCGGAAGTGAAAACAATGCTTCCGCTACCTTGGTAGACTCGGAAGCAAAATTAGTTGAGGGGTCAAATTTTCATGGAATCTTGGGTAGAATCCGAATCTGCAATAAAAAATTGGGGTTCTCATTTAAAATAAGAAAGTTGGTGTCAATTGCGCATGGTTGCGCATTTGTGCGGAGTGCGCAAATATGATATTTGAGATCCTTGGAAAGAAGTATGAAGATCTAAAAAAAAATTTTTTTTGTTTACTCCCATTTTGACCATTTTAGGAAGCGGGGGAACAACTAGTGGGACACCCTGTATACATTCATTATTCGTTGGATTGGAAGCTTTGTGTTGTTCTATTTCCTTAAATTTTTAAGATCAATTTGGTAAGGAAAGTATTAATTTGGTAGGGAAAGTATTAATTTGGTTGGGAAAAGTATTAATTTGACTGGGAAAAGTATTAATTTGACTGGGAAAGGTATCAATTTGGTTGGAAAAAGTATTAATTTGACTGGGAAAAGCTATGGCATCATTCCCTCATGTTCTAGTGGTCCGATTTGGAGGGTAGTCGAGATTGAACGGTTTAACACCATCAAACCAATTTCAATGGGGTCACATTCTTACAGTACACGCTATGTAAACCACTTGATGTCTTTGGGAATATGATCAGAATCATTATTCTTCGGTGATCGTTCATAGGGGCCAACACATGAAGTAAAATCGTTATTTTTAATCCATTTTTCGAGGGAATTTTTACCTATTACAAAAGTAGTGCCTATGTTTTTGATGATGAGGACGTGGTACTCTGTTTTCAAGTTTATTTTAAAGTGTATTTTGTGAAGTTGCGTCAACAAGTTCGTGTTTCCGAAGTTTTCGGGCGCCGCGGCGACCGCCTATGTATCCCTCCGCCTGCCAGCTCGTATCGGGGAGCGGCCCGCCTCGACCAGTTCTCTCCTGTCCGTCCTCGGGCGTGGCCGTGTTCGGGCGTGGCCGTCTCCGGCAGTCTACTACGTTCCGCGTTCGCGCAAACAGCGTTCCGTCTCCGTCTTCCATCTATTCGGAATGAATCTTCAAGGATTGATACAATGGAGTGCGGCAACATGCAAATACATAGGTAAGTACCAACTATTTTCCTACAACATCTCTAATAAAAAATCATATAGGCCGAGATTAGGTAGGTGCCGCATGTTTAGGAAGTCCCATGCAATGATTAATCTTTAGAAGGATAGTAGATTATAATTGGTCTAGGGGAAGGTGTAGGACCAGCTAAGCCCAAGAGGAATAAATAACATGATACAAATCCGTTTCAGACTTTTCTCAGACCAAATCGTGTAAAAAACCATAAGTTTTTCTTAGTCTGATAGTACTCTTATTTTCTCTCGAACCATCTCTGTTCGTAAAGTTTTATTATGCACGTATAAATTCGCTAGTGTGATTGTAGCTTACACTACCTATGAGTTTAACGATTATCACACTCATAACACTTCGGAACAGGCAGCGTATCACAAATAGTTCCCTGATTATACGTATATATTCCAACTAGAGTATTCCCGCCATATGCAAACTTGCTACCTATGCGTTTAACGATTATCCTTAGTCGAACACACACACAATAGCACTTCGAAACAGCCAATATATCGAAAATAGTTCCCTGATCATACGTATATATTCTAATTAGAGTATTCCCTTAATGTGCAAGCGTGTTCTTAAAGATTAATTATGCACTTATAAATTTGCTGGTGTGATTGTAGCTTATAGTACCTATGAGTTTAACGATTGGCCTTAGTTGAACACACATACACTCATACATTTGAAATGTTTGAAAAGTTGAATACACTACTGCACTTCGAACAGGCAGCATATCAAAAATAGTTCCTTGATCTTACGCATATATTCTAACAAGAGTATTCCCTTAATGTGCAAACGTGTTCTTAAAGATTAATTATGCACTTATAAATTCACTAGTGTGATTGTGGCACACACTACCTATGAGTTTACCGATTGTCCTTAGTTGAACACTCATATATTTGAAATGTTTGAAAAGTTGAATACACTCATACACTTCGAAACAGGCAGAATATCGAAAATAGTTCACTGATCATACGTATATATTCCAACTAGACTATTCCCTCCTTGTGCAAACACGTTCTTAAATATGTATTATGCACGTATAAATTCACTAGCGTGATTGTTGCTTACACTACTCATGAGCCTATCACTCATAACTCTCCAGCAACAGATTAGTTGACTCACATGAACTAGACTTTAATTTCCGGGACAGCACTACTACCCCGACCTCCGCGGGGAACGCTGTAGGTTCGCATCTTATTAAATAAATACAAATTTTGTATCTTGGTAGCTATACCATCACCTAACTACCACCATCACCTTATCTTTTCCCTGCTGTTTTCCTACTCTCTTTCCGTGCTGCTGTGTACTGTTTCGTAAATCAGATCAATCAATCAACTGTTTCCTTTGATGGTGTGATCATTATTAATTATTATAGGGTTAGTTATTTATCATTAGCAGGGGTTCCCACAGGGGGGGGGGGGGGGATGACGCAGGCTGCGTCATTGAAATACTTGGGGGGGGGGGGGTAAAGTTTATTGAAACAGTGTTTAACATGACGACATTCAAAATGTATTACATCACTAGATAGAACGTACCTGCATGATAATCCTAGTAATTATTTGAATATGGTTTGTTTTTCTATCTGAAAATGTATTAATGACAACGACAGTGCTCGAATATTTTATGTGATTTTGGCCAGAAAAACTTCAAGAAGATTCAAAAAAAAATTTTTTTGTTTACTCCCGTTTGGACGATTTTAGGGGGGGGGGGGGAACAACTCGTGAGACACCCTGTATATCATCGTAAATGATAAATCATCAGTCATTGAATCTCTGTGATTATCCCGCAATATCCGTGCTCGATCTGGGAAACATGTAGTGACAAGAGTATAGTGGCTAATCATAATACACTGTTACGAATTCAGTAATATTTGCACTTTTTATTCATTATTAATTTCAAGCCAGACCTTTAGGTTTGAACGTAAAGAGGTGATTGAATGTCAAAGTTGTCTAGTTTCAGGGTGTCATCATCTCGTTGAAAATACACTGAAAGAGTAATAACTGGGGGATAGCGTTAATGACCTAAAGAGACATAAGGAATACAAAAAGAAGGGAGGAAAGAGGGTTTTAAGCATAAAAATCAACAGAAGAATCATCAAGGAGGTTAGTGAGGGGTTGAAATAAAACGGGGAGGGAAATTTAAGGGGGTGAAAAATGGGGTAGTTGAGGGGTAACGGGGGTTGGGAGAGGATGCGGCACATGCGCAAATCATCCCCTTTCGGAAGGGGGTGGAAAACCGGGGGGGAGATCCCGCATAGGAGCACATCCGCAGTCCGGCACAGCATCCCGGAGCTGACTCGTCTCCGCTCCGAAAAACCGGAGTTTTCAGGCTTCCACCCCCAACTTTCCACCCCCTTTCAGAAAAACTTCACCCCCTCTTGTCAAGAAAAACGTCCGCCCTCCCCGCCGGGTCCCAGTTAACTTCGCCCTCCGCCCGACCGAGTTTTCCGCCCCCTTGGTCTCGCAGAACGGCCGCGGGTCGGCTCCCCGTTCACACGGTGCGCTTTCACCCGCCGTCTCGCCCCCGCGGTCCAGGTCGCTTGAGTCCACAAGTTTCGCTTGGGTTTGTTCTCGGTGCCCAAACGAGAAACTTCGGGTTTTATTTTTTTCTAATCTTTGGTCCCTTATTCATCTTTTGTTTGTTTGAGCCCCTTGCACATGCACCCTATCGATTAGACTTGGGCTCCGCCTAGGCCGATCTTCTTAGGGCTCTCCAGTCCAAGTAAGTACCTTCTTCTAATTCCATTCCCATACTTATAATATTTTCAGATAAATTTAACCATTTTGCGAATATATAAAGGGGAATTCACAATCGTGATTTAAGTAAAGTGTTTTTCATACTTCAAAAAAATTCAAAAACTGTCACTAAGGAAATGCTTAAGGTAGCTCTACACGTGCCTTTCTTCATCATGCAATTTCTTGAAAATTCCCTCACTTGGTGTGTACGAAAAACACAAGTAGCCACCGCGCCACAAAGCTTCACTTAAGCATTTCCTTCCGACTAAGAAAAGACCAAGAATGCCACCCCTAGATACCTGTAGCGTTTCAAATAAAGCTAACCTTTTGCAAATACAGGGTGGAAGCGGATAAATGACGAAAAATTGTTTTTGTTGATCTGCATCAAGAATGTAGTAAAACCCCGCCAACGGTACTTTTCTACATCAACCCATTCTTTAGATATAATTTTTTAAAGGTTATTTTTTTTTAGAAAACCAATTTTCCCCACTTTAAAACAACTTTATTCTGCTTCTGACCACATTTTCGGATTCTGCGTAAAATTTCCTTTACGAACAATGCACATTCATAATCATAAATGAACCTCTAAAGACAAAAATTGCAGTTAAAACATTGAAAATTAAAAAAAAAAAAAAAAAAATCCTAGTTTCCGAATCACTTTTATTTTCACTGTACTTACAAAAAACGTGTTGGAACATGTTAATTCAGGAAAACTTGCAAATTTACTCAGCTTTCTAATGGTATGGTTAACTTTGCGATTCCGCTTCGATCTCATAGAGAAATTCCAGTTTGAAGGTGAAAAAACGTTAGTCACCTTCTGGTCTTGAAAGGAGGTGAGGAGGAGGAATCCCTGGACAGGTGTGAAATGGTAGCGGTAAAAACCATCTTCTGGTAAAACTTTGTGGTTGTTTTAAAGTGGAAAAACTTGGGTTTTTAGGTCAAAAAACGTGATTTTCTGAAGAGAAAAAAAAACCTGTAAAAAATTATATCTAGAGAACGGATGTAGAGGTAGAAAAGTGCGGTTGGCGAGGTTTTACTATATTCTTGTTGCAGATCAACAGGACAAATTGTTCGTCAATTATCCGCTTTCACCCTGTAGAAACAGCCGGAATTCATAGCCGTGACTCAATTAAAGATTCTATCTTGCTTCTAAAAACAAAGTAATGTGACTTAGAAAATGCTCTCGATAGCGCTGGACCTACCTTTAGTATTCAAGCAACTGCTTGTGCATTTCCTCAGTCAGTGGCTATGAATAGGAAAAGTAGCCAGAACGCTTCAGATCATCACTTAACCAATAGGTAAAGACCACGAATTCCACCCCTAGATACCTATTAACAGGATTTTATATGGTAGAGTTAATTATTTCGCCAATATTGAGCGGAATTCATAGTCGTGACTCGAGTAACCCTTACTTGAGAATGTAATGAAATGCACAAGCAAATATGTGAAAAATGAAAGTAGGTCTAGATCTACCTTAGCCGCAAGTAGCCACCACACCATAAAGCTTCACTCAAGTATTTCCTTTCGGCTAAGTAAAGACTATGAATTCCACCCTTTAGATACCAATTGTGTTTTCAGATAGAGTTACTTTACCAATTTGCAAATGTAATTGATCTTTTGACTTAACAAAATCAATAACCTTACGTATAAAATCGCTAACAAAATGAATCTTGTTAAAAATAAAATCCACTAATTTGCCAATGAAATTCATATTTTAAAAAATCCACAATTAGTTTTTGCGGGCGAAATTAATCTTTCCACGTACCTACAAATCAACTTCAGGATCATAATGACATCACTGCATTGGAACATTCAAGAAAAATGTGCGAAAAATGATTTTTCATTTTTAGCTATTATTATTTTTATCTCTTTTTCTATTATTAAATTCATATTTGTGAAAATTTAAAAATTTTGTTGGCAAAAGAATATGCCTATAAATAGTTCAAAATGATATGCGAAAACATTAAATCTAGCCCCAAATCTTGCACATTTAAACTTTTCCAGAGACTGATTCTTTGATGTGCAGAAGCATGAATTTCTGAGTAAGAATGAAGATTAATTTCTTTGGTAAAACATTAAGAAAATCATGATTTACAAAACAAAATCAATTGTGTTTGCAAATATACTGTATTGCCGAATAATTCAAAATGATGAGCAACAGGATCAACTCGGTAAAAATGTCACAAGCTGCAGCGAAAAGTTTAGGATAACGGGTTTGCAGAAAAATTAATTGTCTGTAAAAATACTGATTCAGGATGCAAAAGAAATTGTATCATCAAACAGGCTATAATTATTTGCAAAAAGATCAACTCTATCCTGCAAACAGTGCGCATTCCAATCTTTTCACCAGTAGTAGAGGTCCTTATAATTCAGCCATTAATTTGTTGAATTTTGTTAAGTAAAACGACGAACTATATGTGCTACTACGAATTATGTTGAATCTATCTACAAATACTATACTTCAAAATAAGTCTGCATTTTTCTGTACTCAATCACGTTGGTGTACTTGTATCCTATACTCTGTCGAAAAATATGTTTCCCGGACATGAAAAAAAGAGATATGCGGATCAGATAGCGAGCAGGTACCTTTCCAAATCAACTACGCTTTGCAAAAAAAAAAAAAAAAAAAAAAAAAATTCTTCGTGAGGGTGTTGGATTTAATAATAAGAAATCTTGAAATATCAAAAAAACTTGCTGAAATGGGCTATTGCAAAGAAAGTGCGCTTATACTGGAAAAATACAGCTTTCAACCACGCACCAATTGGATCAATGTGAGTGATTTTCAAATTTTTAATGCGCATTTGATGAAACAGAATCTCACACGAATCTTATAATATTGAAATAACACTCATAAATAACTTCGAAATTATAGAATTTGAAAACTGATCTGACAATCTAAACAGAAATAAGACTGAGCAGTCAGCCAAAGACTAAAATATGCGTGGATCAGGAGCACGGAAATAAGTGTGCTCATTGTTTTACATTTCTGGCAATCTGATTGGGGAACCTCTCAAACCATAATGATTGATTCAATTAGTGTAATATAGCTCTCTGCCAACAATAAACTAGTCAAATCAAATGAAAATCCAGCGAAACTTTATTTTCCTTTTTTTTTGCTTTTTTGTTTACTTCCTGGGGGTGGACATGCACCTATGTTTCATCAGTCTTCGCCCTCGGGATCTCGATCTAAAATCTACAGAATTTGATCTCTCACTTATAATGTTAGTTCGACGCTTTTACAGATATGTTCAAATACGTTTCCCACTTTGTTTTTTTATTTAATCTATTTCTCATTTCTTACAGTAGAATGTTAGTCTTGAGTTGTGACTTGACGCATAGCACGTTCACAAGTTCACTACAATGTGAACAAGTTTGTACGCACTTAAATGTGAAGGCCAACTGTTGCTCGTTTGCCTTGCTACTTCGTTCCCCACTGTTTTCCGGTTTTCCGGTGTTAGACTCCATTGGTGCCGACGAAAAACCCAAAATATTGACAGCAACGAGTGCATGCCAACCATCTGGTTTATTTAAATGAAAAATACCATAACATTTACGAATTTTCCCAATTCATAGGATTGGAATACCATAATTCAAGTTGAAAGCCTTCAACTAAGTGAATCACACCTCTTCATCACAACCGGTTTAGGTAAGAATGATAGGGTTTTTGGATATTGAATTAAAAAATATGCCATGGGCATACCCACAATAAAAATACTTTTCTGGCTTATCAAGTATGGACGCCCTTTTTGTCTGATATCTTGAATCTTTGCATTTATTTGCGCAAAAATATTAGAACTTCTGCTTTCGGTGACAGGAATGTAAATGGTGAGTGAGAGAAGAGGGGGGGGGGGGGGGTAATAAGTAATTCTTCCGATGCTGCTGAAACCAGAATTCTCGAGCAATTCATGCCGTTTTTTTAAAGCTTTTGGTTCAATATTTACAAATATTTCAAAACAATAAATTTTTATTACGTAAATTGGGAGGGAACTGATAAAACCCAATTTCTTCACCATTTTCAGCGATTTTTTCGAGTCTAATTTAATCTTGTTGTGGTAGGAAAATCGAAAATTTTGAATTGTCAATCACGAGGGAGACTGGAGGGGGTAGCGAACAACCCATTCAAAAGTGAGAGAAAAAACATTTATTGATCATTATATGGGGTGGAATGTTGGGTTAGTTGGGATTTGTGAAAAGTATAAATTGATATGCCAAAAGCTCGAAGTGGTATGCCAGAAGTTAAAATTGAGTCGCCGAAAGTTTAAATTGAGATGCCAAAAATATTAAAATTGATTTGTGCCAAACGGTTTAAATTAATTTGCCAAAATTTACAATTTGATAATAAGCCAAAATTCAAAGTTGTTCATACCTATGAGGAGTCTCTGTTTTTTGTGTTCGATCGTAAATCATGTCTAGTTTTTAGCTCAGATGGCTAGTGTGAAAGTCTGTGTTGACTGGTTGTGATTGTATTTATTGTGTGAACATGACTTACATTGTAGCCGAGAATGGATCTGTGATAATCAGTGCAATTTAGTAGTTTATGAATGTAGTATGCAGGTGGGATTCGTGATAAGCTGGGAGGATATTCAGTACTTGCCCTGTTTCAGTTCTATTTTTACAAGATATGGACCTAACAAAAAATTGCATCTGATAATGGGAAGACCACAAGTTAAAAGAAGAGGTTGACTAGTACGTAGGCATCATTAACCCCTGTCCCTAATAAGTTCAGCAATCCCATAAAAACGTGGCACCTCAATGTGGCCCATCCCGTGTATGCTCATAGAATGTGGCTAACGCCTGAGGGGACAGGAGGGCTTGCTGCATCATCAAGAAGGAGTAACGGAAACCCAGTCCTGCCGCATAATTTAAGTCCTGCCAGATTTTATTAGGCTAGAACGGCCCCAAAAACTATCTGACCCACTCTGATATAGCAGGTCTAATTTAAAAAAAAAATTATAAGAGTTCATAATGAGGTATGTTATATGTGTGTTCGTATAAAAACGAGACAAGTTATTATGTACATTTCATTTGGTGGATGCACAGAACATGTTTCTCCTTGTAGTGACTACGTCAGAAACGCCCTCGAAACAAATATTCAGGTAGGTATTAAAAACAGTGGTTTTACGTGCTGGTTTAAAATAGTAGATACCAGTAATAATCTAATGCAAACCAGTTCAAGGACAAGAGTTTCTTGCCAATGCTTATCATTATTTGTCATGTTTAACTTTTTCATTACTCATGTGTATGCAGCTATGACAGAAGTTTATGGCAGAAATTTGACTAATACATATTACAAATAATAGAACTGATAACAAAACTTCTAATAAAACGGAATAGTTTGATGTAACCTACAAACCTATAGACGTTTTTCGACATTCCTGACAATGTCATAGAAACTATGTCATAGTTTCGTGGTTACAAATGTCATAAATAAATTCCCCCTAAAAACTAATTTAATACTAACAAGCTCTAATATGGGCTATCATTTTAATTTTAATTATACATATTATTTGTTTTTTATTGATTTGAAAGGTGTTTTTTCGACAAACTTTACAGTGAGCCTACTAATCTAGAAGTGTGCATTGACAATAGGTGAGAGTCACGTTTGGATGATATCAACGTGTAAATGTATTTAGATAATAATACGAGTATAATAAGGTACAGTTTAACTCGTTAAAGCTGGTACCGATACTTAAATGTTACACGTATAATATTTCGAGACGGAATGAAAAGCGAAATTAAAACGAGCGGCATTCAATGTTTCATGACTTAAAAGGTAGTTGAATAAAGTCAATAAACCTCTCTACTTTCAAGAGAAAGGTAATACGTAATAAAATATACAATTAATAAAATCTGCGACGAGTAATATTAAGAAAGATATCAATTTCTGAAATGTAAATATTCTCCCGAAACCTATCGCTGACATATTGTCCCTGCGAAGGGTTGTCGCTGGAGAACCCAGCGTTATTTGTAGCTCCGCCGCGGTAAAATGGTGTTTTTATTCGGAAAAGGGGCGTGAGTTGTGGAGAAGGGGGTCGGGGGGCCGTCGTTTTTGTGTCCTTTATTTTCATGAATCATTCAGCATTTTTTGTATATTGGATACTCGCTCTTGTTCATCCTCGACGGAGAGGAAATGAGGGGAAATTTCCCTCGTTGGAGAGAAAAATGTAGATGGGAAGGGAAAAAATCCCTCTGGGTCCCTCTACTTTCCTCTTCCACTACTGTTTTCAAAGATGAGGGGCGAGAATCCAATTTGTGCGCGGTGATGCAAGTTTTTCACATTTTCGCGACTTTAGATCTGCACATAACGGCAAAAAACGCCACCACACATGTTTCAATTTCTTTCATAATTAACCAGGTAGTTAAAAGTGTTAGTTAGAAGTTAGAAGTGTTAGTTAAATGTGCTACAGTCAAAATTTGTATCACATTAGTTGATGTCTCAATACCTTATGTTTTTAATCCAAAATAAAACGTATTCGTCTTCAAATGACTATAGATTTAATGAGATCCGGTTTATGATTTTCAATTGAGGAGCGTCCAGTCAAAACCAAACAAAGTCATTTTCCGGAAATTTCCTGTTTGATATGTTTGATAGTAGTAGGTGGCCAGGGGCGTCTGGGAAAACCGAAAAAAGTGGTCAAGGACCAATATTTCCTATATTAAACGTCGGTTGAAAATTCGAGGTCTGAACAAAAGCAAACAGTCAAAAGCAAACATGTCCAACGAGCCAATCACGATTCGGGATTTTGTCACGTGAGAGGGTTTTATCAAAAGGGGAAGAGAGGGGTTTCAGTGATTCGTTCCGATCTTTGCACTTAATGTCCATAAATAATTTATAAGTTTGATTTTGTTTAAAAAATAAATAAAAAACAATTTACAATAAATAAATTTTATTGTTCAAATCTTGAACGAATCATAATTTCATACCTATTCATAATGATTTCATTTTAATATAATACTCTGTTATTAGGCATTTAGAGTAGTTTTCTCGTATCATGACCTCAGTTAATTCGTTATAAATATTTCAATCAGTGTACATGAATAAAACTTGAAGAGCAACCGAAGTATATTACGATAAATGCACAGGACAAGCTCAGCTTAAAATGTAAGTCGTAATATATATGCTTTTATGAAAATAAAATACATCATTTTAAAAACTCAAAAAAGATTATAGGTTGAATCAAAAGCAAATAAACTACGCATAGGGTCTGATCAAAAACAAACATGTCACTAGCGATCTGGTCAAAACCAAACAACGCCCCATTTCAAAGCCGATTTTCCTTGTTTTAAAATAGTTTCTGATTTGAGTGACCTAATTTTGTGACTTAAGTAGCCAGAATAGATTTAAAGAAAAAAACCCTCGACCGTGCAGTTCTCGTTTTTAGATCATGTTAAAAATGTTTTTACGCTCTGCTGAATAGTTACATCTGAGCGACTTGTTTGCTTTTGACTGGACGGTTAATTATTAGCAACTTGTAATCGACCAATAAAGAAACATTTTTCAAATCGCCCTATGTAATACCGTGTAGATAACAAAAATATAATTTGAAAATCTACGTCCACCGTCCAATGCTATTTTTTGAAAATACTGGATCAAACCTAATGAAATTTGGTTCAAAAATCACATTTGGGCGACAGAGTTCTGGGCATGACTCTTAGTACACCCCAAAAAGTTATATAAAACGACTGAAATTAAAAAAAAAAAAAAACTGAAAAAATTGAACTTGAAAAAATTTGAAATAACACTAAAATTTATTCTATGAACGAATTCATTTAATGGTGTTTCGTTCTTAATTCATAGACGTTCTTCAATAGATCGAATGAGCCCTACGCGGACCACTAAACGTTCATCAACGTTCTCTTATCTCAAGTGCGAGATTTTAGGCAGGAAAATGAATGTCAACACGAATGCGAATGTGAACACGTTTGGATATGACTAGTGTCGCCTAGAATGATGTGAGGAAAGAATCAGCTGATACAATAGCGTTGGAATCTTGTTTCGAAAATTCTGTTTGAAATCGAGTTTTCCAAGAATTTTGAAACAATGCATTATGGTGTCTCGTTAAATCTCTATTGTTCTATTCGTGGCATCATACAATATATTGCACCATTGTAGTTATTTTGATATCAGTTGTAGTTCCGTGAACTGGTGACCAGATTAGGTTGATGTTCATTGAGTTATATTTGAAGGAAAAACCACTCAACTATCTTTGGGACATCTACAAGTCACTTAAAAGGAATTGAGATACATAGATCAGCTTAAGTACCCTTGTGGATAATATCGTCCCCAATCGATCTGACGTGCTGAATAATAAACGGCGATCTTTTTTTGGCATCTAGAGTGAACAAAAGAAAACATAGAGGCTCGAGGGGCCGAGTTTAATAATTAAACTTAATTATTAATTAACAATAATTAACTTGAACATTACAGTTTATTTGAAGAAAAAAAAAACTTGAACATTAATTATTAATGTTCTACGGACTACATCTAATATACATAGATCAGTGACTTACGTAGAATGGTTATTACAATAAAGAAATAGTGAGCCTTTGTGTAAAAACTTGCAGGGGTTTTCAAGTATGCTAAACCCTCATAACCGTTCGGTCTTGAGTGGCAGGTATACCTTGTGCGCCGTTCGCCTAAGAACACACTGACTTCGACTGTTCTTTCCAGTGCAGAATACCCCCATGTGCCGCCTTCGAAACTAATAATTTATGTAGTTTCAATGGCCGAACTCTCGTTTCGCATTCCATTTTTCAATTGCAAATCCTAAGTTTCCATATGATTTAATTTTAGTCTCTTGGTTTTTGTGTTGTCTTGCATTTTACTACATAATTTGTCAACCAACTTATTGTTTCGTAATCATGAACGTGGAATTGTTATTTAATTTGGTCTAAGTGGAAAAATCGATATGAGATATTCAAAAAGCTACCGCCACGTAGCTAACAGCCACGTTTCCCGTGAATCGCGGCCTGGAATTCCAGTTATTTTGAAAATCTATAGTGGGTTTATCCACTTGTTTGGTATACGGAATTTTTAGATACAGGTCGTACGTAATAAATGTGTTTAAGAGTTAATTATGGAAAAACATCTGTTATTTTAAAGGTTCGGCATTCGTCAGTTTTACCGGTTTGAAAAAGTACTGTTAATCCATGAAGTTTTCCGAACTTTTTATAGTGACGGTTAAGGAAACGTTGAATCCAAGAAGCACTACATCTTCCTCAACCAACAACCTCGACAAATCATGAGCTAATGCAAGCGAAATCGGAATGTTAGTTGGTTTTTAATTTTGAATTACTCTAATAGTAAATGAAAGCGTTACTGTTATAACTTTCTTTAAGGTTCTCTCTTTTCGTCTATAACATCAAACTCCTTGGCTGGAGAAGCGTTTGACAGAACCGCCACCTTTCTGCTCAATCGTCAACTGTTTTCTTCGCTATACTTATGCCCATCAAGCTACATTCTACTAAATAGGATGCACGATATTGCATTTTAGCTAGCAAAGAAATGAACACGGGAGCGATATAAACAAAGGGTTTTGAACGTTTGAGAAATAAAGGTCTCCGTTGTTATAACCGATATTGACTCGCGGCCAATCGATGTTATAAGCGATATCCTCCTTACGTTAAAGATAGAGAACCAACCAGTTACGGGGAAATTTGTTGCTATAAGCGGTTCGTTCCCATAACCAACGTTGTGGTATGCAAGTTACCCTTGTTGAATCCGAACTAGTGGTATAGTTTGGGGAGTGAACAAGTTGCACAGTTCTTGAGAGCCTCCTTCGAATTCGGTATGTTTCACGCAATCCCCACGCGGGGTAAGAACATCACTGACTAATCGAGAGGAGGGCCCATAAAGACGAAGAGGTCTCGTAAGAACCTCTCCCTTCTACGGATATTAGAATGCTAATTGAGGCATGCATTAAGACCTTATCCCCACTCCCCGCCGCTCCCTCGAACCATTTGCAATTCGGATTAGCATGTTGTGATTGGAACGTAACTGAGTTTTGTAGCGATATTGCCGGGTTTCAAACGGGCTTTTACTCGTATTCCTGGGGGCTCGCCTTCAAATTCAGAGGCTGCTTCGAACAATTAAGTGGCATAAAGTACGATACTGTACGCGTATGCATACTAAGTAGTGTGTTCAGCAAAATTGAAAAAAAAAAAACAACTAATGAATCAGTCTCGTTTACGCTCTGATATTTGGTTACTCACATTGTGACTGACACAAATTACGTACCTCATTATAAACGTTCTCATTTCCGTTGTCTACTTTTAAGAGTTTATTGCTTTCATCTAATTGTAGAGAGATTTTGTAAATGAATTCTTTCTTCATAATAAATCAACCCACTGCACTCAACGATCGGGTGATAAAATGGGGTATATAAGCGATTTTATTGCAAGAATTTTTTTTTTTTTTTTTTTTATTGCAAGCTGGAGTCAGATCATTGACGTCATTATTTCCCGAAAAAGTAACGTTGCATCCATCAGGAGCAATTTCCGATTGATATGAATAGGCGTAATCAGCCTATAACCAGGTGGCAACCCTGTCTACGGATTTCTAAAACAGAAATTGGCTGCCCAACGAACGGTCTGTAGATTACCACGTTGAACGTTTGAAGTTGGACTTTTGTTGTCTTGAAAACATATAAGGATTCAGTTTTCGAATTCCAGTCAAACTGGGATTGGTCTAAGTGATTGTATCCGTAGTTACTTTCCTTCGGCAACCTACTGTAACGACACATTCTTGTTCCGTTAGTGTGACTGTACTGCAAAAACTATGAATTTGATAAATTACATGATTTGGCGCCTTTTTCCACAAAAATACGGCTAATTCGACAAAAGTATCCGACAAAGTATCTAGGCACTTCTGTATCTAGATATCGTAAAACTCCAGTATCAAGTACGTATGGGTTTTACACATTTCAGTGGTATTCACGAAATATCTATATTGAAACGTCATAATAGTGTTTAATGATAATGTTCTTGTACGAAAAAATCATGTGTTTCTTAACGGTCTTATTAGAAGGTAATCACGAATGGGAAGTTGAAATAACCAACTTAACCGATAATTCACCAATTATTGATCAAAATCACAAGAATTTTCCATGTAGAATAGATATTACCGTGTTTTACCATGTAAACTGTTTACTTCAATCCGATGTTGCACCAGTGCGCCACCAAATCGTACGACCAGCTTTCTACTTTTAGTCTAAGCTCCCGTTAAGAAAACTGTGTGTCACTTAAATGCTATTCGAGACTAGTCAAGAGGTGAGAATCACTTAGCAGGAGGCCAAAAACCAACTTTGAGCACTTGATTCGTACTGGCTATCTAAAAGTTAGCCCCACTCGTAAGCGCACCAACATCCAATAACTAATTCTAAAAAAATACTAGTTAAAATGTTTCCGGTAAAACGTACTTTGAGATGATACAATTTTGGATTAAGTTCAAATTCACGGACAGACCAAGACAATGAGATTAGAGGTACATTTCGATCAATTACCGGCATTAGGCCTAGTTACCACATAAAAATCTACAAAAATAGTTTTTAGAAAGAGTTTAACAGAAAATTATTTATCAACGAAGGATGCTAACAGTAGTGAACTCTTTCGTGGAGGTAGACAGTGATATATGAACCAGCAAAAGTGAACCAGGTTTACTAAAGTAAAGTTACCAGATGTATTATATTCTTTACAGTTGTAACAATAAATAATATTTTAAAAGAAAATGTAGGGGGCTAATGGAACTCAAACAGGAAGTGGAAGTGTGGTTTTCAATTTGACGGTGTACTGAAGTGTGGATTGAAAAAAACTGTTAACATTGTAATAAAAACGTGTAAAAAAGGTAACTACGCAAGGAAATAGTATTTATTCTGTCGCAATGTTTTTTAAGCATTTTTGATTTTTTGAAAATGGGGTAAACTTAGTTTGGGGATTTGCTGCAGCTCATTTTATCTTCACTAACTGACGTTATTTATCTGTTTTGTCGTAGAATTGTATACCTTTTGTTGGAGTATCCTTTTTCTTTAAACTTCAGAAGTAAAGAGCAACGCAGAGATGGGTGAATCAATAATAGGGATTTAAATCGATAGAATATAGACGGTAGGTAGAGCTACCGCTATTCTGAAACCAAATACCATTGTCTAACGGTTTTGCGGCATTTTAATCGCCCTTGTGATAATGATAGAGCAGGGCCGGATTTTCCGGGAGTGACAAACGAAGCCGACTTCAAAAACTCGAGAGGGAAGATCCCCAGAAAATTACAGGGGAAATGGGGAGAAACAGAAGAGGATTTCGGGAGGATTTGTTAGAGAACGTAAACGGAAGAAGAGGGCAACACGTGATCCCGTTGGCAAGACAGGGAGAGCACACGTGGTGACTTGTTATTGGATGGAGGTTTGCGATGTTGTGTCTATGTGGGGGGGGGGGGGGTGTTAGGGCGTATAATTAAACTGGAGGTTGGATTGATGACGTGGATGAATATCTCGCTCGCTTTCGTCCTTTAGCGATGTGAAATGCTGGTTGTTAGAGAGCCAGGAGAGTTGTCTTATTGATTACAGTTGGTTGAAGTTCCAGTCAAGCAGCGAATCCTTATGAACGCATTTTCCCAAACCATCGTTATATTATCCAATCGGTGCTGAAAGTCCGATATTTTTCATAGAATGTGCCAGGGTTAATATTGCGACAATTCTTCACTATATTTTGATATGGTAGACCCGACGAATGGTGTCCGCCTTTAAGGTTATAAATGAGCAAATTTCAATTTTATCAAGATCAATTTTTTATTTGGATAATTAATGTAGCTAAATAAAAGCAAGTATTTTAAGGATTCTTTATTGGCCATGTGTTTTAGAAAATGGGATCCACTTTTTATTTAAGAACCTTGTGATGGACGACATTTTTTGTTTGATTATCTGGTGCGAGAACGAATAACGCAAATGGTCTTCTGACGTTTGAACTTATCACATATAAGTGACCAAGGGAAAAGCATGGATTTTCTAGATTCAGACCAGAAACTTTTAAACATTGGCTTTATGATTTGTTTATGGTCAACGAATGAGAAGTCGTTTACACTCAAACGACATGTCGTTTTTGATCATCGGGATAGTTGATATGAGAACTTCACTGCGTGAACGTCGTACACTGGTGCGATACGATTAGCGATGCCATAAGCAATGTGATAAGCAACCCGATCCTGATTCGACACCGATCACTCATTATAGAGCGAACGTTATTAGAGCAACTAATGAAATGCACACTTGCGCTACAGCGATACTACGCCGATAATTACCGGAGCTGCGTCTGTAGGGCGATAAAACATGCGAGTCGCTTTATGTTCTGTACCGTTCGACACGTAATAAAAGCGATAATAATAGCAACTGGTGGACCCAAACTAAGCCGTCAAGGATTTCACGAGGGTGATCGATTCCTCGTATTTCACTATCGAGGCCTATTGGTAGGAATATATGTATGTTACCTATTTCATTCTTCTTCTTTAAATTTATAAGGGTGGTGCATATTGAGAGACACTTTAGTTAGGCACCTCAGGCACTTGGAGCTGAACTAGGCCTTATATAATTAGAGTCGGACAAACACCTGTAGCAATCCAGTTTCACTCATCTAGTTTAGTGAATTAACACCTTACCAAATTATCAACAGGAAACTGGTTAAAAAAGATAATTAGCTTGGCTTTTAGCATGGACTTACATCACTGAGTAACAAATACAAAATTATTGAATCAACGGTAATGGGTAAACTAGTACTTCAGAATCGTGAATAACTCCTAACGGAATCCCCTCCGGTTATTCTTATTAATAAGCCGTAGGGGTTGGTAAGAATGTTTTTTCACAATAAAAGCGGGTGAATTATGCTAGAAACATGAGCTTTTATACCATTCATGCTAATTTTCATTATCTATATCATTCATAAAAAGCATATAGTTTCGTCGTACACCACCAGTAATGTCATATCGCCAAACGTGTTTCGTTGCACAGTTTTGGTTGGTTTATGTTTCGAAGCACGATTACTGCGGAGCCAACCTTTAGTCGTACCTTTAGTCGTTGCGGTAGTAAGCATTCTACACACTAAGAGTTTTCAAGTTGTGTTGTGTAGTCACACAGTCAATCGATTTAAAAGAATGCAGTGTACCGATGATCTCATTCTGAATTATAAGTCATGAGGTAATGAATCTCTTCAGAGTCAATGATGTTATTCCATTAAATTGCTGATTCCTATCTATAGAATTGCAAACTTCTTAGTTCAATACGTACCTGTTGAGACAGTGGGTAAATTCAACCCTGGTTCTCGTTCTGTTGAATTTCAGAGAGGCAGCCGGGACTACCTTGGTCCTGAAAATTCATAAGTTATTTCACATAAGAAGCCGTTTGATGAAGAATTAAGGAACTTGTTCTATTTTAAATGTTTAAAAATGATTAAAAGTATCCCATGTCAGTCTCCAGATTTTAAGCTATTTCCCCACCGATATTCGGCCAAATCAGTAAAGCCGTTCTTCAGTTTTCTTGAATTCTCTTTAATCTTGACGATTGGCATTATATCGAGAAAAAATTTTTCAAGAAACGGAAAAATACGAATTGGGTTAAAAGACAATGAAAATTCGTGTGCCACCAGAGTTTCTGATTAAGATTTTTCAACGGAGTTCGCTGAACACGAGCATCCATAATAAAATAAAAATTTAATGACTGGTTAAATTTTCATGAAATTTTGGGTAGAATTAAAAATGATTAAAATTGTATCTGAAATATGAAGACTTAAAAAAAGACCGAAAACATTTCTATTTACTCCCATTTGGACGAGTTAAGGATGTGGGGGGCACAACTCGTGGGACGCCCTGTGTATTGTAAATACTTGATAATAAAGAGCATTTTTATCGTTGAATGGAAACTACTCGTTATGGTTTATTCCCATTTTAACTATCATTAATTGAGGTGTTTCTGGCGGGCCCTTCTCCTTGTGAGACCTGCAAACCCCGCATGTGATGTCATATGCGTATGTCCGTGTCTTGGTTCTGAAAGAAAACCTTTAGTATATCTTAAACAATTTCCAATTTTAAAAGATATTTAAATCAAAATAATTAAAGGATCTTGTAGAAAAAGTAGCCCATGTCTTTATTGTTTATCAGGTCCGACGAAAACCTGAAACGGAAATTCTGTGCCAAATCTGTTCAGCCGTCTAAATAGATTCTGTGACTAATGCGGTTTTTTTTAGATATATAGGAGAGAGTGGGGTCGCCGCGGTCATAGGGTCAGTGGGGTTTTGCTGGAAGGAAGATTTGGGAAGGCCCTAAACTATCAAATATCTTTGTCAGCATGCTTGCGAATTGAATACTGGAGGTTGGAACCTAACCCATGGTTATTTCATCTCCCACAGCGCGCCGAAGTTTCACACGTGTGTTGCTCTTATCTTGGCTCCCTGAAAACTAAGCGTGAGTATGGTTTTATCTATTTTTCTTCACGTTTTTAGCCACTCCAGTTGCGGGGGCACGTATTACCTACCTATAATGATTTGAAATAGCAACCTTGTTGAGTCAGAATTATGGTAACGCCAGATGATTTTACGCCCGGTCATTTACCGTGGGGTCGAGCCAGTCAAAGAAGAGGTCACCCCGGTCAGGAAGCAGAGTGACCAGTGTGACCCGTCGCAGTAAGGCAGACCAAAATAAATGGAAAAGATAAATCCAACCACTCGTAATCACGTTGATGGCCATACTTCAAATCATTTTGATAAGTTTTTCAATGGGATGGCCGGGCTTGATTGGTTCGGGGCGTTCAATAAGAGGAACCCAACGGTATCCGTGAGGGATCCAGAAGCCACATCCATCAACAGAGTGTCGCGGTCAAAAACTTTTACAACAATCTGGAAATTTTGTAGATCAAAATTTGTTTGAAAAATATTATATATAAATTCAGTCCAAGGGACATTTCAATGTGGACGAAACTGGAATCAGTAACGTCCAAGAGCCAGAGCCCTTCTTAGGTGAAATAGGGAAGAAAAGACTCAGAGGCATCACCAGTGGTGAAAGGGACTGTTATTTGTTCATTTCTGTGATTTAAAGAGAGTCTGATTTGTTAACTGTTCTAAGATTCGCAGATACTGTTTTTTTATTCTCAAAGTTGAATACAGTTATTTTCAGTTATTTTAAAAATATCGGATTTTTTTTTCTTTTTACAATTTCCTCTTTCAACGCATTATGTACACTTCTCCTTCAAAGAGAAAACTAATCCACAATGATCATTGAACGATGAAATTATCAAACGTTTTCCAAAAAAAAAAAATGAAGAACTACTTGGAATCTTCTTGACCGGGCTAACCAATACCCCTGACTGGGGTGACCCCAGTGGTGGGGTAACGCCGCACACTGGTTGGAAATGGCCAAAAAACGGAAAAAAAACCCGACACGCTCTATTTATCACTTTAAAAATTTCGTTCTTGCGCTAAAAATTTCGTTCGTGTCAGCAATCAGGTGAGGTTCGTTGGCCAGCCCAATTCGTGGTCTAAATTCACAATTTAATGGTTAAAAAATGACCTAATAGTCATCTTTTGGCAAGGTGGGCATGTTGGGTGTCGTGAAACATGGTTTTTCGGGTGCTGAGTCGAATGAGACCGTTTTCAGTTCGATCCATTGCCGTCCAGTGTGCTAAATTTAAAAAAGTGAGAAAAATGCTTAAAAATAGGGTAATTTTTTTTAATTGGCAAGTTAGGTGTCATCAAATATACTTTTCAGTGTGCTGAGTCGCTTGGATCTAGGTTCAGCCTGATCAACCACCACTAAGTGTGCGCAATTTTTAAAAAAGTGTCTCAAATATCAACAACCACATCTCTGTTGTTTTCAACTCAATTATCGGCGTGCTGATTTTTTTTTAAGATTATTATTTCAGTGATTCATACGGACTCCAGACCTCCAAGCTGTACAATTGTGGGAAAAACTGCATGACTAACAATTTTTGCTGTGTTAATGAAACAGAACACAATCCTGACGAATTCCTGAAGTATTCGTGCAGCAAATTCTACTTGTAATCACGCTTCATTTATTTGTGAGGAAAAAATACAATTTTACGAGTAACGATCAATTTTTGTTTATTGCCCAACTCACGTCAGGAAAAGTTTATATTTAAACCTTATTTCAGTCGTCATTGTTCCCTCCCGAACAACCAGGATGGCTTGCAATTGCGAAACTGACTGAATGAGTTCATACATGGTGCATCTGCTTGAATAATAACATTTATCTATTTACCTTGCTCCTTTTATCGGTACCTCCGATTGTCGCGTGATTATTGCGCCTTCGGGCGTAGAGACCTCCACCGATAGGTTTGAGATATCTGGTACTTTATAGACAAAAAACCTCGCGGTGACTGCAGACGCAGACAGACGCGAATGAAATTTTAAGGGAACTAAGTACAATTTTTCTACTACTGAAAAATCGCAAAACTGAGTTGGAGACTGTTGGAGCTTTTTTAAAAGTCAAAAAACATATGAAATTAACGTTATACTGCTGTTTTTTCATTGTAAATGCTTCATATTTTGTATTTTTTGTGACCCGAAGTGAATGTACGATGCAATGTAGGATGTATTGACAGCAAACAGTAAGTCGACCGAATTTTCAAACGAAACTGTACGCAGTTACTGACCTAAATTCTTATTACTCTAAATCCGCTGATTCTTCAAAATTTCAACTTAAAACGGGTAAAAATAGAAATTTTTCAGCGAAAAACCATTATTATATCTTGATTGTAAAGGATGTTCGCTTACAGAAACGTGCTTCGAATCATCAAAATCTTGCATTTGGTAAATTGATGTTTTTTCCGATTTTGAGATCGTCTACTTCTCTACATAGGGATTGATAATTGAGATTGGATAGTTTGAGAAGCGGTCTGTGTCGTATGCAACAATTTATGTCCATTAGGAACTTGCAGGGAGATTTCCTAAGTTAAGTGACCGGTACAACCCCACTCTCCCCTAAATAGGTTATCACTGATAAAGGTTAGTAAATAAGGCATAGAAAGTAATAGCTGAAAATGATTGAAAACCGATTTGTTTTATAGTACTCCAATAGAAAGGTATTTCGGAAGAAGATTTGACTAGGCTGTGTTCAGGGAACACTATCGAATACACTTTAATAGGGGGTTAAGAAATACGACAATGTGGAGTAGGTGAATGAGGATAGCAATTCGATTAGTAGTGACATATAGCTTTTCCGAGTCAAAGTAAAAGTTTTCCGAAACAAAGTAAAGGTTTTCCTTACCGAAACGTAGGTTTTCCATTCCAAAATCTTCCACTCATAATTAGAGACCGTTAAGATACGTTCACTGTCGCGGACTGAAACACTTAATGAAAACAAGACAAGGACCATTCTCTATCCAGTTTGATAAGGACTATTCCTTATGCATGATCGAGATTTCTGCCGTATGCGTGCATCCCTTTTTTACGTAATCCTAATCGAATGGGTGCATCTCTTCATGTAGCGTATTCTAGCGATAGATTTTCCACTGGTTGGTTTCGGTCTTGCTGCGGTGCAAAATTCTTTATAAATTCGAACGTGTATAGTGAAAGCGATTTCGTGATTGGTGTCCGTCGGTCCGGCGACCTCCATCGTGGTCGAATTTCGAGCGAAAGTGAACCATCCAGTGGTGAAAATTTGGAAGGAGTCCGATCTCGTCGATAGGCAGGAGTCAACCGGAAGTTTCCGAGGAACAAAAGGTAATGTTAATTTTGAGATGGAAAACCTTTAATTGGACCAGGAAAAGCTTTATATTAATAATGGTTTATACAGTAGTCAATTGTTATACACACGAAATAGGAAGAAGTTCCTACCTTGGGGCCCATATCAGGTGAATGCGACACTGTCCTCAGTGAAGCTACCAACGTTCTATAGAAAGGTTCTTGTGAAAGTTCGCGAGAACTGTTACAATGTTCAGGAAGAAGATGAACGGAGGAACATATTTACACACGAACGTATAGGGTTAGCAAACATTTACGTTCGCGAATTTTGATTACTTGGCAACTGTGCTGTGTGAATATTTTTCAAACGGAAGGAGGGCGGGAAATGAGTTCGAGCTGCTTCATCAAAACGCGACGCTCCTGGTCAACGCCCGCGACATCATTCCGTTCTTAAAACGAAGGATCAAAAAACTTCTCGATTCCGTTCACTAAGTTTTGATTTTGGTTTTGAACATTCTCTAATTGTGTGGAAATTTCTCGAATCGGTTTGAAGAGTTCACATTTTGGTTTGGAAAACACAGATTTCGGATCAAAAACTTGAATCAGTTTACACAGTTATCATCTAGGTTTGGAAAATACTGCAGGGTGTATTTAAGAAGGTGCGCAGTACTTCACCCACGCATTCAACGAAAATTTCCAACAAAAAGTGCCTCCTAGCAATATTTTGTATGTCGCTTAGTTTTTGAGTTTAGTTGAGTTGTTTTTAGTTGAGTCGCTTAGTTTTTTCCTGTTTTCGACCTTGTCTCAGCAAAACGGCTATAACTCACATACAGTATTACGTAAGGTAAATGTTGAGGATACCGTTGGAAAGTGCGTCGAATTTTCTATCTGTCTAGCGAAAAACTAATTTTTTTGCTAACATCAAGTTGGCGAAATATCACTCTACAAAGCTAACTTCAAGAAAATTGTAAAAAAGAAGATTTCTCAAACGTTCAGTACTCTACTTTAATCTGCATTTGATCTGGTGTTTGTAGCTTGCTACTAATTGCTAATTGCTCCTAAAAGTCAGCTTTCGAATGGTATATCAAAAACAATGTTTGCTATTTTATTTGGTCGAGAAAACCTCGTTTGAATGCAAAATGCAGTTTTTGACGCTTGGTAATGTATTTTAAATACCTAAGTTGGCATTTTTACGAACAGAATTAATCTGTTTTATGTTTTAAGGTGCAGTTTTTATTTTATCGACTGTTATATTTCCTATCTGTTGGCGAGTTCAGACATGTCGAGCAAAAAAAGTAGGTTTGGCGCTTGAAAGATAGGAAATTCGACGGTATCCTCAACATTTACTTTACATAATACTGTACGGGAGCTATAGCCGTTTTGCTGAGACAAAGACGAAAACACGAAAAAACATCTTAAGAGTGGAATAACTCAAAAACTAAGCGAGATAAAAAAATTGCTAGGAGGCACTTTTTGTTGGAAATTGGTTGTAGAATACGTGGGTGAAGTACTGCGCACCTTATCTGATACACCCTGTATAATTGGTTTGGAAAGTGAAATTTTGGTTTTGAAACAAGCCAATTGGGTTAACAAAGTCTTAAACAATTCAAGGAAATGGTATAAAATTGATTGCCGAGAACACCCAATTTGATTTAGGTCGCTATTAAATTGGCTTGAAGAGTTGTGAAATCCGTTTGTGAACTTGACAAATTAAAAAAAGAAAAAGTCAAATCGGTGAGGAAAGTTCTAATTATGATTTAGAAAACTTTCGATTTGGTTGGAAAAGAACTCGTCTTGGTTGTTAGAAATGCTTGGTTAGCAATGTTTACACTTGCTTTTTAACGATCTCTAACTGGTTAAAAATGTTTTTTAAGAAGTTGACAAATTGATTTGGAATGTTTTCACTTTAGTAAGGGAGGTTTTAAAATTGGTTCGGATTCTACAAAGTTTGGTTTCCACATTACTAAAATTGGTTTGAAAAGTTCTCAAGTGGGTGTGGTGGCAATGCGATTTGGATTGGAAAATATTAAAATAGGTTTGTATTCAATCTGGTTTGGAGAATATCTAATTAGTACGCATGGGGTAATTTCTCCTCTCAACAGAAATGTTCACCAACTGGAATGAAAGTGAGCGAAAAGGGTATCAAATCATCCGAAGGTAATCACTTTTGAGGTGATTTGTTTTACAATAAGTTAATTAATAATCAATTTACGAACGTTTCTTCAAAACCATTTAACAATTATATTATTAATCAGTCCGTCATTATAGCATGCTTCAGAACGTACGTTATAAACGAATTAAGCGTTTTCCTCAATCTTTGATTGGACGTAATTCAATTACAAATTTTTCTCTTCGTTTTAAGATTCAATAAAAGGTTAGAGCCGCATGATCGCTTATCAATTCATTCTTCGATTTTGTTCGGCTTATCTAATCTGAACGAATTAATTACGTATAAATTGATTTACACCTTTGATTCATCCACCCGCGAGCTTCGTGATTTTCACACACAAAGTATAAAAATCTTTACTGCTCCTAAGAGCGTTTAAGAAACTAAATTCTTGATAAGAACCCGAATTCGTTAATTACAAATAGCACTTCGCAATTTAATTATAAATTATATTGATTAGGTATTGATTTATCACTACAGCGTTATGAAGTGGACCCAACGAAACTGAACTTGACCAATAATAATTTTAGGCAGTTCATTAATTTGTTCCTGTTTTACTGTAATGTCCATTAGACATTCTAAAGAACATTTTGGAACAAATTCTGATTTCAATGGGTAGGTATATGAGCAAACATGAAATCTTTCGAAATTAGAAAGACATTTTCTTATTACCTGTTCCATCGTTTCGATTATTCCTTGACTTGACGCACGCAACATGACATATTTATGGGTGGTTTCCCTTAGTTTCTGGTTAAACCAGAAGCTTTCACCGAGTATTATACAAAAATAAACTTTTTCTATTTTGAAAAAAATTGAAAAATGCTTTAAAAAGTGCATTTGTTCTAAGTAACGTTGAGCTACATCTATACACAATCGCCAAACTTGTCCGATCAAGTTTCCTGTTTTCAGAGTGTTTCATCCCATTATGAAACCACTCCCCGCTGATTCAGATTGGGTATTGACCACCTCTGCCATTACTTAGCCATTGCTTTTCCCAGGGAGCTGTCCTTTAAGCTTGGTAACAGATGAAAATGTCCACCATCAGATTCTCATTTGTTCCTATCTCGTTGGGAAATGCATGGTCAATAAGATGAACTAAAGGGGATGGCTGGGTCTGTATTGGAGGGGGATTTGTTTCTGACGAGATTTAAAAGAAAAAGATCGTGACGAACAAAGTTTGGAAAAATATGGAGATCATCTAGAAAAGTAGTTGAATATTACTCAGTACATTTATTGTCTTTTTTAATGTTTTTCCAAGTCCTTTTTAAATTTTTCACATCGTAGGGAAACTTACTTTTTGATAACCCTTGAAGCTTCAGCGGAATCCTCTGAACATTGTAGGCTTACACCTTGCGCTTCGGCAATTTGGAGGAGATAATAATTTATTCCATCATCTCCTTGCTTTATTATATACTTATGTACCTCTACAGTCCTGAATGGCCCTTGGTTTCCTGCATTGCTGATTGTCAGTCTGGCAGGTACACAACCATTTGCTTCCTATTACCTACTTCCAAACTTACTGAGACCATATTTCATGTTCTTGACCCTCAATGCTCTAGGGCAGGGGTCTCCAAACTATTTGCCCCAAGGGCCGTATCATAATGTGGAGGTGGTTGGTCAGGCCAACAGGGGGGTCCGGGGGGCACCCTGGGAAAATTTTGAAAATTAGACACTTGAAAACAGTGTTTTTAAGCACACTTAGACGAGTTTGACAAATTCAAAATTGAGTGATTGTGTTTTATAAATTCCATGATTACTTTTTCGTTATTCAATAAAAATGATTAAAAATTGAATTTTCAGGAATTTTGAGAGTCAGACCCTTAAAAATAGGGTTTTCAAGCACTCCTAGACGAATTTGACAGGAGTACGGGTAGCTTTCACTGGGTCACATGGCTGACTTTTCTTTTTATTCTGGCGGTCGGCTAATTTTTTCCATTGGCGTCCGCGGGTGGCGTGCCGGACCAAATTTGTCCGCGGGCCGTCGTTTGGAGAACCCTGCTGTAGGGCGATCAAGCCTTTCCTTTCCCACAATGTTTATCGGCAGCAATCCATAAGGTATCCCATCAGTCGGCCTCTGCTGAACATGTCTAAGCCGATCAATTCGTAGGGCTATTACGAGCTGTTTCAGATTCTTACCATCATACACATAGTCCTGCTCAATATTTGTGCTGAAATTCCTGTGTCCAGTCACCCGAAAAACACCAAAAACTATCTTCAGAACCTTACTGACAAACTCTCGGAGTAAGTTGGCATCAACTAAACTCACCAACCACGATTCTGGTCCTTGTATTGTCATCGGGCTGTTCGAGTTCGGCTGAGTCTCGCTTTAGAAGTTCAGGACTGCAGTGGTGACCGAAACAGCTTGAAGTTCGCATAGTCCCGGATCCCGGCCATCATTCACATCTCAACCTCGCTCAATATTTCATTTTGGTCTTAGAACACATACATGATTGTGACAATAGTGAGTTTTGAGTTTATATTTTTGCCTATTACAATGGAAAGGGGGACCAAATTCTCCAACTCCTTTCCGTTGCTGGAAAAGTAAAACGAATTGCGATGAAGTTAATGAAGTAATTGCAAGAGGTGGGTGAGAGAATCTAATTGAGATCTTATAAAGGGGCTGGAAAGGGAGTCTTGAACTCAAGAGTAGTTGAGGGCTGACTTAACTTACGGATCTACCTTATTCCAAGAGGCGCGCTGTTATTTAGGGTTGCCAAGTTAATTTGTTCCGAGCTTTCCCGACCGTTTTTTTTTCCTTTCTTAGGGGTCTGAAAGTTTCTTCTCTGTTTGGTTAATTCTTCTCCTCATCTGAGGACCGGGTTTCGATCCAAATAACGAGCCTGCGAGATGTGGCGCCGTAATGCGACACTAAGACTCTTGATAAAGAGTTTTTCTTTTCTACAGCAGCTGAACCAGGAAAAGTAAAATAATGCTTACCACTTAATTCAACCTAACCTCTTTCCAACCGCATCACGTGACCACTCCCTCACCTGACATTATTGATATGTCCATCTTCTGAAGTATGGCTTTATTCATTTATGTAGGGGCAAACCCAATTCACAATCAAAATTACATTCAAACGAGCGGAAAATAACAGATATTAATAAAATATACAAAAACATACAGCAGGGGGGCTTAAAATGGAAAAATAATTTCAATTAACTGACTTCAATTGGGGAAGAAAAAATTAAGGATTTCAGTGTCGATAGGGGACTATGAAAAGTATAAAGAATTCAGTGAGGTACCTGGCAACAAAATCGGGACACCGTAGGGCAATGCTCATTGCATTAGTACCTACCAATAAATACCTGTTTCTTTTGTTACCGTCTCACAAAAAAAAAGATGAAATCGTATTTTTAATCTTTTTTAAAGATAACAATCCTACCAAACATAACAAGTTTTGCTAAGTTCTGAGCAAAATTCTTTCATTTTTGAAAATTTAAATCTGATTCCACCGTAATATATCTACCAAATCTCTCGCCATCTTCGCTAAAAGGGTAATTTAACTCTTGCTCTGGCGATATCAAGTCAATAAACCCAAGAATTGACAATCCAGCGATGTTTACCAATTCTGTCCTTCTAGAATGTGGAAATCTCACACTGTGGTGGAGGAAAGAGCGAACTGTCCATATTTATCTCCCTATTCATTTGTAATTTTTAGCACGGATATCACTATCAACGTAGCAATTCAAATTTGAAACAGCAATTCCTCGTATCCCTCCGGTTCTGAGTGAATTATTTTCAGTTTTAAGACCTCAAATCCTATTTCACCGTATTAAATCAACCAAATCTCACGCTGAACCTCTCTTCACTGAAACTGTCATGCACTAGAATGTGGAAATCTCCCTAATCATTTTTAATTTATAGCACGGATATCACTATCAATGTAGCTATTCCAATTTCAAACATAGCAATTCCTCCTGTCCCCCCGGTTCTGAGCAAATTTCTTTCAGTTTTAAGACTTGGAATCTCATTCTACCGTAATGTGTCTACAAAACCTCTCGCCATCTTCACTAAAAGCGCAAATCTCACTCTGTGGAGTGTATCATATTGAATGAGCTACTTCTTATGTTACCATCTCACGAACAAATGGTGAAGTCAAAATTACTCAATATAACTCACCTATAAGTAATTTAACAAAATAAAAAGCCTACCAAACATAGAAACCCAGCCTACCCCAGTTCTGAGTAAATTTCTTCCAGTTTTAAGACCTTAAATTTCATTTTACCGTAATGTATCTATCAAATCTCAAACTATTTTGAATGAAATTGTCATTTATGTACATCTTGGTGTGACGGTATCAGACCCATAAGCACCACGAATTGACACTTCTGCAATTTTTACCACTTTTGTCCTCCTACAATGCGGGAATCTCACACTGTGGAGTGAAAGAGAAAACTATCCATATTCATCACCCTAATCATTTGTAATTTATAGCACGGATATTACTGTCCACGTGTATGTTTCAGCGTAGCCATTGGCATTTTAAAATGTATAAATAAGTGAAGTATCGTATTTTCATTCTTTGACATGTGAAGAGCGCTGAGTAAAACGGGATAAACAGGCGTAGTGGCAGTTGGGAGAAAAAATTCGCATCTCTTTGTGAAGGGGGAATACCTTTGTTTCTTTCAGCACGCGCATTCCATTATTGTCTCCCGCCTCTCACATATAAGCTTCGCGTTGGGTCGGGACTCTGATGGGACGAGGAAAAAATGCAAAAAAAACCGGGAGGAGGGGGGTAAAGGTCATAATTCGGGTCAGCGACATGAAGGGAACATAAATCAGACTCCCAAAAGGTGAAGGGACGTTGGGAACAGTACAGGGACCGCCCCGCCCTTCCACCTCTCTTTTGTACGGTGAATATACAAGGGACATTATACTGAAAAGGAGATGGTATACAGAACAGCGGAGGTTGATGTACAATGATATACAACGGGGTAGGACGGATATCTGAGAATCCCTCGGTTGTAATTATATGATAATGGTATACCGTATTCTTGTCGGCTGATGTCCCTTTCCTTCGGATCCCTCTCCCACGTTCCTGGGATTCTAAACTGTCTGATTTGAATGTCTAAGGAGTTGGGATGGGAGTTATATAGTTGATTCGAATTTCCGTTTTTACTGTGCAGACTCCGAGTCTCCAAATAGCGTAAATGGAGAGTGAGTTCAAGTAATGTTTTTGTTCGTTACGTAGTGTCAAGTTAAAAAGAAATGTGTCATTCTTTACATAATCCATATAACGCTCATCCAATCGTGTTGTATGAAGCAAGATAATAATACTCGGTACAAGACAAGAAACATTTGTACATGTTGTCATAGGCTATCGATGCCGAGAGGAATACAAAGATGCTCAGAACTAATTGTTGCGGAAAACAGGCAATCCATCACAGTTCATGATGCCATTTACTGTGGATGTCCAGATGTAACCAATTGTGTAATATTTAAGGGCCTTCATAAGTCGTAGGGCAGATTAGCCGTTTTTTGGGTACCAGTAATGGTACCTATGTCGTACGACCTAATTTTTTTGTTAGTTAAACGTATATAAACGGCGAATGCTTTGGCGTTTTCTTACCTTTGTCCGATTAAAATTCACATTATCCAACTTAATTTTCCCAAATCCTATTTTCACGACTGGTTTTCATATTTTAATCCTAATGGAATTTCACTGATGTTTTTCCTTCGTGTGTTTTCATAATCAATGAACAAACAAAAGCTTGCCAAAGCAAAAACGTGTTAAATTTCCTGTCAGAATACCATAGTTTGATAAAAACTCAAAATTGGAAAATTTAGTGTTCTTGGCGGTTTGTGTTAGAAGTAAACAGTCTCCTAAAACTGGATATGGCACTAACCGAGGTCCGATTGGTCGAATTCGACTCAGAAATGTACCAAATATTATGTATATTTGTCCATATTATGGAGAATTGTTGTTAGTTTGGCTAAGTATTGTAGGTTTTGCAGAATCGCTTGAATAGTGAACAAAAATCTTCAAGATCGATGAAAAACCGCATTTTTTTTAGCAAAAAACACATGAAGGAACCATTTTGGCCCCATCAACGTATATGGGGGTGTTCAGAGTTAGATTTGTCAGAAAGAATCGCAGTTGCTCGTTGAAAAATGATGAAGTTGGAAAAATTGCACAAGCTTCAAAACATTGGATACTGCAAAAGCGGTACTTGGATTCGGATTCAGCACCCTCAAAATATTCCAAAACATTGGATACTGTACAGCGAAACCTCTGGGTCCAGGGGAGAAACGGTACTTGGGTTCGGATTCAGCACCCTCAAAATCACTCGCGACCAACATCAGACTTCTTGAAGAAGAAAGTGCTCAGACTGGTTACTGAGAGGATAAAACGAACATTCCGGCATATTTTCACATACTGAGAATGAAAGCATAAGAAGCCAACAAAGTGTCATTGTATTAGTCATATCAACTGGGGCTTAAGTGTCATTATATTAGTCATATCAAAACTGCGGCTCAGGAAATGAGTACTCTTTCTCAAACCCGCGAACATTCGCTATTGAGAACTGGTGGAAACAGTTAAGAAGCAAGATGTGGGAACATGGGACCGAAAACTAAGCAGTGGTCGACGGTTGCTGTTCTTCGTGTGAACTGTCAATTGAACTTCCCATCATAGATAAATTCGAACTTTAGAGTATCGCGCGAATTTCAGTAATATTTCAGCTACGCTCACAAAGATTGCTTCACCAAAGTGTAGCTCATTTCATAATACTAATACTAAAAAGTTTTACAACGGCACAAAAATTTGGAACGAGACGTGAAGTTTCGTACTTTATTTTTCGTTTTTCGTTGCATCAATATGGAACGGCTTTATTTCGATAGATTAGTAGACGTTCATGCTACATATGCCACCCCTTGGAAATCACTTTTGAACGGCTCTTCGTCAACTACTCAAACTGGGAACTGTGACTTAAGAACGATCTCGGTGAAGAACAGTAGATCTTTCAGTTCCTATTTAGTGCATGACTAATGGGATTGAGCTCATAAACGAACAAGCAGATATTGTATCCACTTTTAAAGAACTGGTCCCCAACGTGACTTGGAACTCGTTGTTCCCTATAGAATCTTCCAATTGGTAGGGGAACTACTCTGGAGATTCTGCAAGCATTCCGCAATTCCAGGATATTTTATATCACTTGTCAATGAATTTATGATGGTATGTATCCAGTCCCAGTAATTCTAGATCTTGTAGATATACAAGGACAAGAGTCAGTATTGGGAAGAGATGCCATATAAATGATCACAATATATATTTTCTTGATTGCTCACAGCTCTAATGTGAACAGAGTTGACTTTAAGAAAGGGGGACATGGAACGAGAACTACAGTTCAGGAGCAGTTTCAATTCGAGACTGTACGATGTCATCCCAGATGTTCCAGTGAGTTAAACTTTCCATCACAAATACACAAACTTACAAAGGAAAACCGTGTAACCGTGAAACGCATAATAGAAGAATCCCGGTTTTATGGCTTCATCCCAATGAAACCTTCTGGGTGATAACGTTTAGAAGAACTTCCTCGAAAAAAATATCGTTAAAAGGGCGTTCGAGAAATGAGGGCTGCAGGGCGGGGTCGACGTGATAACAGTGAGATAGCGACGTAACCTCCCCACGCATCCCACTTCACTATCCCCTTCAACCGTCACCCTCCAGGACTATGAAAAAGATATGAACCCTCTTTTTTTCCCTCTTGGTGGAAGGAAGCGCTGGCTTATAACAGTGTAGTTGTGGTGCTCATATCAGCTGCAGCTTAAGAACCCCATAACGGTAGCTGTGGAGTTGATTTAGAAAATGACAGCTCTTTGATGAATGACCCAATAAATTTCGTAGCTATTCTCTTCTACGAATAATCGTCACACTATAAAATAAATGTACTGTTCTCCCAGGAAAGCTCGAGGAGGTGAGCTCAACTTTCCACAAAAATCATATTCCAAAATTGATTCTTAAAAAAAAGTTATTTTAAAACATAATATGAGTATTAAAGTAAAACTCATTAGAGTGGCCACCCACTCTATAAAAAATATCTAAATAATTAGATATCTATAACTCTGACTTATTTTTCTTGAAATTTATTGTAATTTTTGTGTTATAATGAAGACTACAGGCAACACGATTTTGTCAGCCAAATGTATTCATTTAGGTTTTCTATTAATTTCGACATGTCAAAATCAATAGAAAACCGAAATTAATACATGTATGGCGGGTTCAACGAGATGCTCAATTCAAGGGAAAAGCCCAAACGTCTATAATCGCTTGAGAAAAATCGTGTATATTGGAAGAACAGGCCTTTTTTTGACATTGAGGTAGAATTCTCGTAGGTTCAAAGCACCTCCTGTGTACTCTTCTGGCGCCCATAAATCAGAAAGTTCATGATGAAACTCCGAGAGAGTGGTTCAACGATTTCTAGAATCCCAGGGTCAAACTCATCCCATACAAAGTAAAGATTGACTAGCACATGGTTGAGAGCTGGACTTTATTCTTCAAAGAATATTATGAAAAGAAGGCGCAGATGAAAACTACCATTTCGCCAATCTGCAGTGGAAGCCAGTCACCCTCGGTTGGAACGTGGTGGTTATCTGTGGTGACTCCGAATCCAAAAAAAGAAAAAGGGCTCAGTTAGAAAAACTAAACTCTTGCTGAATTTTTCTTCCCAAAGAACGTCTATGACATCACTATCCCGTTGTCAAAAGAGAAGAAGGCGGATTTGATGCAATTCTGTAGTGAAAATACAAAGAAGTTCCAAGCCAAACTGGGTCGCACTGATATCCCGTTTTTCACCTGTATGTTCGGACTTCAGTTTTTCATCGAATCATTTTGACAAAAATTACACGGTTTTCTGAAGGTCTGTTACTATCATTCTAATCTCTAACTCCCAGGGATTACTTTCGTCTTGGAAAAACTCAATTGAGGCCTCACAGTGATAGACAATGGGGTTTTTTAGACTTGAAAATGCTCCCACGGAAAATTGAAAACAACTGAGTTAGCCCGTTCTTCCTCTTTGGTCTTCGTTTGTGAATCAATTTGTAGAATCGCAGTTCTTCATTCAAATAAAAAGAAACATAGAGAAATCAAGTGTTTTTCTCGAAATTTCGATCGTGAGGGAATATTGGCCATTTCACATCAGGTGTTTAGCGAAGCTCCTTCAGCGATTCATCATGGCTTCAGAGGTGGAAGCCTGCTTCACGCAGAAAATATATTCAAATTCTGGAAGAATTATCAAGACGGGAATCGCTACCTCGAATTCGATGCAAGTCATACATCAAGAGGCTCGAAGTTGACGGAGATTGTACCGTGAATTTCCAGCTACAATCTTGTAAGTCCAGAAAAGATCTGGCGAAATGATGAGGAACGAAAGTCACCTTTTTATGATTAAATGTGAATTTTTGGCAATTCAGCTCAATAATCAGCAGTGATGATCCGGACGTGCTGTTAAATGATGATTACAGATCTTCAAGATCGAAGAAGCACAAACTTACTTCTTTCATCTACGCGAGAGGAGAGATCAGAGTTGCAAGATCCCTACGTCTTTGAATGATCTTTTGAGACCACTACAATGTAGATCCAGGCGGATTGTGGGATGATTGGGAATCTATCTTTTCCAATTTTACTGATAATTACATTATTGTGAAGGGTACAGAGGAAGAACCTGTTTCGCCACCTGAGATTGATTTGAGTAATCTTGAATTGAAAGTTCAAAACGTTATTTTACAGCAGTCTGATTTGTTAGTATAACTTTGTTTTCAGTTCTTGTACTGTTTAGGATGTTCAGATCACGAAAAATGAATTTTCTTCAACAAAATAAAACTGAGAGGCACTAATTTCAAGTAAAACTTGATGCCAAGCATAAAAATCAGCGGGAGAAAACGGGTATGTCCAAAGAACCACATCTTGAGAAAAGCAACAGATTCAATTTGTGTAATTCAAAAATCGACGTTTGCTGTTTATCTCTACTACTAGCACTAGTTTACGCGCCTTAAAAAAAAAGAGAGAGCGAGAGAGAGAAAAGAGAAACAATAAAACATAGCAATGTTAACTAAATTTTCAAGTAGATATTACTACAGCACTATCATTCATTCAACTTACTAACAGAAAAAAACAACCATCAGCAGCAGTTATTTCGGTCTTCCATTTCTTCGGTTTCCACATTCTTCGATACGGCTACTTTTTCTTCTCTCGCCTTTAGGCTGGCGTAATCTGTTGTCCAGGGGGTACACAAAACTGCAAGAACTTGAAGATCTGCATATTTCGCTGAGGCAATAGAAAGCTGTTTTTTGTATAGCCGGTGTGGGAAGTAAAATTCTCCTTTTTTTAGTGTTTTCTTTTTGATTAAAAATGCCTCTGCTTTAGTTAGTTTTTGTAGAAACTTGGTTGAATCGGGACGCATTGCGTTGTGGGAGGAGGGCGGCGCGTTAGGACGCTAGGGGGTTCTTCCCCCTTACGCTCGGACAAACCATTTTCTTCCCCTGTCCAGCAAATCTTTTGGCCTTATATTCGAATGACAATCCACTTTTTTCCCCCTGTTTGACTACACTAAATGGAACTCCTCCGTATAAACTACACAACTGCACCCATAACTCAGATTTGATAAAAATGTGACAAACCAGGTTCTTCCCCCGTACCCTTCATGTATTATATAAGTAAGGCTAATAAAGGGGAAATTTTCTTGTAATTTTATACTGCTCTGTCTGACTTAAGCTGGGCACAGTTTCAGTTTTGATTCAGCTATTGGATAAATAATATTGGCAAGGGCTCTCCATCAAAGTTCACTATGTAACATACTTTTCGACAACATGCGATGACTGTTGAGGAAATACGAATACCTTCAGAAGAACGAATATGGCGGGTATACGTACAGGATTATTTTTCAATCGCCAACGAACGAGTTGGAAATCAGAAAAAAACATTTTCAAACAGTCGTGAAAGAAGAAAAAAATACTTTCAAATAAGTCGAGGTTAGGCACAATATTAGTATTACCGCTATGTGGTTTGGAGATTTTCGTTTGATAACAAGGTCCTCAGAAAAGAGGATTCCAGTCTTGTTAGAGCCGGGTTGGAAGACGAGGAACAAATCCCAGCTGAAAAAAAGTCTTTGATCTCGATATAACGTATAACAACTCCCCTGAGCCCAAAGCTGCCTGTGACGTTCGATCTCTGACACACATCCAGTATACAGTCAACCCCACACTCTCAACTCTCCCGCCCTTTTTTTTTCCTGCCATTTTTCGTCATCACCTGCCATCGCTTCCAATATATATTTATATGGGATCCTGTCCGTTCATGTCACTCGATACCCCTTTGCCGGATATTGATATTACAGCCGATCGTTGCATAATGTTTGGTGACAAGGTTTCACTTCTCTCATAACTCGGTGGATCCTTTTTGCGCGTTTCGGCGAATTTTACAGTAATACCGCGTGTGTGATGTCAACCTCGACCATAAAGTTGAAGGGCTTACAAAGGCAAAGCGGGTGTCAGTTTCAGGAATGAAAAATGGTCACTTGGTTCTTCGAAAATTCATTCAGTAGGTGCGAGAAACAGGCACATACTAATGTTGGAAGGTAAACGATATCTACATATACTGTAGTGAATTCTTGAAATTAAAATTCAATCGGTGTATTAACTAAAATCATGTTCTGTTCAAATAATTATCTGCTACACCTATTTGAAGGAGGTGGAGAAACAGAAAACGGAGATCTAGATAGAGAAAATGGTTCGATATAGCATTAGCGCCTACATTTCTTGCTTTACTCTTTTATTTTCACACTTACTCCGTGAAGATACCGTCGCCTTACGAGGAAAACGAATGCGAGCGACGCGAATATTGTATCAAACAATACAACTTTATGGAAGTGTCTTACGTAGCAACGCGGCGTCGCGGTAATCGCGGCAAACGCTCGCGTCGCATGGTTTGATTTTCAAATCGGTTTGATTTAGGTAGCGCAATTGCATAATGGCGTTATTATTTGTTTTCAGTTTGTAGGTTAATCTCCTGTTGTTGATATTCTATTATTCTTCTTTGGTATTGCTTTTCTGGTTAATTATGCCTTTGTGGTTTACTCTAAATTTTATCATGGAAGCGATAATATCAGAAATTCAAAAAAGAGAAGTTTTATGGAACAAAAAAAGATTTATAAGAACAGGAGGCTCGTAGATTTGGCTTGGGGTGCTGTGGCGAAAGGAACAAGTTTTTCAAGTTAGTCAAAATACCATTTAATAAATTATTTTTTGTAAATTAATGAACCATTCAATTATCTACTAAATTCCCTGTAAAATATAAATGTGAAGGATACAAATGGTGGAACTCGCATAGTTTTGCTCGGAGCCGATACATTTCATCAACTGGCTTTCGTTTTCTTTGCCTACGGGCCAAATAATACATCAACGGCGTCGATGAAAGCAGTAAAAATTTGGAAAAAGGAGGCGTCTTTCCTAATACAAAATAAAACTGGAGGAAACTGGTGTAAAATAACCCTGGAGAAATGGATGGAAATATGGCGTATCCCGCTTCGGCGACAATGCGATGTGTGACCTCACGTAGGACACGTTTTGGAATCGTAAGCGATTCGTTTAAATCACGACGCTCACTAGCTCGCGTTTCTTCTCAACGTAAGGCACGGCCTTACAATACTCGTTACTGGAATTGAGGAATTGTTTAGAAGTCTGTATCCGTAATTCTATTAGTCTCAATTCATTCATAAATATGCCTTGACAGCAGAAGATGTGAACAAAGTACTTGCTCCTGTATCAATGAGTAAACTGCAGGCAGGATATTTGATGGGGCTTAGCTGTTTATCAGAGTTTTACTTCTCTCTACAATAATCGCTAGAGCACAGCAATGAAGCTTTTCATTCCCATCAGAAGGTTACATCCTACAGTTCCTTGAAGCCTCTTAACCCAATTAGGTAAAGTAGTTGCTGCATCATCACTGAGTATGCTACTTCTCATTTCAAACATTACACATTCTACAGCCTAGCTGTGTAGCGACCTTCCTCTTCTCTCTACAATATTTGTCAGGGCGTAGCGATGTAGCTGTTAGTTCCCTTCAGACAACTACGATTATATGCGACAGTACAGCAATGTACCTGCTAAAACCCATTACGTAAAGTATTATTCAGCAGGCTTCACCATCACTGAGTAGGCTGCTTTCTATTTCAAGCAGGATACTTGCTACAGCTTATCTATGTTGCAGCTTCCTTCTTTGTACAATACCATCAGGGTCTGAGCCCATGTAGCTGTTTGTTACCTTCAAATAAGTACATCCTGCAGCATAGCAATGTGGTTTTTCCTCCTCGAACAGGAGAGCTTTTAATATAACATGGATTTGACCATCCTACAGAAAACCATACCGATTTCTGCCATTGTACATATTACGAATCCGTAGCCTTAAATTAGTTTATGTTAACTGAACTAACAAAACAACAACAACAAACATAACAAACAAACATAACAAATTAAATTTTTCTAGGAGCAAGTTAGTCAAGACAGAACTCTTTTTTAATAATCATGTTTTCCTGCGGCCTTCATTCTCTGAACTCCAATTTGTGTCCTGTCGCCTGGTTCATATTAAAAGAGCGCGTTCGTTTGGAAAAATGCATATTGAGTTTCCATTCTTCATCTAAGACACTGCATTACATTGGTCTTGGAAGGAAGATGTTCCAGGTACAAGAGCAGCATTTGACATTCAAATGGAGTCCCATGAGTTACTGTTATCCAGTGTCGCTGACGTGACGACATTAGCAGTATTAGGACAGACACCTACATATCAGAATGCTAAGTGGACGGTGGTAATTGATCACTCACTGTACCTGCAATATAATCACAACAATCGGACACACATTTACTTACTGAAATATTCTAGCATGCGGTTATCAGTTGGCAAACTTGAAAGATATGCTTTGCTACATTTTCCCTTACAACAACTACAACTACTAGACAACTCCTAACAACCATTGAAGAAAACTTGGGTGTCAATGTTCTTCGGTCTTTTCGTGAGAATTTGTCGGTGTAACGAATCGCCTTCTCCTTCTGTTCCAATTCTTTATAATCAATCACTTGCATGTCCAAGGGAATTCGTGTCTTTCAAATCGAATGTATTATTTCAGTAATAGTTTACTTCATTTTAGTATGCTGATATGCTTGAGCAAATTGTCACATACTGGAATGACACACAACTTTTTTACTGTAATTCTGGTGTTATTTCTGTTAATTTAGTATAATAATCAATATTTTTTGTAGAATTCATTCCTTCCTAAATTCCTACCTAAAGCCAAAAAATACAAGCGGTTCAAGTTTTTTTACCAAAAGAAGGATAAGAGTACGACCAGCTGTTCTTCTGAGTGCAATGAACCAATTTTTCGAGTGTACGAGAAGGTTGTGAAGATTTGAAAAAATTGTTGTGAAAGTCAAAGTTTGCCATAGTCCTCTAAGAATTTCAGTTGTCCAACTAGATGATTTCTAAGCTGTGTGTATATGCAGTCTGTTCCACCGTTGTAGATACTGACAATTTTTTTTTTTTTTTTTTTGCTGTCCTTACTTTCAGGTGAAATTTTAAAGATAGCAAGATGATTTAAGGTAAATCGAGGGCATTTGAACGTAACATGTTAAAGGATATGAAACGACCTTTTCTCTGGCGTGCTATGAGTTTTGTTTTCAACTTCCGTTTTGTTCAAACGGATTAGTGCAAGTTACATTAGTGTTCATGGAGTTACATTTAAGATTGAGTCATCCAACTGTCTTTGGACATCAAGTGGCAATTACAAGGTACGGAGATCAGTGATCGGCTGAACGCCCTTGTGGATAATTTCGTTCCTAAACGATTTCAAACGCTGAAACATAAACGGAGCTCTTTTTGTGGCATCTAGTGAACAAAACAAGATGAGGAGATTCGAGGCACCGAGTTTGGATATTGTAGGTACAACTACGTCTGATGTAGGTACATAGATCAGGGATTTTCGTGGATGAGTTATTCTAACATAGAGATAATAAACCTCTGTGCAATAATTTAGAGAGTTTCAATTTACAACCGCATGAATCCATTCAAGACATGAGCTTGTCCCATAACTGCCACACATAGCTCGAAAAGTTTTGGTTTATCCCTACCGAACGTGAATGTGACAAGAGCACTTTGTGTGTCAACGGTTCGCGTCCCAAAAGATTTTGCCCCATCTATTCACCAGCGGATTCAGTCGCTTTCATTCTTTCATCCGTTTTGTTCTCTCTTGTTTCCATCCTTCTTTACCATTGACCTACAGAAGGGAGGTGGAGGGGTTCGCGAGTGGATTACACTAAGCCCCGTCCTTCATCCTTGTGTTGCTGTTCATTAGGGTAGATTACTCTCCCAACCCTTCTATTGTGCTGGTTCTCACAACGGGGTTTCATTTTTGTTTTGTCCACTGCCGTGCTCATACTTATTTGAATTCTTCTAGCCTTCAACATCAGCGCAAGAAGTCCGTTGAATTTTAGCTGCGATAATGTAAAATATTCACCAGTTTAGAAATATCCATTACAAGATCAAGATGATTACTATTATTCCACATGTGAGATCCACCATAGTTTTCCTGTTTTTAAAGACGATAAAAACAACGGGCCTAAGGAAAGAAAACCGCGCGAATTTCCGTCAAGATGGATATGAATGAGATATTACAAACCATCAAAAATTACAAACAAATGCAGGATGATCTGATTAGGCTTCAAGAAAAGCTGAAGCTATCGAAAAGGATTGCAATGCTCTCGACAGACTTGTTGTTCTTCACGGGACTCTTCTGTTGTTGACCAGGATCCTTCTGATTTATTGAGAAAGTGGCACCTGTTACACAGTTTCCAGCTATCATACATGAATTATTTCCATGATATTCCAAACAGAAGGTTGGGATTACCACAAAACTCGTCTCAATCACTGTACATGATTGGGGTTGCACTGTAAGTAAAGTAAAAGTAAAGTAGACAAGGAATTTCACCTTGGATTTTCGTCCGACTACCCAGAGGTGTCGCGGACGTCGCCAGCCGTCCTCCTGAGAGGATCGGAACTAGGTCTGACGATTTCGCTCGTGGCTTCTCATTGCCTCACGCCCCTTGGTTGGGAGCGTTTTGGATTCACGTGATATCTAGATCAGAGGTGAACTGTCTAACGACAGGACAGGTATACAACACTTGATAGGATTTCGACCTTAATCATTGGTGCCAGCCGGATTCGAACCGGGGCTATCAGTACTCCCACTGAAAGTAAACAGCTAGAGGACTGATGCCTTAGCTAGCTCGGACAACCTGTCCCCTGGTTGCACTAATGTAAATTGCAATGTAAATTGCAATTATACCATCAATTTTCCAGATAATTGTGGTAGTTATTACTAATAATGTTTGGCGACCAAGGAGTAGGCATTGCTGTCAATAGGGCACCTTATACTTGATCGATTACACAAACGAATTTGTGTATTTGAAGATAAAAAATGTAATTTAATAATGAAATGCTCGTGAACTGTCGCTGTTTATTTAGTCATCGAAATGATGTTCTTAAAAGTATTTTGAGTAGCCTTTTCCAGGTCTACTCCTTCGTGAAAGAAAAAATTGAGTAGCACCTTCCTAAAATCCAATAAGAGGTCAAGTCTGAAAATAACTGACAGCAATTAATAACACCTCTCATGAGCCTGCGGACGTGTGGTTGAACAGTGCATGGCACACTGTTTAAGGCTTTCAGTGCGAGGAAAAACCTTGACGAACCTTCGTAAAGAAACTAATTGATTGAAAAAAAGGAGATCTAGATTTGAGAAAAAAAAAAAAAAACAGAGTTCACTGGTTCTAAAGAAGATAGACTTAAGAGAAGCATAAATGGTTGTTTGAAAACTACGTGCATTCAGTCTGCACCTCAAAATACCTGTTACCTATGGACTTTTTCCCACTAGCTTGAAGGAAACTTAGGGTGTTCCTCACAGCACCCTGGAACATCACTCGATGTCCGTAGAAGCCCGGAGTGACATCACAGGAAAAGTAATCAGACCCGGAAACTGCAAATCTATGATGAACTGAAATTAGTGAAGTGAATTTATGGTGGACTCATACAAGAAATATGATAATTATGATGGGTAGAAATCATTACAAAGACGAATGAAGAATAGAAGTTGTCAATCAAATTTTTACTACAATTCATTGAACTGTCCAGAACGTAGCTCGGAGTTGTAACTCCTTCATGTAAACCTATGTATTTCATCCAGTTACAGTAATGGAATCTTCCATAAAGTTCAGATTCATCTAGATACTAGAAGCATGAAAAGATGATATTTCTGTTCAAAGGTTTTCATAGCGACTATGTGTTGGTTTCGAAATCCTACTGAACAGTTTGACAGACAACGTTAATTGCATGAGGACTGCAACATAAACAATCTATTTGGATGGGATGGCGCTAATTACATGTCCATGGTATTTAATTCCCAAGATTCACCAAGCATTTTTAAAACTAACAAATCAACATCCAGCTCCAGGCAAGACAACGTCATAGCAATTTCAATACGAGTCATCTGCAACACTAAGTTTCAAGCATGTCTCCACAATTATGATGCTGTGGACAAAATATTACTTCTAATGCGGCTAAGCCAACCTTCTGATCAGTAAGGTAACAAACCTGACAACTCAAGATAACCTAATCATTTGTTCACATTGGTAAAATAATGATAATTTATGATCTGCTTTCAGATTCCATTCTGAGCGTGATTTGAGAAAGACCCTACAACTCTATGTCTCTTGACTAATGCTGACTGCATATTTATTGACTTTGGGCAACGTAATCCAGTTTATTGTATTTTCTAATTACTTTCCAGTATGCCAATCCAGGTATAGTCCTATCATAAAATGCGCTTTCTCACCTTGAATGCATTACGAAAACATGGACGGCAACTCATCCTCTTCGGACACGTACGCCGAAACAAGCCGATAAGGGGCTACAATAATATCGTCCAGGATTAGCAGAGGCTTGACCTAATCAGGTCCGAAATCCCCTCTCTCAGGCCATTGATCTCTCCTTCTATCCTTCTCACATCCTCTTGGCAACGGAAGCTAATTGGTACAGCGGGGATTGTTCTCTCCCTACTTTAGTTGGAGCCTGTGTTCTTGAAACTTTTCGGCGGATCTAGGAGGAACTTCGACACCCCCTTCCTGTACTAAAAATCGTCGAAAGTCATGATTCTTATTTTTTTCTTTTTCAACCAGGGGCGATTAGTTCCAGTATTAGCACCACTCTCTTATCAGATGAACATTGAATGAGATTGATCGTTCACTTCGCTTTCTATGAAAACATGAATTTTTCAGCATTTGGACTGTTCCACAACAGGACTTTTTGTGATATTATTTTAAAATCCGATGGTATGATTTTCAATAAGACCAAATAGCCAATTGAAAGCTCTTTACCACCAATTTTTCTTCACTGCAATCAGTTATCTGCAATCAAGCTTGAATGAGATAGAACTTAACATTGCGAATTCCAATGATATAATTCAATTAGTCCCAATTGTACAAACTAGACAAGCGGCAGCACTGAGAATTACAGAACGTCGTATACGGGCAAACTGAATGTCCAAAGACCAGTTTTGAGATTGAGAAAAAATCTGTATGTTTGATGCGTTGTTGGGCTTTCAGAAAGCAATCGCTTCTCTGAACCGTGGAGTGGATGAGTAAAGTGAAGATCTTTGAAAATTTCCCTTTGATATTGGTTTTTGGATAGCTTTAGCTCCTGAGAATAGGTATAGTTTGAGCCATAAAATTGACTGGTTTATGAAATTCCATTATAATCGGGCTTGTGAGCTATAAAGCTCCGATTGTAAGATAAATTGTTAGCTACCCTAGTGTCGCGAATGCTAAACATTTGATCATCTTCAGAATTGGAATTGATTGCGGCTTCAAAATTTAGTTTCACTGATCTCACTCCACCGAAATCCTGTATCAAAGGGTAATGAAATTATAATTTTTGTTTCTATCAAGCGAGTAAAATGATAATACCAAACTGGTAAAAGAGTAATTAAGTGCAATAGTGAGAAAATTATGAATGTAAGAAACAGTATGAGGAGATAATGATAGGTTCATAGCACCAAGTTCATGACGGAGGTGTGCGATGAGATATGCAGTTGTCCAATCTTTCCACGAGCTGTCTATGTCGAGGGTCACAATCTTGAAGAAATTTCCTTTATACTGACATCTAAACACTTTTAAAGCATTGGAATGGTGGAATTTGTCTTATTCACCCCGTCTAGACAAAAAATGTAAGAACAGTTGAGAACAGTTCAAAGAATCGATTGCAACGTTAGGTGGCAAAACCCAGTCTCCCCTTCTTCATGCCTCCGGCCCCATTTTTCCCCGCATTCAAAGCTTGTAACGCCCCGAAAGCTTAGTATTCCGAGCGCCGATCAGATTTCCTCGATTCAGGGTAGGGAACTCCGAATTCCCGGCGAAAATCCTCCCCAACCCTTTTCAGGGTAAGAACGGAGAGTAGGGTATGAAGGTGGCAGGAAAATACGGCCGCGGAATTATAGAAGGCTATTGTCTGCGGGGCTTACTCACCCCAAGTACTTACCATCTATTGCCAGGGGGGGCGCTTAGAAATCGCTTTCTGCGTTTTGAATTCTGCGGTCTTCCCTTTTACCGTGGTTTTCGTTATAATGCTCTCCCTCCTATTCATATGGGGTGGGGCTGTAAATCTGGAGGTTACTTCGGATTTATTCAGCTCTCTAATTACCTTTTCGGTTGCATCTCAATATAGGCGTGAATGGCTTCTTGGTGAATTATACAAATGCAGTCTCCACTTTGGGGGGACCATAATTCAACTCCAGGTGGACGCTGTTTTAACTGTTGAAGCGGGCCAGTTCGAAAACTGATTTCGCTGTCATTTTCCTCAAACTGAACTCGAACAGCACAGTGGTTCGCCATGTGACGAGGTGTGATGTGAAAATGTGATTGTGAAGGTTTACAGATACCTGTAATTCAGTCATTTGCTGCCACGAAAACGGACTTTCCAACAGATTTCATAATCTTCACAAAACCATGTGTAAGATGTAAGAGATAACTCTCAGGGTGGGGATTTTGAGCCCTAACGTGGAAGTCTAATGGCTTAATGTACTTCGTTCAGAGTTTCACGCTTATTCGTAGAAACTAAGACCTCTGGTGGGGGAGTCAGGCCCTTGATTAATTTTACGTGCATCGTGAGAGCATTGATCTCATTGGGGTTTGTACCCCAAAGAGTCCAAATATCTGATGGGTGAATGCAGATCACTTGAAGATCAGGTACGTAATCCCGCCAAGTCAGTCTCTTCTCTTCGATAACACAGGACTATGTTAGACCTCTATGCCATGTAGATGAAACCGTAGTGGTGCATAAGCTGGTTAAGAAGTCAACCTTTTACTTCCCTACGTTCAGTAGGTTTGTTGCTGGGTTCAGCCACCTTAAGGATGTTCTGGACATGTCCTCGTCTAGACCATCTTTTTGTCGTTTCTTGATTGACCCACATGGTGACGGTCCTTTTGAGAGGGATTTTCGGGTTTCTTGCAAGCTCGTCAGCCTGTCCATACCAGCACTCTATGCTACGACTTTCACTCCAGACGAAACGGTTGCTCCATAAGGTTATTGAGGGTTTGCAGAGAAATATGCCGCTCGGGGTGAGATGATTGGAAAAAACCATGATATTCTGCTTTCGTTTAACGATTAATAATTTCGAAATAACTGAATGGCAATGTCCATCGAGAACTGTTGAAAAGTGTTTTGAAAAATAACGTTTTTTGAAGTGAGAACCACTAAAAAATCAAGTTTAAACGCTCGAAATCGTTACAGCTTTTATTTATTTTTATTTATCTGATTTTTTCATTTGATTTAGTTAATTTTATAGAGAAAAGCCCACTGAAACCGCAATATGACATTTTAGAGGTCTCGTACATTTATCCAACGGTAATATATTTACATCAATTGGAAGGCTGTGACAGATTTGGACGCTTCTATTTTAATAATAGTCATTTCGGGATCTGTAGTTATACATAAATTTGAGAGAACATGATAGGATTAATTTGTTGGAATTATTCAGTTTAGTTATGTTTTCTCTCAATGTTACTTTAAATCACACAAATTTCAGACAGTTCGAAAGAATAAAAATAAATAGACGTTGTCAATTTTCCTACATGACTTTCTCATTTTTTTGAATAATTGCGTCACTTTGAGGTTTGAGGGTAACTTTCAAGTTCAGAATTTTCGATTATTTTCTTACGGATGAATTTCTACAGATGTTACTCCTATTTCAATTGATTTTTCAAACAAAATTACTAAAAAATGACTCCTATCTTTTGTATGACAGTAAAAATTACAAATAACCAATGTTTACGCCAGATGTTGGGATTTTGGTGTAGGGCGATTGGGCTGCTAGAAGTTGGGAATAACTAGACCTTTAGTGGAGTCCATGTGCGGAAGGAAAAATTTTTTCATCATGTATAAGGTCTTTTGTGGTTCGTAGAGCGTACATTGTACGGGTTTAGAATCTATACGCCCTTGAACGTAAAACATGTAGTTTGAGTGGTAGAATACAAAAATTTTGCTTAAATAGACGGACTTATTAGTGAAAATAATACACATAAATTCCTTTTCTCGTGCAATACTCGTGATGAACAGAAGAATAGGTTTTTAGTGACGAATTATCTTTAAAATTTAGTACGTTGAATAAATGCGGCATTAGTGTTGTTCATTATTCACGTGGAAATATTTTCCCTTCAAAAACGGGAGTGGAGAAGCACGATAAATATTTGTGTTTAATTACTCCCGCTTAGGGAAGCAAAAAGGGAGCTTTCACCTTTCAAGAAAAGCTGTTTTCCTTGGTGGTGGCGGAGGGGTAAGCGAACAAGTCAGAACGGCTGGTGAAAACCGGGTGGAGTGGCGCCAGGGAGGGTGAGGTAACGGCAAATTTCTCGCTATGAGAAAATTTGCATATCTAGGGAACGGGCCGAGCGAGTTGCCGACTCATGGATTACGTCAAGGGGTCTGAAGGGATTGGTAGAAAGGGGAGGCGAGGGAGGTTTGAAATATGACGGGAAGTGGGAGGAGCGAGGGTCTTGCACTTAAACCTTCTAGATTGCAAGTGCTTTAAGGGCTGGCGACAGGGAGCCCGTTATTAGTAGGAGGTTCCAACGGTGGTGGAGGGAGGGGATTTTCTACGGATTCCGTTTGGTCCTGTTTAGAATTATGAAGTACAAAGAATAAGAACGGTCAAAGGACGTCGGTGCCAGTTAGAATCTACTACCTGTGACCACTCACTTGCAGCCAGTTACAGCAGAACGTTCATTCACTGATTCAGTCAAACTGTTTACCATACATAGCATAAGAAAGTAGCAACATTAATTGTTTGGTCCTAGTGACTTTAGAGAATAACTAACGTTTCATTATTCTAGTGTCATACTTGAACTTAAATTTCAAGTGAAACTGACGACAGGGTTGAGGTGGGTAGGGGAAGGAGCGATTTTCTACGGATTCCGTTTGGTCCTGTACAGAATTAAACAAAAACAAATAATAGGAACTGTCAATAGAACTTATGAAACAGTTAGCAACCACTATGTAAGACAAACCACTCGCATCGAGTTTCAGCAAAAAGTTTCTAAACTATAGGTACTGAATTAGTTGAATAAAATTTTTCATTTTTAGAATAAAAAATTTCAGCAATATTAAAAGTCCGCTACTAGTAACAGCAGAAAACAAGTCTGCAGTCATGATTGGAGTTTCATACTAATCACTTGCTATCCAGGTTTGAATAAAATCCTAACGAAACTGATTCAATGAAAGCGTTGTATGAAATACTAATAATAGGAACTGTCAAAAGAACTTGAGTACCTGTTTCTAAGTACTAATTGTTACTAATCACTTGCTGCAAGTTTGTGCAAAAAGTTCTTTAATGATACTGATTCAGGGAAACTGTTTTCTATACCTAGGATAACAACAATTTGCAATATTAATGGTCTGCTATTAGTGCCATAAGAAAGTAACTAACATTCCAGTATTGCAGTGTCATACTTAAACGTAAATTTCAGGAGTGATGGACGACAAGGTTGATGACAAGGTAGGGGAGGGATCTTCCATGGATTTCATTTGGTCCTGTCGAGAATTACGACGTAGAAATAATAGGAGCTGTCAAGAGAACTTAGGTGCGAGTTTGTAACTACTTGCAGCGAGTTTGTGCAACAATTTTATTAAAGATACTGGCTCAGAAAAAGTGCTTTCTATTTCCAAAATGAAACATTTTTTTGCAATGTTAATAGTGACAGTTCAGAAAGAGGAGATTTTTTACGGATTCCGTTTGGTCCTGTTTAGAATAGAAAAGAAAAAGGAACGGTCAAAGGAACCAGTTGGTAAATACTACCTGTGACAAATCACTTGCAGCAAGGTTGTTCAGAAAGTTTAATAACCATACTGATTCAGTAAAACTGTTTCTACATTTAGCATAATAAATATAAGCAATAATAACAGTATGATACTCGTTAAATTAGAAAGTAACTAATATTTCATTGTTGTAGTTTCATTCGTAAACGTTAATTTCTGCTGCGGCGGTGAATGATTTATTTTTCTAGGACATTCAGAACATCAACTGCTGGAAAAACATGAACAAATACTACAAACCCTTCATTTTTTGAAACAAAACTAAAGTTGTGGCTAAATTGTAATGGATTGTCAAACCGTGTTGTCCCTAAATTCTTCGTAATGTTCTTTCATACTTTCCCTAAATTGTTTATATCTCTACAAACATTTGAGTCCGCAAGAGCATTAAGTTTAATGCTCTTGCGCACACGAAACTAAAGTTGTTTACAGTTGACCATAACGCAAACAATTCAGGAACTCAGGAGGGACACAAATGTGATCAACTGTTCAATCCAAATAGGTATTTTGGTTGAGAACAGATTTACGTGCTACATGCATATCTCTTGAAATTCATTAATCGCTCTACCCTGTGAAACACGCACACTCCAAAGCTTAGTGGAAATTCAAATAATTAACGCAAGCCAATTGAATAATAAACCCCAGTGAAAGAATTTGATGCGTTTTATTGCAGATTCGGATTCTACACCGTTTGAAACGTAAACCAATTGAATAATAAACCCCAGAGAAAGAATACTTACTTACCCCACTAATAATATTGAATAATAAACCCCAGAGAAAGAATACTTATTTACCCCACTAATAATATTGAATAATATTTACCTATATGTCATCAGCGTTTCATGCATATCAGAATGCTTCAACCCGTGTATCGGCTATAAACCACAAGTATCAACATCGGCTATCACTCCAGTATCCACATTCACTACAACTCGACTATCGGCCGGACATCACTAGGTTACAAACAAACAATAATAAACCAAAACGAGTTGAAATTTTGGTTTCAGAGAAGAGCAACTCGTTCATCTTTCAAAAGAAAAAATCAATCTTCATTTATCAATAAGCAGAATCGGTCTCAAAATATACCTAGTAGTTACGGACTTAGTCACTCGCGACGAAGTTGTGGAAACCCATTTCAGATAAAAACGGAGTAAGATGGAACGTTGTCTATATTTCCACGAAAGTAAAGAGTTAAGTACACTGTTAAATCGATTTCGACGGTTAGGTCATCATCAGTAATGTTTGGTTCATGTTTTGTTCATGTTTAGTTCACGTTTGTTACTGATGATGACCGTCGAAATCGATTTAACAGTGTAACTCTTTCCTTTGTGGAAATATAGACATCGTTCCATCTTACTCCGTTTTTATTTGATCTAGTAGTTATCATTAGGGACAATACCCTTAGTAACGAGAGTAGCTAGTGGGAGTCCGTCGAGATAGTACGTGGTTTTATCGTCAACACTGCGGCCAACGCGTTTTCAATTTCCCAATTTATGTTCTCTTTCTTTAGGCAACAATAGTTGGCAATACTGTCACAAATCCCAAACCTGTGAAAACGGACGGGAGAAACCTTTCTGACGTAAGACCCAATATCCGAGGCTTCATAAAACCGCGTGTTTTCAACCCGTCGCCCGCCGGCCACCAAATAAAAGTGAAGAACTCGGGCGAGGGACGAAACGCGACGGTCGGCTCCCCCGGGGTTGATGAATGTTACAGAAAACACGATTACCGGGTCCGGGAGCAATCAGGAAACTGAAGGCGCTGAATCACTCCTTCCCTCGAGCCAATACCAGCGGACCCCTGCCCTCCCGACATTGCCTCAATCTTCATTAAAGCCTGTCTTTGCCTTTCTCTTCCAACATCCCTCCTGCGTCCTTTCTCCTTTTTTTCTCTTTTTCCCTCTCTTTCTCTCCCTTTTCTTCACAAAACGTCTAAACGCACGGAGTCAAGGAAACGAAGAAAATTACAACTTTTCGTCTTCATTCCGTTGATCGCGAGACGGAAGAACAAGATAAAACAAGAGAAAAATGAAGGGAGACAAAAGAACGTTCTTTGCTGATTACAAACCTAATAATGTTAATGAAAGTTGTTTTTTCTTCCTCAAAGTGGTTTAGAAATTCCCCTTCCAACTTTTCATTTGGTTGATCCCCTCCCATATTTTTAATTTGGGGTCTCTCGGTTTTGGATGGCGGAGTATTATAATAATACTCACAAAAGGAACGGTTCTCATCCTCCCGCTAGCTCTTCGTTACAAACACCAATCAGTCAGAGGGAGAGCTTACACTGCCCACGGTCCGATGAGATCCGTTCGCAAGTTCTTGAAATGTAAGAGTTCCAAGTCATTGTTAATAATCAAGGTTTCTTAGGGTAGCGTGCATGAATGCAAGCAAACAAGTGTCCTCGCATAAGCGAAAATGTCTACTTTTTCACTCATATTTTGTCTTATAATTTCCTCTTTAGAAACATTAAGATCAAAAAGTATCTAGAATAAACATAATCTCTCATACATGATACTAAAACATATAAGTTAGTAATGGATGAATTTTAGGAAAGTCTTCAAGTGTGGTATTAGTGCGACCACACTAATAAGCCCTTTTTAAAACGATCGAATTCTTAACCGATCTAAAAAAGGACGAAAATCGGGTGGAAAACAAATGAAAATCGTAAAGATCTGACGATTTATCACCATTACACCTTTCACTCAACCCTTACATAGTTATACTTGAAAGATGTGAAATATGTTTCAAAAGTTGACCTGCGTTCTTATTAGTAGAAAAAGGATGCAAGAAAATCGGTAGGATATGTTGTATGATCAGCGCTTAATGGATCAACTATTATTCCTCTGTTCCGCCTGCCTTTCCAAAGACAACATTTACTAAAATTGGTATTGAATAAAATACAAATAATGAAAATCGATTAAGAATTTCAAGTTGGGTAGCATCGACAAAAATTGTCATAATCATATACAGATAGTTTTTTTCACAGATTCGGTCTTAGATTGGTCTAAAACGGGTTTCTTTTTCTCATGTTTGGGTTCCCCCTCAAGTAGCAGAGAATCCATAGTCTGAGCAGGCCTGTGAAAGTACAGCCATCCGCAGATCGATGTTCCTGCAGGAGTTCCAGTAGTCCATCAAGTCCACAACGGCAATAGACTGATGTTAACACCCAAAAAGCCCCCACAGCGTCCCCAAGCTGTTTAAACCAGTTATATCTGGGTGCACGATGGCAGCTTAGACAGGAAAATCAGACGTTCCAAGCAAAATCTTGGCAAGCGGTCAGGTGCATGCCTATCACCTTCAGTGGCCAATGTAAGGCATCTCTCACTATGAGGGTACTGAGGGAAGGTACACTCACCTCCACGCGCACCACTGCATTAGGAGAACTGCGAGGGACTAGCAGAATCCGCTTATAAAGCCAACCAGGAACCCGCTCCAGCTCACCTCCATACCAGAGTGCCCTAACTGAGGAACCATACATCAAGACAGATGTGTAGTGTACGTTATTGTTATGGTACAGCATGAGCTTCTGAACTAGTGCCCTCAGATACCTTCCAGCTTGGTTGAAAAGCTCGTCGATTCGATAAAGTTCCGTTTGTTTGAAGTTTTCAAGCAAAAAGGAGGGCCCACGAGCCATTCCTCCATTTTTTTAGCTCGAATTTTTGCTGTTTTTTGGACTGTACGAACACTTTTTTGACCTGATAAAAAATAATTCGTTAACGTCTGTGGTCAATTTCGCCTGGTTCGTTCAGTTGAAAATTTGGTAGGCTTGCAATTTATTATTTAAGATGTCTCTGAATACATAATTGTTAGATTATTCTTACTAATTATTAGTATCCAGTTTTCAAGGTTTGTGAGGTGCAGATACAATATTCGTAAAAAGAAAAGTGGGTGAACGGAGGCATTTTTACTGAGCGTAAATATATATAAAACTAGGAAACCTCTAAGTAGTTCTTAAAAAAGACTGATGGTGGTGAGCAGGGAGGGGGTGGGGGTTGGAGAAGAAAGGATTTCGCTCCCTTCATTTTAATGGGTCGAAATAACTTCCTCCGAACAACAAGACGAAGAAGCCCCCGCAATCCCCCATTCTGTCGGAATCTCCCAGACGCCCAGCTCCTACTTTGACTTCCCGACCCTGAGCCGGAGGGGAGAGTCTTGAAAAAGCCGAGTGAAATTGGATTCCGAAAGGGAGGAAAGCTTCGCAGAACGGGGCCGGGAGGTGCCGCGGAGTTCTCTCCGTGTTTTGTTCTGCGGGGCATGTCCTCCGGGCAAAGTGCCAAGTTTTCTCCCTTCAAAAAAAGAAAAAAATTGTCTTTTTTCCCGTACTTTATTTCCCCGTTTTCCGTACTGTATATCTTCTATACCCCCGTATTTTATACCGTTTTCTGGAAGCGGGTTTCTCTCCTTTTTTTGCCCTTTCTTCCGTCCTGTTGGTCGGTTTCCCTAACCGCTCCTCTCACGGGCTTCCGGTTAGGTGTGTAGTTATTTTTTTTTTTTTTCGAGGTTATTATAGCACCTTTTTCGGCTTTCCTTGCCGGCCTTCCCTTGAAGAGCGTTTTGGGCTGGACGTCGGTGTCGCAAAAACACTCCACGAGTTCATTATGCGACAAGATTTTGTAAGCGAATTTTCCCAAACAAGCGCATCCCGAGCTGATGTTCCATTTTGTTTCATTTCCAACAATAATCGTTTGTAATCGAAAACAAACGCTTTGTACACACCCCGCACACATTTTCTCATTTTACGTTTCAAGGTCCTAGGATTCCAACACATGCACCTGTTTTTCATTTTACGTAAAAATCACACCATATATTTTTATGTCTCTACCCTTTTTCTACTAGGTATGGAACAAAAGCATTTTGATTTACTTTCCAGCAATCAATTATCAGAAAGGTTTGTTTGTTGAAAGTCGGTAGCATACTAAGCATGGTAAGTCTGGAAAAAATGTCACCAAGTTTCAGAAGTCTGTATTCATTTTTGCTTCAGGTTCGTTACAATGACGGCAAACCATCAGTTCAAGTTTAAATTAATCGACGTAATTTTTTTTTTTTTTTAATTGGCCAAGTACTTACATCAAATCGTAACGATGCTCGCCAGGCATTGAATTTCTTAACTAGTGGAAGACAGGTGGTGGCAGACATTATGGTAAAGGTCAAGAACAAAGGTAATGTCGAAGCTGTAGATTTGATAGTTCAGTTTACTTTGGATAGCATTCTGGATTTTATAAAACGTATGGGAATTGAGAAAAGAAACACTGATTGAAATTGATAGAAACACTGTCTAATACTTTAGCTCAGAAGTTGGGAATTGATTGTCCGAATGGAATTACGAAAAATTGAAAAGGGGAGAGGCAACATGATTTATCTAGGAAAACCTATCTAGTTGCAAAACAACATAAACATAAATCTTAGAATAAATGTGAAAAATCTGTTTTTTCACACGTGGACTCCATTTGGTCCTGACTTTTAGCCAGCTTGATCGCTTCCCATGCATAGACGGTATGAGTAAAACATTTGCCGAAAACGTGGTTATTCGAGGTTTTACTCACATGGGCCAATAGCCTGTCAATTTTGGTTAGCTAATCGATTCAAATGTCTGACGAGGAAGGTTTTTTGTTTTTATGCCTGGGCCCTCAAGGTAACTAACTTCAGTCTTGAGGCTCCTCAAATCACACTTGTGGTGGAAGGGGACTGCCTTCAACTGTGTAGCCTAGTTCACTACCACCACGAATCCAACCTCTGGCAAAGGTCAGGCCTGTTGTGCTTCGCTCTGGGATCGTGCACCGGTGACAGCTGGTGCTCCCTCCTTAGGTGGTACCATTATGGGTAACACTGGCCTGCAGAGAGCTCCAGCTAACTGTCCCCCATCCAGAGCACTCCGGGCCTAAAATGATCTCAAGCCCGCCTGAGTCTGCCGCTTTCGATGACTGCTTGACTCGTGAGGGTGGGCTTCTCGCAGCCCTCAAGCAGCCATACAGTATATGGTTCCCTTTCAACACCACCTGACCCCAGAAGACCAACCTTGTGGCCACCTCTGCGTGGATTACTCAATATTTGTAGAACCTACCCAACCTAATCTATTCTAACCTACTCCATCCGTTGGTAATATAGAGGAGTGGTTCTGTCAATTTTGCAAGAAACGAAGGAAAATCACCTCTATCAAAAAGAGGACCGGATTTTGAGATTTTAAATCGACTATCCATCTAGAATCGAAGAAGAGTCTCAACTTCTTCGCGGCATCGGATTTCTCTACTATTAGCATCTCACTGGAGCAAGTAAAGTCTTATAAATAAATGATATTCATTTTAAAAAACAATATCACTATATAGGTTCATTATTTACTGAATGCTGTGTTCAGGAGCAGCATAGAAATCAGTTTGATGTGATCTGAAATGACTGAATTTCAATGGAATAATCATCAATAGCCTGGTAGACGGTGAACTACCAATCATTTTCCATGAACTAAACTGCATTTTAGTATCATTCGCCATGGGAGAGCACATATTCTAGCCGAGCAATTATCTAATAATTTAACATATCTAAATATTGGTAACTTGTGTGATGGGTATGGTTAGTTGACCCTTCCCGATTTTAGAATTCATCGCCTTACGAGATGAATCGGACGTTTTCAAGCTTCTGGGTGATCCTCTGAGCGTGGCGGAGCAGTATTACCGCATTCAGCTCAATGGAAGGGGCAACTACACCATTCCATCACCTCACCCTCGCCATCTCATTTACCAATATCCGATTATAAATAAAAAACGATGAACAAGATTTGGGATTATTAATCGTCGGTAAAAAAAGACCGACAGCGGCGCATAGCAGAAGCATCGAGCAAATGTCTAGTTCGATTGAGAATAATACGATGGAGTAAATACAGTTACTAACACATACTGAGACCGAAACCACCCCAATAAAACACCGCAGATTCCATATTTTGAGTTAACGAAGGAACCCTGTGACATTTTTTAATGGAAATCCCTGTATGTACATCGAAGGAGACGTATTAATTAATTCACTGACAAACTGAAATAACATAAAGTTGATTACGCAACAGTTTTGTGTTCAAACAAACGTCATATATTAAAAACATACCCATAGTATTTATTGGACTGCAATATTCCTATTTGATTTATTATTGCACTTTATTTACTTAATCTTGTTCCAGTATCAAATTTGATTTCATACTTGTAATTATATCCATAACCTGGAAATTTTTTGATCTGATAATTTAATATATTGATGTCGAAAAATGAAGGAAACTCTGCAAATTATTATGCATAGGTTTATTATTTCTACACCAGATAAGTCTTCCCTCACATGACCTTTGTAGAAGCTTCCATTGTTGATTGGACATCGGAACTTCAGTCTAAAAATAAGTAACTCCACCTGAGTTGCGGACAGCAACGCTAAGTTGGGTTCCAACTTACCACAGTACCTGGAACTTCGAGGAAAGTTCAACGGCGCAGATATGAACAGGAAGTTCACAATGGAAATTATTAAAAGATGGAGAGAAGAACATGACAGTTACCCCGCTCGCCACAGATATAAGTCCATTTTCCCTCTCCCTTATAAGCGCAAATGGTTTGCAAGTTCGGGGTATTACTGTTCATGCAACTTATACGTAAACTGCCTAATAAAGTAATCTTTTTTCTCGCTAAAATTGTGAATCACTCATCATTTCGGTGAACTTTTGCCCAATATCATCAACGAACCCGTGGATCAGGTCATTGCTCGTCCAGCGATCTTTCCTATCCAATCGGGCCAAAATTGCAACCGTCCAAAACCGTCAAACCAAAAGTTGAGAAAAACTTGATTTCAAATGGAACTTTATAGAGCAAAACTCAATTGCAATATCAGCTAGTTCGATCATCACAATCATTAGAGGGTTTTCACTATATTTGAAAAACCTTCGCATTCACATTATTGTTGAGTTTTTTTCTGTCGATCGCCTACAGCCGCTTAACTTGTCCACAAATATTAGGAAAGTTGTGAAAAACACGATTTCAAAAAAACGTCTTAAAAAAATGTTATTCTAATTAAGAAAACTGATGGGATTTTCACAATTTACTGGTCAATTATTACTATTCTTGGAACGTTCACAATCATGTTGACGTTATTTTTTACTGAACAAGTTCTAGCACTTAGCGAGTGCAAATTAATGAACGTGAGGCGGTCTGGCTTTATCGATTGTTTGAACCAATGTTTATTAAATAACGTACGCAACAATACTAGTGTTAACTCATAAATGTTCGAAATTCTGATTATCGCCTAAACCCGTACGATTCAGCGCTTGCCCTAAGTTTCAAATCAATTAAACAAATACGGAATAGAATTAAAAAATCGCTTTTAACAAAGGTTGCATCTATAAAACTCTGTTCGCTTTCTCCGGAATAGACACAAGTTCTTAATCAGAAATAATTTGAATTTCAGTCAAGATGAACAGGCATCTTTTTCCCTGTTTCTGTGAGTTAGGGCAAAGCGGCCGTTCCCCAAATAAGCCAGATGAAACTGAATACAGAGAGGAAGTTTGAAGAAGTGGTTTAGGGAGGCAAGCGGCCGAAAGGGATGTTGCGCCAACATTAATATCCGGAGAAGTTTTCTCGATTTTCTCCCTTTTTTCCCGTCTGTTATTGATTCGACGTCAATCCTTTTCTTTAGCTCATTTCGGCCGTATTTTTATCGGTGACGACGTCGTGGAAATGTCGGCTCTTTGTAGTAAAGTTGAGCGACATGTGCGGCACCGGTTATTTGAGGTTTTCACGTTGCTACGACTCGTGATGTTGAAAACTGAACATCGATTTTCACAAAGCTTTGTAAAAGCTTTGAATGTGGTGTTGTAATCAGTTATTGGTATAAAGATATCAGCAGTTTTCAGCATCAGCATAAAGTTTTCAATAGTTCAAAAATTTTTGCATAGGGTATAGTTTATTCAGTGTTCACTTGCTTCTGGTGAAATCATCACGATTCATCCTAAATTCAGTAAACTTCTTCACCTACATCTTTATGGAACGCACAAGTAAAGCGAAAGCTAGTGATAAAATAGTTTTGTGGCTATCACAAATGCCTTTCTGGCCTCTAAGATCCTCTGCCCTAATCAGAGAGAATTTACATGACTATGTAAATCTTATGATTATGTCCCTATCGCCATTTCCCAGTGACATTTCGGAACTCAAGTCATACCGAAGGCGCAAAAAAGTCATAAATCTTCTAACTAGTTCTCAGCCTGAGTAAAGTTGGTTAGCAACAAAACCGCACATTCCAACGGCCGAAGCCTATACGCCACCACCTCAAACAAATAAAACAGAAAGAAACAAAATAATCAAATAATTATTAATAATGATAATTTTATCTGGAGCCTTCGCCGTATTGCAACAATGTACAGATCGAGCGAATCTACAGGGTTTTCTTCCGATACCTGGCTTACAAGCTCTCCATTCTTCGAGAGGATCTGGACTGCTATGTGCTTGACTGCCTCTTCCACCTGTTGTCTTTCCGAGACCGTCATTTCTGTTCAGATGTATTCTTCCTTCAGGGTCTGGTATCGAAGCCAATACATGTTCAGCTCCTCCTGGCTTATCTCAGGTTTCGTGTGCCGAACTCAACTCTCGCGCCATCTCTGCTCACTACCTTTCGACTACTCCAGTTCCGAATCGCCCTGTGCTTATCCCAGTGCTTGTCTTTCGTTCTTGGTGGACTGGTTTTTGTGTACTGTCATTATCTTATAGTTACTTACTACCTTTTTCCTTCTTGTGATTGGGCTCGTCCCGTATCTCCAAAATAAATAAATAAATAATAAAAACTATCGGATCAGACCTTCCAAAACATAATTTTACTCCACAAATGGCACTTTCTTTTACAACCGAACTTTTGTTATTAATATTGCTTAAAGACAGTTGAATTTGACTTGGAAAAGCTATAATAAACTTTCGTGTAATAATTTGCCGCATTTTAAATATGCCCCGAAAACTATCTACATATATTTCTTCGTTATCTTGATAACACAGCAGTATCAAACATATCATGTAAAATCGTCGGTATGTAACTATTCATGGTGGTAAGTTCACCAGATGGATAATTCCATTCGATCTGGCGTGGGGTGTAGTAGACACCACTTCCATCCGATTTGGACACCCCATTCGAGCAGCATCGGCTTCCAAATAGGCGTAACCGTAAGCCTCTCCCGCGATCTCATAGTGAAGTAATCGAGCAAGTAAACATAAGCCGCGGAGTCGCGTTAGCCCGGGGGAGGGCTATTCGCTATGTACAATGTACGGTGCTGCAGGTAAGCGCGGCGGCTTCCAGAATAATACGCCGTAGGCTGTTGTTGGCGGCAGGTGTGAAGGTCCCCATTGTATATCAAACATTGAAACTGCAGTGTAGTGTGCGGTTAGTCGAGCCGCTTGACGTGTCGACATCCTTCAACGCGGACTCGGATCCTATTCGAACGAGCGTTACAATCCACCCTGGGGCTCGTCATAACTAACAAATAGACGGCCTGTCAAATAAATGAGCGGCAAATATTGATGAAACGTCAAAACGTACGTAGAATATGACTGAAATTCGCTAACTCTATTTTTACACGATTTTCCTTAAACGTTTTGTCGGAATAATACCGGTATAATTCCAAAATTTTGAGTTGTGAACTATGTATTTTGATACTGTAAAACCTGGAAGTGCGGTGAATGTTATGATTCACCCGAGACATTGAGCAAAGCAGGTTACTTGTATTCAATTCGCAAGTCAAAACAATCCTAACGCCCTGCTTTGTGGCTACGTCGTGGGCTACTGACAAACTAACGCACTTTTTTGGGGTTTTTCGTCGTTTTCTGACAAACTGTTCTTGTCGCTGTTGCTTGGATGCGTCAGGTAAGCAGAAATATGAGACTGCAAGTCACTACAGGTGAGTAGCAACTACTTGAATAATACGCATCCAATAATTTTGATTTTGAGGCAGTTATCTTTTTCATCGAGGCAGCATTCCCACCTGTAGTACAGATTCAAATCATGAACGCAAGCCAATTGAATAATAAACCCCAGTGAAAGAATACTTATTTACCCCAGCAATAATATTGAGTAATAAACCCCAGTAATAATATTGAATAATATTTGCCTATATATTATCAGCGTTTCATGCATATCAGAATGCTTCAACCCGTGTCTCGGCTATAAACTACAAGTATCCACTTCGGCTATCAATCCAGTATCCACATTCACTACAACTCGACGCTATCGGCCGGACGTCACTAGGGCACAAACAAACAATAATAAACCAAAAAACGCAAATGTTGGCACCAAAAATCGGGCCATAGATCGGGAATGGTTTGACCTACGGACCTGGGGAGGGGCTCATTCGATTCCTCGAGGTTTTTAGGCCGCCTTGACTTGTTTTGAGGTTTTTAGGGATTTTACATAACCTTTGACGGCCCTTAAAGGGCACTTTAAATTCAGTGAGAGAGCTGGCTCAAGAATTGGGGCGTCGTCGGACCAAGATGGATTTTTCCGGAAAATTTCAGATCTTTTGCTCCAGCCGTTTAGGAGAAATCGTGCGTACGGCGGACGGACGGAAAAATGTTTATTGCAGATTCGGATTCTACACCCGTAAACCGTAAACCAGAGCGATTACAATGTTAGTTTCATATTTGTATGTACAAAGGCATAGAAAAACTTTTCATTTATTTATTTTATGTTCATGTACTTCATCACAGTTCCCCGTGAAAGGAGAGAACATTCTCAAAATTAAGTTTTAAATTTGGATTCTGGCCCTCATGAAACATGAAAAGAAAGGGTAAATTTACTAAATTTATGTTTAGAATTCAAATTTTAGTGGAAAACTTCTTACTAACGTTGGAATTTTATCTTATGTTGCAGTAACCCATTGAGGCACCCATGAGCATAAGAAAACAACTGTTCCCAAGGTGAGTCTCACACAATCTGCACGCTGTTATCTGTAAAATAATGAGTTCAGAAATTTATTGAAAAAAAAAACATCAAAGTTATTCGAATTGTTTCCACCTCCCATCACTTATGTTACCACTGTTGAGGGAAAAAAAACATCTTCATTGAGAAGAAGATCTGGCTTGACCCATCTCTGTTCCTGTCCTTTCAAATAGGGGGGGTGTTGTTTGGTTTTACCTCCACATACTACTATTGTACCCTCGGTCCTGGTTACGTGGATTCCACTTCGTATTTCTGGTGTTGACATACCCATTCAGGTTCCCATTCATCTGGTTCTTCCTTTAAATGCGGTCATACATGTTGGGACGTGTCTAGGCACGACACCAGTTGATCACCATTTTTCTGGGTGAATCGACCAAAACTTGATGTGACACAAGGGGTGTCAGGTTTGGAACATCCCTCACTACTACCAATGTTTTTAGGGCAGTGATACGGTTCAATGACTACACCGCCTACTCGTGTAACGTGGACTCCATCTCCTTACGAATCCTGATATGGATAAGGATAACTGTTTCGAATAGCACGGAGGTGGGGTGTTCTTAATTAAAATTCCAAATACCTAGGGTTACAAAACTTTATTGGGTGGTTTTGTGCCTTTACATGTATTTTCTATAAAGTAGTAGAATAGAGAAAATAAAATGAACAATTCAAAAGAAAAAAAGGAGCTCCTTCCTAGACCCTGCTTACACAATTTTGGGGTGGAATTCTAGGTGTATGAAATAATGCTCTTATCACTGGGTGAATAAATTGTTCCAAATTTAAAATAAAAAATAGTCTGACCGATCGACGGAGTGTAAGCCTCACGCGCCAGTCCGCTGTTGCCTCCAACCTCAGTGAATTTTGGGCCGATTCGTATAGTAGCAGCTTCTCTAGTTTGCGGTGTTGCTTAATCACTCGGAACCTGTAATAAAGGGAACGAATGGGTTCTATGAGTAAGGGCATTAAGCTTGGCCATGTGGTGTTGGTGGTCTCACATTCCAAGTACTTACGTCGAAATGGAGATCTGTGGTACACAGGAATAAAGACCAGACGAGTTCTTCGGGATGCTGACGACCCTCAGAACAAGTGATGCTGATTTAATGAATTGGATGCTGCTGATCCCAACCAGTAAAATATGACGATATTGACGAGCGAATCGGGTGGGCGAGAGATCAGTACTAAAACATGGCGTCAGCGTCGTGACGACTCAGAATGATGATATCAGGTGGTGGGAGAAGATGACAGGTGTCCAGAAAATTCATGATTCGAATCGAAGAAAATCTTTCCAGGTCAACAAGGCAACATGGCACAGGTTGCTGAGTAAGGCATCCTATAAATCTTGTTTTTTTCCCTAATCAAGGTGAGATCCCTGGATGTCCACAAGTTTACAAGATATTCCTCTTGAAGGAGGCATTTCAATTGCAGAGACCATTTGAATTTTGGGTCAGGAAAATTTTGGGCAAGTGACAACAATCTCTCAAAGCAAATCCTGGGCAGTCGGCATGGATAGGAGTTTAACCCACCAGCCAAAAATTGATTTGGCTATAAAAAGCTTCATGTGAATTAGGTCCAGTTCCACTCTAATAATATAATCCGGCGTCTTGGACGGTAAACAAAACGAGTTATTCAATTTTTCCAACTCGAAAAGGAACTGCGACACTTAGGGTTAATAGGCAGTACAATGGTCCAAAGACGGCGCACAGGTTAGGCAACACATGCACGACTCGCCGGTCTTGCGGGACATTGCATACCCACTGCTGCCTCATTACACTATACACACTTGAAGGAAAGGTAAAATAAACATCCACCCGGTATTGAGCTTGCCATTTCCTCTCAGAAAAGTTGGGTTACTGAATGTTGTGAGCCATATGAGTCCCTACTTTGGCACCTTTACGATGCGATTCCTCATCTTAGTGTACTGAACAAAAACCTCTCGGAATCCTTCAATAAGAACGTTTCCCCCGAATATCTATAGCGGCTGGTAGAAAATAAACATATGTACCTATCTAAAGTTATCTACTACCTACTTCGGCGCAAACATTCCCTATGGTTCTGACCCTGGATCTTAGGACAATCCGTCTCAATTTTGGCCAGATAAACGAAAGTATGATCCTTTACTCTAAGGACATACCTCTAAGCTCAAAATTGTCACATCCGTGGTTGTATTACTGCAGGTTGATGCATTCGAAATCTTTGGGCAGCCCTTTCTCTTGTCTTAGCTCCACATATGATAATTGATTCACCTGCTACAGATGTGACGTACTTTCCATGACCAGTTGACTAAGATTGAGGCGTTGATGAAGGAACACAGTGTTTCTGTTTAATCGTAAAATAAAATTTTTATAACATTTTTATACGAACTTTCCAGACATTCCTCGTATAGCAGCAGCGTGAAGTGGAGGTCTCCAGTGAAACTGTGGAGGGACATGAAGGGACGCTAGGGATCATGAAGGGACGCTAGGGATCATGAACGGACTTTGTAACCTGAAGGAATAGAGAGGAAAATTAAGGACAATCAACAAAAAACAATAAGAGTCAGTCGAACAAACAAGATTGCCCGATTTTTTCTCATTTCGGGCGATTTGGAAAGAATAAGCTTCTAAAAAAACGTCCAATTCCTCACAATACCGGAGATCCAACGGCGAAGCAACAATCCGTAATGCGATATGACACTGAAGAGAGATAAATCCCTTTCTACTCAGTCTCATTTCCCCGATAGCAATTACTTAAGAGCAATCCCCTAGTCAAGCGACGGATTTGTTTTTTTTTTCTCTTCATTTTCAACGGGCACGAAGAAAAAAAAAACCAGATTTAACGAGAGGATCATTTGTCCACGATTATCATCATTAAGATTAACCAAACGGAGGGGCCTTCCGGAAGGTCCTAAGTGGAATCAGAGCTGACTTGGTTTTTCTGAAACGTTTATCTCCCTTTTTTTTATTTTAGAAAAAAGAAAAGGAAATAAATAACCCTAAATGGATGTCCTTTTTCCCCCTCTTCTCTCCTACCGCCCTTCCACCAGCCACCTTAGCCTTCTCTCGTTTCATCCCGGAACTCGGTGTAATTATGTAAATCTCAGGAAATTTGTCTTTCTAACTTTATTACAAGATTTCCCCTTTTCTCCTCCACCGTTTCGGGTTTTACCGAAAAAAAACCCCTGTCCGAAAGGCCTCCCCGTCCTATATACATATATATTTTTTTCTTTCCGAAAAAAGGAAGTATGCTTTAACTCTAATAATCTGAAAACCTAACCAGTCTTTTTTTTATCTTCTTTGCCCTCTGGTTTATCTTTTCGTTTTCTTTCAAGGCGTTCTTTCCTCTTTAGAAGGAAAATCCGTTGCCGACCCGAAAAAACCGCTTTTGATTCTGTATGGAAAGATGAATATCACGTTCGAATCATAAATTTTGGAAATTCGCTGGAACTCAGCTAAATGAGTCATGAAAAACCGTCACGCAGTGTTAACTACCACAACCAACCTAGAATGATTTAGTCTGAATAGTAGATTCATCTACTATCTTCTGTCACAATCGACATAGAAAGGTTACGACCATAATAACAAATAGAAGGGTCACAATAATAATAATTTTCTGAGCGAAAAAATAAAACTAAAAAAATAATGATTATTTTCTGAGTGAAAAAAAAAAAACTCAAATTTTGATTTTGAGCGATATCTGAAAATAATAATCACTCAATTCCAACCCCTGACTGGACGTCTATGATTTAAGCTCCTTCGTTGCTGCTGAAAGGAGAATCTTTCTTCGAAATTGCATAAAGATGTGTTGTGGTGTAGGGTGATCGAGCTATAAGATTGACAGAATGATTTTTTAAGTATTTCCTTGTCTTGAGTATTTCCTTGACTACACCGAGATCGCGATGAATGTATCAGCTATTATGCAAGAAGTGTTAATTAAAATTTCCAGTTATCAAAGATCATCATGATAAAGAATATGAAAACTTGTTGTTTTCATTAATGTTAACACATTGTGTCAAAATCTCATTGAACGCAGGCAACCATCAACGAGCTGACCAAGCGGACGTCAAACAAAGACCATTCTTTTTGATTTGATTTTTCTGATCGTCGAAATATTTGGGTTCTCTATTTTCTGTGATATGCTACATATATAGTTCAATGGAACTAGATAGGTATATGTCATATAAAGAGTATGATACGTGCAGAGCCGTACAGAAATTGTAAATTAGAAAAAGAACAGATGATCGTAGATTCCAAGGGGTACCATTGTTGGTGACGAGATACTAATTGGGTCCCCAAAGAAGGTACATAGGTCGAATAAGGCCTTATTACGGCATCTCCTATGAAAATTGCGTACCAAAGTGAATCTGAAATTTTCAAAAAATAATAACAGATTGGGCGACAAACATTAACAGCCTCTTTTCTTAAATACTCAACACTCCCTCTCCACTCTCCTCATCTCCAAGTATTACAAGAAAACAAGAATACAATTTCCTAGGAGGATGGAAAACTAAGGAAATTGAGGAGAACAGCAGACCTGTTTTGTATTACAAGAGACTAACGGTAGATATTGACTGGCACCCTCTTTCTCTAGGTAGTCCACCCATAGCGTCCAGGTCATCTCGAGAATTTTTTTTTTCTTTTGTAAATAATGGCTGTCATACTTTTGAAAGCTTCAACCGCGTTTTGATTTCGGAGGCGCGAAATATTTTAATGGACTGAGAGCATTTTAAAAATCATTTTTTCGTACTCTTTGGAAAAGCAGTAGGGGCTCGCTTTTCTCTTTCTAGAGAAAAGTCGTAAATTTGAGGAGAGTAAATCTTGATTCGCGGAGGTAGGAAAAGTTTTGCAAGCTCCGTATAGTACTTAAAGTTTAAAACCGAGGGTGGGTTCAGGCACGCACCTGATACGCAATGGACGGGGCGTAATTTTCCTCTAAGGTGGGTGCTAAGGTTTATTTTCCGAAAATTGAATGGTCTGTGGATCTCGCTAGCTGTGAACCAGTCCAAATGGGATTTTTCTGATCCAGAGATGGGCAAAACGTATTCGTAAATACGAATACGAATCTGATTCACATCACCCTGAGGTATGAATCCGAATACGAATAAATTCATATTCACAAGTGTAAATACGAATGGATTTATATTTGCAATTGTGAATACGAATACGAATCTCAGATTCACACCTATGAATACGAATACGAATCAATTCAGATTCACATCTATGAATACGAATCTACCCAGATTCACATCTATAAATACGAATTTACTCAGATTCACACTTTGATTCACTAGATTCACATTTTGATTCACTGGATTCACAATTTGATTCACCGGAAATTCGACTCAAAACGCCAATCCAAAGTCAGAAAGTACCCCAAAATAATGAAATAAATAAATAAATAGGCAATAAACCAGGAGATTTCCGAGCATCGAGGGTAAATTGGGGGAACAGGTGATCTCGCTGAACTTCCTTCGCTGTATCTACTCCCAAAAATAGCCAGTCATGCAGATTCCTTTGAAATGAGCGAATTTATTCAGATAACCTGTGGGGAAAAACGGTGGTTGGCTGTTTTCTTTGAAAATTTGCTAAAAAGTAAGTATCACGAAAGAAAGTACGAGTGGACTTGAGAAATGTATGTGTACCTATTCATTGCAAGGAATATTATTGCTGCCATAATGTATATAAGATTATTGCTTCTGAAAAAAGGACCAAATAGAAAACTGCACAACGCGGAATTGAAAACCCATGAAGCGATTATCACTTATTATCATTAATTTACCATTCAAATGATAGACAACTACATAGAAAGCAGCCGTTGTTATTAGTAGATAAATAATTATTATTCTTACTGAAAATTAAGAAAGTGAAAAAACGCTGCAAATTCTTTCACTGGGGTTTATTATTCAATGATTCACGATTTGAATTTCTATAAAGCTTTGGAGTGTGCGTGTTTCACAGGTGATAGAGCGATTATTGAATTTCAGGAGCACTTAAATCGGTTCTCAACCAAAACACCTATTTGGATTGATCAGTTGTTCATATTTGAGTGCCTCCTGGAATTCAATAATCGCTCTATCACCTGTGAAACACGCACACTCCGAAGCTTAGTAGAAATTCAAATCATGAATCATTGAATAATAAACCCCAGTGAAAGAATTTGCAGCGTTTTTTCAAGAGGATCGTTATGAAAAACATTCTATTTGAAAATTTTGAATTTCGTAAGACGGAGCATGCATATCAGAATGTTTCAACCCGTATTTCGGCTATAAACCCTTTTATGAGTTCCCTCCAGTATCCACATTCACTACATCAATAGGTTACTGCGATCAAAAAAAAAAAAAAAACGCTGTTGTTTTTGTTTTGATCACAGTAACCTAATGACGTAGTGAATGTGGATGCAAATGTTGGCACCATAAATCGGGCCATACATCGGGAATGGTTTGAGCTACGGACCTGGGGAGGGTCTCATTCGATCCCTCATGGAAATTTCTTCAAAAAAAGACCAAATTTAGGCCGCCTTGACTTTTTTTGAGGTTTTTAGGGATTTTACAAAACTTTGACAACCCCTAAAGGGCACTTTAAATTAAGTGACAGAGCTGGCTCAAGAATTGTCATCGACCCACCAGTAAATTATTTTGCTGTATAGCTAACTAATAGCTTTTGTACAAATAATCCTTCTGTTTGGGTATCCATTTTGTATTGGCAGTCACAATCATGTTGCCGTTTAATTTCCCAATATGAACAAAAATGCATACCTTACCGTGTACCATCAGGAATCAATGCTACTTTACCAGCAAAATGATATTCAAAAGTGAGTGCACAAAGGTGGGTGATACTAGCAAGCCAATTGAATAATAAACCCCAGTGAGAGAATTTGCAGCGTTTTTTCAGAAGCAATAATCTTATATACATTATGGCAGCAATAATATTCCTTGCAATGAATAGGTACACATACATTTCTCAAGTCCACTCGTACTTTCTTTCGTGATACTTACTTTTTAGCAAATTTTCAAAGAAAACAGCCAGCCACCGTTTTTTCACCACAGGTTATCTGAATAAATTTGCTCATTTCGAAGGAATCTGCGTGACTGGCTATTTTTGGGAGTAGATACAGTGAAGGAAGTTCAGCGAGATCACCTGTTCCCCCAATTTACCCTCGATACTGTTTTCGTAATCTGGTCATGGTTTTATAGAACCTCTTGTCTTTTCCGGGGCATTGTAGGTACCACGGACTCACCGAATTGGCATATGTGTCGGCCAATTCATTCCCAACTATTCCTGAGTGACTCTTCATCCACACTAGCCTGAATTGCCACCCTGATGTCCTCAATCTGTCACATGTTTTGACTATCTCTCCCTCGAGAAAATTCATGTTTGAGTTCGGGCTCATATGTCACAGTTAAGAAAGTACACTCAGTGAACATACCAATTGATCGTGTAAGAGTATTTGGAGATGAGTAATTGATTTCCAGGTGTTACTTCCACTCATAGATGGACATGGATCCTCCTTCCATAAGTTTCGCAAGTTTCTCCTTTCCATTTCATAGCTAATTCATGCCAAGAAAACTCCATCGATTTTGATAAACTTAGCAAAAGTAGTCAAGTTAATGAAGATGGCGCATGAGCTCAAAATCTATGGAGGTATCAATGACTAATTACGGCTAATTCGATGGACAGTAGGACCCAAAGTATTAAATCCAACTATGGAAACACTGCAAGAATTTCTTCTAATGTAGCATCTCCACTACTTCCTCTCTCATTAAGTCCAAACAGAATATGATTATGGCCTTGTTTGACTGTGGGGTTTTCCAACTAACATCTACTGATCTAGCAGTTTTAACCTGCCATTTGACTAACCACAGTTCAACGGAGAATTTGAATTTTCAGTAGACCAGCCAACTGCACTTTTATAAACAGCGATCATGCGAGCAGTCGATCTAAAAACTTAGCTCTACACCACCTAACGCCAGTTCTGGGTTGCATTCTAATCTTTATTTCACCACTTCTATAGTCAGGAGATCTCATACAGACCGAAATACCCCGCAAAGATTTTCCCCCGGTGAGTACAACCAAAAAGTTGGCTCAGTTGGAAACGATATGTCATTCATTACGCAAATTTCCTCCCTCGTTACACTAATTAAACAAAATCATTCAACAACACTACATAAACTACTGGTCCCCACACAGTATTGATCCGATTTTGTGTTTTTTGTTGCCGATGAAAAATACAGTTGTGCAAAATGCGATCTCAAGTGTTTTTTCTGGGGAGAACGGAAAAATAACAACACCTGTTTGATTCACTTGAAAAAACGCTCCGTTCTGAATGAAGATTCTTTTTTTTTCGGGGTCAGACGAGGATAAGGGCGGTTGTTTCAGCTGAAAGAAATATACAAAGGCATTCCAGCGGAGGTATCTTAAAGGGAGAGAAAGAGGAAGGAAGAAGATTTAAGGATTAGCACTATATTCTTGTCTTTCGTTCCCTTTTTTGTGAGTTCCGCTAAACTGTTTTTTTTTTCTTTTCTGCTCCTGATAGAAGGTAACTGCCGGTTTCCGTATCGGTCTTTTCTGGTCATTGAGCAGAACGTGGTCCGTTCTTCTTGTTCCCGTTCTGGCACTTCTGAGGGGACTAGAGTGAGGGTGAACAAACATTTTCTACTTTTCACTTGATGTAAGAGATTTCAAGGAGACCTTACCCTGAACTGATATAAATTGATTCCCATAACACAATGAAAAGTAAGTAGGACGTTTAAATAACTGGAGCTGGATGTGTTGATAATTTGCATTTGACTTAATATCAACACTTGAATTCCAATTATTTCAAATAAATTTGGGAAAAAAGGAGAAAACTTTACTAACTCGATAAAATGTCACTTATATAGTGAGTATTCCAAATACACTCGCTTATTGAACTTACGGGTTTTCTTTAGGCACGGAATAGCAAATATCAAAACGAGTATGTTGATCTATGAGGGAAATATTGGAAAAACCCGCCGTGGGGAAGAGATCAAGGAAACGGTTGCCAAAATAAGAGCTTTGAAACAAAAATTCATGTAATCCATTAGCGGATTGTAAATGTTGAGGATATTTGAAAGTATTGTGTACTTGACTCTAAGGGTCTCCGAAAACTTTGGACAGTCAGACAAAGAACTAACTGTGGGACCGGCATATTTCGAGTAAATGCTCGAAACAAGTTTCCTAAACAGCAAGCAAGTGAGTTGGCGAGATCTGAAAATTGTTCATTCGTATTTGATGCTGAATATAGTAAATAGCCGAATATTTTAGTGTTTATATATTCTGCTAATCAAGACAAGTATATCAACGACGATCTTGAAAACTAATAAGCTTAGACGCAAAATTATTCTAAACGATATACAGCTGATATTCTTGGAATGTTTGCCATAATTGTTGACTAGTGAAACCACTGAAAACTATTACACAGAGGTTGATTATTTCCGAATTAAATAGCCCTTGAATTTAAATCACTCTTCTACAAGTATGTTCTTTAGGCGTAGTGTGTGGTGAAATACCCGGACTCTGTAGCAGTCTCCTCCGTTTCTTTTAATTGTATTGCCATAAAAAGAGCTCAATTTATATTTCGGTACGGTAGAATTGGCCTCAAGAACAATTCATCTGATCAGATGTCAAATTTCCCCTCAAATTTGATATTACGTATTGTGTTGAAACGTAAAACAACACATTTTGACGACTGGTAAAATTTTTTTTTGGTCGAAAACTTAAGAAATTTGCTCCATAAATCCAATATTGGTCCGGGATGTGCCAGTATAACCCTAAGGGATTATATACATAAGGATTGATTTATAAAAAACCGAATTCTCAAAAACTGTTGAAGTGAGAGGGTAGTTCTCTTGTTTTATTCAGGCAGAAACTAGTCCCCTGAACCGAATGATACTACCTTTAATTAATTGCACGATCATCCATTCGCTCACCATTTGAAAAATCGATTAGGTTGGCTGTCGGGCTGCAGATCCTCTGCAACAGGAGGTCCAAGTTCGACCACCTATCTGGTTTTGTTTGGTTTTTGAAGGTTTACAGCCACTGTGTTCTACGTGTGCCTGTCTACGGATCCGCATGTATGAGAATCTAGCTTTACTCTGCAGCTCGTGTTGATCTCTGAGCATCCTCTATGAGTGTCAGGGGGGAAGCCGCAACTGGTGTACAGTGACATTTAGCTTACAGTGGTCTCGATTGGATATAATCGAGTTTGGACTGTTTTGATGAACGACCTCCTCGCGCTCTCCGAATCCAAATCGCGCCGAAAACGCGCGTCACCGACGATAATTTATTTGGCAGCTCTCACGCTCCGCCACCTAGCTCCGTCTGATGGATGACTCGGAGCCTGCGCACATCAATTATTCACCCCCTTAATAGGCAATTAATACGAGGAACGGAAATTGCTTACCGTAATGACAATTGTAATGCATCAGTAATCCAACACGGAGGGCTCGCGTCCTCTCAACGCCCTCCCGATTGATCGATAGCTGATCGCAAGCTGTCGATCGGGACTTAGAGCTTGGTTGGTGTGTCCAGTTTCGAATGACCGTTTCTGTAACACCGCCACACAGTGTTTTTTTTTCCTTTTTCACCAATCTATAGAGACAGGTACTTGGTGCATTACCTATGTACACTTGGCACCTCGCACCTCCAAATTTTCTAATTGTATTCGTGATTTAAATACATGGGTTGCCGCCAGCAACGCGGTCGAGCTCAGATTGAACGTTTTCTGTCGCCCAAATCTTCAGCTCCTCCGTCTACCTTACCAATTGTCATCACCAGAAGATGAGGTTTTTCAAGTGGCGAAGGGATGATCGTACACCAACACGTCATTTGATTCAGGAAACTAATTTCCGTCTTAATCCAACAAAAACTTCCTTTAAAAGTTTTGAAAATTTTGAAATTTCTGTTTTGACAGTTTAATCCTTAATTATAATACTTCAGGGTTGATTGATCAAAATGCGAAAATTAATGGAACATCCGGTGCCAATGTTGGACTTTTGAGCCATATTTCGTAAAATCTGGCCTAGCAGTTTCGGAGAGGAGCTTCGGTTGGCCGAATTACCGTAAGATGAGTGGGGCTTGGTTATAAAACTGTCAATTTTCAGGAAATCGATCTTTACTGTCATTTTCCAATGGAAAATTCATCTACTGATCCATTTCAATTGTTCTATTTATCATCAATCTTCTTTTTCTGTCAAATATTCTATTCAGTCATTCAATCAACACAGTATCATATTAAGTCCACTTTGGTTAATTTTTTCCAATATAAACATGAAGGCTGTGGGATGCATTTTTAAATTTATTACATCGCATGATGATTGATTGTCCACTGCTTCACTTTATAGGCTTCTCCCCTAATCAGGGGTTGCCTGAGATCGACTGGCGCCAGGAACGTCTATCCTCAACTTGCGAGTCATCCAGGTCGAGTCTTCTCATGGAGCGGACCACTCCTCCTTTCCATGTAACTTTCGGCCGAACCTCCTTCCTTCTGCCTTTCGGCAACCAGTTGAGGACAATTTTAGGCCACCTCTCATTCGGTATCCGTTTTACGTGAACATACCACGCCAGATCCCCTCTCTCAATCCTCTCAATAACAGATTACTGTTGGTCGATGGTGTCCCGGATATCCACATTTTGGAATCTATCCAGCCGCGACACGCGGTAGCTTCGCCTCAGCCCGTCCATCTCCAGCGCGCACAACCGCTGCTGATTCCTCTGTGTTAGGGACCACCCCTCAGACCCATAAGTCAGGATAGTCTCCACGACTGCCTTCAATTTCATTTTCTTGGTTAGAAGGTGTATCCCCCCACTCCCCAGCACTTTATTGAGTGAACGTATATCAGCGCGGGCGAGACTAATTCTTTCATCAACGTCCGCCTAACATCCTCCACCAGCATCCAACACAGAACCCAATAAATAATAATTGATTGTCAAGTTATTGTTTTCTCTCCATTGACGTTGTTACTTTCATAAGTATACGATATATTTTTCAGTGGTTTCGTCTATTCTGAATAATATTTTAACTTTATTTTTGACACCATGGTTATGATGTACATTCGATTTACTTGTCATTTCAAATTTAATTGGGCTTTTGATGGTGTACTCTTGATAAAACAATACGGAGATATTGTTCAATTGTCGAGGTGGGGTTGTGGTTAAGTTGTCGAGGTGTTCATTTAAAAAAATAGAACGTTCACTAGTTTTCTGTTATTTATTCAGACCCTCCTGATGCTATTGCTAAAAAACAACCCAAACAATTTCTGCAAGTTTTACATTTAGAAATTTCTTTGGATTTTCTGCACTGAACGGTACCTAAAACATACTAGTCCAAATTCTGACTATGAAATTACGAACAAATCTGACACATACAGGGCAAAGTAAAGCGCATCCACATCAATGTAGTTAATATGAAGATTTACGTGTAAAAACTGCGGTTTGATTGTATTTGGAAATCAAAACAGTTCTCCTCAAAAGCACTGAACACGTCTGTCAGCCAGGAAAACCGGTGGTTCCTGTTGGAAGCAACATAGAATGTTGTATTGATCCATTAATAAAAAACTAGGCCTAAAATAGTTTTTAATATAAAAGTTATATTTATAATTAGTTACTTAAGTTTTTTGTGATTTATTTATTTTTTAATTCTATAATTACTTTTTCGTTGTTCAATAAAAAAATATTAACAATTGAACTTCCAGGAATGGATAATTTTGAAAGTCAGCTCCCAGACGAATTTGACAAATTCAAAATTAGGCCTGATATAAGAACCAAAACTTGGTTTATAGTGATTAAATATATTTATTTACTTGAAATTATTACATTCAAAAAAGTATTTTTGGAAAACCAATCTAACGTTGATGAGTGCGATTGTTCTTTGCTTACAATGTCTTTCCGCTTAGGATCAAAGTTTGTTGCTCCAATCATAAGCAAATTGTTTAAGTGTTCTTCTGAAAGCATCGCATTGGATTTGACATGAAATGTGCTATTTTTGAAAAGGTTTGTTCGCAAACATACGTTGAACCAAAAATTGTTATAATTTGTCTTGGAAAAGTCTTGACTTCCTCGAAGTCATCATGTTCTAGCGGTAGCCTAGTTTTTTCTATCCATCCATTTTTTCCGCGGGCGGTGGGCCGGACCAAATCCTTCCGCGTCTAGAAACCCTGTACCTATGTATTCTTACGTGCGATTTCTAACGGTACGCATCATTGTAATTAAGACAAAACATTACGTTATTCACCAAAATATTGAAAAATCGCATAAGGTACTTAGTTTGGTTATTTTGAAGATATTGCTTCATGAACCTAATTCGTATGCATACGATTCCCAAATTACGGTAATTCGGTCGGTTGTGAGACGCATCTCTGTTCCACGCAATCAACATCTCGTTGTCTCCGTTGTACATGGAAGGCGAAACAGTTGTCATCAGAAGCTCTAAACCCACTAGCTCCAGGGGCAACCCCCTGACAACCGACCCCGCTTCCCGTGACAACCAACCGCTTCCACGCTCGCAAACAAACCCGCATACATGTCAACGGCGAAGCGCGCGGTCTTTACCAGGGAAACGCCTCCCCGGGAACCGATTAATCTTTGTAAGGAGCTTAGAAACAGTCTCCGCATCGCAAAGGGCCCCGCTTTTGTATGGAAAACCAGACTTCCACTTCCGATCCCTTCAAACGTCTACGCTGACGCGGACCTCCTTTTCAACTTAAGGTATTTCCCGTGCTCCTCGTGAAAACCTTTCCCCCAAAAAACCGACTCCTTTACAACTCGAAACCCCTTCAACGGATTTCTAAAACCCCCCCCCCCCCGCACCTTTTGAGAAGCGCCTATTCAAAAATCTGCGGCCTGTCACCCTTGCCGTTTAGCCGGCCTTTATTCGCCGGCGATGTTTTCACTGTTTTCACGGGGAGAATTTTCCTCCCGTTTGTCGAAAGTTCAAAACATCTTCTTCCGTTTTATCAGAGGCTTCTCTTATTTGAATACTCCTCGTGTCTCCCCGCCAAGGAAGACGAATTTGCTGCTGGCGTCATCGTGAAATGCGCGTCGATGTTTTCTGAATAAGAGTGATGAAATGATTCCTGTCTTTGAACGGAGTAGGGAGACTATCCGGTTACCTCTTGAAACAAGATTAAAGGTCCCCTTGCTGTTTCATAATAATTTATCAGAGATCCTTTCAAATTTACAGCGAAGATGAACGGAGAATAGGAAAGAGAAGAGGTAGGTAAACAAAGCACAAAAAAGGCGGTTGCTGTAAAAGGGATTTATATTGTTTCATTATTTTAAATAATGAAAAATGAGATATCTAAGCAGTTTTTTAATATTTTTAAAGTAAAAGCCAGAGGCAGTTTAATACAACTTACGTCATCATTTCGGGGAAAAAGTCCCGTTTTAACTGCCAGGAGCTTGAGGAAATTCGTTGATTTGAAATCGCACTTGCAACTTAAGGTGACATAAGCCGCAGTGGCTACCCAGGCTACGAATTTCTAAAAACCGTAGCCTATCCCATAATCTATAGATTACCAGTGAACTTTCAAACTTAATATTTTGGTATCTGGACTGATGGAACGGCAGTTAACAGTCAAGGCAATTAAAAACGTGGCAATAGGATACTAGTTATTTGGAAACAATTATTAGGAAATGTAAAGAAACGGCCATTTAGACTCGGAAAATCTCTGATTCGACACTAACGTACATTGTATAGACCACCTATACTACTATTTTACGTTGATATTGAAGAGCTAGATAATTGAACATTGATTATTCACATACCCGTTTAAAATTTAAAAAACAACTAGTATTATGACTCAGAAAGAGATACCCTGAGATGGGGCTAGTACATCGAGTCCAGTCACAATAAACTCATTCCTTCTTCTGAATTGTTGTGACTTTTGCAAGAGTCGGAAGAATATGATGGATCGAGTCAAGATGCAACTTCGGATGTTGACGGGGAAGAAGTTGATAGAGAAGAAGATGTTGATACATAATCATAAATCAATGGATGTGTTCGAAATTACCATCCCTTCACTGAGACACCCATTAACATGGCATCACAAAACACAGTGAACTCTAAGCGGATGAGATTAATCTCAGTAAAAACGTCAAAAGTTCAGGTGATTTAGACTCAGGTGAAGGGTTCTACGAAAAAACTGTTTGTAAATGATAATTCGAGGGCGAATTATAAATGAGTTGATTATGAAATCTCAAATAGAGGAAAACTACAGTGAGATCCAAATTTTCACCAACACCAATAAAGTGTAGTTTTTCTTTTGAAAAACTTCTTTTTCCAGGAATTGTGAAAATTTGACTAACTTTTATATGTGTCCTTTTCGTAGTCCTTCCAGTAGAGCTTCTTACTTTTGAAAAGTCTGAATTTTATTTAAAATGACGTAGTTGAATGGATTTGTTTGAAAACTATGTGATTTGGGAGAAACTTCATATGCCAAGTGACCTGGTCATGACGCCAGATACTATTTCCTGATTGTTAGATATCCCTAGATTGTTAGTGTCAGCGAGGATTTGGAGCAGACCTGGAGTGGCTAAGCTATGCAAATATGATAAGAACGACCTACGGCAAGTGATATATGAGCCAAAAGGAGTCAAATCAAAATTACGGCCGCGGTGGTGTGATGGGGTGGAATGAATTGCGGGAAAAGTGACACGGAGCTACTCCGGTCGTAGAACATCGTGCATCGTGGTATCACCAACCGTATTCTTTAAATTGACCTTACTATTGTTCTTACTTAAATTAGTAGCCATCCCTTACTAGTACCTCCTTTTATTTCTCTCTCCCTCCTCCAAAAAAATTGTGAATGCTTGTGAAATTGTGAATATACGATTATTCTGGCTATAGTCTGACAGATTACGGGCTTTGTTACAAATCCAGGAACATTATCAGAATCCACTTGTTTCCATTATGAAATGTTTTTTCGAGTCATTGTAATTGTTCCATTGCTCAGGAAAGCTTTAAAAAGGAAAGGGAAGAGACAAAACTGCTCACTTATTTCGTACTTCTGTATTAATTTATCTTTTCTACCTCTTCAACAGCCCTTCCCCCATTCGCTCATTCTCCTTGCAAACAGGATAAATTAGGCACCTTCCCCGCCAATGAGACGGGGTATTATCCGTCCCGTTATTAAGTGATGTTGAACGCTTGCGAAGAATGAGCGGGAGAAAGAACGAAGAATAAAGTCGGGGAGTCGTGAAGTTGACTTAGCCGAGGGGGGCGACGTTTGACTGAAGGGCTCTTGTGAGCTCGTCGAGACCTCCTTACAGCCCTCTCCGGTTTCTTTCCCGTTCCTGACTGCGGAACGCGAAGGCGGAAAGACGCGGTAACTGAACGTGGGACTTTTCATCGGCCCTTGAATTTGACAACTCTCCTGTTCCTGAGCTCCGCGGAAGAGGAACAGTAGTACGGACTATCTCACTCGCGAAGAAGTTGTACAAACCCATTTCAATAAAACAGAGTAAGATGGAACGCTGTATATATTTCCATCAAAATAATGAGTTACACAGTTAAATCGATTTCGACGGTGAGGTCATAAGTAGTAACAAACATGAACTGAACAATGTACCAGCGGCGGAGCTCAAGCCTGACAAGCTTGAGTTGTGCCTCCTTGGTTATCGGATTTCCAGCATCAGAAGGATACTTGCACTGTATATGAACGTAATTTGGGACGAGACGTCTGGTTATGCACTGTTGATTGACAAAAATGTTCTTTTCTGCGATGGTTATGCGTACTTTCAGTTCAATGTACCAACTCGCGATTATTCCATGACTTGCAGCACTGATAATGACTAAGTCACTCGCTACGAAGTTGTGGAAACCCATTTCAATAAAAACGGATTACGATAGAACGTTGTCTATATTTCCAAAAAAATAATGAGTTACGCAGTTAAATCGATTTCGACGGTTAGGTCATCATCGGTAACAAACATGAACTGAACACTGCACCAGCGGCGGAGCTCACTCCTGACAAGCTTGGGTAGTGCGTCTTTGCAGCCTCCGACTTGCAGCATCATATTGATGCTTGCACTGTACATGAATGTGATTTGGAACGAGCCGTCTGGTTATGCACTGTTGATAAACCCGAAATCGGTAGAACGAGTTTTTTAAGGTCTAGGATTGTCAGTCCGAGCTCGAAACACGTCTGTGTTGATTTTACAAATAATATCTCATTTAATGGGATGGTGTGACCGAACAAACGTACAATTTTCACGGAAAAAGTTGGTAAAAACTGTGCTATGCAAAAAGCAAGCAGGAGATCGAAGAAAGCTAAAGTGACAATATCAATTTGGTCCAATGAAAATCTTCTTGCCTTCGATGATGAGGAAGCCAACTAAGAGGAAGGCTAAGAAATGTCAACGTTTGACACGTTCCAAATTCAGAAGTTTACTGTACATATTTATTACTACCTATGTCGTATATTTTTTTCTAATCCAAGGGCCCTCGGAGCTTCTAGAAGACCGTTCCTTTCTGCGATGTATATATACTTTCAGTTCAATATACTGAATCACGATTTCTGCTTGACTTGCAGCCTTGATACAGATTAAGTTGTGGGAAACAATTTCAATAAGAACGGAGTAAGGTAGAACGTTGTCCATATTTCCAAGAAAATAATGAGTTACACAGCTAAATCATTTTCGACGGTTAGGTCTCATCATCAGTACCATACTGTAACATGAAGAATAATTCATAATCATTCATTCGTTACTGTTGATGACCTAACCGTCGACATTGATTTAACTGTCTAACTCAATATTTTCGTGGATATACAGGCAAAGTTCTATCTTACTCCGTTGTTATACGAACAGTAGCTTCCCGTTCTGCTTCAGAACTGTTCCTGTATCGTTAGGAGAACTGTATTCTAACCATAATACGGAATTGAGCAAACCCTGCAAATTTCCTCCTTCGTATATTCATACCAACGAAGTCTGCTGGAAGATCCCTGCGCTTTCAGTGAAATTTCATAATTATCACCATAATTTAAAAAAATTGGTTTATACAACGGGGTTTGATGATTGGCACTAATTACATTCTGTTTTCTTCACATTATGAATAATAATTTAATATCTCTAGTCACAACTCCTAGCAGCGTTGCCACACTCTTCTCGGCAAAAAGAAGGACATCCAAAATAAAAACATATTGTTAAGTAATGCATACATTACAATAACGTTGACATGTCAGGTTTTTATAAAACCACATATATACACAAAATTGTAACCACATATTAATATTTGTAAAAACTAGACCGAATTCATGAATGAACAAAACAACTACGAACACTCGGCTTGTGCGAAACACCTGTGAATCAAAACTGAAAGTGCCACTGGATCATTTGATAAGTTTTGTACTAAGGCAGCAACTGGTCAAAAAATGAGATAAATGTCAAGGGTGAACATACAGGTAGAAAACCACACGATGATGATGTTAACACGTTCTTTCCCGGATCTTTTAACGTGTTTGAAGGTTATAAATCGCATGGATTTCAAATAATCTGCTCCTTACATTTTTCACAGCATCTACAGTTCATAACAGCTGAAAGTGCTATAAGAGTTACATCGGCAATGTCATTTTTCATACATGAGGAAAAGTAAACAAAACTGACTGCAACTTATGCAACAAAAGGTTTTGACGAAAACATAAGAACTAAACTTTTTTAGAACGTTGTGTTCCTCGTTTGCTGAATCGATCATAGGTTCCGAAGAAACGAAGAAACAAATGTATATGATATAAAAAATGAAATTCTTGAACCTTGAATGAAATGTTTTCCGTTCGGTGAACACCGAAAATGACGTATCGGCTGAGGGTGGTCCTGACATCTCGTCAACACGCTCGACCAAACATTAAAAAAGAAGGATTGAATTACAGAAAAATACGAATCTTCAATACTTTCTGGACAACAATAGCCGTTTCTTACAAATTATTGATAGATTTAATTTTAATGAGTTAAACGACATTACCCGAAGCAGACTACTGTCCTCTGGGTCTTTATAAAAACTTTCGACGAAGTGAAAACTCAAAAATCGCAAAAAATAGCAAAACAAGGGTTGTAACTCTCTGGGTGTCTATAAAAGTTGTTCAACTAAGAACTATTATATACTCTACCTAAAGCAGTGTCAATTTTATTTTTATTATTTTTTCTGACTTGTACCTAGTAGTTATAGCTACTCCTTGTAACGTCTAAAGACTACACAAATAAAGAATTTAAAAAATAATTCTTACTTTATATCGCACAAAATGACAACCTCAACAACCAAACTAGAAGGTATAATAAATAATCAAAGATCTAAACGTTAAAGCTTAAGAAATCATTCTAGCCTCCTTCGAAAAATCACGTGCATTGCTGGTCGGAATAATCGATGAGTTAATTAAACCTACGAATGACAAATAAATAATACCAATGATTTCATCTACCTGGGAATCAGTTTTTGATTCAATCAGATGAAATGAAATACCTACTAGTACAAAAACTTCACCTGTTTCCGAAGTACAAGAAAAGCTATGGAAAACTTGATCTGAGAAGGAGCTTTTTTGAAAACTAAGTTGCATTGCGATTCGATCAACTGATTCGACTATAACGATTTTCTTGCAATTTTCTACACTTGTGGTACAGATTCACATACATGTTGACTTAATTTTTGTCTGTCAACGTCGGGAAAAATGGAAGTCAGAAGAAGAACTGTAGGAAGCACAGTGAGTTGTGGCTAAACAAAGCGCATTCTTTATCAGTCCCGTTTTCCTCAATTCTTAAAAGTTGAGATTCACTGCAGTTTCTTCCTTGAGCAAGAGGAAGAAGCAGAGAGTGGGGGAAGGAACTCCGATTAGAGCAGTTAGCCACCATTCATCGAGCCCCAAGACCTGAAAACCCACTCATCTCTCCCTAAAGCTATTCAACTCACGAATTGGATTGATTCCAATTCCGTTGGCTCCCGCGCTTTTTCTTCTATCCACCGAGTCCAACTTTTTTTTTTTTTTACTGATTTGGAAAAAACGGCAAAATAAAGAGAAGGGACGGAACTGAAGGAAAACCCCTCCGTTTTTTCGGGAGCGAGGGCCATGAAACGGATAAAGGAGGGATTTTTTCTTTATGTTGGCGTTGTTACCTTGCATCACTTTTCCCCCTGAAGGAAGATAGATTTGTCAGGCCTCTACCGCAAGCTTTGGATGGAAACCGGTGGAAGGTATCGCATTTCAGTTTACCAATGCCGGAGCATTGATCAGTGCTACTGACAGAAGCCGGCGGAAGAGACGGGCGCCTTTTCCAGGCGTTCAGGGGTGACGAGGGTTACGGGTTACGTTTGACCCTTTTGTTTTCAATACCCTTTCAAGTCCCGGTCTCGCCTTCCAGTCATCTCTTTGCTTTCTCTCTTTGAGACGGATGTTGATTCTACATCCAGGTAACGTGCACGTCTTCGCTTTTCTTTTTGTCCCGTTTCTTCGCAGTGCGAGGAAGAAGGCAAATGGGATTGGGTCCAAGAGTATGCTGATATTGAATGGAGAGTTCGACTTTATTGAGAGAAGTCTTGCAAAAGAACAACACATCTACCGATGTTTTCTTAAATTCTTGAAACATTCCTCAAAAGAACAGCTATCCAGAAGAAGTGTAGAGAAAGATTCGATTTTATTTATTCACCTGGATGCAGTAAAGCTCTTTCTTCCTATCACCCTAGCAGCGCCACCACGCAAATTTTAACGTAAAAAACAGTTAGAACTTGGATAGAAATTAAATTAAAAGTGTGTGGAGTGTGTGTGTTCTAAGGTGGTCTTGGGGCAGTAGATACTCTCTGATATGCACGTAGAGGTAAGACTGAGATCCTGTATCATGTGATGCAGTAGGCCCCACGAATTTACGAAGGCCGCATTCTCCGTATTGATGGGGTTGCTGAGCAGATTTGCAGTCGCAGTCGCAGATTTTTGATGCATTGTCTTTCAGTGGCTGAGATGTGGATGGAGAAACTGTATCATATGCCGCGTGACCGGGGCAAGAAGCCAATTGTCGTTGCCATTAATGCCTGGACCTTTTTGTCTAGTACTCCTTTAAATCCCAGCCTCGCCTTTTACTCATCTATTCTTGTTGTTGTTTCTATTAGATGTTGATTCTGCATCCAGGTAGTCCTCGCTTTTCTTTTATTCCGCTTTTTTGCAGTTAGAGAGTAAGCGCAATTAAGATGGAATTTTCATGTTTCTGATATCGCATTGCAAGGAATAGGCCACTCAACTTTCTGCCTCGTTATCGCTGAGAGTGTTGAAATTCAGAAAACTTCTAGCCACGTGGTCCCGATAATATCTAATCACTTTGTTCAGTAAGACGTTTTTTTGCAGTTAGAGAGTAAGCGCAAATAAGATGGAGTTAATTTTCCTGTTTCTGATATCGCATTGCAAGGAATGTTAGGCTGAAAGTGTTGAAATTCTAACTTCTAGCTTAGTAAGACTAAATAAAGTGCATACGTCCATTGTCCTCGATCTGAGCTAGACTCCGCTCTGTAAGACTCCACAAGTATAAGCGGACATCGCCATTTGTAAAACCACTTTGGAAATGTCCTCTGTTCTCACTCCAACTTACATTGACCTCTGTTCTGAGTGTGACTCCACTCTGTAAGTCCATAGCCAGATATCGCAATCTGTGAGACCATTTTCCTAATGACCTACGTTCCCCATACAACCTTCAGTGAACTCTGATCTGTGCCAGACTCCACCTATCGCCATCCGTAAAACCATTTTCCAAATCACCTCTGTTCTCCTTACAACATTCATTGAACTCTGTGCTGAGTTAGACTGCGCTCTGTAAGACTCACCTTTATAACCAGATATCGCAATCTCTAGAACTATTGTACAAATCATATCTTAGTTCTTCCTTACAATTTTCTTTTAAACTCTGGTCTGAGCTAGATTCCACTCTGTTAATCTTCGTTTGCTTGAAACAATATCGCCATCAATGAATCGACCTATAGAATGACCTCTACTCTCCCTACAACTTCCATAGAATTATGCTCTTAGCTTGAAAGCTCTGTAAGACTTCACCTCCTTAAGCAGATATCGCCATGTGTGAAACTACTTTCCATGTAACCTACGTTCTCACTACAACTTTCATTGAACTCTGATCCGAGCTAGACTCCGCTTTGTTAGGTCCCGCCCATTACGTTAGTTGAAGTTACCATTTAAACCCACTATAATTATTCTATGAAAATGTACAATAGGTCTAAGGAAGACGACAAATTTATAACACTGAAAGAAAGCGTTACAATCAGCGTCTTGAGTGCAACTTAACGTCTCCGCAAAGGATTTCCAAATCAGAACGATAAACGGCGACCCTAAAAACCCTGGCCCGTTGTCTTCAACAAAATGAGGTCGTCCTTCTGAAAAATAAAAGGACCCCCCCCCCCCCCCGACCCTTACAGTTATTAGAGGACGAAGAGGTGACAGGACCTGTAGAGAGGTATTTTGCGGGCAGAGAATGAAAGGCGGGGGCGGCTTTCCCTCTCGGGAATGTAAAGAATTCCAGAGGGATCGTTTAGGGAAAAAGGGCATCCCCATACCAACGAGACCCCCTTTCACCATAAATTTCTCTTTACTTTTTTTCGTTCCCCTCCACTTGGAGCTCAAAGCTATCCTTTACCTCCGACGCCAACGCCTTGGTGCGCACCGAGTTCGAGCTGTTGGTGGTAGTGCCAACAAAAATATCGCTACGTGAAGGGTTGTGTTATGGGAAGGGAACTTTGAAGTCGTTCCCGAGTGAGTTTTATGTGTGTTGTGATTTTCAACCACCGCGGAACGTGAAGTGGGCTTAATATTTCAAAATATACATACATTACTAGTTATACCTTCCTTTATTCCCCAGTAATAATTCTGCATATTCCTGGCGGGTGTGACTATCTTAGTGAACTATCGTGACTAAATTTGTTTCTCTTTATGATGTATGTATACTAAATAAGGGTAAGGTTTATTAAATGAGATAGAGGAGTGGGTGCAAATATGGACTCCCTAGTGGTCTTTTAAGTATTTGGGTTACACAGAGTATGAAATATTCAACTTCTTGGTCAGAACCTCTATGAAGACTCACTAGAACATCCCTTTGAGGAAATTACTGCTGAAAACTGCTGGAAATTACTGCGTTTAATTCATACATCAATAGGACCATTTTATCTAAAAAGTTGATAATTGCCATCGGATCTTTTGGTGAGGTAATATGGACCCTTAGGTAAGGTAATATGGACCCCAGAAAACACTCTCGTGAAAGTCTGCAAAACTTTTATTTTGTCCCCAAAAATATGTTAGTACGTATAAAAAACTAACGACAAAAATACAAATGTAGTGGTCGTCATCGGAGCCTGCCACTTCGAGTGTGCCCATTCTGAACAGATAATGCACTTGATCCATGTTTCACCGTGCCCATCGTCTTTGAACGCCGTGTTTGTTGCACAATAACACTAAATTTTGGATCGATCTAAATAAGAATGACTAAAATCACTAATTATAGCCTGAGTTGTGTCTTAGTAACTCGTAGCAAGAAAAAAGGTTTTTCCGGCATTACCCCTTCCAATTCCTATCTTCCGCCGTGAAATTTGGAATTTATTCATTAACAATATTACGGGAATAATCTCAATTATCAAAAAATTATCTATACCGCTGAGATCAACAGATCAAGAGCTAGAGAGGTTTTTTGCTCAACTAGAGTTAAATTTGGATAAAACCATAAAATAATTATTTTAATGATTAATCATTAAAATCTGTAAAAAATTGCAGGCTGGGTAGCGTCGACAAAATGCCAAAATTTGTCACTCACTTACACATATACTCATGCGCACATATAAACACAAATATACTCAACAAGCACAGACATGCAGCTATCGGTTTTTTTTCACGGATGTGGTCTTGGAATCGTCTGAAACGGATTTGTATGCAGTTATTTTTCTCTCATGTATGGGTTGTTCCACACCCAGCTAGATTTGTTCTAATAGGTGTCCTTCTACTGACGGAACCTTGCTTTGGAGGGACTTCCTAAAAAACTGAGAAAGTTTCCTTGAGGCGTCAACAATTGGTGCCTTTGCCCAATGCAATAACCGTCGTATTCAATCATCTCTCCTTAAATGTAGTAAGGTGGCAATATTTATAATATGGAACGAATGAGGGCCGAGTTCTATAAGACATTTTATCTTGTGGCCAGCGTACACCGACCACAATTTTATGTAACCCCCATCTTATCTGTCCCATAACTGGCCAGCTAGATAAGGAACATATTTCCTCCTTCCGAGACTACCGGAGGTACCTTCTATGTTTTTATTAGTATTTCCGAGCCGGAGGAAGGTCCGACGACAAGGAAGATATTGACCAGATAAATTCCCCTTCCTTGGTTCTATCTCGGAGACCCCCCCCCCCTTTCTCCTTCTTCCCTTTTTTCTAAGGGTTGAAATGCACCTCTCTATAACCGCCCTATAACCTCCTTTCATAACCTTCAACGAGGTTGAAGGATGGGGCGGTATGTTACCCCCGGATCGAGGTTGAATCGAAAATCCCGGCTTGTTGAACACCGGAAAGCTGAATAACGGCTTAACACGTTCCACGGAATGTATTCTCCCTTATTGTGACTATGAATGGTACATAGTACAATATGAAATGTGATTTTTCTCATATCGCACGTTCCTCCACTAAATCCAGCTTTTCCGCTTTATGTTCCACAGGACCGAGATATTAAATAATATTTATGTACTTTTACTAGCTCGGTGAGGTCCGACCGCAATACTTTCTTGTTGGTTACATCAATAGCCCTTTTCTTTCATATTGCTTTCAAACGTGTCAAGCACGATGAATTCAACTAAATTACTACTCGGAGCTCCCTGTTAGTTTTATAGTCATGGTAAATAATAGTTACAGACTTTTCAAAGAAGTCTCAGCACTAAATTATGCCTCCCTCATACATATGAGCCATGAACATATTTTTCTTCAGCATTCAGACAGATATACTCTTAGTCAAACACAAACACGACAAAACTGTCAGTTTCAGTTTTCTTCAACTTCAAACTTCAGCTTTTCCTAGGAATTGATATAAATGGCTCCGCGAACAGATTATGAATATGTGAAATGGAGTCTTAAATTTTCGATATTATTTGAGAGTGATTATTCTTTCACTCTGTTATATAAATTTTGTCGGGTCGTATTTAATCCTGATGAGAAAATATATATTCAAAACGAAATATATAATATTTTCTGTGAATATCTTGTACAAATATAATAGTGCATGTTCTTAATTTGAGTGAGCTCAAGATATAAAAATATTTTGTGGGGAGTCTTCTTTTTTTCCTGATTTGTAGAAGAAATTTCTTGGTTCTAGTTTCCTGTACCTCTCCGAAGTGACCCAAATATTCGTAGATGTATTGTGATTTTGCGTACAAATATCCTATAGTTTGAAAATCAGTATTCTATTTCTCATCACATGTAGCACCTTGGGAACATCGTCAGTAGATAGGACATCATGTCCAACAATACATCTAACTTTATTAAAGCATCGAAGTACCGTATAAACTGTTCGGTATCCACTAATTTTCTTCATGAAATGCCAACGAAAGCTATGACCAGTCATGTCTAAGTGCATTCGCACGTCTATTCATACATTGACACTCGTGTAACAAGGAGGTGATGGAATGGACTAGTTGCTGCTTCCGAGGGTAGAAGCGATAGCCGTGCAACACGTGGAGAATACCCCTGAACCTCAAGAGTGTCAGGTTTATGCTCAGCCTAAGCTTCCGTGCTGGGGGCTCCCTAACCCCCACCCTGAGTCTTAGTTATCATCTACATCTACATCAGCCTAAGCAGTTTCAATATAAGTAACCTATCCAAACCCATCACTCTATCGGGGATTTCAAAAATCTGGGGGTGAGTGGCTACGGAAATGGTTTCAATAGACAGGGTAGGGATACATGGAATATGTAAGGGATAGTATTAAATTCAATTTACATATATATTTTTGTATACAGTTATACTATAAACCTTTTGATATTACGATGATTTTCTGCCACAAATCTAGTACCACGTTTATTTTAAACTGTTCTTACATGACATGTAAGTACAGTATAAAATAAATGTATACATAATATAATAATACAATAATATAAATCGTACCTTATTGACGCATTAAGTTGAACTTATGACAAATATATTTAAACTTTTGACAGGTAACTTTAAACCTTCGACAAATAGATTTCAACTTTCCACAAATGGATTTAAACTATTGACTGATAAATTTAATCTTTTGACAAATGGACTCCAACTTTGAACTAAGTATTTATACATTTTAGCGATTTCAGGGGTGCGTTCTTGCTATTCGAGGCACCTACGTTCGTCGCATAGGAAAACCTTCGCTGCGCCTGCGGGCAGGGGTTTGAAGATCAACTGCATGGGAGTTGTACATACCAAAATTATAACCTCTGGTACCACGAGGGCCTCACAGTTTCGTGTATTTCTTCAAGAGCTTGACAGCAAACTGCCTACTTCAGCACGAAACACAATTCTGACCATGGATGCTCCAATTCATAGGGCTACTCAAGTTCAAGAGTGTCTGCGTTCATCTCAAATGAAAATTACTTTCTTAACTCTAATGTTGAACGCATGTGAGAAACCATTCTCGAAGATCAATAACAAAGCCAGAGACATTTTGGGCGGTGAAGGGAAACATATTGCAAAGTGTGGCCTCCTTAACACAAAATGAATGTTCCAATTACGTCAGGGATATGTTTTTAACGTTACCACCCGCAGCAGCTGGACGTCCACTTCATTGAAATTTGTGTTCAGAACTAGTTAATTTTGTGATTTGGTCAATTTTCTTATTTCATTCTTCATTCCGCTTGAAGTTGAAATCTATTTGTCCAAAGTTGAAGTCCATTTGTTAAAAGGTTAAATTTATCTGGCGACAGTTAAAATGTATTTGTCCAAAGTTGAAATCTATTTGTCGAAGGTTTAAATTTATCTGTCAAAAGTTAAATATATTTGTCAGAAGTTCAACTTAATGTGTCAATACTATATATGCATGGGCTGAAACTGCTACGGTTACTACATATCATTCATGTAATAAATTCAAACGTGTACATGGAATAATTACTGATATCTACAGGTCTGCATAGATTTGAAATGTTTCACTTACAATGGGAATAGGGAACCATCCATAACTACCTCAAGTTCCAGTATTTCCCGCGTGAAGTACGTTGTTACCTTGACATAACTGCTTCAAAACTACCCCGAAATGTATCACAAAAGTATCGTTTATTGTCATTTAATGAAATAATTCTGACGTGATGGTATTTCAGCCATTTTACTTATCCAACAAACTGAAAAGTTAAATTACAAAAATGCTCATTCACGAACCTTCTTAAGGTGAATATTAAATCTTATTAATTGCGTCGGGTAGGTGCATTAATACCGAATTTCAATTTAATACTTTTCTCAACCTTTTAGCCGATTTTACTTTCCTTAACATAGCGGAAAGTATTGTATCATTTTTTGCTAGATAGATTATTGCTATATTCAATTCAACAGCACCTCGAACAAATTTAATGCATTATCTGTCCATTTAGCATCTAATTTCATAATTACCGTAATTCATATGCTTTTCATAGAAAACGAAGGATCATTAGTTATAATTGATAACTATTCTACCCCATTATTTAAGTTTAATTTATTTAAGTACTCCTACTATATAGTTCAATTTAATATAAAAACAGCTAATACTTATATCATAAAATGTTATTCGCGTTGGTGTACTAGTTCAAAGCACAAACCCAAAGTCTCGATGAAACACCTTTGCTCCCGTTCCTTCATCACCCCAAAATTCTTGAATTACATAAATGAGACTCATCTCGCCCAGAACAATGGCACAAAAGCTGAAACGACATTACCATTTAGCGAAGGTAAAAAGATCTTAAATGGGGTAACACCGCCGTTCTATTCCCGCCGCGGTGCGTACGGCGCCATGAGAAGCTAAATACCTAACATCAATAATGAGCTAAAGGAATATAAAAGGCATCAGCCGTTATGAGCTCGTGATTAATGGCATAATCTTTGCATTAATGGTTTCAGTCTTTCAGTTCCCCCTCCAGTCTTTTTGCAAGGTTCTCTCTCATAATAATCCTTCCCAGGCGTTTCCTCATTTTCCTTCTTAAAACCCCCTCGTCTCGCTTTTTAGTTGATTCTCCTTCGGGAATTTTTCACTTTTTTTCTTTTTCTCTTTCATTTTTTTTTTTGCTGCCACGATTCGTCTTCTTTTTTGTTAAAGATGAAGCGTTGAAACCGCAGTGTAGGTTTATTAAGAATAGTTAGCATTATTTATTTAAAAATTCGAAAAAATAGTTTATTTAACTTGATTATTCATGATTGGAACATTACAAGAACACAAAACGAAAATACTTGGGCTGCCACCAACCACGCGGTAGAGTTCAGACCTCCCATTGAACTGGCTCTGTCGCCGAGGTCTTCAGCTCGACCATACAACTGACCGAAATTCATCAGCCGAAAAATTTTCAAATGGTGAGCAATCGGATGATCTTACAGCAACCCGAGCACCAAACACCCCCTCTTACAACAACAGTTTTTTAGATTTAGATTTTTGATAGTTTAATCATTGGTTATAGTAACTTTTTTGCCTATTTTTTGGCCCAAAGGACCCATGCGTATGAGGCAATCGGGCTGGCTAGGAGTTGGGACCAATCCTAGTCAATTAAGAGATCCAGATCATATCAATAATGGCCCGGACAACGCACAGTGGACATTGCAGCCTTTAAATCTAAGCACCTTGAAAAGTAAAATGACAAGTTTTGAGTGGGTTATAACAAAATTTTCCTCCACGATTACGTAGGCTTGCTGTTGAAATAATAAACCAGAAATGATCGTTATGGAGATCTGACGAAACTCACTTTTCAGATTGTTTTTTCCCCAATTTAACCATCCTAAATAGTGTTTATGATACATCGAAGATAGAAAATTAAACGCTCTTTCCAACGAAATGATATAATTTGAATTTCCTAAGGTATTTAAGGGAGTCGGGGTCGTTTTAGTGAGCTAAGGTCAAAATGTCGAAAAATTCCAAAGGTGAAAAAAAAAAAAAAAAAAAAAAAAAAACGTAGATTTAAAGAGGAGCAAGAACATAAATGTTATAGGCTAACTTTTGTTGAAAATCAGTTATAAAATCTAGCCTGGGCAACGGCAGGTGCCAAAAAACAACCACTCTGTGTATCATAGGTACTGTAAATTCTTACAATATTGTATATTTTTGGTACCTGCCACAGCCCAGGCTAGATTTTACAACTGATATTCAACAAAATTCAAGCTAGGATAACATTTTCATTTTATTTTTAGGATAACATTTAATATTACAACAGGCTTGCCTTGAGTGAATAGACGTGCTGTGTATGAGTCGTCAACGAGGAAAATTAATAAATAATGCTAATAATCAATATTTGATTACGGACCTAATGTTTTTGGGTTTCAAAATAATGAGCTTGTTTTATTTAAGATTAATCCGAATAATCCACCAAGATAGCAGATTTACAGGATTAGAGAACTGTTGAATGGTTTTATAACATATTGATATGAAATTACAATTCCTTCGATACCTTTTGTCTTGTATTTTCCGACGTTCGTGTGCCGCACGCACGACGTTAAGTGGTACAACGAAACTTGCTCCGGTTCGATTTAAGATTCTCCGCATATTGCAAGTTGTATAAAGGGGGTTTAAATTACGAATCCCGAAGGGAGTTGTCGGTGTTTGTATATATATTAAGAACCCCCTTTGTGCTTCAAGACTTTCCGGGTCTGAAGTGATGATGCTCCAGCGACTGAACTTCCCGCTCGTCTTCCTTTGTTGTGGAGCGAAGGGAGTAGGCGCCCCCAACTTGACGCTCTCCATTCAATTTCACACCAGGCTAACCATCACTTTTACATAATGATTGTGCGGTTTAGGTACAACTACGTGTAGGAGTAGAATTTGAATTCCCAAACGGTCGATAAGAAAGTTAGGTGTCAAGTTGTCATTGACCAGGCTGCATCAACTAGGGTTATGTACACAGGTGATCTTCGTTGTTGAAGCTGCTGTGTGCATACTTGAAAATGAATGACACTCCATTTTTGATTATTATAAATATTATAAATTATGAATGTTCGTAAACAAAGCGAAAACGAAAAATTCTAAAAGCGAATCAATTCCAATTTTAATCATGTAGCTGTCCTTTTAGAATCAATTGGATTGATTACGTTGTAAAGTGTGGAAAAATATGAAGTTCATGGTGAACGAGCATTTTCCATATTCAGGTAGTTTTCCCAAATCCCATTTCGAGCGAATTTGTTGTAGGCTTCTTGATTGCGTTTATATGATGGAGATTCATTTCTTCGGACACCATAAGTTCCTTAATTTTGACAGACCCATCGTTTTAACAGACGAAGAAGACATGTTTAAATTTCTAAAGGTTCAATACCTGAACTGTCTGATATACGAATATTCCTTTCTCAACAAGATGTATTACTTGGTCACAATTATGTAAGGGAAGAACCGAAACATCTGGCCTGCCTTTGGCAGATTTATGGATTGAATAACATTTGATTCTTTCTCAATACGTTTGTTTTATGCAGGTGGATGACGAGATCATTGTTGCAAAAATGATAGCCAGTATACAATGAATACAATCACCAAGTGAATGCGGATGTTGAAATTCAAAGCCTTGAAGCAAAACCACTTGTTCTTTATCAGTCCTAGCGATTCCAACGTTGTTGTACGATAACATAAGAGTAAACGTACATAAGAGATATTCTGTCAGGAAGGTCAGCCAGATCCATGGATGAGATCAAGACCCAATAACAGACCGTTAGAGAGGGAGACCTTCGGCCGCCTGCTGGTTATTGGTAGAGCTGTTGTGACCATGTATACTCGACAACAACTTGAACACTGATCAATGAGCTACCCAAGAGGAAGGTATCCACTTGAGATACAAGCGCTAGAAGGGGTTCAACATAGAGACCGGTAGAGATGAGTGATTAAGCAACGCTAGTTCTGCCCAGTGATTGAGTCTGAAATGCCGAGAGTTATTTTGTTTAACACAGATCAATATCCAAAGTTAGTCGGGATACTGGATTATGTGAAAAGCCCAGAGGGACTGGGTGTACAATGATCTTCTCTCCAAAGATGGTGAACAAGTTAATGTATTCAACACTGTTGTTTGCTTATCAAATGAAGTTACATGTAAACTCGTTACGGGTCACGACACGACTAATTATCAGGATGCTTCTAACACGAATCAAAACTATGAAATCCTCTCCATCGGACTATGTGTCATTAATAGTGACGTTAAATTCTGATTTGCCGTGGCACGCCCCAGCCCTAAGTGCCTCCTTGCCATGGGTAGCTCATCGAACATCAGTATTCAGGATGAGAAGCTCGTCTTCAGATGTGGAAAAGGCAACCAGACGTGTTCGCCCTCCTCAAACGCCAGTCATCAGAGGCCTTCAGCTTTTGATTCTCGTCCTCCCGCCAGCCTAATAAATAAAGGTTTGCGCTGAGGGCCATGGAAAAACGAGAGCCACTCCTTTTGAATACAGCACCACCTCCGTGATTCCCCACCAAGGTCATTTTCCCATTCGCTTACCCGAAAAGCGTTGCGGAGATATTTTCCTACAAATTCCAGTCGGACTCTTATCCAAACCAGATTCCTCCCACCCCTACAAATGATGATCGCGTTTCTGCGTTATTTTCTTCAGCCTAAAACATCCTCGTGACAAAAAAAGGGGTTCTCCCTTCTTCTATTTTTCTCCGCAGAGAGAACGGATGGGGAAAGGGTCGGGATGGAGCTGGCTGGATGGGGCGGGTGGAAATGTATTATTCATGCCGGTTCGATCAGAAGACTCGTCGGGGTCCCTCCTCCCTTCATCTTTCCGCTGATCACCGTCATTGGGATGCGCAGTTGATGGTGGATTTTTATCTAACCACACTATCGCCACCTTATCAATCTGGGGCTAGCAGGAGGGTTGAGAGTACGTCCCTGCAAATTTTAGAGGTTCTTCAATAATGCATACCCACCAAACCTCTGCCATTCGTATCCTCTCTCTTTTAATTCGAAGGTCTTGAAGTTTAGACGAAGTTTCTTACTTATACGATTTGACTTCAAGGTGATGACCTGACTTGAAACATTCATCTTCCATCCACGTTCATATTAAACCTACACATACGAGTGATAGTTGTATAGAAGAAAATTACGGAAGACCTTTAAGACCGACATGTGACTTGATCCGAACTAAGTTATTGCTTTGAAACTGGCTTTCATGTTCCTCGATTATGGAATTAACAGCATGTGTAAGTAAGGCACACTCAAAGCCAGTTGGAAACTAATACGGTCTGTGAAAGTGACTCATTTGGTTCTGTTTGCTTTGGATTCGCCAATATGTTTCATAGCCTGAAGTATGAAACACACTATTTGCGCTGTAAACGTTGATACGTATTTAGATAACTTATACATCCTGGTTTTGGTTCATATCCACGTCAAACGAAAGGGTTTCTGTTCCGAAGAAATTCTAACCCACACAATTCGAAACGAAAAAGAAGAATGAACATTACAATGCCTCGAAGGAATTCGTTTTAAGTGGCCGTCGAAACGTTTAACAGATATAAACGGTAACTTTTCCACTTTAACTCGATTCGAAAATCAATTTAACTTCAAAGCTCACCGACGGAAACTTTCAAGAACAATTCGCAAGAGGTGGAGAGGAACTGTGGAAAGGGGGGGACCAGTTCTTGGGTCTTTTCTCAGTCTTAATCCGACATTAAAATTACTGAAGCGTCGAGGGGCTTCGATAATTATGGGAGTGAGAGCAGAAACCGCGGGCAGTTGGTTGGGGGAAAAGGTCTAATGACACCCCACCACGAGTTGAAAGTTAAATTGAAACTGAATGAAACGGGAGTCAATGGAGGAGGGATTTGTGAGTTATGGTGCAGGACAGCAATTTAAACCTGAATGATTGTATTTATGGTTTATAAGCTGGAATATAGCTGCGGCTCTGGGACCAATCCTTTTGGGGTTTCGTGATTTTGGAGCTTTCGATAAGTTCCATCTGTATGAACTGATCAGGTTCATCACTGAGCGGGGCCAGAGTTGGGACAGCTTTGTGGCTATTTGGTGCAAGACTGCAGGAATGCATCTTGGTTTCCGGGGCAGGAAAGCACTGATACTTCGATTTGATTACCGTTAACTTATTATCACCCAAAACTTACCACGTTATATTCCATGTCCGTACTACTTAAGAGCGACGTAACATGTTAAAGGGTATAGAATGACCCATGGTCTCACGGCTCTTTAGATATAATTTAATAATCGTTGAATGATTAATTTCCGTAACAATCCATCTAAAAAGATGACAGTTTTGAAAAGCTGTATCATTCTAAAGCGGCAACCCCAACAATCCGGTTACGACCATCCGAGAAAGTGTATATCAAGGAAGTTAACATGAAGGTTTGAGGAGGTTTTTGAAAGTACAAGCGCAAAGCAAGCTAACCGTCATGTTTCATCAGGGCTACAAGTTCAAGTCCAGTACGTCCAGTCTATCTGGTTCTTGTTCCTCCCGTGATGCGCTCGCTGTATACGATCTGAAAATGGATCATAGGGCAGAGAGAAGGAAGTCAATGACAAGGGTATGGCGACAGTATCTAGCCTCAGAACTGAAAACACAAAATTGCAGTGTATGGAGTGGTGCGTCTCATCGAGCAAGGAGAATTTACTAGGTCAGTAGCTCCTTCCTACAACAAATAATTCAATAAAGGGCCAATCGTGTTGAAATGTTTTGCGACTGAATGATTTGGGTTACGTATTTCATTCGTATGAAATGGCACATCAAAACTTTATTATTCATTCTCATGAGAATGTTGTAAGTTCAGATTAAGATTCTGTTCAGTAAAATTTGAATCTATAAAAAATTAATTTCCTCTTAAATTCTTGCGAGAAATTTTTATTTCTCAATAATTATTTATAGCGCCAAGTATAAGCTACGTACTTATAAGCAACATACATTTGAAAATAGCATTTTTGATTTAATCACAAAGAGACTAACTAGGTACTTAACTAAGTCTCTATTCTCTATCAATCCTAATATTATTGAGAAAGAAGCTCTGCATATCTCCTGAAATTCAATAATCGCTCTATCCTGTGAAACAATACGGAATACGAGCCAATTGAATAATTGCCCCTTAAAGTTTTTTCAATCGTACCTAGAAAACAGAGAACAGTCGACTTAAGTGAATCGAAAAAAGAGTGAGGGTGCTGTTATCAAGGAGTACGGTGTGACTCAAGGGACGGACCTGTATTATTTTTGCTGTACATAAATGACGTGAAGGCACAATCTATCTCTTTGCGGATGATATCGCTCTTGTAAATTCTGGGAATAGTTGGGAGGAGGTCTACGAAAACGCAGAACGCGATCTACGCACAATCAGGAGATGGAAGGACACCAACACCCTAACCGTCAATGCAAGTGAATCATTGCACATGCCCCTCACCAGGAAAGAAGACAAAGTGGAAATGCAGAACGAAAGATGGCTTCGATACCACGGCTGTCGACAAGATTCGTGTCAATGTCCGATAATAGAAAAAACAAATAAAATAAAATATTAGGGGTAACAATCGACAACAAGTTAAAATGGGATGTACACGTCAACAACCTGTGTGAAAAACTGAGGAAATGCATTCTATATTCCATAAAATATTTTCCAAAAGAATTGCTTAGAAGAATATACATAGCATTATTTGAGTCAGTAATGCAATATGCTATTATCATTCGGGGTGGAACTTTCAAATATTTAATAGAACAAATTTGCAAATTTGCAGTTGTAAAAGAGAACTCTCAAAATATATATAAAAAAAGAGCCACTCATTGGATTCACTTTTTGAAGAGCTCCGACTTCACACAATACAACAAATTTATGGGAAATGTATGCTCTCATTTATAAAAAAAGAACCGAAATTATTTTTGGAGAATATAAGAGAAACTAGAAAAACCAGTTTTAGAATAAAACTCCCAAAAGTTAAAAACTTAAGCAAAACAAACAACAAGGTATACAGGAATTTAAATTATAAACAAGGATTTACAAATAATAACTAATATGCTAAAAATAGATTAATTAACAGTAGGAGATACGATTATTTTATCAACAATCTGAATAACTAAGAAGTGTTCACAGATCAGGGGGTTGAATCCTCTTGAGACGTCTGAGTAGATCGTCAACGTTAAGCAACTGGTAGGCTATGGCATGCTTCCTGATGACTTCATTTATGGTTGGTATTTGAAGCCGAACATTTCTGTATACCGATGTGGATTTACACAGCACCTCTGTAAATTATTTTGGAACCGCTGTATTACACCGCGATTGCTTTGAGTAGTGCAGCCCCTCAACTGCACTCCATACGTCCACACAGTAATAAGGACTTGATTGTACAAAGTTAGCTTATTCTGGATTGACATTTTGGAATGTCGACCCATTAGCCAGTACATTTTTCTTAACTTTTGAACTAGCTCCGCCTTTTTCTTTTTGACATGAGCCATCCATCTCAGTTTCGCATCTAGGGTGATTCCCAGATATTTTGCATCATTGACATTTGGCAATGTTTTGTCTTTTAGATGAACTGGAATATAGTCGATCTAACGGTAAGTGAAGTCGACTTGCGAGAAATGACATGAACGGATGGTACTAGTTGTTCCGGTCTTTAAAGACGTAAGAGGTAACTTCAAAAATCACGTTGAAGATGATGTAATTTCATGAATAAATGCGCGTTCATTCATCAATCCACTCGAAAGAGAAAATTAGTCAGCCATACAGCCGTATCTATGGCCCTAAAACCTTCTTTGCTAACCCTCATCCCTCAGCTAATTAGGAAATTCAAATTATTAATACAAGAAACTTTTGGATTGGAATGAGTAGGCTCAAAATAAATTAAATGTTCGATCAATACTTCGGCCCCCACTCTTTGCCTAAGTGACATTTTTGTAAAGTTCGGAAATTGTGGATTCATCATCGTCAATAATTTCCGGGGCGGAAGGATTCCTTTTCCCCTCATCAAAGATGACGGGGAAGGGGGATAAAAAAAACTTTCAGAAAGGAAAAATGAAATTGATAAATCAAACCGTCTACAGATACAGCGGAAACATCTTGATCCGATACCATTAGTGGTCGTTTTTCACTCTGAGCTCCCTGCCTTTCCCCTTTTCAATTCGAATGTTCTCTTTCCTCTGTCATCTATATTCAGCCCTTACTCGTGCTGCCAAGGTAGATGATGATTATGCCGTTCGAATGCTACGAAAATTTAGCGTCACATCTCTGTAAACAGCAAATGAACAAGCAAACTACATAACAGGGAAAGTGATCAGCTGTGTTACACTTCGTTAAATAACATTTCAGTTATTTATTCCAATAGTCAGCTATTTTTTAATCCATTGGCCAGAAATGGGTTAAATAACTGTTAGATGAGTGCGGAGTAGGTACATATTTATCGGTCTACGGCGGAAATGGATTGGTGCCTCGGGAAGTTCAACTTAGATTCAATATAGTAAGGACCCTCTTTCAAAAATGTCGAATTATTCTGCTGAATGGGTGAATTTCCGCAATGACAACTCAATTTTGATGATGATAATGTGTCATACAAGCGATTCATGTATCTCGGAGCCTCCTCAAATAATAATACTGTACTACAGTACTTTTTATGAGCTTTATTGTTTTTTAATGATATGTTTGATGATGTACACTGTATCAATTAACATTACAAATAGAGTAGACGGTAGCCGTTGGGGCTTATCGTCCGGCTGCCTCGGAGTCGGGGACGTTGACAGTTGTCTTCTCGTGGGTAGATCAAAATTAGGTTTGATGATTTCGCATCAAGGTGCTCATTGAATCGCCTTCTTGAGTGGAGAAAGGTTTATTTTACTAAAACGTAGAAATTACTTGGCCAAGTACTCCAATCCAAGCACTCGCTGTTGAACTTAAGACATAGCGGTTGGGTTGGTGGAGCAAATATTGTTAATAGTAGACTACGAAATTGTTTATGAAACGAGTGCAAAACGTCGTGTGAAGTGTGCAGTAAGTATGGATTAGACCACGGACCGAGTCGAGTTAGTGTTGTATCATGAGATTGAGGCATCGATTGCATCGCTTACGAGTGCCGACTTGACATCTCCGTCATAAAAGGGATGACGGATGGTCAGGCTCCATTTCGGACATTTACCATCTCGAGTGAGGACATCTCTTGGAAGCAAAACAAGAATACCACTGTCCTATAGGGTAGAGTGTGAAACTAGTCAGACAGCTGCACACTTCTTGCTCTGCAAAACAGTGGGATTACCAAGCATGAGTATGATTCGGTGTGCAAGCTCATTGTGGCATGTTCTTGGAAGAGACTCGGGTTCGTGTACAGTGAACCTAATTTTATCCTTGAGAAAAAGATCCAGAATGCAGCCGTAGATCAACGAACGTTGCCATGACTGATGTGGAGGTCATCTCTGGCACAACTCGAACATGTTTATTACAACGAGCGAAATGAGTCTCTCGCCCTGATGGATTAGCTGCAGCTGCTGCACTGATTAATTTTCCCTTGGAATATGCAAAAGTTGGTCCTTGTGATAAAAAAAAAAGGTGTTTATAGAAAAAAAAAATGAGAAGAATGAATAGATAAAGTCATATATTTTATTTTTTTGTTTTATATGTTATAATGTTCTTATGCTTTTAGTTTAGTTCAAAGTGTTGTGACTTGCTGAGAAGTCTGGTACAAGAAGTCGGCAAGAAGTGGACGTTATTGGGAATACCAGAGTTCTTTCATGGATGGGATAGTGAGCTAGTTTTTCTAGAGGGTGGTCTTGTATGCGCTTCCTTCTCGTGGGATGCAGAGAGACAAAAGTGACGGGATGGAACCCAAATCCACAGAAAATTGAGGCATTAGTAAAGTCTTCACCTCTTGGATGGATCAGCTGCTTATTTTTCTGTAATCCCTTTTCTGTTAGCACCCACTCGTGAATCCGGGGTAGGAGCCATATCATTTAGTGTTCACAGAGCTATTGATTTAATTAGTATGCTTGAAGTACTTGAATTCATTTTTGTAATTTTTCTTCCAATAAATACTCTAAGTTAATGTCTAACGTCGCCTATCACATGAAAAATGGTTCATTGCTACGTCTTACGTGTACCACAATATGTTGACCCTCTCGTATGTGCAAGTTGATGCGGTTTCAAGCTCTTAAAATAAAGAGTTACACATTTTGTTAGGTAAATAATATTATATTTATTCAAGATATTGATGACTATTCCTGAAACAGTTGGAATGACAACGAACGAAGTTTATGTGTCTTTAACATCCCCCTTCCAATTCCTCCTCTAATTAGTAAATTCCATTTCCGAACGTGATTCTATTTCCTTTCCGGATGATACGGGCAGGAAAATTTCCCACATTGATCGCCTTCAAAGGCCAAAGGCATTTTTCGTGTCCCCCAGCTCTCGATTCTCACAAAGGTGACGAAAAAGAAGAAAGAAAAAACGCCGATTTTCGTTTCTCTTTGATGTAGTTGAATAAAGCGGAACGGTCCGTTTTATTTTTTACCTTTTTCTTTCTTTATATACTTATCCCGCCGTTTCTAAACAGTTGAAAAGACTAATCATTTGTCGTTGTCGACGCAAGGAGTGAACGATCTGGGGAATGAATTGCGACTCGTTTTATACTCAGTATGAAGCAGATCAGTTTCTACGATTGGTTTTATTTTTGAGTTACGTAAAAGATAAGACTCCATGTAGCCTTCAGTGTTAGTTACGGCGAATTTCAGTCCAAGTGGTTTGAGTTTCACTGTTAAATTTGTCAGTCAACAGTAACGGTAGAGGTTATCCTAATAAGTGGTTCATATGCAGCTTTCATGGAATTAGCAACTAGCTGTTTGACCTCCAAATGCCATGACTACCATCTCATTTAGGGAGAAAGAAAGAAGTAACTATTTGTTTTACCTGATTCCAGAATTCTTTCCCATATTTATAGAATAAATATTACCAACTTTATTGAGTGAGACAGATGCTCTCAGAAATCAGGAGTCACAGTTGTAATGATTTATTGGGTGGACAGACAATATATTTGGAATTTAAAGAGTGGACAATTGTGAGGTTATAGAATGGTATTGTTGCTCCTTCCATTGAGCTGAATGCAGTAATACCCACGCTCAGAAGATGTCACAGACGCTGGAAGGCGTCTGAGTCATCTCCCAAGGCGACGGATTCAAGAATTGGGAAGGGCACAGAATGCATCCGAATCGGGACTGAGGTGTCAGATCCATATCTGCTACCGGACGCCATATACACGATAAAGGATCAAGCTTTAAAATATAGGCAGGAGTCGTAACCTTCTCGACATCCAAACGAATGCATCACTATCAAATCAAAGAAACAGTCAGATGTGCTGGGGGAGAATTCACGCAAACTTTCCGGCCTACCAAGGGGATGCGCAGCAGAGTTTTTTTTCTTACACACTAGACCAAATGTTTAATTGAACATGGATCGGATGGGCACCCTCGCTTTGAGCTGCTTTGAAACGATTGGTTATCAGCCCCTCCATTCCCCCTTCAGTCCGCTAAAATAAAATTTTAGAGTTTTATTGTACAACTGAACTAAAATTTTAATCAAACGGAAGAAGAATGGCAAAAATCTATGAGGAAGTGTAGCATGTGTCGACAAAATTTGTGGTGAAAAAACACTTTTTCCCAAGATAACTCATCTCTTCAGACGTGAAACTCGGAATTTTCAGCACACCTTCAATTAAATAGGGATCGAATAAAAAAAGAACCATGAAAGTATGATAAGAATTATAGGCTAGGCAGTGTCGAAAAAATGTGTCAGAGACATTATTTTTAATTTTTCTCAAGGATTTGCTCCTAGAATGACCTGAAACGGATTTGTATTCGGTTTTTTTCTAACGTTGGATAAATTCCAATAGACGCAACTCTGCCGACGAATCCTTGCTTCGGAGGAGCGCCCTAAGTAGAGATCGTACACAGTTAGATATAGGAAAAAAGCGAAACGGTAACACCACCAGATGAAAACCGTCTGATTAGGGACGGCACTAAATTCCTCTAGGATTGGTGTAATGAGAATCCGTTTCTAAGATAGTTCAAACTCTTTTGGTTGTAACGGGAACCGTCACCCTCTTTCCCTCAAAACGCACGTATCTGATAAATGAGTAGGTAAAATGTGTACGGTACTATCAAAGTTTTCAGAATTCTTTTTCTACATCAAATAGCTGGCGTGTAAAAGTGCTACGTGTAAATACGTAGAGAATGTTCGCCTTAGGTTTTCTTCGGTTGGCTGTGAAAATGAACAGAAAGTGTGTTGAAAGAAAAAGGGTAAGACGAAAACGGGAGAAAAGAGATAAAGCGGCACGAGAGCGATAAAGAACCCGACGGGTGATGAGGCAGGGGTGAGAGAGGGAGGCAGCCTCCCAGAAACACTCCGTGAATTAACTTCAATTAGAGACAATTGAATTTCCAACCGACTAAAAACCAGACGGAAGCTTTTTCCGAAGAACAAAACCTCCTATGGCGGAGGAAGCGGGAGGGGTCGACAGCCCGGCGATTGGTTCAATGGGAAACGAATTCTTGTCTGACGATCGACCGGGGAGCTCTGTTTGTGTAGATCTTTGAGGCGAGAGGGATTCCTGCCTTCGGGTTACTCTATATCCAACACTTGCAAACGTGAAAACGCTGTGGATTGTAACGCGAAGGTTCATTACTTGTGCATTGGGTATTAATTCTGCACAATAAAATGAAATCTCCCTTGGGACTGGAAAATTCAAGGTTGATTTAAATGGAGGATCCCACCGCATTATGCTTACTCCTCCATTTTCAAGAAGAATACGAGAAGAACAAGAGGAATACAACAGCGAGAGTGCTTGTTGAGGCAAGGAGCTACAGGTGGAGTGTTTCACCGCATTCTACTGACTGTGCGGATTGGAACTATAATGATTGGCACGCCGCATAACTTAATGCCGCGGAGACAAGTTTACCAGGAGCGCACCAACCTTATCAATTCGCCGCAGATCACTGTTATAAACGAGTCTATTGGAAAAAGTTTAGAACATGTTACGCGAATTATTAGAAATGTCAAAGACGGATTTGATAAAGATAGTCGTGAAAGAACTTGACAGACCACGAAGTATTCACAAACAAAGGTATTTAATTGTTTGAACAGTGACAAAGGAAAATAGCGAAGAACGTTGAACAATTTCAAAACATAAGAGCGAAAATTGGAAATTTTACAAACTTACAAGATCAGAACCTCCTCAACAGGCTCCAAGGTAGTTCTGCGGGCGACAGCAGTGCTCATAGCGGAGGTCGCCTTGTTAATTGTTCCCTCACGATTACCAGTACCTACAGACCACTGGAACTCTGATGATCGAAAAATATATGAATACCACTGATTAATGAACATCATTTCAACAAGATCCATTTCCGTCCATAGACTAATGTCACAAAACAGCATGGTTGAACAATGAAAATGATCATCATCGTTCAAGTAGTTCGCTATGGCGATATGTTTACAAGTTGGGAGTGTCGCATGGTTTCCTCGTCTATTTTCCATGAACGTATAGATATTTCGAACTGTTTGATAAAGTCTTTTAAAAACTTCAGGGAGATGAAACTTATAGGGGACCATCAATAGCCCAACTCCAACATTCCCTCATAAGATTTCATCAAAATCTTGCTCTGATTTCATCTCTTCACGTTACACGGATTTCACGTTCCCGCACGCACAAACTGATTTGTTTCTTTCAGACCGATAAAACTTAAAAGGGAATTTCAGCAGCCTAACTAACATTCACTGAGATTTATTAAAAATTGAATGAAAACATTAGAAATTAGGATTGTTACAAGGATCTTCGAACACTTGGATAGACGGAAAAAAGAGAAAAATTGTTCAGAGTGGTCTAATTTGCAAAATACTGATGACAATATTGATTAGAAGAAAAAAAAGAAAATGTTCATCTCTCAAAAGAAAATCTGATTTTACTATATTACAACCTTGAAAATTCAACTTCGAGAGTTTCAAGAAAATAATGCCTAAGGTACTAACGCATTTCAGGGTCCATCAGTAACTTTTGGCTGAAGTTTCAGTGAAATGACCAGTTCGGGGGAAATAACCAGTTTTTTCTATTCTTTTCGTATTATGAAATGTTTAATGACGATTTTGTTTTTCTTTCGTAGGTCAATCACAAAACTTTTTTATTGCAAACAGTGTAAGAGGTTGCCAATACTTGAGTGAATTAGTTAAATATACGAAATACTTGGGAATGACTGTCGATACGAAATTGACTTGGATAGAGTAACTTCAAAAGCCAGTTACCGTAAATACGTTAAGAGCTCTTCCCCAATGAGGCAGTATTGAAACTCGTTGGGACACATGACGTTCAGTTCTGGAACAATACCAAGTAATTGGTGGTCGATATTATCCAAACTTTACAAAATAAGGTAGTTAAGAAAACATTCTTAACAACGTCCTTTGGCTATGTCCACTAAGACAACTGAAATCGTGATCTAAAACTTAAAACCAGTAATGAAGTGATTGATAATATTGTTTACACCCGAAAGTTGTCCCTTCCATTGAGCTGAATGCGGTAATGCCCGCCACGCTCAGAGGCGACGCGTTCAAGATTGGGAAGGGCAAAGAGGAATAAATGCAATTTATTGAGAACGCTTAACAAATAATCTATCTTAAAAGGTGATCACTACAGTGTGAGGTTTGGCATTGTTTGTTGCTCACAATATTTTCAAAATCTGGCTCAATTTAGTGGATCCTATCACCGGACTCGCCTCCAAATATCCATCACTTAAGTTGACCAAAAGAAAATTTTTGTTCGCATAAATAGGTAGAACTGAAAAGCGAGAATAGTGCGCGGGCTACGTCTCGTAGGTTTGAAAAATCTTTTTCTGGGAGCGCGGCTTAGAATTTTTGGATGTCATGGATTTATCCTGGAAGCTGTCTTTGTAGATGTCATTTGATTGCATTTCAATGACTTCCAGTTGAAGACCGGGATTAAAGTAGCTGCTAGACCATTCGACTGACGTAACACACCTTTCATACGAAGATTTGGTGAAAGACGAAAATGTGGTTTGGAGATATCATACATGACACTGATATTAGTGTAGAATTGGTTTCGTATTCATTGTAGAAAAATCGATTCGTATTGTACATTTCTGGAGGTGGTGGTTACGGCTCGAGGAGCGCTATCGCAATTGAATTAAATGACGCTGCCCTCCGCTCCGCAGTCGATAAGGAACTGAAGGGAAGTCGGAAGGGTCGGGATCCCCCGTAATGGATACAATTACATAATAGAACTCCGCGTCCCCTTTCCTTCGGCCACATTTAAATTGAATCCTTTCCGTCCTCGAGAGGTTTCCAACATTCAGTTCCAGAGGTCTCGAGAACCCTCTTGAGAAACTGGAGAGGGAAGGGGTCGTACCGCAACGTCTCAACCGCTAATCAATTAGCAAGCCTCTTTCGTCCCTTAGCGCCGCTTCAACTGGGCGCTCTCGTTGACTATTGGACTGGTAAAGATTGACATTATTTGCACAGAACAGATGTGTTGGATGGAGGTACTACGAGTGGGTTGGAAGGGAAATATTGCATCTACAAAACATAATTACGGTAAATTCTCGTACTACATGTCTTGGCTTACTTCAGACTCCACCAGAAGTGTTGTGTAGGACATTTCCAACCTGAGTTCCAATGTTGACATGGTTTTAAACAATCTTTTATACCACAGAACTCGAAGCACAGCCCCTCATCGAGGATATTTCACGAGTTTCAAATTACCACCACGTAATCTTAGGCATTTCCTCGCTTGCTACGAAAAAATTTCCAAATATTCAAGCGTAGTAACGTGTTCATAGTTTATAGTTGTTCCAAATACGTTTACAACTACGGTTATCAAAAATCAGGAAAAATGACAGTCTGTTCGGTAGGAGATAGGTTTCATGAAAAAATTGAATAACTCATAATTAGGGAAACTTACTTTTTGGGAAACCAAGTGAGTATAATCGATGTGAGTGATGCTGGCTGGATTTCGTTGCTCTCTATTCCTTAATGGATTGATAATTTGATGACAGCATAGTAATGATGAATGAATATTGCTTCATTTCTTCATTAACCATTGATTTATTGTTTTAACAACTAATGCTCTTCAAGGAAGCTCGCTCCTACGAATTGGGTTGTCTCATAACATTTACAAGAGATTTGCACAACCGTTTCTCGTCTTTCCACGAATCTGATAAGAAATTTGCGGAGAGGAGAGGAGAGGTGACGTACCGCAACGTCTGAACTGCTGGTGAATTAGCAAGCTTTTTTGCCCCTTAGCGCCGCTCCAACCACTGACACACTCACCCACTATTGGACTGCAAGGAATGGATGTATTGAGTGAAGAGGAAATGTTGAATCTACAAAATATATCCAGACTAAAAACGAAATAACCCAAATGTACAAACCGTCTGTTATAACAGAGGGCCTAATTCATGCCTCGCCTTAGACAATCTAAGACGCCTGTTTGACAATCTCAAGTGGAATTCCGACGAAAGGAGTGGGTATATGTGATTAAAGTGTTAATATCGAAGAACCCGAAGTGCAGTCCTTTATTACAGGTATTTTTCGTGATGAGGTTCACCCCACATAATCTTGGTAATTTCCTCAATGGCTACGAAGAAATTTCCAAAAGATTTGTACGTAGTGACGTGGTTATGGTCCTATATACATTTCTTCTTTAGCTGTCTCGAGAAGGAAGTTATGTTGAACTACGAAGTTATGTTAGGAAGAACACAGTTATGTTCCAACCAGGAATTGAAATTAATGAACAACACATGCATTAGGTGTGAATCATGAGGCAATGAGATAACTTCAACCCATAATCGCAGCAACGACTTCCTGGAATCGGCCAGAGTTTCTATAATGAACAAAAATCGTCTTACATGGATGGCTTTTCAAAGCTGGGCCAGGAAAATTTTAGATCATGCTCGACAACTGAATATTTAACAAAACACCTACGCACAAAATTAGCTTGATAAGAAGTTTGTTAAACCTACTAGGTGCCGCTCTCAAGTGTGATCCACTCTAAAGAGGTCCCAGTTCAAGTTATCGTTAATTACAAGCCATTTGAAGTTGATAAGAAATTGAAAGATTTGTGAGTAGACATCTATTGCTACTACGGAATTCTAAATTATTGATTTGACAGGTCATGACGTTACGTATGTTCTAAGTTTCTACCACTTTCTTAAAAATGAACTGCGACTGAATCCAATTCTAAACCTGGAGCTTGGGAGAGCTTAGGATGAGCACAACGCTTTTAGGTATCTACTGACTGACTCAATTAACAACTGAAGTAACTTCTCAATAAGTTCTCAAATAACATGCAGTCAGAACCGAATGCAGAGAAAAGTCAATCAACATGTTTGGACGGTACGCAGGGGCAAAATTAATGAATATATGGTTTTTCAATTATCATACAACTCGTAGACGTTCGAAGATTAGGGTAGTGTTTAACATAATTATTAAGGTGTCAGCCGATGCGCTCAAAAACACGTAAAATTTATATTTTTGCCTCTCAAATCATTCAAAGTTACTGCTGTGATGAAAACAGAGAAACCCATGGAGAATGATGGGAAACATACCCTCACGTCATTATATTTCATGGCTCGATAACAAAGTCGCCCATCTTGGAAATCGGCTTTAAATGCAAACCCTCCGAGACGCCTGAAATCGCATTTATGGGGCCCTGATAGAGATAGTTGATGGGGTAATTTGGTGCACTACTTGGGTCTGGGTGGATTCCCTACCCCATTCCAGAGGCCCTTTGGTGCAATGCAGTAACAACCCTTGAGAGCGGAGGGTCGGGAAAGATGTATAGGCCTTTTTATCGCTTCTTACTGATTTATACTTTGGAAGGGGGTGCACCTCCCTCCCGGCGGGTACTGTAACGTTTCTTCGTCTTCCGACAATCATGGCAACGTCGAGTCGTCAACGGATGGAGAATACAACAGATAAAAAGTCGACAAACTGCTGCACATTAGAATAGAAAATGAATGAAACTGTTAATGGTTGGCCGTTATTTTCATATGAAGATATGGTTATGAGGGTGGGATTAAGATGTCCTTTTCTTTTCTAAGTCCTCCAAGTTATAGCAAGAACTTCAATCTATGCAAATAACCTCCAAAGAAAATATTTTTGGGCTACGGTGAAGTTACAATTTTACCTGCAGTGTACAGGATTCTGACTGTAGATGAGCTCAAAAATTGGAGAGTGCAATAATTGAAATCTGTGGAAACCGTATTTAATTTAGTATCTTGATAGATCTAAAGAGACCAATAAAACAAAGAACACGTAGTGATTCCTGAAAGATGAAGAAAATTGAAAAAGAAGAGGACATCTCACCCTCAAAAACAAAAAGTCATACGAAAGAAGTTTTTATTCAGAAAATTTATAGATAAGTTCTGTTCGGAATACAATTTGTTATAAAATTTGTAGTTTTGACAATACTTGTAAAGTACAAAAGTCTGTCAAGTTGAGATACACGAGTAGCATGTTCTATTGGTAGGGAACATGAATGCTCAGATGTGTGAAAGAGGATGTGGGTTACCTGTGTCGCTAGTCTGTCTAGGCGCTGTTACTTTGGATGATTCTTTAGACGACGCCTAATTTAGATAACGTACCATAGACTGCCTGTAGTAGATATATACGCAGAATGTACATCTAGTACAGCAATATAAATCCTTATGTAATAATTTGCGCTTTTAGTTCTTATTTGATTGTTTGATACAATGGATGTCATTGTGATTTTGAAAATAATGAAGGTTGAGGAACAGAAGTGATCAAGTGACTAGAAAAACGTTTTTTGGCCGTGGTTCCAAGATTCCGTATAATTATTATCTGACTTGGGTAGTGGAAGTGACCAGGTGAGCTGCTCGCCTGAATTCGTGGGTTTGGTTTGGTTTGTAATTGTAATTGTTTTTTTTTTATGCCACCTCCTATATGAAAGAAGTCGTAATTGAAAAGATGGATTAGATTCGTACTCAATCACCAGATCAAATGGAAACGATCTTCGGGTAAAGCTGGTAATCAGTGAGTGAATGAAGATGGTCGTGATCCGTAACCGTTAATGATCCTATCTGAATGATGAATATCAAGCCCAATAGAAATCCATAGATGCGCTATCTAAGAGCCTAATCATGAGCAATCTGGTTATGTGGCAATCATGTAATGATCCGAATTCGAAAAATTCAATAGGAATTTACCAATAAAACACAAGAAACCTCTGGTGGGTGGTGAATAACCGGGCAATCGTTTATTGTAACAATCAAGGTTTCAAGAAGTGTGGGTTGGTTACCTCTTTTGGGTTCATTTAACGCATCAACATAATTAAAATGCCATTTCGTTGAATTCGACCAACGAATTCACGTGTTTCGGCTGTTAGTGGTGATCATTTGACACCTTTGTATTATACCTTCAGGGATGATGAAATGGCAATTTCAGAATGTACTTGGTCATTTGTGGACTAAACAATTTGGGGACTAAAGTGGAGTACTGTTAGAGGTGTGCTAACCCGTTCATGTGCCGTTATCGTGGAATAACTGCACTAGCTCGTAGAAGAGGTGGATGAGTAAGCACTAGCTCGTAGAAGAGGTGGATGAGTAAACCGAAGAATTAATACTCGAATTTCTTTAAAAAAATTTACATGGTCATTTCTGCCATGCTACCCTTGATTAAGAAAGAAATCGAAAGTGGTATAGTTTCCATTATGAATCAAAGCGTACTTCTCCAGTTCATTGTTCTTCTAGAGAATCCATTACAAGGCGGTGGTCTTAGGGAGAGTCCATCCCAGTTGGACTTGAAAGTCAACTAGGGGACAAGGCACGAACAATATACTGACAAAATATTCTTAACCCTAGAATGCCAATTTGGAGTAAACTTTACTCCTCCTACGATGTAAAGAGATATTTCAAGTGTTTCGTTGACAGCGACCACGCTGCCAATCCAACTATTCATTGTGGATTTGTGACCAAATCCAATCAATTCATTTACATCATTTGGTTTTCGAAAGTATTGGGATTGATAAATGCTCCATGTTATCAATAAGATTTATTAGATGAAATCAGCTTGGCCCTAATGGCTCCTGACCCAGTTGTGTTGCTTGGGATGATGATTAAACAATTTTTTTGAAAATACTATTCATCATGACTAGGTACGAATTGGAAAGTTCCTCATAATTCGCTGCTATTGTTTTACTGTGCTACATAAATATTGTTTTATTGAACCAATAATTCTAACAGTTGATTAGACCGGAAAATTTCTTTCATAGCTTGCCTTTCATTAACTTTCCATCCATAAGAAACCAATTATCAGGCCGGAGTAAATAATATTCCCTTTAAGCATATTCCGTTTGGTTCAACATGCTATCATGTTAGCATTCTACTACCATGTTAGCATTCTAGGGTTAAGCAGGGCCAAGATAAGCATTTCTTAACTATTTCAAGGAAAAACGCAAAATCTCAATTGTCACTGGCCTCCGCAAACTTGTGCATCTCCTCACTAGCCACTGTAAACTTCAATAAAATATTCTTTAATAAAATGTTTAAGGCGATAACGTAGGCAGTAGATCATACTGGTCCCAGTGATCAGAGATTCCTATCATCCCTAATCGGAAGAAAGAACGACATACACGTCTACTCGAAATAACGCGAAAACCAAATGGAGAGTTTCCAATCCTTCACTTATTCATTTTTTCAGTGCAAAAGAAATATGTTTGCCCAGAGTTTTTTCTAATACTCCGCAAACCTGTCAAGTTTCATCCTTACTAAAATATTCCTAGCCTAGAGTCTAGTGGGTTCACGAATATTAGTACACACGAAAAATCCTTGCTACGGATACGATAAAGTTATGAGCCACACTCAACTCTCCAGGCGATTTTTTCACCCATCTTACTCTCAATGCACCACTAGGGTCCCCAAGCGAACAGCACTAACGACCCTGTCTGAGACATTGATAGATTTCTGAGACGGGTCGCGCCGCATTATAAAGCCACTAGGGCTAAGTGATTGGGGGCGGGCGCCTAATCTCGACATGCTCTCTGAATATCGAGGAGAGAGACCCTGCATCGAGGTCGGCGCCCCATCGAACGAGCTCGATGAGTATTGAAGACGGCAAGACGCACAGTGGCCTGTTAGCGGCCAACACCATTTTATTAAACTTGATGGTGCAAAAATTCCGTCTTTCAACTTTGTCGTACGCCGTCCAAAGATGGTCTCCAAAACTACAATACCAAAGTTTACGAAATTCGGCTAAAAAATCCAACATAGATCCGTGATTTGGCGGTAATCTCGGCTTCGTGATCAATCAACAATAAGGAATGATGTTTGAGTATTATTATGTCAAAAAATCAACATCCAAAAAAACTTTTGATGTAATTTTTTGTTGAACTAAGGTAAAAATCAGTTTCGTAAGTCGAATGAAACCAGTCACGTAGGTTCGCAAACATCCGTTAGCCCAAAATTTGGAAAACCTCATCTTCCGGTAATGAAAATCGGCCGTATACGGTCAAGTAGACGGTTCACAGGAGAGCTGGTCTGCAGAACCCATTCCACGGGAGGTTTGAGCTAGACCGCGTGGCAGCGGCCGATCAAGTGTTTTCGTCTTGAATACAATTACACAGGAGGTGTGAATTTAGATAATATGGAAAAATAATTTATTTACGTAGATGAGTTATCTAATACAGAGATAATACACCGCTGTGTTATAATTTGCAACGTTTTTCCTTTTCGCACACGTATACGACTCAAACCCCATCCCGGAATCCTACACCGCTCTGACGCCAGGGGCTATTATACTTACGTCCAAAGTTGACTTTACTTGGGAAGCTTTACTTAAGCTTTATTTGGGAAGCTCGTTGCATTTTGAAGCCCTTTCACTTCTGGTAAAAACATGTGAATAAAATTTGAATTTCACGTGAAACCATCCGTTTTTTCTGTTGATGCGGTTAAAATTGTAATAAAGTATGTTTTCAGGATTAAAAAAAAATTGTTAAAGCTGTTTTTCAAAACTTTTGCTATTTAGACCCTTTTAAACAAATTAGATTGCTGGCTTAGTTGCCGGTTCATATTACGTCCTCCTCCAAGGAAATTGTGGGATTTGAAGTCGTTTGGGCTATGTAGCCAAAATCATCTTTAAAAACCTCGTTTTTGATCAGAAAACTACTTTCTTTCGCAATGCTGCTAAATAGTGAAGTTTTCATATTATTTTGGAATTGACCATTTAACGGTTTACGATAATAACGGGTTTCAATTACCTGCTATTTGTATCTTTATATGTAATTACGTAATATTCGTGTAGGTTGAATTTTAAGCTGGACTTGAAATCAAATTTTTTGGTGGCTCGTGCCAAGGGAAGTGATACGATATAAGATTGTGTTAATTTAAAACACACACAATAAAGTTATAGAAAATTGATATAAAAATTACATTTTTAAGAATATAATAACGTTAAAGTCAAATTTCGTCACTCCTAACACTTAATCAAACTTGGTGTTTCTCGATTCCAGACAACTAACAAACAATCCATTCAAATCCCTTCAACGAACTGCGTTAATAAATAACCCCAGTTAAGACCATTTTCTAAATGACATTTCTTCAGTAACTTGACACCTATTCACGAACAATATTAAATTTACTTTTCTCTCAAGTTTTCTACCTCTGCGACCTTCTCACCCTTTCATCAGCCCCCCTTTTTTTCCATTTTCTGCTCCCTTTTATTATTTTTTTTCTTTCGTTCTGTTTGTTGTTTCCAACGCTTTGAACATTCTCTTTTTTGAATTCTTTCACTCCGTTTTTTCTCAGGTGAATTATAAAGCTTCCATCCTTCTTCCCCTCTTCATCTACGTACATTTCACCTTTGATAAGAAGCTCGGAGTCCAAGAAGGAGAGAAAAAAAAGAGAAGGAAAAAACCCTTGTCTCTCGAAAAGGTTTCTGATTGAAAGTGAACACCGAGGAATTCCGAAACGGTCCTTTTCAACCGCTTTAAATTAGAAAATCTCGTTGAATAAAAAAAATTCTTCAAGTTTGACTCCGGCGAAATGACCGATTTTCGATTCACGGGAGCAGGCAAAAAAATAAAATGTCTTTTCAACGTCGAGAAAACGTCACCAACTTGCCGAGGTAATTACGTCTCAACCAAAATCTTTCTTAAAGTTCGAATTCAGAAACTAAGCACTAGAGTAACTCTTATTAGAATTATTTCGAAGTTTTACATTCTGAAAATGCAAGATTTCCTGGTTAATTCATTTCAGAAAAAAAGCATTTCAGTGAGGAAACTCATAAACCGAATATTTTAGCCGAACGGTATGATTTCTAGTTAGTGCCACATCACTCTAATTTTAAAAGCTGGCTGTCTAAAATGCAAATCTACAGGATTAAGGAGCAATCAGTCACAGCGATTCCAAACATTACCAAAGACATTTACATGACTTTGACATTGTGGCCAAAAATACGGAGGATTTGGGAAGGAGCCTTGTAGCTCTTGATACTGCCGGCCATGAAATTTGGTTTGGACTATGACTGCAAAACCCAAACAATAAGCTGCTGATATGACTAAAAATTAGGACTTTTCTCTACATCTTGGGTTGCTTAATTACTTACTTTGAAAGAGTTGGTGAAACTTTAGCACTAGGTTTGGTAACTTAGGAGATATAGCGCCCCCCTTTCAGGGCTGAGGCAATTAATGCGCCGTAAGACCCCGCGGATATCTCAGGCTGTAGAAGGGCCCTGGTATGCCTCCAGAGGTGGTGGATTCAAGAATCTTTAAGGGAGAACTAGGCATATTCATCACAGGTTCCCAAGTGCTGCCCATGTCCAAATGCATTCCTACTTGTGGTCCGTGCCGTTTGAAATAATTCAATGTATACATTGAATGTATAAGATCAACCGATAGCTAACCAAGCTGCAGTAACATGGATATTAATCAACCATGTATGCGATCTACAGACAAATTTAGGGGAAAATTCCCTGCAAAGTACTTGTAGTCGGAATTTCTTAGGTGGGATATTCATGTAGTGTCAATGGAAGATTGTGATTCACTAACCCTTTTAGGAAACTCTGAAGAGCCGAGATGAGGTTATTTTTTGGATTACAAGAGAAACTCCAAAATATGAATTGATGAGGCAGAGGGTGATGGTAAAGCATCGAGGAATCTGAGTAAGCTTGTTGAAGAGACCGAAGCTTATTCCGGACGGAAAAGCCAAACGACATGTATGAACAAGTCGTTTTATTTTTGCTTCCTGATAACCTACGTCAGAAAAACTAATATGAGACGAAGAAAGAAATTACAATCAAATTCCTCCAAATCAACTTCACAATACTCTGGATACGTTCTACGACCATATCGGCTTCTGGGCTTGAAAGTAGATCTTTTGAGAATTCCTCGACTTGGCCATTTTTGGGTCATCTGGCATAGTTTCTGGCAATCAGATTTATACTTTTATAATTTCATGGCCATAAAGGTGGTGTGAAGAAATCAAAGCTTAAAACCAACGTGAAATACTTGGGTCTGAGTATGGATCAAAGACTTACCTGGAAGAATCATATCAGTGATATAGTATCGAGAATACGTCATAGAGTTAATCAACTCGAATCGCTCCTGTCAAACAAAACACTCAGTATGAAGAACAAGCTTCCAATCTACAATGCTGATATTAAACCTATTTGGAGCAACGGCGCAGGACTTTGAGCATCAACTTCGGACTCCCGGATTCCAAAATTCAGGTTCAGCAAAACCGTGTCCTCAGATTGATCACAGGAGCGGAATGGTTTGTTAGATATGAGGAGCTTTACAAAGACTTTGAAGTGCAGACAGTGAAAGACTGTCTCAATGCAGCCTATCATGCATCGTATCGGAAAGCATCCTCCCACCCCAATCGACTTATATGCAACATACCGCAAGATCGACCTCTTCCTCGACACCTCAGACGAATTAAACGTAAACATCATTCCGACTTCGCTGATGGGTTCAGCTAATTGAAATTAAAATGTAACCTGAAATGAAAACTAAAATTATGATTAATAAAATGTAAGCAATTCGTATACTAATAGCCGTATATAGGTATGTGTTGAATAGTATATAATCGTTGAAAAGAGTAAGATAGTACTGTTGAGTTTGTACACGTGAATTAGCTTTACGAAGGGGTCGATGGACTAAACCTAGAGCATATATATAAAACATGTTGTTGAATTAGTTTACTTAATCTCACTATATAGTGCCTTGCACAAAAGTATTACTATAATTAAAAAAAAGAAGGAAATCAAAACTTCTCCCAGCAGTATGTACCACAGCTACAATATCTGTAACGCTGACTACATGTACAGTCCCCTCTTCGTCTCGTAGCTCATATTTTTTAGTCGTGGATGACTTTAACAAATATGCCGTCCGAGGTAAGGTATTCTCGTGAATTTTCAAGTCACAACTTTATGAGTCACAAACTTTGCTCAGTACACCTTAAAACACATTAAAATCGGTAATTTTCGGCATTTTTGATGAAGGGAATTACTGGAGAATTGTTTGTACATTTGAAAATGCAATAACTTCAATAACGTGCTGGCTTTCGACTCGTTCTAAATATCAAAATTAGGCATAGTTGTGTGACGCTCTGCATCTGAATTACTTTTGATGTTCTTTTTCCAATTACTGACCACCATTTATATGAACATCGATTTCCGAAATTGCCAAAGCCGTTTCAAAAAGTTTGACTTATCAATGTAAAAATACAATACGTTCCACGAGAGAAGGTTGTCATTCTTCAATCAAAGTACACACACCAGAGTAATTTTGATAAGTCACGTTGAAATTTCTTCCATGATTATTGCTCACATGCATTAACATAATGTCAAAGTATAAGATTCTAGATATTGGGGAAGGAAGCGTTAAGAAATTGCGGCTTCCCTTTCGCTGAGAATAGAAAAATGAGGGAGGAGCCGTGAAACATGAGCAGGTGTCGAGAAAAAGGTTTCGAGAGCCGAGAACTCTACTAATTCTAACGTGAGGAGAAGAGTAGTGGATGAAGATGCAGGTCGGGGAGGGGGGGGGGGGTTATTCTCACGAGAGGAAAACATATTTCCTCGGGGGTGCAATTTAATTTGGAGAGGGACGAGCTTTCCCCGACGTCGGAACAACTCTTTGTTAGTTAGCGATGTCCACGGGAAGAGTAACATTAGCGTTACCGTCTTGATAACAGTCGGCTTTTACAACGGGGCCCGTCTAACAGACGGTATCACCGTTGATTACATTACCCGGCATTATGTTATTCTCTCCCACTCTTCCATTCTCTCTTTGTCTCTGTCCCTCTTACCCTGTTTCTTAGTGTGTTTTGATGGACACGTTAGAGTAAGTTGTTGATTTTAATTTTCGGATAAACATGAGCAGAAAATGGAACATGGCTAGAAAAAGTTAAGTCATTTTCCGTCAAAATTTGTTTCCGAAGAAGAGAGCGTATTTACGTTCGTGTTCCAGTTAGAGCTCTCACTCGAGCCTATACTATAAATGTTGGAATCCTATAGCACTTTTCACGAAGAAGCTTACGAAATAAAGCAACAAAAAGGTGTTTGCACATGAACGCTAGGAAACAAAATTAGTCTCTAAACAAAATTATTGTATTTTGAGCAACATGAAAGAAATACTAAAGTCAGGCATTTTTTCCTAAAAAGCAGTGGGGAATTCACCAACATCGGGCTAATATCATCTGTAGTAACAATTACCCGATATATTTTGTCCATCTGGTTAGTTCAGTGAACATTACCTATTGTATACAGAAACATTGAGCATTACCGCAAAAGTAAGCCGATCAGAAATAATTTTTTCTCTTTATTGGATTACACATTACACGTTAGCGCTGCCGATCAAGCGAGTACTGTCTTTTCTCTGTATAAAAATGGATGTAGCTTCAATTTATATAAACAATTCTAGCTGGTAACACCCCTTAATCATTTACGGAGACTTCAAACGCAGTTTTGGTGCAAGGATTACAATGTTTTGATCTACGTGAAGAACACACGGACGCTCATTGACTTAATCGATTTGAATGGAGTGTTCTCCAATATGATCAGAAAGGTCGGCCAAGTTATTAAAACCTCCCGTTCCTTTCAAAATATTAGAAAAGCCTAAAACGTCATCCAAAAAACTGAGTGTAGGTAATTTGTAAATGTAATTCTACATTTTCCTTCTAACAGAAAATCTCGATAAGTGTACTCCAAGAAGTTGCTCCTCATTACTCACGTGAAGCTAACATTCGAGATGAAGCTAATAGCAAGTAGATAGAATAATCTACTCTGGAATACTGGCATTTGATAGTAAATTTGTATGGTAGAACGAAGTACCTACGGTTAAAATTCCATCATTTTATTGTTTCCAGTGTTGGTCTTGAGAGAAAAAAAAATCTTTATTACACAAGTTGAATCCGAAAAGAAATCAATGCAAGTCTCCGTAGCTTCGAAAGTTTCATGTTCAATCCCCTCCCTAGGGGTCTGAAGTTAATTTTATTCATTAAATCATCTCGCTCTGAACCAGTCAAGATGTTCGTTGGTACTTATAGTCCACAACGGTTTTGAATGGAACCCGTTCCGCCGTGTCTTACGTGGAAAACGAATGCGAGCGACAAACGCGATCTGTTATCGCGATCAAACAATACAATCCTATGGAAGTGTCTTACGTGGCAACGCGGCGTCGCGGTAGTCGCTTTCGTCGCGCAATCGCTCGCGTCGCGTGGTTTGATTTTCAAATTGGTTTGAATTTTGTCGCGCAATCGCGTAGTCGCGTTATTATTTGTTTACGTTTTTGTAGGTTAACCTGCTGTTGTTGACATTCTTCATTCGTCTTTGATATTGCTTTTCTAGTCAATAATTGCCTTCGTGGCTTGCTTTAAATGTTAATCATGGAAGCGATAATATCGGAAGTGAAGTAAGAGAAGTTTTGTGGAACAAAAAAGCAAGATATATTATAAAAACAGGAGGCTAGCAGACCTAGCTTGGGATACTGTAGCAAAAGAGACAAGTTTTTCAAGTAAGTTAAAACACCATTTAATAAATTATTTCTTGTAAATGAATACACCGTTCAATTACCTGATAAATTCCCAGAAAAATATTGACAAAAGTTGTTCCGGAGAGAAATTACCGAGTCAGATCCACAATTGTGACTTCTTGCCTGTTGTGTTTCACTTGTCATGCCAAATGATTCGACTGATTTCGTTAGTAGTAAAAATAGGAAAAAGAAGGCATTTTTCCGAGTATAAAATAAAACTGGTATAAAATTACACTGGAGGAATCTGTAAATATGGCGTATCCCGCTTCGGCGACTAACGCGATGTGTAACCTCACGTAAGACACTCGTTTTGGAATCGTACGCGATTCGTCAAAATCGCGTCGCTCGCTCGCTCGCGTCGCCCGCCTCTGTTCTCCACGTAAGACACGGCCTTCTTGGTCGTACGCACAGCGATAGAACGAGTTCGGCATTTATTTTTCACTGTTCAGACAGCCATTATGGACCTCTATGGAACCGAACTCGACAGTTTGGGATTTATGTCTAAACTTCTGGTTCCGCTCATAAACCGGCAACTATTAACTCTCCGCCTCCTACTCATTCCGCCGTGATGGCAAGTTGAGCTTTTATGCTTGTCAAGTCAGTTTTATTTATCTTATCAATCTATCATTCATCAATCTGTTCTGTTGCGAGTTTTCTAAATTTTCAATCTCTCCTGAAATGGAATGGTAAGGGTTTTTGAGTAGCTTGGAGGATTCGGATGAAGACGAATTCATGCTCAGTTCCGACGTACTTATCAATTCCGAATTGATGAAAAACGCATGTGGACAGTGTGGCGCCCATGAACTATAACAAAGAACTATTCTCAATTATTGATGAGAATTATTCTCATTACATGCTATTTTAATTCAGAACTGGTCCAGTACTTACTGCACAAAAGAACCTAAAATATACACTTAAGGGTTAACGAGATTTTGTAAAAAACAAACAACTTCATTTTTCGATTTCTGACTAGCTAGATTCGGTTTCCGTTCCACCCGGCGGAGTTTTTTAAGTCTCCCCCTTGGTATGTCTTTCCAACTGTTTATAATTCCACCTCTGCACTTGATATCATAGTCTGTTTTCTTCGTCACCATTCATTCATTTACCTTTTAGTTTAACTTAATTTAGTGAAATGGGAAAAACACTTCATCAATTCATGGACCTACCTGGTTCGAGGTTGGTCGGTAATAAATGTTCAATCTCCTTATTCTTCACACAAAACTCCTTCATCTCACAATTATCACACTATAATCAAACGCAAATGACAATTAAATTGGCAGGGAACGCACCGACTAGGTTATGCGATGCTAATCGCGATGAACATTGAATATTTCATCAGAATGGGCTTCCGGTGTTTCGATTCATTCATCGTTATGTCCTGTTGAAAATTCAAGTTTTCCTAGTGGAAATATTCAGTAGCATGATTTATCAGTGACCATCCAGTTTTAAAGGTTTTTAATCGACTACAGAAAACAAGAGGGAGTTTAATAAAATCAAATTTTCAATATTTGGAGATTGAACATACATTCCATATACTATTGCAGGGGATTGCCACCATGTGTTCTAGTCTCAAACCTAGGGATTTCATGCATCCAAATGGCTGATTTTTTTGCTTTTCCCAAACATTATCATCAGAAAACCAGTATCATAGTAACCGCGTTTTTAGTTGTCTTGACTGTTGACAGCTATTCCAACACAGCCGAATTTGAAATCAGTAACTTTAAAAGTGATCTACGGATGAACGAAATTATTTTGGTGATCTACGGACTAATTTTAGGGTAGCATAGGGATTTCAGAAACCCGTATACAGGGTGGCCATTACGGCTTAAGACGTCCTGAGCCGCAGGCGCCAATTTGAATCTCCGAATTTCGTTTAGCTCCAGACGAATAAAACGGGACTTTAAAAGAACAATGATGCCTCCAGTAGTTGAGTACGTTTGTACTCTTCTAAGTTTGTACTTGCCTTAAGCACACAATAAAAAATGTACCTTTATAAACCATTGTTATAAATTCATAGCAGCCCCTCAAAAACAAACATAAGTACATTAAAATATTTTCCAGAGATTGTACTTAATTGAATAGAAAGATCGTGAAAAATTGAGGTTATAGAAAGTTCACAACTTCATATCTGCTCAAGCTACTATTGATCCTACAGCTATAAAATGCACTCGTGTAAGGGACTATGTAGGAAATGATCCACTCAATTGTGGAAACACCACGAAATGCGTTAAAAGTTGAGGCATAAGTAAGAGAGCATAATTTCAGGTGACAAGGATGTACCACGGACACACAGACAGACAAACAGACCGATGCGGTACCAAAATTTATTATCTAGCACCGAAAGCAGATATTTTGATTTTGGGAAACTTTTTATTTTTAATTCTTACCTCATGAGTGAACGGAATGCATCTATGACGGTGGGAAAGAAAAAAAAATAGCTGAGTTGTATTCCCAAAAATCTATTATCGATTCTCTCATAGACCGTTATAAATGGATCGCATCGTGATTTCATTCGATACCTCAAAACCGATGTAAAAAAATGTATATCCGTATCAAAAAGTCAATTAATTAAATACTTGAGTATCGATACCCTTCTCTACCATGTAGTTGCGTGATCCCCACCAACACCAGGTAAAACCCAAGCCATTTAAATTTGACGGGCAATCTGCCAGGGATTTTGGTTCCCTTTTCAAGGACAAACAGGTAGTGTATAATCCCTACAATTCGCCAGTGGGGTACGAAGAAAGACCCCTATGAGGAACGCCACCAAATGATGTGGCCAACAGCGTGGCAGCCTGGTTTGACCCTACAGTGGATAGAAAAGACCGTACACAACAAGACGAACGAACACAAATGGCTACCCCAAGGAAACTCAAGGGGCAAAGCTACTCAACTCCACCAGAGGAATTTCGTAATGATAAACAGATTGCAAATGAAGAAGGCTCCTATGCTCAGGGGAAGCAAGCTGAGTACCATGGAACTCAACTTGTCGTGGATGGGAAAAAGGTGATTTTCATGGGAAGTTACCCTACCCCTCCAAGTTCTCCTGAGCGGAGGACACATAGCAAATTAGGGTATGAGGAACGTGCAATCACACCAAATGGTAGCGTATCGTCTGCCAACCGCCTGGGGGACCTCAAGTCCTACCTCACTAGCATGCAAGAGGAGGGAGCCAGGAGAATGGCTGGGAACGATATTAACATCATGGCATACATGGCGGGGGTAAACAATGATCAACAGCGGTAACATCAGCCTGAACAGCAGAGCAGCAACAACACCAACATCTACAACAGGAGATACAACAAGGCGATGATTCCTTGCATCAGTCCCAAGAGGATAGTGAACCAGCCCCCTCCAGGCCTGGAAAGACCTATTGATATCCGTATCAAAGAATCGATTAATTACAGGCTTGAGTATTGACGTCCTTCTTTACCAGGTATTTCCGTGATCCTACGAAATCCACCTGTTTCGTTGGAAATGTGGTTCTGTTCGGATAAACTGGAAGCGTTCGATACGACACCGACACCTTCATGTGCCACCGACGATTGTAAGTTATAGGACGCCGTATCTCGGATCCCCTTAGGTGGTTTCATTCAATTTATCCCGTTCCCTCCCATCGCCTCCCGCCACTTCACTATATCAATATGGAAATAGGATACAGGACGAGTCAATAAACTTTTTCTTCATACTGCGATGTTTTCAATTCGATCAACGAGGTTTTTCCATCTGTTTTTCTCCCTCCCGCGTACGTGACAATCATTTTGTGAATCCATGGAACCGGGCGATTCCTCCAGTACCAGGTGTAAAACAAACATCTTGTTACGGGGAAGGAACACGGACTCGATTTCGGTTAGGGAACAAATATCAGGAAAACACTGCAAATCATTACGTAAAGATTTATTATTCTCTTTCAGAAACTCCTTAGTAGGTCTCGTGTAAGAGAGATATACCTCACATTTTCTTTTATTGGTCAATGAAACAGCGGACAACTTAGCAGAATCCACTTTCAATCGAAATGGGTTGCAGCATTCTTCCATTCTCAAGATGAAAGCTTGAATCCTATTTGCTGCTCCAAGGCAATATAGCTACTTGCATACCTAGCCTTCAGCAAAAAGCAAACTTCTTCAACAAAAAGTCCATAAATAAGTCATTTTTCCATATTCGGTGCACTTTTGAAGTAAGATTGAATGTATGGTATCTCATGGTTTGGAATTTCTAGGATGTTTTGAATCGAAGGGAGGATTCAAGGTTATTCGCACAAGTTAACTGGAATGCATTTTCCATGCTAACAGGCTTTGTAAATCAATTCAACTCTTAACGCTAAATTCTGTTCTAACTTGAATATCTCTCCAATTTATGGATTGAAACATTCGTATGCTATTTACGAACTTTGCGAGTTTTCAAAGCTTCCATTGTTAGTTTATCCAAGTGTACGGTTAGGTATTTTTTAACGGAACTAGTTTTTTGCAAAAGGGGTTTACCGATAACGCTTATTTTGGCCATATTTCATCATTCGAAATGCCATATAGCATTTCCTGATAACTGCTAATTTTAAGAAATCGTACCTGCATGGAGTTCAGGAACTTTCGTACAGGTTCACGTATTCTTACAGATTGATTTTTCTACCGCTAGTTGGGTATTAAGCAATGCTTTTTCCAGGTATAGCTACATTTTTGGTGTAAGTTTTAATACAATACATTATAGTCATATCATGAATATATTGGTCTGTGTAATTTGGAGTGGAATTCACAAGTGAAGCAAACGCTGAAAATGTTCGAAATGTACGAAGCAAAGGCATGCGGTATTTGGAATCACCCTTAGCTGAATTAGGACATTCACATGAGTTATCTCGTCTGTGTTTATCGTACATAATTACATTCTTGGTAAATACTCTCTAACTGACTAGTGAAATCAGTCCCAACTTGAGTATTCTCTCTAGTTTGTGAATCGAAACTTGGATCCTCCACGATTGAACTTCACGAATTTCCCTAGTGACACTGAACCGTCTCATGTCACGTGATGGGAATCACGTGGCCACAGTATCAACCCGTATCCTTTCCAATCTCCATTATCTTACTGGCATGCACGGACTGACGTACAGCCCTTTTTGGTCTAACTGCGATCCGACTGCGTTTAGTTAAGCCATCACGCGCTCGGGAATTCGTCCCGCTACAGCGGCACAAAACGCCGAGTCGATTCGGAGTTAATTATCCGAAAACGGAGCCCTCCGAGCGTTTAAGCTGCGAGCTCCTCCAGTTTCCCATCACACCCTTCTCATCCTACTGCCAGAGATCCTCCCGTTCGAGGGTCCCCATCAAATTCTGGAAAGGCCCTGCCCAGTTCGAGTTAATTAAGTGATCCGAATTACTCCCTTCCTCCCTCCATACGATTTAAGCGCATTACGCCGCCTGAATTGGAAGCACTGGCGTAGTCCTCCGTTCCGTATTGTTTCCGGCGATTTCGCAACAAAACAATCAAGAGAAAGCAATAATCTGCAATTAAGGAAAAACGGTGGAAGGATTATTCTGTTAATCTATTCGTGGCGTAATTAATGAACGCATTAACTTTGAAAATCATCAATACGATATAAAGTGCAGTGTAGCTATTAGTTTGTTCTATATAATTAATTATTCAACAGGGTTCCCCAATTTTCCTTTTTTTGTGGCTAACGTCGACGTTGGCCTTTCATCGTCACACTGTACGAAATGTTTTGCCGATGTTTCTGTCTAGGGATGGTTATGGAACGACTAAACCTATTAATTATTGATAGCATTGGAGTGTCCCCATGTATTTTTTGATGCTGCATTCGAATTCAAGGTCCAAAAAATCCCCTGACCCCCAAATTTTGAGCTATGGCCAAAAAACTACCCTTAAATTGGTGTCAGAACCTTCTTTTTGAGTCATGAGATTGAGATGGACTACGACGTCTTTTTAAGAGAATTTCTACATTTTTTTTTTTTTTACTTCAGACAGGGAGGTTACTTAGGGAAACTATCTCCCCCCCCCCCATTCACCCCCGCCACCCCCTCTTAGGTGTTGAAATTTGATTTTTCGGGCCAAGTCGAATAAGGTAAAGATTTCCATGTTCCCAGCTCGCTGAAATTGAATATGATTTTTGAAAAGACTTTAAAATTTGTTGGGATCTCCTCCAATAACTTTTAATTCTTTCGGATTTCATTCTCTTGTCTTGTGATATCTTTGGGATATTCGGAAGAACTCACATTCAACAGTTTGAAATTCCTCAAAATTACCTACATGTTTCCTATTCTACTAAGGTGATATCTAGATCGACAATCATATCCCTAAAATTCATAGAATTTTCATTGTGTCAACTTCTTTCTACAATAGATACAATCGCAACAGCCTGCTATTCGCAAGGTACCTATCTATCTAGGTACCCTATTTCACTCGTTTTCTCAATAGGTTCCATGTCATCCGGAAAATATTTCATTTGATTTGGAAAAGGTTTCATTTGGCTGGAAAATGCTGAATCAAATTCCAGTTGTTACGATTTTCCGACGCTAACAACTCAATCTAACAGTATTACGACCGCTCCCGTCAAAATCGGTTTATAAGTTGATCCGTCCGTTCCGAACAAACATGAATAGATAGATAACTACATACTTGGATCCATTTCAACACTCTTTGAGTTTTATTCATAACGAATATCTACAACTACTGTTCAGTTTATAACCTAAATAGTAATGTAATACCAAAATTCGTGTTTGCTCTGAATGTGTACAAATAGTTTATTCGGTTCGAACCAATACTTCCAAAATATCAGATATGATAAACTGATTTATGGTGCGAGTTCATGAAACATCGTAAGTATAATAAGCCAAGAGTTATTTACATATCAACTTCCTTGTACAGGCCAGATTTTGTAGGGATACGACCAGATATCTATGAATAATGTAATTATGCTTATCTAGGTACCTAAACTCACATTTATGGCGAACCAAAAATAGTACAAACCTAAAATACATGGACAACCCAAAAAATGAACTCGTAGATTGTAGAAAATAAACACAACAACCAGGAGTAGATCCACTACCTAATCACAAAGTTGCAATAATTATAGTGTTTCACTTTCATTTTGTGCCAACTCTGTCTGTGGAGAGTTAAAATTATCAAAAACTAGCCAGAAACTTGAAGAATCTTCAAATAATAAATTATAGCTAATGTGTTATGTGAAATGTCGAAGGAAAGATTTCGAAAAATGCTGGATTGATTGTAAACAAACCGAGCATGGTGAGCAAACATGACAGATGTATTGGCAGGTTCGACTGTGTGAAGGATATAGATAGTCTTTCACATCACGAGAAACACATCAATAAGCAGTGGCTGTCATACAATACCGGAGTCGCGTGCAAACTGTCATTGTATGGACGACTGTAGTAATGGTTATTGCATGGACCTACCTCTGCGTGAAGCACAAAGATTGTAAGCTGTTGCTACGTTTCTTTTGATGCAATAGCCGTTTGAAACAGTAATAGATCATTGTTACTCGTAATTACTGGAGTAGCCATTATTTTAGTAGCTACTGCCCAACACCTAAATGTTTCTTATCATAACATTACATCTATTACGGCAGTTGAGCGCTTTCTATATTCAGTTATATTTAGATAATGAGCCCTAGATTTTGTTCAGTGACTATCAACAGCCCAGTGTTCCACGTAGGATAGCTATCTGTATTGTAGCGGTTGTATTTTCTCGGTGTCGCAACGTTATTCAAACCCGGTACAGGGACGATCCGGGATTAAGCCCCTCACCGTTTTCGTCCGCGGAAAAAAACGTTTATTCAAATCGCGAAGTTTAATTTACCAAAGGTTAAAAAGTCCGGGGATAATCATGCAGCGACAAGAGTTACCTAGGGAGAGGGTGGTAGGTGATCCCAATCCCGCGATTAGTAATTTATACGCTGGGTCGGTCCGTGTTAATCAGCGACCCGACGAAATGAGGTGGGTTTATGGGGGCATGGGAATCGGATCGCTTATCAGGACCTTTTCCATGGATAAAAAGAAGAAAAAGACTAAAAAATACCTGCTTTTACCGTATGTTGGCCCCAAGCGTTGGGGTATTAACGAGGGTTCTGTCCCGTTTTTGTGGATATTCGAAAAACATCTCTGCAGGGGCGCAAGAGGACGTTGTATTAACCGCGAGTTAATGATGATACCCGCCTCATCCGCTAGAAAGCTACAACTAGATCTATTACACACTAATCAAGGATGGAGTGTTCTAGTAATTGCCTTCAACTAGCCGGTGGAATTGGTACCATCATTTAATGGACGCTAATGATCACGGCGGTGTTTCAGGATTTCATCCGGGGTCACGAATCTAATAGGTATTGAAGGACACTGCTCAAGCCAGTAAAATACTCGGGCCTTTCCCGGGTTGCACATTACTTGGATTGTGCATTCTCCGGGAATCAGAGAAAAAAGTTGTATTTATACAAAATTTGAAAGTGCATTAAAACAAAAAATGGCACAACAAAATAATGTGGAGTATAATGCATATACACACCGAGGAAGATGGGCTGCACGCCTAATACCCTGTATCGACACATGGATGAACAGACCACATGGAGAGGTGAACTTTTTCCTGACACAGTTCCTCTCAGGCCATGGACTCTTCTACGCCTACTTGCATAGGATGGGGAAAGTGGATGACCCAGCATGCCCTTGTAGCAAGGAAGAGGATGATGATGTGTTCCATACTTCTTTTCAAATGTGAACACTGGACTGCCAACAGAAGTTGGCTTCAGCAGACACTGGAGCTATCACCTCAGGACATGACACCAGAATGTGTCTTATGTAAAATGCTTGAGCGTGAACAGAACTGGACCGCGGTAGCATCCTTTTCTGAAAAGATCCTGGAAATGAAGGCTGTGAAGGAACGGGAGAGGCAGAGCAGGGAGAACACGGACCGAGAGGAGTACTGAATCCTTCCCTAGAACCAGCCTGAAGTAATGTGTCAAACAGTTCCAGGCTGAGTTTCGTCGTGGGAAATGGAAGGTGAGGTTTTAGTGGGTTTGAATCCCACATAACCCAAAGTGCGGTCCCTTTTGGGTATCTTAGGAGATCCGATTTCCACCTAAGGATCTCAAAGATTTCCTCACCTGCCACCGAAAAAAAAAAAAAAAAAAAATAAGGCATATACCTACTAAAAAATACTTTTCATCTAGATTATCATCAAGTTGACTGTTGCAACCGATCTCCCTTTCGTACCCTTAGCACCTCCCTTATTTTACCACATACAACAACCGTTTTTAAATAAATTTATTTACCTGTACTTCAGTTATGAAGACGAATCTGAAGAAACCACTATAAGACAAACATGTTGTGCAGAAAAACAACTATATAAAACGTAATGCAATAAAATCGGACGAGGCCGAATCGCTTTCTCCCTCACAACAAAATTTCAAATGAAATTATGACCAACCACGGGAGCGTACGTAAAATAATGAATTTGTATACAATTTCAAGTAGTCGCGTATTGGAAAAGTTGAATTTAAGCAGAAATTTGGAAGAGTTGCATTGCTTTAAGATGTTCATCTTTCGATTTTTCTCCTCATTTCAACTTATCAGCTCCGATTTCAATTTCATAAACTATAGCTCAAGTTAAACCTCATCTCTATCTCCCATGGGGTGTGGACAACATTTATTTATGTTCATATTTTAAAAAGATACACCTCTTGTATCACTCCTCACCAATTGGAATAAACTTCATATTGGTGCTTCAATACTTCATCGTTTTATATGATTAAATGTTATTTATTTGTTTCAGGTGGATGTGAGAGACTAGCAGCACAAAACACAATTGCGCAAGACTTGGCGGTATGTACCTGCTAACTTAACTTTACAATAATAATCCATTCTACATTATTCTGATCAGTGTTTCCAATCGCCCATTTATTATTATTAAATTTACATCATATTCTTTTGATTTTAACGCATCTACCCAGATCACTAGACTAGACCCCTAGACCATCACCCTAGACTATCACCCGATAGTGTCATACCAGACGATAACATTCGTAAAAAATGTGTAAAAAATTTGTTCAACAAACATACCTTCTTGAAAACACTAATACTGATATTTGTGCGATTTGGACTATTCATTATCGTCGTTGATTAATTCAGTATGCGAAATTACGAGATTTCAGAACTAATGCTCTTGAGCTTGGCCAATCGTTTAGGAGAAAATCAAGGTCGGAAGAACTTTTTCGCAGTTTTTGGATTTTGAAGTAGGTATTGAAGGAGATTGGGTAGAGATGCAAAAGAGTGGGATTAGTTTTACTTTATGTCAACTTAATTGTAATAGGCACTCATTTTTAGCCGTCCCTCCGAAAGAAGCCCATGCCAGCAGAGAGAAACCTGTAGATTGTCTGATTTTCATTATTATTTTTTGGTTCGATCCCAATTTTACTCCAGTTGTGCAACAATCTCAATAACAACATTCAATGTATAGTTAGTACGTGATCACGATGGGAGATGGGGGGGGGGAATACATACATTTACATCATATTCTCATGATATACTACCGGAACTGACTTGGTGAAGAGCTCATTCTGAGGTTCCTTCCAGGACTGGTCCCCTGAATCACTCATGGACGAAATAAGTGCCGAAGGGTCTCAATCAGAAATCAGGGGTATCACTTCTCTTATCACCCTTCGCTGTTCATACTCTAAACACCATTCTGCCACCAAAACCAGTGGAAACAATAAAAATACGTCAAACTCACCAATCTAAAATTTCGACTTGCACCAGCAATTACAAGGTGGGGTCAACAGGTATGTGGTACTATTCAGCAGTATTTCCACGTCCGATTTGATATCAAACGTTATTTTACCAGATAGTGTGGACAGAAGGGGTGTTGTATTGCTCGCTTGATTTTAAGTGAAACATTGTATTGATGTAGACTGAAGGGTGTGATGGATATGGTAAGTTGAATCTTCCCGAATCTTGAATCCGTCGCCATGAGAGACGAACCAGACTACTTCAACCGTCTGGATCAGTGGTTCCCAACCGGTGTGCCGCGGCACTATAGGGTGCCGTGAGATCTTTTGAATGTGCCGCCAAAATTTCGGGGAAAAAATTGCATTAACGTCATTCTCTCTAGGCGGGAGAGGGGAGGGAGGGAGGGCACTACCGACACTGGCAGCTTTTTGGCATGCAACATTGGGGGTATACCCAAATTTGGGTGAGAAAGCTATTTCTCTACTTTTGCCCTTCTCCGCATCGTATCTGTGGGAGCAGGCATTTTCTGCCATGGCTACAATAAAATCGGAACAAAGAAATAGGCTTCTTTCACTTGAAGACTATATGCGGGTGGCATTGTCTACAATAAGACCTGATATCAAGAGTTTGTGTTCCAAGCATCAATCACAAGTTTCACACTGAGCATACATGCGTGGTGCACTGTGGTCTATTTGTGTGTTTTTCCTGTATCATAGTGTAGCACTGTAAGGTAGAATCAGTGTAAACAGTATTCTCATATCATCTAGGACTAGTTATAAGGAGTTGTTGCATGCAAACTCTCGAAATGAAACAAATAAATGAACAATAATAAAAAAACTACGGAGATTTTGAATATTAATTTCCTTATAAGGGTGTCGGGAACTTTTGAAAGGCTTTCCAAGGGTGCCTCATACAAGAAAAGGTTGGGAACCACTGGTCTGGATCGTCCTCTGATCATGGCGGAACATCACGCCGCATCCAGCATACAGCTCAATGGAAGGGGCAACTATACCTCATCCATCCTATACCTATCCATCACCTGACATGTTAGCCCGAGCGTGGTTACGATCAATGACCCTTTTTATCAATTATAAAATAATGAGCTAAATGCTGTCCATTCAGTAAGAAGGATTGAAGGAACCAAGGAAAGAATTTAGTTTTTACTGACTAACCCACACAAATCCAACACTTTTTGACTAAGAAATGGCCGAGAACTCGTTACGTTGTTATTTTTTGGTTTCTTTCATATATAGGTCTCTTGAAACAGTGCTTGAATCCCATGACTCATTGATCTCACGAATGCTACCGGGCTCTAATCTAAATTCAATGTGAAGTAATGACGTGTGAAATGTTCTTGGATCTACTTCATGAGGGATCATATTTCAAACGCGATGGAGCCTCATCACATTCTTATTCTTCTCGCAAGTTCTCCACATGCCAGTTCCTAGACCTCGCCTACATATTGCCCAAGAATAGGAACGATGATAGAAGGCACTGATGTAAGAGAAGGGAATAAAATCCTTCACCCCTCGCCATAACAGGAAAAAAAGAGAAGTTCACCGGGGAGCAGATGCCTGAAGGGAGTTTCTCAGCTAAGGGCAAACGGAGAAGTGGTATCCTTTGAATATAGCGTCGAGGAATGAATAAAGATCTTGCTAACTTGTAGGGGTTCTTCATATATAAAGAAGGCAGGAGAGAGGAAGGGAAAAAAAGTTTCGCAGAGTCAACACGGAAGAAGCAGGGGGTTATTGTGTATGAGTTCTGAGTCTATGATATTGGATAAGTAGAGGGAGCTGTGTATCTAAAACTCCCTTGATGCAACGACTTTGCTCGTCTTCCTAAGAAGAGCGAAAGCCTAGAGGCTACACTTTTCCACTTTATTAAACCTTCCGTTCCCTTCATTCTGTTCTTTCTCTCTTGTTTTCGGATTATTCCTGGAGGGAAGAAAAATACTTAGGATTCCAGTTGATTTTGTGTTTAATCATAGCTCGCTCATAATAATCACAGTGGGACCTACGATATTCATGGCTCAGTAAAATTAACTGAAATTAAGGAAACAATACTAGGAATAACCTGAAATCATAATCTCCTCTTTTTACATTAAACGGGAATAATGACTTTGCACAATAAAATGATGAAAGCTCGTTTCGAAGCGATGGTTTGGTTCATGAGCGACCATCTGATAACTTCGAAGGTCAAGTCGGTTCTATTCACTTCTGCAATCGATGTCGACATCCGGAGTGAATTTGTCAGCCGTTATGGTAACGCATCCATCGTTATAAATCACTTTGAATCCTTGCAATGTCTCACATTGGCCGACGTTTCAAAATTATTCACGTTTTCAACAAGAAAATTCAAAATTAAAAGCAAGACCAACCACTCATGCGATCCAGAATCGGTGGAGAGCATTCTATATGAAGAGGTTTCTTGTACGTCGAACAAATAAAGCTAAGGCTCTCTTGTTCTGACGTGAGGGGCGGACAGATCCATGACGTAGTTCCTTCAAGTGCTCTGATTTTAAAAAGTTGAGTTAAAGTGTATTCAGTTTGATAAAACCTTCTGCCCACCCTTCCCTCCCTGGATGGCGTTTGGATCAAATTTGAAGAGGACAATGATGTTATGGCTTACCTAAATGTGACATAACCGGTACCAAAGTGAACACACAACATCTCAACTTGAAAGCCTAGGTGAAATTGAGGTATGTAGCTACCATTTTATTGCTCCCTACAGTAACACAGCGTATTCAGATGCGACCCTGGGTCAAACCCATCGTCATTTTCTAAAAACGCAAATATATTCTATGACGATAGGCCCAAATTCAGACCTCTCTTCTCAATTTGCTTTGATTATGTACAAAGTTGGTATGACGTTCCTAACTAATGAAACATTTCCAATCCCTTTAAAGTATGCCACTGGCTGATAATACAACTCAAAGATCTGCATTCAACAGATATTTCATTGTACATGTTTGCTTTCTTCTTAATTGAAACTTTCTCCACTGTCATTTACCAAAATTTGCATCTGCTTCCTTATCTGACTTAGCAGGGGGTAGACAAGTTCCACCGTGGTCTGACAGGGCTGCGCGCCATTCTGGCCTGATGGGCCTTGCCAGTTCGGCCTGATAAATGGGAGCAAGATCTACCTAATTCCAATAATTAACTACGTTTTTGGACACTTTTCCGTGTTTAAAATGAACGTACTTAATCATGAAATTTGAAAAACTAAGGTTTTTCCTTTCTCAGAAGATGAATGATGATGATGAGAGCGGTTCAGGTTGGAATATGATTGTCAATATGTTTGGTTTTTGATGATTGGTATGGGCAATCTGTTAAGAGTTTTACAAACTTCCAAAAAGGAGGGAGGTACTTGATTTAAATAGTAAGATTTCGCGATAAGCTCAAGAATACAACTGTGGTGCATCCTGAAAACGTTTTATTCATTAGGTTATATGATAAAATGCATGTGAGGTCAATTAAATGAAAATTCTGATGAATTATCTGGAAGCGAATCAAAATGACCAAGCCTCCTTATAGTGATTTCCTTCAATGGTCATGCCACACAAAAGTTCATATAGGTAAGTTACGTAGATGGCTCTTTTGGTGGTAGAATTTGAAATTATTGATGTTTACCTATGGAGACTATGGCGTATGAGTAGCGGTGGAGTGTTGCTCGGCTAAAACGTGTTTTATATATGAAATAAATAGATTTGGTTACTTGTATCATTAACTGAATTCATTCTGTCTCATGTCATTGCTGACGACGTGACACATGGATCGCATCAGACCTCCTAAAAGGGACAGGTTGTCCGAGCGAGCTAAGGCATCAGTCCTTTTGCTGTTTACTTTCAGTGGGAGTAATGATTTACCCGGTTCGTATCCGGCAGGCACCAATGATTAGGGCCAAAATCCTATCAAGTGTTATATACCTGTCCTGTCGTTAGACAGTTCACCTCTGATCTCGATATCACGTGAATCCAAATCGCTCCCAACCCAGGGGCGTGAGGCAATGGGAAGCCACGAACAAAATCGTCAGACCTAGTTCCGATCCTCTCCAGAGGACGGCTAGCGACGTCCGCGACACTTCCGCGTAGTCGGACGAAAATTCGAGGTGAAATTCCTTGTTTACTTTACTTTTTTACTACTACCTCTAAATAGATTTGGTTCTCAAACTTCTTAACTCAAGCTGTAAATCGTGCAGATTTCAGAGATTAGAGACGACCAAACTTGAGTAGCTTGTGCGATGTTGAAAGGCCTTAATACCAGTATCGTGATATTGAAGCAATTTTCCTAATTGCATCTGAACAGTAGGTTATATCGTTCCAACATAACGGCTAATTTAATCCGATTCCATCACGGCCCACCGCGGCCCTTGGATCCAGCTAATCAAAGTATTAAGACTCGGATCTCCCAAATCGCGCGGAAAGGGAAATTGTAGTCAGTTAGCTCCCTTCAGTCGGATAATCCAGTTAAAAAGTTTGGCGCCGTAATAAATGTAGCTTAAACGCCCTGGAGGGAAATTCGTGGGGAGGGAGAGGAAGGAGATTAATTAAAAGTCAATAGGAAGGCTTTAGTGGGTAAGGTATAGGCTTCAATGAAAATTGATCCGATCTCGCACGATTACTACCACACACAAGAGAGGAAGGGTCCGCCAAGATCCAATAAAGTCCGAAGTTGAAGACTAACCGCGCGGGGGTGAGGACCCACGGATAATGAAAACCGCTAATTTGACGCTTAAATTGAGTTGATATTACACGTTCGTTGATATTTAACTTTATTCGGACATTGATTATTAATTGGGAGTTAACGCCGAAGTTAGTTTGGAAGGTCCGAACAATTCACGACGTAAGTTAGTCAACGCCACCGCTCAAAGGGTGAATTTTCTTCGATGAAAGTTGATAATAAATGTAGTAGAAGATAATTATCGGCTGTCCCAAGGGGGGGGGGGGAGGGAAATTAATTAAAAGTCAATAGAGTGGGGCAGTGAGAAAGTTCGTGGAAAAATTGATTGATTTTCACATGATTACACGCAGAAAGGACGGTGGGATGAGAGGGGGTGGGGGATTTTAATAAAGTCTCAGTTAGGAGTGGAAGAGGGAAACCGCGGGAATAGGATGTACCAGCGGCCTCAGATTAAAATCCTGCTGCTAAATTCATTAAAAGCTCTTTAATCGAATTATATTTCAAGCCTCGGGACCCTGAGGATGCGGAAAGTTCGCCGGAGTGATGGCGAGCTAATATGCATCAGATTGATAATTAATCTGGATATCGCCGCAGTTTTTGTTTATTATTTTCAATAATGGACCTTTGAAATCGATCATAAAAAAAGAAGGTTAACCCCCCTCGTCAAAAATTGTTGGTTTATTTTCATTCTTTGTTGGTTTTCCAAGATTCGTCGATTTCAAAAACCGAATCATAAAGGAGATTCTATTTCAATCAAATTAGAAGTAGTCTGTGTGCATTATCTAAAATCGAAATATTGAGCCTTCATACATTGTTATTGCATTCAATATGAAAATACTTGAGCGGCCCGTACCCAATCGTTCCAGCCCAGACCTCCTACTGAACGATCTGTGCAGTCCTCCAGCACGACCATCTACCTGACCGTAGAAGAAAAATGTTCATTATCAGAAAATAAGGTTTTCCAAATGGTTTCGGTTGAGACGTCGGATTTCACCTTCGTTGTCCAAAATGTAGAGCATCTCCGGGTTTTCATGTTTATGGTGGCGATGTTTATGCTTCCTTGCGTGTTTCGCAAGAATTTCATAGACTGTCTCCATCCTCAAATCTCGATGAATATCATCGTTTCGCATTTAACAAGGTGCTCCAACTATACTTCTCAGTATTTTATTCTGAGAAGTTCGGATTTTATTAATATTTGATTTTTGGGCCACAGGTCCAAATAGGGCGAAGGATATGCTCATATTTAAGCAGTTTGTTGTGAAGAGAGAGATTGGAATTCCTTTCCATTAGCCAATACATCCTTCTGCACTTGATTTTAAGTTCTTCTTTCCTCTTTTCTATGTGTTTATTCCAGTTTAATTTGGAGTCAAGTGTCAAACCCAATATTTAACTACTTCAGTATGTGGTGTTTCATTTCAATTGATCTTAACATCCAAGATTGGGATTTTTCGGTTAGTGAAGTTGATGTGGGCTGATTTTTACAAGATTAAGGATGCGACTGTAAAAAGGGCTACGAGAGATGTGGTGAGTATAAATTCTACTAAGAGTATAAAGGGGGCTATGCAAAGACTGCCAATGGGGGTGAGCAGTATAGAGTCTCCCAAGTATGTAAAGGGGATTGCCAAGCTACTAATTATTTTGGGCAGTCTTATTAAACTAAATAAACATCTTCCATTTATTTTGAATTGTAACCTATCCCTGCCTCGTATTTTCCTTGTTAGTCCATTACACAAGTTTTCTACTGAAAATTTGAAACTGAAATTGATATTTTAAGACCATTCGGGATGAATTCCATTACGGGTTAGTGGCTGTGGGAAACTGTAAGTGGATTTGAGGGCCCTCACTCGAGACTCCAACTGAGCCAAACAACGAGGAAGATGTTTACGATAGAAGGTAAAAACCCGAGACCCGGAGCGGGGGGGACGCTGAACTTCGAGTGAGATTGGCACATCCACCCGCCTCCGCCCGCCGACAACACCCTCAACGCGTCTGTTCTAAAATTGCATCAAAAGAGCTAAGGGGACAAATTGGGTTTTAACTTGAAGGCTCGTTCATCTTAGTCAACACCCCGAACAGCGCGGTCAAACTTCCTTCGCGTTTCCTCACGTTTCCTCTTCTCAATCCAATAAAGCCGCAATTTTCTTTCCATTTTGTTTCGCAAACCAAGATTATTTGAACGTAATTTGTCCGTCTTTCCAGAGAAATTATATTTGAATATTACGGTAGAAGGAGTGGAGCTATGAATATTTATTTTTCTTCTCCCTTCCCCCGTCACTCATACTCTCTCTTTCCTTCCTCTTTCACCAATCAAGAAATGAAAATATGCAACACGGCATTGAAATTTGTTGGTTTCTCTATCAAGATACAAATTCGACTTTACTAACTATTTGTTAAATTTTTTTTCTGTGTAAACTATTCTGAGTAAGATAATACAGTTAAATATTGATTATTTCTGTACCAGATAAACTTTCAGCTCAGATCAATGCTCTACACGTAAATAATGAACGGATTTTATCTTGCTTTATCTTCACCTAGTTATAGTCTTTTTTCTAATATAATGGATCTTATCCATTAGATTTATAACCTCCAGAAATTAAAAGTAAGAAATCACATCGATAGCAAAAATCGCCTTAAATCCGAAACCTGAAAGAAGACGCCTGAAAAGGAAAATAACACAAGACTCCGTTCTAGAATGAAGTTATTTTTGTTAGATCACTTACGTATTTAAATATATATTTTCTTGAATTATTATCATCTCATTTTGTAGATTATTTATTGTAATCAATTCATCAAATATGAATCTGGTGTAGGACAGCCAATGGGCTGCACCTAAAACAAATAGCATATAAATTAGGCTTTGTCCACTATATTAATCTATTTTGTCAAAACTGCAATGTCAACATTGACAATAAAGTTAATTTGTTTGAAGAAAAAATAAATAAATAAAAAGAAAGACAAATTGAGAACATTGCACTTGTTATTGTGGAGAGAGGATCCGGGCCTAGTGCCAATTTGCTGGGCACCAGAAAAAAAGAAATCCAGGCCTCCTTACGAAGGCCAGGCCCGGCGGCATCGGATCCAGCGACCCCCCCCCCCCCCTCCACTTCTCTGTACTGAGTACTTGTTTTCGTACTTAGAACGTTAATCACAAATACTTGTAATTGCATTGGAGTGTTTTACTTGTACATTGTACTTGTAAGTACACTTTTATAAACTCTGTAATCTTTACCGATGCTTCAACGTCATGTCTCAGATTTTCATTAAAGCCAGCGAACGCTTAACACGATACTCGATTTGACAGATCGTGACAAGCTATTTTTTGTTCCTAAACAGTGTTGGTTATAACTAGGCCCTGCGTTTGTTATTCCCGGTAGCTTCCTGATGAGCGAAAATTGAAGGTTTATGGTTCCCGACCACCGCGACGTTCTTCATTGGTGCCTTGTGGCGCATTCGGTCTGAGAGATCACCCCGTCTAACATTCAAATGACATCATAGCTTTTAAGTGAATGCGATTCAAGCCTGATTCCAGAGTGAAACCATCGTAGTATATCTTACTACGTCAACAAGAGTTGAATACGAAAAAGAAAAGATACTGCAAATTATTAACAAAGGTTTATTATTTCTGTATCATATAGCTCCTCAAAGGAAACCAATTATCCATCCGTCTGTCGTGGCCTGCGATACATAATCTAAACTCGATACCTCGGGAGTAGACTATATAGTATCTTGAATGTAGTTGCATTCAAGATGAAAATACTTGAGCGTCCGCCAGCCACGCTGTCTAGCTCAGATTTCCCGTTGAACGGCCACTACAGCCCGGTCCTCCAGCACGACCGCCTAACTGACCGTAGATGACAGATTCTCATTACCTGAAAAGTTTCTCAAAAGGTGAGCGAACGGAAGATCCTCGCACCAACTCGAGTGGTCTCTTTTGATTCAGTTAACTAATTTCTATCTTAATCCAACAAAAAACAGCCTTCTTACATAGAAATGTTTTAAGATTTCGATTCACAGAGACCTATATTGAATTATGTTGTTAAATTTAATCCCTTTTGGGTAAACAAACAATTTGTGAGGGGGTTAAACATACGGACTAAGTCACTCAGGACGAAGTTATGGAAACCCATTTCAATAAAAACGGAGTAAAGGAATATGACCTAACCGTCGAAATCGATTTAACTGTGTACGCATTATTTTTGTGGAAATATAGACTACGTTCTAGTTTTTATTGGGTTTAACATTTTTTCTTGCTTATTTTTGAAGATAATAAACCAAAACTCTGTCAATTCCAACACATCGGTTTATTGTTTTTTGATAATGCGTAATTGCTTGTGTCACTGTGAGGTTTTGGGGGTCACCATTAGTTTCAGAAAAGGCGATTATTTGCTTTGAGTGAAGTTTTACTGATCTGAAATCTATGACAGTCAATTTTGAGCCCAAAGTTACTATACAACGACACCCTACTTGTTCATGTCCGTAAAAATTATTTTTTTGGGCAGTAGCGTCAACGTGGGTGATGAAATCCGGCTGGTTTGAAGTTGGAACCAACTATATCTTAAGTGGAATCCAAGTGGACCAACCTGCGAACGAACATTGTTTCCTTTGCCTTCGCCTTTTAAAAGTGAAGTGACAAAGTAGGGGGGGGGGGGGTAATTTAATATCAATGGAGTACGATTGAAAAAGTTCATTATTGAGAATAATAAGGAATAATGGAAATGATCAAGATGAAAGCAAAATCTTAGGTTTGGTTTTAAGTTTTCCTACAATTAGCCATTATTGAATTTCTTAATTTTTTTGAATACTTTCTGCTTCTAGAAGTATGTACGTGTTTTGTGTCAGTTGGAGAAACTCAAATTTCAACAAAGATATTGGTTTTTCGGAATTATATCTACCAGATTTCAGATACAAAGATGATCCGTAAAAGAGCCGTGACTTCTGAACGGTTAAGTGCAAACTCTCAAGTAATGCGGAGTTTCAACTTACCTCAAAGGCGAATGAATTGAAACAGCAATTGCCGGCCTCTTCAAACCTCCTCCCCCGTCCCGTGATATCAGGTAGGGGAACTGCAGGATAGTTTATCGATCTGAAGGAAGGAATGCGGACGCCGGCGTAGGAGTCACTAAATGGGGTTTGTGGAGCGGGTCGCGGACGTAGTTTCATACCGTAATGGGCGGATTAAGTGTAAAACCCCTTTCGAACCGTAATGTGTTTTCCTCTTAGGAGCCATTTATTTATGAGCAATCCCCTTGATCCCGTCTTCGGCGACGCTAATCCCGAGGGCGCGACTTTCAGTGCGTCGGATTAACTCGCTACACCGGCAATATTGAGATTGTTATTTACCGCTGTTTAACGCGTTCAGAGTGTAATCAATGTGTTGGACCAGTGTTTTCCAACCTTTTTAGGATGATTCTCTAAAGCAGGGCACGTCAGTAGAGATACGCTTATTTGAACTGAGTCCTGGCGGATTTTGTTAACAGCCCAAACATCGAAAATAAATAACTGAATACTAACCCGTTCCAGGACATTTCAAGACCAAATCCGGTTACGTTCGTTTTTTATCCACATTGGCCGAAGAAATTATCATATTTTACTTCTCTGTGATTAGAAAATAGAGCTCTTAATAAATTATTCGTACATCATAAACATAGCAGCTGTAAAGATGCCTGAGAACATTGTATAATTTAGAGGGTTTCCTTGTGAAATGCACCCTGAAAACGATAACTTTTGATTTTGTGGTATATTACTTCAACCGTGGCATGTTACCCTTATCGTACTGGGCCAATAAAAAATGATAAACCGTTGTGTAATAATTTGCAGAGTTTTTTACTTCATACGGTTTTTGAATTATTCATGCAGATGTTTTAACTTTCATCTAACTTCAATTAACTCCTTACCTAGATGGTATTATAAAAATGGATCAATGATGTATTGGGCTTTGCCCGCATCATAGATAAATATGTGACAGCAGGCGATGGAACGGTTTAGTTATTCCTTTGATTTGGCTGATGCAAGTAGCCTGTAATACCCAAATCATACCCGTATACGTGTATCATACCGTATATACATACGCCTGTAGATACCCCTGATATGTTAACTGTACCTAAAGCTGAAAAACTCTTTTGGGAATCTGTATACATGGTTGCCAGGGTTGTTATGTATGACGTCATAAAATGTTGATCTTCTGAAGGATAAAACGTACTTTTTCTTCGAAATGATAACGTCAATAGTCCTATTCGGCTCTAGCTTGTAATTCAGGAGAAAAAATATATATATCGCTTACACCCCATTCCGAGCTTCTGCGAATCTCGCTCGCACAAAATAAACCGAGTCTCGAAAAATAACTTTTTTTTTTCATAGTAGTCAGCACAGTGTACCAAGTCACGTTCGTACGTGTTCACGGGTCTATCGTGATCAAAGGGTGGCCCAAGAATAATGGGATCGGTGATTGGAGTTGGCGGAATAGCCCGTTAGCGGTGGTCGGAGGTCTGATATATGCACTTCAAAGCCCGGGCGGTAAACCGCGAACTGCAGTTCATCGCCTGCCTCCGGTGATCAAACGAGGTCGGTCGTCATTGGGGTTTTAGGAACTCAAGACTGAGCTTTTCAAACGAGGTTTTTTTTCCTCGCGATTTAGTTCATCTCCTGAATGTTTCATATCACTGATATGCCCCCTTTTGATGAGCCAGGGTTAAAAAACATGCCATCATGTATGTGTGTACAAGTGGAATACATAAATATAGATTTCAAAGGTTAGCCAATCCTCGTCAAGGATTATAGCAAGGTCAAAAGATCTATCAACCCCCCCTTAAAAAAATGCATTCCGAAAAAATTTGAAAGGGGCCCCCATGATTGTTTGTACGCTTTTCAATTATGTCATTTGTTGGGGCTGATATTTAAGTATGCTTAGATCCGAGATCAGCTGAGTCTTTCCTAATCGTATGAATCCTAAATTTGGAATTCAGCCGCCTTAGGACTTATACTTGGGTATCTTAAGGTCCGAGATCAACTGAGTGGCTCCAAAAGCAAGTTTGTGTCATATTAATCATTTGCAGCTGAAATTTGTTATGTCGCCTCCTCAGGACTTACTCATACTAGTGGGTCCTAAACTTGATATCTACCTTAATGAGGGCATGGTGCTGACATTTGTTAGGTATTTACCCTCCTTAGGATGAACAAGTGAATTATTTAGGTTCACTATTAATACATACAGCTTCTTAGGTCAGAGATCAGCTGAAAGAGTTCCTAAACCTAATTTCTATGGTGTGTACCCTTCTTGGGGCGTATACGTGGAGATCCTAAGGTCTGGGATTAGCTGAGTGGCACTATAAGCCAATTTTTTCCATATTAATCGCATAAAGCTGAAATTTCTTAGGTATGTAGCATCCCTGGAGCTGACAGGTGATGATACTTAGGTCTGGGATCAGTTGAGTGGTTCCTAAAGCTGATTTCTACCATATGAATCGTGAATAATATTTAAAAATTTACTTTTAGCTTTATATATTATATTAAACTAAAATTAGGTTTCAGCGTGAATATATTCTGAGTATCTATGTATTCATTTGTCCGATGTAGCAAGTTACGGAGCCCATCATGGACTAGATAAGAACCTCCAAAACATCCTTGCAATTCATGAACGGATCCTTCGCAACCGTTTTGTTTGGTTCCCAAGCTTTAGTTATTTTGTTTGCCAATTGGTAGTTAGCGGCAGAAAATCTTGCCACTGGAGAAGCTTGAACAGAAACGTTACGATTCATGCGAAGCACTCATTTCCCACTAGTGTTATACATAAAACTCAAAGTTTTTATTTATGTACTTATGTTCCCAATAGACATTCTATCTGCCTGACCGATTTTGACGGCGTCTGTAGTAGAATGAGAAGCAAGTTAAAACCTAAGAACCTGAAAAATATACTTCTATTTTATAAATGTCGCTGTCCTTCGCAAATGATTTATTTGGTTCTCGAACTGTTATTCAGGTTGATAAAAGGAAGTTTGTTAGAGGCGGAAACATATGGCAACTGCAGGAGCCTCTTGATAGGAATAATTATATTTCGTGCAAAGCACTGGTTTCTAGCTAGTTCCCTATGAAATCTCTAAGAGAATTCGCAACTTGTTATACACCTTAACTACTAATAAACTTCACTGTTTTTGTTGTGAAACAATCTCCTCAGAGAAATTTGATCTCTCAAACAGCATGAAGAATACTTGTATGAATGAAGAGGAATTTACTAAATTTAGTATGATTTACATTTGACGTTCTCAGTTGTGAGCGTTCTCTCCATCTTCCTTCGCCCCAACACTAAATCAAGCTGCAAGTTCCGCGACAAATGAGAAGGGCTCTCTTTTATGTTAGCATTCCCTCGAAGAAGACCTCGTCCTCTCTTCTCCCCAGCTCGTATAATAGTCAATCCTTCCCGACGGTTTCGTGAGTCCAGCCCTTATCAACGAGGACCTACTCCGACCCTTGGGTCTCCCTCAGGGCTAACCAGGGCCCCTAGCGTTCCACTGCTATAACAGTCACTTCTAACACTCTTCCCCCGCTGGTATCCGAGGGCTTGCTGAGGCTTTACGACTCTCCTCCAACCCTGCTCCGAGATCGTAAACCCCGGCACATAAATCTTAGCTTTTCTCTTCTTCCAACCCTTGTCCATTTTTACCCCCTTCCCTCGCCTCCCTTGTGCCGAAAGTGGCACGTATGACGCTCCCCCAGCCCCTCTCGGAAAAAGACTTCTTTTTCTGCGCTCCAACCCTACTAACTTTTCCGTCACGAGACGAAGCTCGAAATAATAACGCGCCATAAAAAACCTCGGTTGTTTGCTCTCGGACGAGAGCATCAAAGCGAAATCGGAGCATGTGGATGGTTCGGGGTTCCCTTTATTTTTGTCAATATAGAACGTCAAATTACGTGAACGTGGGGAGAGGAGATCGCTTCTAAAAACGTTTGTGTAATGAAATGTAGAAGTAAAAATGTATATACACACGTGGTTCTCATCAGCGGCGCAACAACTTTACATCATACAATGAAAATGCTTGTTGTTGTCATGAATGCTTGAAGAGAACCATGCTCGTAATGTAAACGACTAGCAAGAAAATACGACCAGAACTAGGATGAGTACTTCCTTATAGAAAACTTCCATTAATTCATATAGAAGAAAGCATAAATTATTCTCAGAGCCTAATCAGTGATCATGGTGTTACTGAACTCAACAGCCCCTACAATGCTACATTTTAAGTTGCTGATCATCAATCAGAAATAAATCACCTCTAAAAGCCGTTAATACTATGAATTTATAATTTTGAATCAGAAACTATTTTACTTGAAATATATAAAACTGGGTGATATAAAAAGTCTTACATTGCATTTCCATTTGAAGGGAGGATATTGTGGCTACTGAGAATCAATATTCAAATGAAACATTTCAGTTCTTCTGATTTTATAGCAGGATTTTTGTAATATCTGCAGGAAGTATAGCTGTTGCTCTCTCGAAAGAAAAGATCAATTACGTTGTCGGACAGAAAAAGTTCCAAAACCTGTACAGGTGTCATTCCTTTGAACACTTCGAAATTCTCTACAGTGACATTGTTGTTTTTTTATCTGGTAATCACACCCTGTAGATATCTGATACTTCGGCGGTTGGCAGCCTCCTCCTTCAACCACTCATGTGACAAACGGAGCAGACGGTCAGAACGACCCACCATCTCAGAAGTTGCCGGCGTGCTGGATTGAGGAATAGTAGGTTGCATAGGGGAGATTTGTCCGTCAGGAACAGAAATGAGATCAATTCCTGAATCATCCGCAGGTCTTTCCTCTCGTCCAGCATCGAACACTAACTCAGCAGTTGCAAGAAGTTAATTTCCCGATAAGTGCTCAAATTCACCGCCTTCATCCTCGTCAACTGATTCTTCGTCTATGGGGTGGTTACATGGGGTGGTTTCACATAAATCTCGTTAGGATCATTCAGGCTCGTATTATCGGCCAGAAGAATTTCAAGAGCATCCTGAAGTGAAAATCCAGGAGGTTAAAGACGGAGAGAAAATAGTCAGAAACGGAGTGGTTTGGTGAGCGATCAACTACTTTGGGGGCCCAAGGCGAAAAAAAAAACCGTGAATGGAGCCTATTGAGTGACGTCTATATCAATCCTTAGTAGCTAAAATTATGAAATATGTCCCAGTAATCTGACAATCTGAGGGTTTTGAAAATCAAGTAAAATATAAGAACTTGCCGGAATAATGATCGCAACTGTTCAAGGTCACAAACGTCACTCATGTGAACATGCAGGTAATTGAAAGAAATAGATCGAACCCGGTCATTGCGACAACTAAGGATCAAAATCCAGCTGTTATGCTCGCGTCAAAACATAAAAAAACCCTCTCAGGCGTGCCTGTGCACCGTGAGCGCGATTTAAAAACAGCAGCTCAAGCGTGGCTATATGGGCCACGTAGGCTATAACGGGTTAACCTTAACTCTCTTAATCATAATTTGGTGCACACCAACTTTTACTAGCCCATTTGTATGAAACAATAAGTGATACACAAATAAGTGCAATATAGGTACTGTTTGTGGTTAGATGAAGCGGTCCACGGAAAGAAAAAGTGAACATTAAAAAGATAAAATAATACACCTACCTACGTCCATTTGTCCGCAAATGTATGACAAATCTTGAAAAACTCAATTTCACAAGAAGCTCTTAGATTAAAAAATTCCATTGGAATTTTATTAGCTGAATCTGTTAATGTTCAGAACATCATACAGAGTGAACAGATGAACAGAAAACAATCCAGGTGGGCACATTCGATTCATTTAAGGGACGTATATCAATAACGAACATGAAAAGCATTAATAACATGAAAACATTAGTGTTATTTCGAAAGTTTTCTATATTCCAATTTGTTAATATTTCAGCCTTTCATGAATGAAAATAATAAACGGAAATTCGAGCCGATCTAGAAAAACTGTTTTCTTGTCTGATTCAGGAACCTTAAACCCCCCTCTTTCACTGTTATTTTTTCATTATTCTGCATAACTTTTTTTGTGATCCGAAAATAATTAATTATTTCATTAGAGATGAATCGCTCAAATGTCAGAACAATTCTGTCCAAGAATAAAACGGTAATTTAGAGAAGTTTGCTCTTAGAATCATTCTTTTTGCTGGATCTTCTTTTATTGATTCAGAAAGAGGATAACTCTTTGAAATTATAGTATTGAAGCCGGTGCTCTTCCTGACATCTTTTGGTGCCAATACCCTTATACTGAACTGCTATATGTCCGCCATGGGACATTGATATGAATCCAGCACTACAACGAGAGGATGGGACTTTTGATCGGAATAGAAAGGACCAGAGCGTTTGGCACCTTGACAAGGGTTTAGGTAAACCGCGGTTTATTTCTGGCGGGCAGCGAAGGGTAAGGCGGGTTCGACGCGATAAATCCGAGGATCGCTCGCCCTTCATCCCCCAGGATATCGAGGAGAAATATCCTCGTTTAAGAGAGACTTGGAAGGTATCCGAGGGACTTGATCCCGAACACAACGGCACGCCAGGATTCCTAAGTGGAGTGAAGGAGTCGGATAGTAAAAACTTGATTGTGCTACAAATCTTAATCGTAAAACCCCTCTTAACTCATATAGATAAACCTGAATCAATTTCCAGGACCATTTCAAGAATATCAGCGTATTACAACTAGATAGACAGATAAAGTGTTTTAATGACAACAATTTTAATAGACAATCAACTTTTATTTGAAATACGTTACACCATCATAGAAATCGTTTTTATAGATGCTTCAGTTTTACTGGCACTTGACATGCGCATTCTTGCGTCCAGTTATGCATGTGACATGAAATACGTCACTGTTCATGTTATTTGTGTACGAACATTTGACAGTTTAGCATCCACCTCAAAAAGAAATCTGCCGGGATAATTTTCATGAAGCAAATCTATGTATAGATATTAAAAATTGGTTAGTTATTACAAAAAGGTGTATTAAATCTGTATTAGATAATAATCCTAAATGGAAGTAGACTATACTACCAAAAACAACGCTTCCTGATTATACTTGGAAAACGTTAAAATGTGACTGAAATGTAATAAAAGCTGATATCGGAATAAGTAAAATGGTATAATAGACTAAGATTTATTATATTGTCCATATTTAATATCGCCACGTTTCAGAAATCCACGAATAGAACATATAAAACTCAACTACATAGATAAAATACCTATCAATGCTTCTCTAGTTCGCAAATATAGAAGTTATGTAAAACTAGATTTAAGACAGTGAGCTCGATCCGTATAGCATCCGTCTTGCCATAGGTCTGCTTCCAGCCACTGTTAGCATCCACGCGTTTAAAGACAAACCTCGATTCGTGAGCTAATGGATGATTATACAGTAAATCGAGTGGTGTCATTCGATTCAGACAACTAAATTCTGTTTTAATCCAACGAAATCACCACTGTCATACAATGAGTTTTGAGATGTCGATTTTTCGATAGATCAATCCCTAAATACAGTTTCTTCAGCTATATTGATCAAGATCCCGAGATTATTGGTACACTTCGGATCAAAGTTGAATTTTTCAGTCGAATTTCGTAAATTTCTGTCCGCAAGTTTCGAAAAAAGGTTCGGACTTTGGACGAACGGATTTTTTTTCGACTTTTTAAATCTATGTGTATTGAAACGTAAACCAAGATCTTTGGAGGGGGGTTTACATTTGTTTTCTTGGTTAATAACAAAGATTCAACATTGTGAATGAAAACCCCAAGACAGCGAACTCTACAAAGGAATGCACATAATGCACAATAATTTTCACTTGCGTGAACACTTTCGACTAAATTTGCAATCCCAAGTTTAAAAACTTAAACTGAATACTGGCAGTTTTTTTTTGGTCAAAAAACGCTCCGTTTTCAAAAATTATTGTTTATTAAATTTACATTATGTAATTCGAATGCAAAAAAAATTATTTAAAAATTCAAACTAAAAGCGGTTTAAATAAATAATTGAACTAGTGCAGGCCCGCCCCATAGGCCGGGTCATCGCCCGCTTCTGCAGCGAATTGGTCTTCCAATCTCTTGGCCGCACACATCACTTTGGCAAGACTTTCCTCCGTTTTGATTTGAGATAGCCAACAGATTGACACATATTTATCTCTTATGACAAGTTCCAATATTCATACAAAGAACCAACAAAAGCAGTTGTCGCAAAACCTTCAATTTGAAATGTAAAATATCTTAGAAGATGGCTTTGATTTGGAGAAGGTATAACATTCTATATTATATTATTATATATGTGGTAAATGTACGTTTGAGGTGGTTTCCTTTTGAATTGATTAAAGTCTTCAATTTTTCCAATTATTTTTTTCCAACTACGCATTATTCATTCCGTAAGAAATTACAATATTGATGAATCAGTCAAAAAGCAAAGAAGGCTGTTGAGTTCCAATTTTCAATTAAGGACAAATCAAGTAATCCATTGCCACACCATCTTTGCAAATACTTTTTGCTAAAATAGTCCCTCAGTACGGTCTAATGTGTTTCAACAACGCTGGTGCTCTCATTTCAAGACGTACGTGAGGAATGAACTTGTTTAAAATTAACGTGATGATTTAAGGGCTGAACATCTTCCTCAGCAGGGAAGAGCCGTTACAGTTCTTGCTGTGGTAGTTATTCCCTCGCCGTTTTCTCTTGTAGAGCTGAGGTGCCGCGGCGCCTACAGAAGGCTAATTCAGGATGCAGGCGAAAACGCCGAGTCCGCCAAAGCGACGCTCGTCGTTCGGATTCCCACTTAATATTCTCGCCGCCTTTAACATCACTCCGCTCGGGGAGTTTGGCCGCACACGTTCCTCCGTTCGAGCGCTAATGCCGCGAGCGTTACGAGCATCTGGCGGTGAATTTTAGCCCTCGAACGAGACTTCGGCGGTGGTAAATTTAAAAACTCGACGCACGTATGGGAGTAACGCCGTTCTTTTTTAGGGTAGGTGTTTGACGTACGTACGAGGTACTCTCACTCATAGATACCTTCTGGTTCCAACCGCACCTGACTCAGGGAAAATCTCACCAAAATGAAACCCATTTAAGCTTGGAAGGTTTTGAAAAACGGAACAGATTCCCGAAATGCATCTTTCACCAGAGCGTTTTTCGAGTTTAAACCTCTACTGAGGGGCAAAACGTCCGAAATGCGGCGACTGACTTGGGCAATATCCATTAGGGTACGTTCAGGGTGAGTTCGTTAGGGTACGTAAGCCGCACCATCGATGTTCAGACCCCCGTAGTTACAGGAACGTAGTAAAATCATCAAAATCGCGGATGGAACGTGTTCGTACTTTTGGGAATTGACCATCGATGTTGTCTTGACTTCTCGTTCCCACCTTTTGATTCAGTATTGATTTCAATATTGAACCTCTGTATTCGACCAAGAAAAATTGTTTATCCCCCCACCCTCCTCGTTTTGTTTAGGAGCTTTTTTCAGAAAATACCGTTATTGTTTACTGTGGTACAAATGGGCGAAAACGAGCCCAATTAAGAATAAAATTAATAAACACAATGCATTAAATAGAAACAAGAGCTCACAACATAGAGTAACAGTTAGTAATTTTGAAATATACACCTGGTCGAATCCTACACTAATATGTACAGTTTATAAACACGTACAGTTCATAAAAATTTATGGACAATCCGAAAAGTTTGGGAATGTAATGATTAAGACAACGTTTGACTGATGACAAATACGATTGAATGATTGCGAGAAAAATGTATATTTCGGGATCGAATGAGGTAAGGATGTTGGCCTCCTTGGTAATCCGTGTAATGGGCCGGTTCACTGAATAATTTGTGGCAGCAAATCTGGTGTGTGATAGGAATAGTTGAAGGAAATCTAGCTGTGGGATCTGAATTGAATTGGCTATTAGCCACTGGCTAATAAGAAGGGGCAATCAAGGATGCATTGCAAATTTTGAATCTACCCTCCTTGTAACGGGAAATGACAAAGTCTGAGGGGTTAATGAAAAATTGTTCCTATACATTTAGAAAATAATGAACCGAACTTATAGTAGGTATCTATATTGCTTTCGGTGTTATCAGGGCCTGGTTTGATGGATCTGGATCCTTTACATTCTGCACATGATTTAAATCACCGTTGTTGCTGATGATAAGTCGCCTCTGGTCTCATGAGAAGAGAAACGAACCTAGAAGGAAGCAACGTCCCGTAATCCCATCTCGCTAACGACCCGCTAGATAATTCAGTTAGTCTCCAGAGTGCAGGGGAGTGATGGATGTCCAAGGCCGGAACCGACCCCGCACGGCAGAACAAAGGGCTGACATAATGTCGTCAGGGTACGACCTGCGTTACTTCCGATCAACTCCACAGCTTCCCAACGGTTCCGGTTTCGAGTCTGCCCTTGTTTGCCGGCCCGTGTTACCTCATTTCGACCGATTCGCGTATCCTAATTACCGCAAAACTTTCCACCAGGAGGGGGAAGGGATTCGAAAAAGGGTTTCGTGCCTTTGAACTTAAATGGATTACAGAGGGGGGACGACGGAAACGAATGAGTTTATTAGACAGGTTAAAATGAATTCGGACCATATGGGCTCTACAGCTGTTTCCAAGCTACTGCAATAACAATCCACAGTCCTCAGATAGAAAAAGTGGCAGACACGCTCTTAACCCTAGAATGCTGTCGAGGAGTTAAAATCATTCAAGCCATCACTTTTTGCATTCTACCATGGAGGGTGACTACGCGAAGCTCCCCGTCCGAAGTGAAAGGCGTTTGGGCTGTACTCGATGCTCCTCGGCAAGTTCTAGCAGGTGTATGCGAAGCGTCCCGTGCCGAGAGAATGGGTGTACGTGAAGCTCCCCGTCTCTCTCTTTTCCTCTCTCGAGACGTTTCAAGCCTTCGCGGTGATTTGAACGGACTGGCTCTCAGTGATCGTCGAACAACATGAACGTATCCACGTGTGTAGCATCCGGTACTCATCGCGGTCGCAGTGCTTGATGCTTTGGTCAAATATCAGACTGATATTTACGTTAAAATCAACACAGAACAGGGGAGTCATAGGCGAAGTAGATCAATTAAAAAGAATGTGTGGCTTGCAAAACTGATTGAGAAATGCGATGCACCATCACCCTTACCCAATTTATAAAAATAGTTTTGTTCACCATGATGTTTTGTTCCCCAAGCTTCCTCGTGATCTACTCTGATGTACCATGCAGTTTATTTAGGATGAAATTGAAGAGAATTTTATTGATTACTGAACTTCGTAGTGTAGAATCTATTTCCTGGTGGTTGCGGTAAATGGTTGCGCAATTGTCTACAGTGTAGGTCACTGCAAACGAAGGTAATAAAGTTCGCGGGGAGCTTCAGTATTTACCTGTTGACAACGACGTCAAATAAGGATGTAGGCTTGTGCGTCCCTTAGTGGACATCGTGGGGAATGCATGGCTAGGTTGGGAGGTGTTATGGCGCATAGCTGGGACATCTTCACCGGGGATGCCATGGAAAACAAAGAGTTTTAATAAAAAAAGAAGTTTGTTTCCTTAAATTGAGTTATAAACCTTAAACCGATTTCGACGGTTAAGTCGACAACGGTAGTATAACATTAACTCAATATACGTTGATAAAACAGTGGTTATATAGTGACAGGTGAAAGGGAGCTCTGATCCCATTGGTCAAGAAATGTGGGAGATCTCCGATCTCCTCCTGTGCCTCCTGGCATCTATGTTGTAGAATTGATTCTCCTTTCACTCATAAAGCACCTCTTAACCAATTGTATTAAAGTTCCTCTTATCTGTCACTATATAACCACTGTTTCCTTCAATGTACATTAAGTTATTGTTCTGTGGCTGATTATACTTATGTTCGTTGATGAGGACTTGGTTTCACATTTAAAAGTAGATCATCCAGACCCAGTTGACGGAATCAACACCGAGAACGAAAACGACCCCGATTTGCCATTTCTGATCTTGAAGAAAAAACACCACCTACACCTACCGTTTAGTTTTACCCCCTTCTAACTCTCAAAGACATTTACTGCAAACAAAAACCAGCAAAAAGGATGTATTGCAGCTTTTGTTCATCCTTTCTCAAGCCAAAAACTTCTGCTGTACGATAGATAGACCAACTTTTTGATGATCATATTAGGTATGTGAATAGGACTGTTTGGTTCAACCAAGACCAGGAATCTCAACATACCTAATGTTCGTCGTCCATTGTACGTATCGTTATTCAGAGTGACCAGCGGATCGTCCCCATCCGTATCGGTTACTTTTCAAGTAAAATCCCGATAACAGCATCATCTTGTGGAAAACCGTTTCCCTCGTATCTCAATCCGACCAGGATGAGCTTGTTAGAGGCCGACCCTCCCTCGTCAGACTTACTGCTCTCCTAAGGGTTTTACGAGGGTCGGACAATCCTGTGGAAGGAGGATTCGGATTACCCTTCTAAAGAGCAGCGGTCTCCGTGGTTCAAGCGGTTAACACCGAAGGGTTAACTTTCACCGCTTTCCTTCTACTTTCTATTCAATCCGTTTATCAGGTAGTCTGACAAATAAAAAATTGGAGATGTACCTATCCATGTGTGTGAACGATAATACCGATAAATACAATTGCGGTAGTTCCTCACAAATTTGCTGAAGCACTGAGTAACAATTTGGACACTACTGGCTTTAAATGTTTTTAACAGCACGATTCACTTAGTTTTGAACATTGTTTTCAAATGACTAAAAGAGAGATGGAAGCATTATTTCTGGAAGGAAAATCGAAATTCTTACTCACATTTTGCGTTTTACGCCATTCTGAACGTCTTCCGTTTCACGCCACTCCGTCTGTGCCCGCCCTTGTGTCTCCAGATTCCTCAACACGCCTTAGTTATGAAATTTTGGCCTGCTTTTGATTTTCTGGAAATGTTTGGGTTATTCGTAGTTGATCCGCGCTAAATTTCATTGATTACAATTCAATAATTCAGTCCACCCACGAGCAAACCTGCAATTCATCAAACACAGTTTTTCCACCTTCTTATCGTCCGATCCCCTCCTTCAAATTAGAAGGGTTATCATGGTAGAAATATCCAATCATGTTATAGCAGTTTAACTCGGTTGTATGCATAGAATCTTGTTTATGCACTCTCTGTTGAGTCTCGCAAGTAAGTGTGGTAGAAAATTCAAGTTTTTCCGTTGAAATCTCTTATGAAAGCATGAAATATTTGTTTGTATTCTGTTTTAACGAGTTTAAATATTCGGCACATAACAGAATGAGGTTTGAGAATGATGAAAGTTTGAATGTTTGTCGCTTAAAACATAAACTTCAAATAGTAGTGCTGGGAGTCACCCTCATTTCAGCCGAACCTAGAGATCTTGGCGTCCCGATGGCCGATTTGATTAATTTTTCTTTTATCTTCAAGTATTTAGTATTCTAGTATTTTGTTGGCTGACGACAGTCATTCAAATTGTTGAGACAACTTAACAGTAACCTTGAACGTTCCTTACGTTAGTCTACAGACTGCTTTCAGGTAGCCTAGGGATTTTAGAAATCCGTTAACAGGGTTGTCACTGCAGCTTAGAACGTCACATTAGGGAGCAATGCAAATACCCCAATTTCTTCAAGCTCCTGCCGGATAAAACCGGACTTTTCCTGATTAACGATGATGTTAATAGTCTTGTTGCGACTTCAGCTTGCAGTAAAAAAATATTGAAAAATCCCCTTTTACAGGTATTTACATCGAACATCGACCTGTAGGCGTGAATGTATAGGGGAACATGCCCCTTAAATCCTGGAACTAGCTTAACATCTACAACTTTATTAATTATTTAAAACATTTCAATGATTTGAGCGTGCATGTTTCCACCACTACAAATCAATGTTACATACTGAGTCAGTCAGCATCCTATGTTACTTCACTGGTAATGCTAAAGACACATCTAACCGTGTTCAGCTCCCTTTAACGGTCCCTAATTGATTCGTCCTCATGATCCTCGTTCGAAAAACGAACCGCTTACAAGCTAGTTATAAATAAGTTGAAGAAAATCCACTCAAAGGAAACTCACTTTAATCTCTTCCTCATACAGCTGCGCCTCCGTTTAAGATAAACTCTACAATCAACTTATACGCTCTGTCTGAAAACATCCGCCCGATTACCTATTCACATTTTCCCTCGTTTTCGTTGTCCCCGGGCGGATTACTACCGAAAACATTTTCTCCTCCAGAAAATCATTTATAAATTCGAACGAGGGGAGGAACATAATCGAATTGTTTTCGCTCTCGTAAATTCTTCTACCTTGTCGATTCGTTTGTTCTTGCACTTTTTCCACCTCTGGGTTCGTCCTTTGGCCGTTTCAGGATACAATTTTTTTCCATGACGAAAAGTCCTCTCTTCCCCTTTTGTTTCTTTCTGGAAGCACAAGAAAAAGGTGCGGAGGATTAGGTTTGCCGTGCAATGTTCGTTCCCAGAAGTTAACACATAACAAGAATGATTTTCCAATTTACTCGTTCTATAGGACGATCTGTTAGATTTAGTAACACATTTCGTCATTTCTACCCCTTCAAATATTTTTGAAATATTTTATTTAGGCATGCAGTTATGTAGTGATTTAGCGGTACCCTCCCAAACTGATAAAAAAGGCCATCTTACCTAATATTCATGTTACCCTAAATCGTGCCAACTTCCTGATCCTTGTCTTTGACAATCAATTTCAGTTTCGCAATTGCTAATATGTACCTATCATTTCGAACTAAATTTTAACGTAACATTTCAAAACATGCGCCATACGTACCTTCCTCATTCCGAGATTGATCAAAATCCGGCCGTTAATTCATAAGGAATGAACTTTATAGGAGAACAAATTTACGTTTTCAAAATCTTAACGATACAAAGGCAATAAAAATTTTGAAAACTATTAAAAATCAAACCCACATAATCTCCAGAAATTTCATCAATATAAATCATTTATCATTTAACCCATTGCATTCAAATGTGTGTTGTATACCCAACTCTTTCCCGAGTTTGAAAAATATTAGACGAAATTATACTCATATATGTCTATTTATACATATATACCTACATAGTCGTGGATGTGTGTGTGAAATCCACATTACGAGACGTTTGGGCTCCCAACTATTGATCCGACAACAATAATTTTTACTAGTGAGCATCTGGTTCCCGATAATTTTTCCAAAATCTGAGTATGACTTATAACAAACAGAAATTTTGATTTTGAGAGATACTCCTTTTTTTCCCGCCTTCAATAATGAAGAATCAAGATACGCTTCAGGAAAGCTTGAAATCTTGCAAGGAGACATGTGTTATTTCTTGATATATTCATTTATTTATTTCATGTTGTACATTAATTTATAATTTATTTACCAAGATTACACACAAAAAACAACATTATTGTGAGTCATAGGCAATGCCTGTAGTGCCTCGCAGGAGCTGTGCCAAATAGCAAAATAAGTGACTATAACAAAAATTAAATTAACTCCCCGGATGAAATTTGAATGTTATCTTAACAATAGCTATTTACATAATCATGAAAAATACCCGGAATATGGTAAATTAAGTATATATGCTGCATATTATTTTTGCCTCTACAACGCCTATTTTCAGCAATCATTCAAATCCTTTCTTGTTGTACGCGCAATATTTTCTTCTGTGCACAATATAAATCATGTATTGAGGGCTACGCGTTGTCAAATGCAGGTTTGGCTTTGGAGGTACGACATTACCAACCAATCTAAAGCGGGTCGCATGATGATGCTCATGGTTCTCGAGCATTATGTTCGGGTTCCTACGGAACATCAGTAGCAACGACTTTGAAATAGTTGACGGGAGGTGAACACTTTGAGCTCCTGATATACATTTATAATTGATTACTTGCGGGGTTTTTTCATACCTGTATTGATTGTTCTTACCTGTATTCGAAATACAGTGTTGTATTTATTAAGAGCGATTTGAAAACTTATATCTGATGTATGAGTATTGAGTACTTTTTCTGCAGTGTATTTTGTATCAATTTAGATTTGTTATAGTATTTAACTTGAATCATTCAATAACATGTATCAATGTATTGTGCATGTTATTAATTCGTGTGGTCCTCGTTTGTTGTGAACTGGGAGGGAATAGAGTTGAATACCTTCCGCGCTAACCGATACTAGCGAACGAGCTGATGAAACCGCAAAACGTCCGACTGAGGTAATCGCAATTAATATTGGATTCCTACCGGCTAATCTCTCGAAGTCATGATCGGAAATTCCTCCTGCCAAGTGTCATGAGCGAACTAGTTTCCGGGGTCCCACTTCTAGTTCCACTTCATAATTAACGTGTTCGTTCGTCGGTTGTCCGTAGCTTAGTCGTTGGAACGTAGCGGCTACTTCAATTCAATTCAAATTCAAGCGCAGCCCATTTGAACTTACAGTACGGTTATTGACCTCTAATGTTTGAGGTGATGGAATGGTATAGTTGACCCTTCCTTTGAGCAGAATGCGGATATAATGCTCCGCCATGCTCAGAGGATGACCCAGACGCTCGAAACCGTCTCCCAAGGCGACGGATTCTAAAATCGGGAAGGGCCAACTAACTGAAGTAACTGTACGGAGTCATTAAATAACCAAGAAACGAAGATTTCCAAGTTTACGAGAGGTGCCGCACGAATATATTCTATATTTTGATAAAAAGTAATGTATCTCCAATTTTACACTTTCTAGAAGATGACGAAATGGTACACAATTGGGCTTTGTAACAGAAGTGTTCCTGAAAGAAGCAAATCTGAAAATCTTATGGCTGCCCATTGAAGAGAAGCATTATTTCTTACAGGAATGAGATAGTCTCCGTATTTACGGAAGGAACGGTGGTGTATGGATGGCGCGGGAAGGCGTTTGGGTCGGGTCTTTCAATCAGCTTAGTTTAGTGTTAGTTCGTTTGCTTACATGCCGCCAGAGGAAACTCGCCTTTCCTCTCTGTTGTCATGTGTTTCCTGAGGTCCATCTCAAAAACTCCAGGAGCTTTCCCCTTCCAGGGACTCCAGGACACCAATCCGTTCAAAACGAAGAGGAAAAGCTCAACACGCTTACCCTCATTCGATTTGTTTATGAATCCAGTGAACAATACCGATCAGTCCATTAGTCGCTTCGACAGCATTACGAATCCCGACGCGATGGGATGACGTGGTAACTCCACAGGTTTGATGGCTGGAAAGTGTTGCATTTGACGGTCATTTGACTGGAAAATGCTGTTTTCTGTCCTAATCAACCTAGAAAATTCATGTTTGTAGAATCAGTGATCAGCTGAAGGTTGACAATAATTTCGTTTCTAATCGATGTAACGTGCTGAGGTGGTGCTCTTTTACCGGTATCCAGAGTTGAAAAGACTAGGGGGGCGGAGCTTAGAAAACAAACCACTGACTGCGTCTAATATGCACAGAAAACTGATTTAGACAGGAGGGTTATTCTGGTAACGATATTACTCTTGGTAATATTTTGCTTTAGGGATCAGAGATAGAGTTTGATACACCTAACCAGATCCCTCATATTCGATGCCTCGGACAATTTGGATTAAAAACAGACCAAGAATTCTAGCACAAACATACTATTAGTGATTTCATATTACCTAAGTCATAGTTTGTCCCCCTACTACTCACTAAAATAACGGTTTTTTTCTCGGTAGCAGGTGAGGAAATTTTTGAGATCCTTGGGTGAAAATCGGATCTTGTAAGATACCCAAAAGGGACCGCACTTTGGGTTATGTGGGATTCAAACCTACTAAAACCTCACCTTCTATTTTCCACTGATTGACACATTACTTCAGGCTGGTTCTAGGGAGGGATATTTTACTCCTCTCGGCCCTTGTTCTCCCTGCTCTGCCTCTAAAATTACGTCTAAACGCGACTACTGTGTTGGTAATAGAAACAAACTCAATTCACCTCGACATCACCCATCAGCAGTATAGCAGTATTCCCACTCTTCCTACCTTGCAATCTTGATAATCCATCGATGGGTTATCCACCCAGCTGAGCAGATAATCCAGTACTCATCCATAGCATTCCACTTGTCTCTAGACCACACATTTAGCAGAACAAATGACTTCAATGTTTTCCTGAAACATATTCTGGACGTATATGGAAATTCCTTTATCAAGTAGACCTATTTAGGTACCAAGTAGCTACAAGCTGTCCCAATCTACTACTTCACTATCTAGTCAGATTACCTCAACATATCCCTCTTACTAGATGATTTTAATAAGAATACGGATGAAGTAAAGGGAATTTTTTTTAGCTCTAACACATAATTTCACCCTCAAACTGTGATAGTTTGTCCCGTTAGTTATTTTCATGATTACGTTTATGTGTTGGGAGCGTGTTGATGGAGGGTACTGAATTTACCTCGACATTCTCACCTCGATAGTCGGCTGAGAACAATAGCTATTCTCTCCCGAACCACTTCACATCCTTCCTGCAGGAGCCTCTGGCTTCGAGGGGGTTGAAAGACGAAAGGACGGCAAACACGATCCAACCTTGCGCTCGCTCACCTTCCCCGATTCCTCTTGGGAAACATTTACTTCCATTAACCATCCGCCGGATTCGGCTTTATAGGGAGAAGCGCCCGAAACCTCCGGCTATTTATTTGAACTGTCGATAGCCGTTTTCGTCCAACTGTCTATCGATTTCCCAAAACCCATGAACCATTTGGCGTCCCGTGGAATGAGACGGGGTATATGTTTATTTATCAATGGGCTTTCCCACGATTACAAGATGGAAATATGCCATGTGACAAAGCTATACATAATAATTACGTGAATATAAATAGGAATTAAAACTGGTTTGAATTTCATTGATGACAAAATAATAAATTAAACACCGAATTAGCTAAGCATGTAGCATCAGATGTAGTGAAATGGAGTAGTTACTAGTTATTCAACAAAAGTTGGAGTAATTAACCTTGGATGACAAGTGTATCCTACACCTCCATCATTACAACGACGGATAATTTAAAATTTCAATAATAAAATTTGAAAGCTGTTTACTTTGGGAAGTTAAGCCAGAGATTGGTTCAACGTTAGGACATAACAAAGTTTTCCAAAAATAAATCCTAGAATTTACGACGAAGCCAAATTTATAGCGGAGCTTACATAATTAGCAACACTTTTTCGTATATTCAGATCTGTCTAGGAGTCATGAGACTTTTGGATGTTCTATGGATTTTTCTTTTGAACATCAGAGAACGGAGGGAATGGTTTGTTAGGCCAATAAAAACAACACAGGGAAACCAGCGCGAGGAAATCACAACACCGATTGAGAAAAGTCAAGTTTATTGCCATTTTCAAACTAATGTTTCTCGCCCAACCATTTTGGTATCTAATCTTAGGCCGTATAAAATACGACTAATTTATAGCAGAAAACAATAACATGATCTTCATTGTGAAAATATAAATGTTTGATTCCCAATCTGACATAGATGACGCAGTTATTTGTTGTCACATGGAAATCACTTTCTATTTATCAGTTACGTAGTTAGTGGAAAAGCTGTTTTTTTACGATACTAATAATTAATAATAAACTCTCATCTAGGGAAAATCTTCGGGTTCCCACTATTTTGATACAAAATCCATAAGTAAGCGTTATCTTTTCAGTTGCGATTGCATATAAAACGAAAAGATAAATTATGGGAAATACTAACGTAATGTTATGGGATAATAATAACTGCACGGCCAGCTGGATCCGATAATAAATCATTAATATAAAGCTACGTATTAGGGGAAAGTGCTGTCGATGCAAGTATAGTTAGTGTAGTGAAACAAACTTTGCGCAAATGTTATGGGGTCTGGCTCACAGAATGACAGATTACATGCCAAGCCTTAAGATGCCTTTGCAACTGGAAATATGTGACGAACAATAACAGTTAATTGTAAAACTAATGTAATGATATAAGAAATGTATTTATGTGTTCGAGTTTTTAAATAAAAGGCTTTTTTTTACTACTAGTACTACTATCCCGTTCGATGAAAAAAATTACTTCTGCCCCTTCATTTCGAGAGAGGAATGTAATCCAGGGATAACCTGCAACACCTGCAAAATACCATAGAATCAAAATACCAGAGAAGTCCTTGGGGGAAATGAGACAAGTCCACATCCGAGAAAAGCTGTGGATCATGATAAAAATTATTGGATTTGTTTCATCCAGAAACGCAGCCTCACTGAATGGCATTTGACCTTTGGCCGTTGCATCGGGTAATTGCTGCTATCAAATGGAATCAAACCGAACATTTCTGGAAACTTTAATATACTCAGTAAATTGATAGAGGAGACGCCGTAAGGATTAATTCACCAGTTTATGGTGAAACAGCATATACAACGGTGATGTTCCAATTTCAGAAGATCAAAGGAGCCACCAATTTTAGAGAAAACTGTACAGCCAGATGGATTGGGTAACTTTTGATAGCATCGGAAGGATTCTATCTGTTTTGTTAACTAAGACTGGAAGATGTCAATGGAAATCAGAATCGGCAGTCATTTCCCCAATTGCAGTTGATTGGAAAACGTTAAAATTTCCTCGAATTCATTTTCTTCTTTGCGTGTGTCCTCCGACTCCACTTGAAATGAAACTGAATAATCCTATAGGTCGGGAGAAAAAGAAGCGGCATCGGGAATTGGAATGGAAAGGCATTTCAGATTACTTTAATCGGCTTAACGCGGGTAGCTGCGAAAACGCTCGTATTGGTTAGAGTCGGGGAGGGCGCCCGCTGTTTTCGCGGTGCTCGAATGCAGTTGCCTATGCAGGTGTTGGGTTTGAAGTGTTCGTTTTCACTGTGGGGAAGATTTCAAATTATCAAACTGAGTAACGTAGTCATATTAAGATACGGGAGATTTAATTTTCCCTAAGTAACGAGGGAATTAAAGGGTGGCTAGTGATCAAAATACAATGTTTTAATGGAGTATTTTCCGTATCATTAGTTTGAAGGAGTTCCAGAGGTTCCAGTATTAACTGCCTGGTTTAACAAATGCAATTTGATATGCTTCATTCTTCAGATTTCAAAAGAGGTTACCACTTATGAGGCACTGAATTTTAGCAAGAAATATGTCTTCCTAAATTTAAAAACACTTCTACGAAATAGGGATGTATTACCTTACATTATTACTTAGATTCCCATACTTCAATTCATTACAAATCGTATTACTTCTTTGAAATAACTAGAAAGCATAAACAAGCTAAGGAGGTTTCCTGAAATCAGATATTCTCAATTCGTTTCTATTGTTAACAGGAAAAATAAGAAACATGAAATTGTTGTATTTGAAAAACCCATCATTCAGAGTATTAGAGAACATCACATTGATAATCAGGGTTTTCGTTTTTTGTGGCTATTAGTTCCGACAGCCCACACACGATTCTGTACATGATTGCTGACTACAAGTAGAAAAAGTTGGTAAGAGCTTCAGACACTGGAGGCTGAAGGAATTTCCTTCATGAACTGTTTCATATATTGGTCAAGTCTAAGGAATGAAGCAAATGTCTTCGAAACTCTAGCATTCAAAATTATTTAATTAGCGTGTTATCTGCCGTTTTATTTATACAAGAATCTAGCCATTACTCTGACCACAACACCCTGCTCCAGCTTCATTCTAGACTTTGTGAAGCCTACGGTACTGCCCAGAAAATATTTTTGGTCTCATTCTTCAATAATACTTAGTAAGAGTCAAACATAATCCCAGATTTCGTGGCTGACTACGGCGAACTAAAGATTGGACGAAATCTAAGCACCTGCAAATTAAGGCATTTTCATCCTGAATTTTACAGTTTTGGTTACCAGATAGAAACTTTTCTGCTAAAATTCGTCGTATATCCCAAATGCCCTAAGTTTTCCTTGCAAATGGCCTACTTCCATCCCAACGCAGTATAATTTTCCATCTTTATGTTGATTGAGCAATTGTTCTGTCTGCATCACCATTTACTACACATGGTTAAATTCATTAAACATCTTCAACGGAAAGACTACTCAACTTTGCTTGGCTCAAAGGGGTTGCAGGTAAAACTAGTAACAACACATTATATTTTCTACAACTGTGGCTTTTTTCTCAAAACATTGTACCGATTTCAAGTACGGCTTCACAATGGAGTAATAAAATACAAGAACTCCTACTAATCACGTCCTCTTCCCGCATAATCAGTTTCACCACATTAAACCCTTCGGCGGCTTCTCGAATTGCGTCAGAAAGCGGTGGACTCATTCCACAACAATAATTACCACCAATCAAAACGAAATCCCTGATCCAATGGCTGACTGCCATGCGCTAACGGTTGGGAGGAACATTGGACACTATTAGATAATGAAATGCTATCCTGAACTTTGCAGTTTTACAACCAGTTGTGGTTTTCTTCACTAAACGTCGTGGATATCCCATACCATGGCTTCAACCCATGCTATGTTGCAGTATTATGTTCTTATGTTCTCCTGTGCTCTATTTACCTCCGTCCGTTCAATTCATTGAAACATTTTAACTAACTACGGGTCGTGCCTTTGAATAGAGGTAGTCAGGTGCAAAAACCCCTTCTAATTACCCCTTCCTGACTAATCAGTTGGACCCCCTTCAACCCTTCGGGAGGTTCCTGGGACACCGTCGGAACGGCGAAAGGGTTTTAAGGGAAGACTGCGGTGCTGGCCTCAGCCTTCATTAAACATTCCCGTCAGCCTCGGCTACTAGTGGGCCCCGCGGGGGTCGCTACGAAAACCCTCCATTCCCAAGCAGGAGGACCTCTGGATGTTACTGACTACCTAGTCGCCAGGATGTTGCTTAGATTAGACAACTCTCCCTCCCTTACCTCTCCTCCTCTACCCCCAAGCTCCCACTTTCAAGGCGTATTTCCCAAGTGATGAATCCCTATCTGCAGCCCTTCCGTTTCATTTACGTGACAACCCTACACATTTGCGAAGGGTCCCTCATGCATTTTCCCAGCGATTTCCGTCTCGCGATGAATTGCTTCATCATCCCTCCTTGTAATTCATGCGAACTGACATCGGCGCAATGCAGTTCTCATGCCTGCCAAATTAAACAATATTCTCGAACCTCAATCAGTTATATTCACCTCTTCGGGATACGCAATGAAGAACATATATCTTATACCCTGCCAACCCTTGAGAAACGATTTTGCTTGATATTGTTGGTAGTTCAGTCCTAGCTAGTTGAGACCCTCTTTCAACAAAGTCAATACGTATTATATAATACAAAAGGTATGTAAAGCCAACATTCGTATATAAAGCCAACATTCGCTTTAGTACTCTTGAGATGATCCCATAATGGGCACAGCCGTTATCTGGTTCACATCACGGCAACTCTTGAACCCATCTTGAAGTATACATGGAACAGATTTGGGAACTGACGAACGCGTTCAACAATTGTTAATTCCAGCAGTAAAGCTTTTAATATTACCTACTATTCGATCTAACTATAATTATTTCTATATTCACAAATTACAAGGCTAATTCAGTTATCTAATAAAGGTTTTCCCCTCAGGAAAGATTAAACTATGTACGAATAATGTACCGAGGTTAGAATCAATAAAAGTTGAGGATCAAACATTCCTCGTTATAGTAACATGAACATGTAGATCAGAAATGTTTTAAATGACCTTAAAACATTCGTAATATTAAAATATGTACAAATTAGGGTTGTTAAAAAGATTCATGGGACAAATTCGTGACAGGACATGTTCCCAATGACATTGAACGCTCCAAATATTTGCAGGTCTATCGGAACGCTGATTCTATGGATACTACAATAACGATGCGATTGACATAAAATAGATGTGATATGATTCAACAATCCTTCCAAAACTGCCAATTTGAGCAAGATCAGATGATTAGATAGTAATAAAATGATATTTGATGAATTTTACTTAAGAGCAAGGGAACTAGCTATCAATTATACACTCACGTTGAACTAATGTGATTATTATACTATGTTTTTCCCCAATTCCCCTCCAAATTTGATCGATATCGGACCCCTACGATGTGAGAAAAGTTCTCTTTAAGGATCATTTTAATTCATATTATTAATTTTCCCACACCCAGACTGATTCATTCGTTTGTGAGTAACAAAACTCTTAGGGGACCATTTACGTCCTAAATCGCACCTCATTCGAAAACTCCTTCAAAATCTGATAAAAACTGACTGACAATCGAACATGTTTCACGGATTCACGGACACATTGACAGCCACACGTATACACACAATCACTTACTGACAAACGAAGGCGAAACGAAAATTGTTCAGAATGGTTGCACTTCTGAATAATATTCTGTGGTGAAGATTTTTGGCAATTTCTGTATTATTTTCAATGATGAACCATTGTAATCGACCAAGGTAAAAAATTTAATCCTCTCTCAAAATTTGTTGTTTTACTTTTCATGATGTTAAGAATCTGAAAATAGAATACAAAAGAAAAAACCCGTCTGAAAATAGTCAAAATGACACTAATTATGTTCACTGAATTGAATTGACCGCTTACGGCCATCCGTTCACTTGCTCCAAGTCAGAAAAAGATCATCAACACGAATGTGAATCTGAACGTCCTGTAAAAATTAAACCCCCAAGTGAATTGGGACAAAATCTGATGATATAAAAAGAACTTTTGTTGTGAAGAGGTCCGTTGAAATCGAGTTTTTAATCAAATACGTCATGATATAACGCAAACACATTGTGTTTGCAGACAAGTGAAGGATTGATAGGTATTTTCTTTAGTGACGTCAAATTTCAGTTGTTCTATTCGTGAATTTCTACGTCGTGCCGATGTGCAGAGTACTGCAATATTATAATTATTTCCAAATCAGCTTTTGTTTTGTACAGAAGGACTTGTAAAGATCGGTGTTACCGGAGCTATACTCAGTCATCCTCGGAATATTTAAAAATCAATCACAAAGTGTGCGTACACACTGATCAGATGAAAAACCGTTTTTATCCCAATCGATCAACGGACCTGAACAATAGATGGAGCTCTGCGGAATCTACAATACAATTGCAAGATATGTACTCAACGAGCTTGGACAATGCAAAACAAGCTACTGCTTATGAAAATATCAGTGACTTACATAAAAAGGGAATCTGTGCATATCAAATCTTTGTGCGATAATTTACAGCGTTTTTTATTGTCGTTATTGTTTTCTATAATTAATTTTTAATCATATTATAGCTGGTTTATGCAATCACTTACACTACTCGGGTACTTGATTTGTTGAATTTCCAAGTCACAAACCAGTCTTTTGAAAAAAATCCCCCAAATTTTAATTGATAGTATATTATCTGTCAGTATCTGTACCACGACGATTAACTATGGATTATGAGATTTAAACTGTCTGGAAGAACTCATGACAGATAACATCAAATATCCAATCAGATAACCGTGTTTCGTACCATTGAAATGTCCACTTTCTACAGTTTTTTAATTTTCTTCATTATTGAACCTCCACGCATTTCAGAAGATGTGATCTAATAGAAAATTGATACCAATCTCTATTTGAGAGTAATGTTCCTGACATCAGGTCCTACATCGCGCGTTCAATCCTAATTGGAAACCGCTTAACGGGTAATTCTATTTACCTTATTCATTGGGTCCAACTGAATCGAAGTGATTGGTTAATCAATCGAATGATTGAATCAACACAGATGCTAATCGCTTCGCTCACCTTGCTCGAACCCCTTGCACATATTGAAATCTCAACTCATTGAACTAGGAACGTATTTATTTTACGATATTGCAAAGTTGGTATCTGATTAATTCTAAGCTTGGAGCACATAATATTAATGATATTCTCCTATTCAGGGTATAATCAAACAAATACAATCAACTAGTCCTGCCACTTTCGTGAAACTTGTATCAACTTTAGAACAACGCATTATGTTAAAAAAGGTTTTTGTTTTCCGTACTACATATCCATTCTGCATATAGTCCGGGGAAAACTAACATGAACCCAAAATTTTAGTATACAAAACACTTTTTCAAGGTTTCTTAATGGATAAAGTTTGTTGAAACCAAAAGTAGTAGGTATACATTTTTTCCATTGAGCATTTTTGACATTTTAATGTCTTTGCTTTGTCACATAAACTGAAAAAATCGTCCCGAAAACTTGTTCACGCGATACCAATAATAAGACATTTTGCTTTGGGTTATTAGTTTCAAACATTTCCGTACTTCTTTCACTTCAAAACGATCAGTGAACAACCGCGAGAGTATCGTGAGCGAAAAAAAAAAATTGACGATGGACGAATCCGCTCCGAATTACGCTACGATTTACTATCATCCCGCCAACACAAGTGTAACAACAACGCTACTGGGGTAGGTGATGTAGCCTGGCTCGAATTGAATAAAGCACCCACGGGTGTCGGAAGAATGAGTCAACACGATCGCGAATTCAATTAAGTACCCACGGGTGGGCGGTTTCTCTTATGGCCCATTTAATTGTGATCTGTACGCCCCGCCGTACAACGCACGTATGATATCTGCCTTGTAATAAATAAAATAAGAAAACACACATGAAAATGTACCAATGTGTTGCAGACTAGTATGCAAGCATTTGTCAACATCATGGAAGAAAAGGCTCCATTCATTTGTATATGATTTGTATATAGTTTTTATTTTTCTTAGCTTTTGACACAATCTTCGAATGTGGTGTGTCCATTTCATTTGAGAATCAAACGTCACACCTAAATAAACTAAGCTATTCACTTTTTCCAATATTTTCCGAATCGCTTCAAGTTCCTTTTCGCGTCAAGTTCTCGTGACGATTTTTCAGTTTATTGGTATTACTATTTGAAGGACTGTAGTTACCAACTTTTGTTTATTGGTATCGCGTGAGCAAGTTTTCGTGACGATTTTTTAGTTTATGTACCAAAGCAAAGACATGAAAATGTTAAAAATGAATTGTTTTATACGAGATGGAGGACTTGAATGTTGGAAGTGCGCAACAATGATTGACCTCCCTACCACTTCCATCTATAGGCTTGTTTGGTATCAAATGAATGCTCGAAGTTTTTTAGGAATTGTTAGTGTGTTTTAGGAGCCTAATAGTTAACTAAGGTCCCAAAAAGGTAATAATGAATAATGGTTGGGGCCAGATGATTGTATTTTTGGTTTTTGACCAACACTTAAATGAATGAATCGAAAATGTATTCCAGAAAAGATGCAAAGAATTATCAAAAGGTTGCATGCATGGAATGTATACATCACAACGATGATGGAGGAGTTATGATTCATAATTCATCTGATACATTTATATGATTAAGAAGTACCTACTTGAAAATGGTCAGTGTAAATAGTTTTGTAAGGTTGTTTCATCAGTGAGTAAGAATCGTTGATTTTATAGAAGGGAGAGATGCAAACTATTTCACAGAAATACTCGGTATTAGTGAAAGTAAGTATGAGTAAATTATTTTTGAAAAATTATGAAGAAATCATGAGGTAAACATGAATGATCAGTTTACGTATACATGAATGATTGGCATAAGTAAATGTACGATACTTTGGCATCAATGAATAAAAATTACTACTTCCATTAAGAGTAACCATCCAGGAGATGAGCAAACTAGTTTACAAACATAAGAGGAAGGGCTATTTTCTACTCCAAGAAAAACTCCGATGGCCTGGTGGTGATCTTACCTCATCACTGTAGGATAAAATCAAACTAAAAATAAAGCAGGAAAAAATATAACACAGAAATTTAAGAACTAAAACAGATGCTGTGTAATTAGAAAATTTCGTTTTCTGACGTCATCTGGTTATCCTATTTATAATAAGCCGGTGAGGAGAACCAACTTCGTGCCGCTGTGGGGAAGAGTACTTGTTTTCCAGGGGAGGTTGATATACGAATTCCATCTCACCTCATTTCTCGTGCTCCTTTCAAAGCTGTGTCATACAAAAAGGGGAAACTCTCTTCCCTGTCGAGGGAATAATTAATTAGGCTTAGGATGTGATTTTCCTTCAACTTTATCTTGCTGGGTCCCGTAATTGAATTATGTTCACGAGAGATTGGCGGAAAACACAACTCTAAGGTTCAGGAATCTACGCCAGACAGCACTAAAGGCTATTTCTGCCTTCTATATAACCTCAAAGCTGATATCGAGTTGCTCAGCTCTATTAAGGCTGCGGTCCGGGCAATAAACCGACATTGCTCCATGAGGAATGGAGAACAAAGAGGAAGCTTCAGCCTTTCAGAACAGAGACCTGAGTCAAACCTGATTGTACTCGAACCTCAACTAGGGGTTACCAAGAGTTGAATAACTCAACAGGTCCAGAAATGGAAAGAGATGTCCCGGGCAACACATTGGCGCAATACTCCTTAGCAAAGAGCAAACTTACCGGTTCCTAACCATCTCCACGAAACGTGCAAATGCTCAATTATCACTGAGGAGCAAAGACCTTCGCGAACTTGTGGGGTTTTCTACTGGTCAGTGTCCCCTTGAATAAAACTCTAACAAAATGAGTGAAGCCAGGAGAGTAGAATGCCGGCTCTGCTGCGAAGAGGCGGCAACAGCAAGGCACATACTTAGCGAATGTTCTGCTGCTGCATCAACAGGATTCTGGAAGATTGGAAAGGGTGCACTAACACCCGCTGATATTGCCAAAGAATCGCCTGAAAACCTCCTTCACTATTTGAATGAGTAGGTCATTAATAAAGCTTTTTAACTAAAATAGTGATATTGTCAAAATATATCATAACAGTCTCAGTGACTAGTGGTTCCTCACATCCCCTATCAGGAAAAAAATGTATTCTCATCATGGCTATTTTTTTTTCTTAAGGACATGTTGTGTAAGTGGAACATTTCGTTTTCGGACGTCACCTCGTTATCGCATTTGTAATACACCGCTGAGGAGAACCAACCTCATACCGCTGTCGGAAGAGGAACTTGTTTCCTGGGGAAGTTGATATACAAATTCCATCTCACCTCATTTCTCGTGCTCCTTTCAAAGCTGTGTCATACAAAAAGGGGAAACTCTCCCCTCCCCGTCGAGAGAATAATTAATTAGGTTTAGGATGTTATTATTTTCCTTCAACTTTATCTTTCTGCGTTACGGGGCCGGGGTTAGGTTAATTATTCACCAAGTTTCCTCGGCGAGTGAACAGGCGAGGGGAGGTAACACGAAACTTGCTTCGAGTTGGTTAGTTCTCAAAGGCGAAACACCTTCCGTCCCGTCTGATCCGTGATGGAAACGCTCTCTGTGGGCGGGTAGAGCGATTTACTCGTTCCGTATCGAATAACCCGGCCGTTGCTTGGCAGTGGGCGCGTAGGTGACGGTCTTTCTTAATGGATTTGTGAGTAGTCTTTAGAGGCCTTTAATAACTGAAGACGAGGAAAATGAAGTTAATTTAGTGAATGTCGAGTAAAAATAGATTTGCCTTCTATTGCGTTATCTGAATGGTCTCAGACTGGCCACATACGATTCAACGTTGAAAAAAATTCATTATTAGATATCGTCGCACAAATAGCAATAGAGGCAAGTACACGAGGTGAACCTGTTGATTGCTAAGATCGATTTTGGTTTATTATCATGAATAATGAACCTTTTTAATCGATCAAGTAACTTCTTTTAGGAGTTTTAACTGGCTCAAGATTTGTTAATTTTCTGTTCAAGATGTGTAGGATCCTAAAAATGAATTTTAAAAAATCCGTCGTTCGGAGTTTTTCTCCGGTCAAAAATCACATTTGGGGTTTAGTTGGGATTGAATTCTTAACATCGATCTCATTCAACAAAGGGTGACATCAACCTAGAAAGCTGCAGTTTGAATGGTAGGTACTGTCTTCTGGACGAATTTGAGAACACTCCAGCCCAATTTGGAAACTCCCCATACCAGATTGAGGACTTCCTCAATTAAAATGAGTACAACCCAACTGACAACTTTCGACATCAAATACAGAACTTTCAGAAACAGAATGACCATATTGCAAACCGATTTGAGAATATCCAAATCAAATCGAAAACTTTCCCAGCCAATTTGACAAGTTTCCGACCCAATGTGAGACTTTTCAAACCGATATGATAACTTCCCATACCGAACTCAGTCGGACCAAATGCAAAAAAGTTTGCTAGAAATGTACAACCCCACTCTTCTCCCTTGCTGAGAGCCTTGCTTTCTCCTACAGCCTAAAGAACCCAAACACTTATTTGAGATTTAGTTCCGATCGGATCAACGGCCGATAGATACTGCCTATCGTTCGACATCCGGTGTCAACTGAATCTTCGTTCACTATTATAGAGAAAATCCTGAGCCAAATTTTCTTTGGAAAGGCCCGCCAAGTCCTTCTTTTTACTGCAATTAGGCTACTTATGGCTCTACCAGAGCAAGCAAGCTATTTTGAAGTTGTCCGAGATAGGTTAGATATTGTTTTTGAGGTGAGGAGTCAATTTCTTTATTTCTACGGTTTCGGTTGGTTGTGATGTTTCAAAAAATCCTAGTAAAGTGTCGGAGTAAACATTTCTAGTGTTTTTGGGTGGTACTACACACGATGGGAGAAATTACTGAATTCATAGTTCATTGTTGTCCAAATTCACAAAGAAAATTTCCACCTGCAGTGTTACCCTAAGGGAAGGTTTTCGTAGGTGCAGCACAATCCAGAGTGAGATGGCCCATCGTCGGGAGCTAACACAAGTCAGATGCAAGATGAAATAATCTAGAGGCAATAATTTGAAGGCATTGCGTTCTGCATTGTGTTATGCGAGGAAGAGGGATTTATCGATAACAAAGGGTATGGGGATCTTAACCTCCCTCTGCTACCATGTAATACGGCTGGGGATGGATTTACGCCTGTAACATCCAGAGGAGATCCTAGATGCTTGAAGGCATCTGGTCTATCTCTATGGCAGTGGATCGAAGAAGCGGGAAAGGGAACTCACCATATCCATCACACGTCCAACAAATCTCTATTTGGTTACTGCACCCATTATTATGCTGGTAATCTCTCCAGCTAGTAACAAACATCGGATTTTCTATACTGCAGCGAAGCCGAGGACGACGTATACCACACCTTTTTTGTGTGCCCAAGCTGGGTGAGGATGTCGAGCAGTCTGATGGAAGAGTTTGGTGACTTGCAACCAGAAACTACCGGTGCGAAGATGTTAACAACAAAGGATGTTCGGGATGCGGTCTGTTATGGCCGTCTTAAAGGAGAAAGAGAGTGACAGGGGATGGGAGGGGATCGGGCTTGAGCCTATCCTCCCACCACCCCTCTCTCTTCAGACGAATACGACGAGTAGTGGTAGTAATGTAGTTTCTCCGACATGGACGCAAGGAGCAATGCCTGCGGCAACGGGCCATATAGGCTAGGTAAGGGTTAATTTATGCGCGAGTGCGGTATAAATGGCATAGAGCCAATGATGTGCATGTCGCGAAATCGACGCTAAAGGTGAACCGGAACAGGAGTTCTCTGTTTATGGTGTAAGGACAGGAGTGGTTTTGCTGTTAGTGCGTGTATGTCTGTGTCTTTTGTAGAGACGAGGCCCTTCGGGCAAAGTAGTGCATGAATAGTGTGGATGTGACGCTTAAAAGTGATGAATCAGGACGGGAGTGTTTTCTGTGAGGGACAGGAACCCCCTTCATACAATACGTTATAAGAATATTTATAATTATTAAATAAGGAATCGCTTAAATAAATCTCCCGATTTGGAAATTAAGTGTTGAGTAATCAGCTAATATTCTGTTCTACGAATGAGGCCAATCTGAGAGCATCAAACACCGATGTCAGGCTTATTATTATCGAGAGTTAATTAATAATTAACCCTTGAGGTGAAGGTGTATTCTGGGAACGAGAATCGTTCACGCCTCACTCGACCGCTCCCACCCTGTCTCTCTCTTTCGCCTTTTACCACCGCTGGTTCCGTCTCTGTCGGCCTCACTTTGCCGCCACCCTGTTTGGCTCTCACCTGGACTAATTAACTTCGTCTCCCCCCCCCCCCAACACAGAAAGTTCCCGCCCCCTCATCAACCACTTACGCCCTCACGCACCTTCATCATTTCCCTCCCTCCGCAACCCAGAAATGACATTCACACTCCAGCTATAACTCAAGGGGACAGGGTTAGGTAACCCTCCCTTCCTCTTTACTCTATCGTCCTCCCTCGGGCTCATATCTTATACCAGAATCCAAATACCCCTCTCCGCTTTCCGACTTTCCGCTCCCAATTCCCACCTGAGTAATGGGGAGGGTTTTAAATGGGTGCATCTCAATTCTCCCACGTCCGGACTGACCTCAGCAGCCAGCACTCCACCACCACGCTGCCCTTTCCTGCAATTAGTTCCATCTCCCATAATTTACTTCAATCTTTCACCATATCAACGATTACAATCAAGCCAACCTTTATCTAACCCTGCAAGAATCCCGGGACACTGAGTCACTCATGAACTGTAAAGCCTTAAGCTCATATTCCCCGCAGAAACAGTAATCTACTCTACCAAAAAAGTTAAGTTCTGATATCTGCAACTAGAGCGTGTTGGCGTTGCCATTCATCGTGCCTGGGATGATGCTGGGATGATGAGTTATCATCACTCCTTAAAAAAAAAAGCTACCAAACGCAGCAGGTTCATAATTTCCTACACACTGCAGCCCAGAAGTGACATTCACACTCCATCTTTACTGCATCGTGCTCCCCTGAGCTTGTATCTGATGCCAGGATAAAAATGACCCTCTCTGCTTTCCGACTTTCCACTCCCATTTGCCACCTGAATACTGCGGAAGGTTTTAAATGGTTCGTCTTAATTCCCCCACCTCTGGACTGACCTCAGCAGCCACCTCCATACCACCACCACGCTGCCCTTTCCTGCAATTACCTCCATCTTCCAAAATTTTTCCATTTCGTCCCTCATTCAACGACTGCTACCAAGAAAACCTGTATCTAACCATACAAAAACCCCAGGATACTGAGTCACTTATGAACTGTTAAGCCTCACGCTCAGTGCGTTATCGTCACCCCTCATTGAGGAGTCCTCAATGTAAAGGGTACAAAAAGGAAACAGGTTCATCTTTCTCTTCCATCTGCAGCCCAGAAATTACGTTCACTCGAAGGCTAGAAATCAAGGGTTAGGGAATCCGGCCTCCTTACTCTTTACTTCATAGTCTTTCCCCAGAGTCCAAATACGACTCTCTACTTTCCGACTCCAACCTAGTCAATCTTTATCCAAAACCCTAGTATACTGAGCCACCCATGGACCGCCAAGTCCACCTTTCACCCAGAAACGGTGATCTATTTTACCTAATAAACTCTTCGTTTATAATACCTACTACGAGATCGTGTTGGGTTTTAATTTGCCATTTATGGGTCGATCACTCCACAAAAGAAGGCAAACAAAAACAGGTTTCAGGGTCAAGTTTGAATAATTCGTTCAGCCTTCTGAATGGTTGTTCAAAAAGCTGTTCCAAAGACCTTTCCCGGGATACCCAGCTTCCGATAGGTTTGTATTGGTTACCGTTTTTTGAAATCACAATTGATTCGATGATCTACACGCCATTTACCAAATTTAACAGGGGAGAAAACAAAACTTTTTCCCCATTATTCCGAACGATTGTCAACTTTTTACTTGGAACCCTGCTACCTCGAAATAATCATAAGAATCATAATGTACATACTGATTTATTCATTTTTTTCAATTAGTTGAATGCATTTTTTCAATTGTTGGATTTCGATAATTTAAAAAATGGCCAATTATTTTTGTCTAACGGTTTGATGTTTCAAAAGATGTGTCTGGGCACAATTTTCATTCGTATGGCGAATCAGTTTAATTATGAATTAAATTGAATGACTGCAGAAAATTGAAAAAAATTCGTGAACGAATACCGAATGGTCAAAGAATGGTCTCCATTCGCTGCAGCTGCAACAGAAGGCGCAGTTGTGACGTAGTTGGCGCAGTCTTGGGGGGAGGGGGGGGGGGGTTAATGTACCTGTACTTGTTGCAGTTACTTGAGTAAGAATGTGCTATCCTCGGCGGCCTAATATTCCAGTTGCTGCTAATTTGACTTTTGACAAACCTTTTCCCGCCGGATTTAGCATCAGCGAGTATGGTGGTAAAAACTTTATCGCCGTTTGTGTGGAAGCCATGAAGTTTCGCACTTGTTTTGCTCGTTGTGGTGCCTACATCATGCTTACTGATATTTCACTGGTTGTTAAGTCGTTTATTCATTTTTTATTACATCCTTTCTTTCAAGAGGTTCAATTGTTTTGGAAAAAAGTTTAATTGTTTAAAAGTCTTGGGGAAAAGGTTTGATTCGATTGAGGAAGAGGTTTAATTGTTTCGGGAAAAGCTTTAATTGTTTTGGAAATGCTATATTACATTTAATGAACAAGTTCGTTGACTAAAAGCTTAAGGTTTAGAGTCAACATATTGAGTCACAGATACACTTATCCAGAAGAGAGCGGATGGGATTCAAATCAGCAAAGCGGGATTCACTAAGGTTTCTCCTCGGCCTCACAAACGATCGCTAGGGAGCCTCTGAGAGAGTGAAACATTTTAAAAGACCGAAATAAAAGAAAACGTTTTTGGCTAAGATATAAAACGAAATATGAAAAACCGACGAGACTAAGAAACAAGCAAAAAACGAGGTGAGCTGAAGGGAAATGAAACAGAAGGGAGATTACCGTTGTAGATATAAAACGTGTAACGGAAGGAAGAGAGAGATGGGGAAATCATTGGAAATGAAATAAGTAAACATCTTGATGATCTGCGCGCCCTCGCCGCCTAATTCACCGCGTTTTCTCAAAGGAAATGCGAACAAGGAGAGGGAGCCCTCAAGGGGAGGTTTTCCCGTTGTGGGAGCGATCTTTAACAAACCGGCCATCTTTATTTCACGAAAGGAACGCCCGCAACAAAAGAATGAAAGCGGAATCAACTTCCCGTTAGTTACGGTTTCAACTCGCGCTGGGCTTCGAAATGTTTCTTTCCGGTTTTACTTTAAACGCGAAAGGTTAACAAGTATCGTAAAAGAAATAAACAAAGGAGGTATCGAATTCTCATAGAGAATGAAATACAGTAGTAGTAGTAGTAGTAGTAGTAGTAGATAGTAAAAGCCTTTTATTGACAAATGCGAACATACGTAGTAGTATACTTGAAAACGCATCAGATATATTTGGGAATTCAATTCGTGCAGGCAATGTAAGTCATGACCTATAAGTCGTTAGCCTGAGAATTGAGAACTTGACATTCATTGCTTAGTTACAACTGCTCGTTTTCCATCTTTTTACCTATAACTTCTACAACCCTATTCAGTAACAAATAAATAATTCACACATACATATAAATATGAGGGGCGTCTCAAAAGTTTTGATCCCTATCATGAAAACTAAAAAAACACATTTTAAAAATTAAAAAAAAACCGTATTTACATATATAATTACTTGATCACTTCTCAACATAATCCCCGTCATTTTCTAGGCATTTTCGGTATACGTTTTTTCAACCCAATTACATACACCCCTCTCCCCCCTTTACTTTGTTCTCATTCCTGAAGCCCCTTCCTCCACGATGTTGAATGCAGGAATACGTGAAAATCACTGGGGGCGAGATCTGGAGAGAACGGTTCACAGACAAACCATCCGAATAACTCGAGAAGATTTTCAGTTGAATCACCTTTGTGAGGACAAACGATGTCGTGAAACCAGAAAATTTTGCAATGTTTTTGACTTTCGACTTTTTTAAATTAAATGAGTACAGGGTGTCTTCGTTAAGAATTACCGAATATGACCAACAAGTGTGCCTCATAGACATTTTTAGAGGCACATCTTCTTGTTGGGGTAGGTCCTCCGTGTACAGGAGGTAGAGTCCTGGCCCTAAGACACTCCCGGGACCCGTGCTTCTATGGGCTTCAAGCCAGAGTATTGGTCATCTTGCTTCACCCTGAAATGTCTATTTTCAGTAGTAAGTAGTACTGTCTTGGGAGATTCCTGTGCAGTTTGTACTCTAGTCCCTCGTGCCAAACCTTGTCAAAGGCTTGAGCCACATCCAAGAAGATACTGGCACAAATTTGATTACCTTCTAGGGCTTTTTCGATGATGTTGTTGATCCTAAGGACTTGATTTATCGTTGAGTGATGTTGTCTAAAACCAAATTGATGACCTGGAATCAATTTTCTTCGTTCTATTATTAAGAAAATATAAAAATAAATTATTGCTGTTGATAAACATTCAAATTACTTAAATAAACAATTAGGAACTCCGGCCCAAGCCAGTTATCAATAAACGTCGATCCAGGAACTGCCACTAATCTCGGCAATATGTTTAATCAACCCTATGGGATTTTAATTAAGGATTCAACTTTTAAAAAATCTAAATCTCCAGAAACTTTGATATAAGAAGGTCGTTTTTTAACACCTTGTTGGGGCCATGAAAATCAGTCGTCTACTCTCAGGTAGATGGCCGAGCTAGAAAGCTGGGCTACACAGCTCGTTGAACAGGAGCTCTGAAGTAGACCACGTGGCTGGCGGCAGCCCAAGTATTTTAATTTTGAATGCAATTACAGGATTCGGAGGGGCGAGGTGTCGAGCTTAGATAGGTAATTAAAGACAGACAAAGCGTTGCAACGGGGGGATCGAATATATACAGATGAGTAATTCTCACAAAACAGCTACCTAATACATAAATAATAAATCTTTATAATTATTTACCAAGTTTTTTTCCAATGCTTTTTCGATTTTTGGATTGCACCCTTCTTGAAACGTAAGAAATGAAATTTCGAGGATATTACAATTTTGGTTTTTCTTTGTCAATTACAATGATTAATCATTGAAAACAATAATTGAAGAAAGTCCTACACATTTGAGCGTCTATTAGTGAGAAAACGTACTCTCCAGGAATGAAGGTCTTGAGGGACTTGATGTTAAGTTTAGAGGAAGAGGAAGGAGTATTGTTGGAAAGGGAATCGTTGGAGGAGGGGAATGGTTGAAGAGAGAGAGGAATTGCTGGGGGGTTAACTGGGAATCCGAGAGGCGACAATTCCACTGGGCGAGTCCCTGGTAAAACTGTCAGACGCAGGCGACGGTCGTTCGCCCTCGGGAGCGGCTCTTCTTCGGGGCTTCGACCTCCCTCACGTCGTGGGGTTTCCTTTTTACTTAACCATCCACAGAAATGAATACCGTACTAACTCCGGGCCGCTTTTATCGTTCTCACTCCCTTCTCCCACGTTCTTAGTCCGGATGGAGTGGGTCGAAGAAAACCACATGTCCTCAAATGTCTCGAGAAGTCCTCGTGGACCCATAGAAAGTGGTCTTCGAGGACTTCGAACAGGGAATGATATCGAATATCAGTCAAAGTGCTTTTTGTACAGATGAACATTTGAACCTGGATACATTGAATCTACCAATATCCAAGATGATAAATTTATCCGTACACGTGACTAAAGGAGCAAACTATTCAACGTAGAACACGATTTATCCATTACCTACTCTCAGTAAAAAATGTATCCGTACACCCACTTGGCTTTTCACGAATGTTGTAGCTGCACCTCACGACCATAGAACGATCGGATACTAATTCTAAGAATGTGTTTACAGAGGTCTTTAATAACGTATTTCATGTCAAACAATTTTCCAACTAAACAAATCTGGCCAAATTGTCATCAAATGTACACGATTTCATTTTTATAAAGTCAAAGACACTAAAAAACCGAGCTCAAAAAATGGATTATAGCTAGTGGGCCGTCCTTTTTGCTTGATAACTTCCAGCAAATAGGACTTCATCTAATCGACGAGTTTCTGAGTCATACTGATGGTATCTGGCAGCACCGTGCCTCGCAGGTATCTGAAGTGCATACAATACCATATCAATAAATACACTAATAATAACGATAACTAATCATAAAAATAGTTTATAAATGTGTTTTGAAATTTTTTTAAGAACACTTATAGTTGTTTTTAATCTTCGGTCGTAGAATGATTTGGAACGGATTTGTATTCTGTTATTGTTTTTTCTGATGTTTGTATTAACCCTCACTAACCTGGATCAGTTCTATTAGACTTCCCTGTATTGTGAGACGTCCATGACCGTGACCGGAAAAATGCTGATCCTGTAATTTTTATGATCTACTAAACATCTGGTATTGCGGGGGAGGGGGGAAGTCTTGATTTATACAGTTTGTTTGTGGAGACTTTGTTTTCCCCTTTTCTGAAACAAATGGCTCTTGTGTTAGAGATTCCCGATAACACAAATATTGTTAAATATCAGCTGGAACCTGGATGTCCGAATTAGTCTGCATGGGTAATTTTAAAAAATACAAATTTCTGGGGTGTACATAGACTCATAGCTAGGTTAATCAAATTATCCACATGATTTCACTTATAAACGTTCAGCCCCTCAATCAGCCCTACTCAATTCGAACCACTCATCCAGGGTATATCACTTATTCAGGTTAAACCACATAGCTAGATTGTTCCACTGATCCAAATAATCCTACACATCCAGGTAAAGCCACGTATCCAGTATTTGGTTCCTGGGAATTTTCTTCTTACGCATGTTCTAATCTAATATCCATCTTTTTTATCTTGTTTAGCATGAACAGGGCCTCACCACCAGTAAAGGCAGCAAAGTTGATAGAATAAGAAACTCAAAACCTGCATGTTTCTACGTCATTTCTGACAGGACCCTCATCAATAATAGCGGTGTAATAATCAATTGAATATTATTGGTATCTTTATTGATTGGAATCGTCAAAAACGTAAGATCCTCTGTAGGTATGGTGAAACTAAAAACACTCAGGAAGATTCAACCCCGCAAGACGACTTTGAAGAGTCTGCTATTCAAATGAGGAAACCTCGTAAAAGTGAAGGAAAAAGGGCACGCGGTTCGCAATAAAAAGTATCCATCAATACGAGGGTCCTATCAATCTTCGCATCAGAACCGACCGGATCGGATTCCGTCGATCGGATCCACCGCGGAATTTATTATGATTGAATTCAAAGTCGGGGGAGAAGGAACTCGAGAGAAAGGACTTTAGAGTCGTGAGTGCAACTTTAAAGTGGAAGAGATGGAGACTTTAGAATATACAAGAGTCGCGGGGAAGGAGTTTTGGAGTAGGGGGCGCCCCTTTATTGTTTAATCGAAGAGCCCCATCCGAAAAAGCCGGAGAGGGGAGCGGCCTTTTGGCATCCGCCCAGGACGAGGATGATTCAATTACTCTTGGAATCAATCAGGCGGAAGGTTACTTTCGGGTTTGCAATTCTCCAAAGTTATCTTTCGAGGAGGAAAAACTCTTATTGGAGTTTCGATGAGAGGAGAATTGATTAAAATTGATATCGACCATCGTTACATATATATGTGATAAATATAATATACCTACTCTACTTGAATGAAATGCCTCAATAAATCCTACAAGTACTTTTTGAGTCAATTCTGAGCAAATTTGGCACCGTGCAATATACACTAACTTCAATTGTGCATACAAAATTCCTTAAATATGGGATTTTTCGCGGAAAACGAAGAAATTGCATCTGCTGCAAAACTTATTTTAAGAATAAGGAATCCCTTGATTTTGAAGATATTTCATTTATACAATACATAAATGAATATCTCTTTGTACGATTGATCTTTCATTGTTACAATATACGAGTCGTGTTTGGAAACTACCCAGCACGTTTAAATTTCTAGCACTTGGAGAGTCCGATTGTCATTCATTTTATTCTATTTTTATTTTTATTTATTTATTTTTTTTTTGTCTTGGTATTTATTGTTTGCTTCATCTGTGGCAGCCGATAAGGTTTGACGTGTTTCCATAAATTCGGCGATTTTCGATTATTAAAAAAAAATAGATCAAAGATTTTGTATTAAGTTTTGCGTAAAAAGTGAAATAAAGTGTATATTAATGAAATATATTTGAAATCAAGAAATATCTCGTAAATTACGGTTTGAACAATGTTGCCGCCATTGAAATACCTTCATTTTCCGTCGAAATGATCTAATATGAAGAATTTCGTATATCATGACTTTGCCAATCAATCTTCATCTAATAGATAAAATTTCCGTGTCACAATGTTGGTCAGCTTACCCCTCTGAAACGCCTCTACCGCTTTTTACCAAATTTGATATGCGTATTCAGTAGATCTGAGATTTGGCTACAATCTATTTTCCATACCGCTAAAATATAAGGGTTGTTCACCCTCAACGTTTTTCTTTTAATTTTTGGACGAACTTTGTTGTTTTTTTCATTTTTTTTGTATAATGTGGTATTAAAAAATACATAGAACCCTAAATTTCTAACTTTTTATCACCAACCTCTTATGTTTTTATAGCCATTTTAGTAATTTAATCATTATCATCCCGCTCGATAACTGATCAATTGTAGTGTTTTCAACTGTACTTCGATTAAAATTTCCCTTAGCTCATGGCAAATCTAAAATATTCTTTAATGAAAATAAAAATTTATTTTTATTATTGAAGTTTAATAACGATATATGTTTAGTGTTACCAATCATAGATTCTTAAAATTTGCCGCCCCTTTACTGGTGAGTGAAATGCCACACTATACCGGTGTCACTACATGTTTCCCAGCTCTGAGTACAGCAATTGTGGGATAATCACAAAGATTCAATGACTGATGATATATTGCACCAACATCGTACACGGTGCAACGATCTAACAGTAAAATTCAGCGACGCTATGTACAATGAAGCATTGATTGCTATTAAGGATCCTTGCATTGTCATTATCATTGTCATATTGTTGGGGTTGTAGGTAAAGTGTGAAGTTCATGAAGATGAAGTGTTACACTTGGTTGATTTGGATGAACTACTCTCAGTGGTTAAACTCTTGAACGCAGCTTCGATCCATCTAACTCTTTTGAGGTAATACATTCTTGCTGAAAATGCAAAAATGAGATCTTTTACTTAGTTGATAAATTTAGGAATGCCATGCAACGTTTTGCAATGAATTTCTCATTCTCTTGTAAATCTATTTACTGATCAATGTTCTGGAAGAGATGCCATGGACGATTTCTTTGAAACAAAGATAACTTATTTGTAATAAATAAATTTAGGTAAAGTGTCAATTATACTCGTAGTAGGTCAACAGAAAATGACATTAACATGTAACTTGGTTGATCATGAACTAGGTAAATATGGTAGAAAAACCTTGAACGCAGCTTGATCCATCTAACCTGAGGTAAACATCTTGCTGAAAATGCAAAAAAGAGATCTTTTACTTACGTTGCATCTTTCAGGAGTACTTCGTTGGTATCACCACCCGCGTCATTGGCTTTTCGAGCACTTCCTTTCTTTCCTCATTCTCTTGTAAATCCTCAAGAAATACTGATCCCAAGGGCCGGCGTGGAAGAATCCAACTTTTTTTTTATACGTTTTTCGTTTTTTCATAAAGAGATAACTTATTTGATTGTTTTTTAAAAAATAAATATTGTTAAGTTTAAAAAAAATGAAAATAGGTGCTGTAGTCTCTAAGTAGGAGGTTAGGGAATCAGGAAATCGACATGTCTTTTTCTTTCAATCGGACGTTCGGTGAATGGCGGAGTTGATCAATCATTTCCTGGAACTGTGGGTCTGGATGGTGGTCAAACGTGGTGTACAGTTTGATGTATGACCGGGTGATTAATTGGCTAATCAACAGCGTTCGAAGGTCATTATGGATGTCAGTATTTTGCATGTACCATGGCACGTTTGTCATAATGCGGAGAAAACGGTTTTGAACCGTTTGCACTTTATAAAGTTGCGACCTGGATGCAGAAACTGCAGAGTAATTCCATATTGGCCTGGCGAGCGAAGTGTAAAGGGATCTTTTTAGTTTCAAATTTAATTTGGAGGATAGCTTAGCAAAGTTTTCTGGAGGGGAGTCTGGTTTAAACAGACTAAGCTATTTGACAGGGTTGATTCCAGGTCAGGTATCAGTCAAGAATTAGACTCAAGTACTGTCAGTCTACGGAATGGTAATTCCAAATCCTCAGTGATTTTCACCAATTTTGATTTTGAACCACTCGCCACAGCTTACACCACCCACCTACTTTGTTGCCAAATTCCGGCAGCTGATGGGTGCGCGAAGTGGGGCGGATAATAAGTTTCATGACTCTGATTTGGGGAAGTCTAACTTACAAATGCAGTACAGAATAGGAGATAAAACACTCACATATGAATTGCGGTTCTATTATTTTATATCCTGGGATGAGTGAATGTTGACCATCTAAAGACTTATTTCAGGAACGTTGCTGGCTGGTACTAGTATATCACACACTTTCTCAAGTTTATAATATCCAATCACATCTTTATGGAGAAATGGTGTAGTAGGTGCGTTATAGGGCTTGACTCAATGAGAAATGCAGATAACACTTATTTTCAAATATCAGACCGAATCGTGACTTCAGAAATTGGAGGAAATTGAGGGAACCGCTCGACATTTTATGTACATGGATATACTAATTGGACAGAAGTTGCACCATCAGCTTCACATCACAGTGATGAAGCACAGTGGGACTGTGAAGCCTCTAGCTGAATTCAGCTTGTACGTCGTCGTTTAGGACCTGCTTCCGTGCTTTACCCGTTTCTGCCACTGCCCCACCTCATCCTAATCCATCCGTTAATCTTATTTGGGACCATGAACCCAATGATTAAAAAAGTGACAGGATCGGAAGAATAATAAAGATAATATTGAGCCGCGATTTGAATGTTTCATCCTTCGAGAAAAAACTGAACGACAGCCCGTGTTTTATTCGATACCTCATTTTCTTTTTCGGTATTAATAATAAAAAACGGCTTTGTCACGGAATAAGGAAAGATGACAGTTAGTGCCTCCGAGGGGAGGAAGATTGATTTTCGTACCCGGGCATAATTTACGGTGACTTAATTCTTTCAATATCCCCAGCGGGATATGAGCGAGCGATCGTGGGCGATCTAATTTTGAAAAAAGCTTCTTCGCTCCGACTTCCACTTGACGAGAGAGCCTGGAACATTCACCCTGATCTTTCGATGTGGAAAGAACGTAGCACGCGTGTGCTCACTTATCTTCGCACCTTCGAAGTAAATATAGAAGAGAGGTGTTCATAGACTGGAATTTCCTAATCCTTAACACAAATGGAAATTCAAGAATGAGGCTGTACAGACAAAATAAATGCCGTTATAATTGTGTAAAACAACGTAGATCCGATTTAACCCACAATCCCTAACAGTTTATTTAATGTTTAAACGTTGATTAATACGACCTGAAGAAGACATTCTCGCAAAATTTGGTGATAACGAGATGACGTTGATTACGAAACCGTCAACCGTTCCTATTCTCGTTCTACTCCCTTTTTTTTCGATTAGTGCTTGCTTCACTTTACTACTTCTATAAATTTATTAATTGTTATTTGTTTTCGCTAATGATGTGGAATATGTTCAGAGTTCGTTTGTTAATATATCGTCCAGTCATGGACGGGGAAGCGAGAGGTTCGCGCAAGCCAAAACGTGAACAGAACTTTGAGTATTGCGAAAAAGAAATTCTAGCGTCTTGTACGGCAAACAATATTCTTCCTCCTGTATACTGCGTGGCATTACACTATAAAGAAACTGATATTAGAAGTACCATATTTGCCTTCCATTGTTGGTACTAGAAAAGCCCTGAACAATGTAACCAATGCTGTAATGCTGTTGGGAGTCTGGTGTCCGCTTGATGACGCCAAGCACCCTTAGTGCTGTACTGGCTGTAGAATCGATACATTACCTGAAGGGTAGCTAGCCGTCAAAAAACATCCCCAGGTTGTGCACAGATTGAGTCGAGCAATTAGTAAACCGCCGATATAGTAGTTTCAATCTAACGCATTCATTTTTCGAATGCCTTTGAGAAATTTGTCAGAAGTACCTTCCCAAAGTACTGTTACCACAAAGTCCTGCATTCTAGAATTTTTGTTGTTTTTTGAACAGCCACGAAGAAACCCACTCTGTTTGGGAATAATGAACGGAATGGTGGGAAGGGCTCACCGTCACCACCATCCTCTCGAAGATCTTGGGAACCGCGGAAATCTTGCAAGCAAAACGATAGTTCTTAAAATCCATCTTGTCTTCAAACTTATGGACTCCAGTCGCATAAGATTAGCTTCTTGGTGAAGGAAACGTGCCTTCCTGCAGCAAACTGTTGAAAATAATGTATGGTTGAAACAAGGCCCAACAACAGTTCTCGAGCAAACTAAGGGGACAACTTCCATTCCCTTATTAACGTCTAGCGATTTGAGTTCCTGGAGTACCTCGGCCGGGGACAATTGGACAACCGGTTGCAAACCTGTTATAGAATCGATACATGGAGTTCCACAGTAGACACTCTACATAATGCTCTCCTTCCATTTTCTTGGTACTGATGGATGAACCTGGAGCTCCTTAGGTTTGGACAGTTTGACGCACACGTTCAGCTTAAAATTTCTTCCTAAGCAGTTTCCTCTTAATTACCACAGACTTATTTACATCCAGAGAAGATTTTAATCCGATAAGTAGCTTCGTTTTTGTTTCGAAGATGAGTGAAAAAGAAATTAGATATAAAAATCACTGGAAAAGTCCAGATGTGATAAATGTCAGCAGTCCATTAAGTTGCTTTACTTCCCGCTGGAAAACAATTTGATTTAGATTATTTCAGTGTCCAACTCGTCTACTCATGCCAGCAATCGTATAATCAAACATCGGGTTGAACGAACTTTCAGAACTAAAGCTTTTATTTAATGAATTAACTGGATCCATTTGCCAGATTGTGTCATTTGGCTGCGAGAACTTTTATTTATGTTTTTTCTTGACAAGATTCCCAACATTTCTTTGGGTAGTGCTCTTTTAACAATCCTCTTGAAGTAATTTAATAAGATTACAATAGGAGTTAATTCATTTTGTTTCCGCTAATAAGACGACATCAAAACTGTCCTTCAACGAATATCCAAGTTGATTCTTATTCTCATTAGTGCTCGTTCAGAAAAAACAACTTTCATTCAGCTAAACTTGATTATATATATTGATCAATCTGTAATGCTGTAAGTGGATGCATGAAATTCACATTCAACATATACTGTGCATAATATCCGAAGTAGGTACGTGTGGATTTAAAGAGGTTTACTGTATGAGCACAAGTTGGAACAGCTACGTACCTATGTATTCAATATACATACTGTACATAATAAAGCTGTGCAGCGATAATGACAATAAACTGGGGACCCCTGATTATAGGGCCGTGGATCGTACGTAAATACCGTTAACGAGAAGTTTGAACTGGTGAGTGAGTGATGAAAACACCGCAGAGGCGGTGACATACCGATAATCGGAAGAGTCAGCCTCACGGTGTTTACCATCACTGTGCCAACACAGTCAAGATGTCAGTAAAAGTTTAACCCTGTTTTGAACGGATCGTGTCCAACAAGCCCCAACATACGAGAACAGTCCAGGTGTCCACGAAATATATTTCACACTACCAAGTAGCCATATTCGAAATATCCTCCTTCCATGTGGGCATCTCCCTGTTCCGATCTCAACCCACACGTGCAACCTATTCATGCTGTATGTTCATGCTATTCTACCAATACTAACATTAATATTGAGTGTAACACTAATAGGTACTATTATTCACCTTTTGTTGGTTTTTCTTTGAAAATATAGTACCTACATTGCTGTAAGCTTACTGTTCAATTATCCGTTTTTCCTAGTTCGCGGTTGTTACATTGCATTCTCAACTTTCGCTGAAGAGATTGCCGAAAATTGCATCCACCCTTTTCTTTTTCCTTTTTTTCCAATTAAGAACTTTGGTTTAGTTTCGGGACAAATTTCAGATCATTCAAATTCGGTGGGGGAAGGTCGTAGTGGGGGGGGTGGGGGTAAATCGTTATTAGGTTCTTCTTTATTTCAATTTTGTTAATTTTTTCCGAAATAGTTTCGATCCCAATTTTTCCCTAACAACCCTCTCTCGTGCAATAAACCACAGAGAGTTTGAATTTGATGTTTGGAAAGGGGATGGAGGGGGTAATGGCCCATTTGATCAATCATCATCAAGCGCTGCTGTAACCACCTACTATTCTCAGCCGATATTTGTCAATTTTTGGTCAATTAAGAATTTGGTGTTTGTTTTCTTTAATCCGATGAAAGTTTGAATTTGATGTTGAAAAAGAGTATGGAGGTTGTAATGACCGATTTGATCAATCCATAAAATTGTTCATAGATACGTAAATGATGATCACAAACCGGACGTACCATTACTCACCAGTATGTTTTCTTCTAATATGCTTGCTTGTATGAGTAACATAAAATTGAACTGGAGTGTTCACAACACTATAAATATACATGCCTATGTACGTATGTTGGCAAATGAGTAGAGTTTTAGTGTGACACCTAACATTTATCATCCCTCAACCCTTAGCAGAATTTGAGTTCATACAAACGAAGTCAGGTAAAATCGTACAACGATGAAGTGCTCTATCTTTCTTTTCAGACTCGGTGCTCTAGCGTCACGATCACCTCTTTTCCGCTCTGGCTATCACGACCATGTAATACAAGAGGGAACGTTGGTAACATATTACGGGTGGTAATTTAGACGTAATTACAGGTTTATCAGATTAATAACTAACGCCGCGGTTCGAGGGTTGTTTAGAGCCCTTGGCGGCAGAGGGGAGACAAGGTAGTGCCGGTTAGAAGGGGAAAGGAGGGGGTAGTACCGCCTGAATTGGTTTACAAAGTTACGAGGTCTCCCGGTTCGTTTGGATAATGAGATACAAATGACTGCGGGACCGTCACTTTCGTAATGAAGACACATTTGTTGTTGTTTGCACCGTTATGGGCATTGAATTAGTTCATTTGTATGAGCTTGATACACAATGATCAAATGAAAGATAACAAACAAAAATTTTATTCCCAAATATTAAACAAAATCTAATTTACAAACAAACGACACATACTTCTGTAGTGGGTTATCCTCACCTGCAGATTGTTCTATGATTATTGAAAGTATTCTACTGTCCAATATGTTATTACAGCAGTATAGAAATAGGGACATACGGAGATGAAATTAACGAAGATCAACAGATATCACAAAGAGATGCCACTGTTGTAAAATACTTAATGCACTCGTTTAGATGAATAAATAACAAAGTACCTACATTAGAAGTATAGAATCGTTTGAAAAAGAGGGGCTGCAGAAAGAATAAAGATGGGCATTTGGAGAAACTCAGATGTGGTGAAGTGAGGCAAATGGGTATGGAGACGAAAGGAAGGGAAGAGGGAGATTCACAGCGGATGGTAAACAAGAGGAAGTAATAAGAGAGAAAAAGGATTTCTACATTTGTCTTCTTTGGGGGCATTAGCCATTCTCCGCTACGGGCAAACTGTAAATTCATAAGACGGAGTGGCGCCGAAGCTTGGAACATCTGGTTTGAGGCTTCGTAACGCTTTCCCAAAAAAAAAAGTCAATCTAGAATTATGGGTGTGTATTAGGCTATAATTTCATTCTGCATTTCACCAAATATTTAAAAAATACGCACCTATTGCTTTGACATTTTAATTCTAGAAAAAGGTCTTAATTTACATTGGTTTTGTATCATGCGTTCATTGTTTAGGACTCATGAAAACTTCCACCATTTATTTCAGCACCCACCTACCCACAAATATGGTCGTTACCTGATCTACCATAATGACACGGTGGGCAAATCACAGGATACATCCTATAAAATATTTCATTATATTCATATGCACCTATATTTTCTGACACTTACTCACCGGCCGGTGGTTTAGATTCCAATTCTAGTTGATCGGACGCTCTTCTTTCAGATTGTGGACTTATTTCTGACTAACAAAGTTTCTTTCAGATTTTCCAACTTTAAATCCAAGTACCTACTCATATTTACACAATATCCTTCAAAGCAACAACAAAAACTTGGCATACCTTCTTTCTTCCGAGAAGTTAGGGTGTGAATCCAATATAAGTAGTGATAGAATGTACAATATATATTTTTATTAATGAAAATGGCGCACTTAGGTAGGTACATATTTCATCATTAACCATGAGAGCACATGAAAAAATTATTTTAAACTTGTTTACCTACTGCATAGGTAGAGAATTAAAGAACGTTTGAAATAGTACTAATATTGACTTAATTCACTTAAATTCCAGTCATCGACGATCACTTTATTCATAAAAAGTACAAGTTTTTACATGGAGCTGAAAGTTTGAGAGCAGCTCGACTTAAGTTGTATATAATACTTTTTGATCGGTACAGCTGTATACTAATACTTTTGAGTTGAGTTTTTCTTTGTAATCTTCTGAGAATCTAAACGTGTTGAACGTATGATGGATAAGGTTCAAAATCCTGGACCAATAAAAGGCCCCCACCAGATATAGAATAACCCCGACTTGTACCGCATTGTTATGGAGTATTCAAAGAATTAAAACATACTGAACATGACACTGGGTACGTCAGAGTTGGTTTGTTAGTCAAATATCCAAATTATCTCTAAAGGTGTGTTCCCTCGGAAATTCGAAATGGCAAAAGTAGTACCACTTTTCAAGAGAGGAGAAAAAACTGATCCAGCCAACCATCGACCCGTTTCCTTGATAGACGTTTTTACCAAGATATTTGAGAAACTGCTCAAAACTCGAGTAATGAGCTTTCTGGAAAAGTCAAAGACCATTGTATCACAACAATTTGGATTTAAAAAGGGTGTAAATGCATAGCATACTTTATTCAAGGTCACGGATGAAATTTATTCAAACTTCGGAGCAGGCAAAAAAGAAACTCTAACGTGCCTCGACGTGGCAAAGGCTTTCGACACTATATCAAAAGCAAAACTTATCGAAAAACTGGAAGTGTCAGGGATTTGAGGAGTATCATTGGAAATATTCAAATCATATAATAGTGACAGAGAACAAGCAGTCCAAATTGGCAAAGCGAAAAGCGAAACTGTTTTAATTCGCTATTACGGCTGTTCTCTAGGCACTTTAATTGGGCCGATTATTTTTTGCAACTGAGTGCAGCAACTCCGGGCTGGGCCATAGTGTTACACTATCCAGCTCGGTCATTAGTTATTATTCAATTGAAGTAACGTAAAATGATGTAAATAAACTATCTATCTATATCCTTGTTATTAAAGGGAAGAACCCTCCTCGAGGCAAAACCTCTTCCTGTTAGGTTCATATCTATAATAGATCCGTACTGCACGTGTTAAATCGTAGACTATGAAGCTCATGACGCAGCAACATTGTTGACCCCCCAGCGAGTGACTGGACATGTTAGTCATGAAGGTCCAAGACTGATTGCAGTCTTTACAAAACGAATAGTTTCTGAGAAAACGGGTTGGGAGCGTTTTTGGAAAGTCAAATTATAAAGCTGAAGACGTGTTTTACTCCCAGAACCAGAACGCTACAACACAAAAAGAAAAAACTGCAACATATCAAATGAATCATTCACGTGAAATGGCGCCTACAGCGCTATTTTGAAAAGGGTGGTGTGTACAGAGAAGCGTATGTCTAGGTATCAGGATTGAAACGAATAACGCAACAGCTTGCAACGGTACGAGCTATGAAATCTGAATCACAAGAAGATAGGAATTTGAATAAATATGAAGATAGAGTATCCTTCTCCACTTTGCAGAAGATTGTACCCACTCACTCTCTATCTTTGGATAGACAACCTCCTCCTACCTCAGCTTTGGACATCTTGACTGTGATTTGCTTCCTCTATTTTTCGTTACTTATAAAAATTTCATAAAATGCCTATCGTTGAAATAAAAAACGATGCATATTACGACAAGAAGGTTTATTATTGTATTATATTATTATTTCCTGACTACCGAACTGAACTTAACAGCCAGAAATTAGTTACACGAACCAACAGACGCGGAAAACCACGAATAGAACAACTCAAGTTTAATGAGATGAAATCCTCAACTGAATTGAAGCTTGGTAGACAGCGTCATGGATAGTATAATCTTCTAGAATCCACCGTGCTCTGAGGAGTGTCCCAAGCCGTGCGTCTCCCACACCATGCGGTATCGCGTTAAAGACAACCCTGCCGACTATTTTCGTAATAAATTATGTTGAACAAAGGAATTATCATACAGCGACCTGAGTAGTCTCATTTAATTCACCATACCATAGTCTTCCTTCGTATGCATCCTTCTTGCATCGTAAATTATTGAGATTTGGATTTTTTAATAGTTCAACCTTTAAATATCAACTTTTAGAGTTTGGTCGAGAGGGATATCGATTTAGGAAGATCATCTTCAGCCCATCTGTGATTTTTATGCAAGTTTGGTCCAGTAGTTCCAAAAAAAAGTCCTGGTCGGCAATCGGACGAATTTTTTTTGGATTTTTGAATTTTAAACATCTTGAAACATGGACCAGCAAATTTTGAGGGGGGTTAACTTTATTTTTTCTAGGTCAATTGGAAAGCTTCACTATTGAAAATAATAATCCAAAAGGCATAAAATCATATTGAGTGAATGCCAAGGTCTCTAATTATTAGTTGTTTGAAAAAAAAAAAAAAAAAAAAAAACACTCAAAATATTATGAATTGATCGAAGTTACATCCCGAAAGTGTGTCGGGACTTATTCTTTCCGTCCATATCATAGTTTGAATTTCGTCTTACGTAATCCACGTTCTACATTCCATTTATTCATCTTAAAAAGAGGAAAACGTAGGCCATAACTCATCTTGATGGAACTTTTTCAACGGTGAAATGAGGAAGTGGGCTTTAACACCAACGCGTTTCCTGTGGATATATATTGCCAACAGAAAACTGCGGCTGCCAGAACGGCCCTCACCCCTTCAGTAAGTTACAAGTAGCTTGGAATCCTGCCAACCCCTGAAGTCAGGCTTCTTGCGCACTGTATTTCCTCACTTCCTCCAAAATGCGACAAGTGTATTTGAATCAATTATAGGTTTGCAGTTTACAAAACTCCCGCATTTCATTAACCATGCTGGTCAAATAATAAAAAATTGATTCCGAATTACCTCCTGGGTATTTTATTAGGAACCTATTCATGATAAATATTATGCAATGGTTTCCTATTTTCAGCTGAGTTACCGCGTGAATTGCAGTTGCAGAAAATGCTGGCTCGATCATTTCACAATGTATTTTTATCACATAATTTATGTGGATGTTGATCATCCACGTCAACTTGTATCTTGTATTACCGTTGGAGGTTGTGTGCTCGAAAATTAAGCGCGGGTCGTCATGAGGAATCACTCCTTCGCTCCTAAAGCCAACTCCTACGCTATTCACACTCTAAAGCTACAAATTAGTCCGCGGATTCCTCAGGACTTTTAGTTGATAACGTACAGGCCCAGGATAGCTGAGATGCTCAAATTTCTACTATATTTACTCACTCAAGCTGCAATATGTGGGTTTAGGACTTTCGCCTGACAATACATAGGCACAGGATCAATCAAGTGGCTCCTGAAGCCGTTTTCTCCGCTGTTTATACTTTAAAGCTGCAATGTAGATTCAGAATCCTTAGAACTTTCACTTACATCTAAAATAATTTTTACAACTAATACTCACGACCTTGTTACATACAGTACGACGTGGAAAACATGATAGATAATTTTTATTTATCAGTTGAACTGGAAAGCGCCGGTTGTATGACTGCTTTAGCCACTGAGAGTTTAAAATTTTCAAATCTTCGTTTTGATATTTTACATGTAAAATGATGATATTTTAAATCTGTTTTTTGATCGCTTCAAGTGCAATGTGTTGAAATAACGGTACGGGTAATGAATAAAGATTAAATTCTGCTTCAGTTATTTCAGGGAATTTAACCTTGCAATACCTTAACATAACATCAAAGTTATAGCTGCGATAGTCATGCTGCGAGGTGTGCTGAGGAAAAAATGCCAGTGAGTTGCTCGATTTGTCAATCTCATCAGAAGTGCCTCGTGGTGTCACTATCCGTGTCCTACTTTGCTCTTTCCTAAGCCGTAGATTTATTGATTGGTTGACAGGGGTAATACCTCTCTTCCATCTTCATCTTCTTCAAAGTAAGAGAATATGCCTCGAAGTAAAGGTATTTTTGAGAGGAAAACGATTTTGGTAGGGATGGAAGGGTCTTTTCGGTCTACAGTTGAAAATGTGTCTTGTATCCAACCGATTCTACCGATTGATATCAAACATATCTGTGCACGGTAATCAATATTTCATGACAGTAAAGCCAAGGGGGATTTACGACCCCTTCACTGCAGCGCCGCTCGTTAAAAATGCATCTTCAAGCAGGTTGTTTTTGCGAGGTTGAGCGTTTTTCCGAGCCCGGCCCCCGATTTCGTTCGAGTCCGTAGCTGGAGCGGAGGACTCGGATTAACCCTGAAAATTTGATTAGGGAAGAGGGAGGCAGTGGGAGCGGTTCGGCCGCATGTTACCCTACGCGAGACCACGTGGAAGGGACACGTGGTTATGCAAAGGTGGACACGTGGTCGGTTGGATCGAACTCGAAGGGTTGGTTGGGTCCTTCGCTGGCAATGTCAGACCAGATGTGACCGAGCGGGTCCTAAAGATCACATGGCTCGCTAACCGCAATAGCGGTGATGCAAAACATGGAATGGACATGTCCACGTCTTACATAATTGGGAGCTACGGTAAAGCAAATGCAATCAATACACTTTCTTATAGCAATCCTACTATAACTTGTACTTTTTTTATCCATTGTTCACGTTATCCATGAAACCTACCTATCGATGAGCATTTCGTTCTTTTGGGACCGGGAATCTTGTATTGACATCTCTGAGTTTCATCATAGCATCCATTTTCACACGATGCAATTTTTGGATTACTTCCTGAAACATCAAATTTTTTTAAACAACAATCAAAACTCAGGTATATACCCTTCTTCAAATTGGACACCGAAACAAAACCGTCATTGTAGCATAGCTTCAGGTTGGATCTACGTTAATTCTACCGAATGACTTTATAACGAATTTTCGTGATTCTAGTATGGTCACGTGTGATTTAGTGTGACCATTCCCGTGCCACAGCCTTTCAACTCACACAAAAGGAGTCCATCCGCTCACACAACTTGTGTTCACAGCATTACCCACCGTTTGGTGGTGAAAAGTGAATGCCAGAACATATCCATGGAGAGGGAGTAGAAAAGAGTGAACCTGGACAGTCAATCACCCTGTACCATTAACATAGCTGGCCGTTCAGGAATCTATTTACGTTGTGTGACCCTGTGCACTAAGTTCTGCACATTGTTAGCACTTCGGTTATAATAACTATTGTGATATTGTACCTATAGAAACTCATCATCATGGTTCAACTTGTGGTTTTTAGAGAAATTGTTGATGTTACACACTTCGCCGGTGTTAGCCGAAGATGACAATGGCGTAAGAAGGGAGCAGGGCTGTGATTTATGGATCTGATGTGATTCTTGTTGCATCACAGTGTCGGGGCACGTCAACGTCCTCTTTTTAGGGAGAAACTCGAAGGGAAAAAAACTCGCTATCGTCATCCGAAGCTGCTTTTTTTCCTTCCGTCGTCCCACCTTCATCTGGAACCAGCCAACGTTGCAGGCGGTGTTCGATGGTGAAAGTTTCAAGGCTCCCATAACGGATTCTTCGCGGCAAACTCACTCCCTGTCCTTTTCAGGGTTAATTCGGGATTCTTCTCCCGTCGCTCGGCTCTCAAAGAAGTCGCTCACCCCTGATCCCTCGTGGCGCCTTCCTCTTCAGGATCGATAAGACTTCGTTTCCGGCGCCCGGATGCATAATTGAGCTCGTGAGATAAGTGAGCCACGCGTCGAAATCTTCTACAAATCTAAATCACTGTACATTTTGGCCGAAAAATAAAATGTGTACGTGCCGGCCAGGTTAGAATGAACATGATAATCAGTTACTAGAATCACCTACACTACAAAATACAAACGTAGTAGTAAGAAAGCGTTGGACCTTTCCCCATCCGTTACGGACTGACACAATGCACTACGAATTCATGTCGAGCTACACCCTCCCACTCCAAGAACACTAACTAGAATTGCCCACCAGATTATGTTATCATGTTCTTATTTGTTTTTAAATTCACTGATTCAAAAATACAACTCCTTCAATCTAGTAAATTGGACTCCGAAACGATTAATAAATGCAATCTTCAAATTCTTTTGATAATACGTTATCCTTTAATACCTATTAATTGATATCATGAGTTGAGAGGAAAAAACCAACACTAAATCACCTTAAATCAAACCTTTGCAGAGGAAAGAGGAGTGATTTTAATTTCAGTGGTTTCTGCTCAAAACTAACACGCTTTTCAGGAAAATCCGAGGATTGACTAAAACTCTTGTAAGAAAATGCATGCTGAAGAAGCCCACGCTGTCTGGGCGAAACGTCCAAAATATACAATATCAAGACAAACAATTTTTTGAAGAGCTCCAACAACCCGTTCAAATAAGAAAAATGGTCAATCCATTCCTCACCAACTCAAATAAAAATCACTGGTAACTTGATACTGGCGGCCTTAGCGTTTTTTGGAACAATGCAGGCATTTTGAATACGAGGGTGGATCAAATATAAACGGAACTTGTTAGTTTAAAAAATTTAATTCGATAGAAAATAAAAACCAAATATATTTCACTTTTTACATAGTCTCCTGCTTTGTGCATTTTTCCCAGCGAGTTGGGAGTTTTTTAATTCCAGCATCGTAAAAGGAAGAAGGTTGAGTCTCAAGCCAATTGCGCACGAACCCCTCCACCCCCTCATCGTCATCAAATCGTTGTCCTCCTAGCGCTTCTTTAAGTGGCCCAAACAAGTGAAAATCGCAGGGCGACAGGTCAGGGCTGTAGGGAGGATGATCAAGTGGAGTCCAATGCATTTCTTCCAATTTTTGAACAGTTAAAGCTGCAGTATGGGGCCTTGCGTTGTAATGGAGGAGGTTGACGTCACGAATTGGTTGGTTCCGCCTTTTGCTGCGATATGCAGCCCTCACTTGAGTCAGCAGTTCACAATAATGGGCAGCATTGATTGTTCTTCGCTCATGCAGAAAATCAATGAGCAAAACGCCTCGATAGTCAAAGAAAACAATTAGTTTTGCACTGGGGCTGTCTCCCCCTTCCTCCGCCACTCCATACTGGCTTGCTTCGATTCGGCCGTATAATGATGGACCCATGTTTCGTCGCAGGTGACGATTCGAACCAAAAATGCTTCCTCTTCTTCCTCAAACCTCGCAAAAAGCCTCCGACAGACCTCGAGACGTCTCAATGATCTGTAGTCAAGGCGAGGGACCCATCTGGCACACACTTTACGGAATCCTAGGTCCTCCGTAATGATCGTTTGGCAGCTCCCATAACTTATCCCAACCTGTGCAGCAATTTCGGAGACAGTCACACGTCGATCACCTTCAAGAATGTCACGAACCGCAAATGTTCTCATCAGTAATACTGCTCCGAGGACGACGAACTCGTTCTCTTCCTTCCTCAAACTCCTTGTGCCAGGCAAACACACGGGTCCTTGAGAGGGTTTGGTCCCCGAACTGTACGGTCAATGGAAAAAAATCACGAGTAAGAAATTTTATAATAATGCGTTGCTCAATAGAGGGGGGACTTGTTTCTCAGACATCGCGAACGCTACTGGAAAACGGTCGTGATGAGGGAGACAGCTTGCATCTTCTAATTACCCAAACAGTCAAGAAGCGACACAATCAGAGATCAAAGTCCCGTTTATATTTGATCCACCCTCGTAAGATCCAAAACATCCTTAGGAAGGCAATGAGATTGATTGGCGCTTCTTCTCTCTGGCGGAGTTCTTCAACAACAAACAACATTTCAAGCAGGATCCACAAACTTTCCATTATATATTCAGGTATCTACATTACAATAAACTTCACTTTAAACTCAAAAGAGATCCAATACAATTCCTACGCAGGTAGATCAAGCAATCCATTTTCATGGCATATCTTAATACAGGATTTGAAAAATTTGGGTGCAAGTGTATGTGAAGGAGAACATAATGCCATTGACCACACCTTTCTATCTCAATCCGTTCTTGAGATATTATGTTTTAAAGGTTTCTGTACCTTAATCAGTTTTTTTTTCATAAAACCCCACAATCCTATTCTTTTTTAAAAACAAACAATCATAACTTGATCGAATTTTACCAGAAACCTGCCTATGCTTGAATAGACTCTGTATTTGGTTTTCAGCCAATCTGTTTTCGATGGTCATCCATTTGGACAGCTGGCGTACTTTGAACAAATAGGTAGTAGCGAACTGGATAATGCAAGCTGACAAAATCAATAAAAACAGAATATACGTCTTGATTACATATTGTTGACAATTGTTTTATTGCGCACAGTTCATAATCGCAAACCTGAGATAGAGCTGGAAATGGTCGAATTTGAGGTTGACGAATTTTTGAGCGTTATGTTGACGATATTTTCCGTTCTTGTTCACACTCTCGGAAAAGATCAAGAACGAGCCTTCAGCTTGGAAGCAATCTTGATTAAATTTCACAAGGAATTAGAGAATGCACTTACAGGCCCAGGATTAGGTTTCCAGAAAGGGGGCTAATGGTCGGGCCCGTTTGGAACCGCCCGCAGTGCTATCTCGCTCCAGGGCCAGGGAAAAAGGAGCGCCCTAATGGACGAGGGGCGGGTAACGGTTGTGCGGTATAGCAGTATAGGGGCTGAAAGAGAGAGCTACGGTGTACCAGGGAGGGTAGGGGCAGGCCAACCACTTTACTGGACGGGCACACTGATATCCAAAACCTCGGGCATTCCCCTCCTCCCCTTTTTGCGAAAGAATGGACGACGAAGGGAAAGCTCCGAGGGGGTTGTATACTGTATGTAGTGGAAAAGGGGGCTTCTCTTTTTCTCTATAGGAAATGTGGGTAGAGCTGAGAGGAGCTAGCCTCTCCGGAACCCTCGTACGCCCCGCTCTTTACTTTGGTTGTGTTAGCGTTTCCATCCTTTTGCTATACCAGCGGTCTCTCCCTGGGGGGTCCTGTACTCTCCGTTGGAGATTTTTCCCCGAAATGATTTCGGGGATATACGCGTACATATATGTCACATAAGATGGAAAATGGGCTTGGGAGTTGATAATAAAATAAAGCACATTCCACAAACGGCTTTTGTTTAAAAGCTACACGTGAAGTGCATCACAATCGATGTAAATCTTTTTGAACACAAATATTTCTCCATAATTTGTTTCACTTTGAACTTATTCCTGAATCTATGTACCCATTAAGCATATCGTCAGAATCTATAGTTTATAAAAGAATGATGGAATGAAACATACACAATAAAAATTGACAATCATGTATCAGTAAAAATGTCCTATTTACTTAGCTGTTAAATAGGTAACCATACCCATGACACTCGGTCAAATATAATCAGCGATTATGCAAGCTGATATACTGTAGAAAGGATTGGCAAAACAGGTTCGTAAGAGATAGTTAGAGATTTGGTTCAGGTAGGGTATATCTATTCTACCAGTAACTAAATGAAGAATCAACGTAATGGTGCTGCCACAATTATGTAATTTCCCGATTGAGTTTAAAGAAGAAGAGAAGAAGAGCTGAAATGCGTGTCTGACATTTCATTCCCTTAGTACGGCGCAAAATTGAAATCCCCAATGAAAATGGAACCTTTGTAACGTCTCCAGGTTGAACTAATTAATCTCAAGAAAATTTCAATGAATCCTTTACCATTATGAAGACCACGTCCGGGAGGCGTGTCTGGCGGTTGTAAGACGATTTTTACTACATTCAAGGACGTTGACCTTATTTTTCTTCAGTCAAAGTCATTGGTTCTCGAGGTCGAGATGACAGATAAACGTGGAGTGAGAGTGGGCTCATGTGACAAATTGAAGACGTGTCTTTAAAATAAAGATTTTCAACTTCTGTTGCTGCGGAATTTACTTTTCCTCATGTCTGAATGTCGCAGTCAGTTGATTTCCAATTTTAGGGTTGAAAGGAGCTGATGAGTAGCCCCAGACTACAAAGGAGGGGTTGTTTTCCACCAATACATGCATTCGGAATAATGCGATTCGAAAAAGCCTGCCTCCAAACTGACACATTTTAAGAACCAAAACAATGACCTAAAGCTCCTGTATCCCTTCAACTCCTCGGTACTAACAGAAGACGCAACTTTTGTGTTGTACTCGTTGGAAATGACCGCTAAATCAATGCCTTCAACATGGAGTGCATCCAAGAAGCTCAGGAATTCCGGTTATTTTTTTGTTTTTCCATTGGTAGAATTCAAAAGTAAAACCAACTGAACGTAATAAACCAACATCATCGTCAATATGAGCAAGGAGCAAAAGCTACAGTACCATCAAGACCGGGAGGTCGTGCGGGTACTGTATAACCTGGCGCCGTCATTCTGTTGTACGCTTAACAATACCTAATTGTTAAGTGTATCGTTGATTCTGTCATTCAAACACATTTTTTTTTTTTTTTTTACTTTTTATTTACAATTATTGTTGATTCAGTCATTCAAAAACTGGAAGTCAACAGGAATATGTCGGCTTGGAGAAACCTATCTACAGCTCTGCGGTAATGGCAACAGGATGGTGTTATGTGCGGATGAAAAATATCGGATCCGATATTGTGCATTTAATGTCGATATATCGGAATCGAAAATATCGCCCAAAAATGTCGATCTATCGTCGGAAGAATATCGATATTTTGATATATCGAGATTTTCTGGACAATCCTAATACGGACTGTTACTCAAAATCCCTAATGAAAGGGAAATCTTTATTAGGTCTCCTGGTTCATCTAATTATTCCTAGAAAATCGTCCAAATTCGAATTATATTAGTTTTTTATATAACGAAAAACGTCTGAAATGCGTAAGATTTAAGGAAAGGCAATACTACGTGTTATACGTTTCTTAGGCTCGTAAACGAAATTACAGTTTTCCTAGTTCATAGGCTAGTAGGGCCGAATTTAGGGAGTTTTATGAAAACATTCGCTTTTCCGTGTAGACGAATCTGACGTACTTGTCCAAGGGGTAGTTGAAAGTAAATTATTTTTTGTGTGTTTGAGCGAAACCAATATGCAGGCTACGATTTACGAACGATTAGCGCCCTTAGCTTAGTGCTCAGGGCTTAAATAGAGTTCGCCTCCTCGTCCTCTTTCTAACCATGAAAGGGAGTGGGCCTTCCCCGTTCAATAAACCTGAGCCCTGTGTTTCCATGGCTATTGGTTGATTTTATTGTGTGATGCGTAACATTATCTAATAGGTATATTGTAATGATGAAATCTCCGTTTCGCCACTTAATGAGTTGAACCATTCCAAAGTCTCGGAATTCAAGTAATTTAATCTCAAAAAATCCGTCGGAATAAAGTTGTTTCCGTTCCCTTAGTGAAGGCCACTTCCGAAAGGAGTATAAAATAGGTAGTACGCGGCCATAATACGAAACCATAGTAGTAAATAACGGTTATGTTAATTATGCTCAGATGACTTTATCGGCTAGTGTTGGTCGGTCCCAAAAACAGTGTTCAAACCCACTCGCACTCGGCGCGATTCACATAAATTCGGTGAGACGCCGCAGACTATCCCGGTCTAAACCTTATCCGAGCGTCTCCCCATACGACAACGGACGCCTCCGTTGACACAATAAACAACCCGAGAATTTAACTCTCGCCCCGCGGAAGGTCCTATTAATTCCGAGGCCCCTCCCACTTCACGCTCGGCACGCACGCTCGTGTTCGCCCCGCTAGTTTATTCATCTCCGTAATGTGCAAACTCCCAGGGAGTTTAATGAGATTTACGTCTCAGCGTTAACCCTTACCTACCCCCTACCACTACTCATCTTCCTACCCCTTCTCGTGTCCCGCAACTACAATATAACCGGCATCCGTGGGGGTGGTTTTAGTCCGATTAAATACGGAAACCACCGTTTAAAGGCAAACCCCACTTATTGATTTTTAACTATGACAAAATTACTTTTGGGGTCAGCTTTACAACCGAGATTTGTCTGTAGATTAACCAAGGAATTCTGGTGTTCTTTTCAAACTAACCATTTCAGCACAAAGCGAAATGATTATTCTACCAACGAGGACTCTACATTTCTTGCAAAAACTGTAGGATTCCGTAATTTATCTTTCGGGGTCGGTTAACTTCCAAGCAGAACTCAAGGCAATCGAAGCAGCAGCTTAGGAGGAGGCACAAACGATGTCACATCATCCTTTCCTACAGTCAAGCATCGATGAGAGCAGTAACACCTCCAGGAGTGGTATGGAGCTGCATGCAAACCCTCAGCAACTTCGTGGGTGCCAGGGCTTGCAGCTGTAACTGATATCGAAAAGGCTGATTAGCTTGCTAAATGCCCAACCCCATCCATAGGGTGTAAGCCTAGATTGACCAAAAACTACTTTCAGAAGGGCCACCAACACAAGGGTCAACCAGCAAACCACCTGGAAGATTTTCCAATGCCTAAGAGCACGCCCAATTTTAACTCGCGGTTGCCGAACCTCACACCACAACTAATGAAGCTACTTAGGAAAACCGTTGAGAACTACAAGTCGGCCTTATAACTAACTCCTACGATTTTCATTTACAGCGCATAGGGGTCGTGCAAACGTCAACCCTGTGCAGTCTACTCGTATGAGAGGAGACCAATGAGATAGCGTCCCACATAATTTTTGAATCACCCAGCCATTTGAACCCTTAGAGGAAAAAAAACTCAAATCGAATAATTTATCAAGGGCTTCAAACCCCTCACCAGGGGCTGAGTCTCTTCGATTGGATTAAAAACTCCCAGAAAAGTACAGTAAACCAACATGCCTTCATGCTCGGGGCTCAAAACTCCCACCCTGGGAGTTTCACTTTACATCTACATCTGTTAACCCTCAGATCAGGGATGATCTGCAGCTCACGAACAGGTCTCTACGTTAGAACGTCGACAAACACCATCGTCGTTTCCGTTTGTAGTTATTGTTCACAACTTAGTCCGACCACTATTCAATTCTCTGTCGTGGTTGCAGTACTAAAAACAATCGTTGAACACATAGAGGTGGCTGTAGCCCCCAACGCGCCAATCCTAGTGAATAGCAGTCAAGAAGCGCTAATGTCCGTCCAGCCAGTTAGCCAAAAAGTGCAATATAGCTCAGAAGCGCATATCGTTTCACACTGTCATGCATTCCCATCACTCATAACGTGGCTCATGCTGAACCTAAATTGAAACGAAAAATACAAGAACCCTTCGTTTCGTTACTTGAAAAGACTTATTCTTGTTACCACACTTAAAAGCGATATTGCTAACCAACGTGCATGAGTTTCTAGCAGAGCAGAATCATAATGGGAAACGTATGCCAATCAAAGACAACTTATGTCAAATCCTCAACCTTTAGGTACCTCACAATATTTGCGCTTTTTGGCCAGTGCCATAGACGCTTACGACACGCAATCCTCAATTGTAAACAAATAGGTTAGATCTCAGGGAGTCCACCGATATAGGTATCTACAACATCCATTAATTGCTTTATATTATGGATTGAGGATGATATACTCAAGTAGAAAAACACTTACAAGAGTTAAGAGTAGGGTTTTCCTCTGCGTAGAATCCAGGTTTCATGAAAAGTAATGACTTTTTGATATTTCCCCCTTGAAGAAATAATAAGTGAGTAACACTTTCATATGAATAACGATTGCGCTTATTAATAAACAGCTACGAACGTGCATCCTTGGTTCTGAAACGTGAAATAAATACATTTGTTTGTATCTAAATCTCACATGTAGTTCTTACATGTACCTGTTTAAAGTCGCTTACTACGACTTGAATACCTTTATATCGTTTTCGTTAACAACAACAACCTTTCGCCTGGTACACAAGGATAGTATTAGGAGTGTTATCAATAAAGTTGAATTCGGTATTTAAACGGAAAAGTTATGGTGGATGGATTTTAACATTTCTCCCAATAAATTTATTTTTATAAATGATCGAAAGTGGTGTTGAGAACTCGACTGGGCTATAGATTTGTTTTTTCATCAAAGTTTGAAAGTTTCAAGCCCGATTTCTTCTGAAAAAAAAACTCCGGACTTCGGAAGGTGGACAGTCGGTTTCGTTTTCTATTAAGTAATTTATTTTTAATTATAAAACTATTTATCTTGAGACAAAAAATTTAGAGGGAATTAATTCATGGACGATTACAAAGTTGCATAAATGAAGATAACCAACAAATACGTTGGAGCAAACCCTAACCCAATGGTGTGTAGATTTACTACTTTGAAACACTTAAGTTGTCATTTATAAAAACATCATCTGCATAGATATATATTGATATCGTTCTAGTTAACAAAACACTCAGATTACGAGGGATTTCGTCCGAGCTCTGTACGAGCTCTTCGTTGTATCCTGTATAAATGCGCAAATCCCGTTAAATGCTTCAAGTTCCCGCTATTTCCTAATTCACGTGCTTTCTTCGGCGATCTTCCATTGGGGATCGATCGGCCCGCATGTGCGGGGCAAAAGAGAGGAAAATCCCATCAGAGTTTATTCAGTAACGGCTTAGAATTGAATTCATCCCTCCCCACCATGGATCCCCTTATCGTCAACATCGTTTTTACTCTCTCTCTCCCAATCAAGAATAACATACGTTGTAGAATACGGGATAGAAGCTGCTTTTGATTTGACCTCGAGATAGAGAACATTGAAGATATTGCGCCCGAGGTTTTAAGGTTGTCTTGGCAACTCTTACCACGATGTTCTAGACTCGAATAAATCGACTATAGTTCAAAGGTTAGGAAATATTACAGAATCTATTAAATTGCCACTCACCAACCCGTTAATTAGAGGTGTGGGAAAAGGAACACCGTGACTAGTCAGCCCCAGCACCTTACGGAAAACAGATGATAACGTTAATCATGCGGCAAGTTTATTACACACAGAATTACATAAGAAATGTTTGGATAAGAAATTGTAGGAGCACCTCAGCATATTTAATAATACGGGCAAGCCTAACACACCGAGAAGAACAAAGTATGTGAGTACAGAGAAAGGAATAATAAAGTGAACTGTATCGCTGGTGATAATAGAGAAAAGAATTGCTATTGAAACTTTAACAGGCTCGGAGAGAAGATATTGTGACAACAAGCAACTTTTACAAACTATTAAAGGCATGAGCGAATAGAATTAATGGAATCGAAAAAAATTCTGTAGATGAGGATTGGTAGATAATGAGGTTAGCTTCTATAAGTGATCTGCACAGTGGGCGGTTGTACAAATAATATTGTGGATTAAGGAGAATGAGAATATATGAATACTGTTTGTGATGTGTTTATTCAGGGGTACACCTTGCTCATTTATTCTAATCGGCCTGAGCGGAGAGGTACTCTTCCAGACCGAGACAAGGAAGAATTACAAGATTGTGATACCCGGGTTTACTAGGGAAATTATTATCATTAAGTGGTCTCTATAATAAATTAGTATTTTCTTGTTTTATAGAATTGTTTATATTATTATTATTATTATCATTATTTTTGATCGATTTCAAAGGAATTTGTTGGAATGAATAAACCAGTAAAATAACTTCAACTACATCGTATTTAGGTGAATGCATGTTGACTCGTATTAACATTTATTACATTTCGAGACTATTATTTCCATGATTAAAGGGTTGGAAAGACATCAATCAATATTTGATGAAAATGAGACAATGTGTAGGTGGAACTCTCAACTGGACACATTGAAATAATTAGTTTATATGAAGGTCAGTGTTCAGCTTGAAGGAGTGCTGGGTCTTCAGTGAGATGAATGTTTGAATAAATGAATAGGAATTTATTTCCACAAAATTACAGCATGGATAAAACAACAGAAATATACCTTAGGAAATTTAAGAAGTATAAATCAATTCGACACTCAAAAATATTGGAAATTACCTCATGCTGTGTAACTACGTTCCTTGTTTTGAGGGGGAGTCAATAATCATTTGAATTTTGAACAAAGAAAAAAAATCAACTAGTTACATTGCGGAAAATTTAAATTGAAATTAACGTTTCTCACAGGAAGTATAATATATTTTGTTAGCCCATATGCTGATAAATGTATTTAAATCAAAATAACTTTAATATTTGTAAATGCTTATGGATAATCGCCCAACACTAAACGCCCCTATTTGAATTAACCAGGTAAATATCAGTTTTTTTATTGGCTTCGGGAATACTGGGTAGGAGAAAGATGCAGATGCTGTTGAAGAAGCGACCGACAGTGGTAAAAGCACGACTAATTAGCTTCACAGTAGAATAGTTAGAATCAGTAAGAATTAAAATCTAAACTCAGACTTTCGGGCTTCACAAGGGGCCTGATAATATTGCTTGGGTCCTGTTGCTAATATTCAAGAATCATGCAACATGCTCTAGCAGCGCTCACTACTGCCTTAGAAGAAAGCACTTATCTTATTAGAAGAAAGTTGTTTACATATCGGGGGTGCATACTGATAGGAACATAGGTCTATGTATGCCTCATCTCGCATTTGAAGCTAGCGAAAGAAGACTGGATAGTGCTGCTGCTAGGAATTCAGATCGGAGGAGCACCTGACCACTGGAAGGACATAAACATCGTGTAGGCGAAGCCTTAAAATCTCTGTTCTTTACAGTTGGAACTTCACATTTGTTGGGGATTCACAAATCAGGAGAAGGGAATAATGAACGTCTGTAAATTTAGTGGGTTAAAATGTTCACTCACTGTACGTAAGGCAATCAAAGCCTTCATATGAAGTAATGTCTTCATTACGAGGTGACAGACTAAGGAACAACGTGAGTTCACCCAAGAAAGACCCAACGTACATCGCCTGTACAACGCATAGCAGCATTCGACACGAATTATATCTCTTTCTGGAGACCGCAAGATTGCCCCGGCATTCAAATGAAGTGTCCCCTTGAAAAGGTGGGGTCGGCAGCGGTGCTCTATTATGTAAACTAATATTATCCACAAAGTAAGGAGTCTACAACGAGCAGAATGAGGACGGCTCCACGGTAATCCCTTGGTTGATGTCATTGTTGAGGAGGTTTCCCAAGGAGAGTCTTGAAGGAGATAGAGGCGGCCCTTGTTGTCAACCCTGAGAGAAACCCGGGAGAGGGAATCGGGACAAAAGACGATTCTGTTGGGAGAACGAGGGGATGAGGCGCATTGTGGGGGTGAAACAACGGCGGGGGACACTATTACATTGTTACGGAATCCCATAGAAATGCGAATGTATTAGGGAGACCGAGTCGAGGAGGAGGCATGAAAGGCTTTTGCACGGGGAACTGAAGTAAAACAATCAGGGAAAGAGAGCGCCCTCGTCGGTTCTGAATTATTACTACTGAATTAGTACTAAAACAACGAGGTCATTATTGTATGATCTATTGATAAACTCGGGAAATGGTCTGTATTACATATATGTATGGATACTCAACACAACTTCATAGGCTAAATCCTATAAGGGTTGATTAATCTTATAAGGGTTGATTTGCAGAAAACAAGTTGTTCACACAAGTAAATAACAAAACACGGAGACAGAAACAATACAAAAATGCAGTAATGGGGAACAAATCATCGATACAAAATCTCTACAAGCAGACGTTTTTAAGACAGTAGTATCGTATAATATACGTTGTTTTTGCTTTTCAAATGAAGAAGGATCACAATCGACCCATCAATAAAGTTTCAATCTACATACAAATTTGTTAATTTTTGTTCCTTTCTGAGCAGATTGAGTTTTGTTTTCCTCTTGAGCAATAATGAGTTGGCATTATTAATATGAAATTACGTTGTTTTAAATATCCTCCTAAGTTTTGCAACAAACCTCAAAAATGGCAGAAGGGGAAATGGAGGGGTTAATAGGCATTCCTTTCAACTGGTGTTCAACCAAGAATCCTTCATTTACTCATTCGTTCATTTTTTCGATCAATCAAGATATCGGGTTAGGATTTAAACATATTTCAGCACGTTCATATTTCATAATGCAAGGAGATGAACGGAGGGGTAATATTGATAAATCTTCATTTCTTCACCAATTTCATTTTACAAACTGTTTAGTGTATTTATGGGAAAAACCTCTGATATTTTGAATTTCCGATCAGGAGGTAATCGACAATCCACCCATGCGCTGCTTTTACAGTATACTGGCCATTTGGTTGCATCTTTTTTTGTTCGATTGGGAACTTTGGTCTGGTTTTGTGATATTTTTCAAATCTTTCCAATTCAGTTATGAAAAAGGGTAAATGGTGGAGGTTGGGGGTGGAATTGGCAAATCTTCACTATTTGCTTCCTTATTTTATCCCAGTTCCTCTACAACAAACCTTCCCAGCACTATAAAGAAAGCAAGATAAAGCATAGAAACTTTGAACCTGATGTTTGAAGGGGATTGAGGCGGGGGGATTGGTGTGATAATGGCCATTTAATAGCTGTTCATAACCACTAGAATTCTAAGCCAACATTCGTGCTTTTTTTGTTTAATTAGGAATTTGGTCCTTACGTGTTAACAATATTTGTGAGTGCTCATAATTATTTCTATAAATGTGATCATATGAAAACAGACACAGTGCTCTCGTTCGGTTCAGCCATTATCAGTGAAATAATGCTTTATTATCCATGGAAATCATAGTCGCAGAATCAAAAACATCATTATCTTCCAAGACTCTCGCAAAGATGGCTCGAAGCGCTAACTCAGCGATCTTTCCGCGGCTTCCGCCGATGTCATCCACACGCCACATCCCGGCTAAAAGGCCCCTTGTCCGTCCGAGGCTATATCAGTAGAAGAAACTGGATCCCCAAATCAAATGTTCAAGTTTTATACGCCAGAATCAACGTATAGGATTGTTAAAAGCAGGTTGGCTTTTCAAGTTGCGCTGTGAGTTGCTCAATGTAAATGGGAGGCCATTCAGTCATAGCCCACGAGAGGAATGCTCCTTGTGCAATCTCCAGGAAGCCGAGGGCGTGTTTCACTTCTTCAGTGTCTGCCCAGTTCTTGTGAAATTCGGGTGGGCAGCATATGGCTGCGGCCCCATCACTCGTGATGCAAAATCACTCAAGCAGCCAAAACAACGCATAGCGCTAATTAGAAAAGAAGATGGATAATGGGCAAAAAGCCCAAAGGAAAAAGCAGAGCTGTTTGCAGAGCATCTTGAAAACACATTTATTCCACTCCCTGGTAGACCTAGTGATCAAGAATTGACGATTCAGCCCTCATCATTTAGTTAACGATACATACAGCCAATATCAACTCCTGACGACGAATAAACGTCGTCAGTCTCTCACTGTCTCACATGCTTGATATTTGTAATTTCATTGAGCCGATCGTACTTGTGTCGCGTGAAAATTCAATAAACCTTTTAAAAAAGCGAATTGCTATATTTAAAACATAATTTGGATACAACGGTCCAGTACATTTACTTATACCGATCATGTTTTTCGTACTTCCTGCCCATTTAAATAACAATGATGACTAAAAACTCCCTCTAACGGCACGAGGCGTGCCTCATGGTTGTGGAATATATTCCATGTACACTACGTTTTGAAAATACGTTTTAACATTATTCGGACTAAATTTTCTCATCTATTCATATGCTATTACTCTATGTACCAACGGGGATTCTACATGTTATACAATTGGACCTCATCCTTTGCTTCTTATTCCTTCTGGTTCGTAACTAACCCTCACCGAAAATTGAATCGGCGTCGCCGCCGATAAAAACCTACAGCTCAGCGATCAAGTAAAAACCCCTCTCTTAGAAGCCCTTTTCCGATGAATGGAGGCCTCCAAAACCCACTCGAGTTTTTCCACGCTCCCCAAGAGGGGAAAAAGGCGCAAAAGAGAACGCATCGGGGAAGGAAGAGGTATAGAAAGCTGTTACCAGAAAAGTTTGTTGATTGTGAGGCTACTCGATAGAAATAAATCAGCGTTCCTCCATTCTCTCACCCAAACGCCGAAAAGCGCCTCTTCTGTTGCTGGGTGTTTTGTGAGGTTTGGTAGCCTCTGTGTTCAAGGCAGGATGTAAGGGCTTTCGGGTGCCTTTTTGCTCGACTAATCAAGGTTTCCCTTTACCTTCCTCTGGGAAGCCTTCGCTTGTATCTCGCCTCTTCTCTGCTCCCCTGTAATTCCCCGGGAAGGCGCTACTTTTCACAGGGAACTTTCATTATCTCCTTTTTTTTCCCTTCTGTAGTCGAATGGGGGAGCTACATACCAAACAGTTTTCCTCTTTTGCGGCAGCATCCGCCGTTGAGACAACGTGACTTTCTCTGTTTGTGACTGTGTATGAGGTTTCTTTTGATCTATCTAGTAATACGTGGTAGTACCTGGTATAAGTTGTGGGTAGGGCAAAGACGTAATGAACACCTCATAGTTACGTTGTTGAACGACTTAAAAACTAAACTAGCTACCACGGTTATCGCAGATTAGTAATATTAGAAGATTGAATTTCTCTCTTCTATTTGCTCACCTAATTATTGATAGATATCCAATAAAATAAATATATTGAAGTCCAAAGCTTTTGACCTGATCTTCAGTCAGACGTACCAATTCAACATGTCTTTTCTCTCTAGGTAAGAGTTCCAATCGAATCGACACATTAAAGAGCCATTCTTGAGACAATTTCCTACCAACATTTTTTACCAAAGTAGGATAGTGAAATAACTTTGCACGGAGTCTCTAAAAAAAATTGTCAACGATGCATTTTCTCTTCCAAATTCAATGTAGAGTCGAAAAGTAACATAAAAAAGGTGGGTCAAGATGTAACCTCAAGTTTCAATCGAAGATTTGAGGCACTAAACATATAAAAATGAAAAACGGGTTCCGCCACCTTCAAGCAGAGTAAATATACTATAGAAAAGGTCCGGTTCAATTTTTTGATAGCTCGCACCGTATGGATGTGATTCCTTAATGGGCCCATATAGATGGGGCACCCTGTATATGGGCCTCTAATTATGCGAACTAAGTATACCTAGTAATCGATATTCACACTTTAGTCGTAAATTACGTAGGTTGAACAAAAACATATTTCGCCTCTCAACCATAATTTGTCCCCTTCGTCAGTCTTCATATAATCCACTATATCGAACAAATTGTATTTATTTATTTATATATTTTTTTTTGAGAGAGAAAAAAAAACATTTATTGATCATTATATGGGGTGGAATGTTGGAATAGTTGGGGTTGTGAAAAGTATAAATTGATATGCCAAAAGCTCGAATTGGTATGCCGAAAGTTGAAATTGAGTCGCCAAAAGTTGAAATTAAGATGCCAAAAATATTAAAATTTATTTGCGCCAAAGGTTCAAATTAGTTTGCCAAAATTTTCAATTTGATAATATGCCAAAAATTCAAATTGATTTTGCCAAACTAATCTGATTTTATTTTTTCCTAACTGTGTGTGTGTGTGTGTGTGTGTGTGTGTGTGTGTGTGTGTGTGTGTGTGTGTGATTTCATTTTTCTGGTAGCCAAATTGCTGCTCCGTCCTCCAGTCCAAGTCCTCGCACGTGTTTCCTCGGGCCCCTTAGCCTCATGAAAACTGCTCGATGAACTGAGAACTGAGTTTTCACTCGTGCCCACATCATCACCTGGGAGTAGGATTTAGACCACTTGTTGGAGAGGCGTAAGGAAACGTTTTTCAGAAAGGCTTCATACTCTTTATGTAATGCGCCATCGCATGAAATGACGAGTGGCGTGAAAGACCCTCTCAGGGGAAACTAATTGTATTTATTAGTTTCCGTGTAGTCAGAGGGTTTCCATTCATTCATGAACAAATTTGAATGTTTACTTGATTTTCAATACTTTTTTTCAAAGACCTGACTAGTATGATGGAACTGGCTCCCAGAGAAGGCGCCTTTCATAATATCATACAGGCAACAGTATATATTGAATCTCAACATCACATAACGAATATTCGGTCGATTGATTGATTTCTTTTGCGGTTGAACATTTGCTGTAAAGTTATTACATTGGTGGTGGAGATTACCAAATGCAATTACCGATAATGTTATAATTTCTGACAGGACTGCACGTAACGAGTTTTTCACTCGAAATGGACCAAATTCTTGGAATCTAATCCGAAGGTAACTCGTGAAATTAACATCCATTTCATCGCCTCAAGTCCTGGCAGGGAGTTCCTACAAAGTTCTAAAAATGGACTATTTTGTCAGATATGGAAAGTTGTGTTCACTGATAAGCAGGTGAAACCATCGCTTCGAAAACTGCTAACCCCAAATAACCCGATGAGTTTTCCGTGAGAAGACGTAGTAGGAGGGAGGGTAAGGGGGGGGGAGAGAAATATGAGTGGGAGCGTCGTGAAAAGTTTTAATCCACGCAAATGAGGAAAAAAAATCCACTCACTTTACCGTCATCGAGGGTAAGGGAGGGGCCCCGGATTGGGTTTTTACCACCTCAAAAAAGACTAATAAGGGGCTTGAGGTGAAGAAATAAGCTTGGAAAAAAAAAGGAAAGTTAAAAAAAAACCCTGACTTTTTTTTCATTGGGGGAGTTTTGAGACGTTGAAGGGAACCTCATTTTCATAATCAATGAGAGCGGAATCAACTTTGAAGAAAAGATGGAGGTTGGAATTTAACCTGAAATAGCGATGAGAGCTACGTTTTGAGTTGGGGGAGTATCGCCGGGTCCAATAAAAATCTTGAGGAAGAACCGGTAAAGCGGTGGACTGTGTTAAATATTTAATTCGTTACGAGTGAATTCATGCGCCCACGAACATTGAAAGTGAAAACCCCTCCATAGGGATGTCAAGGAAATGTCGATATACCAAAATATCGATAGTCTTCCGGCGATTTATCGATATTTTTGGGCGATATCCTGTATTCCGTTATATCGATAAATCAATATTAAATGCGCACTATCGGATCCGATATTTTTCAGCCGTAAATCATCATATCAACCATATCCTATATCTTATTGGTCTAAACTGACTTTATAATTTCCATTGAAGAATAGGGGAATTATATCAGATGAGGTAGGCAAATCGCAGGTAAAAAAGGTAGGGACGTCTTGGAGACTTGGGTTTTTGCCAGTTCGAGGCTTAGTGGAGAGCACATCAATCAGAGGGTTTTCCTCACCTCTATCCCCAACCAATATTGGTTTGACTGAATTTTTTTCGGTTTTCCTTCTTACTTCACTTACATTGATTTTACAATCCTACATAATATTGATTAAGTATTTACTTCCCCGGATCCTGTACGTAATTATTATCATGAATGAAGTTTCATTGATTTTTTGAGTGGTTGAATTCTTTACCTGTAGTAGAATGAAATTCAATAATGATGATTCATACGAGATTTGGATTAAAGTTTGAAAAAAATATTGATGACCCATATTACGAAATATGGATATTTTCCTTGGATATATGGAATTACTAAAACGATACTTTTTTAAAATGTCGATATTCTTTGCCGATATTGACATCCCTACCCCTCACTACCCCTAAGCTGTCCACACTTGCGGTTGTGCAAAGCTTTGGGACGCATGAAGGGCCTTAGGACGGGTTTACCAACATTCTCCAACTATGATTGGAATAAAATAGTGACATCATTGTTTTACGGAACCAGCCCTTACCAAACTTGAACGTTGACTGAAAACAATCAGGTTTCACCGATGTGGTCAATGATTATCCCGTTATCAGTAAACATCGTTCTACAACAATGCCGTAAAATCGATTTCAAGTTTAAACGTTGATTTATACGATATTAAGGAGGCATTTGCCCGCAAAATTAGGGTAATGACTTGGTAGACGACAGTGATAAAGTAACTTACAACCCCTTCATTTTCTCGTTTTTGTTGAATTACTGCTCGCTTCATTATACCACATACTTTCCCTGCATTAGGTCTTGTTTTCTGTTTTAGTTAATAGCGTTGTTCGTGGATAGTTCGTTAGTTAATATTTATGTTGTCATATTGTGATATATAATATGTGTATAATACAGTTGTTTTATACTGGACCAACAAAACCAATACAGATTAAGGGCCGTCGTCCACTGGAACCGGCTGCACAGCCGGCAGATCGTCCGACGCGCCGGCCGGCACGCCGGACGAAATTTCGTCCGAAAACGCGCGTCCACTGGAGCCGGTTTTTGTCAGTCCAGTTCGTTAGTTGCTAGTGAAATGTTACATGTGCTTTTGTGTCTCGTGACAAAGTAAGCAACATTATAATGGATTTTGATGATGTTATATTGTTTGAAAATAGCACAAAGCTATAGACGTTAATCCAGAAGATGCTGACACAATCATTAAATGCATATGTTTGTTGCATAACATTGTTATTGATAAAGAAGGATCTCAGATTTTACCCTCAGATGTTCCTGCGTCAACACAAACATGTGATCGTTTTGCTACCGTTGGTGAAAATAGATGTGTAAATGCAGCCTATTTCGTACGAGAAAAATTTAAGACATTTTTCATCAATAACACAAGTATTTAGTTTTGGTTTTGAGCTTAAAATAAACCTCCTTCATAACTACCAAAAGTATAATAATTATACTAATTATAATTATAATAATTACTATTACCTATAAGCGTATAACTGTTAAGATAAGTCTACTCCGCGTGTTTACAATTTTAAAAATTCAATACTGGCCTTGATTTAAAATGAGCCGAATAAAAAATATTAAATTTTGAATAATATGAACGACATGGTGACTCGACTAGGATTAATAATAATAAGCGATCTTTGTCCACAACTTCATTTGAATGTCTCGTCGATGATATCGTTTGTCCCGCATATCCCACAGTGCCACATTATCTTCTACTAAACTAATTAGTCTTTCACAACCCATTTTTAACATAGGTTCATTATTGAATAATAAACGAAATAAGATATCCGAATAAATAAAAAAGAAAAGGTACTGTGTATACCCAAATGGTAAAAACTATCAAACCAATGTCTTATTTTGTGCAGAAGCAATATCGGTAACCAATTAAGCCTTTTTTTAGCTGTGATATCAGTCCGATATAAAATTCCTGAGGACGTGAAGATATGACCGTTATAGGGGCTAACACATTAAGTAAAACCGTTATTTTCAATCTATTTTTCGAGGGAATTATTACCTATAACAAAAGTAGTGCCTATATTTTTCATGAGTAGGACATGGTACTCTGTTTTCAAGATTAATTCAAAGTGTGTTTTGTGAAGTTGCGTCAAAAAGTTCGTGTTCCCGAAGTTTTCGAGCGTATAAAACTTCGAAAACACGAACTTTCCGGGCACCGCGGCGACCGCTTATCCCTCCGCCGGCCTGCTCGTATCGGAGAGCGGCCGGCTTCGACCAGTCCTTTCCTGTTCGTCTTCGGGCGTCGAGGCCTCGGCCAGTTCTCTCCGGTCGTTCGGGCGTGGCGGTCTCCGGCAGTCTACTTCGTTCCGTGTTCGCGCGAATACCGTTCTATCTTCATTTTCCATTTATTGGGAACATGAATCTTCATGGATTGATACAATGGAATGCCGGAACATGCAAATACACAGGTAAGTACCAAGTATTTTCCTACTAAATCTCTAATAAAAGACCATATAGGCCGAGATTAGGTAGGTGCCGCATGTTTAGGAAGTCCCACGCAGTGATTGATCAATAGATGGATAATGTATTATCATTGGTCTTGGTGTAAGACCAGCTAAGCCCAAGAGCTGTTGGAAGTGACGGAGAGAACCGCGCGATTTGCTACATCGGGCTAGCTCAACCGAATACGTCCGAAAAATCCCAATTTATTCGGATCTAGAAATCCATCGGCCGTGCACGGCCGATGACGGCCGAATAGCTCTGATGCAGTGGACGCGCGTCAACTGGTTCGCTTGTTGTGGGATCATTCGGTCCTATTCGGCCGTGCACGGCCGATGTGTTTTCGGCCGAAATCGGTGCCAGTGGACGGCCCCACTAATCATTGACGGGGAAGCGGGGTCGAAAATTTGTAACGAAGTTCGAGTATTGCGACTTAGAGACCAGTCAATAATCACGAAAACGAGCCCAAAATCTGTCTTTCTCTCTTTCTAATCCATTGAGGACGGTGAAGTTGAGGAAGATGGAGGAAAAAGAAAATAATGAAAGAGAGTGCATTGTAAAATAACTGTGGACTATAAAAAAACCAACAGTTGAGGTAAGAACAGCGAAGGGTAACGTAGAAGACCAACTCGAGAAGTTTGGTGTCACTTTTCCCGCACCACACTCTGTACCATGACAGGGCTGCGGCAATGATTTTGACGTTACGAGGCGCTAATTTAACTCAGATGTCGCTTATCGCGGATTGTTTCTGACATATTCATTCCAACCCTCCAGATCTCCTCTGTTTTCATTCTGGCACTGACTACTTGTACATCCGGGGTTAACCTTTTTGTGCTTGACAGCATCGATATCCGGCGTCTTACCCTGGACAGTTAGTGTATGGTGCAATACTTTTCTTCGAAAACCCCAGCAGCTGGATTTGAATTCACCTACTATTTGCTTGATAGCAACATCATGGTGTTGGTGGGATGATGTTGGACATGCTGCACACACACTCATACACACACAAGCACGAAACAACATTGTTAATAATAGTCTAAAATGTATACAGTAGCATGAGTTTTGTTAGGACTGGACAGCTCTCCCTTTTACACTTCTAAAGTGTTACATTCATGCTTAAAAATGAAGTTTTCTGTGGTTTTTAAGGGTATCTTCAAGTATCCAGTCTAATCGCCCCAATCTTTGGAAGGGGGTAACTATTCCATTACGTGCCCTTCTTGTTTTAGGGTGTGTTGGATAGCGGTGGTCAACTTTGGGCTTCTCTGGATGATACATTAGGTAATAGATTGGTCCCTTCAAAACTGTGTAGCATTTAGTGATCAACTTTTCTAATTCAAACACTGCATTTAGAACATAAGCAGAAGTCTTCGTGTTCCCATTACTGACGTAGAGTGCACTTGGAATACCGTGTGAATACACTAGCTACTCTAAAGTTGTTTATCCATCCAAAGAGAAAACCTCCTTAATGTTCTCACTCCTCCACCGCTTTTTCTTTCTCTTCTCCGAACTGCTGAAAACGTTAGCGGGGTTGAAGAATAAAAAAAAGAAGAGGCCCAGTAGAAAATGCAATTTGAAGTTGGACGGGCACCAGCAGCAGAAGGGGGAAAAGACGAAAAAAGAACTTGCTCAGCTTCCCTCCGATCCGAGAGGGGCGGGAACTTGAAAAGGAACCCCGGGCAAGGAGTGAATTCTAAACTAGGGGCAGACTTTCCACGTGTTGGCTAAACTCATATGTGAAGACCCCGCCCTTCGCCTAGCTCCTTCAGTAATAGCGATGGGTTACTCGTATTCCAGCTAATATGCAACAGCCAGTGTTGGAAATTTAGCTCGAAAAAAAAAAGTTTGTTTTTCTCGACCGGCCTTCGAAAGATCTGAAACTGCCGAAGAAGAGCAAAGAAGTTGTCCAAGGGAGGATTTATTATTTTTGTTATCACTCGTTCTTTGCCGTAACGACCCAGTTTTTTGTCCGCCTTTCCGGATGTTTTGTCGAATACCCTCGAACTTTCATTGCGGAGCTCGTATAGATTTGATGGGCCTATCGGGGATTCGATCAACGTTTACGATACTAGCGGTCATTTTAGTGAAAAGAAACTTTTGAGAATATGTGTGTTTATTTTGATACCCATTTTGATGTTCTAATTGGATATTAAACAATTTGTAGACAATTAAACATATTTAAATGTGATTCTATATCTATATTATTGGTACATCCCGGCCTGAGTATTTTGCAGGAAAAAACGTAAATGGTTATTAACTACTTACTGCTTGGAAGTTGCCTCTCCTAGCCCTTTAGGGAATAGGGGATTGACAGTCATGTTTCCGTCTAGGTGCCTGATACGTTACGTTCATGTTTACTCGTATTTTTCTCCTTATATATTTATCCTTCCCCCTATGCAGCCCTCATTAGTTCATCCAAGTCATACGCCTACGCGTAGTCTGTTTCCCATGGAAGATGCTTCGTAGTGTTTCAACATCTGTAGACGACCGCATGCTTTTAGATGCAGAAATTCAAACACGCAATCCCATTTGCTTCGCGGTTCTCATTCGTCTCTACTTTGTCTTATTGTCTAATGTTCTAAGGTTCCATCCCATTTCTGAATTCTGTAGTTTCTTCTACTCTTTCTAGCGAAAAATATGTTGAGTAAGGATTGGAGTATATGTAGACTTACACGAAGCTAGCTTTTGTTCGCACTCACTTCGTTTTCTACTAAGGATATTACTGTTCAATACATGAAAAAAGTCTCGTTTAGGCACTGTTATAACACTAACTTAAGTTTCCAAATTATTCTTAGTTTCATCTGATTCTTGGAGGAAGTGACTGACATCTTCCACCCGATCTATTACTACCGATAAACCTTGCTGCTTCACTACCTATACTTATAGGGCAATAACCATGGTTACTTGGCATTAATTATCAGCCCCAAAGCTTTCTAGCTGCAATGCACTGCACATTTGGAAAATAAAACGTGTCCAGATGTTTCACTTAATTCCTTTATTTTCCTACTGATAGGTGCCTCTGCTCGTGCAGTTGGTTCATTTTCTGTGAAGTACGATTCTTTGTAATATACTGTATTGCTGAGTTTAGTTGTTACAGACCAGTGATCTGCCTCGTAAATAATAAAACGTTGCCTATTCCAAGAAATGGGTTAATTATTTTTTAATAAAGCGTGATTGCAGGTGTTATTTTGACGTTGGCTAGGGGGAGGCTCACTTTTAGTTTCAAAAATTGCAGTCATTTACTGAGAGAATTTTTGAAACCTACCACAGTCTATTTTGAGTCAAAAATTACAAGCATATACCCATTCTTTTAAGGAAGCAAAAGCCTTTGAAAACCAAGCTTTTGGCATGCGAGAGAACTGATTTTTACATAAATTCGAAGGCTTTTTATGGCGCCTACGGCAGATGGACGCTGCAAATTTGGAATCAACGCACCATAAAACCTGAAAGGACCAAGTTTGAGATTGTTATACACAGAATTTTCTACATGAATACAAAGGCCTGATATGTTCAATAGTACACTAAAATGAGAAGTCTTTTTGTAATACATTGCTTCGTTTTATGCAGGGGGTTGAGACCCATTCTTGTGTTTTCTCATTCAAACGTTCTCTCACACACGGTTTCATCCTACTTTTTGTTATTCCATTCTCTTCCGAATCACTGTACATCTTGGTTATTGAAACTTTCCTGATTTGTCTCCGGGAACCGGAATTTTGAGTATGTGCCAAGCTAAAGTGCTGAACCACCTATTCATTTATTTGGACGGAATCTTCGTAGTGGGATGACCCGGAGTCTGGGACCCGAGGAAAAGCTGTTTCCACTAGCCCGCTCCACCAATCCGCCGCCACGCTACATTTAATCCGTCCAAGAAGCTAAAATATTTATCTGCCTCCTCTCAGACTAAATATTTGAGGGAAAACAAAGGAGAGACTTTCTCTCCCTCGAGAGAAGAGTCTCTAAGTAGAGCGAGGGAAACATAAACATCCAGAGTCTTAGGGGCTCCGGAGGCCCCCGAGATCTTCTACCAAGCTCTGACGCCCAGCGCTATCTCTTGTGTTGACTCAATTAGTGGGTGAGAACCTTCTCTGGTCTTTCCTCTTTCGTTTCCCAAGATGATTTTCCTTCCTCGGATACACACTGGAAATCTCTCCTGGATAATCCTTGAGGGACGGCTAAGACCCAATAAGAAGTGACGAATTGGTATTTTTCGGACCTTTGACCAGTTCATGAGCCAGAAGAGAGTTGTTCAATATCATTGCCTGGAAAAAACGTAAAACCATTGCACGCTGGAGATACCGACTATCCCACATAAATTCTGATTCATTCGTTGGAGAGATCAACAATTTAACACAGGTACACTTTCCTTTAGAGCTCATGAAATCCGTTACATTTCGAGCAGCATTGTCCAAATATCAGTCTGCTGTGTTTCTTATTGGCTTTATAACCAGGAATTACGGCAACACAACAATAACATCAAAATTTAACACCTTCATTTGATGAGTCACCGAAATCGTATATAAGGCCTTTGAATCATAACGCTCTTCTATTTACTCAGTTAGAAGAATACCTTTTCAAGTTCTTTTCAGCCCCTAATATTCCCTTCGCTCCAAAGATAATTCGTCTTTCACAGATTCCCAATGGAATGATGACTTATCCAACATCATTATTAAGGGCCAAGTTGGACCCGATAAAGAAGGGGGAATAAGTAGCTTTCAATCCTTGTAGAAGTCAATGTACATGAATAAAGGATTTCAAGATATCTCCCAAGCAAAACATTAATCTATTCTCTACCGGAGGAACTGTTTATAAACTGAAGCCACAACCATATCAGACCAATTTTTGCATTCAGAACAGCCAAGAATAGAATAGAGTATTATGCGTAGTTATCGTTGGGTGAAGACAGCTCCAAAACAGTGTCATCATTTTCCTGTAGCAGCGAAGGATCGAGTATAACCCGCCGCTACAACTTCTAGTTCGTTGTTATAAACACGGAACTCCTCTTTCGAACTATAATCAAGTATTAATCCTAGAACAACGTGTATACAGGGTGTCAATGAATTGATATTTATTTAAAATACCTCAATGTGTGAGATTTTGAAAAAAAAAACGCAAGAACACGTGAAATGTTTTTATAAAGCATTCAACTACGGTTTTTAAAATTTTTTCGACTAAAAAAGTTGCCGTAAACCACCTATTTTGTTTTTTCAAATAGGACCCTTACCCCTTCATTTTAAACATTGATTATACGTGGATTTTCACGAAAATGTGACTCCCCAACGGATTTTGGTTTATTATTTTCAATAATAAACATTCGTATTTTTGTTTGCTAGCAACCCGCTCAGTAATTGCTCCATAATGCTTAACCCCTATGTTTCTGAAACATGACATTTCAGTATTTAAGTTTTGTTTATTATAATTATTATTTTATTTTTTTTATACTGAATCGTGTGATTTGACTGCATTTTCATCAAATTATCATGATAAATCAACTTGGATAAAAAGAAAGCTGCCTTCTAAAGGGGCCAAACCATCCAGTTTTATCGAAAACTTCTTCAGTAAATTCACACTCTCTTCTCTCGATGCTGATTCAAGGGGAAACCCCCCTTGATGCTACTAACACATATTAATATTGAAAGACTTCGTTTCATCAAAATGTGAATGTGTGCCAACAGGCTCGACTTTCGATTTATCACTAGTTAACGTGACATTCTGTCCCTACCAGGAGTTCGGCTTGTAGGTACTAGCAGATTGGATAATTGTGCTCTGGGCTATCTGTTCTTAATTTCTGAAGGTTGAAAACATTTAATGGGAGAAGACCCATAGGTATTGGAAAGAGGTTGTAAATTCCTGTTCGAGAAGAAGTTTTCAAGTAGACAGGATGATTTTTATGTTAAAAGGTAGTTTTCATGTAACGAAAAAGCATATTTTCCGTTGATAATTTGGTTAAAATGCAGTCATCTCAGAAGTTCTGTGCAAGTACATTCAATTCTGGTCTATGTAAAAAATTGTCTCAATTATAATCGACATCATCTGTTTGTTGCAGGAATAAGATTGACGGCATAGCTGGTGAGTCTCTCAACTTTTACATAATTAAATAATTCGTAATAAAAAAATTGCTATCAATAAAGCCATTAGTTTTGTTTTTGTTAAAGAATAGATTATTCTATACGAACAAAACGTAAAATACAAAACTAGATTTACCGAACCCAAAACATTCTCACTTATCAGAAAGGATATATTTCCGATCCTTTGGACGAGGATATTTATGAATTGAGTATGCAGTGCGTATTCGGTGCTTTTCTTCGAGTCCTCTGGTAGATTTTCTTGCGGTAGAAACCTACTTTGGCTTACTCCAGGGATACATCGGCCTTTTGATAGTGGAATTGAACTGAGAGAAAAGTGGGAGGAAAGGGATACCTGCCCCCAAAGAAGGAAAGCAACTTGAATTGAACCGGATCAACTATTCGAGAAAGCTCGGGGAAATCTCGTGTAGCTACCTTTGCCAACCTCAATATCTAGAGGAGGTCCCAAGGGAGAGGGACCTTTGGATCTGGGAGGACGAGAGTCGCCTTTGATCTGCCGAGTGACGGCTAAGGGACTTCTCTTGTTCGGGCGGCGGAGTTTGAGGCGGAAGTTTCGGATGAGGAGCGGGGTCTGAATACCGGGGCGTTCCGCCGAGACAGGAAGACCTTCCATTACACAGATCTCCTTTTCTCTCCGGGAGGTGACGAACTCGGATAAAGGGTGCGTTTGTTCTCGTTGTCAAACGAGATGTGCTCCCTTCCAATTTCTATGTAACTCGTACTGCACCTCGCGGGTTCGGAACCCTGATTTAGGGGAGTCATTATGATCCCGGACGAAGGCAAACATAATTCACTTAGGCTGCTTTCCCCAAATTTATAATTGCACCGAGTGAATATCGATTTCATTTCCAAACAAACATCCAAAGGTTCCACTCAACAATTTACAACATCTTGACCTTAGTAAGCCCAGATTTATCCATCCTGACATGGATTTGAATAGTTTCCGTTTCTTTAAACTGCTGCCATCGAGGTCTTACCTGTAGTCCTTGGGCTCCAAGGTACCTGCAGGCTAGTCAATTCAAAACGAGATTTTCTGGTTGTTACAATCTTGCAGAATCAGATGTTAATATACAGTGGTACCTAGGCGATACGATCTTAATCCGTTCCTGGACCGGGATCGTATAGTAAAAATATCATATAATTAACAATGTAATCCTATGTCATTTGCTTAATTCGTGCTACGCCCAATAAATAAACACCAAAATCGTCTATAGGTAATAATAATTAGTCACAAAATAGTACCACGTTTATAAAACTTAGACCCAGTAATGGAAACCTAAAATCAATTTTTTCAAGAAATAACTTTTATCTTTTGTACTTTTCTTTGCTTTTCTTTTTTTTAACTAACTGAACTTAAATTTGAGGTGATACATCATTGTCTACATCCTCGTCTTCAATTTTATATTTAATACAATAAATATAAGTTTGGTTGATCTGGATTCTGAAAGAAGGAATTCGTCAAATTACGTGGTACATTCAAATGAACACATTCCTCACCAAACAATAACACAAAAAATAAACTGAAATGTAAAAACAAAATATTCTTCAGAAATGATTCTACTAAAATGGGATTAAAATTATCTGAATCCAAGAGTTCAAGGTGGTCCGTCAGTTGGCATAGCTGTAGAGGTTTAAATTATATTTGGTAGGTCTGGCTTCCTACAGTTAGGTTTAGGTTTAAACATTTCTGGAGCTCTGGAACGCATAAGTTTGACTTTTCTCAGATATACTAAATTGGACTCCACCATTCCAGTAGACTTGCCCAGAGTGAGATGCACGTCTACATCTATGACGTTTACTCATGGGGCTCTCAGGATGAGACATTTGAGAGAGGAATCAATCTTCCTATCAGGCAAATTCTCACTTGGGCAGTTGCTATTGCTCCATATATATCTCTACCATTGATGGGAATTCTTTCATCTTCTGAATAGGGCACCTTCTTGTATGGAAGTCTTCTTGGGGAGAGATATTACAAAAGACCATCCCAGCGCTGCTGAATGGAATCCAGAATCGCTGTTTCTTATCCCGCTAATCAAAAACGAGTAAACACCACCTTTATGGTACTAAGATCTAATTCAGCCCTTATGAACGCGTCTTGCCACTATAGTTACTATTCCCATTGTTTTAAGTATGAGCCCCTCAGCTTTTTCACTGAAGAGGACCAAACCCTTAGGCTTGGGTTGCTAATACCGATGTGGTAGTGTAGTATGGTGCTAGTTAGTGAACTCTCACCATAAAAATGCGTAATTCTGTTGAAGCTAGATAACTTGATAGCCACTTACTGTATGCATGTATGATGTAACTAGTTGTTACGTTCAATATATAATAAATAAATACATATAAATATACGCTTAAAAAAAAGCTGTTTCACTCTTTAGCTGAAGGCTGTTAGTTATTTCTTTCTTTCTACAACAAAGATAAATACTCTGGAATTTCCACTTGCACCTACACCATTCTCTATTGGTTCGTCGTTTTCCTCTCACAATACATTTTCAGTTGGTGAATTTTCCTGATCTAGTTAGCATTCGTATGGCAGCGTATCTTAGCGAGTGTTCATTTCAAGGGGATTTCTTAGAGACAAAAAACCGTTAATTCACTTATGAATTCTACGCTGTAAGGCCCGGTGAACCCTCACACCAAGGATTACTAAGCGCCCGAGATGACGCTAAATGAGATGCGAAAAACTGACGACATTCGTTCAACCCAAGAAACCTAACCTGAAGTGAGGAACCAACCATCACCATCCACAGTTACCAATATGTTTCAACCCTCCCAAGATGGAACCACATCCAATCGTGAATCTGCCCGATCTCTTAGAACCTTTATACTACAACTACTTCACACTGTACTTCAACGAATGTACGAATTACATAGTAGAAGATGAAAAACGGAAGAAATTGTAAAACTTCGGCATATCTCAAGGATCATTTAGTGGAGAAGGATGATATGAAAACCTGTACATTAATATCGAAAATTCCTCTTTAATGAATCTTACAGATATCCATTGGTGACCAACCCATGGTTAACATGTAGTTTCATATAAATTAGTTCGAGCTTACGTTCTACTGAATAAAGCCTCAGTTTTCTGATATCAGAAGGTTGTTAATTATCCCGTAGGGATCATTGGATCAAATCAAATATGCGCCAGTTTAAAAGGTGCAAAATGTTACCTCACAAAGAATTTGAACTTTTCCGTGTCGCTTAAAATCAAATAATGTAAATGATACATTGTCATGTTTGTGTTGTTTCAAAATTTCACTATCAACAACATTTTCCTGAAATTTCTGGAACAGCTGTTTCACTTACCTGGTGATTTCCGACGTACGAACTCATCAGCCCGGGAGGAGGATTATTATTACTGCGGGAGGCAGCGTTGATTTTCATTAGGAAAAGGCCTCAGGGATGATTACCATAAAGCACCGCGGCTGGTAAATGAAGGATGAACTTAACATAATGGTTATGTAAACCCGCCCCCCTTCCCTTCTCTCGTCGCAATCCAGCGGATGTTAATTCAGCTGTTCTCGTATTATGTGATGAAGGCGGGGAGTCGCCTAAAAGGGTGTGCCAATATTGGAACGAGCTTTCGACCTGCTGTGTCGGATGCTGTGGGCTCGATACGGTGTTGAAGCGTTAAAAGTGGAATTAACGGTAAAGTCAATCCACCCCGTTATTATAAATATCGTTTAATGCCGATGCTTTTACCCGTTTAGCCGTTCTTATCGAATAAAAGCCTTTGTCTAAATACACGCTGATTATAATTATAATGTGTCTTGATTGACTATGTTACTCGTCAATTTCGCAAGCTCCTTGTGTAATGTCACGCTGCTATTAATGATGTTCCTATCCATATTTTTTTTCTTTGCTTTGAATGATTGCGGAAAACTCAGCCGTGCATCACACTGCATGTTTTAAAATCAAAATATTTTCACACATTTTGAATGCGAAAAATACAGAAGCAGCGCGAACATGCTAAACTCTTAATCTTAGGTCATTAAAAAACTCACATACAGGGGTTATGCTCAATCCGACTCCTACGTGTTGTACAACTCATTTCCGAACAAAAATGCCTCCCAACAATTTTTTGCAAGAGTATTTGCGATTCAAGATTCTTTTCGTGTTTTCGATCTTATGTAAACCATCGTAACTCCTTCGAATTTGGAGATAGCTGAAATTTGATGACACCGTTGGAAAGAGCCTATTTTTCACCTCGCCTAGAAACCACATTAGTGCTTGACGTAGAACTGTACAGGGCTGGTAAAACGTTCGCCGAAATTTCAGCTTTCCGTATTCGTATTTGTATTCGTTTTGGTTTTTAAAAATGTTTTTAGTTAAGGAAATGGTGTTTAACTGCAAAAAAAACGTGCGTTTTCTGTTAGAATTGAGGTTTTTCCAAAAGTATCGACAAAAAAAGGTTAGAAGTGGGGTATATGTAACTTTCATTGCTGATTTGAATGGTGACAACGCCAGACCTCTCAAATGACGATTTGAGTTAGTTTCGTCGGATGCATAAACCCGTTCGTTTGTGAACAGCGTCTACGGTATTTCTAAGCAGCCCGCCCAAAGTCAAGATAATCAAAGAGCCGAGAGATGGCTATTTTTTTTTTTTTTTTTTTTTTGTTAATTTACGATGTGTTGTTATTTCACGATTTTGACAAAACTGCCATTTCGCGCAGCAATCGCACATCTTCAATGCTATAAAAAAAATGTTTTCTATAGATAGAAAATTTAACGCTCTTTCCAACGGTGTCATCAAATGTGAGCTATCTCCGAAATTTAGGGAGTTATGATAGTTGACATAAGATCGAAAACACGAAAAAAATCTTAAATCGCGAACAACTCGGAAACGAAGCCTCAGGCAAAAAATTGCGAGGTGGCGTTTTGGTTCAGAATTGAGTGGTCCAACACGTAGGAGTCGGATTGTGCATAACTCCTGGGACACCCTGTATAACTAAAAAAGACCAAATGTTTGAAAATTGTCTTGGTAAGGAGCGAGGATATGCAATGACCCGCACAACCCCCCGGTCTTGAGGGAGGGGTTGCTTTGTGCGCCGTGTATTATCAACGCCAATCTGATATGGCCGTAGCATTGTGTGTTGCAATGTTGATAATTCGTTGTTTCTGTCCAAATTCAGTTTCAGTAAAATGTTTGTTGACTCAAACATGAACGTTCAGATGTAAACCAAAAAAAAAAAAAAAAAAAAAAAATTTAAATGAAAAAAAAGAATTTAAGGAATGTAAACGCTCGTATGTGAACAGCGTCCACGGCATTCCTATGCTGTCCAGCCAAAGGATAATTGAAGAGCCGAGAGACGGCTATTGTTTGTGTTCATTAATGATTGACTGCGATGAATTACTTTCATTTGAGCAGCTATACCACAAGTGAGTGTGTTGACATGATTTTTGTGTACGGTTTTGCCAATAGTAATGCTTGTGAAGCAACAAGGGAGTCATACTCCTCCTGTGTACTATTCATACATTTGCGAACACGTCGGATAGTATGAGGAAAAAATATTGGTAGGTAATATTGTTTATGTCACTGATCCTCTTTTTATCTAGTAAACTATATTTTTTATCTACTAATACTTTTTTGTCGCTATGGCTTCTGTCATTACTACCATCTATGTTCAATAGCTATGCAATAGGGAAACCATGCTGAAGGAAATACAGCAAGGAAAGGGACGAAAGCGAAGAGTTGGTAATGATACGGAAACCTGGTTTGCTAAGGGTCCATAGTGTCAGCAAAAAGATGAATCAACTCATCGCAATCACTCAAGGATAATACCGACTGATGATTGGATACAAATCGTTTTTGAATAATCGGGTATCAAACGGTATGCCATCAATTCCCTCTTGTTTGGCCAAGATATCTGCCTTATCGTTATGATAAACAGCGCTTTGTCCCTTAACCCAAACACGGATACTCCGGATGATTTAAGGTAAAATAGCATGCGAAGTATGTTTGCGTTAATCGGATTGCGAGCCCTACGTGGTCCGCCAATTGTCAAAAGGACCAAAGAACTTAGTGAATCGGAAAATAGAACCATTTGTGTCTTCATTGAGTCGGTTTGAGAGTTATTGTATTTCATGGCTTAGAGAATGGCCACTATTTCAACGGTAAAAATATCAAACCATGATATTTTATTCCATTGTAAATTTTTCTTCTGAGTTTAGGTACCTGTAAAAAGGGGAATCTTTGTTTCAATTTGGAGATGAAAGTTTCAGTCCAAAATCAAAACTTTCACTCGCCTTTTGCGTTTTAGATCATCCTGAACAAGTCTTGTTTTGTATTTCTGTATCTGTCGGTAGGTCAATAATCGATTACTTTCCGGAACGCAAATACACTCAATAAGGGACCAGTTTTGGACATTTCTTGAAGGCTCATCAATGGTATCACAAATCAATTACGAACGGCGAACAGAATCAAAACGTGGGCAGACACCAAACACCCTGTTGCAGATAGTAGCGTCCATGTTGATAGCCTACACAACCAATTACGTAGCATTACATACTTTTCAAACATGCCACATTAAAAGCGATTGTGAATTGAGTTTCTCTGTTATGGTTGGCTTCAATGCGGCAACAACGTGGCGTAACCCTTACATTAAATGTTGAACCCCGCCTGAAGGCCCGAAGAAACTCCATCAAAGACAAATTATTGTATAACGGCAAAGATGGGAAGGCGGCAATGTATATCACAAACGGAAGACATTTGGCGTGAATTGGGCTCACAAAAGCGAACCGTTTGATGTCATGCGATCATCGATACGAGAGCGGGCGAGGTTCGGAAAGCGCTTTTCGATTTGCCACGCTACATTTCTCAATATGATGAGGTAACTTCCTCTATGCGGTATTCTCTCCTTGTTTCGACGCTTATTTCCCACATGCGCCATAGAAGCATTATAATATCAGACTCTGCGGAGCGTTTTAGGGGGCCTCTCGCGCATGATGTGCCACGTAATCACATGAGTTCTGAACCCACATTCAGCGGAGGCTGATAGCTCACTTACACGTGTTCCAACAAAACACTCGTTTCACCGAAGACTCCGAGTTGAGTAACATTATGCATTTCAGAACGTGAATTTGAATTCAATGTCAGAATAACTTGTACAATCCATTTACAGACACAAAAAGGTGTCGTTTGTGACATATTGAATTAGTATGCAACTTGCATGGGATCAGAATGCAACATTTTCTTCAAACCCCACAAACTAACACAAGGTTTCATGAATTCAGCAAGTAAAAGAAAAGCATAAACACGTTCAAGTTAGTTAGGGTTGCTAGCGCACCGAGTTGAGGTGCATACTGACGATTTGAAGGCTTTCCACCGGCTCCGGTTCATGGATGTGGCCTTAATCTGATTCTATGTGATGCCGGGAGCAGCGTTTGAGGCTTCTGCCATTAAGCTCCTCCGCCAAGTGCCCCGTGGTCGGACAAGTTGTCGGGATCCTTGAGGGTTCCAATCAAGATCCTGTCAGGGAATTGTATTTCCTTCTTTCCGAAGAGTGGGTCCGACCCATCTCCATTTCCTTTCACAGATTGATTCAGAGATGGGTTTTTGGTAACACCTTCGCTACAGTTCCTGGTTTGAAATCCAGTTCTCTAGCCACCAGACTCGGGTGACATTGAAACACGTTCAATAGTTTTGAAAATTAATGAACTGGTGTTTCTACATTTCTGTAATTATGGAGTGACAAAATAAAACACATTAGTGCCACAAAATCCCTGTAAATTGTTAGTTGCTATTGATGCAAGATAGTCGAAATCAAAGGGGAAAGGGTCAACTCGGCTGGTTATCTTAACTTTCACTATGTGAGCTGCGAATCAGTCTCAAAGTGGCAACTTCAATCCTCGGTGCCGTCCCCCATTCTAATCAAAAATACAGACTCGTTTTGGCAATTGCTTAGATGACGCCTGTAGTTTGAAGCCAAAAAACTGTAATTTTGCCTTTTTTCATATTTTATCCACATTGTAAAACGCCCAGAGATTTTCACTTTATTTTTCTAGAACTCATCACTAAAAATCCTTAAAATTGATTTCACATTTGCCGGCAAAAAAGAGATCGTTGAACAGAATGATTTTTTCCTTTTCGTAAAATTTTCTGGTGTTTGATGGTTATTTTAAGAAGGTTATGACACTGTGACCATTTTTCTTGTTTACAATGACTATTTTCGGAGAGTTTAAGGCCACGTGATAAATTTTTCTCGTTTGCAACGACTATTTTGGGAGGGTTATGAGCCATGAGACGAATTTCATGGAAGTGTAGTGTGGCCGGCTCCTTACAGATGTTTTTATCAACATAAAAAGTCAAATTCCATAATTTCATTGTCTATACAATAACTGGCATTAAGACCCATCCTCCTATGTACAAACATTAGTTTCCAAGGAAAGTTTGGGATTCTTTACTCCAAGTGGCAAGGAAATACTGAGTTTTGACCGCAAACAGCCGTTTTGGAAACACAGTGGGACGTGAAGTTGACCTCTGCATCACATGGACTGTTGAAGAGGAAGAAAAATCTGATTTTCAATATTTCACAACTTTTCCTCTTCAAGTTCATTTTTCATCCGTTAAGCTTATTAGAAAAACTTCGGTTTTCCAACAGGAAAAAAATTCTTATAACTGAGATAACTAGAAAACTAAGGGAGATTTTGAAAAGTGTTATAGGCCAACTTTTGTTGCTAATTAGTTGTACAATCGATTCCCAGTCTGTTGCAGGTAAAAAAAGGTTAACACCCTCTATATTGATCTACATTTTAGCGTATATATGGTGGCTACCGTGTATAATTTATTTAATTCATGTTGTACATTCATTTACAATCTATTTACAAAGATTACACACAAAATACAACATTATTGTGAGGCTCCTGATATGAATTTATACTAGGATACTTGCGGGATTTTTTTTGTAATTATTTTTAAGATGCACCTCTGGGCAATGTTTAGCTTCTGTAGATGCGTAGAGTAAAATCCCCCCGGCACAACAATGCCATACTGGATAATTGATTGAACCGTAGCCATGTACTAATTGTCATTATTAGATTATCTCGTCGAAAATACTTCCTAGCATGGTAGAAAGCACACACAAGGCGATTCAATTTATTGTGAATAACCTCGATGTGTTCTCTCCATAATAGGCCTTCTTCGATCATGACACCCAAGTACCGATGGATTATCACCCTTTCCAAAGGGACACATACACACTTAGACAAGTCCCCCTAGGTATGGGACACCAGGTTTGCATTCCCTATATTATTGCGATCATTTTTACCCACTAAGAGCAGATCATTTGTTTTTCTAGAGTTCAGGGTAAGGAAGCTCCGAGAAAACCAATTTCCAAGCACTTCAATGCATGTTGTGCTTCCAAGAACACCTTTTCTCATGTGTCTCCTGCCACCAGGACTGATGTTTCATCAGCAAACAAATATGTTTTGTGATTAGGTAAATTTAGAGGTAAAGCAGGCATTATATATAATGACGGGTAGTTTTAGTTAATGTGTACAATTTCTTAATTTGTTAACTTCTAGCACACATTGACTAGGCGGTGTGTATAAGTCTCATGCAAAGTATGAAACAATTGTATCAAATATCCTACCACTCCTTAAATTCCACTTTTAATATTTGATAAACGGCCGTTGAATTGGCAAGATATTTAGAATAGAAACTGCAATTAACTTGAGAATACCGTGTGTGAAAGTTCATACTTTCAGAATACACATTTCAGAATAATGAAGATTTGTTGAAAGTTATGAAAATCGGCCTGAATTCCTGAATTGACAAGATATTTTACGCAGTGCCTAAGATACTAGTCATTATATAGGGTGACTACTCATTGTGTGAAACAGGTAGCGTTTCATACATTGAATAGCATTTATAGTCATTCTAAAAAATCGGATTTCACACGTTGACTTCAACATATACACTACATACGTGCATATACATATACTATAGAGACTAGGCCATGTGTTGGGGAAGTAGTTACTGGAAAAACAACTTTTAGCTCGATGACATAACTTCACTTTAGCTAGTTGGAGTGTTCAGAAAGTAAAAGTTAGGATATGGAGGGAGGGGAGTGTGAATGGCCTAAGTTGATGGCCGGCCCAGGTCCGCTACAGCCCACCCCCAATTTGCGCTCATCTTCGAAAAGAACAAACTCTCCTCTCGGGGTTGAGTAATGGGGAATGGAAATGCCTTATAATTCACTTCTCTTGCAAGGAAAAGAGAGAACTAATCCACTCCAACAATATTTAACAAAAGGGAATATATTTCATTCCTTCATGGTGGACTGAGTCGGCGCGGAAGACGAGGAAAATAAGGCCCAATTATTTTCATAAGCTCCCTTTTCGTAAATTTGCAGGAACACGAGCCTCGGGGGGTCGTTTCCGGGGCCTTTTGCGCCCATTTCCCCTCATCATTTTCTTCCTCCTCTTTATCAACTTTTTTCGTCTTCGGCGACCCCGAAAAGGAATTGCGTTCAATGATGGAAGCTAATTACATGAAGTATCAACGTTTACTTTCGAGATTAGTTATAGGATTTATGTCCCTAAAAGCCGAAGCACTAGTGATTTTAAAACTTATTTTCTTACTCAACGATAAAGATGATAAAAAAAATTAGATTTTCGAAGTAATTTGTGATGAACGTGAGTTTTGGCACATGAAACCTTATATTTTCCACAGCTCTCACGATTCATCCGCTGAGACTCTTCCCTGTCATTCAAACGTTATTCAATAATTCTAGATGTAGTGCTTGAAAATTATAGTCCCGGCAAAATCATTCTTACTTACGATGGTTCTTTACAGAACCAGTGCCTTCTTAATCATCCGCAACCGCTCCAGATCGAAACCAGATACAACTTTCTGATACTATTGATCTTCAAATTGGTGTTCCTCAAATGTGGTTTGCCGGTTACTCATAAGGACTTCTTGACTTATTCGATTTTGTTCCATAGGTACCAGTGGCGAAGCCTGTGTTCATCTCTGGATTCGGCGATGACCAGACGATTCAATGAATTTAAAGAATTAGTTAATACTAATGTTAAATATACTATTTTCATGCTCTGAGTTGGCGCAATTACCGCCTCACTGGCGACATCAGCGCTTGTGTGGAATCGCTGTCATTCTGCGTGTCTTATACCATCCCCCACAGATCCACCGCAGAGGGCCCCTCCCCTTAGTCCCCCTAAAACATCAACCAATCAAATCACTTTAAGACACGTGCTCAAACACGCAACTTCAAGCGAGTCCTCAACCTTCAGGAGCTCTCGTGACTTCTCGGTGGCGTCCGTGGAATTTCGATCTTAAGTCACAACGACAGGGTTACCGCAGCGAGCGATTTTCAACCTTAAGGCGGGGTTTGTAGATGTCAAAGTGGTTTGTGGTGCGTTTGTTGTGATTACAGTTTGCGAGTTTGTGCGACATTTTATTATCTCCTGTGTGAGCTGATGTAAGAATCAAACTGCACTGATTTCAATAATGTATAACGTGAATTTCGTACATCAAAAACAGGTATTTTTGACAGGTAATTTTTCAAAATTTCCCAAGTCAACACCTGACATTCAGAGACGTATGCAGGGATTTTGCTCTTGTGAGGAAAATTATCATTTTGCATGAATGATATCATGGGTTCAAAGTTTTAATTCATAGCAAACTGGCCGGTTACCCGTGGGTTGCAGGGGGTTCCCATGTGTATTATTTCTCCCACAAGTGCTGCAATATCCCTCCAGGACCGTGTTTTTCAAGGTCGCATGTGGAAGTCTACCAAATTTAGCGCTCAAAGATGAAAAGAGGATTTATCTGGGAAGCTCAAAAAGCACAACCGCCCGTCAGTTGTCTTAAAAAAAGCAATCCGTATCATAATTAGTTCAACAGTTCGGCAGTCTATAGATGAAAAAACATATAAGCTTAAATATTTATGTGAAAGATGTAATGAATTGAGAACAACTTGCAAATTATCATTGCCGCAACATCAAACGCTTAAGGATTTTCACAAGAGTGTTTAAAAAATGCATCAATAGAGGCTTAGTCCTTTGAGGCTGATTTCTTCTAACATGGTTAACCTCAACCATACCTTTAACTCATCAACGGGCTGAATGACTTTTCAACCGTACGCGTTGTGCTCGGTTGTGCGAGAAGATCGTGTAGCGATGATTCCACTTGGGGGTGAACCCTCTTGCTGTAGAGCAGTACATCGATCACATCCAATTATTAGGTAAGTATTGCAACTAACCCTTGATGTTCATTGTAGAAGATAATGCGTATTAATTTGTATGACGAGATAATTGCGGAGTTGGCGTCTATTGCGCACGCCTTACCTGACATCCCCTACAGCACTCTGAGCTTGCCGTTAACAAGAATTATTCTTCGACATTCCGACATAGATCGAATTCAAAAACAGGCCCATAGATTCGCCGACGGACTATGAGCTTAGATCCATAAACAAAGTAGGTGTGTGCCACACACATTTGCTCAAGAGTCCAAGTTTGTAATATTTAGGAAAAACAACTTTTCACCCTAGAAATAGGGATTTTAGGAGGGGAGGGGGCATTGTTTTGTGTGACACTCATCACATCACTGACTGCTGCTGAAGTTTTGATGATGCCCACCTTATATTGCAATGTAAGTAAACCAAGACTCGCGTGGATCCTCACTCATTATTCCATCAAAAGAAGTCTCCATTGATTGTCGACAATAAACAGACATATCACGTCCTCAGTTTTTACGATCCGTCGAGATGGTAGCCGATACATCGAGGATCGCGACTTTATAACCCGCCTCCCCTTTTCTTTGCCGAGGGTTTTAAAACAGTCGCGAATCCAGCCGATATAAACGGTGCCTGACTGCTGGAGGCGAAAGTGCTCAGTTATGGTCCATAACGGACCCATCGGCTGCGAGGAACGTCCCAGCTCAAACCATCACATTAAGGAATCAAGTTATGGACGCCGAAGAGATAAGGGTGGAGAATTTTCTTCCGAATCTCTTGCCAGCGGAGATATCATCTTTTTAACGACGAGTTTATCCCCTCCCGACCCTTCTCGTCTTTTTCACCCTTCAATTTTTGCATTTCCCTCGTCTGACGAAATATTAACGATTCGCTCGAGTTCCTAACAGCTGGAATCTGTTCGGAGGGAAGTAAAAATATTTCACCGAGCTTCCGAGGCTTAGCGTATATGGGAATTCAGAATGATTCGCATTTTCATGACTAGAAGTACTGAGTCAGCTATTAGGGGGTGATTTCGATATGCAGTTTATATGACTTAATAACATTGTTGTAGATAGAGTGATATTTAGCAAGCTGAAATGTATTATCTACTAGCGGGAAAGCCGTGCTTCGAGCGAATTACGACATTCCTGTCCAAGGCTTTTCCAGTTATCTCTGCTTTCCTCCGCCAACAACTGCCTCTTTGCAAGCATAATAACAACATTTCGAGTACAAAACAAATCGGCCCCGGAGGGCAGCGCTGTTTATGGAAGGTTGTTTTGGAGGTTCTTACTTAGCCTGTATTGTGTGCCGGAATTTGTGTGCCAAAATTCAATAAATACCAACACTTATGGCAATAAATGTTCAATTAGTTCCAGAAATTATGGAATGTTCGAGTAGGTACTTGCACAAATACTACATTACCAGGTTTCGTCTGAAGAAGAATTACAGGAACATGGAAAAATGAACACCAACCATACTTTTATGGAATAAAATAAATAACTGAGAAGAATACATTAAGAAATAAATGAAATAATTTTGATGGGCAAGGTTGAATATGGACTATATTTCTATTGGGAATTTTAATTTCTATTGAAAATGTGTGTAAATTTGGCTGTTTGCCTTTGTATTTGTAGCCGCCTTTCCTCTCATTCCCCGTTACCACTGGGCTTCAAACATCACCAAAAAGTCTTCATCACAAATTATTTCCTTGTCTTTCTTATGCTTCTTTCTTTGGGCTCTGCTTGATTTGTCTCTCGAGTTTGGATGATCAGATGGACGTCAAAATCGTGCACATCAATTTCACTTTCCGAGGACGATGACAAGTCTGGGCCAAAATCGGGCTTCCTATCATCCTCCAAAACGATTGAATTCAGCAGATCAATATCATTCCTCAAGTCGTCATTATATGGACTTTCTAAGTCACTGAGCCCTTTATCTTTTCCGTCCTCAACTTGAGCCAGAGCTTCCAAAATGTCATCATCAGACATGAATTTTTTCTTGAACGATCTCCGTTTCATTTTTGCAAGTAGAAAAAAAAAACTACTCACTGAGGAAGTAGGAACATTTGAGATTAGCTACTCTGAAAGATACATGACTAATAGGATATTCTACCCTCATGTACACCAACAAAATTCTCGTAATATGACACTACAATATCTAGTAATATGAAATTCTAGTTTATACAAAGGTAACGTAAATATATAAATAAAATGAGTAAAACTGTAAAACATCCAAGGAGGGTCTAATGCACCGATGGAGCAAAATTTACCCCTCTGGAAGGACTGCAATGGAAACGTGAAGTAATCATTACCCCTTGAGAAGAGGGTATAATGGAAACATGAGGTAAAAACTACTTCGTCCGAAGAGGGTTCAATGGAAAAGAGGAGTAAAAATTACGTCATCCTACCTACCTCAATGTAAAGGAAGTAAATATTACGTGTAGCTTTTTAGATTTTTAACTCTTATCATCGACGAAAGGACCACAAGGCTTCAGTGTTGGTTCAAACCTGAAGGGAACATTACAGAGAAGGCATAGATGGTGCGTCAGCGCCCACCAACCATTGCAAGTCCCTTCCTCAAAAAAAGTCGCATAGAAAAGTCGCATAGTTACATGAAATTGAGTTATAGAAAAGTTTTTTTCGTTAATTTATCGTGTTGCCAAGCATCTAAAAACAATGATATACCTCTTTCTGTTAGAAAAGGTTTTCCATTACCTACCTCTGTAATTCGTCATTTTCACCTGCCCACTATGCAATCATACAAATCTTACACAGTAAAAGTGATCAAATGGCAATTGATAACATTTACATGCACCAGCGAGAGTACATTTATAATCCATCTCGTGTTTGGTGGTTAGGTTCAACCAGGTTAGGTCTTTTGAAGGTCTTAGGGTCAGGCAGGTAAAATTTACTTTTAAGTATTTTTTATACATCAGTTTGAGAAAACGTTCTTAGCAACAACACACATTAGACAACGTTCCTTAGGGCCGGAATCACAAAAAAACCTCATTTTGAAAGAATGTTACTTCGTCACATTTACCCGACACCCCACGATATTTCTATTTAGAAGTTTGTGGCGTGCAACCAATGTAGCTAGGTACCTAGTTTATGAATGGAAGCAAAATAGCGTTGCATTTCCCGGCTAGTTTATCACTGGATTGCGGGAAATGGGGATTTACTAGTTCAGCTTCATGGAGATACTCCAGAAAAATGTTATTTATGACGACGGCAGAGTGCGCGGTCTCTTCTCCGCCCGACTCATCAATTTCAGGATAACGAGAAATGAATAGGTTCGGGCGGTCGGAGCAGAAGTGAAGGAGCCCGGGAGTGGCGGGCGAAAGGTTCCATTACCGGTGTCTGTCCTGCTTATGATGGGCGGACTGTAAATCTACCGAGTGACGTTATAGTTGACACGGACCTCCCCCGTCCGAGGGCTCCGAGTCCATTTTCTCTCGGGGAGGCTGCACTCAAAAGCTCCCTCTCACCGTCAACAGTTGAGGAACAAAGATGAATTTACGTCCCGACCGCGTTAGCGCGGTTTCCCTAAACGGGTTCAGATAGGTATACGATCGCGGGGTGGAGTGTTGCAAATGGCCCGCGGGCGTGCCTTTCACGAGGAAGCCCTTCTACGCAGGCATGACGGCCTCATACCAAAACCCAAAATTCATGCAAAATAAATTCGGTTCACTATTTACCAGCATCTGACTGCATTACTTAGTTTAACTCACCACTAACTGACCCGAAGAAGAAGAAAAATAACTTAATTTAACTATGGATTTCACGATTACTGTAATGAACAATTTTACGAATATACTCAAACCATGATAGTTTACTTTAAACCATTTTATTACTGTACTGGTTCCATATTTGGGTGATTCCTACTGTACGGGACAATCGCTGTCCTTCATTGATAAATATTTTTCTGTTCAACTTTATCCAAAAATTATTTTCGTAGATTTTATGTGGTAACTAGGCCTACTCATGGCTGTCATAAAGTTCGGCTACTCTTCATTTTACATGCCGGTAATTGATCGAAATGTACCTCTAATCTCATTGTCATGGTCTGTCCGTGAGTCAGAATTTGTGCTTAATCCGCAATTGTATCCACCTTAAGTGGTTTTACCGGAAATATTTTAACTAGGTAGTATTTTTTTAGAATTAGTTACTGGTTGTTAGTGCGTTAAAAGTGGGACTAACTTTTTGATAGTCCGTACGAATCAAGTGCTCAAAGTTTGTTCCCAACCTTCTGTCTCATTGTCATGGGTTTGAAGGAAATCATCGTAGCTCCCTCAAATGAGGGCATTTTTTGGCAATCCAAAGTTTTTTCAGCGTTGGTAACCCTGCCCTTTGAGGAAACACCATGCTTCCGCCATTTCTATACAGTTGGGGCTCAAAAATGAAGTTAGCCGTTTCTAAAACAGGTATGTACGTTTCATACTTCTTATTGTTATGGGTTCGAGAATCACTCTTAATAAATGTTATTGATTTGTTTAGCGTTAATTTTGGGATAGAGATGTAAAAACTCTATTTAATGCAAGTTTCAATTTCTATTAGTGTTCATTAGACTCCTAATTGCAAAAGGTTAATGTTGATTTCTCATTCTCGTGGCGATTTTAAACTTCATTGTTGTGGCTAACAGAAAAGCCGTCATGGCTGTTTGAAACAATTTTTTTTTTCAAATTTGGTATTTGGTACTAAATAAATACCAATAATAAAATGTGATACATGTTCTAGCACAAAGTCAGGAAAAAATGAAATCAGGTGCCCACCCACCTACACTTTTGTGAACCGTGATTATTTGATACTTTTAATATTGGGTGGTAATAACTAACTACCCTCTTACATCAGAAGTTTTCATTTTTTCGATTTTTAAGTGGCTGAATTCTTGAGTTGGTTGAGCAAGATGCCTTTATTACTGGCACACTCCAGATTGATGTTGGATTTTTGAGACAAAATCCTCCTACCCAGTCCAAGCCTCCAACAAAAACTTGAACTGGATTCTCAAATAATTTCTGTTCTCTACTTTGATGACAACGCGCGCTCGTTTTGGTTTTGTTTCAACTATTGATCTACGAACAACTACTAGGAAATAGTTTTACGGGTGTACTCTAAAATGTCTAACGATGATGGAATAACCTTAATGGCCCTTTTTCAACAAACTTGAAATTTGTTTTCGGGGGGAACAGTTACCCCTGATCTGAAAACAAAATTTTTAAATCATGGTAGAGTCCAGGGAGCGACCAAGAAATGATTATGAGAAATGATGAACCAAATACAATAGTTACGTAAGTATTTCTCAGTATCTTAAGATATTCAAGCGGTAATGTCCTTGAGGTTGAAGGATATTTTTCTGTGGTATAGGCGGCGAAGTGCGAGACGGGCTCAACCTCGGGTGGTAACTCCTCTGAAGGGCGGGAACTAATTTCAAAGTTTAATAGAAGTGTTGATACGGCGCTCACCATTTCCATATTCTCAAACCTCATTGCGATGCACATTTGCGATTCAACTCCGAAGGAGACATACGTGCATTTGTGAATTTGTAACGTTGTGATTCGACTATGATCAGAATAATGCTGTAGAAATTAAAATATGGAGAATTACTGTGAGACATAAAGAATGAAACAATGCAAATTAAAATGAAATTGGTCCTACAAGAACTATCATCACCTACAAAAGTCCGAAGCTAAAGACAAACTTGTTGAGTAGAATGTTGATTACAGGTTACAAATAATTTGCACATTTACAAATAATTTGCTCAATTATTGAGCATTGAAGTTCATAGAATAAACTTTAATAATTAAATCAGAGAGATAATCAACCAAATCAATGTTAATTAATATCAGCCATAAAAATATCTATGTCATCATCACCCATTGCATAGCACAATATTCAAGCAGGTTCCAACAGACCCATGAATACCAACGCTTCATGCATTTGACATTTTTGAATGAATGCATATAGTACAACCCTTCATGAAACGCACTTTTCTTGTCTGTTACAGAACTTCCAAGTGAAATTAGAATTTTTCTATGAGACTTAAGAACTTTTCAAACCTATGTAAGCATTTTCCGTATCAATTTGAGAACTCTCCTCACTGAAAATGTTCTGAACAATAAAAGAGAAATGCAATTTTTCAAACCTGAGTGACATTTTCTTGGAGCGAAACTTGAAATCAGAAGAATAAAATCGTACAATAACTTAGTAAAATGAAAAATTCAGGAGGTATGAAATGTTCTCAAATGGGTGTGAAAAGTCCTCATTTTCGTTAATGAAGGTGTATATCTGGTTCCGAAAGTTGGTGTGGAAAGTCCTTCATCATTTTAGAAAGTTATCAAATTTTTTTGAAGTTTGCATCACAACAAAGTTTAAAACCAGTTTTATAGAAGTTTACATTACTTTACAAACGAATCAATTTGGTTCAGAAAGTAAATTTCCTATTGGGAAGTTCTTCAAAATTTTCGTTTTGAATAGATGTGAGTGTTCTAGAATTGGTTGGGAAGGTTGTTATTGGTATGCAAGTTCTTCTTTGGTCGCAATGTTCATAAATTTGTTTGGGATGTTTATGAATTAGTTTATTTATTTCTCTAATCGGTTTGCAAATGAGGTGATAAACATCGAAAAACCTAGCAAAAGAAACACTTAAATTTTTGAAATATCAGGACCTAAAAATTGCCCGTAGTTTGAGAATCACCCTTATCACTTTGGTTTGAAATGTTCGAAATTTGGTTCGGAAATGTCCCAGCTCGATTCGGAAAGCCACTTTTTGCTCTCTCGACATCAGCTTTTGATTAACGAACTACGTAGATAATATCAAAATATGTCCTTAGAAAATGTGTGTGAAGTATTGATATTCTAGTCCGTTTTTCAAATGCAGGTTCTTCATCAACAAATATTGACACTTGTATTTCCAAAATTTAGAAACATTATACATTAGAACATTAAATTTCGGTTTCACAGCTATCAGAACAACATATTGCCCTGTATCTGAGTGTCCAACATCTGCAGTTCCTTCATTTCCCTCAAATCTAACCTAATTGAACCCATTTCCTACAAATAAAGACGTTCTCAACAAGGTCTTAATGAAATAAACTAAACTTGCACCAAAAGTTAACGAGGCATAGACCTTCGTCAAGTCACCACAATAATATTTTACTTATGGGAAACCCTCAAGAGCCCAACAACCTATTTAGAGCAACTCTTAAAAAAACAATAAATTAAATTTGTTTGTTTGTTTTAGTTTTTTATTTCCAGAAAAAAGTACATATTTATAGTAGGTAATACAAAAATGAAAGATACATCCCTTATAGTGAATTGCGATGGATTATTGGAAAATAATCCTCCTTATGGGCATCAACCCTTGTTGGAGGATGAGTGAGATTCACAATCACTTACTGCTCTATAATCAACTTATTTTTATTAATTCCTCTTACTTCAAAAATTACATTAGTAATCTAGTTTCTATTGTAGGAAACGTTACATTACGCTAAAAGCGTGGGTGAATGAGTGGGGTTACGGTCTGTTATTATAAATGGTTTCTTAAGAATTGTTTTGATTTTCTTTTGATTCTTGTTGTTCTCTGCCAGGCTTGTTCGGACATCTTGTGGGAAACTATTGTATTCCTTATGGCTTGATATATGAAAAACTGTTGGGCTGCTGGGCTGGGGATTTGCAAAGAAGTACCTTCTTTGAATCTTGTCGGGAAGGAGTGATTAGGGAAAGTTAGGTCGGCAGCTTTCAAAAATTGACGTACAGCACTCACCTTGTAGAGTTCTCCGAGGCGGCCTGTATGAGATCTATAGGGCGATTTATTTTGTTCTGTCTTTCAAAAAAGAATAATAATAACATTTTACTGTTCCTTCTTTCAAATTAAGTTAATTGACTACAATCAATTGTTCGAATAAGAAGTATATAACGAATTTCGACAAGGTAGATACTACTTATTATTTTTGATACTACTAAGGTTATTTTAGGTAAATTATTTACTAAAATGGTGGATCATCCACAACTGCTGCTTCAAGAACGCAACTGTTTCGAGTGTATTCAAATGTTATATCAGAGTAATTAAGTTTTAATGGAGGTTAGGTTTCTTCATGATGCTGTGATTCAGATTTATTGAGAAATGTTGACATTTACAGATTCACTATAAACCAAATTAGTTTGTTTACGGAAGGGCGTGGGATTTTAGGAGGGTGGATGTTGTTCATTGACAGAGGGAATTTGTTTACCCCCAAATTTGGATTAGGGGGAGGAAGGGATCGTGATACCGTCGGGTTAATAGCGGAATAGAATTGGTTGGTTAAGCGGACCGCAGAGTGGGCTGAGGAGACCCCCTTCTGGCAACCGTCTGAATAGATTCATTAAAGCTGACCCCCCCTCAGAGCCATATCCACCCCTACCATCTCCCTTCCACTGTCTCTTGGATCTGATAACACTAATGAAAGTACTTTGTCGTTCTATCCCTCCCGCAAGTGAATAAGAGACCTTAATTGTTACCTCCTCCCCGAACACCTCCGCCCGATTCCACCGCCCTCTACTTACCTTTCCGACGGAACTCCGGAAGGTCGTTGGTAGAGTTCGACGGTGAAAGGGAGTGAAAGGGATTGGCTGGGTCGGTGGAAGGGGAGAGGGGGTTGTTGGAGGCAAACAGCCAATCAGAGAGGCCGGAATGTGAAGGTATGTTAGCCAATCAGGCGGGCATTGAGATGAGTCAAAACCACCTTCCTAGTCCCTTTACAGGTCTCCTTAGGGTTATTCCCAGAAACTGGTAAAGGAGCAAGTTTCAGGAATTTCAGGCAACCCCTCACCCTCACCACCTACACGATCAGATCAATGATATCGACATGGTTGATCATTACTAGTGTAATCGTTCAACATTAAGCAGTAGAAATCAAATCTAAATCAAATTCGGTAAATTGGCATTATCGAATTAAATCAGAATTATTTAATATACCAGACTTGGCATTAAAGAGGGAACGAATGAGAGACCATACATTAGGCATTCATCTGTGCTTCAAATCAAACAAAGGGAATATCACTCCAATCCAGAATTAGGAATGGTGTGCGGATTACAACTTACAAGAATGACGGCTGTGCCCAACAGACCGTCATGCATAACAAAAATTTCAAAATCTTACGATTTCACGGGATGGAAAATACGATGAATGGGTTATCAGTAAGAAAAATGTCTATCCCAAGTGACTATAACTCAAGCATTTCGAACTAGTAGCAACGGCACTTCTTTAAAAAGTTAAGATTTTTTCTCGGAAATGAGTTAACGTTGGATGCAAATGTTTCGAAGGGTACTGGATCCGATGTGAAAGCCAGAACAAAGGAACCACCTTACCAAATACCTCAAATCATCGAATGAAGGTTTTTTACAGGACAAAAACCAGGTCCTCGGAAAGCCATAAGGGAAGAACTGGGTAACATTTTCTAGACGCTTCCCCCACCCCATCCGCCAAGGCCCTTCCTCTCCCAAGTTCCCAGTATTTTCTATAACGTCTTATCAGAAAACAAGACAGAAGTACCTGCCGGCTAGTTGGATGTTCTCAAATCATCGAGACGCAACCCACATCCTTTCAAGGTGGAAAAAATGGGTATGTTCACGGTGAGGGACAGGACTTTTTGGACTCCAGGTTATCTACTAAAAGTTCTAATGAAGATGGGGCCCATAAGGGAACTGAAAACCGAAGCTGCACACCCAAGGATCGTATTTTATCGGAGTACCTTCACAAGAACATTCTAGAGTACTCTCATAAGCTTCAATTCTCTTCTTCGAACTACCTAGTGCGAAACAGCAGGAGTCAGTGGCCAAGAACAACCGACAATCATTTAATCCCCAAGCAGCTGCACTCCGTCCAGGCGGATTTCGTAAGAGAAATATTCAGACCTGAATCATATCAACAATTTCTTTGTGCAGAAAGCCCAGAGATATGATAGGAGTAACCGTTCTTTAAGTTTTCGTAAGGATTTATCTGCCTGTTGCTTCCGAGTCTGTTAAGAAGCGAAAGCTTCGTGTTCACTTTCGGGGGATATACAGTTTTTATTATCCGAATTCAAAATTTCCACTCGCATTTCGGTCTTTCACAGCCTACAGAACAAATTTGGTTCCGTATCTGTCGGTCTGTCTGTCCGTATTTCTTTATTACGGCCGTAATTTCCACATCTTTCGATGAATTTGGCTCAAATTTTGAGGGATCATGCGGATAAGATCTCTTGAGGTCCCATGGGAATTTCATCTCAAAATAATTAGCGGTACGCTCTGCGGATGCGCTAACGTGAAATTCTTGAAACAGGTATAACTTTCTCAATTTGGATTCAATTAAGCTCATATGATAGGATGTAACGAGGAAGCTGCTGTCTCTTTGGCAGTGTATTTTTTCCCTGTATCTTAGGAGTCTTGATAGTTGGCGGTACAAAAAATTACAATATCAATTTTTACTCGGAGTTTAATACCTATTTGTTCACATTCATCCACCTTTCAAAATCAATTGTACCTACCTTTTTCAAAATAATTCTTTAATAACCATACCAGTGTAAATAAGGTTTTTGGCCTTTTTCGAAATGTGAAAAACCTGAGCTACGCGGTTTATTCCCAGCACTCTCCATTTGTGATCAGATGCAGCATTTCCAACCCGAATCCAACTTTTTCAACTCAAATTTAACCTTCTCTAACTCAAATTAAATCTTTTTAGACTCAAATTCAGCCTTTTCCAACTCAAATGTCACCTTCTCCAACTCAAATTTAACCTCCTCCAACTCAAATTTGACTTTTCTAGACTCAAATCCAAACTTTTCCAAGTCAAATTCAACCAATTCAACATTATTAGAGAAATGGCGAAAAATACACACTAGCCCTACATCTAGTACGAAATGCTTATCTGTGATTGGGAACTAGACTGAAAACAATAGTCCAAACACAACAAAATTAAACAAAAACATCAACTTTACATACATAATTAATATTTTAAAAGTCTTAAACCGAAACTCTGACTTGTATAGGTCTATCTTCAATTTTTTCAACAAAAAAAAAAAAAAAAAAAAAACTTGAAAAATTGACAAAAAATGTGATATTAGACGAGTCATTTCCCTAATTATGGTGAAAAGGTTGGATTTTAGTTGGAGAAGATTGAATTTGTGTTGGAGAAGGTTGAAGCTGACTAGGAAATGCTATAAAAACTCGACATTGGGACGCCCCTGTATGTTTTGTCATACAATTTATGTTTAACAGTTTCTTGACAGACGAACATTGATGGATTTACGGAGGTGGCATGGTTCATACATTCATTTTTTTAATATACAGTAGCTATTACTATACTTTCCTATATTCAGCACTAGATTTTGCAACTTTTGTATATTCTGGATTTTCCATATGCTGTGAAAAGTAAACCGTGAAAGGGACCGCGGACAGCGAGTTTTGGAACTTTGGAAAGCGCGGACGATGACATCAGCTGTGTTGCTGTCTGTACGTCTGTACTGTAAGGACGAGACGGAGGTTAGATTGATGTTGATAGTAACACATATTGATCAATTTATTTGGGTGATTAAAAAAGCTATTTCTCGAAAATTTTTTATGAAATAATAATCAACTAGTAAAAGTTTAATGTGCATCAGACAGCTTGAAAACTTGACAACTTAGCTTGTATTTTCCAAAAATATCCCTGGGGAGACCCCCCGGACCCCCTGTTGCCTGGGGTTATTCCATACCCCCCGTCACTAGCACTTCCAAAAATTCTGACCTAAACTCGCCCATGCTCAAATTTCACTTGTACGCCATATACTACGATATTTTTGGAAATTTTCCTCATACGACCATACTCGAACTTTTTTTGTTGATTCAATAGGCTGATTATTGAAAATGATTCATCGAAAGTATCTCGGGATGATGTCGATAAATCAAATGAATAGAGTGGGAACGTATGAAGTGCCGGCTTACTGTTACCCGTGACTATAACAGGCGCGTTAACTGAACTGCTCCCCACTGCGTCCCTCCACCTGAGTTTATTGCCCTCGGTGTCAAGTGCGGTCGTAAACTGCCCCCTTCGGAGCGACGCCAAAGGTCGACCGGGTCAAAGTTCACCGCTCGGGACGATCCTCTCTCTCTTTTTCGCCAACTCCGAGAACAATTTCCCCTTTCGCCCTCGCTTGTCCGGTTCTTCGCTTCAAAGGGAATATAAACGGTCGGACGGGAAAGCGGAGGCTGACGGTTGACCGCAGCTTTATGAGACGCGCCTCCGACCGGAAGTCCGGGCTTCCGGGGGTGGACTCCGGAACTTAGTTCCCCCTCAACTTCGTCGTCAAAGTTATGTTCCCGGGGTTTCTAATTCAAATACGAACACAAACGGCCGAGCCGTTTTCGAGAATTTATCGCCGCTGTTAATTCAATATTATTGAATTGGAACTCCCGACAACTGTTCATTATTGCAAAAGCCTATTATTCCCCACCAGTGGGAGGAGATCTTCTAGTTTAGACCCCTGAAGAGACGTCAAAGCAACTATTTGCTTTCCAATAATTAAATTGAATTGTGAACGACGAAAATTGGATGAACCACAAGCAAAAGGAAACGTAATAGGATGACATGAAATTAAATTTATAGACATCTATATAGACCTGATGGAAAAACATAAATAATTTGATGAATTCCAGTTAATATATTGGTGGCTTTTTTGTCGGTAGGCAGGTGAGGAAATCTTCAAGATTCCAAGGTGGAAATCGGATCTTGTAAGATACCCAGAAGGCCGCTCTTCGGGTTATGTAGGATTCAAACCCACTAAAACCTCATTTTCCTTTCCCACGTTCGGACTCCGCCTGAAACTGTTTAATACATTACTTTGGATGTATTAAATTTTAGTCCCTCTGCGTCCAGCTGATTTTTTTTCATTTTGATCGGTAGATTTCAAAGGTTTAATATCAAATATAACTAACTAACATCATCCTCATTCCATGAAATGGAAGGAGCAAGAGCTACAGTACCATCAAGACCGGGAGGTCGTGCGGGTACTGTATAACCTGGCGCCGTCCTAATATTGTTCACCTTACAAGTATGAGGATACACTCATCCGAAAACCGGCCGAGATCGATCTACGATTAGAAAAACCTATTTGCTTCTGTGGTCGTGGAATCAAGATGATTCTATAAGACCCTTTGGTTGCAAGGCGGTTTTTACTATGTTCATGGACGGCGACGTTATTTTTCTTCAGTCAAACTAATACGTTGTCGAGGGTGAGCTGAACAGATTATCATAGAGTTGTGAAGTGGGGTATTTGATTCATTTAAGGAATGTCTTCCAACCACAAATTCGCGACAGGTGTTACTTCCACATATTCTATATCTTGATGTCTGAATACATCATTCATTCGATTTCCTTATCTAGGATTGACAGGAACTGATGACTAACCCCAGACTGGAGGGGTGGGTTATTGTACACCCCTACACGCTGTCGAAACGATGAATTTTGAAAAAGCCCGCCTCTAAACTTACCCCGGCGAAGAACGAAATTAAAGACCTACTGCCCCCGGATCCCTTCAACCCCTCGGTTCTCACAAAAGAGGCAGCTTTTGTCCATAAGACAATAACCGCGAAATCAAAACTGTTTACATGAAGAGCATCCGTCCTACAGGAATGAACATCCACGCAGATAAAGGCAACTACATTCGACATAGACAACTACAGAGGTCCAATGCTCCTCTCTTTTCATCATTTTGGCAACTACATTCTCAGGTGTCATGTCCTCAGATTTTCAGGTCATTTCCAGGTCATCCTGCAGTTATCTTCATTGTGTTTCACATTGCAGCCAGTGAATACAAGTGCGGCTGGCTCTGAAACTCTTCGGTAGGCACACGCAAACCTTGACACTCCTCTTCGTTGGACTGATACCATTCTTTTGCGGTAATTTGCTATGATTAAGGCGTCTACCCACTTCTCCGCGCCATACAAGAGAATAGATTTTACTACCCTCATCATCAAACAACGCTTGACAGGAATAGCCTGTGCTGCCACCAACAATCAATTATCAATATTGAGTTCAAAATAGTTAAATTTCCTACTCATCCCGAATACACCTATCAAAGGTGATCAAATAAAAATCAAAACATCTCATTTGCACACATACTGACCTATTGAAAAACCCTCGATAAAGTCTGTCTGACAAATAGTAATGAGCCAACTAAATACTAGTTTCTTTATTTCTAAATCTGCTTACATTTTCTGGTTATCTCATCTCTGTAGTTATTTTATTTACAGGATTGAAGATTACATAGAGGGGACTCCGGGTAAAAATCCGTCATTTACATATACACACACACGTAGGGGCCAAACCAATAGCTTAATTTTCTAACGGAATTCAAGAAAAGGTTGGAAAAACGATGCTGCTTAAAATCACATTGAAATTCATAACAGATCATTAATCCGTCCTCACCACTTCAACAATCGAAAATGCTTGGGTGGTAATTTTATCTTTAGCACATTCGAAGGTTTTCTATTTGAAAGCTCGAAGAGGTACCTTCGATTTTAGGTACACCCAAATAACAGAACACTTGCTAATACTGATAATTGATGGAAAATACTAGTCGGAACCTACTTACTTTCCATAATAAATAACACGAAACAAAGGGAGTGGATTGGTATGGATGAGAGCGTTTCATCATTTCGTTTCCATTCGGTTAAAACTGGATATCTCGTCAAAAATCCAATGAAGCGTCCCGATAAATATATCGAATTAAAATGAATCGGCTCAAAACGGAATTTGGGGGCCCGGAACGTGACGTGGGTAAGCTATTAAATAATGTGGGGGATTAGCTGAAAACACCGCGGCGACGGTATTAAGCACGTCCGGTTATTCCTGAGCACACAAACCGAGGGTAAGAGAACGGTATACATATATACATTTGCACGGTGGTGAGGACTGGGGCTTGAGGTAAAGGGTTGTATGGATATACGACGGTATACAGAAGGCGAGGGGTGGATCAAGGTTAACACTTGGTTGTGGCGTCCCACGTCGCATATGAGGTGCGTAATGCTCGGCCAAACACGCCCAGTCACGTACCTTCGCCGGTGTTCTGTTATTTCGAATTTTGATATGAAAACCCCAAAGAGAATTGTTAGAGAGCCAGCAGTGGATAATGCGTTAGATTGACTTGGTGTTGATTTCGGAACAGAGATAGGTATGTACAATGTATAACATTTTGAAGCCAAATTCAAGATTTTCGAGGTTCGATTCAAAATTTTACGAATCAAAATCAAGATTTTCAACAATAACAAAATATTTCAAGCCAACATATTGACATTTTAATCAGCCACAATGTTTATACCATGATTTGAGGTGTGGTAATAGAGAATAAAGAAGAACAGTACATCGGTTTCACTCAACAGGTAATGGGAAAAGATGCGAGTGAATAAGGGATGCAAGGAAAGAAGGAGTGGACATACACAAGGGAACCAGCTAAAATCAATAATATATAACCCTAACGTTCAAATACACAATAAAGTTGGGATATACTTGTCCCTCATCCGTCCTATTTGGACTTACGCCCTTCCAATTTGAGGGACATGTTCAAAATCAGAACTCCACCGAATTGAACAACAACAAAACGCACCCCTCCAGCATCGAATCATCCAACACTCCACCTTATTTCAGAAATAAAACTATTTATGATGACTTCTACATATCCTCACCCAACGAACTTCTCACCAAACATACCACCAACTTCATCAGAAACAACCGTGACCAAATCAACCCATTAGCTTCAGAAGGCCTTTCTCTTCCTCCTACAATGCCTCGATTAAAACGTCCCCGCTATATTTTTTGTAATTTCCTTACTCACGAATAGTAAACATAATCAGTAACTAATATGTCCTATTCATGAATTAAAAAAAAAAAAAACGCCCTGAAATAACTGTAATCCCCCCCCCGTTGAACTTCCATAATAATCAAGTTCTATAAGATGTAAACTATGTGTATAGTACTATGTCAATATGGTATGTTATGTAACGGAACTGTCATAAATAAATAAATGTAAAAAAAAAAATTAAATTAAAAACCTTTAAATTGAAACAGGAAAGTACTGATTTTTGGGAGCAATGATCACCAATAGAAAGATTAGACATGTTCGCAATGACATTGACTTGACAACTCTCTGCAAATATGTTACTGGGTTCAAAAACAATCTTGAGTTATGTTTGAAAAAAAGAATTAATGTTAGGAAAGTTTGGAATTTGGTATGGAAAATTTTGAATTTAGTACGAAAAATCTTGAATTCGGTTTGGAAATTCTTTCACTGGGGTTTATTATGCAATTGGCTTGCGTTCATGATTTGAATTTCTAATAAGCTTTGGAGTGTCCCTGTTTCACAGGTGATAGAGCGATTATTGAATTTCAGGAGATATGCATAGAGCACGTAAATCTGTTCTCAACAAAAATAACTGATTGGATTGATCAGTTGATCATATTTGTGTGCCTCCTGAAATTCAATAATCGCTCTATCACCTGCGAAACACGCACACTCCAAAGCTTAGTATAAATTCAAATCATGAATGCAAGTCAATTGAATAATAAACCCCAGTGAAAGAATTTGTAGCGTTTTTTATGGTTATCAGAATACTTGAACCCGTGTATGGGCTATAAACCCTTTAAGGAGTTCACTCCAGTATCCTCGTTCACTACATCGCTAGGTTACTGCAATCAAAACAAAAACAATGATAAACCAAAATAACTCAAATGTTGGCACCATAAATCGGGCCATACATCGGAAATGGTTTGAGCTACGGACCTGGGAAGGGGCTCATTCGATTCCTCATGGAAGGTTCTTCAAAAAAAGTCCAAATTCAGGCCGCCTTGACTTTTTTATGAGGTTTTTAGGGATTTTACAAAACTTTGACAACCCTTAAAGGGCACTTTGAATTAAGTGAGAGTGCTGGCTAAAGAATTGGGGCGTTGTCGGACCAATATTGATTTTTCCTGAAAATTTCGGATTTTTTGCTAAAGCCGTTTGGGAGAAATCGTGCGTACGGCGGACGGACGGAAAATTTGTTATTGCAGATTTGGATTCTACACCCTCTGATACGTAAACCATGAAATTTCAGGGTGGTTACAATTTTTTTACAATGGTTCATTATTGAAAAATAAACCAAAAGCCGCAAATTATTCTACGAATTGTTATTTTCGATACCCTTTTACTAATACCCCTCCTCCAACACAACTTGACGTATCAAGCAGTCAAAACGGGTAAAACGCAAAAACTGAAGTTTACACAAGACATAAAGAGTTTATGGACCATTTGAAATGGCTCGAGGATTAAACGGCCGAGATAAGGATTCCAAAATAACGTTCAAAATTGCCTACAACCAAACATTCAAGTCAAAATTTTGATTTGCATGATAACAAAACTTTTTATCCGGGCGTCAAACGATGCTTCCGCCACCCACTCCGAGGCACACAATGCAATACCACTAGGAATTCAGGGGCTCAAGTATACTTTCTTCCGCACGACCGGTAGGTGTTGCGGTTTAGTCTATCGCACAAACTATTGCCATTACCAATGTACCGGATGGTCAGTTAATACATACCAATACTCGTAGCTTACATAAGTCATATTCTTCTCGATTGAACTCAGACGAGAACAATCAACTCATCGGTGCAATATTCATTTTTACATAATTGAAACACTTTCTGATCGAAATCGGGACATATTTAGAGATAACTAGGCAAGCATCATTCGAGTTCTTTCGACTGTTATATCAGCCTGTAATACTTGTTGACTCTAGCACAACGCTAAACAACTACATTCATATTTTTTATGAAGTTAAAAAAATATTCATAGTTTTACATTTTAGTTCAAACATACAAAATAATATCTCTATTTAGTCCTTTTTTCGTATCAAGAGATCCATATGTTATCCTGATTATGTTATTAAGGTTTCTTACCGGTTAGTTATCAACTGCTCACGGCAGCCAGCAGTTTGGGTTTATTGTTTTCAGAAAGACCTTTGGATCAACTAAAAACTCCTCCTCAAAATATGTTCTGCCGTTCATCCTAACCAACCTTAATGGTCCTAGGTTCATAAAACGGATGAACAATCACTTATGGGATCTAGTAGGGACTGGTTTCTCGTCACAAATATCGAAATCGTTCTAAATACACCAAAATCCAATATTGTGTTGAAAAGTGCACTTGAGATTAAACAAAGTTCGTTTCCAAAACTCTTAGGGATTGTTATCACTAACACCCTAATATGATTGCTATGGTTAACACTGATTTATAATAAATTATCAGCCTTGTAGAAAGTAGCCTTGTTCCAAGACAATTTGCCGGAATTTGCTGATAATCACGCGGCAGTACTAAATGTAATACGCATTCTTTTGAAATGAAGGACAACTGCCGTATGTTTATCTAGTTATTATGTTTTCTAACTTATAACCCAAAAACTTATATGCAGATATGAGTAAAGCGTTAATGTGTTAGCTGAGTAGATTTAATCAATAACGGTGTCTAGATAACCGACAGTGACAACCTCAATATTCTACGCAATATTTACCATAACCCCCCCATCCTCGTTACTGGCCAATTATTCTTGGCATAATGAAGCAGGAGTTCCCTGTTTTGAAGCCGCCCTTCCCTTTTCAAGGGATGAAATTTTCAGCTCTTGTTCCCAACCAAAAGGGCTATAACGTGATAACGAGTTCACGAAACCGCTTTGATTGTCTTCTCCTCGCAAAACCCACATTCGCCCTCGAGGTTTTCCAATAAACCGGTCAAAACCAATCAGGAGCATCATATAAATCCAGAATCGTTTGTGCCCCTCGCCACTTCCAGGCGCTCATTTACGTGTAGACTCGCAATCTGTTGGAAACGCTTTGAAGATGATGAACGCGTCTGATATGAAGTTGAATGCGTTGTAAATTGAAAACTCAAGTGAACGTTACTGAAAATTGAAAAACACTCGTTACTGTACGTACATGAATTTCGACGACATATTGAGTTATATGGGCAGCTTTATTGCTCCCTATAAAATTACCTAGCTGGTAATAGGTGACTAAATGTCTTAATAATTATGCCGAATTATTCGGCTTCATGGTGTGGTAACGGAAGAGGGAGGAGGTCGCTAATTATTCAACGGCGAAAAACGTGAAGATGATTATGAGGGTACTTGATAGGACGCGAGCCACTCAATCAGTGAAGTCTCAAAGTCGATATCGGTTATAAGGAAGTTCGTAATGTTCTATTACCTTACTTCTTCTTACCCGGTTGTTCCATTTCACTTCAACAAAACTTGAATCACTTGAATAACATAACACTAAAAGCACAGATATTCAAACAAGTGCAGTCTGCTCGAGTTACCATAGTAAGTGTTTTTGGTGCTAAAAATATGTTCTCATGACTGATTTTGGTTTATTATTTTCAATAATGAACCTTTGTAATCGACCAAGAAAAGAAAAACACTTTTTTCCTCACCTTACCAGAGAAACTAGACCAACGTTTACAAAATTTGGCTCAAAAATCCAACATCGATACGAAATGTACCCGTTATCTCGGCAACTTGTTTTGGTTTCAGTACACCAGTGAATGGCTTTATCCATATATATTGTCCAAAAACGCTGTCTCTGATTTTGACAATAATAATTATTGTCCTAATTATTAGGAAAGAAGGTGGTAAGTACGTCAAAAGAGTTCAGAGGAAAATTCCAATTAGTTAGGACCTTCTGAATACACCAATATCATTACTGCGTTACCCAAAATACACATTTTTTTAATTTCCAGATAAAGCAAATCATCTTATTTCTAACGTTTCTGACAATCATGAACTAATCCCACTGCTGCCAAATGGTATACTAACCCATTTTCGATCAACTGGTTACCATTATAAGGATATTTCTTACTGCAAATACACTCAATCAATTTCCTCTACATTTTCCTATATTATAGAATTGGTAACTAGGGGATAGTATTTCTAGATTATGCTGTAAAATACTTCATTCTGTTTTTGTAAATATATTTTATTCATAAGAACAGGAAAAGCCCTACTGTTCATGATAAAACGGCAAATTTTGTAAGGTAACGGATGATTAGAACTTTTGTGAATCGTGGCATGTTTTGGTTGGATTTCCAAAAATGATAAATTCATGTCTATCTTCAATTTCACGGTTAAAGCCTCGACATTAGGTTCATAACCCCGAATCTAACCGAATCAAAGAAGCTTGTAATTTGTCTGCCGGTATCTTTGAAGAGGGCTATTACATCATCCACAAATCCAGCCATACAACAGTCTGTATTCTGTGGTTGGTCGCCAACGCTGATAACTGACCAACACTTCAACGAACAACATTATTTTATTAAACGTCTCTCATGGAGTTCCTCGACAAGATTGTGCAATCTTCCACCATCGCGGTTGAAACGGCCAAACTTTCTCCCCTCTCGAGAGTGAGAAAATACACGAGGACAAATAAGATGAGACCGGAGGCAGAACCCTTTTGACGCCGGTCATTAAAAGCGGAAACTGCTTCGCCATCAACTATGACAACTTTCTCGAAACGCTCAACCTTAGTAACTTCAATCGGTTTGAACTCGGAGCTTTCTCTCTCTTCCCCGCCCTTTTCCGAAAGGAGTTCGAGGGCCCTCGTTTGAGGGTTGCCGCCAGTTCCACCCCTTCACCTTCTGCCGTTCCCGCCCCCTTTTCCGAGGGAAATTCAACTAACCGCGAGTCGTTTTATCAGAGCCGTTTAAAAGAGGAAGCACTAGGTAGTCCGCGTAAAATCGAGTTAAACCAAGTGACGAAAAACGAGAGGAGAACGGGAAAGGGGCCCGGGAAGGGGAAAGAGTTTTCCACAAAAGACAATGGCCCCCCGCTCTTTTACAACCCGACAGAGCCGTTTTGTCACTTATCTCTGAAGGCACGTTTTATGAAAGGCCGCAGTTTTCGGAGGGGGGCCAACTTTTTTTTCCACCCTTATTCTCCGTTATAAAGATTTGATCTTCAGTCCCTCAGTTATAAAATTGGTGAGATAAGAGGCGGACAATTTCTTTTCAAAGTAGTCGTCAGGTGGATTTCCGAAGGCAAGTTCTTTTAGGGGACGGAAAACGTAGTTATCTGCGGCATTACAAACTGTCTAAGGTCGTATGAAAACGGACTGGGATTCAAATGATATCTGTCTTCTCGCGGTGATTTGCCCAAGCACCTGTTGACGCTTTTATGCTGTTCGTGGGTTTTGTACCGGTTTTTGATGTCCTGTTTTCTTTAATGATCCGCTCGAAGTACCATATAAAGTATAAACCTCGCTACTCATACCATAATTTTGCCTCCGAGTATAACAATTCTAGGGATTTACATTCATCCGAGATGAAAAAAGAAGTCTTCAAAATCCAATTTTCGGTATGTCTCTCTGATCAGTTTCAAATAACATCGATGACTTGACGCAACTGTGTAGTGGCGCGGGGTTTGATGCTGGAAAGTCGTAATTGTCAACAGCAGCTGGTTCCCTATCATTCAACGGCACATTACATTTCATGTAGAATGAGAGAGACTGTATCGAGTAGCAATCAACGAGGACCATATATTGAGGACCATATGTTGATGGAAATTTTGAAGATGGTCTAGCTCAATAGAATGCCACACCAAGCGATTTGAATGGACGAGAGATCATATTGGTACAAGGGAAGACAGAAGATGTCCTATCTGATGAAGCCCGTCGCTCTGGACATCTACTAGACGTGAAACTCCCATAAGTACACCCATATTTATCAAAAAATGAGAACCCAATGGCAGTCCCTGTGTAGTTGCTCAGAAACAGAAAAGTTGTAGCAACAGCATACAATCTTGATAGAAAATCGATTCGAATCATTGCTCAATTACTATCAAATCATGCCCTGTATGCTACATATTTGCATAGGATTTCACTAAGTGAAACTATAAATAAAAGTGAACATTTGATGTTCTTAAATTTACAGTTATATTATTTCAAATTAAAATTTTAAAAACTGTTTAAATTGAATTTGTTCGTAGTGAATTTATAATAACTATCATCTTATAATTTTATAAACCAATTTTATAATTATTCTTTATAATTGTTATAAACCAATAAACGTTTTCATGGCTTTGGCTGCAAGCTAATGCGAGTTGAAAATAAAATTCTATAGTGTGAAGGTAATGAGTGGATGTGCGCCAGGAAAATGGAAAGCGGCAGTGCTCCAGAATGCAGAATTTTCTAAGAAAAATTCTTCTTTTCGTCGTACAAACGACGTTTTCTCTCCCCAAGTAACTTCAAAACTAATTATGCCGTTCGAAATCTGAATTTTTCTTGTTAATTTACCAACGAATGAGCTATTCGCTACAGGTAAAACTACAGGTAGCCTGAAGCACAGTAGTTTACTAACAACATTTAAAAAGTTGTCAATGGTTTTTTTTTTCTTTACCTGAAAATCGTTTTACGGAATTTTATTTCTCACCGAACGGATAAGAAATTTATTAGTTTTTTCAACAGTATCCTTAAATATCCACAGATAAGTGGTTATTTGTTGTGGCACAGTTTCTTCTTTTGCCTGCCTCTGATTCCTCGATTTCGCCTTGTACATTCAATCAAGTTTCTGCACCATTTTATTCGATTTATTCCAGATCATTTGAAGGTTTCTACGTTTCGTTTGGTGTTGATCAAGTTTATCTGCCTAAACTTCCTTAAAATTTAAGTTAATCAAAGTTAGGCTCACCATCGTTATAGTTCTTCAACACCCAAGGCCTTAGATTCTCTACATTGACAAATACTCAACACAATCCAAGTAAAACAAAATCAAAATCCTCATTTTTTGACATTTTATGTCTTTACGAAAAACAGCTTTCGTACAAGTACGCAACCACGAGGGATATTTTATGTCTGTGCGCCCCCTCCCGCACACGCACCACGTACTTCTAATTGGAGGCCAGTTTTGATGTACAACGCTTATCAAGTTCAACGTCAGCGAGAGAATGAGGCGTCTCGATAAATGTATCACGTACCTCGCCAATTTCAATTTCATTTGTGGATAATGTAGTATTCATAAGCAGCTTTTTGCGTAAACGATATTCGCGCACTAGTTCCAACGAGTGCCGTTTTGTAGGACCAATGATAACTACGTTAGATTGTGCTCGTTGATGGTTGCGATGTAATGGTTTCATCGTTTGGTCACTGAGGTTCCGAAGCAACGAATGGTAAACTGTAAAGGCATAATCATCACCACTCACAGGACTGTCACAGTTAGTAAACAGTATGGTTCCATCGGGTGGTCACTGAGGTTCCGAATGTCGAGGGGTTAACGTAACAAGATTAAGTAAATCAACAGCTTTCAAATGAGTGGTGAACGAGTTTTGTACGATCACAAATGTCAAAGATAATGATCCGTAGAAACGAATCGGTTGTAAGCGAAAACCATCAGAAATATTTTCGTGTCGCTGTCTGCGTTACATTTTCGAGTTTATGTGACAAAGTAAAGACATAAAATGTCAAAAATGAAGACGTATAAAGAATACATTTGCTTCAATGTCGATGGCTCTGCCATACTCCTGGATGTCCGAATTGTCTGTGTTATGGATATGGTTAGTTGGCCCTTTCCCATTTTGAATCCGTCACCTTGGGAGGTGAATCAGACGTTTACAAGCCTCCGGATCATCCTCTGAGCGTGGTGGAGCACTATTACCGCATGCAGCTCATTGGAAGGGGCAAGTATACCATTCCATCACCTCACAAGTGGCAGCATGAGTATTTATCAGGTTTGTGAGTCAAAGTTATACACGACAGGAATCTAACATAAAGGTGATTAAGGTGAGCTTTACATGGTGTGTGCGGGAAAAGTGCCACGGGGATATAGATTCGGGCATCTCGGCAGGAGTACTTATTGTTATCACCAGCTTTGCCTTTAGTGCTACCCATAATTATGACTATTACGACTACTCTTTGTACACAAGCTACAGAAGGAAGAGCCAAATCAATTGAACCCTATTCTCCCTATAGGGTGATCTTTCCCTAAACTAGATACCCTCAGAATAGTGAAAAGGAATACGTCCATTGCGTACGAAAATTGCCACCATATCGATGGTAAAATGTATTGTAGGCTTTGAGTACGACTTAGCTCACTTTTTGAAAATAGCGATACTTGATTTTAACTTAAAACTGCTTGAGTTCCCCCTTCCCTTTGCCACATTTTATTAGCTACAATCACCCATCCACTTTGTTTGCTTAATATGTGATATCTCCCAACCCTTCCTTTCTCTCTAATGATGAGATTCAAAGTCTCTTTCTACTTTACGTCCAGTTATTGATTTGATATTGTTACTCTTTCATATCGTGAAAACAGACTGATGGTCTTTGTTTCACTTCAATTTTCTTCATCCCCATTTCCAATCAACCCTTATACTCGATCGTGGAATGTTATATAGTCCGAAATCATAGATCGTTAAACGGTTACCATGAATTCAAAAGTCGAGATATTGAAGATCGATTACACGCCCCACAGAGCGTGGGGGGATATTCATTGAACAGGGCCGCTACGAGAGTGGAGGAAAAAAACGGGTCGTTCAAAACACAATTCAAACTGCTATCAGAGCTGTGGATCTGTCGGGCAAACAACACCGACGTGTCTGCCTCCCTCCCTCCGACTCGTCTCTCTCCCCACTTTTTACCACCCTATTAGCATTTAATGACTTTATCAAAACTATATTTGCAGATTAAAAACAACAAAAGGGGAAGGGAGGTTGGGAAAAAAAGGTCCGCAACAGCAGCGACACGAGAGGACTACGCGAGCGTAATGAAAATCTCAGCGGATCCTAATTCGTATGCAAACTTCTCTTGCTCCCTCTTCAAAGGGCTTTATGCCCCGGAGTGGGCGAGAGGCGTGGGACACAATTACAACGCTCCCAGAGAGTATGAAAAAAAAAAAAAAAATTCCAAACAAAACGCAAAAGTTGCACCAACTCGCTCGTGAGTTTTCATTCTGAAATTTAATCTTCCTTGGCCCTTTCCGTTTTGTTACGGCTATTGTTCGAGTAGATAGGGAATAGTCTGTAATACTTTGTATTCTTCAATGTGCACTCGCTCTTGGGGCGCTTAATTTTCTCAGAGAGTTCAAGGGAGAAGAAAGAGACGTTGGTTAATGTGTTAACTCTCTTGAAAAAGAGTTTAACGTTTTAAACGCCAGACTCGGAGTTGTTTTTTTCTGACCTAGGGCCGTTCCCACCAACACTTCACTGAGAGTTCAAATCGGGGTTCAACTGTTTATGCGGAGATCGTTCTTCAAACGGATTTCGCCAAAGTGGTTCTACGCTGAACCTCGATCGACACGCGCTCAGTTCTGAACGCCCGATCTAGACCAATTAAACTAATAAACTCGGATCAACCGCTGATGTAATTCAGATGTTCATGTTAGCTCACCTCGCTTCAACATATTTTTTAAAAACATTGATTTCTTTCAAAGTTGGCTCGAGAAGCAAACTTTAGTGAACCTATTGTCTTGAGCTATTCTCTTTGCCTCCCTTTAATTCGTACCAATTTCTACATTGCGGCTGATATTTTTTAAATAAAAGTCAAGCAGTACGTGAACATTCAAAATTAAACCAAATATCTTTTTCATAAATCTCAAGGATTGAACGTGCGGGCGAATAATTGTAATTCATAATTAACACATGCAATAATTATGAATCTTGAAACAATCATTATTTTATTAATTTAATTAATAGCGACAACAATATCTACATTACACCACGAGCTCTTCCGCATGTTTTTTCTAATATTTTCGACGAGAAACAATAACTTCACAGCTATTTTGGGAATTCTTCGTCCAAGACAAGATAGATAAGAGGAACACGGAAGAACTTCTTCAAGTATGCCTATTGAAAATTATTCAAAACCTATTTACAGAGAAATGTAAGACTATGCATCAACTCTTTGAGGGAACGTACCCACCACACCTACTTGGAAAATAGCCTCCTAAAAAGTAGCTGAAACCATTTTTTTATTGAAGAGCAAATGAGTACATCAGATTAGATTTCTCACCACACTACTCGAACATGCAATAATGAAGGTAATATTTTATCATTGAATGATTCGTACTTGGGAGATTATCAAAGAAAATATGCGCAACTCATTTCGAGCTTTCAATGTAAGCAACAAACATGAACATCTCTCTCATATAAATGCCTACGTAAATACATCACAATCCTTGTCCAAGAAGGCAACAATCAGCTTGTCTGCTTGTTGGCGGCTTACTTATTTTCTCTTGAGCATAGTTGTACATAGTGCTGTGCATGTTATTGAGATCAAACAATCAAGACTGAATTATGCCTTGTATTACGATTCAACAAAAACTGGAATATACGTTAAAACACCACGAACGATTTAGAGATCCTCATTTATGGAAAACGGATGTTCCGAGGGCCGGCATTTCTCGCTCAATATTTTTCTTTCTGTACATGTTATTCTTCGCGAATCCTTTCTCAAGGGGTCTCTCCCCGTCTTCAGTGAAGAATGTGAAAGGCGTATTTTATAAACATGACCCGTTCACGCGATAGGAGAAAAAAATAAATAAAAAGAAGATGCCGAGAGCGGTCGGCGAGGGTGGAAGTGACGTCATGAATAAGTCAAAACTTTGAAACACAAAGCCACCCTCAGCACACGTTCTACACGGCACCTTTGTATGTACACTATTCCCGTACTCAAGTTCCTCTTTATAATCAAATCCCCATCCATTTTCTTGTACATGAAGAGATATAATATTATGTAAGGCATATCAATGTAAACTGGATTTCGTGATTTTTGAATAAAATGAGTGAGGTACACAAGTTGGGATCCGTAATGAAGCATGGAGTTTTCTTTTCTGGGGTACCGTGTATTAGAGTGGGATTAACCTGCACGCGACGTGAGTGTTTTTAACTAGAAATTTGCTACATCAATATTACTAACAATATGTTGATTACACAGTTCCATTTCATATGTTAAAGTTATCTCCAATTAAGTTTATATCAATATCAATACTCAAAAAAAAGCATCAAAGTTCGATTCTTCAAAGAATTTCCGTCAAAAATGTTTTCAAGGTATTTGTAGGAAAAGTTGTTTGTTCAGAACTAATTTTGCTTATAAACTGGTTTTTGGCGTAAGGGTTGATAATAAATAAAATATCACAAGAATGAATCACATGGACTGTGAATCGAAAAATTATCTTGCGATCTGAATTGTAGTTGATTAGCTACTTTCCTATCAATATACTTTTTACCAAAACTTCGTTCTGAAGCTGCAACTTCAATTCTTTAAATGAAGTACCTAGTAGATAGGTACCACAATAACTGAAACAACAGAATCTGAGAGAGGTCGAAATAATTTAGTATTCGGTTCGATCGTATCAATAATACCTTTAAGTTCCGAAATCTAGAAACATAAAACTAACGAACTAGGTGGAATCGGAAAAAATAGTAAAGAAAACTGGATCGTTCGGGTGAGAGAAGGCTATAACCGCAATAATAAATTCGGTGGAAAACTTTAGCGTCCTTCTTCACGAGTTCAGTTCCTTTGGGGCTGATCGAGAAAGAAAATCCTCCAACAATAAGTTTCCTTTAACTGTTGCACATTAGGTGGAACACAACTCCCTTTTTCTTTGTGCAGAGCAATACGAGAGGTCTCTTTTAGCAAACATTTCAGAAGGTAAGGTGAAATATTGTTATAGAAGAACCAGAATTTACCAAGGTTTTATGAACGGTTATCCCGTTCAAAACTGTGGCATTGAGTAAGTGAAGAAGCTTCTAGCTTCAGAATAAATAATTAAATTGGAAGTTGCCCTGGAATGCAGTGGAGCTGTCACATATAGAACACTGAAGAACGATTAGCTACGGATGTAATTGATGGAAACCTATTCAGCAGAGATGAATTGAAAATTTATGATGAGAATAGCAGAACACACAGACAGTCTTAAGACTAGGATCCAAGTGGGATACAAAAGCGAGATGGGGAAGCCCACGTCACGGACAAACAGTGATCAACTTTGATGAAGCCATACTTTTCGGATGAATGCATATTACTGACACTGAATTTTAATCGCAGTGCAATATAATTATTTTATATGGATTTATCAAAATGATATTTCCCTGAGGAAGTTTAATACATCAAAGTATAGTTCGAATTACTGTAATTTGGTTAGTTTTCAACGGAGGATGAAACCCTTTCACACAGGTAAGAATCTGTAAATGAACCCTCTGAAACCTTTGTACTCTCTCATACCCCTTTTTAATCCATTATGTCCCGGTGATGCCTAACGGCACCAAAGAGAGCAATATAATATATCCCGTGACAACAGAACAAGAAGAAATGTCAGCACTGCTAGAAATACAAAAATTTTGAGTTCGTGAGTCTTTTTTGTATCATGGACAAAATGAGAGCCAACATGTCGTATCATAGTTTTTATTTTTTTACTCTCTTATAACTTTGACACTTTTTCATGTTAGCAGAATACCAAAATTTTATCATTAATACTAAATTCAAAAAAGGGTTTTAATGTCTCATCACTATCATGGTCCGAGGAACCAGTTTTTTGGCTCCCCTGAAAAGTTTTTGAAAATTAGATACATTTAACTGTAAGACCTTCGATGTGTTAAAAATCCGTTCTTTCGCACATAAACTCCATTCGGGGTCCAAGCCAGCCTGATAGCTTCACACCCATACATGCTTGGGGCCAAAAGTGCTCAAAAACGTGTTTTTCTTTTTTTTTTTCAAGTTTTTACTGACGTCTGCAAGTGAGGGCTGATTTCCAAGTAATTTTGAACGCTGAATCGATTCATGTAGGTGCCAGAGCAGTTCGAGGTCAGCTAGCTCTGAAAATCTCATTTTAAGGGTAAAAATGTTCAAGAAGGGGGAAAATCTCAAGTTTTGGAGGTCAAAGAACTGAGTGGTAAGAGGGGGATTACAAAAATAAACCTTTGTGATAACATTTGCAGCTTTTCCAAAGAATATTTTCACAATGTGGCATATCCCACACTAAGTGATTAGTTGAGGAGCTTTTTTTTAAATGGGCTTACATCCACTCGGAGCTTTTTTTGCAACATGCAAGAACCAGTTAAGACACGGAACAAATTTTCCTGGGTTTCCAAAATTTCCTAATTGTATGTATGCAGTCAAAGCTAACATAATCTTTCGTAAATTTGTCTCACTTTATTAAGAAGAAACGGCCATTTTTATTTTGGATATAAACCCGTTTGATGTCAAATGATAGATACAAACCATTTTGAAAAAAAAACAAGACTTGATTTAGAGTTGTTGAATGGAAACGTTTCATATTTATTTTTGTGTATAATTTCAATAACATTACAATATGAAAGAGTAAAGGACATCCGAAACAGTTGTTGAGTTAGGTACCTACCTACTCTAAAAATCAAATTTTTTTTACTAAGTATTTGTACCTAAAATTACCTAGTTTAAAAGGGAGAAACTTGAGCTTAGGATTTTTTTTTTTAAATCACTAAAATTGAATATAAATCAGCAAATTTCAAACCACTGAAAAATAGATCAAATTTATTTTTTTAAATGTGAATACCTGAGGTAAGCAATTTTCAAAATTATTTAAAATAATAATTATTTAAATCACGTATTTAACCTGGAACTTAAGATTCTTTGCAGTCTTCGTCGAGGCAATCACATTCGATAGCACCATCTTCTTTCTCAGCACTCCCATCACCTTTTTGGTCAACTATGTTCAACCACTGGAGAGCTGGTATGTTTCTCCATTCTTGGCCAAAATGGTTCTTTGTTCTCCCTCTTTTACGATTGATCTGAACTGTTCTGTGGGTGAATCAATATTATACAGTAGTAGACACCTAACTCTTGTGGTGACATCCGTATATTTTTTATTTTTTGTATCGAATTTTTGAATGACCGCTCTTTTTGCCCGACTAATTCCTTTCACTTTGTTGTAGATATTACCTAGGTAGTAATTTTCATGTCCAGAACGAACCAATTACTTAGAAAAAACAAAACGTCCCGCAACTCTAACTAACACGAGAACCTCGGTTTGTAAACTACTGGGCCGGTGATAAGCAAAATGATAACCGTAGGAGCCGAAGAGTTGTGGCAACGCCATACATAGGAGGAGTCGTTTACTACTGCTTGTTCTACATGCTTCTTCAGTATTTCTCTCTACCGGCTAGAATATGAATCACATTCGCATTTGAAGCAAGAAATATTAGTTTGGATATAAGCCATTTCGATTTGACAAAGGCTTTTAACATGCCATGAACGGATGGATAATAGCCACTTTGATATAAAAGAGTAAACTGAATACAATGGGACGTTTATAAAACCATTTCGGTATAAAACCTACGTTTTGGCAAGCTTTTAAACACACATTAGACCGGTCTCAAAAGCGAATCGGGAGGTGTTCCGCCTTATCCTAAAGATTCAGAAATCGTCAAAACATCAAAAATTGTAAAAGTGGATATAAGCCCGTTTGAAGAAAAGCTCCTCAGTTATAGTTGCAATAAGTTTAGTTATAAAATATTACTGCTGAGAAGGCAGTAAAAGTACTGAACATGAAATTTGACACCAAGGTTCATTCTTTTACAGTATCATGAAACTACATTTTGTAGAAGTAGAGCACGTATGTTCCATAAAACGGTTAAGGAGGATTCGAGGTTCCAGGTGAGTGGAACCATTGAAGTTTATAACAACCAGATTATAACTTGGCAGTGAAAAAATACTATAAAGTTTGACGGAGGAAGGTCGGGCTTCGTGTTGAGGACAACTAAATGACAAAAGCATTTAGGTTTAGGTTTCACTGCGAGGAAAGAATCGTTATAGAAAGCTATTTCAGGGGCTTTAGAGCAAGTTCGGCGAGACACGGGTCGAAGTGAGGGGAAGTGGGAAAAGAGGGAAGTTTCCCCTGGGAAAGGGAGAAAAAAAATGGATACAGTGTCGATACCAGTGATTCTTCATGGCCGTAAGTATATGGGTGGTATGGTAGGACCGTAACGCCCGTATAGGGGGTATCCCAGTGTACAGGGGGGGAAGGGACAGGGTCTTCCTTAAGTACGCCTTTATGGGCGGGCGATAGCTTCTTCTCGGCCGAAGGCCCTTGAGCCCTTTAGTGCTCCGGCGTTGCCGCCCATTAGTCAGTCGTTATGGGACACTTTCCGCGCCGCTTCGGAAAGGGTGAGGCGAGGGGAAGCTACATATTTTTATTTTACTCTCAGGATCCACTTCCCTTCTCACAACTTTCTAGTATCCATACTCGACGGGTCTTATATCAGAAACAAACGAGGCTGTTTTGGACTAAAAGGGAAAGAATCGTATCAACACTCAACATCGGCACTTAATACAACAATAAATATGAAAATAACCACTATTTCCTTTTTACTTAAGTGAGTGAGTCGGCATTCTTTGAGGGTCTGTCTGACCAAATTTTGTCGACGCTACTCATGCCATAATTCTCAACCGATTCTCCCGATTCTTATTTTATTCAACCCAAATTTCAGTCTGTTTGTCAAAAAACCACACATATCTCAAACACATTTCAAAACATTCAAATTTTAAATCTTTAATAAATATAACCATGTTGAATGTTTTAATTTCGTGCCGATTACTAAGGTTCATTATTGAAGATAATGGTTTAACTCTTTATCTGCTTTAGTAGCTTAACGCGAGCCGGGAGTTCATGTGAAATAGGGTGAACGGATAGGACAATAACAGTGAATCGTTATTTCATCAGTATTTCTGGTAAAAAATCTTTAATTTTATACAACCGAGCAATTTTCAGAATACCCACTGTGCCCAACTTGTTCAAGAACACATTGTTGACAAGCTGACTCCGTTGTTCTCCAGTTTCATTGTCCCAGAGCAGCATGGATTGACTAGAGGTAGATATACGGTTAACAACTGGTGGACTTCGCTGATTCCGTGTTGGATTTGGAATGGTTTACAGGTTTATGTGATCTCAATGGACATTGCTAAGACTTTTGACCGGGTCACCCACTAGCACATTATAGCCCTGTTGTATCATTTGGGTGTCCTCGGAATTTTCCTCCCCTGGTGGTTTACTGTCAAACAGGTTTCGGAGGGTTCGGGTACACTTCCCGTGCCCTACCCGGCCACATCGCGTGTCCCTCAGGGTTCACATATGGGCCCGCTTTTGTTCCTTCTGCTGATAAACGGTGTTTGTTCCCAGCTTTCCTCGTTGAGATAAAGTTAGTCGTGTATGCCAATGACTTGAAAGTTTTCAGACGAATGTTTAGCTTGGCAGACTGTTGCCTTCTTCAGGCTAGCTTGATTCGCTCCTTGAGTGGTGTTCAGTTAATCAATCAGCGTTTAATCCGACCAAATGTACCGTATCATCTCACACGAGATCTTTAACTCAACCGGAGTACAGCAACTGACTAAATGTTCAAACAAGCTGTTACACCTGCTCATTCTTTCACCTTATCTCAACCCCGTCCCCACCATCCCGTTTCACTTTGATTGGATACATAATGTAGCATGTTATTATCTCTTGACCAATGGGATTCAAGACCCCGTTTCCCTAAGACTATAAAACCTCCGCCGTTTTGTATGTTCAGTTATTGTTTGTTATCAATGATCGAATCACATGACCGACAAAATCGATTTAACAGTATAACGTTTGTCTATTTCGTCGTAAAAACGACATTTTTTATTTGAATTCCTTCTTCTCCATTTACTCTCTTAATTTGAAAAATATCGGTCAGTTAGGAAGTGAGACGGCCGCGTACCATGACCAATTTCCTGCAAATATAGGAATCGGGTGGAAATTTTAAAAATTAAGCTTCTTTGAGCCATTTTACATTAAAAAATGAGCAACAGCTACTAATGATGAGATTGTGATTTATATGTGATTATTACATCATCTAAATTCTAGTGTGATAGGACGGCTAGAATCCGATAAAAAATGTGCTAGAGCTGACCAAACGAACCAATCAAACCTGCACATTCCCTGAAAATGTTGTCAAAAACGGATGAGTGCAAGACCTCGGGGACATACGACACACAGACATAAAAGAACTAAAGTTGTTCAGAGTGATTTAAAACGTAAAATGAAAATTGAAATATTGATACAGGCACAGGAAAAAAATGTTCCATCCTCCCCCCAAAGTGAAAGCAACCCTTACGCTAACTACAGGTAGACTTAAAAGCTATACTTGGCATGTATGTTGTTGTAATGTGTACAATAATACTGAATAATGAACTTTTAAATAAAAACGTTGTACTTCCAAGGGTTTCATTTAAAAAACAATAACGCGTACGGGGAATAGAAAAAAACGTATGATGCACTTGTGCGCCTTGTTAAAACATTCATAAACGAAGACAAAGGCAAATCCTGGGCTTTTATCGGTAATTCGAACCCATGCAATATTAAATACGGGAAAGAGGCCCTTTAAAAATCGTCTTTATCCGGGTTTTGCCTCAATAATATTTTTTACAAAGCTTTACCTGCCTCGTGCAAAATTAACCGGCAGTTTCAAATGCCCCCCCCCCCCCCCCCTCCTCTCCTCTCTAAATAGATTCCCGTTTCGAACAACAATGCATTTCAAATGTGCAAAAACCAAAAGAAGCCTTTGTAATATTTATAATTATGGAATTCGATCACACATGGATGGGATTTCGGAAGAATGCGAAAGATGGGTGATACTTACTGGTTGGCTGAGAGCCATAATTGTTGGCATCTTTTTTTTCTCAAGTTGAATCGAAATCGGAGTAATAAACCCAAATGAAAGTTTCGGAAATCACTCAAAAGCCCCATTTTCACCCCCTTTTGAAGCACCATAGATGAAGTAATTGGCGGAGGCGTTAATTAAAAACCCTCAGTAATGAATTGTAGAGATGAAAGGAGGGGGGAGGTGAGTCGAAAAGACCAGGAGTGGGGGGTGGAGGGTTAACGAGGTATTCGCGAGACGCTCACGAAGTTTCATAATCCCCGTTGCCGCCATCAAAGGAAAAAGGTGAACTGGAGCAGTGCTGATTACCGCCGGGCCCTCTGCTCGAGTTAATTACACTCTATAAATCACGCGTAACTCCTCACAGGCGGCGCGGGCGTCTATAATATTACTGTAGTTTGTCTCCGGTGAATCGCTTTGCAGATTGCAGGTACGGACGTAGGTGGGTAGGTAAGACGGGATTCCTGGAGGTTGACTCTGATGACGGCTGGATTAGGCTTCGTAACAATAAGCTCGAAGTAGCAGTGACGTCGCGATGAGTTAGAGCTAACATGTAACGAAATTAGTCCTTGCTGTTCCAAAGGCGTTCATCTTCAGAATTACCTCAATCGTCCAACGAGCTCACCAAATGATAGGTACTCCCGGTTCGCGTTGAAAAACTCCAACAGCGGATGAGGAGTTAACCTATTACTTTCAACAGTGAACTTTAGTAATCGACACAAAATGAAAATATTCATCATTTCAAAAAAACAATCCGTCTGATCTCCGTGAACGGTCCAAAGCTTTTCTCCGAAACCACTTGAGCCGAATTTTACGAAATTTGCCTCAAAAGTCCAACATTGATCCGGGAGTTCCAGTCACCTCAGCACCTTGTATAATCAACCCTAATGGATTATAATTTACAATGGAACTTTGAAAAAAATTAAAACTTAAGAACTTGCAAGAGGATTTTTTAGTTCGATTCAGATAGGAATTAGTTCGGTAAATCGAATGAGACCTCTAGTTTTGCCGTGAGATCATCTATTCGGTCACCATTTGGAAAACCTCATCTTCGGCTAATGAAATTCGATTGTAAACATTGTACCGTGAAATCCTTTTCTCCGATTGGAACTTCCCACTACAATTCATGGATCCACAGCCTTGAGGAGTGGAGGCAGGCATCGTCTACTTTCATTTTCAGAAAATTGGTTTATTTATTTGATTTATTTAGTTGTGGTCAACGTCCCAACAACATTTGCCTATAAAAAGAGCAACTTCCATCAGAAATTTCACAAGTAAAGAGTTTTGGATCGGCACTACTTTTTTGACACAGCTGTCATTGCGAATCTGCCCGTGCGACATCATTCTCGCGTCTCGCCATTCATCTTCTCGCTGTTAGCTGGCTCCCGTCTCTTTTCTATTCATCTTGAATATAAACTTCAATTGCTTCACTTTCTTCTCGCTGGTAATCATAAAGTATTACTCTGTGGACTGGGATTACCTAGGAAAGATATCTGCTTCATTACCAGGACTTCACTGTCACCACTTGAAAAGCCTGCTTAGATCTCCATTCAAGGATCTCAGCAACTCTGATGCTTTCGAAGTCTGGCAGCGACCGTACCGGTTCTTGCACGGAATCTCGTATACTTGATCTGAACTGGGTACCTCATCACTGCGCTCTTTACAACTATAATTCCGTGACGTCATCCCTTCTAATGGCCGCTAAGCCCCGACCTGTAGAACATATTTATCTACTAGGATGTCAATCTTTATGTATACCTTGAGGTATAAGTAATAATTCCACGGCCGTCGGAATAAGGTACCTGAAATAAGCTATTTACTACACTTACTACTTAACTACATAACTCTCATTTCAGTTAAGGTATCTTACCTCTGGTTATACCTGTGACTGGACACCATTATAAGTGTTGTATGGGAGTACATTTTCCCTATGTCCTTACTTATTTATTTTCTGCAATAAACATTTCTGTCTCTCAACAAAATAAATATTGCTGTTTTAATTAATAATGCTTGCAAGGAGATATTATTCCTTTGGGCTCATCCCCATCTACCTTATGTTCAGTCACTCGTCACAAAGTAGGTGGTCGGGCTGGAGAGCGGGGCCGCAGAGCGCGTTTCAGCTAGATTGAGTAGCGGCGGCCACCAAGTACTTTTAATTCGTTTAGCTTACTGTAAAAACTTTGGTTTTCCATTAAAAAGATAGGAAATTTTATAATTTTCCCAAAGGTTTAATCAAAGTCCGAGCTACTTCTTCAATTAAGGGAGTTATGTATTTTAATGAGTTAAAGTCGGCAATATGAAAAACGTTCATAACAGACACACCGTGAAAACTAAACTACAAAGGAAAAAATCGTTATGCTATTTTAGTTGAAAATCAGGTGGTTTGTGTCAGGTACCAAAGGCTAACACCCTGTACATTGATCTATATTATAAAATTAATGGATATTGGAACGAATTTAAATATAGTTCTTCAAAACTCCCATTAGAATACCTTTCTTCATTATTATAAAATGCTTCTAAACTTCGAGGAAAGTAAAATTGAACGGTGGGAAAAATTGTACCTATAACTAAGCAGGATACAAAATAAAGTCATATGGCAACTTTTGTTGCAAAAATTATTTCTTGTCTTTTTCAGGTAGCGGAAGTATATAAAAAATCCCGTATATAGAAAAGTTAATAACATGTGGATCATCCAAAGTCCTTCCTAATAGAACGACCTCCCTTTTGGTGTCAAACCAATGTTGTGACGGGGAAGAAAGGAGCGAACGATTCCGGGGACACGAGACTGGTGAATCTCGTTACGCTTGTTATAGTGTTCCATCTCCCTTAGAACAGCCGACATAAAGCCACTTTGAGTCTGTTAGCTACCCCCCTTTCCCAGACCCAAGCTCGTTATCAAGTTTGCGTTTCCTTGAAATTAGCCGGTGCCCTATCGCGTCGCTGGAAAACACTTCGTCGGTTTAACTTCCAACTTCATCTCCCGAGGAAAGACATATTGTCTTCACGCCTTCCGAGTTTCACTTAAAATTACGTCGTTTGAGCGTTATTGTTATGGCGGGGCTTTGTTTTTCGGGTTTAGTCGGTTCATCATTTTAAAATGTCAAGGGATCGAGTTGATGAAGTGAAATTCCGTTTTTCTGCGAGTGGGAGTAATAATGGAACGGTGTCCATAACATGCCCAGACCAAAGTAAAGAATCAGCCGCGGTGCATAGGGTATAGAACACAAGAACTCAGATGAACACATTCAAAACAAATGCTATTCGCATTGGCGTAAGAAATCATATGTTCACGTGTGATATACTGTTATACATTCGGATGTGATGATGAGATATTGAGAACATAGAAGATGAGGTGAATGTATGGACACATTAAAACAAGTACCATTCACGTTCTCGTGAGAAATGTCAAAATCTGCGAATTCGCTGTTTTACAGTCGGGTGTGAAGAGTAGGTATTGCGAACATAGGTGCAAACATAGGTGCTCAGGTGAGTGTACGAACATATTCAAAACAAATTTCACCCGCTTTCATTTGAGAAATGTCTAAAAGCTGCAAATTCATTCAAAATATGCTTTTATACATTCGGATGTGGAGATAAGGTATTGATAACATATAAGCTAAGGTGTGTGTAGCTGTAGGTGTGTGTAAGGTGTGGTGTATGTATTAACACATTCAAAACAAATGTTATCCGTGTTCATTTGAAAATTTTCAAAAGACATCATATGCTGATATACAGTCAGCTGCGAATGCTGAAAATTTGTAAATAATTTGCTGATGAAATGTGAAGATCATGTGAGAAGAGTGAAAAACTGCACAGTTTTGGGTAAGAGGCAGTCACAATAAAATGTGTCCTCCCTCTAGTAAAAATGTTAACCCTCAAGACTTCTCTAACCCAATAACATGGATTCCTTTAGGCGTATCAGAAATTTTGCAAATTATGAATTCATTATGTCACCAATACAACGGGACTGTGGAGTCGGTGAATTCGTTCAATGCAATGTAAACCATCTTTGCATCAGACTCGGTAGCACGAACAGGAAATGGGAGTGTGGCTCCATACTTTGTCTTGATAGTTGGGGTATATGACGCCACATCATGCCTTGGTTCTAAGGTTAATGGCTTCTCATAATAATTAGACTTAGGGGTATGAGTCATACCGTATGACGCAGCATATAGCCTTGATTTTTGTGATTCGGACTTCACACAACGACCTTCTTGCAGGGTTTATGGCGTTGCATCTTGCATTTGTTTTTAGGATTATGATGCCACATCATGAATAGGCTCTATGGTTTATTGAGCCACATCTTACATTGATTGTAAGGTACGACGTCACATCTTCCTTGGATTGTAAGGTTGGATTGCGCGATGCCACATCTTGAATCGTCAGCACATAATATGCGCTGCCTAATATGCAAAGGACCTTCAACTCTCTTCGCCATACCCATGACTTATACCGCTTTAATGACGATCAATCATGCTCTCATTCCTGTACACTTGAGATGCCTGGGAGCTTCACAGTAATGAGATCAAAAGCGACGATAGGCGCTCGGCGAAGGGTGAGCTTGCTGAGTGTTAAAGGGCGAAAGGTGGCAGCAATAATCACCCCTCCGCTCGTGAAAAAGTGATAAGCTATACAACCGCCCTGAGAGGGCTATTGCCGTCGATACCTCCTCAGCCCGCACCCCTGCCACGATATCACTTTTCGGGGGAACAGAACGTTTCTGATATTAAAAGAAAACTCTAAGCTGATATCACCTCTCCCTCGGAGTTTGGCCTTTCGATATTTTCTTCCCCAGTTTTTCTTTTCCACCTTCTTCGCTAGATGGAAAATCTTCACTTGAAATCGTGAGTTTGGGGAAGTTGACCGGTCATTCCTCGGAACACGCGAAAAGTTGGATTCCATTTTCTCTTTTAGAGAAAGTTTCGTAGTGTGGTTAGAGTTTCGAGAAAAAAGAAATCTTGGAGAAACTTTGGAACATTTGGATTATTTCGGTATTTAGTTTTAAAGGACCTCTTATAATAAATTGAACCATCACAAATAGAAATAACATAAATCAACAACAAAAATAGAACGTTAACATTTAAACCAGAATAAAATCACAAAAAATAGTGTTTTACGGGTCATACAATGAATCATTTGAATCCCTCTACTCATAGAGGAATATCAATTCACAGATATTACAAGATGCAATATGAATACATGTTTCTGTCTTGTTGAACAATCAGAAATGGACTCCAATAATTGTATACCATTACTGAATTAAACCTTCAGCAAACTAAATAAAAGTTTTAGCAAACTAAATTAAACTTTTTGCAAACTGAATTGCAATTAGAATTAACCCTTTCGCAATTACAATTAAACCTTTCGCAAACTGAATTAACACTTTCGCAATCAGAATTAAATTTTACCTCCATATTTATATTTGTGAAAGGTTTAATTCTAATAGCTAAAAGTTTAATTTCAATAGCAAAAAGGTTAATTCAGTTTTCTAAAAGTTTAATACAGTTTGCTAAAGGTTTAATTCAGTTTGGTAATGCTATAATAATAATAATTAACCCTTTGGAAAATATTGCCAGTATGGTCTTTAGTCATCAAAAGCCTCTTTTATGTGAATCAGAAGCAAAAAGTTCAGAATAACAACCGAAAAGAATCATTTTCTGTCACTGTTCAAGCGCATTAATTACAAAGAACTCTTCCGTTACTCGTGACTTACTGTTCCTTAACTTTCTTTAACTTAATTCCTATTAAAAAATACTGTACATAACTATCTTTTCGAATTATATGAAATTGTTTCATCGAGTTATAACTCGATCATATAAATATGATTTTGAAGTAAACAACACTTGTGAAATTTATAACTATTTGCTGTAAGATCAATTTGGAATAATCTGGTTTTATAAAATTCAAATTTAACGAGATTTCAATCACAGTAGCTTACCGAATACGGAGTAGAACAGGTAAATAATGACCAGAAATAGGGATTTTTTAGTCTTACTACTCCGTTCAAATTTCAACTTACAAATCTACTTCTTTCTTAAAAAAATCAATCGGATTGTCATCAAGTTCACCAATGTCTTCCGATATGTGTAATTCATCTCTCTATCTAGAACTACGAATCTACAAAGATTAGGCTCGTGTGGAAAACCATTAAAGTCAATAAACCCAATAAAGAAAGTTCACTGAGGACGTTGTTTTCCCTAAGGTAAAAGATTATCATCCCTTCAAAGGATGCCTGATATAAAACAGTAGCCACAGTTACGAATGATGCAGTCCCGGTGGAAACTCGAACTAGTTACTCGACCAACTCGTTTTCCTTACTTGACAAACCCTTCCACGATTCGAACACAAATGCAATTCGCATTGCCGTGAGAAATCGTATGCTTACTCTTATGGCTGAGGCCACCAATTTGAACTTACCTCCAGGCACCTACCCAATTCAATTGATGGGCCATCCGCACGCATCTGGAACCACCTCCTTTATCATCCTAGTACAACCTGCATTGTCTATGGGGGCAGAAATATATTTTCTGGAACCAACGACTACTTCCCTCACACTCAAAACTTTCCTTAGACTAGGGGTCTCCAAACTATTTACCGTAAGGGCCGTATCATAATGTCGAGCTGGTGGGGCGGGCTATCAGGGGGGTCTGGGGGGTTAAACCCACAGCTGAAGGGGGGTACAGGGGTCTAAATTTTAAAAATTAGAAAACAGTGTTTTTAAGCACTCCTAGATGAGTTTGACAAATTCAAATTAGGGCTAACACTGGAGAAAAAAATAAGTTTTTAGTTATTAAATATATTTTTTTAATTCCATGATTTCTTTTTCGTTGATGAATGACAATTTTCACCATTGAATTTTGAGGAATGGAAAATGTTGCAAGTCAGACAGTTGGAATTAGGGTTTTTAAGCACTCTTAGACGAATTTGAAACAATACTTGTTTGTATATAAGATATATATTTTGTATTGTGTAATTGTGTAATGTATGATGTGTGCAATTGTTTCGTGCTTACGAGGTCTTTCCACTTAGGATCATAGTTTGTTGTTCCAATCATAAGCAAATTATTTAAGTGTTATTCTGAAAGCATTGCTTGGTATTTGGTTTTGACATGTGTCATTTTTGAAAACGTTTGTTCGCATAGATACGTTGAACCAAAAATTGATATCATTCGTCTGGCGAAACTCTTGATTCTCTTTTAAGGTTTGTTTTGACAAGAGGTTCCGAACCAGTTCGGGATAGAACCAGAACCTACAGGGGGAGGGATAGAACAACCGAGAACTTACGGTATTCGTTCTACTTGTCCGAACGCTTTCCGAACTAGTTTGGAACCAAAAACCTGAACGTCTCCTTCCTGCATGGTTCCATCAGACATCGAGACCAAAAAAAGAGGCAACAGCAACAAAACACATAATAATATTCCTACAAAAATCAAAACAGCTTGATTACCTTATTTATTCAATTTTCTGACTGTTTCTGTCTGTGACTGTATTTTTGATTCTGACGACTGATTCTCTATCTGTACTTCTGCTTATCAATGGAAGGTAAGTTGGGAAGAATTAATCGTTTATCTATACTTTAAACAAAGTTTGTTTTGACAACCTCAACGGTGTAGGTTGGCCGCATTTGGGCGGGAATAGATGATAACCGTTGATAAAGCGATAAATCTATTGCAGATGTCTCGGACTAAAAGTTCTGGCAAAAGTTTTCGAACCACTTGAACTAGTTCTAAGTGGTTCTGGACTCCTTGTCCGAACAGCGAACCAGGAGGTTCGAGATTTTTCAGAACTAGTTTTGGCGTGTCAAAACAGCCAAAAAGGGGCGTGTTTGGTTCTGAACTGGTTCTGCAACTCTTGTCAAAACAAACCTTTAGTCATCACGTTCTGGCGGTAGCCCAATTTTTACCATCCATCCACGTTTTTCCGCGGGCGGCGGGCCGGACCAAATCCTCCGTAGTTTGGAGACCCCTGCCTTGGACCAAAAAGCCAGAACCCCGCATCCTTCAGTTCGAGGGAAAGTTGAATAGTAAGAACCTATCGAACATTACAAGAAGCTGGGTTTGTTGCAATAAACACCAAAGTTCCTGAAATTAAGTTGTGATGTATATGATGTATATTAGGTACCGTTACTGTACTTATGGTAACAATCAATGGTATTTCATTTAATAATCCTGAAAATATTCGTGAAAGAATACACTTATCTTTGAAGGGGAACACTGTGAAACATACGGAGCTACTTTAAAACAACTTGATGGCCGTGAGTCATTCATGAAAGAAAAGTTAAGCATTGAGCAACAAGCGAAGAAAAAACTGACAAAGTTAAACGATGCAAGATCTATCTTTTGAATGTCGGAGATTGACTCCATTATGCTCAATTTATTTTATGTTTTCAGTTATTCCTAGTAAAACCACAGCACTGTAGATAAAGAATCCGAACAACCGTCATTGCTTCCGTTACTGCCATTTTTGCAGAGTTGAGTCCTGCAAACCAAAAACTACTAAATGGTAATAAACTACTGTGCAATCCAGCGGAACTAGGGGAAGGAACTAAAAGGAAAGGGCGTATTCAGGAGGTAAAGGCACGCTGTTCAGAGTTCGGGCCGGAGAAGAAAGAAGGCGGAATGGAGGCTGGCGGTGGGGGCAAGTTAGACCGAAACCACCGTCTCCGGGTAGGGTTCATTAGGTTATTCATGAAGAAGTTTTCCTCGGGCACCGTTTGAACGGCGCGATACCTTCTCTATGGTAAAAGGGGAAGCTCGGCTATCTCCTGGGAGACTCCCACATTCTCCCCTTGTTGGGTCCAATGTCGTATTTTATTTATTTTAACGTTTCCTTGTTTTCTTTAAGTTTGTTTTAAGTTAGGTGGAAAGGGCTGGTGAGATTGGTTGGATATGTAGAAGTATCTAATCTCCATACTCCGCATCCGATCTGGTTAACTTGTAGTTACAACATATATGCTATACTTAAATGCCAAGAGTGGAAGTGAAAAAATGCAATTCCAATCTAAAATATTTTGTTATTTCATGTTGAATCTATGTTTTGGTTTATTATTCAATAATAAACCATTGTAATCGCTTTTGAAAAAAAAAAAAAAAATTCCAACCCCCCCCCCCCCCCTGAAAATTTCATGGTTTACGTTTCAAAGAATGCCCTTTAAGGGTTGTCAAAGTTTTGTAAAATCCCTAAAAACCTCACAAAAAAGTCTAGGTGGCCTAAATTTGGACATTTTTTGAAGAACTTTCCGTGGGGAATCGAATGAGCCCCTCCCCAGGTCCGTAGCTCAAACCATTCCCCATGTACCTATGGCCCGATTTATGCTGCCAACATTGCATCCACATCCACTACATCACTAGGTTACTGCGATCAAAACAAAAACAACAGGGCTGTTTTTGTTTTGATCGCAGTAACCTAGTGATGTAGTGAATGTGGATACTGGAGTGAACTCCTAAAAGGGTTTATAGCCGATACACGGGTTGAAGCATTCTGATATGCATGCTCCATCTTACGAAATTCACAATTTTCATATAGAATATTTTTCCAATTTCATTCATTTGGCTTGTATTCGTGATTTGAATTTCTACTAAGCTGCGTGTGCGTGTTTCACAGGTGATAGAGCGATTATTGAATTTCAGGATTCACACAAATATGATCAACTGATCAATCCAAATAGGTATTTTGGTTGAGAACTGATTTAAGTGCTCTATGCATATCTCCTGAGATTCAATAATCGCTCTATCACCTGTGAAACACGCACAGTCCAAAGCTTAGTAGAACTTCAAATCATGAATGCAAGCCAAATGAATTAAATTGAATAATAAACCCCAGTGGAAGAATTTGCAGCGTTTTTTAGTCGTAAATTGTGATTTTCTATAGAGAATCCATGGCTCTCAGTTAAATTAGGTACGTTTTAACCATCCAAAGCTTACGTTTTAAAATCCAAAGCTACCATGGCGTGGTGGTGGTCGTAGCTATAACTACTGATGAATCAATGGTATTTCAACTGAAATCTATATTAATTTATTTAGAATTACAGGAAAGTTAGAAAGAATGCATTTGGTTATATTGCAAAAATGAGAGAGAAACGAGTTACAGAAAATCAATGAGACTGAACTAAATCAAAGTATAGAACCAACGGAAGGGAGGAGGTTCAAAGAAGGCAAACATTTAAATGTGAGGGAGGGAATGGTGTGAATTGAAATGCAATATACTACAATCCAAGGTATCGCAACTAATGCCAGCGAGAAACTGGATTACTTAGACAATACCAGCAATTGAGGAGATGAACAAACGATTCTAGAAGATCAATAATCAGCTGGGAAAAGCCTATTTAATCATGTGAGTGGCTCATTAATCCTATAATGCTAACATGATAGCATGCTGAACCAAACGGAATATGCCAACAAGGAGTATTTTTATTCCACCTGATAATTTTTTTTATGGATGGAAAATTAATGGAAAACAACCAGTGAAAGATATTTTCCGGTGTAAATAACAGTTTAAATCATTGGTTCAATAAAACAATAGTCATTGAGCACAGTAAAACAATAGTACCGAGTATATACCACTTTTCAATTCGTAGCTAATTAGGGTGATGAATAAATTTTCAAAAAAAATTTATTGATTATCATTTCAAGCAATACAATTATACGTCAATTAGTCCTGGGTCAGGAGCCATTAGAGTGAATTTGACTTTATCTAATGAATCTTATTGATAATATGGAGTATTTCTCAATCCCATTACTTTCAGAAACTAAACGCAGAGGGAGCTTTAAATGAATTGACTCCTTGTCGAGCCACAAATCCAGAATGAATAGCTGGATTAGCAGCGTTGTAGCTTTCAACTAAACGCTTGAAATATCTCTTTACATCATAGGAGGAGTAATATTAACTCCATATTGGCATATAATTAGGTCCATAATCGTGGCATGGACTAGCCTAGTTCCTAATGAATCTCAAATAAATATCATGATCTATAAAAGCGACCTGACGTGAATCGGGGACATCAATACTACATCGGCCTTCCTGTGATGCAAGGAGAAGTCAATAGACTAAGGATGGCTTTACTCGCAAGAGGTTTTGCAAGGGGTTTCGTTGGTTGTAAACAACATATAGAATACGATTCCTACTAAAGTTCTGTATGGAAGAATCCGTCTAACAAATCGAATACATTATCCTCCTGTACTTCAAGAGTTAGTTAATACGGATTTTTTAGTAAGCTACGTTAATAACAGTCGTATTCTTATGACTATACCCAAAATGGGTAAAAAATCGTTTTAGTGTCAGTACTGAATTAAAAAAAGGTGAAACGGTTTGAGAGAAAAAATTAAATTTTTTTTCACAAAAAGTGATGAAGTCATAGAGTGATGGCTGCTTCATTTTCACACATTTCAGACGAAACAGAGAATAATACAATAATAAGAGGAACTTACGATAAACAAACTCTTTGGATAAAAAAGAAACGATTGATAAGCAAATCAAGCAAATAGGGTGGCGTCGGCATGTAATTTCTATTAGTTGATCATGTGTGCACGAAGTAGAGGGGATTTTCAGACCAGACCAGTTTCAAGGAAAATCTCCAGTCGGTTCAACAGTCGGTGGTTTCAAACCCTCCATCCTCTGGAAAACTTGCGCGAACTCGCCTTAGCGGAGGGGACAAGGATGTCAGGCCGTGACATCACATTTACTTTCTGCAAACACCCACACCAGATAGCAAACTGCCTAAAACTGATTTCACATAGTTTTCCTTACGTAAAGGCTGAATGGTATATCTTAACACCCTGTACGTTTTTTCAATACTTTTTGCGCTTTTTATTGATTTTTTTTTTAAATTCACAGCTACTTCTAATGTCTCCGGTTTTGCTTTCCTAAATAGTAACAAACACCCAGATAGCACGATGTTTGGTTCATCGTAGCTTGATCGACTAAATAACTGTTCTACGTTTACTAATTTTGAACGACTATGGTTCATTTTACAAATACTAATAGTCATACTTATATATTCTACCTATTCTTGTGTTCTTCTATTCTTATGCACTTAATATTTTAACCTATAGCAAAAACCAACTTACTGAGAGGCTACGTCACGTTACAGATAGAGAGATGGATGGATAATGTTTATTTCGCTATAAAGGCCTAAGCTAGGCACAACAATAGTCAAGTACACAACAATTAAGTCAACTAAGTTTAAAAAACATAACGTACGCAATGAAAGATTAAAATAAATAATTGAGCTGTTGAGTGACAACTCCAAATTGCACGGAAAGAAAACATTCAAAGCGGCACACAGTTCAATCTTAATCAAGACTAGTCTGAACGATTTAATTCAATAAGGCTGGGTTTGTTGTGATTACATTATTAATTTGATTACCAAATTGATATTGTCATAATGTAATATTGGATTTACGCCTCATTTGTGTTCGAAATATGAAAGAGCCTATTAGACTTAATACAAATGTTTTTTCTTTTACAGATGAAACATTTGAGGTACGTCTGGCTCGAGCAGTATGGAGTTGCAGGTAATATAATTTAAGTAGACACATAACAAAATTGTGTTCGATTGACGTCTTACATAACTTGGGACTGATCATCAAGGATGAAGATTGTATTTATCGATTCTAATTACTGAAATCTTGATGCTACTGTGGAATCGTTAGTTGAATTGGAATTCAAGAGAGAATGAACAACAAAATGGTTCAATAATTTCTTTTTACGAATATGCAACACTCTTCAACACGACTTCCCCCGTACGCTCGTGTTATTCTGAGTACAGTAAGCTCGTAGCAAATCAATACCTTTCCGAAAGGCGTTTATGAGAACTAAACGTAACTATTGAAGACGGGTAAAGAAGTAGGATTATTTTTTAACTGGAAACAAAGTATTTGAACGAATCAACTGATCCTTGAGATTTTCAAAGCTCCAAATAACTTTTGAAAAATACTCTAATTTAGGCGGATAACATTGGTTTCAACGTGAGGACCTTTGAGAAAAAAATCTCTGTTCATTAGAATAGGATAACTGACAGAATTCGGATCTTTACTGTAGCAGATTCTTACTCCTATGCTAAGTAAGAACATAGTAATCCGGGTCAGAACACCCGTATAAATAAGCCCAGTTCTCCCCATCAGAATAAGATATTTTATAGTTATCTTAATTTACGAATTCTTACTTTTACACATAGTCGTACTAGATTTTACTGATAGTGTTTCATCTTTGTACAACAATCTATTGAGATCTGAACTTAATGTTCGCTTGGTCAGTATTCCAAGACATCTCTACAGAGAGTGTGACTTGATTCAGCCGACGTCAAATTAGCCGCGCTGGGTCAGAAGGAAAACATTCAGCACTGAGGCTTACAATGATCCCAGGTAGAGCTACACAGACGTGTACATAGTAAGGTGAATGTCCCCAGGGGAGAAGGCCCTTCCCTTTGTGACCGAGCTCTAATTGCGCCTTTGGGATCAATAGGCAGAATCACCTCAACCTGCCCTACTCATATTGACTTGATGAAACAAGCTGGCGGATTTGAACTTGAGAAAGCATATATGTGTTTGTGAAGGTCAGTGTAATATATACCTACCACACGAGTATTAGCATATACAGCTTGTTCCTCATACCAGAGTGCAAGAATCCCTTACTCTTCTTCTTAAATCAGCAGCTTGGGCTCAATCGTCTTAACTACAAAATAAGTTCACACGAACTTCAGAATTCAGTTGCCGAATTGACACAAAATTTACTCCACTGGGTGATCAAACCTGTAGTCTTGCTAATAGCTAAATCAGTTATTTGTTTACCTGAATTTTCTTTTGCTCCTGTGCCTTTGCGCTATCTTTTTAAATGTTCTTCTTTCTCCTCTTCCCATTATTTCAATCGTTTGTATGACGTTATTGCTCCTTCCCTTTTGTTGCGACCTGACTTTTGACACTGACTTCTGTTCTATTTCCGACTGTTTCTATATTAATATCCGCCTATCTAGAACCATATGTATCATCGGGTTTTCATTATTTTTGTCGAGTAACCGTGGAATTTTGTGGCGGAATGTTCGCACAACTGGAAAAACATGCTTCACACCCACTTGTCTACCTCTTGCACTCTAGTATGCAGGATCAAACCGTAATGCAGTATGACATACATTGTCTACACACATTTTATCACATGAGTACTACCACATATGTTTTTTGCACATATTTCTATAAGAATATATTTAATCCTGCGGTGATACAAATTCGCTACAGTTCAATTTCCAAAATTCTTGAGATCCTCACTCTTTTCTCATTTGCTTTGTCCTTTTTTATTCGTGAAGTTTCCATTGAAACAACAGTTGATTTTAAGGAACAACAATTATACTCGTAGTAAGACCTGGTCATAGGACACACTCGAATGATGGAATGTAAGTAGATTCTTTGAAGGATAATTCGCTTGTAATTGATTACTCTGATTTGCTATTCGAAATTAGTTACGGAATTTTGAGTGTTCAAACGTATCCTCAGTCCTCCTTAAAGGAAGTTCCATTTGATTTTTTGAATTAAAACTTATCAAAATCAAAGAAAGCACACATATTCATATCTCAAAAGTTTGCGAGATCCTAATATATCAACTGATATTTTCGGGACCACTAGAGCTCTTGTGATAGGATCACTGGACAAGTTAGAGATACTAAATCAACATTTTATGTTGATTTAGTGTCTCTAACTTGTCCAGTAGTTTGTGATAAAAGAACAAAAGGTGTATGACAAGACGAGAAAATTGAATTTTTTCAACCGCAGATCTTAGCGAAATTGATTGACGGATTCAATTTTATTGTCTGTGAAGAATATAGTGTTCTACCATCAAAAGTAATGAACGAGTAAGAATGCAATCATTTCAGAAAATATTTACGATTCGAGCAATTTATAGAGTGAAATTATTCCCACCTCATCATCGGAGCCAGTTTGAATGTACCATGTTGCAAAACACTATGGAGACAAGTTGAGGGAAAAGTTACTGCTGAGAGCCATACAGTATAACTGCTGATTCCAGCATCGTTTTTTCAGCAAGAACTGTTCGATTCTATGAAACCCGCAACTTTGAAACGATTCAAGTTACGTTTTTGTCAGTTGTTGTGTTGGTATCATCCGTAAAATCTCCAAAATGGAGATATTAGACCGACAAGAAGAACCTTCAATGTTTTTTATTGCACCTGAGGAAATACCATTTTTTTTATAAATAAAAAGTGTGAATGTAACACATTTCATAACGCTGAGGTCTAGGAGACTCAAGGGTTCCATTCAAGGGTTTTCGTTCCATTAGTAGACAAGCAAAGGTAACAAATTTATTTCAGTGTTGGGTTCAAGACAAATCAAAGAAAGACAAATTACAATACCATAATTGTTATAAGCTGAAACGCATACTTTGCGATATACATTACCGTAAAATTGTTATGCCGTGTACCTTCATTGCTAACTTGATTAGAACTGTGGTAAGTTAGGCTGATTGTGAAGTAATTTTCAGTTGATAAAATGTTGATGATGAGCATTGGATTCATGATTCATCTAGTTCGTCAACTTGTTAAGTTTTAACGGAAGACCCATTCAGGATCATTGATGTGAATGATATTTTTTTGAGGAACGGAAGAAGTCGAGGGTCGACCGAAGAGGCCGTATCTGGCTAGATGAGATGGGGGTTCGTGGAGAGGGAAGCCATGTGTTGTACTCCATTAACCCTGGATATAGTGTTACAATAAAAGACAATGTCCAGAAAACCCGTGGGAACGGGCCGGGATGGCCGGGAGCGCAAGTATGGCGGGAGAGGCTTCCATGGGGTTGGAGCCTCTAATGGAGTGAATATAGTGGATAGGGAGATAGTATAGCCGGGGCTCGTGTCGAGGAAACGCCCATGGGCTCCGCAACCGACACCGGGTATAGAGCAATACTGTTAAACTTCATAACATACTGCCGCGCTCTTCTGGGCTGTAAAGGCAAGTGTTCCCGCCGTGAATGTGCGGTAAGGCCTCCCCCCAACGCGTATTTTCCGTGTCTCTAATAAAACCGATTCGTATACCAGAGCATACCGATGTTCAAAGATGTTAACCTCGAATTGTTATTGAGTTCCACAAGCACCTGCACGCTCTCTCACACAAACTCATCAAGTCCTGAACGAATTCCTGTAAAATCTGAATACTTATTTTATACATAAAGATAGAACACAGTTTGATAATCGATATTAGTTCAATCATTTTGAGGTTAATGATAATTCACAGATGCTCTGGTTTCCCTCAGGAACAATGATGTAACAACTTATAATCCATAAGTTAAACTGCCTCCCATAATACTTTTTGACCTCAGGAAGCTTCTGCATATACTCGTACGTGAACATAGTTGCATCTCATTATTCAAAACGATGCCTAACATTGAATAAAATAGCATGCTCCTTGATTAGGCTTTCACTGTCTTCTTTTAGAAGTGTACATGGTCAATATCCCATATTTTCGTTCTAAATATACCTACCTTTCAATAAGACAAGTACAGTTATAGCACTGAAGACGAGTTGGGATTTGGCCCAGCCAGGCACAGGAAAACATTTTTTTATATACAGTGCTAAATAGTTTTACTTAACAAATATGAACTCATTCTCTCTCGGAACCTCGTCGAGGTAACATTGTTTGAGGATGATACCGTTTGTTTCGGTCTTTTTCCCGATGTAAAACAGTTGTGGTAAGCAATGAGCTCACCGGGGCCAGAGCGGGGGGTTGAAGACATCGTGAAAAGTACTGATGACAGTGTAGCAAAAGTCAAGGACAAACTGAACTTGATTTTCCAACTGGAATCGCTCCCAGTCGTCAAACTCCTAAGTGAGTTATTCTCGATTAACCAAGACCAATCTTTGTAAGTACCTACGGGAAGCCCATGATAAGGTAATCAATGATCACGTGAAATACGACTAGTTAAAAAGTCGTTACTCTGAACTCAAGAAAAAACTCGAAAATCCCAAGATCAGTGAGCACCACCCCCGTCCAGCTTATTATGGTACGGATGAGGAGGAGCTCGAAAGAGAAACTGGCTGGATCCTTAAAAGGGCCAAGATAAAAGATTAAAAAGATTAAAATTGGGCTCATCGCCAGAGGTACCACAGCCTCTAAACCAGGGTCAAATCAAAAGAAGTGAATCAAAACACCCAAAAGTCCCCCCACCGCCACCTATAAATGTGGTAGGATTAAAACCCTATGGCTCCCTTAAGGACATAAACAAATTCCCAAGGACCAATAATCAATCAAGTCTCTGAACAAAAATGTTTGGAAAATAAATGCAAACTCGCGAAAAAACTGGAAGCTGATCACCCATCAATTACGCGCGGAAAAAAAACAGTGGTTCACTTATGATGACAAAGGAGACAGACCGATCAAGGTCATGGCTAGGAGCTTACATGCCTCATGTGAGACTAACGAAAATCTTGGGGACCTTAAAAATCCATAGATATTACAATCAACTCAAATAAAATACCATACAGTAGGTAATTCAGTAAAATATTTGGGGATGAACCTTGATTCAAATTAAATAAGAATAATCACATAGAAAAGAAAAAGCAAGAATTGAAGATCAGGCATAAAAGGATGTACTAGCTGTTGGGAAGGAATTCCCGCCTAACACTCCACAAGAAACTACTATTATATAAGCAGATTCTTCGCCCTATCTGGACCTGTGGGATTCAACAATGGGGCTGTGCCAAAAAACAAACCTAAAAAATATACAAACATTTCAAAGTAAATACTGAGAAGTATTGTAGGTGGCCCCTGGTACATGAGAAATGATGATATTCATAAGGGCCTGAGGATAGAGACCGTCTATGAAAAGTTACTAAGTGAGCGAGGAAGCACGCACAACGGCTCAACAAACACGAGAACCCGGAGATACGGATAAACTTCGGCGGCTCCACTGAGGAAAAAACCATTTCATGTACTGATTACTATGTATACTATCTACAGGGAAGGTTTTATTGAAAACCTAACCTTCTGCTGAGTCTACTGTACTTTGAAAAATATTACTAGATAAAAATGTATATAAATTTTTCAGTTGCAATAAAAAAATCACAGGGGAAAAAAATATACTATATGTATGAATTCAATAAATTAATGCTATTAATGGAATGGACTTCAAAACCTCGAGTATATAAGGTGCCAAAGGTTTTATCGTCCACAAAAATAATTTTTACAATTCGTAAATCATTTTACACTTTAAAAACATGTTTACCAATTTATTACTTTTGAACTTCTGCTCCTTTAACCTCTGGGATTCATATTATGCTGTCTTAAAAGGTGACTAACTTTTTGTCGTCCCCAAATTGGGATTTCTCTAAGAAATTGATATAGAATCGCCACTATCACTATTCTTTATTACTACTACAGAGCTTACTAAATTTGAAAAATTTCCAAAGTTATGACACCTTCCAACACGTTTGATATGTTAGTATCAGATAGCCCTCCTAATTGAATCGCTGGACTACCAGAACTGGACTGTTTGTTGGGAGGTACACCCGGAAACATACGTAGAAATCCCAATGACACTTGAAAAGATAAAATAAAAGCAGCCATGCTACTTGGGCTGACTCCAGCCAAGCGGTCTACCTCATACCGTTGAACTGGGCCCCACAGACTCGGCAAAATGCTTCCTGTGTACACTCAGAAAACAAACCCACCAACAGAACAACTGAAATTCAACAAGTTGAGATTAACAACACGGTGAAAAAAAATGCTTCCTCTTATTCTCCTCCACCTGTTCATTTGAATTGAAGCGTGAGCAGCGTTATAGCTGGTATACTCGTTTAGTATTCACTTTGCTCTGAGGCTGTCGTATACTTTGATCCAGTAGTTGAAGAAAACCTTCATACGGCGTATGGCGGACGGACCCATGTGTGTTTTTCATTCGACTTTGAAATCTCCATATCTTGAATGGGATCTACAACTTTAGAAGGGGAAGAAAGTTGAACGTTGGTTTTCTTGGCCGATTACAAAGGTTCGTTCTTGAATACAATGAACCGAAAATCGATGAGCTGTACGCCATCCATCACTGTAAACTAGACATTGAAATCTCCCAGTTCAAAAATTCATTGGTTAAGAGTAATTCTCAAACTACGGGAAAATTCTTGATTAGTTTCTGATCGAGATAGAACATCTGAAAAAAGGTTAGTATGTTTATTCATTGTCATTTTAATGCCTAGTGCCTCACCAATCATGTTTGATCATATTTGCTTGGAGAATAATGGGACGTCTTTAATGACTGGGAATTAGAAAGACATTCAGGTATTCCAATTAATTGATGAACATCCAAAAACCTAGCGAAAGAAACACTTAAATCTTTAAAATGCCAGGACCTGAAAATTGTCCGTATTCTGAGAATCAGCCGTTAAACACCAACAATTGTCTTAAATTAAAAGTTTTTATATTTAAATTTTTTAATATTTCGACCCTTCTCTATTATCCCTTAGGGATCGATGAATATGCCGACGAGATGACTGGTAGATCCTGGATCGATGGATGACTTTTGAATCATATTTCACAAAGTTCGGTCCTGTAGTTTCAAACTACAGTTTCGGCCCGGGGAAGTTTTTGTCTGTTTGTCATTTTTTAAATCTTCATTTCTTCATATTAAAAATAAAAAAAAATAAAAAAAAATTGATAGTCAACTTATTTATTCTTTTTTTTGGTCGATCACAAAGGTGCATAATTTAAAATAATAAATAAAGAAGGGATATTTCAATACAGCCAATTCATAATGAGATGTATTAACACAAAACACTGTTGTTTTTACAGAGAAATCGTTCCCCAACATTGGAACATTATTTTGAGCCCAAAATACAGGGAGTTGTGTGCATAGTGTAGTCAAATGAGATGTCATTTACACGGAGGATATTTAATCATAAACATAAATAAAGAAGTTGACTCAGACTCTGTTTGCGCAAAGGCCTCCAATGAACATAAACTCCGAGGGAATAACATTTCCCCTCATGAAACCCCCATTTTATCTTTCAACCAGGCAAAGCGAGTTGTTGCCCTCTCGTACTGCGGCGTTTTCATCAACAAATACGGTCATAAAAACAGACAAAATACAGTCATAGAGGAGAAGGAACCCGTGTAACTCAGTAACGAACAGTTTCCATCTCGGCGGGGGGAAGACTGAAGCGGTGAGAAAGGGGGGGAAAGAGCTGGAAATAAAGGACTTCGGCCATTTTATTAAGGGATTAGGTTTTCCGGTTGTATTAGATATATGGGGAACGATACATTTCGCCCCCAGAGGCCTCCCTTCTAACTTCGGGGTTATCTTTGTCACGGACGGAGGATTCGGAGGGGTTGAGCGGTAAAGCCAACGGTGAAGCTGATATCCCCCAAGGCTAAGCCACAGTTTGCGTTTCACTGCAAGTATTTTAATCCGAGTTTTTATAAACAGTTGAGATACGAGAGTGTGGCATGACTGTATGAGGTAATTTACATTCAAAGAACTTTTTTCCTGAGGAGGGATTGGATGGTCACTGAGAGCACTACGATCTATTGTGACATTATTCCTTTTTTATTCCAGACCTTTTTGTTGGCCACTTCATTCCCACAGTGAGGAAGGTATTCAGGCGTTTCCTTGGCAACATCGGTCTCGCCGGTCAAGCTCTGCATGGGGCACAATGATTCAGACTCTGTCCACTGTCGGGACAGCTGTCCGAAATTCCCCTTGATGAGCTACTCTAATGACACCTTAGGATATCAGGAACAATGACCAGAACGGCTGAAATTATGCAAATGAGCTCCAAAACAAAAAAGGGATAGAATCTTTGAGTTTCCAGTGGTGTATAACTATCGCTCTCTATGGGGATTGAAGTCCCAAATTCACCTTATTGAGCTACTCTAACGACGGTTATGATATCAGGAACAATGACAAGAGCGGCTGAAATGATGCAAATGTGCTCCAGAACAAACAAGTTGAGTTCTCAGTGGTAGATAAACATCGCTCCAACACCTTTCCTAGTCAATGTCTGTTTCGTTTCGATGGCTCATTATGGTGGTTGAACATGTAAAGTCAAGCACCGCTCGACATAGATCATTTTAAGGAAGTGCCCAAAACTTCATCAAATGGGAGATTTTTCTCTGTGCCCCTACTTCAACAACTTACACAATGGATTAGCTCGGTCCTGATTTTTTTCAAAGTTTACTTCTTTATTAGAAACATAACATAACAACTGAGCATGACCCATCAAGTTAATTTACCCTAATACAGTGGTTAACAGTGTGTAGAGTTCAATAGCCCAACGGCAACTACTCTTTAGGATCACTTTCACACACAAGTCACATTACGTCACAAGGTCGAAGAGTTAAGTTCTATTCAGACGCCGGATGACGCTGCTGTTGTCTAGAAGACGTATAGCATCTGGGTTCATGTGCTCATTCATGTTTAGTTGAAAAGAGTTGAATCATTTCACTGACAGTTTCCATCTTGAGGTCCCGATGGAGGTCATCATTTCGTACATACCAAGGAGCGTTGACAATACTCCTTAGAATCTTGTTTTGAAATGTTTGGATTATCTTGATGTTCGTCTTTTTTGTACATCCCCACAACTGGATGCCATAAATCCATACAGGTCTTAGAGTTTGCATTTAGATAAGTAATTTGTTATGTATGGATAATTCGGAGTACCTGCCGAGTAACCAATACATTTTCCTGCATTTGATATTTAATTCATTTTTTTTAAAATTACATGCTCTTTCCATCTCAGTTTCACATCTAGAGCCATTCCAAGATACTTTGCTGTATTGGCATAAGGAATTGTTCTTCATTCAATGTAACTGGAATTGTAGTTATGTGTTTGTTCGTAAAATTGATATGAGCAGATTTCTGCACATTAAGCTTGAGTCTCGATTTTTTTGTCCATCTCGGTCGTGATAGAACATTGTTCAACTAGAATCGTCACAAGATGTAGTTATTTTTTTGTTTTGCTCAAATCTCACGTGCTTATTGCACAATTGTTCATTTTCCATATGTACGCATATCCAGTGGTAGATAAATCTGTCAACGCCCGACCTCTGAAATGTATGGATGGTCCCAAAGTAGTGAGTTAAACATGTTAAGCCGCCTGCTGTAAAAATGGGTGTTTTTTCAAAGTGCCCCTACCTGAACAGCTGAGACAACAGGTTTCGCCCGTGATACTTTTTCGGTATTAGTTTCACGTGCTTATTGCTCTATTGGCGCCAATCTGAGCTAATCCTTAAGTATGATCCTTTAGAGTTGGTTGATCAAGATACCGGTATTACTGTGTTGGATTTTTTAACTAAATTTCGTAAAATTAGGTCCAGTAGTTTAGAAAAAAGCTTCAAAAGGCACATGAGCTGTTTTTTCGATATTTTAAATATAAATATCTCAAAACTTGAACCAACCTCTTTTGAGGAGGGTATCAATATTATTTTTAATCTTCGATTACAAAGGTTTTTATTGAAAACAATGAACCAAAACAATGATAATAATCGAATTTTCGCTAATAGTTTTTGAGATATCCTGATCCCTCAAAAATCATCTCTTTGGTTGAAAATAGTGGAATTATTACATAACTAGGTACCTACAATAGTTAAATTTATTTATTTATTGCTAATCTGTGACAAATTGTTTTGAATTATAAAGTGGCAGTGGTCGGTAGCTGAGTGTATTCAGGGCTCGTAGGAACACGTTGACTTTACTACAATAATTAAAACCAGCAGGAAAGGTTCACTTAATATTTAGACCGCTTTGTCAAACATCAGTGATAAAATTAAAGTTATTTTTCTCAACCCGTCCTCTGCGTCCTCAGCTATTATAATTAAATATGTATACAAAAAAGGAACACAATAAATATATCGCCTTTATTCTTTTAATTAATTAGGAAACAGAAAAGTTAATATTCGACTAACGACGGGGAGACTCAAGTGCTCTCGTCTTTGAACAAAGCTAATTGGTTGAATCACACGACGGAAGAACGCGTATGAAAAAAAAGGAAAGATGAAGAGGCTTCAAAAAAGGGGGGAAATAAATGCGGTGAGGAAAAAAATGAAGGATGCCCTAAGGTAAATAGAAGCAAAAATTAGACGCCCTTTCAACACCAAATTAATTACATCCAAAACCCCCTTTACCCCCCCCCCCCCTTCCTCGTCCCTAGAGAATTATTAAGGCGAGAGAAAAAGAGAGAGAGAGAACGTAGAGGATATACCTATATAGAGAGAGGGCGTGAGAGAGGATAGGGGATGGGCTTTAACGTGAAGCTTATTTTATATTCTAGTTTATCACTGAGGTAAGTGTGTTCTGCTTCTTTTTGCTCACGTTTATTATACATACGTACGTAGTCCAATTGTTTTACCGGTCTCAGAACTTATTCATGACGTATGATAAGTCCCGAAACGAATTACCTTACTCAATGATTATTAGCTTGGAAAGAAAACAACGAAAATTATGTCTGATGATTGAGTTGGACTCATGTGATCGATTTAGTCAAATGAAGTGTTTGGGTCCAATACACAACTCTGCAAAACATATCTTTTTTTATGAACAAAAAGAAGTAAACGACTCTCAAATAACTTTTCAAGATGACTTCAGATGTGTATGCAGATTTTTCCTACCAAGCCTAGTTTTTAGTAAATCGCTGATTTAAAATGACTTTGAATGTACAAAATACCAGAAGCTCGGCAATACCACTCTAACTGTCAGAACAAGGGGTGACTCAAATGTATTCTACTTATACGAAATTCCATTCTTATTTTCTTCAAAATTGAATCTTTCGATGATTCTAAGAAGAACCGCCACTCTCCTGGTTAGTTCTCAATCCGAAAGAACCCTATCACCTGAAATCTTGCAGAATACCTAAGTCTTTATCTCTAATCAAGTTATTGAGTTCTTCTTGGTTAGGAGCCTGTTTGGCTAGAAGGTGGGATCCTCATTTATGACCATCACCGCTGTCCTCAAATACTTATTCTATCAAGTGTGGATGAACAGGAACCATCTCCTGTCATCTCGAAGAAGAACTGCTCTAATAGGACGACGTGGAATAACCCGTTAATTTCAGCAGAAAAGCTGGTTACTCTTGTTATGAAAAAGTGACAACCATTTTCAAGATTGGAATAGCAAAGGCATTGACTTTCTCTAACCAGTATTCTATTACAGCAGGCTTTCAATTCAAATGCGACAAACTTCGTGAGTAGCTTTAGTTTCAAAATATGCGAAGTACGCACTCCTCACAGATTCAGCTATGTCTTGCTGCGTCTTGACGCCTTGAAACTTCCACAAGCAACACAAACGATAAGAACAATTTAACTTCAACGATCAGAACTCAGTTCGGGATCATATAACCCACCAGAAGAGGACACTGGAACCCATCAGATCTGCCGTGATTAATTTATATAAGTCAGATGGGTGATTCACATCCTCGAACGAGTGGTTACAGACAAATTTCGCTGGAGTTTAGAATCCCAAATCACGGTTTTAATCGTACGATCGTGAACGAACATTTGCTGGAAAGCTGGACTTGATAGATCACAAAATCCAACGGATTAGATAAATTTATTCGAAAATACATATTAGTTTTCAAAAATTGATAATCGTGCGGAGTTGTGATATCGACAAATAGAATATTTGCACTGTTTTGTTCTGGATTGCTACTAAAATTAGTTGGTGCCGCTCATAACTCGACGTTCAAGAGCTCATTTCAGGAGAGGGTGATCCAGTGGGGGAACCTCCCTTGAAATTCTGGGCTTTAAAATTCTTTCAATCGAAATTTTCAAATTTTTCTCAAAATGGTGACCATACTGATGATTTTACGGCAACCCGAGTGGTCTCACTTGATTCAGAGAACGAATCTCTATCTTAATCCAAACTAAAAACTACACTCTTACTTCAAAAGTGTTAGAGATTTCGATTTTTTGATAGATTAATCCTTCAACGGAATCCCTTGGGGTTGATTGATCAAGATGCCGAGATTTCTGGTACATCCCGGATAGATTCTGACCCGAATTTCGTAAACTTTCAGAGGGGGGGGGAGGGGGTTAACTTTATTTTCCATGGTCTATTACAGAGGTTCATAATTGAAACTAATAAACCAAACTGGTACTGATTTGTCATTTGCTTGCACTTCATGTTCGCTCAAACAGACAACTGTAGATGTATAGCATTAGGCTGATTTCAATGAACCTGGGCAATGTAAGCCGCGATAACTGTGGTAAATTACCTATTTAGTGTTATTAAGTTAATCACATTTGAAGTAATACCCCTTCAAGAAAAAACAAATTCTACAACATGTTTATTTAACAAAAAATCAAAACATTCGAAACAATTAATAATAAAAAATAAACAGTATATAGAATTTGTTCAATTTTGTCAGAAATAAGGAGTTCTGAATGGCCTAGAAAAAATTAAAATACTTAATTAAATGTGAAAGAGCTGTAAATGTTCGATCGAGGATATTAACAGTTTCCCAATTAATAGGTTCATCTCGAAAATAGCTTTTCTTTGCCATTTTTCAATTTATTTATTTTTTTTTCAGGTTTTTCGACACCCCGAAATATTTTGAGCCCCCTTTCACCTCCCGACCAATAGAAGTGTATCTTCTTTCACTTTCACTGAAACGGTATGATCGGATGTTCCCCACACCCCTTGACCAATGGGATTGATTCACCCTTTCACCGGCCACTATATAAATATTTTGTGGAAATGGACTACGTTTTCTCGTACAAATAGACTATGTTTTCTCTTGAAATGGGTTTCCACTATTTCGTCGCAAATGATCTAGCGCGTGATACGCCTTGACGCCGTGTTAATCCAGAACTATTTCAATTGCAATATGAAACCTCCTTCACGTGGTCGTTCAGCAACAGTCACTCAGTTCTTAGTCGTTCTCGAGTCCTCCTCGAATTAAATTATCAAACAAACTTACATTTCAGCGGGAACAGCTGGAAAATAATTTATTTCGGCCATCGGAAACGCACCATTCTTTTTTTAAAACCGCCCCCTCCTACGCAGGAAAGTCTGGTATAAGAAATTAGAGTAGAGGAAATGAGTTATCGACGCATCCGGCGAAAGTCGCTAATGTGAAAACTTTTTACTCTCGAAAACCGGAGGGCTGGAGACTCGCCCGCTCTACGCCCGTCTAAAAATGCTTCTTCCCCCCATCAAACGCGTTCTTTTAAGCTGCGGGGGGTCAGAGTTGAATGAAAGTTGGGAAACAACTACCTCCAGCTAATGCTCTCGGCTCTTTAAAACAATGGGTTCCGTTCTGTGGTCACTGTCGTATTTTACTCTGGTTGAAAGTGAACGAAAAAAATTGTTTTGATTCGCATTTTCAACAGTGATGTGAATTTCTGCTTGGCTACAGTTCCGCTGTTCCGCTATTACTTTATTATTGAGTGGTTTGGTGGAATAGGGGACACTTTTCAAGACATCGATTCTTGTAGTTGTCGGTTGTGGAAAGAAGTATAAAGGCACATATTGAAAACCGAGAACCAATCGGAAGTTTTGTGTTTCAGAATCGGAACCACCCGAGCTAATGATGCACCCTTCGGACAATATTATTAATGTTCATCATTCCAAAAGCTCATTATTGACGAAGCTAGAGTTTATTGACAATTAGATGACGTTCCGATTACTCTTTGAAGTACCGGTAATTTAGAGTTTTTATAAAGTGTTTAACATCATTTTAATGAATTTATTGTCTTCTAAAGTGGTAATCAGGTCGATGATGCTTCGGTCACAAGAAGGGTAGGCCTCTCGGCACTCCGATTCATCCTCTGCTTTCTCGCCGAGTTTTTCCGCCTCTATGAATTCGTTCGGCACCAGCAGAGCTTCTCCGGGAGTTGTAGAAGGCCTGAAAACACACAACTAGTTAGCTTAGGTAGGTTCAGATGTTAACGGTATAACAAGGAGGTGATGGAATGGACTATTTGCCCTTTAAAAGTGATGAGGCGATATGCTTGCAACACCAAGAGGATTCCCCAGGTGGAAGAAAGCTTCAGGTTCATGCTCAGGTGAAGAAGTTTCAAGAAACGAGAAGAGGGAAACTATCTGTATCCACATCCATCATATTCCCGTGAGTTTCAAAAATTGTGGTTTGAGGGGGCTGAAGGGGGAAGCAATAGGCAGGACAAGGGACTTTGTAAGGGTTAATACATTAAAAGTGTAGCCAATTTTGCTCATACCTGCAACACCAAGATGAAGCTGAAAAGCTTATGGTTCACGTTCAGGGTTAGTTGTTTAAAGTTACTTAGAAGAGGGAACTATCCACAATGTAGATTCCACATCCATCAAAACTGACAAACAAAACTTATGTTGATACCACCAGTCAGCCAAATATCAAAACAATATCTCTTAATACCAAGTCCACTCAATCAAGAAAGAAACATTTAATCATTGATATGTTGGGCATATGACGTCAACGGTTGAATTTAAAACATTAAAGTTCCAAATTTGGCTACTTTTGAGTGTGTTGTACTTTATTCCGTGACATGCACTCCCGTAGGATATCCAATTAAAAGGGCATTTCAAGGTGTCAAGTCGTACCACTTGTATTTGAGGAGAAGAAGTATTTTTTATCCTTTCTTTCACTGAATTAAAACCTATATGGACACTTGCGTTATAAATCTTCTTTTTTTTTCATAACAGAATGAGGGGCGCAGCAGGGTGATTCTCATTTAACGGGACAATCGCTGTCCTTCATTGATAAAAAATTTTCTGTTCAACTTTTTCCAAAAATTATTTTTGTAGATTTTATGTACTCATGGCTGTCATAAAGTTTGGCTACTCTTCATTGTACATGCCGGTAATTGATAGAAATGTACCTCTAAACTCATTGTCATGGTTTGTCCGTGAGTCAGAATTTGAACTTAATCCGAAATTTTATCCGCTCAAAGTACGTTTTACCGGAAATATTTTAACTAGTATTTTTTTTTTTTAGAATTAGTTACTGGATGTTAGTGCGCTTACAAGTGGGACTAACTTTTAGATAGTCGGTACGAATCAAGTGCTCAAAGTTTGTCCCAAACCTTCTGTCTCATTGTCATGGGTTTGAAGGAAATCATCGTAGCTCTCTCAAATGAAAGCAAATTTGGAGGGGAAATTTGGCAATTCGCCAAAAAATTAGCTTTCGCAAAGTTGTGTTATAACTCATTATTAATGATATAGTGAAATTTTTCGAATTTGACCAAAACATGAATAAGTACCTAGTGATTGGAAATTTAATGCAGTGATACTTACAAAAACATAACTTTTAATATTTCTCCGAGCAGTCCTTGTTGCTCAAAAACCGTGAATGAAGCTTGACAAATAGTCAGGAGCAAACAGCTGTCGCCTCGGATTTGCAATCTGCAAAAATTTAATCGAAAATACGTGTCTATAACTAAAGTCAATAAGAGCATTTGGCTATGACTACAGAAAAGTTTGATTAGGTGTCTTTATGTGTTACCTGTAAGTGAAAACTACTATGACTACAACTGCAAAAATTAAATTTTCCTTTTTTTGCATATTTCCTTGATTTTTTCCACGATTTTGTCATCATTCTGCAATTTTGGCCGTACCATTTAGTTCTGACGGTCCAGGAACGGAACTTTGTCCCTCCAATACGAAGCGCTTTAGTTTAAATTTAAATTTGAGAGACATTAGGAGATTGAGCGCTCGCCCTGTAAACGTCGAAAAAAACCCCTGCCAAATTTTACATTTCTGATCGCTACAATCAAAATACCCAACATTTCTCCTATTTATTTTATTGAGAACAATGGAGGTTATTATCTAACGTTTTATAGGCAATCCGATCAAAATTGATGAAGAATCATGCTTCCTGAAGCGGGTAAAACATAGCTAACAACAAACATGTTAGTTACCACTTCATCCTTAGTTTCTAATGTACTGAGATGCTTCACCTGTCCATGGCCGCTTTCAAGAGGTTGTACCAAGTCAACCTGCTGATTTGAGGTCCGGACTTCATGTCCTCGAAAGCGAGCTCAGGCTGAGTGAACTGCGAAGAATTGGTTGGCAGCGCGTAGTTCGATTTAATAATTAGGCCGTACGTGACGTCGTCCCTTATGTCCGGAACTGGTATGCCAAAACCAGTAATCACCTGTGGGGGACAACAAAGAAAAAGTCTTAACATTGTTACTTCTTCAAGGGAGAATATAATAAATGGAATCTTCATAAAACTCGAAAGTCGAATGGAATAATTTACGAGTATATTTACTCGTATGTGCCGTATAAGGGCCGTCGTCCACTGGAACCGGCTGCACAGCCGGCAGATCGTCCGACGCGCCGGCCGGCACGCCGGACGAAATTTCGTCCGAAAACGCGCGTCCACTGGAGCCGGTTTTTGTCAGTCCAGTTCGTCAGTTGCTAGTGAAATGTTACATGTGCTTTTGTGTCTCGTGACAAAGTAAGCACCATTATAATGGATTTTGATGATGTTATATTGTTTGAAAATAGCACAAAGCTATAGACGTTAATCCAGAAGATGCTGACACAATCATTAAATGCATATGTTTGTTGCATAACATTGTTATTGATAAAGAAGGATCTCAGATTTTACCCTCAGATGTTCCTGCGTCAACACTAACATGTGATCGTTTTGCTACCGTTGGTGAAAATAGATGTGTAAATGCAGCCTATTTCGTACGAGAAAAATTTAAGACATTTTTCATCAATAACACAAGTATTTAGTTTTGGTTTTGAGCTTAAAATAAACCTCCTTCATAACTACCAAAAGTATAATAATTATACTAGTTATAATTATAATAATTATTATTACCTATTAGCGTATAACTATTAAGATAAGTCTACTCCGCGTGTTTACAATTTTAAAAATTCAATACTGGCCTTGATTTAAAATGAGCCGAATAAAAAATATTAAATTTTGAATAATATAAACGACATGGTGACTCGACTATGATTAATAATAATAAGCGATCTTTGTCCACAACTTCATTTGAATGTCTCGTCGATGATATCGTTTGTCCCGCATATCCCACAGTGCCACATTATCTTCTACTAAACTAATTAGTCTTTCACAACCCATTTTTAACTTAGGTTCATTTTTGAATAATAAACGAAATAAGATATCCGAATAAATAAAAAAGAAAAGGTACTGTGTATACCCAAATGGTAAAAACTATCAAACCAATGTCTTATTTTGTGCAGAAGCAATATCGGTAACCAATTAAGCCTTTTTTTAGCTGTGATATCAGTCCGATATCAAATTCCTGAGGACGTGAAGATATGACCGTTATAGGGGCCAACACATTAAGTAAAACCGTTATTTTCAATCTATTTTTCGAGGGAATTATTACCTATAACAAAAGTAGTGCCTATATTTTTCATCAGTAGGACATGGTACTCTGTTTTCAAGATTAATTCAAAGTGTGTTTTGTGAAGTTGCGTCAAAAAGTTCGTGTTCCCGAAGTTTTCGAGCGTCTAAAACTTCGAAAACACGAACTTTCCGGGCCCCGCGGCGACCGCCTATCCCTGCGCCGGCCGGCTCGTAGCGGAGAGCGGGCGGCTTCGACCAGTCCTTTCCTGTTCGTCTTCGGGCGTCGAGGCCTCGGCCAGTTCTCTCCGGTCGTTCGGGCGTGGCGGTCTCCGGCAGTCTACTTCGTTCCGTGTTCGCGCGAATTCCGTTCTATCTTCATTTTCCATTTATTGGGAACATGAATCTTCATGGATTGATACAATGGAATGCCAGAACATGCAAATACAAAGGTAAGTACCAAGTATTTTCCTACTAAATCTCTAATAAAAGACCATATAGGCCGAGATTAGGTAGGTGCCGCATGTTTAGGAAGTCCCACGCAGTGATTGATCAATAGATGGATAATGTATTATCATTGGTCTTGGTGTAAGACCAGCTAAGCCCAAGAGCTGTTGGAAGTGACGGAGAGAACCGCGCGATTTGCTACATCGGGCTAGCTCAACCGAATACGTCCGAAAAATCCCAATTTATTCGGATCTAGAAATCCATCGGCCGTGCACGGCCGATGACGGCCGAATAGCTCTGATGCAGTGGACGCGCGTCAACTGGTTCGCTTGTTGTGGGATCATTCGGTCCTATTCGGCCATGCACGGCCGATCTGTTTTCGGCCGAAATCGGTGCCAGTGGACGGCCCCACTAAAGGGTGGATTCGATATTAGAGTAGGTATAAAAATATTAAAGTATAAAGTTCGTATAAAGTATCGATATTAAAGTATAAAATTTTTCTTATAATGAAGGATTTTGAAAAAAAAAAGCAATAACGCTTTCTCCTTAATAATTTATCAAAAAAATCCCACAATTTATTATTCTTTCTACTTGGTATAACCGATCATCCTTACATTATTACATTAAACTTCACCAAGATTGATTTTTATTGAAATAAAATGATGTGTTATAAATATGTAAATCGATGTGAATCATAAAAAAAAAAGTTTTCCATCCTTGACCCCAAACAAGTTTTAACTACATCCAAAGGAGGCAAAATGTTGGTACATTAAAATTTACAACATGAAAAATTCATTTTTCCAGTCTCCACTAGACTACTGAAGCGATGTTTCAATATTTTTTTGACAATTTTTAGAAAAATTGGAGTGAAAAGTAAGTTTTTTGCCACCCTCCGAGAAAAAAATGTTGATCCAAAATATTGATGCACAAAATACTGCACAAAATATTGATCCAAATGAAGGTTTTTTTGTTGTTTCATTATTGTTGTTAAAAAAAATTCTCAAAATCCAAAAACCCCAATTTTACCTCGGCATATTTCTGACTGAATCAGACTAGTCATGTAAAACTTAATGCTCACTTGCTAAGTCTTTGTGGTGATAAATAGTAACAAGATTAATATAATGTATTATTAACTATAAAATCCGAATCAATTTCCATTGGATGCCTCTAGATGAATGATGCATTCCACTTTGCCTAGCTGACCGTTTTTCGAGCTTTTCATTAATTTTATTGGTAATTGTTGTACAACGACATATCCAATTGAATCGGTTTGGTAAACAACGTTGAGAAATTAAAAAACTTATTACTTTCCATCAAAATCATATAAAAAAACTTATTCCGCTTATTCAGAAAAGTGGTTTGTAATGGACCATTAATGAGTATGAAATGAAAACATATTCATTTTAAGTCTAAATAAAAACTTTGATGGCAGTCGCTATATTTATAGTTCTCCCAAATTCCGTAGGTAACTTGTTCTGTACTCCTTACTAAGTTAAACTGCTATTTTTATGGTAGTTTTATAATTAAAACATCATTTTAATGCCGAAGTACATGAGGAATAATACGAAAATTATTTTATGTAACTGACAATCGCGTGTTACGTACTTGAAGTTTGTTACCAATACCTCTTGGAAACGGCAGGTAACGAGGGTTTCTATCCAGGAGCACGTCAGCGGCTGTTGGAATTGACACAACAAATAAGCCGATGAGGAGCTGAAACAAAACCGAATGATAAAATAATATATTTATTTGCAGAATTATTTAGGTATATACAACAAAAGTACACCACGTTCCCAGAGAGATTGTATGACAGGTAGGTAATCAACTTTTTCTAACACGATCAATATCGTGGACTGTCAAAAATTGGACGTCCAAAAGATAATGAAAATAAAAAACTCATGCTTTTTATAGGGTTTTTTAACAGTACAGTTCTTGACTACACTCACATACAAACTGAACAGTATTAACAAGCATCGAAACTATTGGTATTCGCCATTTCGGAATTTGGCGATACAACCCTCAATGTATCTCTCATCTGGGTTGGTAGAGTATCAGATTGTTCGTTAACATGACTAACTACTCACTCGAGCCTCGCAATTCGGAAACCACGTATCCATTACGGCCGACGGGGCCTGGGTAACTGTTCCTCATAACTCAAATGGTTGAGCGTCCCAATTAGGAACTTGAGCAAGTGTTAAATGTTTAGTCAAATCTCGCCCGATCGTCTCAAGCGACCAACTCGCAGTTCCCGTTGACTTTTTCTCCTCCGAGGTACCTGGACTCCAGAATGTTTTAAACGTTTCTGTAAGTATGAGCTAAAATCCGATTTTTTTCATTTTTAAATTTAATACCTTTTGTGAGAAGATTTGGATATGTTACTTAAAAAACATGAGATTTTAGAACAAAATAAAGATGTATCCATTGGATACGCCTTCAATGAGCGAAAAATGTGCACATATGATATACGATAGTGAGGTTTAGGAACCAATAAATTTTAGATTAATAACTATAAACAATATGCTGTATGCAACATAACCATGTTACATTACAATTGATTTTAAAGATTAGCTATAAAAGCTATCGCCTATGTTAGAATTACAGATAATGGTGATATTTTCCACTCGCATCTATATATCAATTTATATAAGCCCGAAAACTATACAAAAACAGGCATTTATCGCTAGACAGTTGGTTTACCTCCAGATTGACGGATCGATTGGTTGAAACCTGGAAAAACCTGTAGTAATTGAGGAATTTATACCAATCCCTCGCGTGCGGATTCCTCAAAGCTTTGAATGGTGACTTGCCAAAATCAGATGGTACAAGCCCGAAAACGGTTCCTGGTTGAAATACCAAATAAATAATTCTGGAACTTTTACAAAACCGCCATGAAAATCACACAATTTACAGGGGGTAGCCCGATTGAAAGGCCAACATAAAACTTTCTCCACTGCGATCTGAAGATGTCAGGATTTTCATCGTAAATCGTAAGATTTACCCCACTTCGGCACGTCAACCAACGTACGCAAAATTTGCACTAGACATTCAAGTTGGTGGTAACAAATCAGCACGGTTATGTTAAATCGTCATTGAATACTTAACAATCCAACCTATTAACCTCTTCTAACGTATAATTAAAATATTACAGGTTATCAGCCTTTTTGTTCTGATTTCCAGCCCGAAAAACTTACTTCTGTTGCTACCTCAGGATGAATGAATCATACTTCCAAGATTTCATTAATCTTTCTTCTGATTATGGTGCAACAGTAAATTATTTCGGCTTTCGAGGTCCTTAGGACTGGTTTACTGACTTAATTAAGTTTCTCCGTGGATTGAAAAAATATATATCTTTTCCTTCATTTGGCATTAACAAACAGCCATAGCCTTCATTACAAAATAACAACTTTATGAAATAACAAATCTATAAATTGTTATTATTATTATTTTTTTAAATGCTTGCATTGAGTTTTTTAATGGAAGTGCATATTTCTTTGTACAGTTTGCAATGAGTAATTTGTTCAAAATATAGTGGATTTTCCAAATGACGATCATCTGAAACAACAGGTTGTTGCACGGTATGTTGGAGAGATTAAATCGCGGTTTCCAGTTACTAACTAATGGCACCACACGATGTTCGATCTTTGTTGACATATGATTGCGAAGATGGTAAATGGGGTGAAAGGGTGAGAGATTTGGAAGATGTCGATGGGGGGAGGAGGTGTTTAATGTAATCAAGAGAGCATAAGACGCTCGTATGGAAAAGCTGATTTTAACCACCTCTACATGCTGAAGTTCAATAGTTTTCATAAGATTTCGATGAAAATAGCAGTGATCTCTGCTTCTTTTGAAGATCAGAGAAAACTAAACATAACGGACTTTTCTAACGTTAAAGAAAAGGAGTGAGCGGGGAGGGGGCGGGGGTCGTTTATAATATAATCAAGGGCTTATGGAACGTTTATATAGAACGCTCAACCATCTCCTATTCCTAGGGTAGTTTGGAAAAGCGACCTCAAATTCTTGTTACAAGCTTGACCTCAATAGTTCCTCGATCGTAATGATCTGCGAATTTCGTGTGAAGATCAGGGGCAGCTGAATTTCCATAGTATTCATCAGACACATGTCAATTGATGACAATTTCAGTGATCTCTGCATTCATGTAAAGATCAGTTGTGTAAAGCATTACTTATCAGACAAATTTTGTCGATATTTGCTCCTATCGTAAACTTACTGGTGTGATTATAGTTGCAATCTATGCTGTTACGGGCCTATTTAGTTTCATAGAATAAAGAATATTTTGTTGCTCCCGTAAGCTGAAGGATTCAGGTTGCGTATTTCTGAAGCAGTAGACATGGTGGGAGGCTGCCCGAAAGTCCAGGGCACAATACGAAGTTCCGGCTCCTTTAACATACTCGCAGTAAATGACAGGAAATAAAATCGCGTGAATGGAAATATAATAAAAGAGATAGAGATTTAGAGAGTGTGGGGGTGGAAATGTATAGCCTAATCACAAGCCTACAGAACGTTTAAAGAGCCCTCCAAATCCAAATTCTAACGGTAGTTGAGAAAATACAACCTTAAATTCTTAATATAAGCTTCACTTCTACAGTTTTCATAAGACTTCGATCACAATCAGTGATCCCTGTATTCAAGTTAAATCCTCGAAACGCCCTATACTGCTGAAGTCAGCAGGCAACATTATGTAAATAGCGGCCAGCTCAGCAAGACTAGCTATCTAGTTGTTGGCGTCGGTGCGTACCCGAGAACCATCTCGTGATCTTGCTCTCGTATTGAATTATCAAAATATCTTATAAATATTCAAGAAATTTGAATAAATTGTTTTTAAAAACCAGTTCAGTGGATTACAAATTGTAATTGTAAAGATCACCTGTGTAAAGCTCTAGCTATGAAACATATTATGTCGATATTTGTTTATATCCTAAACCGTGTAAATGGTTGCATTATATTGTTATTTATTGGTGTCATCACGATGAAACAGCACAATAATTCAGCTATTGCTGTCTTTACAGGTTTTTTTACGGTCTTGTTTAAACCGTTTCGTGGAATAGAGAATATTTTGTTGCACCCGTAAGCTGGAGAAATTGAATTGTAATTTGCAAGGATTCTGGATGGGAGGGGTGAGAGGTACCCGAAAGCTACGGGCACAATTCCAAGTCCCGGCTCTTTTGACATACTCACAACAGACGAAGAGGGGAAACAGGATCGCGTAGAAGCAAAGCGGAGTGAGAGAGAGGGGTGTTTAATCTAATCAAGGGCTTATAGGACGAGTGTGCGTGTGTGAAATCCCAAACCGAAAAAAAAACCAACCCCCCAACTACCCCTACCGTCGTACCAACCCCTTCGTTTCAACCCCCTTCATCACCGCGGAAAAGGAATAGATAATCGATTTGAAACCGATTTCCTCCATGTGCGTTTCCAATCACATCTCTCCCACGGCCCTCATGACAATGGGATGCCGAACCCAAAACACGGTTCTCAACACGAACACACGGTGACTTAGTTGAATTAGGTCCCTTTTGTGCTCCGTTCCCGGGGTCCGGAAAGGGGGACAATGTATGCGAGGCGTTCGCCCGCTGATTTGATTTTCGGAGCCCGCGGAAGTTTTTCTCCTTTTCAAAGCCTCCATCCATTGTTTCATCGTTCTGAGCTCGATAAAATGTTAGCGTGAACCGCACTCGTTCATTTCCAACCCGCAACGCCGATGGAAACCACAAATAGAGGCCACTTTTACGAATGATTCGAAGAGAGACTAGAATGACCTCTAAATTAAGAACCATGATAAATTTCCATTATCTACGCGGAGTTAACCTAATGAGCCGTGCACTTCAACCTTTTCATGTCTTTCTTCGGTACATAACTGTTTAAAATTGTCAAAACTGTGGCTTCTAATGGAAACATTTCTGGTTAGAAGATTATTAACCCAAAAACTTTAAGAATGAAAGGGCAATTAGGCTTCCAAGTTTATCTACAGGTGATGAAAGATTTGTTTATCTTAGGAAAGATGAAAATATTTTTTCGGCAAAATTAAAATTTCCATTCGTGTTCCGTTTTGAGTAATTGTGAAAAATTTTCATTTCGTGTCTATTAGCGTGCGTCCCTGTCTTCAAATCCTTGTAACAACTTCTATAGTTTTCATCCGATTTGATGAAACTTTAAGGAAAATGGGCGAGTTAGGCTTTGTACGATCCCCTTTGGGTTGAATTGTTCACAAATCAATATGTATGTTTGGGTATGCGTAAAAGTGAAACCCAGCAAGTCTTAGTTTCCCACGCCTAATTGGTCCAAACTTGCTCTAATCCTGAGGGTACTTGGGGAACAACTGTATCATATAGACGTATTAATTGTAACACGATTGTATTATTCGTAGCGATTGCCCAGTATTTACTTGATTTTGATGGCATTTAGTGGGAAGTTGGGAGTTAGGCTGCGGACAGCCTCTATGAGTTGTACCGAATTCTCACAAAGCATTACATCAGTAAGCCCGCGTGCAAAAGTGAAATCCATCAAACATCATTCTCTCACAACCTAGTCCTTCGATATCACTCAAATTCAGAAGATAGGTATTTGACGCGAAATGATTTCATCTCCCAATATAAATTTCGTTCTTGATCGTATCAATGTTGTACCAAGGAATTCACGCCGTCCGCAATACAAAACTGCAATACGTCGACCACCGTCTTGTTGATGTGTATTGGAATATGTCCGTGACGTTAATGTCTCGTGAACTCTTGTAAAAAGTTTAACGTCTTCATGTCCTGAGATGAGGAGTATTTCAGAATATTTCAAATCATTCCAAAGATCTGAACATCGGTGATCCACACATTCACATTACCGATACGAGGACGCTATGTGTAAAACCCCCTTCAAGGTAGATGTTTTCATGTTCATTTTAATATGAGAATTGCTGTAGTTCATCCTTTGTAGAAGTGTTAAATAATGTTTCCAGAACTAATAATTAGTTTTTAATTATTAAAAACTTAGTCAATAGTACATAATCTAAAATCGGCACCTCGCTCCTCCATAGTTTGTCTCGTCCACTCTTGATGCCTTAAAAAGAGCCCTACATATATACAGGGTGACCAGGAGAAGTGTTTACATTTCAAAGAAAGCAAAACGGTGTTAATTTACAACAAAAAACATTCATTTACTTATCTAATATGTTCATTAGGGAATGTCATTGACCTTTACTCACAAAAATAAGGTCAGAAAGGTGACGTCCGTCTTCCATGATGCAGTTTCCAGTTCTGTGGAGGAAGATCTGATACACACCAACAAATAGAAATCGCACACGTTCTTGTCGGGAGAGCGAAGTGGACTGGTCACATCTCCAAATCTTGAAATGTCACTGGGACCATATGTCCTGGTGCAAATTAAGCCACTGCAATAGTGGGACGAAATATTCATTGATCGTACGCAACTACAACCTCATAGAAAAAGAATGGACTGATATACATATTGTATGGATACCATACAGTTTTTCGTGTCTCACACAATAAGAGTGTCGATGGACCTGTTGCGGAATTTGTTTCCAAATCATGACATTTCAAGATTTGGAGATGTGACTTGCGTATCTCGCTCCCCCGACAAGAACATGTGCGATTTCTATTCTGGGGAGTGTGGCAGATCTTTCTCCACAGAACTGGAAACTGCATCACCTTTCTGCCCTTATTTTCGCTAGTTAAGTTCAATGTCATTCCCTTACAAACAAATTAAATGTGTGTTTTTTAACACCGTTTTGTTTTTTTTCGAAATGTAAACAATTACAGCTGAGTTAGTTGAGTAGGAACTAAATTGGCCTTAAGGGTATTCAGCTGATCACTGATCTTTAGAAAGGGAAAACGTAGCATTTTTGGTTGTGTGATCATATACATAAACATGAGAGATGATCTAAACGTGAAGTGATAACCCCCGTTGGCGCCATACTACATTCCGCCCCCATCATAGCCACCAACCTTGTTTACGATCTTCGAACAGGTAACGCGATGTTTGGTATAGAATGATGAATACACGGGGGAGCGGAACAGAGAGGCGAAATTGATTCGTAGGACGAGGCCGATAAGAGGATTATTATGGTCTAACACGAGGGAGGGGTCGCAGCGTAAATGTGATATTTGCGTAATCGACCGTACAACACCCGTTCCAGGACGTCAGGAAGCTGAGAGGTCGTGGAACGTTTCAACTGCTACAAAGCTCTTCGCGTCCCACTTCCAAGTCTATAGCTGCCCGGATAGCGATCCAATGTGGTTCAAAATTATATGAATTATTCTATTTGTTTCTACGTACGTTCTTGTTGTTATATTTTCAACAATGAATGTTTGTCATTTCATAAAGGGAGCTGCCTTGATTTGTTCTCTAACTATTGTTGTAGTGGTTGTTAACAAGGCAGTTTACTTGTGGCAGAAAATCGTGACAGCTTAGGAGGAGGTACCGGGTTGATACAGGTGTTGCGAGTGAAGCATGGCTTCTCTACTGGTGACAGTATAAAAATGATCTAAGGTTGTGCGGAAGTTAATAATAATGAACAGATCCAATCCGGAATGGTAGAGTGCAATTCAATGAAATCGGACAGAGGTTTTGGTGGCGCTGCACTTGATGAAACGTAAGGGAAGTGACCAATCGTTTTGATAATCAACCCCCAAAAAGGTCATGTCGATTTTATAAGCCAGTGTTAACACTTTGCGGAGTGCGAAAATACAGTTCAGATAATGTACAGTTCACATTATTGTGGGTATATTTTTGGAACTAGATGTGATGTGGTGGACGATGGAAAAAAATGCGGGATGTGAGAGGTGAGTCTTACCAGAGACCAGATGTTTTGTTACAAACAATCACGTGTGCTATTCTTTTTTATTAATTTTTTATCAATTATTTTTTCTTATATATATATAGGCAGATGTGGAAATGTTTATGATAGGATAATCGAATTGGGCAAAGTTAGAATTAATAATTTAGATCTTCTCTATTTTAAAAGGGTAGCCTGTGGTCAACATTAGGGTCTTCCCCAGAGTGAACGAATACAACTGAAATTACGAAGACCCAATGGAATTCAAACTATTTCTTTGCAATAAGCACCTAGTTAATAGAATAATATGGGTCATATTATGACACATTTGGTTTATATAAAATATCTGACATTTAATGGATTCATTATTTTTTAAATAAAAATGTTATTCATCAATGCTACGCAATGTTTCATTTTGGTTTTGTAATCAACTAAGTACTTCCACGCTTCAGAAATTAAATAAAATGGTAAATATAAATAACTAAGGGGAGTTAGCTAACCAAGAGTGGGATTGTTATTCCTCCGAAAATTTTCTAACTTACACTTTAATTTGGAGTGAATCTCTAATTTCCTTCACAGCGCTGAGTTTTGAAATGGAAACGAAATAGAACCGAATTTCAAATTCTGTTGGTTTTCCGTTTGCTATCAAGATCGTTCAAGTAGCAGAGAATGAGTTAATGTACTTGGCATCCAACTGCTTCTACGACAGCTTGCATCTTTGACGTGAAACTTTCCGCATTGTTGCCTATTCAACATTATTTCAGTTGAAAATCAAAAGCCCTCAAGGATAAAGTTACCCAAAAATAGTTCAATATATTAGATAATTTACTACGATATTTTTCTATTGTTTCTTGTCAATTTCGATCCGTCCCATTGTACATGAAAGGGCAAACGATCTTGAAAATGTGTGTAGTTTCTCGATGTCGATAAATAAAAATTGCAAATCAAATTTCGATGAACCCAATAAAAAAATTTAAAATATTTGAATATAGAATATGTTGAATTGATTGATTGAAATATTGAATATAAAGATTTGTATGTATCAGCTAAGTAAATACTTACTTAGAACTTGTGGATGAGATAACCTGGAAGAGAGTAAAGAAGCCATGAAGCTTACAAGAAGCATTAAGCCCACTAAAACCTCACCTTATTTTTCCCACGTTGGAACTCGACCTGGAACTGCTTAACTCATTACTCCAGACCGAGTTCTTGAGATTTTGAGACAGTGTTCATTTTCTGTGGGATCCCTTCGGATAGAAAACTCTTTTTTAAGAGTTTTGGCTACCATCAACTGCGCTACCTTGTCCTGAGATGCCGCATCCAAATCACGATGCAGCCGTGTTCTTGCTGTTTCCAACTCCTCACACACGAAGAAAGTCTGAAACACATCATCGTGTGCTTCTTGACAGTTTGGACTAGTTGGAAAACCTAGTTTCCAATTCTGTCATTCTGTCTGTGTAAGTAGGCATAAATTAGCCATTGTCCTGATTGAACTGTGTTCGGATAAAGTTCACCTCGTGAAAGTTTTTTCTCTAACAAAAGTTTGACATTTGGTTTTCAAGCGCACTGTCCATCTCCCTTTTTGCTCTTCAGTCCTCATTTCCTGCTAGTTTGCAATAGTGTGTTCTCTCTCTAATTGATAACACGAGTCATTTCCCCTCCCTTCCAACTACAAAAGGTTCGTTTCCTTTCTGGAGCCATAAGTTATAATGGGATGGTGCTGGTGAGTACTGCTGGCTGGCTCTGATACTGTTCTGTAGGCATATGCGACCCTTAGCGCTTTCGTTCGTTGAACTAGATTGCAAGACTGTTGATCGGTAACTCCTTCTTAGGCAACTTCAAGCAGCTGTTCTCTGCTCAGCCTTGGCCATTGATTTTTTAATTGGTCTCAGGATGCAACTTTGGTGTCCAATGTGAAACCCAAGTATGTTACTGTAGGCTTCCTTCTGACTCAATACAACAATTGTAGTATTTATGTATGTTATAATGAGTTTCAACTTTCATCAATGAATTTTCAAGGAGAAATAGAATCGCCAATCCGAATTTCAGTTGTCCGAAATGATATCCACATACCAAAAATGTTTTGCCTTAGTAGCGGTTACAACCTTAATGCCTGATTGACATTCCCATGCAGGCCTACCCCAACGGAGCGACTTAAAAATGGCTTTGTGTAGTGGGAACTATTATAAGTAAGAATTTCCTTATTTGCTGATTTCTGATAAATGCTAATAATGTGTGCGAATTTGCGTAACAATTTGGAGGGGTTCTGCACAAACGTACAACATCGTTTGATGTTTCGTCACATAATTACCTTCAATTCCAAACCAGACTGAGCTGAGCAAACACTGGTGTGGAACCATAAGGGGACTTGTTGGGACACAATGATTCGGGTGGTTTGCAGGTGCTTCAAGTCGTACAAGGCCCCGGTAAAGCGTTAGTCGAATGAAACCTCCCTCTTGGTTATAACTATAACCTTCTCAGTCGCCCAACGTCGGTTTCAAACACGTAAGAGTCAACTCGACGTTCTATTCATCCCACTTGGTGGGGGGGGGGGGTTAACAGTTTTAATGAGGATGTTAAACCGAGAGTTTCCGATTCACTCCCAGGTCACGGCGGAGCCCTTTCAACGTCGCGGGGGGCCCCGTGATTTTAAATTAAACGCGAACGTGTTTCTCTCTCCCCCTTAAGAGGGTTGCACTTGACGTGATGAGAGGGCGTGTTATTGTGAGCGCATAATAGTTTGATGCTTACATTTGATGATTACGTTCGCACAGGTAGAACAAGAGCTTAGCACAAAGGTCAACGCCTTTCAGGAGGCAAGTTCGTGATTTCATCAAACTGTGATTCCAACTCTGCTACTGTTATGTCATGTTCAACTTCTGTAATCAACATTTGGCTTGAACCGACGGATCTTAATGTTATTTCCTAATGATTCCCACGTATTATCTGCCCACTTCTGGTAACTATTGAATGAAGTTTTGATAAAAATGCATGAACATGACCTACACAACGGGATCCATTGAACACCTAAGCGATACAAAGATCTAAATTTGTAACAATGTTGATTGCTAGTCATATTCAATAAACAATTTATTATTTTCAATTTTTGTTGTCTAAAGTACTGTTTCACTGTGTAAAATTTACTATTCGCTGACGATTTCAAACTGTTTGCCGATATTAATTATGCCACGATGTTGTACTTGCGTACGATATTGAATTATGGTCACGGTATTAAACTACATTTTATTGAACTTCCAAAAACGATTTGATAACGGTCTAAACCAAATTTACGAGTAGATCTTTCCATAGCAATTTAAGAAATGAAGATGTCTCCAAACGAGAAAATACACATTTCGAACGCAAATAAGACCTTCCTACGATAAATTAAGAACGATTGGAGCCAATCAGTGTGTTCCCAAACATTCTTGAGAAGTGCTAAAATTAAATCGCTCAAAACCAATTTTGAAGCTTTCCAATCTGAACTGTGTGATTTCTAAACTAGAAAAAGAACATTCCGATTGAAATTGAAAACTTCCCACACCAAATTGAAAAAGTTCAAAGCCCAATACCGGTTTGAAAAGTTTTCAACTATTGAAAACTTTCTAAGTATCCTGAAAGCTTACGAAACCAATTTGAGAGTATTCATAGCCAAAATGAGAACTTCCCCAAACCAATTGCTCTGCAATCGAAATTCAGAATATGTGAAACCAAATTGTGAACATTCCAAATCAATTTGAGTAGTTTGCAATGTAGTCTGGAAACTTTCCAATTCAATTTGGTAACTTTCAAAAATAAATTCGAACCAACTTGCAAGGAGAATTCAGAGTGCTTGTCCAAAACAAAGTTAGATTTTTCAAACCATTTTGAAAACTTCAAGAACAAAAATTATGGGCATTCAAAACTGAAGTTGAGAGTACTATAAACTAAATAGTGCACAAGATCATTCCGAACCGTATTGAGGGAACACCAAATTAAGAATGCTGCAAACTAAGTTGGGAAATGTTCAGACCAATCTGGAAGCTTTTCAAACCAATTTGAAAACATTCCAAGCCAAAGGGGGAACTGCCCCAAGCAAACGGACAGCTTTCTAAACCAACATGAGATAGTTTCAAATGAATGCATAATTTCTTTCCAAACGAAATTTGAACGTTCAGAAGAATTGAGAATTTTTCAAAACACATTGCCAGGTTTTGAAACTAAATTGAGGGCTTTCCAAATTAAATTAAGAATATAGGTTGAACTTCATTTGGTTTATTATGGTCAATAATGATCCTTTGTAATCGATCAAGAAAAAACATGTTTAATCCTCTCCATCAAAAGTTTCATGATAATTAGATTTCAAAAATCACTACTGTCCACGCCGTCTGTCTTCCGAAGCTTTCCTTCAAAAGTACAGGACCTAACATTACAAAATTATTCTCAAAAGTCCAAAATAGGTTTGGAACGTACCAGTAATCTCGGCATCTTGATCAATCAACCCTAATGCATAATATTTGAATATTAAACCATAAAAAATCCAAGTCTCAAAAAGTATTGATGTATTAGGGTAGTTTTTTTTTATTCAGATAGAAATCAGTTCCGTATATCGAATGATACCACTCGGATTGCTGGACAATCATCCTTTTGCTAGTATACTGATTCCATCCGAGTATGCAATCTACAACGCCATCAATCAAACTCAGCGTAGTTCTGACAGTCCGGTGATCCGCCTAGGAGAATTATATAACACGGAAATAATAAACCTTTATTAATGATTTTTGTAGAACACGTAAAGGATTCCTAGAGTGCTTTTCTTAATGTTCATAGATGGTTCTGCAGATATAGAGATTGAAGGCTCCTTATACTTATTTGCAGATGACACTGCTGTTTTGTGCCAGGCAGATTCATGGAATGAAGCATTCAACCGGGCCGAACGTACCATGAATTCGCGGTACAAGTGGCTCTCAAATCATTCACTCAGCTTGAACATCGGGAAAACAAAATACCTGCTTCTTAGCCGCTCCAGGGGCAGGGATAAAGTTGAGAACCATGTGACAATCCACTCTTGTTCAAGTTATCTCTCTATGGCTCCTGAATGTGATTGCCCCAAACTTGAAAGGCCGAGAGATGCGAGGTATCTTGTGGTAACTCTTGACGACAATTTGAGGTGGGAGGATCAGGTGATTGGTCTGTTGAAGAGGCTGAGAAGATTTATCCACCTTTTCCACAATCTTAGGCATAGTTTACCCTTCGAGCAGCTAAAATTGATTGATCAAACTCTTGTGCAAAGTGTGCTGAGTTTTGGAATATTAGTCTGGGGATCTGCAGCTGGCACAATCCTCAACCCCCTGCAGGTCATACAGAAATCGATTTTAACCATCGTTACTCTACACATGACCTCTTCGATGAGGCCACTGTTTTCTCCGTCGACCAAATCCACATAAAGCCTGTGTTGATGTTTTTCCATAAGCATCCCGGTTATTTTCGCATCCCCCAGCAGCAACATGAGTACATGGTTCGTACATCCACTCGATCTGTAGTTCCTGGCATCTCTTCCCGGCTTATTAGTTCAAATAGACATGCATACTTCAGTCTTCCAATCCTCCTCCGTCACACCCCACCTGATACGCGGCTGCCAGGGAACTTCACGCGTAACACGTTCAAGAAACGCATATTCTCCTGGTTGATAGAAGTGGGTCCACTTGACTGCCAGAAACTTTTTTACCAGTGTTTATAGAACTTAAGCAGGGACAGCTAGATTTAGTGACAGCAGTTTAACTGATTTAAATACGATCAATAAATAATTATTAGTGGCAACCTCCCATTCAACACGAACTTAGTTCAACGAGTGGATTTTTTTCATTTATTACTACTTTTTCTGTTTGTATTTAGAAGGAATAAACATTATTTTCATTTCATTCACCGTTCTCGAGGAATACATTACATTGATGAAGGGAATCGAGTTAATCAAACGACACCAAACAGTTCACCTGGAGGTCCGTTCACGCAGTCAAAGTTCGGTCTGTTTCCCCCTAACTGAAACTCTCGTCCGTCCGCAAACCCGCAAAGCGCCCCGCAGTTCCGCGTTACCTGCTCCCTTCCTCCCTCAGCGAGAACAAAGTAGGAACAGACCGTCGCTCGGGTTAACTTTACCGCTCGGATACTGGACAATTAATGACAGAGAGAGACTTAACCCAGAGCTGATAGCAGGGCACCGACGCTGTCTGCCAACTCCACCTCACTCCTTTGAACTCTGGAATTGTTCCCGACATAAAGTAGAAACCTCAGGCGAATGGTCAAAGACCTATTATTCAGCATTGCTTTGTGCATTTTTGGAGTTGAAGAATTTCAGAAATGAGTAATGCTTTATTCACTTAGGTTTATACCTTTTCCACTTGGGCTTAAACTCCTCCAAACTGTAGAATGCTTCAACTACAGCTGTAGAATTACGCTTATGCATTGGTGGAGAATGCTAGTACTGTAATGGATAGGGGTAGTTCCGCGTTGTGCTATGACATGTATCTGATTCAGGCATTGGGAAAGCAGCAGCAAACTGTAGGAGTATACGGTTGTATTTTATGATGTTCCTGGGTCGGAGACCACCGAAACATGAATGAACAATATAAAACAACCGAACTGCAAAAAAGGTCGTTGAACGACAAAAGTTGAGGCAAAAACATTGATGAAACTGACGAAAAAGGGGATCCGCTCACCGGAAAACGAGTACAAGGGGCGCTGAACAAAAAGAGAGAGCGGGAACGAAAGCGTTCGTAATGTATTTTACCAATCAATGAAAGCTCTCAGAGAGCGATGCGGACCTAATACCCAATTTGCCGGTTTCGTCAGATGGCACAATCAAAGTCTATCAAAGGGATTCATTGTCCCGAGAGACATTGGTTGGTTTCTGTTTGACTCCGCCAGACGTTCAGCTGGGAGGATTGGCGGAGATGGGAAACTTCATTTTCCGAAAAAAAAAAAAGCTGCAGGAATCGGAAGATTGCTGATGAAAGATGACGATGGAATTGAAAAAACTTTTGGTTCTTCAGGCAGCCGCCGTAAAAGAAAAACGGAATCCGAGGCATATTTTTAACTTGTGTGGTAAATTAAGAAGTTTCAACGAAGTAAGATTCTTTTTGTGTGTTACTGGAAGACTTCTTGTCTAGATACCAATTTAATTCTTTCAAATTAAAACTACTTACGACTGACGAGCAGAAGCCAATGCAGGGTCTCCGATTGGTGTGATTTAAGCTTGTAGAAGAACAAGAAGAAAAACTTTTATTCACTAGAATGCAGGTAATTGAAAATAATGAAATTACAAAATAAAAGGAACCACAAGGTGTTTTGTAAGCTATCTGCTTAGAATTTGTAATTTTTATCAAAAATTCCTGAGACTTTTTCCGGTAATAAATGAGCAGAAAACAAATGATTAGATTTTTATGAAGGAAGTCCGTTCGATTTCACATCTTGTGCGAATAAGGGAATGGCACAAAATGTTAGTGCTACCAGTTGAACTCGCAAGTGTGTCATGGGAATCTGCAGGAATTTTCGTTATGGCAGGATGGAATCTAACCAAAAACTGCACAATCAGAATTAAACTCTCACCTCCTCACTCCTACAGTTATCAGTCCGCTCTTTTTTCCGATCGCTAAACCGGTCTGGGTTATTTGTGGAATATAACCAAATGGAAAATGAAAAAGAGATCAGTACTCGCCGGCTGGGAAAGATTGGTGCAACAGTCAACGTAGCTGTACAGACGTATGTGAAAGAGAGGCCGCCACGAGAAGAGATTTTGATTAGGGCACTTGTCTACATATGTATAATAAATAGAAAATAGTAGACCGTTGACAAATTGTTCAATAGATCTCAATGACCCTATTGGATTTACCCCAAACCATTTTCTTATTGATGATGGGGTTGGTGCCTGTCCATCTCTTCCCGAAAATCAATGGTCGAAATCAGCAAGGTGGAAAGTACAGCGATTGTCGGTCACATTTTGGGATTTGGGGTGGTAAGAATGTAGGTATGCCAACACTGGCGACGAGAGATTAGTCGGTGACAGCAACGGAGCAATTGAAGGTGAAGGATACGTTGATTGTGGGAGGAGAAGCATGTTAGACGATACTAACCTGGAGGAATTACACCAGCCGTTTATCCTGGACGAGAAGAACGTCAGACGAAGCGTTGACGTGAGAACAGTCCGTCGTAGGCAGAAGTAATTATGATAATTTTGGTTTTGCCGCGATTAATTGCTGTAAATTGCGGATGATTCTGTTGATACAAACAATTACCGAAAGTTTCCAAACGTTCCAAAATATAATTACAAAGGGGAGAATGTCCTACTGGCATTGCTACTTTGAAAACTTGTACCTGTACGGGAAAGAGTTGATGCCTAAATTTGTTTAATCAACTTACCAAGCAGTTCCATTTGATAAAAATATTTTACTGAGTAACGATAAAATGAAGACCCTTCGTAATAATGATTCTTCAGGGAGATAAAGTCTGAGACATCGTTTAATGAATGATGAAAACAATACGGGTTCCTCCGCTGCAGAAACTATTTAAACCAGATAAGAACCCCGTCCAGACGCGAAGATTGTGCAATCACTCCGTCCTTGGAGAGCACTCCGATTCTTGAATTCCCATCTCTACGCCATCGCCCGAAGTCGAGTCAATTTCTTATAGTAATTGAACCGGAACCTATTTCCCTCCTTTCAATTATGAAAAGCTCTCAGCTCCGAAACTGAAGATCCAATTTCAATTAAGCTAAACAAACTCAGGATGTGTCCACACTCGTCGTGTTTGCTTTCCGACTGTTCAGGACCTTTACCGGATCAGTCTCTCGGCAAACTTCGCAGCTTCGATTCCCAGCACTGCGCCTAGAAGATCCGTTTGTTCGCTCATAATGAACTCGGAGGAAATGAGCTCACGGAAATTGCCTCAAGTTCATCCGATTTCTGTTTACTTCGATGTCCGATGCAGGAACAACTATCAACACCCTCTTGAGGTACTACGAAACATTTTTGTTCATAATTTTTCTCTCTGTTGGACATAATTGGCTAAAAATCCATTGGATGTAGTATTCATCTTAACTGTTTTTAATCGACATTCTTTCTTCGTGAATCTACGTTCATATATGTATTTATAAAAAAACGGGCAATCCCAATTACAAAGAACAAAATAGGTAGGGAAGCTAGAAACAAATTTATTGAAAGAAAATTGACACTAGAGTACAGAAAATAATTAATCATAAAAAACCGATTCATTGAGGATGAAGGAGAGCGGCAAATGTCAATATCGGGACTGGTTCGAAGTAGTAAGTTGGCCCTACATGACATTTCGGAGAGTGGTCCTTGGTACATGTGATTGGTAGGTGAAAACTCCATTACTTGTGCGAACCTGTGGAAGTAGGAAGTTGATCCTAGCCAGAATTTATTTGTCAATCAATTAATCAAGAGACAGGTCATTCATAGAATGAGGCGATCTAAGTGGCATCAGAACTATATCAGCAGCGACGGGTATTAAAAATCGGTGGAGTGGACGCCTAAATTATAACCTACACATCTCAGGAAGACCCGTTGGACTCTCTCGAGTTGATCAATAGTAGCCTCATAGTAGGGAGACCAAACTGCAACAGCGTATTCGAGAATAGGCAAAACCTATGTTTTGTAGAGCGTGAACATTAGAAAACTCTTTGTGTTTCATTTGAGGAAGTCAAGAGATTTCATGGCTTTGTTGGTGATGCCATCGATGTGGTCGTTAAATGTCATTTGAATATCGAATCGAATCGAATAGTGAGTTACAGCTGTCAGCAGCTATTTGTTTTATAAAACCTGTTACTTGGAAAGCATTTCGTTTCATATGATGGAACAGTGTCGGACTTGAGAGCTTAATTGAAACAGGATAAATATTGAATTTATGCCTTTGGCATCATTGTTGAGAAACGTAGGTACTTATGCAAATACATGTATACGCCTTTTACGTTTACGCAGACTCAGAGATCACCTCCAAACCGGTTTCTAGCCCTTAGAAAGAGTCAACGAATGAACGTAAAGCGGTTCAGGTCAGCTCAAGTGATTCATTGAACTCACCTTGCTTTGAAGACAGTTGACATCTTAATACCCATCTTCATGAACACCATGGGAGGTAATAGAATTTCTTAACATTTTCCGTGGTCAAAATGTATGTTTCTAAGATATTTTACTTTAAAAAACTATATGCAAGCTTTTACTTTCGACCTCATTGGACTACTGCTTTAAATTTGGTGGCAAATAAAGGCCTAATGCATTCAGAAGCTAATCCTGGAAGAATCAGCTACCGCGGTGCTCCCAAAGATCCAATTTTACGTATTGAGCTATTTTAGAAATATCTTAAGTTGGATACTCCGAATTGCACCATAATATTGTAATGCATATAAATTTACATGAGAAGAGGTTCGACCAAACTGTTATTATTTGCAAAGATAGATTGAGATTAAAGGGAGTCTACATTACTTGGGCGCACACACAAATGATCAGTTTTTGTGTTTTCTGCACTAAAAATCGTTAAAATTTTGAAAAACAGCAAACAATTGTGGCTTGGTGACAAAATTTTGTTTGATTCTCAACAGGATTGTTCAAAAACTGTTGAAATTTACTTCCATGTCGACAAATGCCCGCAATCTTAAATTCGTTCAGTTGAAATTAATCTTGTTTCATGTAGAATTTGAAAATTCTATTATTTTTCCAACAGGTAGGTACTAGCTAAAAATATAAAAATGAAACTATCATTTATAAAACTGTTCTTTCAGTCAAAGTAAAAACAGAAAAGACACCAGTCATTGTATGACAAGAATAACCTTGATTTTCACATCTATTTTCCATTCAAAGTTAGCTATAATTTGGTAACGTTTCAATAAAAATGGAGTAACATAGAACGTTGTCAATCACTTAGTCCGTGGTAACGTTTGGTCGAATCGAGATGATTTCATTCATTTTAGGAGGCTGAAAACATAGAAAACCACACCAAACACAATATACTTTAGGTTAAACAAGGAAAATTTAAAAAAATGGAAATTTCCGATTTGAAATCATATTAATTTTGAAAACGGCCAAGCCTATCTGCTTGACAGAGGTTCCATTCGGTTCCAGGGGTAAATAAACACAGAGAAAGGTCGTTTCCGACAAATTTAGAAGCCCTTGGATTTTCGGCCAGGAAATCTGGGCCACTATGTGGCGGACATAGGGATTTTCTTTTTTTTTATATTTGATTTTGGGCTCTACCCATTTTGAAATTTAAAACTACGAATTTCGAGGAGGTCAAAAAAATTTTTCTTGGTCGATTACAGAGGTTTATTATTGAGAATAATTAACCAGAATTATAGGGATCATTAAAATAAGTAATAAATAAAGTTCACATTGTGAGAGTATCTAGGGAACTGGCTTGTGAGGGGATGGGAAGGAATTAAATTGAGAGTCCCACAAACCAACTTGCTACATTTTCAGCGCCCTCTTTTTTTTGCGGAGAAAATGAGAAACGGTTGCCGTATTTATGTTGTGGAAAGGGCGATAACTCAATTTCCCCCTCTTCCCCACTCCACCAACACTCCTCCCCCTTTACCCCCACCTCTCATTATTTCTCCTTCGCCCCTCGCCTCACCTTACGGAAAACCGCTCGGATGCCCACACGCTGTGTGCTCGACGCCCGAGCTTTCCACCTCTTTTCATTTCATTCCCAAGGACCGGAGCTCGGCCCACGGTTGAGAATTATTATTCCCCGACGTGGTTAAAATTTATTGACGATCTCTTCCCACTACAGAGACACCTACGTTCTTCACAGTCCGACAAGAGCCCGAGCATTTAAATCAATGTCCCAACACCCAAATATTATAAGAAAATTGAGATTCTCAATTACTTGCTCTATCTCAGAAAACGCCGGTATTCACCAAAGTTGTTTTAGTAAATTTAAGGGGTCATCAAATTCGAACGAATGAAAATTTGTTGTTAAGTTGGGAAACTTTCCACATGTGAACTAATTCGGATGAGTTAAATTTAGTTAGTGTGTAGGTATTTGAACGTGATGGTGATTTACGTATTTCCCTGAAGGGGTGACGAAGGGACCGTGGAACAAGATCACCCGAATTCATTTCAGGCTTCAGCTAGTCTAGGAGCAAATGATTCCCTGAGGTGGAATGTAGGTACAATTTGTTTGTAAAGGAGCAGGGGTTCCGAGGAAGTATGAGGGAGCGAGTATAATAGCGATAGATACAGCAAGCAGAGTGGCTACGACACCTGTGAATTTTGAGCATAAACCTGAAACTTTTTAGGTTCAGGGAAATCCTCTGGGTGTTGCGGGCTTATTGCTTCAGAACTTGGAAGGGGAACTAGTCCATTCCATCACTTTCTTGTTAAAACGACAGTTCGAATAGTTCAAGATATACGCTCGGTGTGGTAGGAATTGCCACACTCCCCACTTTAAGAAAATACTTACGGGAAAAATAACTAAGTTAGATGTAGAGGGAAATGACTATCACAGGACTGTGAACTGATTAGCTATTCTTCCTAAAGGTACTACTGAAATAGTGTTACTGATGGTCCTTGCCAATACAATGACACAATACCAATGGGAACTACAGAATTCATTGTCAACAACTCCATGTCAAGGAATGCCATATATACCTTCAAGAAATGACATCTGAAATTCCAGAACATGCCACCTGAAAATCCAGTAAATGTTATCTAAAACCCCAGAAATTTCTCTTGAAACTCAATGAAATTCCATTCAAACTACCAGAAATGCTATTTGAAAAACTAATCCGTTTAGATTGTTGGAATAATTGTGATTCGTTCAATCATTAAATGAATAGAAATCATTGATCTTTTTGAAGTTACCCTCAAAAGAGGATGAATATGTCGACATTGCGACTCTCATCAAGAGTAGAATGTTTATTCCTGTGCGTCTCCTCTACAACGAAATTCATCCGGTGATATCCCTTTCTAAGGAAATTTGAGGAATGACGTAACTGCATATAACGAGCTACTTCAGGTAGTCAGAGCAGTGGCATCACCGTTGATAATGTCAAGATATTATTTTAAATTCAAGACCAACAATTTTCCCTCTTGGTTGTTCCAATACCTGACGGCAATTATTAGAAAAGTGACTATTTCGGAATGGCTCCCTCGGAATTTCACATGGCATTTCCTGGAGTTGATGCTATTTTCTGGAGTATCAGAAGACCTTTCTAGAGTTTCAGCTGTCATCTTATGGAGTTCCAGATAGAGTTCCCTGGAGTGGTTTCTTCATGAAAAGTCTAATATTTGTGTATTGTACTCTCTGAAGCCACACAAATGTTTGAAACATTAAATTTATGGTTTGCAGACCACCAGAATATCTGATGCTGCTGAAAAAGCAATTTTTCTTTAAGAGTGTAGTTGGCATTCAACTTGAATGGAATACACCTGATCAATAAACCAAAACACAAGAACCAAGTGTAGATTTCTGTCAGGTTTTCAAGAGGCGTCCTCGAAAGTGGTTTGCCCTCAGGAATTCCCAGATTTTTTTTTTTCGGCCAGCTGCCTTTTAGGAATCCCCGCGCGTAGTTAGGCAGGCCACTTCCCTCCCGACAATCCATTAATATTTCATCCTCGAACTTTCCCCGTCTCATCACACTTCGGGGAGTTTCGCTCTAAATTCTAAACTCCGACCGCGAATTCATAACAGGGGGCTTCATCCAAGAGAAGCCGCAAACGGCCGATCGTTCCCGGCCTGAAATATCGTTACCTCAGAAACGGCCAATTGACGGGTTTCCCTTACACCTCTTACATGCAAAGTAAAAACTCAGGCATTCCTTCGGGCGCCTGGCTCTGAGAATTCAATAATTCAGAGAGAGAGGGGTTGTAAGCACGTGGTGAGCGGGTAGCGTGGAAGGGTAACTAAACCTCAAGAGGGTCTGTTTGGGTTTTAACGTAGGAAGTTTGTTGATTAGAGTGGCTGGTTTGGGTTGAGAGCGAGGAAATTCTGCCTTCATCACCCTTGGGGCTTGGGTATTTTCGCTGTTCTTTAACCGAGCCACCATCTTGTTGCGGTCCCACCTGCCCTCTCCTTCGTGATTAACCTTTTTTTGGATAGCCATGTGCCGTAAATGGAAACGCGAATGTGAACGAGGTAATTACATGAGCCGCAGTTATCAATACAATCGAATGAGAAACTCGATTGCCTCGGTTCTTTGTGTTAAGGCTTCAACGCTGGCAACAAACCATGGAGGTCTCAAAGCCTTTCCCAATGAAATCCTCTTTTACCTGTATCCACTCGCATTCTTTAACACTTATGCAACAAATACAAATATTTAAACATACTAGGTAATGAACCAGCGGTCGACACCTTAAGAAAATGTTGCCAGGTATTCTTCACTTCCTCCCATAAAACTGAGTTTTCCAAAATGTTCACCTTCTTACTGAAACCAGGAATTTCAATGACATTTGACTTTGAAAGGGAGAAATGCCATTTTTCTCCAATATCCCATCTTTTACCAATATTTGACATGGGAAAAGATTTTTTTCGTTACAAGAAGTCGACATGGTTTTGCAGCGTACAATGTTTTATATGAACGCTTCCAGTGCTCGTCGGAGATTTGGGCCAGAGGTCCAGAAGTTGATTATTGGGTCAAACTGTTAATTATAATATTAGAAACATAAATGTACGAAATAAGTCAATCAGTGTGTAGAAAAATAAAATGTATTCTGTAATTGTTCGAATTGTGATGTTGTTTGTCAACCTAAGATTTAAAACTTCTATCTTAGGATGTTTACGCATATAAAATTATTCAAATCCGCCATGTCGACTGCTGTTCCATTCGTGATTCTGGGAGTTCAACCAATATTCTACAATCTGTCAGCTACGAAAACCCAACATTTTTTCATGATGGCTACTTTTTCCACTTGGTGTGCTCGGTTACTTTTTTCTAACCCCCCCCCCCCCCCTCCCACCCCTCACTTGATTGTGTTACCTTTTTTGCTCTGGATGCCCGCATCTCAAAAATAATGAAATATTCTGCATCAATCCTTCAAGTAAAATATAGATTAGTTGGATGAATAGATCGGAGTTTGGTAGACTAGAGAGACGATAACGGGTGCAAGGAAAGCCAGGATAATGACCTTGTCCTATGCCCCTGCCCGACATCTCCCAAAGACTATCACCGCTATTCATACACTCTTTCCAATCACGGACCTATTTGTCTAACTAATCTATATTTAATTATAAGGATTCATTTAGGATATTTTTACATTTCAACATGCGAGCAAAGTGGCCATCCAGACCACCAAACACAATCTGGTGGGAGGGTGGGGTGGGGTGCTTATGACGGAAAAATCTCACTATACAAAATGTTTGGCATAAAGAATTTCAGCGAATTGAAAAAATTCTTAGCTCTAGTTCTTTGCTCCCAATGTCGATCTATGAAACATGGACATTTTTGTGACAGAATTTAACGTAGTTACAAAGAACAGAAAACGTACTTCAAGACCCAATTTAGCTTTATCCACAAGAAATATAAGCATCCAGCTTATATAGTTTAAGAGCAAAAATATGGCCAAACTTGATGCACGATAATCATGGAATTGTTTACCTAACGTAAAGCTCCGTTATCATTACGAGGAGCATCATCTGTCTCGATTGACATGTATAGACGCTTTTCACCGCAGGGGTTTCTGCTTCTTTCACCAACCGTTCTTTACGTTCGCTCACTGTTATACATTCGAGGAGAGTTGGCTTATTGGGACCGACAATGCGATAGCAAAAATCAATTGTCTGAAGCTTATTTTTCACCAACGGAATATCCTCCTATGGTTATATTTAAACGCTTTCTTCAAAACTACTACCCTACACTTTTCTTCTTCACCATCTTGCTTACTACTTGTCCTAATAGGTTTTCATTATGTATTTTATAATACCAATGTTTGAGGTTGGATAGATGATATTGGAGTCATTCACATTGCAGAGACATTCAATAGTAGATATATTCCTAAGTTTTGCAGAGTGATACTTACAAACAAAAGGTAACAAGACAGCCTTTTGATTTCCTGGTATTACGCATCGCTTTCCAGTGAGAAGGAAGACATGGTATATGACAGTACAAATACTTGTTTCGCAAGCCAAAAATAATTCATACCGTGTGATATTTTGGGAGAAATCCAAGTCATGCAGATCGTTATCAACACCAAAAGAGACCCATCCGTTCTGTCCTTAAGCTTGGACAGAATGAAAGTGGTGGAGGATCTTTTAAAGAATTCTACATTTTCACATTTCTAGGTATCTAAGTGCTCAACTGCTGTTTGCTCATTAAGACTAATCTGGACTTTTTTTTCTAAAAACAGAAAAGCTGATTGGTTCGAGGGTAAATAACGTATTTTTTCCAAGGGCGTTTAGTATTACCTACTTAGGAGGGATAGGTTCTGAGTCAGGTGCTGGGTTAGTTTTGCTCTACATTCACACATCCTAAACATCTACGAGCTCTTCACTTTTATCTTAGTTTTTAGAATAAACTTCGTTGTATGAGTTTGTGATTTAAGCTAATTAAAGTAATAAAGAAAGAAGAACTATATTAATGCAATTTCTACTTACAAATCCCACTGTTTATACCCAGTTATCATTTTATAAGGGCTGTGGTAGGAACAATTCATTCTCTCAGTGTACTTAAATATATTTCATGAAAAGAAAGTCTCAATTTGTTGATACATGAAACCAAAAAGAATTCCTTACGACCGGGGAAGTTGGCTACCGTATCGTAAGTTGGTTGGTTTCCTGGTAATTTGGCCAAAAGGGGGCGGCAGGAGGTGAGTATCAGTTACACTCGTTATCACCCACAGATCTCTCGAATTCCAGCGGTAAAAGGGAAAGGGAGGGGGTGGGTCAAGGAGGAACGTAAGTCAAAGAAGGGGTTGTAAACTGACACTACCCCCGTAAAGGGGTAGTTTTGCCTTGATTCCAGACGTCTGCGGTTTCGTGGGTAGTCAGGAGTCAACGGGTTAAAGCGGAATTTTACCCTTCACCCAACCCTCGCCATCCCTCTCGGTTTTTAGGGGTTGCAAAGATTCAGGGTTGTGGGGTTCGCTTGACGCGATAATGACCCAGACGATCCCATCAAGGTTTAATGGGACAACCGACACCTAAAAAGGTGTATCGCGTTACGTGAAAAATGGCTTGTTCCGACCCCCTGCTTATAATCCGGTCGTTGATCCGGGATTTATAGCTCGGCGTTAACAATCACGGTATTCACATAAATCTAATGAGACTTTGTAAACGATAGTACGATATTGCGTTTTTAATATTCATTCCCCTTTTTTACCGGCTTCAAAAAATAGTGAAGTATCCTGTTCGGCTTGTAGGATATTTGATATTTCTATCATTTTTACCACAACTTATGTATGCTTGTTCGCACCTATTGCTCTTAAATTCTATACCCGATTGGTTCGGATCAGTCACAAGTTGTCTTTCTGGATCTACCAATGGTAAAGGGGTCAAGGGTTAACCCTAGAAGGACAGCGTGCGTAAAACTTACACATCACCGGTAAGCTTTCTCTGATTACGCCTAGACAAACCACCAGACCGAGCCCCCTTCCTTGCAGTGCAAACTGTGGTTAGTAGAGCACTGGAAACTGGCGGTGCAGGTTCTGGAGAACACACTATACCCTCGTCCTGGGTAAGTTCTGGGAACCCTATGTGTCAATATTACTCAACACTAGCCTTCCACGTAATGTTCATGAGTAATTTTTACCCAACAATAGCCTTACATGCCTTACAAATACGTTTTTTAACCTTAGAAGGACAGCGTGATTTTAAGCTCGCTTAAGACTATCGCAGAGAAAGTTTACACATACACCAAAAAAAAAAAAACTTTTTCTGGACTTTTCTCATTCCCTCCAACATAAAATGGATTCTGTAAGGGTGAAATACTATCACATTCGTTTGGATGGACAAATGTCGTTTTATAAATAGATTCTGTCAAAATTAACTACAAAAACCTTAAACACTTGAATCAATTCAGTTTGTATCATTCCATATCACGTTTCAAATAACAGTTAAGTCTGACTAGAAGCAAAAAGCTGAATTTAAACAATTTTTCAAAGGATTGGTCATATAAAAACCAGACTAAAGGACCTCCGTGAAATGCTCGACACGGACACACACACAGGTGTGTAACAATTTTTGTCGATTAAATGGTCTATCCCAAACCCTTCTGCATCAATTGATGGGGCGTTATTCAGAGGGGCGATCGCCAATCATTGCCAACCCCAGATCCCGCCACACAGTGCTCTTGTATGAAGTTGGTTTCTTGAACAATTTTGACTGCGAGTCTAAATTTAGGTATTGGAAGTTGTGTTTTGACCTTCTTGAGATGAAAATGATTTTTTTACTTGGACATCAAGACATCAGTCTATTACGCAGTCTACGTGCGTAAAAGTAAAATCCACCAAGCTTGGTTCCTCATGTTTTAGTGGTCTTAACGCGCTGAAATTAGGGAGTAGTCATGGAAAAACGATCGTGTAATCCATTACGAATTCCAATTACGAGATAGGTAGATAGATAAATAATTGATTGACATGACAGAAACAATATTGAAAATAATACACTTTATAATAAATAGGAAACTAAACACACCATTATTTATATTAGTGTAATCAAGTTATTCTAAGGAAGATATCTAAAGGAAGATTCTTCAAAATACATTAAAAAGAAAAAGAAAAGAAAATGTTTTTATAAAACCTAAAGTAGGTACCTAATTGGAATGCAACAAGAAACCAGGTTATTTTATTACGCAGAATATTTTCCAAGGGATGTAACCAACTGAAATCAACTAAGAGTATACAAGCTTTTTTTATCCATCACGAGCTATTGAAAGGTGATTTCAGAACTCTAGGTAAAGATTTGTGCACTACGTGTATTAAATAGCGAGGGTTTTTTGTAAACAGAGTTGTTGTTGCACGAGGGTTTGTAACATTACTATCCAAGCGAAATCTTGTTGGGTATGCGTGACCTGTCTCAGCAGATATTATTTCAGGATGCTTATAATAATGTAGTAACAGGTTTTTACCAAACAACTGCCTAATAGAGAAGCTTTTGCTGAAATTGAATAATTCCACCGAACTGAATGTTTTGGGTTTTTTTAAACATACCTTCAAAATACTTTTCTGTTATGTAGCCAGAGGTTTCAATGATGTTTGGTAAGTGCCACCCCATACGATAATTCCGTGTTGAATTATGGATTGTACAAGACTTACATATACCATTTTTATGTTTGTGGGGGATAACATCGTACGTAGATTGTCAAATATCTGTATGAATTTCTTTAATTGTTCCACTAAATAAGATTCGGAATCGTGATGTAGCTTTGCTTGCGTCATATCGTCTGGTTTTCCAATTAATAAGTACTTTGTTTTTTTAACATTTAATAAGAGTAGATTGTTTAGCATCCAAACCGCCAAACTCGAAAGGCTACCATCCGCTTTAAAAAAACTTCTTCCCAATCTTTCCTAATTACTAGAAGGGCCGTTCATCCGCGAATAGGAACAATTTACATAGACCGGTAATGCAGGGTAAAGAATTAATATGAATCAATAATAAAATGGGACCGAGTTCCTCCCTGAATTACCCCGTATTCATTGGTAGCAGCATTACTGATACAATCATCAATCAGAATCAATTGTATAAGATATCAATTGTATCTAAAGGCTGCCCTATGATTCTACCACAAACATACTGATCACTTCAGCAGTATCGATCGGCAATTGCAACATTACGCCCTGCGTCCGTCAATAGTTTCCACCTTTCCTAGCATCCTCTCAAATTCAATAACCAGCCAGAGACACATCTATTTCAGCCACCCCATTCTCTTAAGGAATGCAAACCTAAATTTACAATCTCCTACCCACTATTCCCGAAGCCAATATAAAAAACTTATATTTACCTGGTTAATTCAAGTAGGGGCGATTATTCATAAGCATTTACAGATATTAAAGTTATTTTGATTTAAATACATTGATCAGCATATGGGCTAACATAATATATTTAGTTCCTGTAAGATAGGAATTTCAATTTTAATTTTCCGCAATGTAACTAGTTGCACTTTCCCTCTTTGTACAAAATTCAAATGATTATTGACTCCCCCACGCAACACGGAACCTAGGTCCACAGCAATATCCTAAGTTATTTTTCTGTTGTTTTGTCCATGCTGTAATTTTATGAAAATAAATTCCTATTCATTAATTCATCAATCGCTACTACATGCGTTTGATCCGTAAGGTAACTCATTACATATCATTAGTACAAACACTGTATTCTCGAACGTGAAATCGTTGTAGCAAACCCGCCTTTTAGTTTTCATCGGATTCTGATGAAATTTTCAGGGAATTTGCTTGATTAGGCTGTCGATGCTCCTCTATGGGTTTCATCTCCCAGAAATCAATACAATAGTCCATGCGAGTAAAGAAGTAAATTTCACTAGGCATCGTTTTATCGGATTCTAGAGGTCCAATGTTTCAAATTTTCACCATAGTGGTGGGCCGGAATCTCAAGCGCCAGGTGTGTGCCGGTGTTGTAGTGCAAAACATGAAACTGGAGAGCTAGACCATGAACATAGCTCACCTTATTCAGAATTCAATTTTTAAATGCTTGAATTTGCGGTCCACCGGGTCATTTTAATTGTAAACCTTCTTGGTCACACGACACAATCTCGAGGTGAGACAATGGGCCCGAACAAGTCATGCGAGCCTTTCGACTAGTCGAAAATAATTTACTAACAGTCGAGTTCACATCACGTCGAAACAATAAAGCCCATTCAGAGGCGGTCCCTCAAATAAATCACACTGCCAGCTCTCATTTGTTTCGGGGTAAAACCCTGAGTTTGATAAGGGAGCCGAATAACAATAGGCCGAAACGTTATCACTCGCTCTCTCTTGGGCGATTCTTCGACCTCCAAGCCCCGGTATAATTGTATTTTCATGAACAACTACCGTCCTGAATTGCGGTTATTCTTTTTCTGGTAGTAGCGATATCGCTTCAAACAATGATTCCAGACCGGAAAAATAGAGGATGCTACGTGAGTTTAAATCGTGCGGTTGATGGAATTTAACGATATGCAGTTCATAATTGAGAGTTAATAAAACTCGCTCTCATGGAAATTTCATTTTGAGACCCAACCAATGAAGATGAAGCAACAGTATGGCTTTTGGTACTCGATCGAAAGTACAAGTTGTAAAAATCTCATTTCTACGGTGGGATCAATGTAAATATTGTAATGAGAAGGTGTATTCATTTCATCAATTACGTCACTTTCCGTCATCTCATGTGTCCAATAGTATTATAGTACATTACTATGCTAGAAATGTCCATCTAGATTTCCTTATATTGATCTGCCACTAAAATCGGTGATGTTGTGCAAAACCAGATGAAATGTTCTGGAACAGTGGAACGGCTAAGTGGAATCGCTCCAGCCGTCGAGCGTAATCGTTCCGGAACAGTTCAGACTTTGTTATGGAAGGCCACATTTACAATATTAACTATATAGCGTTAGTTTCACAGTTCAACAAATAATACTGTGAGGTCATGGAGTAGTTTGATAAGGCATGCGGTAAATTACATAGTGGAGAAATTGAAGAAGTCAATGGACTCATGTGAGTCATAGAACCTGGATCCCCATACAGGATCGGATTCCTCATCAATCGCGCAGTCATAAAGAGGGAATGGTCATTCAGGTTTGTTAAGAGCTCATTTCTTTTGGTTTTCTATCAGTCATAACCTCCGAATTAAATAGAAACGGAATCAGACTAAAACTTCATCCTGACTTCTTATTTCATCAACAAGACGTATTATTTATAAAAGCCCTCTTGATTTTGGACCTTACCTATTTCATACCTTGATACCTTGGAGTTTTACTATATCAGGAGTCTGATAAAAAAGTCAATATCAATATATACCTAGATAGGGTTTCCAATTTAGGGGTGGGATTTTAGAACTATTTTTTGACAAAAAGTCCCTCCTGGAAATACACTGGAGAGCAAAAAAACCGGCGCACTTCAAGATTTGTGTTGTTCTATCTGGTAGAGAAATAAAGTTGCTCTGTCGCCCTTGGACGCCCTGATCTCGGCCTTCTGGTGTTGCTACCAGAACTGCCCGTCGAACCGTAATTCCAGGCAGCCCAAGGGCCCTGGACGCATAACGTTGGCTTCGGACGTCCTCTATCAATGCAACAAGTCTTGCGACCACACACGCGTTTAAAACCATTTAAACGGCAGGTAAACTTTTAAAAAACTTAATTCAAAAGGAAAAAGATCGAGAAAAATGTTTTAAAAAGGCACAATGACAAAAACGGATTGTGTTGATCGCACTGAAGGCAGACTGGTGAAAAGCCACCTTTCGTCCTTTAGGCTTCTATCGTGAATTCAAGAGAGCATTACAGGAAAAAACTGAATAGTTTAAGAAAAACAGAGATGGACCATGGCACATAATCTCTGTTAATCTTGTTATTGACCTAACTATCGACTCAAACCCAACTGTTCAATGTGGAAACAATTCAACTGCGCCGGTTTTTTTGGTCTCCAGTGTATTTTTGTAAAGGCTTCGTTTCCGAGTTATTCACGGTTTAAGATTTTTCGACTCTCCTTCACAAAAACAGCGAAAACTTCCTCATTTTCCAACGAATCTCAAATCTGAGGACACCGTTGGAAAAACATTAAATTGCCTATCTTCGTAATGTCAAATCAATTATTTTGTTATGTTTTAATGGGTAAAAACTTAGCGTAAAGTGAAAAATGTGTCGAATCCCGGAAATTAATGTTTTTTTCAATCACGAGTAAAGCCTAATTCTCTCTATTAACATTTTATACCATAACGTTAAAAGTTGGCCATACAGGTCAGCTTTCCAACGGTATCCTAGAATTTGAGTTTACCCAGGCCAGTATGAGAGAAAATCCCGTTTTCTCGTCGGAAAACTTGTTTTTTAGGTAAAATTAGGGGTTCTGGGAATTTGCGGGTGGGAAAAATGACAATCATACGACGGGAAGTGTCTTTTCGCTAGGAGACATGTTCCGCAAAATTCTCTACGTGGATTTGAATGGTGACACAACCAAGATTTCTCCACTGCCCAAAACTTAGGCAACTGGGGAAAATGAGACCTCTGTGTGAATGCGGAAAATATTTTGTCAAGGAAGGTTGGAACATTGTGGATGAGATATCAAACTGCTAGAATTGGGCGATTGTTTTTATTTACAACAGAGACGACACCTGCGGTGAACCACATCAGCTAGCAAAATCATCGCAGTAAAATTTAGTAAAAGTCAAGAAACGTCAGGCCCATGTTTTTGGTAGGCCTCGATGTCCAATCCGTTCAAACGGTCTTGAGTATGACACCCTGTACCATTAATCGAATAAAATAAAAACTAAATCTTTGGAATTACGTTCCAAGATTCAAAAATGAGATGAACCTCAATCTAATCATGAAAATTAATTTTTAGAAATCCGTTGTTGTAGGATCTGTAACGATGAGTGGGGCCCAATTACAAGATATATTTAGCAGGGTTCGACAATAGAAGCAATCCATAATAAATGCATTGTTCCCTAATGCAGAATAGAGAACTCTAAAATTCTTAAAACCGTATGTTTTACGCACAAATAATGACGTTGGCATATTTAAGGTCATATACTTCATCGCCGTTTTGATTTCAAACTCTTGCATAACGTGTCCTCCAAAACACGTTTGAGAATATGCAAAACGAAATTCACGGCCTGCTCTAAGATCAGGTGGATATAGCATTTAAGTTCGTCTGTCACCTCTGCCGCTGGTTTTGACTTCGTCTCCGGGTCGAAATTTGATTGAACCCAAGTATTTTGGAAATCCATGTTACACCCAGATTGAATCTCGATTCCAACGTAAGCTGTAGAATTCGCTCCGAATTTCCAGATCATATCATCATTTAAACTTGGTTTTGACGCACTTATACGATACCTGACTAGCAATTTTGACAGATCAGCTACAAATTTAACCAGCATACTCCTATCTTCTTCTTTCACTGATGTTGATATTGATTTAGGATGGGTAAAAGCCTTTTTCAGGCCAAAAATTTGCCCATAGGAGGCTTGGATGACGCCCAAATTAATGCTCCTCGCTTGGAATTCATCTGGAGTCAAATTTGACACAGTTTTCATTATATTCTTGATATTCTTTTTGACCAGATTGGCTGCTGCATTTGCGTTCAGTTTGACGCTAAACTTTTTCAGTAGAGCGGGAGGAATCTTTGGTTCAGCCAACTTCTCTTTCCATGGCCCCAAATTTTTCGGGTTGCACTGCAAAATATGAAACTTCTCATTATTCATATTGACACAAAACTGTAAATGAAAATTTTGTAAATCGGTACGCCTAACCGCCTACCACTTAGCCTTCACATTCATAAACCTCCTATTTTAAACTGTATATCTCACAAAACCGAGCATCACTTATACTGCTTCCGTATTATATTAATAAATTTACGTTGAAGCCTCAGTTTTGCAGTTGCTGCGTGAAATAGTATATTCAAATGATATCATATTCACGCTAATGAATGAATAGTTGCCCGCAATGTATATCTGAATTGTTTCGCTCCTATCAGTTTCTCGATTGTATCGAAAGACATTGTTTTAAAGTTTAATTGAATTCGAAATTGAAAGATACAACCAAATAAACCAAATGAAAATAAATTTTTCAATTTACCTATATCTGGAACATGAGGAAATACATATGTTACTAATTGCTTTACAACTTTTTGCTATCGCCAAAAAATAGTATTCCATTGTATTCTGTGTTGATTTGACCTAGCGTTTGTGCTACAGAGAAAAACATCCACCAACCTTTTCGTCGGATGTTTTCTTCGATATCACCGATGCAGATATTAAAAGAATCAACCATATTATTTCTCTCATATTTTGCGTGAATCAACTTTATTCCCATACCTGATCCATGTAAGGCCTTGAAAACTTGAATCTATCGGAGTTTCGTGGTCGTATAAGGGAATCGGGATCAAATAGGGAACTGCCGAATCAAATTATTTTCACAGCATACCAATAATCTTGTTGTAAGGCCATAATTCAGGCCAATTTCTTGAACACAATAGTTCATAAAACGCGTAAAAACTTATTGAGATACGTCTTTCTGATTAGCAATGAACTATCGTTGGGCGTTCCAGTTGAGGAAATATTTAAGTGCCGGTGATAGAGAGCATAAGAAGAAATTATGCCTAATTGGTTGAATAATATAGATTTCTAAAGTGAGGAACTAATTTATATAAACAAATCACAAGTCAAATCGAATGTGATACGAAACAGTAATGTATTTATTACGAGAATATACAAAGCCTGCCATACTACAATGAACCGTTCTCCATGAGATTAGCAAAGTGAAGGGACATCGAGCGTGGTGAGTACTTGAATGGGTGACCACTGGGGTAAGGGTACTCCATCCAAAGTGTTCACACTTCTGCACGGTCCCTTCCCCATTCAAGGGATCAAGCCAATGAGTAGCTTTAAGCTAAATCATCAGACCGAATTCTGATTTTTTTCAGGACGATATCTGACGGCGTCAAACTGAAATTGTGGTCGTTTTTACTTACGAAACACATTAATATTCGGAATGGAGCTATAATTCCAGCTTGCACACCTTACTAATGATCCAATAAGGGGATCCTACTTCCTCGAAACTGGATGAAAACTCGTCTACTTTGGGGAAAAAAGGCGACTATTTTGGAGCACAGAAATGCACAGTTTGGGAAAATGAAAAGTCACCTCAATATGCAGCAATATACTGTATTATTTGGCCTGTCTTCGGAATGGACATCTTAAAACCATATCGTCGTCATTATTTAAATTATACCGCCCAATGATTCCGTCCAGGTGATTCAGCAAGTCTCCGTCCTATTCATGTCGCTAATAGGCCCATCTACCGCAGCCTGATCGGGTAGACTTTTTCAGAACATTGGTGGCTATTGAAAGGAGGAGATTGTTTCTGAGCTGCATACACACGGAAATTAATTACAAATTATTTAGATATCGAGCACATTTTCAGTTTTGGCTCGCAGAAGTGATCAGTGACCTTTTTCACAAAATAGACGTTGTGAAAGCGGCCTTTCACTGCCTGTTTCCCCTAAGTAGTCGTCATCGATCCAATAGATTGCATTTTGCAATGTAAGTAGAAGTTGGGCTAGAGTGCTCAAACTGACGGTTGGAATTACATACAGATTTATCAGTCAATCAGAGTTGAGTCAGGATGTTGAACTGCAGTTGCCATGGACAGACGGAGTACGTGCGTGGGCAGGAGAGGTCTTGGCCTCAGATAGTTGACAGATGGATGCTGATCTCAGTTATGTGGCAGGAGCGAGATTCGCATTATTAGCAACTAGATAGTTTCAGTTCAGTCATATGTCAGAGGGGACATATTAAAAATGCTGTACGTTGCGGAGTGGGAGGGGGGAATCTCAAAAAAATTGGAACTTAAACTGTCACATCTCCCGTTATCCCCATGTGATTGTCTACGAGTATCTTTTTTGTACACCGATAGTTTTGTAAAAATGGTATTCCACTATTTTCATGGGGTAGTCAGCTACTTGAGGGAAAGGCGAGATACAATAAAATTTAAAAAAACCTTTATGTACTTAACACTTTGGGAAAACTAAGATCCCAATATATTTACCTACTATATTGATTTCCTAGATTTACAATAACCATTCGTTCTTTAAAGCAGGTTGATATTTTTGAGTTTAAATTGTTTTTGTTTGATTTAGGAGGGAGAAAGTTCAGAAAGAGTTCGTGATAAATTTTCTATAAACGGAATCAGATCTTGCGTTCTAGGGATGGTCCTCAATCGAAGAATTCCGAAGATCGAAAGTGAATCCTAAATTATGATGAGTGGAGGGTTCCCATTGCTGAGCGATATTCTTTGTATTAGGATTGATTATGATGCAGTAAAAGAGGAAAACGTCGCTGTGGTACAAATTACATCGCACTCGAGAGGAGTTGCACTCAAATGAAAGAAAATATCGAATTTTTAAATTTTTACGACATTGAGTTGGTCTAAGAAAAAACGTGCCCCGAAAAAATCTTTGCTAATGTACTTGGTGGAACTTTAACGTGGCTGATCTGGTAGTGGTTGATGCGGCTTGCTAGATTTCTCAGCAAAAACACTACTGACCCACTAACCGAACTGAATGACTTGGAAGTCATTGTGTTACACTGGGAAAAGATAACTAACATGCACGATCGAGAAGGAAATGATTGACTCACGACAACGATGAGCCCTTGCCACAGATTTCGTGATGGCTACAAACATCGGAGCCTCTTGGTTCCAGGTTTCCGAACGGTATTTTGCCAGGTTGTACGGGAATGCGATCGTCAAGCTACCACAGGCAGTTCAGTACGTCTGCTTGCAGGCGCTATGGTGGTAGTTTGTTAATAGGACGACATTGGTTGCGTTTCCCGGTTAAGGCGCGGCATGGAACAGGTAATACATGTAGCTCATACAAATTGACCTTAGCAATCGCCGAAAATATGTAGAAGGATAATAAAAAAAATTCCCTGAAAGAGGCTAAAAAATGTTGGATTCCTATTTCATTGCTAAACGTTTCTTGGAAAGTGCATGTCAACTGTAAATAAGAACGGAAGAGAAAAGTGTTCACACATTGCGCTTGTTGCAAATGCTGGAATCAAATAGTTTAGATGGTACGATTAGATAGCTGTTTCTGCGTCCATCAACCTGTCGTACCAGTAAAATTATCAGATATCTGGATGTGGCTGTAAGACAAAATGTTAGTAATGATAAATGAGCGTGGGATAGTCAAAATGTCAAGCGGCCATACGTCTAACGTATGTGCAGTTGTATTTACTTTGGACGTATGAGCGGTTGGAGAAGTGAGTCTGCACCAGGTATTCTCCCACTCGCACGTACCCAATAAGATAATGACACGCCAGTAATCAACTTAAGAGCAATCCTACCTGCCCCCAGCTAAGTACACGCGCCTCCGAACCTAACCGGACAGGTCCTTGAGGGATTCGAGTGGGCCGTGCCACCGGTTCCGGCCATTTAGCTATGCACAAGAGCCTCCCACGTGATCAATAGTCTCCTCGCAATTATGTATGGTAATTTGTCCCGGGTCTTCTCTGATGTTTGCTGCTCTGCAACAGGCTCCATAATGCTTGTATACACGCGATCGTTTGTACAAACCGCCGCGCCCGTTATCATTGCGTACTCACGATAGTGAGGTTACATTAGTGCATTGGCATTCAGTGATAATAATGTATTACGCGCTCCCCAGTATTGAATTATTCCAGGATGAATACAATAATATTGTCGACTCAATAGTTAATTCGTGTGATTCAAGAAAACGCAAATCATAAGTCTGTAATTATTAAACACTCTGAACAGTTGACCTTCCTTCATTCGCTCCTGTTACACCACGAGGTACCCGTCGTACGCCGATGTAGAAACGAATCTGCTTTACCACATATAGGGGTGCAAACTGGACTTGAGCTGGTGTATGGAACCATAAACAAAGCATATGGAGGGGCCCAGGGGATTTCTAAGAAAAGTTGTCGAAGATCAATCATTTTCCCCAGTGTGCAGTGTAAACACCCCTCGTGTGACCGACGGAAAATTAAAGTTCAGAGAGAGGTAGCAAATTGATCCGCATACCACTCCGGGTGGAATCTTCAATTCATTAAAATGACCCCTGTTAGTGAAATGAGAGAAACATTGCACTTATTGAGAAAGTTTTGATTGTTCAGCTTTTAATACTTGAGCACTTCAAGTTATTGAAGGTGAAGCCGAGAACCGATTTCCAACTAGATGCCCTGTACAATGATTCTCCACCTGTTTCATAAAATTTTGGTCCAGTAATATTGGAGAAAAGCTCGGGGGTAAATAACATATTTTCTTGGTCATTAATTCAAAATCATAGTTGATTTAAAAGGGTTGTTATTAATATAAATCTGTAGATCCGCATTTGAATGAATTTGATATGTGCTGTTGGTGTGATCCTACTATTCGTGTAAGTAGCAAAAACTAGATTACAAACGTTCGTTGTTGAAAACTATAGAACAATAGAAGTACTTGAGTGATGATGTAAATACCTACTCCAACTGCTCAAAAACCCAGCTAGTATGTTTAGTTCGTGTTACTGCACATGATTCAGTGAACAGTGAAGAACTCCGACAGTGGTCTGTACCCCCCATGTCCTTCATGTTGGTGGAATGGGCTTCAGAGAGCATTGGGGCCACGATTGATATCTGGGTAGGCACAGTATCTGACGGATGGATATTCAAGAGGTAACCGTGGGACCGTAGATACCCCTTACCGTGTCTGTCGGGGTTACAATGAGAACCTGTTCACCTAACGTAGTTCACGAACAACAAAATCCACGAACTTAGGGGATAGTAGACACTCTGTCATCCAGGTGCAGTGATGATGGGGGGAGAGAGAGACGATAACATATGCCCAGTGACGGAGCAAGAAGCTGGATTTTCATGCTTTCACGCAAAAGCCAAGGATTTGGAAACAACACAAATTTGAAACAATGGTACCACGTGCTCAGGCAGTGCAGGAGGATGCCCTCCCAACGGCATCCAGCAACCAGAGTCAAGAAAGAGCATAAACTGCAATGGGAGTTGTTCCAACACGACCTTCCCGTGGGATTGGAGCGAATCTTAGCATACGAATATGCTCTAAAGATACTTGAAGAAAGGTTAAACCTGAGACTATAAAATTATCAGTGTTTTTCAAATAAACTCAACAGAGTCAATAAACTCAAAATCAAGTTGCCACTGAAAATAGGGCATCATGTTGATCTGGTTGCTCAGTGCTGGACCTGCTGGTCCTAACCGAACTAATGTTCGTTGCGTGGTGTGAGGCGCGGAAAAAGTGCTAATGAGTCTCTCAAGTTGTCCATGTCGTCAAGAGGGTTTGGCGGTATATCCAAGCGTCCATCGAGACTCAAACCTAAATTGATTGTGATTTTATAGGGGCAGTTTCTTTCATCCTTATCGCCCCCCTCTACCTTGCTCAAACTCTATTATTTCTAGATGCGACGTCGGTTACGCCAAAGCAGCCATTCTTTTTTATGTATTTTAAATTAGTTCATTTTACTGTTATAATGGGCCATCCACCGTAGAGGAAAGTTTTGAAAAGAAAACATATTGAGATAAACGTAGAGTTTCTATGCCTTACAGTAATCGTAATGAACTGAAGGGGAGGTCCGAGAGTCTGTGGACTGCCTACTACATCTGTTCTCGGAGTTGGTGACAACTTCCCACTGACGAGGGTCGCGAGAGGAGGAAGAGAAGGCGAAGAGGTGGTTTAACTGTCAACTCAGAACGAACCCATGACGCCCGACACCTCAGGTCGCCAGGGGTTTCTTTGATCGTCTCTCGAGGAATTCGAGGTATTTGCTCGGCAAAGGAATCGATCCGAGTTCCAAAGCTCGGGACCGAGGTATAGAAACGGAGTTAATTCAATAGTTGCGAATCAGTCAATGAGGCAAAACTTCAATACAATTCGCGGAATTGGATCGATTGACGAGTGTACTCGCCTCACCAGGGATTCGGTAGCAATCCTTTCATTTGCATCAATGCCCAGACGGTATGCACATCAATCAATTTATATTTTAACGAATTTAAGGCGAAGTAGCTGGGTTCTCATTGACAAATTCGTTATCCACTGCAAGTGAGAATTATGGCAGCTCCATTCACCCTTACAGAATGATTACTGAGCTACGAAAAGGAGTTAAAATGGTTAATAATTTCAGTCTAAAGCAACCAGTTATCGTGACTACAAATTCAGCAACTCATCAAGAACCGAAATTCACAGTTTATTCAATTTCGACTTGAATTCTAACAAGTAAATGTATTTTCCGGAAGATATCAAAAGCTCAAACGATTATGAAACCAACTTTGTAATTAGTTTGTAATTAGGAAGAATAAGCAGACGTTTAAGGTAACATCGCTGTCTAGAATTAATTCCTGAAGCAGGTTGTTCGTTGATGTAACTGTGAGACGCCAAATTTCTATGCAGGTTGATAGAATTCCGGAAATTGATTAGTTCTGCTTTCTAAAAACCGAATATTCACGGCGCCAATTTCACTGCGAGCCTAACTTATCGTCATGCCGCCTCCGTTTTGTGTATGTTCGAATAAACTAAAAGGTAAAAATCGCACAACGTAGGTCGCTCTTCTCCAAGATGTTTCCTCACTCATCACTGGAAACGTCTAACCCGAACCAACTAGTTACAGGGTAGGTGAGTCACTTGGGTTCTGAATGCAAACTGGTTGCTACGAATCACTGAATTCACTAAACAATTCATACTGTGCGCATTCCATTTATTTAAGTACGTGACTCAGTAATCTGATGAGTTAAGATTTTTCCCGATCAGTTCTTTTTCAGTGGCAAAACGGCCTAACAGAACATTACTGTAGATAACAGTACACTACATGAGTTCTTGTGTCTGGAGTCACCTCCCTCGTATCACCGCTTCAAAAGAATTGGAACAACTCTTGGGAACAACCTTCAAGCTTGGAAGGCAAATAAACTCTTCCGTGTTTGGTTCATTTCATCTACCGATCGCAAACTACTTTGTGAACAAATAGAACTTGATTATCAAAATGAGACCGCACATACGTCGGAAATTATCTCTGACCCTGTTTAAATTTTCAAATCGGAAGCATGACTGGTGGAACCGAGATAAACTGAAAAGTACAAGTTTGTCATGTTGTTAGATGTTGATGTTTGCGTAAGGATTTGAGGTTGACATATCAGAAGCATCTACAAAGTTGAGTTCGTCATGAAATTCATATGAGTAATCAAATCATTATTCCTCAACAACGGTATGAGGTTTTAGTCTGCTAAACGAAAACACCGTTCGAAAACACTGCGCCTCCGACAATATTTGAAGGTTAATATGTGTTCAATGCTGTTACATAAGTGTGTTTTGCAGTATATGTTCGATTATTGAGCACTTTCGGCTCTCAGGGAGGGAGATTTCTAATTGTTAAGGAGCCCCTAGCGGGTGGCGCCGGGCTCGGCGTCGGTTTAATTTCGTAGAAAGCCCAGATAAAGACGCTCCTGACGGATATTCGATCAACACCGTTATTTCACTGAACTCGGAGGGAAAAGAAAGATATTGAAAAGGATATTGCGAGCTTCACCTGATTCTTTTGTCTCGCAGACACTGGGCCTCCCCACCTACTTTTGTCCTTGACTTTGCTGCAGAAATTTCCAATTTTACTGGGTAATGAGATTAACTACGTAAGACCTCAGTATAGACCGCACAATATGAACTTGGATCGTGTGGTAAATTATTTTCGCCATCATACATAATACACCTACAAAGGCTTACTCTAAATGAGAAAATAATATTATCTAAACACAATGTCATAAACTTGGGAACCTACAAAGAAGAAATTACATGGAACACTTCAACTTTGCCAGCCCCTTAGCTTATCAACCTACGGGAACGTATAGACACGTATTTCTCATTTTATGTCCATTTCCAACCCTCATAGATTTGAGAAGGTCAGTATTTATTTGCTCTACGGTGTTCTAATTTTGCTCAACATTTAAGATAGGAAGGACGAAATAAATTCGCTCTTGAAGTCATATTTCACGGCTGATTTTACTTTTTCTCTCGACGCAAGACATATTCTCAATAAATAGAAAGAAGGTAACTCCACGCTTAACAGCCGTTTTACGGATTCCTCGGCAGTGAATTTCAGACAGAGGTAAATATTAATGGTTAATATCGTCGTTTTCTATTTTCAACCGCAATGAGCTAGTAATATCCGCCAAATCATCTCTCGCAAAATTGTTTACGATCGTACTACAGCGAAACTGAAAGTTTGATGGTGGAAATGAAGGTGCTGTTATCAGTTGCATTGTTTGAATTTACTATTTCGTTCAGTTCTAGTCGAATAGAATGTGATAATATTTTAAAACTATTAGAAAATTTCTGCAAATAACGTGTGTTATGAGGCATGAGAATCTGTTGACTATGAAGTGGCCACTATTAGTCTTAATTTTCATCTGGTGCATCGTATTTTCTGAAAATCTTAAAGAAGAAAGAAAAGGTGGTACTGAAAACATAAAGATTGATACAGAAAACATGAAAGGTGATACAGAGACGGTACGTGATTCTTAGTAACTGTGTTCTATTGTATAGATACATTATTGGATAGAAAATCATCCATTGCATTCACATTACGATTGCGTTCTGACATTTTATGAATTCCGGTTCAAGGAGAATCAATCTCTTCATGTTCTCTCCATCTGGAGGAGTAGATTGACAGCAATAGAGCTGGCTCATGCGCAGTGATTATGACAGCAGTTCTATCACCTTAAATTATGCTAAAATTCCTGTCGAATCATTGAATTCCAATCAATGTTCCCACACGATAGTTGCGATGGTATACTCGACAAGGGAAACTCTTTCATTAGACCTTGTGCTGTCAGATTATGAGTCGTACCGTTTGCCATATCGCATGACGCGTTCATCCAAAACATTGGGTTCAACTAGTGTGGCCCTAACAAGACTATTTCCCGTCTGGTATTCTTTTCTTTATGGGTCTTTTTATATTGTATATATGGGTCTTTGTGATTTAAGAGGATGTGTTTTGAGGTCAACTGCAATCCGAATGAAAGAAACCCTGTTGGGAGAAACGCAGATTTTGAATTCCAATCACAACGAATGAAACTCAATGAACCAAAGTTCTGCTGGAGGATGGGAATAGCAAAAGATTATTTGAACAGAAAAACGTTTGTAACATAAACGTTTATTGTATCTTGAATAATGCGGAATTTTTTAGTATATTGTAAGGGTTCGGGTATCACTTTCTAGTTCAGAAATTTTGATTATATGTTATGGCTGAATATTTATAGATCTGAAAACTTTCCCAAATGATTCCGATTCCAAAATTACTAGGCAATGACACCTCGCGTGCCTATGTCAGTAAAAACTTTGAATAACGACTCCATTTGTCGACTGTTTTTTGTCACACACCATAGGTGTGATGCGGTAGTGCTTGCTGTAAGTTAGGACGTAGACCCCAAATACTTATGCTAAAGAATGGAATTTATACATGAATTCTAAGACCTTTTAAGGCAAAATTACAAAATTGAGATGGGGTGATCAAACATTTTTGCTTTACTTTTACAAAGGTTCTCTGTTCAATACAATCAAACAAAAACCTTTTGATATCACATTGATCGCAGGGGTATTCAAGCACCTCAAAGATAGAGAAACTAGTACATACCCTCTAACTAGTAATATCGGTACAAGTTTTACAAGTAATTTCTCATTATCACATTGCTTGGCTGTTTCACAGATTTTTCTAATGTATATTGGACCAGCCAACCATAGCGTTCAATCATGATTCAACGTTTCTTCTCACTTTATTTCGTAAATTTTATTGTTCACAGTGCAAAATAATTGATCCAGCGATTTATTACTTCAAGATACGTTCCCCGAAAAACACAGACTCACCTAACCAGTGGTTCAAGAGTATCTCCTACCTGAATAACACTAGAGATAGTTTCGCCGAACTCATCGGCGTCCAATTTCAAAAATTTTTGGCCACAGTCGCGTCCGGGATTCCAAACCATATCGAAGTTCCCAATATTTCGCTCCAACCCGTTTCCAAGGTGACGACCAAAGCTACGGAAGGCCACATTTTGTATCTACGCGAAATTCTGGCGGCCCCCAGTAACGTGACTGTCCTCACGGATTGGTCAGGAGATGATCTAGTCATCAAGTTCTTGCTGTACTTGGACGGCCTCAGAATGAAATATCACGTGCGATCCACCATACCGAAGTTCGAAGGTGACATCGAATGGGTCGTATTCAACAACAGCGCGGTAATGGCTAAAATGCGGGTCACCCCAAAAGGCAAATGCCCTATTAGATTCGAGGAAAACGATATTGAAACGACGTTCACATTCACTAGGAACAGCCAAGGAAATCGCGAATCACTCACCCATTTAACTGTTCTCCTAAAATGCTACGTTTACTTTTTTGTGGAGGAAGCGGTGTATTTTGCGTTGAAGCAGCTGTGGATCGTGTTGAAGACGACGATTTGTTATTCTGTGAAACACGTCTACCAGTCTGACATGACGTCATCCGAAAAATTACATTTATAATAAAGGATTTAGATCACGAACAAGTTTATATGAGTTTATTACTAATCATGTTACCAGTATCCTATATTGAAACTTGTTGTTTTGGTTTATTATTCAATAATAAACCATTGTAATCGCTCTGGAAAAAAAATTCTAATTGAAAATTTCATGGTTTACGTTTCAAAGGGTGTAGAATCCGAATCTGCAATAAAAAAATTTTCCGTCCGTCCGCCGTACGCCGTACGCACGATATCTCCGAAACGGCTGGAGCAAAAAATCTGAAATTTTCAGGAAAAATCCGTCTTGGCCCAACGACGCCCCAATTCTTGACCCAGCTCCCTCACTCAATTTAAAGTCCCATGTACATGCCCTTTAAGGGATGTAAAAGTTTTGTAAAATCCCTGAAAACCTCAAAACTAGTCGAATCGGCCTAAATATTTTCCTATTTGAAGAACATACCATTAGGAATCGAATGAGCCCTTCCCCACGTCCATAGGTCAAACCATTCCCGATGTATGGTGCCAACATTTGTGTTTTTTCGTTTATTATTGTTTGTTTGTAACGTAGTGATGTCCGGCCGATAGCGTCGAGTTGTAGTGAATGTGGATACTGGAGTGATAGCCGATGTGAATACTTGTAGTGTAGTTTGTAGCCGATACACGGGTTGAAGCATTCTGATAATATATAGGTAAATATTATTCAATATTATTACTGGGGAAGTTTTAACGCAATACGAGGGCCAAAGGACTTGATAAATTATAGATGTTTTTATTGTGGGGGGGTATTGAGGTTCAATAAAAAAACGCTGCAAATTCTTTCACTGGGGTTTATTATTCAATCGGCTTGCGTTCATGATTTGAATTTCTACTAAGCTTTGGAGTCTGCGTGTTTCACAGGATAGGGCGATTATTGAATTTCAGTAGGCACACAAATATGATCAACTGATCAATCGAAATAGGTATTTTGGTCGAAAACAGATTTACGTGCTCCATGCATGTCTCCTGAAATTCAGTAATCGCCCTATCCTGTGAAACACGCAGACTCCAAAGCTTAGTAGAAATTCAAATCATGAACGCAAGCCGATTGAATAATAAACCCCAGTGAAAGAATTTTCAGCGTTTTTTTCAAGTAATTCAAAATTTCAGGATTTGTGCGAAACTAGATACTATATAAAACGACTTTTTAAGTCGCTTTTTCAGTTTTCTTCTTCCTTAGTGCATACAACATTGAAGCATACCGGATCCTGCTGTGAATTCCTTCAGAAACGAAACGTTTCAAATCAATGTTGAAAAGTGAAATACTTGAGAGAGGAAATTTTTTTCTTTAAGGAATGGGTATATTTTGGGTATCTTTAGGAATATCATGTCATTTATCAGTTCAGTCTCCCCTTAACGTGGAACTCCAGAATCTACCGATTAATCAACCAACTGCACGTGACCAAAGTAGGTTGAACAGAAAATGAACTATTGATTTGAATGTTAGTAATTGATTGCCATGTGATACCATACTCTTGTTAATCATCAAATCGTTAATGAAAATTATCATAATTGTTAAACATATAATTTATTACCTACTAATTGTTATTTCTAATATTGTTAAGAATGTCAACTCATAATGTACCTAATTTTTGAGGGACTTATCAATGGACACGCACGTTCCACGTTCCGAGTGAATTAGACTCCGTCTACTAACATGCCATATGAGAAAATCTAAACTGTACATTGTAAAAGTAATTTTTAATTTTTCTAAAAAATATAATTTATAGAAAGTAGTTAGAGGAGCGTTTCTGATGTTTACAAACGTCTCCGTAGCATAGTGGTCAGAGTAGCAGATATTATCACCTATTTTGGTTTATTTTTGCAGTTTGGATCCTTACAAACAGGAAAGTGGAAGGAATAAAGAACCGGGCAGGAACGGACAAAGCTTAATTCTCTGAAATCGTTCAATAAACTCGGGTATTACATGAAACGGATTTACAGTAGCGGTCCGCTTAACGTACATTATATGTTCCTGAAGAATTTCCGTACTGCGGACCTAATAATTCCATAAGAAACAATGGAAATAGCGATTAATCAGTTCTCTCTTCCCCACACGAACCCATTTCATTGTTTGTTTGTATAATATTATTGCTAAATAATGACAACTAATTATTATTAGAAGAAATATAAACAAATAAAGAAAAAATAAGGCAATTAACAACTAAATAAATGCATAAACCATGACTGCAGAAGCTGCAGCAACAGTTTTTCACAACTAAATAATAATAACATACGCACTGATGGTATTTATATGAAGAACGATTATAACGTGTTTTAAGGGAAATAATAACAGAGATCACTTGAATATAAAGAAATGTGTAAAGGGGCGAGAATGTTTTCGACTCAGGTACGAAACGATGGGTTCACTGGAAATGAGATGAAGGCATGTTAACGTGGGTTTTCGGCAGTGTTGATGCGAATTCGACGAAATTTACCCCGAAATCGTTTTATTCCACGGGCCAAATTCAAATTTAGAGAAATACGTTCGCCCTAACTTTGTAAGTTCTCCGGAAAAATGTTCATTATTCGGACAAAATTTTCAAGAGTAAGGCTGTACGTTAACCGAAACGTACGTTAAGCGGGGTATTACTGTATTTTTATGAAAAAAAAAAAAATTGTTAGGGTCATCAAACTCAATAAAACACTTTTTTAAAGCCACAGTTATCTTAAGAAAAGTTGCCAATATGATTCCATTTCCGACACGATCAACTAAAATAATGCAAAAGTTGTAGTACCAAACGAAAATGTTAGTAACTTTTTGCTACAAATCTTGTAAAAAATTATTCTGATTGCTTCAATTGATCTGTAAGTCTGGATTTTGACATTTCAGTATTGTACAAAACAAAATATATGAAATTTTCTTTCCAAATAAGACTTTCATAAAGTGCGATTTTATCTGATTTTTTGGTGGTTCGGAACTCCTGTGTTGCGCAACCGCATTTTAACGATCCCGTGCAACTCGATGACGCTGCGTCCGTTAATATCCGCCGTGAAAAGCCTCCCGGATGCCGTTAGGCGTGGCCGCCGGACGCTGCCCGCTTTACCAACACTTCGCTGAGTCAACACACCATCAAACCCTCGTGCCCCGTCCAATGATATCAAAAACAGGTGAATCCTCCCCATGTTTGCGTTACAAAACCCCCACCCTTTCACCGGCGGCTCTCTCAACTTTGACAAATACGGCAGACTCAGCAAGTAGGTTTTTCCTAACCGGTCGCCCGAAACCCAAACGGAATTACATAAGTAGTATAAACTGGGTACCGGGAACGACCGCTGCCAGGGATGAGGTAAAAGGGTCAATTTTAGTCGGAATTTGCGTATGTACTTGCGACTCGGTGTTTCTGAGGGCGGAAGAGGGGGATTTCATAATCCCGTTAGTGTTCACAGTAATTTCTCGAGGGGCTCTTGTTTGATTTGCGAGAAACCCTTTAATCACGCGAGCGCCGACGGCGAGCGATTTCGTTGTAAAAGCCCATTACTTACCGGATGAATAACTGTTGCCGACTTCCGGGTTAACTTTCATCCCGTTATTCTGTATAAACGCCGAAGTTCAAACAGCGGTGGAAAATATACTGGTTTTGCCTAGAGTGAAACTTTACTTTAGAGTGAAACCTCGGCGAGAACGCCGTCAGAGAGACGGTGATTTTTGGAGCCCTTCGTTGCGAGAAAACCAAACTGAATGCAGGATGTATTGAAAGAAAATAACCTCTCTATTTAAAAGCGTTAGCTAAATGTAAAACTGAAAAAGATGTTCATTATCGTCACCGACTGAAGAGTTACCAGATTACTAAAGCACTTTGAAAATGCTCTGTAATTCTTGCTGTTTTTGTAACCAAGGACGACTACTGTGGTGAAGCAGACAGTGAAAGCTTTAACTTCTATTTTGAGGAAAATATCACTGATTAGATTGGAGAAACATCGCTACGACTGACAATGTACTCGATATCAGTCGTCGTCCACGTCAAGTGCAGTACGGGATGGATGTCTCAATTCACATAAATTTGAAAAGTAGGTGGTTAATTCTAATAAATAATTTCAAGTGTACTTAACACCAGACTATGAAAGATGAATCTGTATCGTTCAGATGCTGCAATCGCAAAACGAACTGTACTTAATGTCGCTGTGTGTTCCGAGTCCAGCGGAACATGCGTAAGATAATCCTGTACCTCTGCTTGCACAAGGTCAAAGGATTCTTGTGGTGCACACGTGTTTCGATTAGGCGTATCCAAACCCCCGCGAAATCTCCTGTACCACAAGAAACATTGAATGACAAACTGAATGACCTTATGACGCAAGCCGAGGTAAATGAGCTTTTGAGGTGGCTTGAAGACGCCTGGACCACAAGAAACATCTCTGAATGACTTCGTTTGACCTTATGCAAGCAGAGGTACAGGTTTACCGTGCAAACTTGGATCTGTCATTTAAAAATGTATACACACACGAACCTGAAGCTGACCGCGATATCGAGTGAAAAGAAGAACGAAGGAAGATTCATTTTCCTTGTCCAAAAAGTTGACAAGAAAGGAGTCGCAAGTAAGAAGAGTGGCCAAAGAATATAGTGTATTTCTACATGTTGAGCTCATTTTTCAATTCTCCAAACTCTACATTTCTGAGTTTTTATAGAGTTTCCCTAAAGTAGGATCCCCCCGAAAATTTGGGTTATTTATCCTATGCAGAGGAATAAGATGCATGAAACTGCATTCATCTATCTTCTAATGCCTCATGAACCAGAAATAATGATTTTGTGCAATCGTTTCAAACATGCATACCATGTTTCTTCCTCAGAAACGGACTTGATTTTCAACATTCCGACTGGGTTTTATCGAATTCAACAGTAATGTCTTCCAGTTCCTTGACTATCGGCTATTAAAGAACGAGAGATTGTCCATTTTCCAAGTCTTCGTTTGCGTAGCCGTATTGGACTAAGGTGGTTGCGAGTGAAGTATTTGATTAGGCGGTCTTTTTCACGTGTGCTGTTTTTCGCATACTTCTAATACTTTCGAATATTCTTTCGATTGCATCGGGGAGTGACTGCGATGTGAAATATTTATATTGACAGAAAATATTTGCAATCGCGGTGAGTAGGTGGTCAAGTAGAATTTTGCCCAAAATGAATTAACTAAGAAGATAAATCATTACCTTCTCGTTAAAGGACAAAGTCAGTCGTTGACTTGAAACGGGGTCATTGAGTATGCGTTCTTATCCATCTCACGATTTGAAGGTCTTAATTGGTTAAGTACTAATAACTGATTGCACAGAGATTTTTCTATTTGAGAACAAGGATAATTTGTGTATACAGTTTTCTCTCGGCAAAGTAAGAAACTAAACGCAAGGGGTACGCCTTCAAACTTAACGGCCCCAACTAATACGCTTACTTACTTCATGATGGAATGTGAAATGAATAATAATTATTCATTATTATTTAATGAATTAAATTATTGTTTAAGCATTTCGTTCCTAATAAACCAAACCAAATTGGTGTTGTAATAGCAAAATATGAATCACAATAAAGTGATTCATTCAAAATTCAGCTTACTACAACAAAGTTCTTGATCTTAGGAGAAGGTTCAAATTTTATTAACAGTCATCCATAAAATACGCAAAATTTTATTAACCGCTTATTCACTGGGCTGACAGATATGTGCTAGTGCCATGATGATTTCTCAAGGATTGATAATCGATCAATTTACCTACCTAAGAGATGAAGTTTCATGTGATAATAGTGTGACGGTGCCATCCCCATTTTTATCAAACCACTGGAGGGGTAGGGGGGGGGGGGTTGTGCATTTCTGACATTTAGACCGAGGAATCGGGTTTTTTAGGGGGCTCAACAGTTGTGCCCCAAGCCATAGGAACTCCTTAATCTTACACACCAGTTGCGCTCCCTTATTTATTCTGTCACTTAAAATCGATACAAATGCATACACGTAGAAGATACTGTTCGGTACATGAGCTACTCGCTTTAGGTTACTTTCCCAAGGCTTGGTCCGTGTTCTTGGGAAGGTATTGGCGATTTACTCATGGATTAAACTCAATGGCTTTTGACATATTAAATACTCACACGTTTACCAATAATACAGTATGTATAAATTAATACGATACTATTGTTATATAATTTTATGGCTAGAAGGTCCTTATAATTTACAATTACAAAGGAAGACAATTTTTAAACAATTACCGTACATAAATACTGCTTAACGCAGTTTCACATCTCGCCACCCCTTATCTACAAGCCGGGTTAAAAAATGTTTTTTTTTTTTTGTAATTTGATCTTGTGTATCATTTAGCACATTTTATATGACTCTCCAGCTCCTTATGGATAATGTAAATGACGGAATTTGAATTGTGAATAGACCAAGTTAATCTTGCCTTAGGTACTATCACATTCCCCGCTATTACATACCTTGTGGTATACATTGGATTTTGTTGTGAACGTATTATTTGTAAACGTATGATTCTACTTAGGAATCGTAGAAGTCAATTTCCTACATATAATTGTGTTATAGTAGTCAGCTTAGCAATATTGAATACATTAGCAGATATACTCCAATGAGGTTAAGATAATTTAATTTTTATAATGATTTTTTGACGTACTCGTAATTTTTGTAGATGGATGACAGTGTTCTACAAGGACAAACTTGTTGCCGCCCCATCTTAATATGCCAGTTAGGCCTAGATTTGGGTTTATTATTCTGTCAATCATTTGTGCGATACTACTCTCTCGTATCTGATTAATTTAGATCACGACGGAATTAGAACTGGCTAGCGAGACTAGGATGCAATGTTCATCTTTTCTCTCCGGAATCTAGTATTGCATTAGAACTGGCAAATGATGAAGGATTGTTTTAGTATATCAAATATATTAATTAAGTAAATATTAAATTATATTTAGTAGGTATATTAAATGATAAGAAATGTTCTTATCATTTTTGAGATGTGAACGTAGCAATTACACTATAATGGGTAGAAAGGCGCTAACCTTTCACCTTCAGAAGAGAGCTCCATAGTTTTCTTTCATTGACTATTGATAACTATAGAAGGGCTAAATTGTCTCACTTCTTCAACAACTCGATATCTCCTGCTACACCTCATAATATCACTCTCCGCCATTTTTAAATAAAAAATTATGCTAAGAAATTGAAATAAAAGTGGGCTGACATAAACAAAATTTACGAATAGCCAGCTAAATTGACTGGGTGAAAGAAGATCGTAAACAAAACAACCAGAATTAATTCCACTTCCAAGTCACAAGTTTGTGATAGTTGTGGTTAGTTTACTTCATAAAGGGTACCGACTTTGGCAACAGCGGATAGAAACTATCAAACGCTTGTTAGAAAATTAAAATGCATTAAAATTATAAATAAGATTTAGTAGATTATGTGGAAGGATTTTTAATAGGGCTGTTTTGACAGTAAACCCACGGAGAATAGTGATTAAACATGGTGGACTTTTGGCAGTTTCGATTACTTGAAGCATATCAGTTGTCTGCAACGTCACGAAAAACCCACCCACAGTAAAACATACTATTCATAGTAAGTACTCATAGTAAGTTTCATAATGATTTCTACAGCACAAACTCCACTAGTTACTAGATAACAAGTCGTCTGCTTTTATTGTGCTCAACATTTTTCTTTTCGGCGTATTTTGACGTATTTTGGTCATGTCGTGATTCTGTTGAGCAATAGCTACTACTGCAGTTTTTATTGTTGAAATTATCATGGAAGTCGCACATATTATGTTCCATTATATACGCTTCAGACTTCAAACACTCCCTAATGACGGTTTGTAAGAACATGCGAAACTGTTAAAATATGTGACATACGTGAAGAAGACAGACTAATCAATTGCTTCACCATCAACCACCCATTTTCCGAAAGTTCTCCTGAAAATTTCTCGAGGGAAAGCTGCATTCAAACTCGGATCAGAAGGTCAAGTCGATACGGGAAGGGCAACGAAGAAGTTGAAGGGGAGTAATCTGATTTGCCGAGGGGAGGGTCGGGACGACCTGCCAATTTGTATCTTCTTGCCTTGAGGCCCCTCCAACTCAACTGCGAAGCCCCCTCCGCGCGACTCCGTCCAACTTTTCAAACCCACATCCGCGAAGACTTTCCCCGACTTTCTGAACTACTTGAGGGAACCGACGAGTGTAGCAATGCGACGGAACGTGATTCTTTCATAAGTTGGCTCGCTCGCCCTGAAGGACCTGTTGAAAACGGCGATCAAATATTCAGTTCGAGCGTTTTGACTTCTCGAAAAGACGAAGTGGATCGGTAGGTAGTTCCAGGGTTTCCTTTCCAATGATTCACACACTGCATACAGTACAGGCAATGAGAATAACACTCGCGATACCCGGAAAATGTGACTATATTTCCAAACTGCTTTTTGGAGCCAGATGAAAAAACGAAGCAAAACCTTTTACTGGTAGGAAATAAATCAAATAGTTCATTGTTATGAATAACAAACAGAAGATGAAATTAAATTGAATCAAAAAGAACTTTATTCCGCTTATATACAAATGATAAATATGATAGAAAAACTTTTACGTTACAACGCAGGGCAGAATGACAACAATACAAACGAGAACTCCCCACTTCATAGAACTACGTTCCGTGCTGTGTGGGGAGTCGCTTAAAGCCTTAGGTCTAACTAAAGTAACTCGTGGTCTTCAAATTGCATATTACTTACATACTATGTTCACTTATAAACGTATATGTGAGAGAAACGCAGTGAATGTTAGCACATAGTTATAAAAGGATGACGTGAAGCGCCTCTTATGCTAATGAAGGTATTTAATTAAGACACATACAGACTTGAAAATGGATTTTCCGATGCCAGGAACCCCTTTTTTAATAGAAACGTAGGGACAACTTCCAATTTTCCTACGGAACCTCCAAACCTTTTCTTCTATTTTTATCGTCTTGGGCTAAGACTCTTGGCCGCAGCCAAAACCACTACTTGAAACCCTATGGATATTATCCATGTTTGGATAGATATCGTTTTTTATTCCAGCCGCAGCCAAAACCACTACTTGAACCTATGGATATTATCCATGGATAGATATCGATATTCCAGCCAGACGAACTCATTTACCTACGTGGGCATAATATTTTTCAAACTCGTGTGATGTGAAAGAAATGGAACCTACGATCGATATTATTTTATGAGTCAACATAATATGTGATATTATCATATGAAGCCGATTTATAGGTTAAAAAAAATATCAGCTAAAATATCGGAAAAAATATTGGTCACAAACTATCGATATCCGATACTATTGGTCCTTGCATCATCGATAGGAAAATATCGATATTTCGATACTATCGACTATCGATGGCCATCGCTAGCGAGTAGTACATTTCTAACTCAAGACCGGAACAGGGACAACTAATTGAATTGACGAACGAAATGCATACGGGGTTACGGGGTGCTCGTGATCGAACGTACGAGGGTGCTAAAGAAAGTACATGAGTGCGGATTTACTGTATTGCTAAGAAATAGAAAATACAGGAACTATTGAAAATATGTTGACTGAAGAAAAGCATCCTCTTTTAAAAGCTGTGACTTTCATTAATCCTTTCTTAGCAATTTTCAATAATTTGATGACAGATTTTGACGCACCTCCACATACCTAATTATCAAAGCTCAAAACACTCTGAACCGGAGTTTCGTGTAAAATTAGGAGGAACTTGAAGTTCACCACATTCCTAAGCTTGTAAAATAGATGGATAAAAGACATCACCTTCTTTGCTAATCGTGAGATTTGTGTATCCATCGCAAATCGTCGTCTAACATCACCTCCAAGTACCTGGCACACGAGACTCTCTCAACCTCTTGGCAAGAACAGTCTACGTTATCCTGGTCTCTACATCTGTGAAGTTTTATCGTATGGAGCATATGTGCCCTACTCCTAGATTCAGCACAAACGAGATATTTCGTCTTTGCTATCGTATATTCAAAATCTTCTACTTCTATGGGACTTACTTCTGTGGAAGAAGGGAAAAACGTGTTTTCTTCAAAAAATTCTCTCCTTCACTTGCGAAGCACGTTCTTCATAAACACAAATATAATTTTATGCATTGAAATAAATTACATTTTTACATTGACCAATGCTACTTTGGAGAAGATATTGTACATTTTTTCTGTAAAAAATAACTGGACATTTTTTTTTTCCTGATGTCCATTGTTTTTCTTCTATACTTCTAAATATGCAGATCCATGTTTAAGGACCGAAAATCTCATCTTTCCTCTGGAATCCCGGAGATGTAGTGACACTGCACGTGTTAAAACCAATTGGACACCTACGTCTGCCAGACGCATGTCTCGGGACTCTATTTAATGGGTACCATCCTTGGATCATCCCACCCATTAATAGTCACTGGATATTAGTGGTATTCGACCAACGACGCGTCGGTTGTTATATACTATGTTACTGAACCGCTCAGTAGAAAGCATATTTCAATTGTCTATGAAAATACGTTTTTCTCAACCTCTTGATTTTCGACCGGGGCTAACCGTCTGCTGTCAGATCATACCTAAAACTGCTACTGCAAAACACCGTTCGAACACAGAGAGTTTGAAAACACGCTCACAGACCAATGACGGGGCAATATTATTAAACCGGGGACTCCCATCTGCTTTGAAGGCCTGAGGTCAGAAAAGCGGTGCACAATGGTAATCAACTCTGGCAGCCCCTAATCCCTTCATTCGGGAGCCCCTAACCCCTAACCCCGTCCGGGTCGCCACCCTCCCCTTCAGCTCTGCTCATCGGATCATTATGATTGGCACAGAAGCCGTTCCCGAACCCTAAACGAGTTTATGGCTACCGTTTCCCTCTCGTGGAAAATTATTTTATCATCCCGTCTTTTCCTTCGTTGACTCCAAAACCTTCTCTCCCGGTCCTCTTGAAGGGTTTGTAATTAATTTACCCCTCCGCTCTTCTCTTTTTTCCTCCCGATATCGTCATCCTCTAAAGAGGATGTCGATGTCTAGACAGATTAAAGAAGAGAAAGTCAGAGGGGTTAAGCTCATTTTGAGCTTATCGCGCGGTATAAACAAGCATATTCAGGGAGTTCACTAAATAGGCTTCTCTCTGAAGAAGATTAGTGGCGGCCCAGTATCGTGCTGTATCTACAAAAACACAATAATGAGATGGCAATCTCCCACCTCACATCAGTTTAAAGTTTACCTGGAAACTATTCAGTGGAATTTGGCAAATAGAATACTATTCACTGGAAGCACCACATTGTTCAGAGGTCATCATCGCCAGAGTTTGAAATTTTAAATGCTTCCATGACATCTATTACTAAAAGCGATAACATCGTAAAAAACCCCATGTTCTGTAGCAATCCGAAGGAATACAGAACTACACTGAAATCACTTTTTTAATAGAAATGGAAGAAGGACAGAAAGAAACGTGTAAAACAGAATCGTCAAAGAACACGAGAACAAAGGGTAAGAAAAATATTAAAGAATATGTTGGGAAAGTCATCAACAGGAACCAGCAAAAGTCAAATGTCACTTAACCAATTACGAAAAGTCAGAGAGAAATCGGAGAGAAATCACGCCACTGGCGGTTCTGGTGAAGGTACTTCATCGCATCATCCTTCAGAGAAACAAAGGCGTCATTGAGAAGCAGCTTTGATGTGAGAGGAGGCAGGTTTTATGGAATCTCGTAGCTGCAATGACATCATCAACACTATGAGGATATTGTAGGGCAATGATGCACGGAATGGCAAAGCACTCGGTACGCTGTCTTCATGGATTTTGTGAAAGTCTTTGATTCCCTGAACAGAAAAATCATTTGGAGAAGCTTTGAGGAATATGGAGTTCCATCAAAAATTATCAATCTCATGCGAAGCTCGTACGGCATTATGAGAGGATCACTCGGAGGTAACATCCATTAGGGCTTGCTGGTTACTTATGTTTCCTCCCTCAGCGCATTACTACGCCAGTACTAAGCAGAATGCCCTGATGCCCAGGCCGACTTGGGCTAAACGTCAACCTGCAAAAGACAAAGGAGATGCGGATAAACATATGTCACCAACAGTGACATTTGTTTTGAGCGATCAACCCGTAGAATAAGTAAAATCACACCTTTATCTTAAATTCCTGGTCACAAGATATGGTTGTGCGACGAAAAATGAGAAGAGCAGGATTCTAAAGCAAATGGAGAATTCCCGGAGAACAAATTTCATACTCTTCAACACCAAATGCAAATTTGTGCATTACGGCTTGAAACGTTCAATAATTGAAAAAATTGGAATATGGTGGGTCAATACACAACAGCAACAGAAAACTTTTAATCTACTTAACAGGAGTAGTCGGTTATACACTGAGGAAACTGATTCAAACACTGATATAACATCCTTATTTGTCCCCGAAAACCGTGAAGAACATGAATTAGGCGAATTTAGGGAGAAAATAATATGTCTCCAACGCTCAGCAAGTTTTGAATCAAAAGTTTTCTTGATTTTCAACTTCATTGTTTCCCCAAATAAAGATAATCAAGTTAAAGATGACTTAGTGCTGTTTTTTTGTTATCGCAGATTTACAATTGCGAGATTACACAAGGTGACAGCTATCCATCCAAAATTGAGTTATATTTCCGTGAAATCGAGTTTATTATAACTTTCTTATACATATGTTGAAGGAGTTTTCTGTTCCAAGTTTTGTGCTTGAAACGTTCAATAATTGAACAATTTTATTAATAATCTAAATTTAATTCATTTAAAAGTTTTTAATTTTTGTCAAGGATACACAAGGTGACAGAATGAGCTACATGAAAGTAAGTGCATTTCGCTGTTAAAAACCTATTCTCTAAATTTAATTCAATTTTTAATTTTTGTCAAGGATACAAATTCTTAGCATACAAATTTTTTTTGGAAAATTTTTGGAGCACTTCACTGCTCTATCTAACGAAATTATATTTATTTTTAAACGCTCTTTGATTTTCGGCGGAAAATTGGATTTCCTCTGCCAATTCCGGGCACATATAAGTGTATGACATATATCTAAAATAAAATTTGTCATGGAAAACTAGTAAGCTCTCTAAATTTGTTCAGAAATAACCAAAACAGATTCCCAAGAAGACAATTTAAGAAAAACGCATAATTATTTGAATGTTATTTTAATGTTTTCAATGATAAGCCTTCTTAATCGTCCAAATTTCTGTTAACGCCTTATCAATTTTGTCATTTTACGTTTGAACTTGAGTTGATTCCAAATCTGCAATGTGTATCAACCTTACGCGATCTATAAAATGAGTAGAACTTATGTAAAAAATCTGCACTTTCGCACATGGATTGAATGATCACATGAGTGTATGATATGAGCCGAGAACACTGACTTGCTCAAGTGGGGTGTCATTGGAAAGTAGTTTTTAAAGCAAACTCAAGTGGGACGGTAATTTTTCACCCATAGCAAATAATCGTCATTTCTCAGCCTAAGAGTGACCCCTCTCACCTGACAATGACACAAACGATCACGCATTAATAAAAAAATAATAAAGCTATATCTTCGAGTGGAAGCGTGTTCCTTTTAGGAGTACGTCATTATTTGAATTCTTGAATTCAATGTAAACTCTGAATGTAAACTTGAATTCTGTTGTAAAGTTATTACAATTTTTGCGTCAGAAAAGAATGAGAGCCGATTTTTAGTATTTTCTGATAACCAACAGAAAACAGCGAGGATGTTGAAGAGCAAATGTTTTAGACCCGTTTCGTAACAGCATGACTCGTGGTAGTAATTTAAACTGTAGCAAAGCCACTCGTTTACAATGAAGTTTCCTTTTTTTCAAATTGAGCGGAATACCGGGAGGGGCTGAAGCAAAAGAAAAAAAACGGTACAGGAAAGAAAAAATCTGCAGTAAATTACGTTTATTTCAAAGAATACTTACTGCAATCCTCTTACAAATCAAAGAGTGGGCGGAGGGAAAAGTAATTCTTGGAAAAACGAGGTTTCTGACGAGTAACGTTAATTTTCCGGGGTTTTTTTCCTGCGAGGTCTACGATGAGTTTTATTCAACTCCCGAACGGGTCGTTGTTTTGCGAGAAATTAAAATCCGAGGAAGTTCAAGAGGTAGTTCTCCTGTTCGTTGTAATGACGAAAATGTTTCATACTCGTTTTGAAGCGAGGCATTCGAAAAGATGGGAAGATGGTCAGGTCCCGGGTTTAAAAAAATGAAACTCGAAAACTTGAGAAAAAGGTGAAAAGAGGTTGGGACCAGCGAAAAATTTGAAAAAGTTGAGAGCTTATTTGGCTTCCAAGTTTACTTTTATGTAGTGGGAGATTTGTTGTCACTTTCGGAAGGTAGCCACAGTTTTTTTTTTTTTTTTTCAAAAATCTAAATTTCAAATCGGTTTTTCCATTTTAGTCTATTCTGAATTACTTTCATTTCTTGAGTGTGCATGTCATCATCCTGCTTGCAAGAAACCATAAGGGCCTGCAGATCGCGGTCAACGCATTTGCTGAGATTCGCATTTGCTCCGTCTCATTGCTCCGTAAGGTCGCAAGCGTCAGGTGAAGTGTGGTTGCAAAAAAGAATCGATTCTCTAAAGAATCGATTTAAACAAAAAAGTATCGTACTTTTAGATTCTTTTACCCCCCCCCCCCCCCTGAGTATCGAAGAATCGATTCAAAATTTTGAGAATCGGCCCGATTCTTCTCATTTTGAAGGAAATTTTCGACAATTCCAACAACAACAATGGAAAAAGAGCAAGAAGTGAAAATACCTCAAGAATGAAGAACACTAATCACTGCTTATTACAATCTAATGACCAACAGTTGTTGGTCATCTAAATCAACTATTATCTCTCCATGCACATTACTTATGTCTGGCTTGACTGCTGTCAAGACGTTGAAATTTGAAGAAGACCCTGTCCATCATCCATGGTGGGTCAAAAAAATGTGAAAGATGTTGTTTCCAAGTTGTGTCCATAAGGAACGAACAAGTTTGCTCTGTGCACCTTCAGTGAGTACCATCTCATCTGGGGGTACCGGGTAATGAACAAGCAAACAGATATGCGATATAGGTATTGGATTGAGATGAACACATTTCTATAGTTCAAATCGCCTTCCATTATCCATATTTTTACACAACTGATGGGTTGATAGACAGTTCATCAAGAAAAATTTAAAGGTGAATGGTAATTTATGTTGCAGTTGGGTGACACCAACAATTCATGCAGCGAATTAAACTCAATACAAAAGATATACATGGTGGGGTATTGAAAGAAACTATTACAGCTGAAATAGGTACATTTTTTAGAAGTCATTAGAAGTTTCTAATAAAATTTACAGTGCATTTACAGCACTCTGACTCGTTTCAAAATTCGAAGACGTTCGAAGATTTTTTTCATTCTTGAAAAAAACAATTTAAATAATTGATACTTTAAAAATACTGATTTTTTTTAAGTATCAATTATTGATACTTTCATTAAAGATTATAATTTATCAATCATAAATTTTCTAATTCTAATAAAACTCATTTAAAAATTTCAAAAAAGTATCGATTCTTTAAAATATCGATACTTTAAAAAAAAATCTATACGATATTTTTCGATTCTTCCCAAAAAGATCAATACGATTTAAATCGATTCTTTCTTATGAATCTTGCATCCCTAAGGTGATGGTAGTGGTTGATGAGAGTTCAGTCCACGGTCAAACTTCAATCCCTGCCCAATCCGTGCTGGAGGTCCGGCAGTTACTTGGGTTCGACTCACGTGAGTTGTCACCATAGCTGCAAGCCGTGTGGACCTTGGTGAAGCGCTAGCTCGTATTACCAAGGCTCCACGGAAGCCGCAGCAGAAGCTTCGGCCCTTTCGCACGTACTTATTGCCAAAGCAAAAAGAATAAGCAATAAGCATTTTATTACGGGCTAGTCTTTGGTAGCCTTACTGTAGGGAGGCCGCTTGAGTTAGACCAAGAAGTTTGCTGTGCATTGCGCTCTTTGCGAGGCTTTCCACCTGGTGTCCTAAGGTCCGTGCACCGGTTCATTCTGATGGGTTTGGCATTGTCTCTCGCTCAGCCTGAATCCCTTCTCTACGCTGCCAGCGCCTGCTAGCCCTTAGGAGCTTTAGCTGGGAGGTCCCCCGCATTGTTCCTGACCTTGGTTTTGTCAGGTAGCAGTTGTTGTGGTGCGATCGAGCAACTCAAACTGCTCTAAAACCCAGCTCGTTTGCTGAATTTGCATGATTCATTGGATGGTGAAGAACTCCCAACGACAGTACTCTACATCCCCCAATTCGTCCCAAGAGGTGGAGTGGGATTCAGAGGGTATTGGGTCGCCGGCTACTGACATTCCAGACATCCAGGTGGCTACATTAGGCACTATGGTGAGGTGATCCACAGGTAGTCGTGAGCCATTATCCTGAGCCGTGCCTGCCTAGGGCAAGAAGACAGATATCGTTGCCATCAAGGGAAATGGATCTGTCATAATCCTGGATGTCCCAGTGTGGTGTGGCAAAAGTGTTACGGAGTTACTAGAGCTGGGCATCTCATAACGAGTACTTCGTGGTATTACCATCTCTTACTTAAAATGTTGCTCATTCTATACACGCACTTCTTTGGATCCCTCTCTCCCACCTCCATCTTCCTCTATTTCTCCAGTCCCAAGGGCCTCCCTAGGTAAACCAGGGCATCCTCTCCAGTTTTATTTTCATCAGTTTTTCCCTTGTTAACTTAAAAGTGTGTTCCCCCCGCCTTTGAGAGGATACATTTAAACAAAATGTGTGTCTGTGTGAGTTTGTGTGATTGAGCGAGGAACGGAGTGAGAGAGAACCCCCCTCTTTCGATGGCAGAAGGTTTCATTTCTTCACTGTGGTAGTGTACCTTATATTCCCCCAAAATGGTTATACCCCTTTCTTGTTTTGTTTTGTTATACCCAGCATCTCCGTATTTCAGTGACAGTGAGTTCGACTGATGATGTTCTAGGTTCAAATCCGGTGAACATCAGCTTTTTTCCGTTGTGTATCACATATTTCAACACTTGCGCCTGTTCTATGGCCCATTGGTTGGGGGGCGTTCAACGCCACTTTGGATTTCTTAAACATAAGGATAATATTTAGATATTGTTAGGGAGATGTTTAAATATTGGAGATTGTTAGGTACGGGTGAGGGCGGTCGAGGCCTGTACCTAACTCAACCATCAATAAAAATCTATATACTCAATAACTATTTTTTCCCTAGTGAGTAACAAATCCAAAATGACCTCGACCTGTTTCTCAACTGAATCGAAACCTGGGAGACAGCGTTATGACTAGCATATCACTACAGTCTCCATCATATTCCAGGGTTCTCTCCAACTATTTTTGTAGAATCCACTCTTGCATTAACGACAACCATGCAGTTCCTGAGCAAACGGACTATTGTACAGCAACCAGAGTGGCCTGATTCTACAAAGAGAACTAATTTTCTTCACGTTAGATCGGTTAGGCATTTTTTGTTGAAGCAGCTAATAGATACAATTTTACATAATTTGGTTTTCAACACTTCCTTTTGTAATAGAACTTTCATAACTTGTGTCATAATATAACATCAGTTATGACAAACTATATATATTTGTATTTGGGGACAAGTGAATCATATTTAGGTGTTTTTTGTATCTCGTTAAGTTTCAGTAGTTCTACTCTTTGATTTCTAGGTCGTGTCCATATACAGAGTATTCCACCACTGCACTTACTGCGATATCAGCTTTTGTTTCTTACAAAGGGACTAGTGAAGTTTGCTGTTTAATAACTTGTCTATCGGAAGATGTCAATCTAGAAGTCTTTACAAGGTATGGCACACTGATCAGCTACAGGGTCCTTGTGGCTATTTTCTTCCCTCATCCTACAGAGTTTGTGTAATAAACAGAGATGACTGACTTACGTGAAAAGGTTATCTTAGGTTTTTGATATAGACCAAACTGTAACGTCACGTGCAGCGAGTTTTTTTTTTTTTGGTCCGTAATAAATGTTCATTATTAAAAATAATAAATCATCACTAGGTAAATTTCGAAAATCACCTTATTTGGTTTCGTTGATGATCCTTTGTATTTTGTTCTCGCAGAATAAAGTGTGAGAGTAAGTAAGAATTCGGAGGGGTCCTTCCATTTTAAATAAACATTCACCGGTTTAATTAAGAGTGAAACGGGGAAATATACGTCCGCCGCCTAACGCCCCTTGGGGACCATTAACCAAGGGAAGGGAACCGACCGCCCTGCGAACATTAGGTCTCTGCGTTGAAAGAGGAATAAGGTGGGAGTAAGGTATGAAGGCCGAGGATTAAAGGGGCGGAGGGATTAGAGAGGGGTGTTTCTTGTATATTTTTCCTAATCCTCCCTCTTTCCCTTTCATCCCTTTCACCTGCTCTCTTCACGTTTAAGGTTTTCTCAATTAGGTACACGCCAGACCTCTCGCCTTCAAGGGGGTGTCAGATGGTTAGGGGTGGGTATTCTTTTTGAGGACTCAACTCACGTAGTTCCCAACCTCCCCTATCCCACACCGCTACTTTACTGCCATCTCTTGCCCCCAACCCTCGAGGTTCTTTATTCCCTTTTACGATGGATTCTGCCCTGAAGGCAGTTTCTTTTTTCTCTTTTTTTTTCATCCACCCACCTTACAACCCCATTTTTCTCTAGATAATATTGTACTAGCGTTTAGCTCCGTCGGCACATCATCTTCCACACCATTCGATAACACTATGCATTTTGAGCTTACGTGTTTTCTTTCCTCATATATTTAAAAACTCTGCAGTTTCATACGGTAATGATCACAAAGTACCTATAAGGGCATTTCAGCAAGATCAAAGACAAATGCAGGAAGCAAAGCAGTGATAGCAATAAAAAAAAAACCTCTGCCAAGTGGGTGTGGCACATAGCTTCCTCGTATCCATAACATGACTGTATAGATCATTGAAAATTATTATTGACCAAAGAACTTCGTTCAATTAGGTGAAGTAAATACTGAATTAGGGTAAATTTATTGTTATGCAGGAGCATAACTTGAGAAAATAAAGGTAGGCATGTTCAAATATTGAACAAACTATAATATATACCTAATAAGTCCGAACAATCCCTGAAAATTTCATCGAAATCGGTCAAGAACTCCCGAAGTTATGCATGTGGCAAGGATTTCACGTTTGAGCATGCGCAGAGGCTACTATTGATCCGGGGGTCATGAAACTCGTAGGGGACCATCTACACATCAAACCGAACAATCCCTGAAAATGTCATCGAAATTGGTCAAGAACTCCCGGAGTTATGCGCGTAACAAGGATTTCACGTTTGCGCATGCGCAGAGGCTACTATTGATCTGGGGGTCATGAAACTTTTAGGGGACCATCTACACATCAAACCGAACAATCCCTGAAAATTTCATCGAAATTGGTCAGGAACTCCCGGAGTTATGCGCGTAACAAGAATTTTGTTTGCGCATGCGCAGAGACTACTATTGATCCGGGGGTCTTGAAACTTATATGGGACCATCTACACATCAAACCGAATAATCCCTGAAAATTTCATCGAAATCGGTCAAGAATTCCCGGAGTTATGCGCGTAACAAGGATTTCACGTTTGCGCATATAGTAGTAGAAATAATATTCTATCCGCTAAAATACAAACATATCTTGGTACACATATCCATTTATGTGGTGGAGCCAAACTAATGATTTTTGCCAGAATGAGGCACACAATGAAAACATGAAATGGATGCGAGAAGTTACATGGAGCTATTTCTAAAACAGTAACATAAATGTTAGAAATTTATTTAAGAACACATCCGTTTCTCATCACTAATTTTGAAGTATTCATAATCAATTTTCGAGGTAAAATTGTGTTTTGTTTGGAAGAAAGGTTACATTACGCGAATGAGGAGGTTTTTGCCTTTCCTGAACACTGCCATTTTCATTTTTTGGTAGTGAAATGAGAGCGGCAACAGATGGCGAGTTGAACTAAAACCTCATATGTTTGCAAACTTGGACTGCCTGCGGTGCGGCGAGAATGCGACGAATCGGTCCGAAACTTCATGGGAAGTTTTCCCTCAACTAGAATCACGAAAGATTTTAAAATAGTTCATTTCGGAGGACTTTAATATTTTAAATTCAACGTTTGACGTGGAATGCCCCCATATAATAACCGTCCTTTGAGAATCGGAAGGAGATAAACTCATCACCCACCTAATTGCCACGCATAACAATGAGTGTATGCTCCTCCTCTACTCGCTTTACCCGAATTTAAGCTCGTTTCCCGTGCTTCGGGACCCCTCGCCGGTTTCTCGTGGCGTAACAATGGAGACAACCTCAATAATCATTACCAGGCCTCGGGCAGAGTGACGAGCGGGAACGGAGAAGGAGACGGTTAGGAGTAGAAATTAAATCCCTCATCAACAAGACAGCCGTCAAATTAACTGCGGGTTTCCACCCGAAGCCCCGCTGGGAAATCTTGACTCCGCATATTTCTGAGGTCGAGGGGGGGAGGGAAGCTTTATTAAAAGCATTATTATCGTTTCTTATTTGCATCTTCCCCGGGAGCTAGTTGGGTGCAAGTTGGGGAAATGAGGTCTGAACTATGAGGATTCTAAGACTTCATTAACTGAATTAATCCAGTAGTAAGCTCCAGCTAGAACAATTGGCTTGGTTTTGTTCGCTGTCCATATTTTCGTCTATACGATAGGTCAGTGCAGAGGTTTTGAGCCACTATCTTACTTCTGTTCAATGAACTGATTCGCATTTAATGATACTGGCTGCATTTTAATGATATGGTTGATTCACAACCTCAATTTTACATGTTCGGACAACCATCTACGAGTTTGATGCGCCTTTTGGGGTATCCAAGCTTCACACAGTTGCCTTGGGAAATGATCAATATTTAAATCTCTGTATAGACGCTTCCAATGAATACAAAGTACCCAAGTTTAAATAAAATCACAACCGATTCAGTTTTACAATGTCACGTAATCGATAGGTATCGGTATCGGATATCGAAAAGGGAACGTTACACGCATTTTTGCTAATAGATATTTTCATTTTAGTTTATTTTGTTCTATGATGAATAGATATTACAGAAAAACAGATAGACCCAGTAATAGGATTAAAAAGAAAATCTGTCCGTCCGCCATCCGGAGCTTTTCCACAAAACAACTGGACGTAATTTAATGAAACATGTGGCGAAAATCGCATTTGGGCTGAGGAGGGTTCTGAATCACACTAAGGAACTACTTTAAAATTAAAATTTTAAAGAAACAAGAACGTCAAGACGAAAGTGAATGAGCATTGTAATAACCGCTTACTAAATTGCGAATCACCTGATATAATGCCAATGGATTTTTTCAAATTTTTTTTACAGTTTCTTTTGAAATTGATTTTTTTATAACTTTTTACAAACCTCTATGTATGTATTAGGAAATATTAATATTACTTTAACGGAATAAATACGTCAAACATTGCCACTTCTATCGGCAGTGAAGGAGGGTTGGGGCGTTAGAATTTTCCATCACTGCTAAGTATTCTTGCATCGGTTTCTGAAAAATAATCACCATAAATGTGGAGCTGTTATAGATATTTATTTCATTTCGTGTTTCAAGGTTTTATGCTCCGAGCAATCTCAATTACAAAATAAAACTGACCTGCATTAGAGAAGATATTCCAAAAAAGGGCTAACACATCGGCTGTCCAGACACAGAGTCCATAAGTGACCAAAAATGCACGATATACTGGGGATTTAGTCCGCTAGTTGATGTTGATGTGAAAAGCATATCAGCCTTGTAACGGTTTGTAACAATTTTGTATGCAATAGGTAAGAAATCGGCTGTTTTAAAATTGGGGTCCAGATTCTACCCAGGTAAACTCATTGAATGGTTTAAATTTTTGCTTGCAGTCTCCTCTCTCCCCTTTGTTATTCTTAAAAAAATTTTTTTAAAATAATTAACGCAGTTGAGACCAACAAAGTTTTTAATCATGACCGGTTTGTATGTATGGGAAAGGATGTGGGAGCAATTTTACAACTTCGCTTAACCAAGCTACAAGTAATAAACTAACAAACTGAAGAGATGTGTGGTGGCAACACTACGTCACAGCCTAAATTCAGAATGTACTTATGACATAATAAGTTATAGACTGAAGAAGTCCTCGCTGCAGGATGAAACGTTTCTAAGATGAAGGAAATAAGTACTTATGTTCCAAATAAGAGTTTCAAAATGAATGTGGTGACCCCACTACCCACACCCACTACTAATTCATTTTTCATTTTTAAATATTTATTTTTCGGTTTATAACTTAACAATCTTGTTTGAACTCCAACTCTTCATATGAACTCGATTTAAACCCCAATATCTTACCATTGTCCTACAACTGTACAACATGTTTGAGTCAACAAACATTTTACTAAAACTGAGTTTGGTCAGAAAACAGATTTTCAACATAGCAACACCCAGTGCTACGGCCAAATCAGATTGGGGTTGATAATACACGGCGCACAAAGCAACCCCTCCTTCAAGACCGGGAGGTCGTGCGGGTCATTGCATATCCTCGCTCCAAGGGGCTATGCACAATCCGACTCCTACGTGTTGTACTACTCATTTCCGAACAAAATGCCTCATAACAATTTTTTGCCAGAGGCCTGGTTTAAGATTGTTTTTGTGTCTTCGATCTTATGTCATTTAAAATGTCAGAACTCTCTCAATTTTGAAGATATCTCAAATTCGATAACTTCGTTGGAAAGAGCGTTAAATTTTCCATCTATTTGATCTCAGAAAACATTTTTTGTCTACATTGAAGATGTAAGTACGATTGCTGCGTGAAATGGCTGTTCTGACAAAATCTTGAAATCGCCTGTTTTTCATCTTGTAATCTAAATAGGTTTGAAATAGGGGTGATTGTCAAACAACGGGCAAAATCGTGTGAATGGCGCGCAGTGCCGTTCAAAACCCTCTGACTTCCGACTTTTCCCCCTTATCTGCATTCACTTATTGAGTACTGCATTGACCAGCAACTGTATCGAGGTTCCCAATTTCGAGTTGGTTTTTAGAAGATTCTACCTGAGATTTAAAATTAGACGAACATTCTCTTGTCTTTAGTTATATCTGAAGAGCAGCTGTCTATGGTATTTCAACCCTGCTTCATGTTTTTAGTGTCCTAATACTGCACTTTATTCAGGTCACTATAGTACGGGGTCATGGCCCAAAAAGAATGTGTTACTGAGGAAACAAAACGGGGATTTTCGAGGAAGTTCTTGTTTTGGTGGTAGCAATGATTCACAAAAAAGCGGGCACACCTAATGGTCGCCCTAAACGGTAGGTGGCGTGTTTTTTGAACGAGTGAGAACATCTGACAAAAGGTTAGTATGTTTATTAACATCATTTTAGTTGCTCACGTGTCCTGTTTGATCCCAAAATTTTCTTTTTTACCCGGCGGTACCAAGTTGCATTTTTAAAACCCACAAAAAGTCCAATTGAAGTCCAAGTCCTGTTGAAAGTCCAAATTGTCATTGTCATTTAGGTAAAAACATACCAAAATTGTCATTGTCGTGACCGAACCGCCACTCCATCGTTATGACTTCTATCAAATTTGAATTTCGCGGAGAATAACGGGATGTCTTGAATGACTGGGCAACAGGAAGACATGTAAGGGGGATTCTTCTAGCAGAAAAAACACTTAAATTTTTAAATGTCAGGACCTGAAAATTGCCAGTAGTTTGAATCACCCATATCCAATCAAATAGTGAAAGCATCGACGTATATTTGTAGACAAGTGAAGGTAGATGTTTTATAGTTTTCTCGTCAGGTTTCATTGCCTGTGTCAATAAATATCATGTTGCTCCATTGCAGGTATTTAGATTATAGCTTTTATTACGTAGAAAGGAACTGGTAAAGTGTTAGTGTTCATGGAATTAAGTTTATGACGAAGTCATACTATCGTATCGGGATATCTAGGGGTCAATTACAAGGTATGGAGACACATTGTCAGCTGAATGAACCTTGTGGCTAATTTCTCTCCTGATCGATCCACCCATCAAAATCTTGAGTTATCCAGAAAAATATCCAGTACCTGACACTTCATACCTGAATCGGAAGGAAGACAATTCACTTCTTAGCGTATAACGAGTTTCCCCCGTTACGGTCGTCGTAATTATTGCGTGATGTCGAAATTTGGCTTTCAAAGTCATCAGCCCATCGTAAAACCTCGCTTATGCACTTTGGAAGACGTCGAAACTATTGGAGCATTATACAGGCCAAGAGCCAAATCATATTATGAACCCATACGAATGCTCTTTTATTGCCGTCTTTTATGGGATGTTCATTTGATGTTTCGTAGATATGTCCGTAAATTCATGATCAATAATCCTGCAATGTAGCGCAGAGCAGAACAAGTTCAGTAATTTTTGGTCGTCCCTCTTTGCTCCCTCCGCTCGAAGCTGAGTTGTAGGCCTCCCCTTTATATGTCTTGAACTTTTTGCGTACATAATGCGCATTCAATACGACAGCCTCACTCCCGCAAAAGATAAACACGGGATACATGATGAAATATGGTTGTTGGGGTTGAGCGTTGAAAACTTTTTCGAGCTACGAATAATGTGCCGAGGGACGTTTCCGGTCGCATAACTGTTTGAGGCACCCCCCCAAGCACTCATACTTGAATCCCGTGTGTATAATACAAACAATCGGCTGTATATCGAAGTTCTATCTTGGCCTTTCTGAAAGGCGGACATGAATGAAACGCAGCAAAATATTATCCCATTTCTGGATTAGATTGACCGTCCACGTAGATCTCTGGTATTATGATGAACATGGATACAGCTCCTCTTCCTGTTTCTTGTAACTGCTAAGTCACTATAAAAACCTGAAGCTTTTCATAACGAATACGAATGAATATCTGAATCATTGAATATAATGGATTCAACATCTAGCCCATATCAACGCGACCCCTTAACAATTTCTGACTCGGTCCCTCCTGTACCAGCGCGACATCGCTCTAACGTGGCCTGTAGAAGGTAGGTACAGATCTCTGCGTTGTACTAAGAAACGCAGTCCAAGAAGGATGAGCTCTCCTAAACAAATCGATTTACTTTCGAGAAGAGGGATCATTGGTAAATGTGCTGATTGTGGGATCGATGAGATGGAAATAGACAGACTACGCTCTATTCCAAAGATGACCGGTTGCCTACTAAGCCTGCTTCTGCTGCGCTCCCCATACTCGAGCAGAGACATTTTAGTAACACCAAGTGAGTACATAAGCACACTGGTAGTAGTAAATACTATCTCACATATAAGTAATAAAGTTGTGTTAATAGATTGAAGATCAGGTTGTGGTTAAGGTGATGCTAGGTCGAGAAAGTTTGCAACTAGGCTAAGAAATCTGTAGGAATATTGTAAACAGGCCAAGGTCATTAGCACGGTTTGTGAATAAGATTATAGTGTAGGATAGGATAAGGTGAATTAGGAGGCTATAAGTTAACTGTACGAAGGGTTGTCAAGGTGGGCATAACTATGAACTAATCAACAGCTTACAGTACCTGGCAATAATCTGTAGTGAGGGTAAAGAGTGATGTTGCTCCGCCAGTGTGACGGAGATGGCAGACACTGTAGGGAGAGTAAGCAGGAATCAGCGACATCTGGGGCACCGCACTAAATATTGCTCAGGACTATTTGCTGGCGAAATGGAATCCCCTTTCTCGCGAGAAAGTGGTTGCTTTGTATTGGGCGGTTGTAGCCAGTCACAGCGTAGGGTCTCATCTGAAACCTATACTGGTAAGCGGAGTGCGACCGATGTAGCTTGTGCTCAATGACCTTGATTGGATTGTCCTACTAAGTGAGAGCAGTTCCTTTCTACGCTCATGGGCAGAGAGTAAAGTCATTGACGTAGTTATGTTTGGCTAGCTATCATTCTGGCTTCATCTGGGGTGGTACTTCGTCTGGCTATTTCGCAGACGGGCACCAGGCAACCAGTGCACTGACAAATCACAGCATCAACTGTCTGCCCATCATTGAAGTTGGATTATCTTCAACGGTCGTTTCATACCCAACTGCAAGATTTTTACTGTTGCGATCGGAGTTGGGGTTTTGGGTGGACATGGGCCCTGAAATCAAAACAACGGCATGTGACTTATGTAGCTCGTCCAACAACTTGGGTACCGACCTATCATGTGGGTAGAGCCAGCCAAAAGGCATTCGTGTCTTCAAAAGTTGTTGGGTCACCGAAATGACTCAGGTTGTCAAACATTCCCCAGTTCCCCAAGAAGGCTCTTCCTCAATTTGCTTGTAATTGTGGTTGTTGGGAGGGGAGACAAAAAACAGCTGGCTTCAGTTTTTCAAAACTCTACTTTTTTCGGAAGGAGAGATTGGAACTATGTATGCCAGCAGATCACAACATACGAAGGAGAGCCAAGAGAGTCCATCACAAAGCTGTTGGAATCCGAATTACTATACTGGGGTGTAACAATGGGATCGTGTTGCGAAAAAAGCGTCCTGAAGATCAACAAGGAAGTTAACCCAGTGACTCCCAAATGGGACCGTTCTTACGTTTGGGGGATATTTAAATTTTTTTGAAGTTCAGACCCGAAAATACAAAATTCAGTAAGACATCTCTTGACAGACCAATCGCGAAATACAATATTGTATTTTAGCTTTCGCCTATTCGAAGAAAATAAACGCTTCGTCATTTACCACGAAAGACAAAGTTCTCCTTTACATCCGCCTTGCATCCTAGATGAAATGAAAATTCCTTCGCTAATGAAGGCGTTCAAAGCCACTTTGATCATCTTTAATTTGCGTTCTCCCTGCCGTTTTACCGCGAAACCCCCTTCCCGACCGCCCGTAATTGGCATTTCGATGGAAACCGCTATAACTCCCTCCCCTCCCCACTCACCACAATAAAATTTCATGTAAAATACGTTATTTGATGAGGAAACCGCGAAAGAAGATTTTTATTGCTTGCTTCATACGGGGCGCTCCTTCAGAGAAAAGGGCCTTTTTAGAAGAGAATGAGCAAGGGAGAGATTGAGAGAGAAACACGTATTTTTTGGAATATAACATCGAAATAAATCGACAAATATGAATTAGGTTTCGTGTTTACAGAAGTCTGTTTTTGAAAAAATAACTTCAATTTATTACACAATTTTTCAATAACATTGGAACACGGGACAGTACGAACAACACTCTTAGAAGGGCGACTCAAGACTGCTCGTACAATCTAACCCCATGGAGAGGCTTGCAGAGCACTTGAAAGATGTTTTTCAATCGTCACCTTAATTTTTAGACATTCGGAAGTGTACAATACACATAACTTGTATACATGAATTGACAGTGAATCTGTCATGGTGTGTTCATTTTATGTTAGCGTGAAAATTGAAAAGTATTACACTTTTATTGAATAATTGATAGAAGTAGATTCAGAAATAATAACAATAAGGGTAGACCAACAAAAATCAGGGACAGCAAAATATCAGCTGTAATTGGAGGTTGTTAAACAGCGCAACTAGAGAGAAGATGAGGCAATTATCATTTGTTGGTTTAATTTTGAATGTTGTTATTCTGCTTTATTTTGGTTTATTACTCAATAATAAACCATTGTAATGGCTCTTGAAAAAGAAATTCTAACCCCCTGAAAATTTCATGGTTTACGTTTCAAAGGGTGTGGAATCCAAATCTGCAATAAAAATTTTTCAGTCCATCCGCCGTACGCCGTACGCACGATTTCTCCCAAACGGCTGGAGCGAAAAATCTGAAATTTTCAGGAAAAATCAATATTGGTCCGACAACGTCCCAATTCTCTAACCAGCAGTCTCATTTAATTTAAAGTGCCCTTTAAGGGTTGTCAAAGTTTTTTAAAATCCCTAAAAACCTCAAAAAGAGTCGAGGCGGCCTAAATTTGGACTTTTTTTGAAGAACTTTCCATGAAGAATCGAATGAGCCCTTCCCCAGGTTCATAGCTCAAACCATTCCCGATATACGCCCCGATTTATGGTGCCAAAATTTGCGTTCTTTTGGTTTATTATTGTTTTTGTTTTGATTGCAGTAACCTAGTGATGTAGTGAATGTGGATACTGGAGTGAACTCCTAAAACGGTTTATAGCCGATACACGGGTTGAAGCATTCTGATAATCATTTAAAACGCTGCAAATTCTTTCACTGGGGTTTATTATTCAATTGGCTTGCGTTCATGATTTGAATTTCTACTAAGCTTTGGAGTGTGCGTGTTTCACAGGTGATAGAGCGATTATTGAATTTCGGAGGCACACCAATATGATCAACTGATCAATCCAAATAGGTATTTTGGTTGAGAACAGATTTACGTGCTCTATGCATATCTCCTGAAATTCAATAATCGCTCTATCACCTGTGAAACACGCACACTCCAAAGCATAGTAGAAATTCAAATCATGAACGCAAGCCAATTGAATAATAAACCCCAGTGTTTTCCTTGTCGTTTAAAAATGTTCAGTATTGAAAATTTAACTGAAAGGGAAAATATGGAATCAAATCTAGTAGAACGGAGTATGATTTCTTCATTAGCTTCATTTCCGAATGTGATCGGTGCAAATTTAAAATCGTCTAAGGGCCTAACGTTTATGTTGTGCGTCGGTAATTCAGGGGGCGTCAGTGGTCGCGGTGAAGGGCAAACGGCGAAAGGGTCGAAACGGAGGAAAACGGTGGACATGAAAAACGGCACTGGATCAGGGGAGGGGGGATGAACATGAAAAACCGGACGGGGGTGAGCATGAAAACCGTGGGAAGGTTTTTTTTTCGTCCGAGTTGGGGGACAAAGCTCCGATAAAGCTCCGCCGCCCTCTGCGGCTCTTCTGAACAGGTGCGACCGAACCCCCGATCTCCCCCGTACTGCCCCTCTACTACCACCACTATCGTCCAACCCTCCACTGACCGCTTGAGCTGTGGTCATTTTTTTTTTCAACCCCCTCCCACCTTTTTCATCGTTATAACGATATCGTTACCGTTTCCTCCTCCTCCGTTGAGGTTTTCGACCTGTTTTCCCTCGTTGTGATTCCCCGACGACACCCGAAACCTATTTGCTCCAACATCTTACTTTCACAACAACCGAAAGGAAAAAAACGTGATCCAACAATTAATAATAATAAATGACCATACAGAAATGTAAAACGCTGCAAATTCTTTCACTGGGGTTTATTATTCAATTGGCTTGCGTTCATGATTTGAATTTCTACTAAGCTTTGGAGTGTGCATGATTCACAGGTGATAGAGTGATTATTGAATTTCAGGAGGAACACAAATATGATCATCTGAACAATCCAAATAGGTATTTTGGTTGAGAACAGATTTACGTGCACTATGAATATCTCCTGAAATTCAATAATCGCTCTATCACCTGTGAAACACGCACACCCCAAAGCTTAGTAGAAATTCAAATCATGTTATCAACTGATGATCAACACAAATACGGATATCAACACAAAAACAATAGTAAACCAAATTAATGAGAATGTTGGCACCATAAATCGGGCCATAGATCGGGTATGGTTTAACCTACGGACCTGGGGAGGTTCTCATTCGATTCCTCGTGGAGTGTTCTTCAAAAAGGGTACAAATTTAGGCGGCCTTGACTTTTTTTGAGGTTTTTAGAGATTTTACAAAACTTTGACAACCCTTAAAGGGCACTTTAAATTAAGTGAGAGAGCTGGCTCAAGAATTGGGGCGTCGTAGAACCAACATGGATTTTTCCTGAAAACATCAGTTTTTTTGCTTCAGCCGTTTGGGAGAAATCGTGCGTACGGCGTACGGCGGACGGACGGAAACATTTTTATTGCATATTCGGATTCTACATCCTTTGAAACGTAAGCCATGACATTTTCAGGGGGTTTAGATTTTTTTTTTTTTTTTTTTTTTTTCAAGAGCGATTACAATGGTTTATAATTGAATAATAAACCAAAAAATAAGTTATACTGTTTTAAATCGAATGATTTTCATCAAGCCATAACTGCTCTTAATTATCGGTATCATATCATTCTCTTCATTTTCGTGTTCTCTCTTTCAATAAGCCCCTACATCACAGGAAAAAGATGTAAATCATAATTGTTCACACGCACAGTTACAGGGACAAAATTTTTGTGAAAGCGGTAGATTCAAAAAGCTAGTGAGCATTTTTATTTGTCAGGAGAAACCATTTAAATTCATGCTGATGGAGGACCAGTCACCAAATATTCAATGTTAAACCACCACCAATGTTGTCACCATGTCGTCGTTGTTGTCGTCGTGTTGTTGAATTTTAAAATGTTGAGTATATTCCGAGGAGGATTGTGTATCCTGGAGTATTGTGTCTCTGGTAGTTGGAGTACCAGACTCTCTCATTCACTGCTTTTGCGATTGTTCACATTTTAGGCGTGAGAGGTCGTCCCATTTTGAAACTGACACATTGTCGTTAGGCGATTTCCTGTCTAGTATATTTATTTCTGCAAGAAGTGATTGATGTTAGAGCCACTTGATGAAAAACATTTTCCGTTCATTATTGTTTTCGATTTTCCCCTCTCTCTTTTTTATAGCCTTAACCAATCAACTGTGCTTTACTTTTCTTCCAAAAGTTTGGGCCAAAATTTTATGGATCATTCTTCGCAGAACCGTAAGGTGACTCACTACAGCTTCTACACCCGACAAATAAGGGATCAATCAATAGTTATTAACACTAGTCCGATGGTGTGGAGCTAGTAAATTTCAATATTCTACTTGTAACCAATGGCTTCATGTTGTACGGATTTTCAGTTTTCAAATTGTCTTGTTCATTATTTCGTGGGCGTCAGCGATGTTTTATTCAAGTAGCGTCTCGTGTGATTGGCATCATCCTGGAAACTAATTCAGGAGCCTGTAGGAGGAATTTTTGAGGGAGAATCGCGCGATGTCGGAATGTAATTGGAGCCACATCAGATATTCCCTGATAAGAGAGCACTTGTGTCTACAGCGGCGGACTTTAGATCGGATTTCTTCCGTAGCCACGTTGTTGCTACGTGTTTCGAGATTGGGCCTTCGATCCTCTTCCGCCCTCTTTCGCTGGAATTCACCGAGAGGAAAAAACGGGGTTCTCCGAAAACCTCCCCGAGGAAAGAGAATTTCTCGCCCGTTTACCAGAGGTGGAAGTCTGTTTTCCGAGTGGCACCGACAGGACGCAATGAGCCGTGCGGTTTTGCGGTACGAATTGGGGGGATGTTATGGGTGACACGTGGGACCTCCGATATTCCACGTGCGTGAGTTCATTTTTACTAATCGAACTCCACATGAAGATCAGCACATGGGATCATTTTCAATAAAGAGGATCAAGAAGAAAACAAAAGAAACAGCTACACGAGCGTTCTCGCATTCCAGGAGCTAAAACCGAAAATCCAAAGATTTAGATATTATAAAAGAATCTTTGCAAATTCAATTCATTCTTAGTGAACATGCTAAGCAATGAATCCAGATATGATGATGTAAACAAATTTTCTGGTAAAACTAGATCAAAAATTTTTTTTTTTTTTTTTTTTTTTTTGTCTTAATCCATCCCTAGGATATGATTTTTTAAAGTTTATCCGAGAATACCATAAAAACCCATATTTCTGCACTCCACAACTCTTTTCAACTTTTGACCATATTTTCGAGTTCTGCTCTCAATTTCCTACACGTTTAGCGTATTTTCATAAGCCAAACTAACTTCTATTCTAAGGATCCTAATTACAATTCAAATTTTTTACATTTAAAAATTAAAACTCCGATTCTGAAAATGCTTATACTTCAAGTCCATTTCCAAAAAAGGGGACGGGAGCAATCAAATTACAGTACAAGTTGAAAATTCATTCAACTTTCATATAGTATGATTAAATTTGCAATTCCTGATCGATTTTATGAAGAAATTCCAGCTTGAAGGTGCGAGAATGTTGGACAGCAAAGGAGGTAGCCCAAGAACTAACAAAAGTTTGAACAGCATGAGTTGGAAAAATTATTGAATCTTGGAAATAGTTTTTACAGTGTATAAGCTTCATAAACAATACGAAACATATGTATCTATCAGGCTTGTACCACATACTACCATAAGGCAGCAGACCCTACAAATACATATAGTGGATAACGTTTTTCCCACCACAAACAGAAATTTCTAAGCGAAATGAGTACAGAATCGTAAAGTTGAAGTTTACAACAAATGATGGAATGGTGTAGTTGCCCCTTCCATTGAGCTGAATGCGGTAATAGTGCTCCGCCACGCTCAGAGGATGACCCAGTCGCTTGAAAACGTCTGATTCATACCCCAAGGCGACGGATTCTAAAATCGGGTAGGACCAACTAACCATATCCATTACAAACTTCATAAAATTTGTCCCCGTTTTTTACACTTTTCTTTATTTACACCGTTTTCACATTTGCTCTTTTTATCCTTAGGGTTCCTCGTTTAATATTTAACAACGTGTCGGACTTTTTTTGCCCTTCAAACAAGGATTTTTCCATGAAATCTATAGGGAATTCACAAGTTTTGAAAATTCGACAGTTTTCATGACGACGTATTGGGAAAATGAAATTAAGAAGTTCAAGTATTTTCAGAAACCTGATTTTTTTTTTCAACTTTTGAATTATAAGTGTGGTCCTTAAAAGTTCATTTTTAGTTACGAAAATTCGATATATGTGCAGAATATTTGATGCAGATTTTAAAAATGTCTCAAAAATCCCTCAATTGACAAAACATTTCCAATCCCTTTTTAAGGTAGTTTTACCTTTTGTTGAAAAACTACTCTTTTTTAGATCACGTAAAATCAGTGTCAATTTCTTTGTGATAAGAATTTAACCGTGTTTAATTCGTGAGCCAGTCATATATACATATTATCATGTTATAAAGCAATTTTATCACCTAATTACAGAGTTCGTAGAGGAAAAGGGGTGAAAGTTTTACCTATTGTTAAAAAACTACCCCTTTTTCATAAAACTTGACACCAAACCGAATCGGTGTTTATTTTTTTTCATAAATATTAAACATTGTTTAATTTGTGAGCCTGCTGTACAATCGTATATACATATTATCATGGTATAAAGCAATTTCAGCATGTAATTACCAAGTTCATACAAGGAAATGGGTGGAATTGTTAGCTCTTGTTAAAAAACTAAACCTTTTTAATGAAACTTGTTATCGAACAGAATCGTTAATTTTCTTTATAACTATTAAATATTTTTTAATTTGTGAACCAGCTCTTGGATACATATTATTATATCATGTCATAAAGCAATATTAGACCGTGATTAAAAAGTTCGCTGATGGAAATGGGTGATAGTTTTATCTTTTGTTAAAAAACTACTTTTCCTCAGGAAACTTATCGTCAAATAGAACGTTTGAGTCTGTGAAGTTGGGTTTTATCTGTAAATATTAAACATTGTTTAATTATTTGAGCCAGGCGTATATTCGGATGTACATATTATCATGTTATGAAGCAATCTTAGCACGTAATTAGAAAGGTCGTTGAGGGAAATGGGTTCTCAAGTCGCCACAAGGACACTTCTTTCCAAGTCAAAACGTTGGTTCCACCGTTAGATCTCGCGAACTCTCTACAGACGTCCAGAAGTCAAGAGAGCTATAATAACCGAGCGAAATACCTTCAACCTCTTCAAGGACTCGCAAAAAAAACCGTCGAGACGACGAATGAGGGTTGTCAGAGGTCTTAGGCTGAAAGAAAAAAGCCAAGATGAAAACTAGGATAAGAAGATGACAAAAAAAATAAAGAGACCCCGAGTAGACATGAATTTAATTTCCATTTGATAAGGTGCTCCCTTTTTCCCCCACTCCCAGCTTCTGTCTTACCGTTTCGAGGAGCTACTGCGCCACCTAAGCTCCTCATCACAGCTTCGCTCTCCTCCATTCATAACCTTCTCCCTTGAAACCTTCCCCATTTCGGTACGTCTTCATCGAGGAAAAACTTCATTATTATATGAATTATTCAGACAGTGTTCCTCTGTCCACTTAAATACTTCCAGAAACCCTCCCTTCCACACACCGCCGTTATATACTTTTTTTTCCTGCAAACCGAATTGGAAGCTTTGAAAATAACCTGGGAAGGGATTTTCTTCTTTTTTTTTTACGAATAAAAGAATACATTAATTTCATTTCTTTTCGACGGTCGGGAAAATGGAGAGAGAGCGGTCGACTTTTTTTTAATCATTTTTTTCTCCGGCCGAAAAAAATGAATCGAATTACTTATAATGACGGGCCCCACGGAATCGAAAGGGAACGGCGAATTGAGTTTGTTATTCAGGGACAATTCATTACGTCGTTAATGCATTTTCGATTGGGAGAACTTCATAATTTATACGAATTCATATGCATGAAAATATAATGCACGCTCTCGTTATCTTCTATAGAAACTGACTGAATTGCATGCAATTATCCGTGATTATTATTAATAATGTTCTTAATTTTAATGTTATAGGGCTGTTCTTTGAAACCGCAATCATTCATGTACAATCTGTAATTTTATTAATTAAAGTTCCGTTGAAGTTAGAACTAGGAAGCACACATGTTTACCACTGCCATTTCGAAGAATCTATCGAACCTCGTTATCATCAATAGAAACTGTCGTATTTATATTAATCTTCATTGTATTCGTAGTAAGGCATGCAATTTTCCACGATTTGTATTAATAATGTTTTTAATTTTAATGTTATAGGGGTTTTCCTTGAAACCGCAATCATTCATGTACAATCTGTTATTTCATTAATACAAGTTTCGTTGAAGTTAGAGCTAGGAAACAAAAATTTTCCACCACTGCCATTCCGAAGAACCTATCGAGACCACTTAGCTTGGGACTGTAGAGGCGTTGAAATATTCAACGCTTTACCCAAATACCTACGTATTGTTTCTTCGTTGGCTCTATTTAACCCGTTCGCTACCAACCTCCCTTGTGTAACGCGCGCTACCAAGTTGGGTGACTGAGTCTAGTCTGACACTTGTTGAATACCAATAAAATTCAAATGCGAATATTTTTTATTATACAAATTGAATGACATAGCTTTAAAGCATCACACAGAAAAAACTTACTTGAAAAATACACCAGAAAATACATATTTACTAAATGGTCTTCCCCGTGTAGCGGTCACCTCGTGGTATATGTGACTCCACTCCACCTCGTGGTGAGAGGGCTAAATATAATACTTTATGTTTGGTTGATCATGATACCAAGATTAATGACACATCCTTGATCAATTTTTTATTTTTTTTTCTTAGCCGAATTTTGTAAACTGTGGTCAGACTACACAGACAACCTTTTATCACAAAATAACAAAACAATTTCAATTGAAAATAATAATTTGTTGGTCCAGAACATAGAAAAGTGGTAAAGGAGTATGGTAATATTATTGTTGGTCTATCATATTTAAGAGCATACATTTTTTCGCTACATTGCTTTTAATGTTGAGATCCCTCAGGATGAAGTTTATTCTGCTGCCTTGCCGGTGGTGTGTCACCTTCAGCCCGTAGAGAGCCAACGTTGTGTGGCAGACTTGGTATTTCTGCACAAACTTTTGAATGGAGAAATAGTCTCACCAAAATTACTTAAGGAGTTTTGCCCCCACATATTTTCTTCAGGATCACCCTTTTTGCCCCATTCTTTTAGCCGACTGCTTTGCTCATCTTCATCCTGAGTGGTACTTTTTCACCTATTCCATAGGATTTCCCAAGTCGTTAGTTGTGTCCTTTCCAACCTTCTTCATTTTAATTTATAGTTATGTAATCATTATATTACCATAAGTATGTATTATGGCTTTGCTCCCTAATTTGATGCACAAAAATTTAATGTTGGGCGACAAGAAAAAGACATCATGATAAAACAATCTACGAAATGAGCGTAAAATTTGCAGGGAGAGGAGCAATAACTTGCCTATTAAGAGCCCAAACAGGTAGATGATTGAGGAAACAAAGCCGTCTTCAGTTCAAAGTGTTGGATTTAATAAATGGAACAATAAATTGGCCTCAAGAGAGGTGGCTCTCAACTTATTTCACGTTTCTATTTTGTTGTAATTGGGTTCGTCCGTTCATATAGGTAAATAAATAAATAAAATCAATCGAAGCCCCCTTTGAGTAAATATTAGATGCGTCGAAATATTTTCCATTTGGAGTTTCCGGCCGGTTTTTGTGAGGTTACAAGGGCAGCTTTAGGTCATTCCACGATTTCTTATTGCAATGTTATATGCATACTGCATTTGAGTTGGTTTAATATTCATCTTTGATTGAAATGCACAAATTCACCAAATGGCTTTGGGACATTACGATCTATGAGTCTTCCGATCCGTCATCTAGTTCCAAAAGACCGCTACGCCGCGGCACATATGATGTGATGAGGTCCATCTTTCTCTTGAGGTTAGTTCGTCATTGTAACCCCCCATACAAGATCCACCACAGTAGCACACTCCTATGACGGCTCACTGTTTAGACGCGAATGGGAGGAGGACTAACAAAACGTATAGGCCGCAGACAATGGGCTCCGGCAGCAAGCGAAACGACCAGGCCGCAAGGAGCGCTTTCCCCGGCACCGCTCCATCGCGGTAAATCTAGTTAACAAAGCCCTCCCACGCCACCGCCGCCTGGCCCGACGTGATATACTGCCTGGCGCAATATGCACTTCCCGCCGGCTCTCTCTCCCATTTCCCCGCCGGCAATATGCACTTTCCGGGTCCTCGAAAGTGCAATATGCTCTGGTCGTACCTTCGCCTTCCTTGGCAAAAACCAGGATGATGGCCCTCGTTTCCAGTTATGACTTGCAATCCTCCCGTTGACTCAACAGATAAATTTGAGAACGAGTGATCTCATGCATTTTGATCGCATCACAAGAGTTATCGAAGCGAAACTCAACAACAACGTCGACAAGACACCCAAACAAAAACTCAAAAAATTACTTAATCAATTTTTGCACTGTACAAGCTCATTTAACAAGATAATAAGTAGTTACAACCATATAAAAATCGATTGATAAAATGACAAAGCAGACAATAGATTGTAAATATACATAACTAGCTGGGGTTAATAACGAATTACGGAGTTAATTCGTCATCCTTCAACAGTATTATTGAGGGCTGTAAATTTTATTAAAGATTTTGCCATATTTTGAAAAAGAGGGTTTGTCATGAGTGCAAGAAGATTTGATGGTCCAATGTTCAAACCCTTTGTATTTTTATACCCTCACTGCCGCACAGGATCCCCGAAAAGGGATTAAAACTCAATATTTACTGTATTATTGAGGCCGGAAACCCAAACATGATTACGTCCGCAAGTCTAATGAGCAGGATTAAAGTAATCATAACATAACAACTGAGCATAGCCCATCAAGTTAATTTACATTAATACAATAACTACAGTTTGTAGAAGTAATAGCCCAATGGCAACTACTCTATATGATCACATTGTCACGCCACAAGGTCGAGAGGTTTTGTTCCATCCAGACGTCGGATGACGTTGCTGTTGTCTAATAATCGGAGAGCTTCTGGGTTCTTATGTTGATGAAGCCTCTGCTCGTGTTTAGCGGCAAATAGTTTGATCACCTCACTGACTGGTTCTATCTTGAGGTCCCGATGGAGGTCGTCATTACGTACGTACCAAGGAGCGTTGACAATACTCCTTAGCACCTTCTTTTGAAATGTTTGGATTATTTTGATGTTGGTCTTTTTTGTACAGCCCCACAGTTGAATTCCATATGTAAAAACTGGTGTTAGAGTTTGCTTGTAGAGAAGCAATTTGTTATGTGAGGATAGTTTTAGGGAAAGAATTGAAGTGATGTAGAATAAAATAATTTTCGTCAGAATTTAGGCGATCATTTAATTCGCTACAACAAAAATGACAAATAACGCATTGTAACGTGAACATTTGAATTTTCCCGGCTCGCGGTTCTCGGTGCCGATTTCTGTCTCCATAAAACCATAAAAATATTACCGTACTATTCTATTCGACGGCCGATCGAAATTGTAAGTACTAACGATAACGTTTATGACTCCAAGCCCGAGTCTATAGTCACCAAATACCTAATAAGTACCTACTTGTCTACCTAATAAGTCTCTTGTCTATATCTGTGACAGTTTTCCCCTGAAATTTGGTCCAGTATCGACCGCGAAGTATTTATTTTATTTCCTATTGATTTTGTTAAATAAAGCATAATTTGATTTTGTTGTTTCCATGGTCTACTTACTAGCCTGGGTCTGATTTATTTATTTTTAAATGGGTTCACCCCCACTTCGATAATTTTTGTTCCTTTTCGTCACAGCATTCAAAAAGCTAAACGAAAGAAGTCTTGAAGATTTGGACGGGTATACGACCTTGGACTCGCTCAAATTTCGTACATCTAAAAAATGAAAATATACTTCATAACAGCATCGACGTCTTTGACGGCAGAATGTAGTAAAACACCCGCAAGTTCGCGATTTCTTACCTTGAACATTTTGATCCTTGATTTGTACTGTCAAAACTGACTCGAAAGCTCGAAAAGAAGAATTTTATGCCGACTGGGGATGATAAAAATCGGGTCGGAAGTTACGGGTGACGATAACACCTCCGTTTCGATGTTGATGTGAACGATCGACAGGTAAGTTCATGTTTTCCCAGTTCATTCACCTGTATTATTAATATGCTACTCTATTCTCTTCTATTATTCGAAGGGGCAGCTAGGGGAAGCTAATTAGATGTTAACAAAGCATCTAACCTTTGCATCAAAGACTCAGAAAGAATCACAAACGTTGTATGTCAAATCGATGTTTATTATCTAATTTATCTATTTTCTCCAAAATTCACATGTTTGTAATTGTTGAGTCAAAACAAAAGACTTCAAGAGACTTCTTTATTGGCATCGGAAATTCCCACTTCTTCATATCCTAACGATTTCGTACGAGCCTTTAAGCGAAGTTCGCACTTTGAAACTCAACAGTAGATATCCCCAGAAGTTAACAAAAACATATTTGCGACCAGGACTCTGGATGAAATACATGAAAACCACCACTGTGTGCTGGAACCTTGGCCTTGTTTCATGTACAGTTGACATATACACTATACGATTTGTTCTTCTACAGGGGTGTCCACCCCCCTAAGCTTCATGACGCCCCCCCCCCCCCAACTTAGAACCAGAAAATTTTTTAAATTTGTAGTCTGATTCCATCTACTAGTTATGTAGGCACCTTCTAAGATTGTTAAATATATCTCTTTAAGCCCTACAAAGCAGTTTTTGTCTTCGGCATGAGGAAACGGAAAATCTTTCGATTATTTGTTCATTAGAAATAGACTCAAGTATATCAAGTTCATCTGCAGCTAGAACCATTAGATTGGACAACCATGAGACTCATACAGCTGATCTGAATCTGTTTTCGATCATTTTAACTCGACCCATATCTCTTCCGCTAACAACTAGAAATTGCCAAGGAGAGTAAAGTTGTGTGAACCACTTTCAGAGCACAAAAGCTAGAAAAATGCATCAAATATCTGTAAGGTTTCAAAAATCCTTTAGTGATCCAAAAACTCTTAATTTGCTCTGGAAAATGTTCACTTGCACTCTCAGACTTTGCACCAAAGTCCCTTTCGTGTGGATTGTGTTTGCGTTAGCCTGAGTTAGTGGCTGTTGTTCGCTTTTTTGAGGAATTAGGGCGTCAACTGGAACACTAGGGTGACCACGGACAATATTCAAGGACTGTCATTGTCATTTGTACATTTTCAGATAGAAAAAAAAACCATATTTACATGAATCACTAGCTTTATTATTATTTACGTTCTATCTAGTGATGTAATATCTTTTTGAATCCTCATGTAAAACACTGTTTCCGTCCACTTCCCCCCCCCCCAAGAATTTCAATGACGCAGTCTGCGGAACAGCCCCCCCACCCCCCTGTGGGCACCCCTGTCTCCTAAGTAGTTCATGAGCAAAACAGGAAAAAGAGAATGATTGTCCTTCAAAAGGAACTCAAAAAGGGAACCCTAACCTAAACGTGTACTCTTGTCCGTCCCTCTAAGTCTTAGGGGTTGGAGGTTTTCGGTGTCCTTCTGTACCCCAAGAAGGGACTTCTGGCAACACTGTTCTTATCTTAAATTCGCTCACATGTGTTTGTTATAAATCGTTGCTATGGTAATCAACTTAGTAAGTTGTTCAATTAGTAAGCATACACTAACCACACAAGTGCCCATATTGATGTTGAAGCCAGATGATTTTGGGGTGCTGGAGGGTGAGTGGAGTTATCCTATCAGATCCTGAATTTCTCCGCTGTCCGTATAAGGAACTTGTCCGACGGTCTGGGGAATTTCAAACAATCCCGCCCCCCTCTCCGACTCCAAACACAACTTTCCGTCGGATCGACGTCGACGCAATGAGCCGTCAGGGGTTCGGTCGGAGGCGTCAGTACAAATAGAAGCGATGTTATCGCACTTTACCGAGCTCCGGTCCCCGAGAGACCCTTTCGACTCCAATATCCAGTTTCCTGTTCTGACAGGAAACGAGGGCTAGGAGGGGAAGGGCCACGTGGAGGGGGGGACTGGTCAGGGGGTTAGGTTGATATTGCAGAGGGAACCGAGTAGCAGGGGCGGGGAAATGAAGGAGAGGAGGCAGGAGGTAATTAGACCTGGACTCGATGAAACTACGTCGTTTTGAAAGGCTGTTCTCCCACCGGGAATTTTCACCCTTTTGCCTTGGTCCTGCTTATCGGGTTCCCGGAATCAACCAAATATCGTGATTCCCCCTCCCTTACGCAATCAAAACAGATTACTCAAACTTGTATCATTAACAAAATTACATTATATTAATCATCAGAATACCCATCAGAGCAATGTAAATATAATTCATATATTACATTTTAAACGACAGATAATTTGGCTAAGGTTGGTTTTCTCTAAGAGTGAGGCCTTAAAAAAAAGGTCTTTCAAACCTCTTTTTTTTTCATTTGATTTCTTTTCAAACATTTTTGTATGTACTAGGCTTCTTCAGGAGTTAAAACAACCAATTTCCCGTATCAATAGTCGTTAATACCCAATATAAAACGTCCTTACAATACTTAACATGTTGGTTTTTTAACAATCTAGTTCATATTACAACCAATGTACTTACATTTAGAGTTTCCCAACAAAATGGGAACAGTTTTGCTCAAATCTTAAAAGTATTTCCAAAAACTGACTAAATTTGAATTTTGGATCTAAATTTCTAAAAATTTTCAATGAAAACCTTTCATACCATACGATATTTGAAAATCTCGTCGAACCCGGGTGAAAACTTTACAAGTCATGTTTGTCACAAGGTTTTGATGATTGCTTATAAAAACCCACCAATTTCTGAGTGCTTTCTAAAAATATTCCATCAATTTTACATTGTAGGGTAAACATTATTAATCTACTGTGAAGTAGGTTTTTCAATATCTGTATTTGAAATCAATTGGATTAGACTTTTAACTAACAATTGTGCTCTACCTTCCAACGATTCGTTATCTCCACTTCTGGAAAGAGAATTGCTTGATGTACAGACGTTAAAAGTACAGTCGTACTTCTAGTAAATTGCCGACAATTGATGGCTAATTGAGGAAAACCGAATGAATTTCGCTAGATCTGAGCTTAGATTTTTGACAAATTTTGAGCTATCCAGCGAATCATTGATTGGTCGAAGGTTTACATCTGTGTTTCCCATTGGGTGCACCCCTAAGTCGGTAATTCGAGGAAATCCATCCCCGAAGGCTGCTGTATGATGCACTATTGACAACTATCAGAGCAGTTGTACTCTCCTGTCGTTATTAGAGAGTTTTTGGTGCCAACGAATGATGTCAGTGATCAATGACGATGCTAAACGTTGCGATGTTGTGGACTGGTGTAGTTGCCCCTTCCAATGAGCTGAATGCGGTAATGCCCCCCACGCTCAGAGGATGACCCAGAAGCTTGAAGGCCAACTAACCATATCCATCACAACGTCGAGAGGAAAACCTTGAGAACCTCCTCAAGGCTCCATCAGTGCTCCAAACGAGCGATGCTTCAACATTCTCCAACTGTCCTTGATATCATCGTCTTGTACCTACTTCTTTAATTTTCGTTACGTTCTCACCTTATCTCGCAAGACGCACAGTTTCAATTCCCAAGAGCCGTAATGGAGCTTCATGATTGTCAATCTAACGATTTTACGTGAGCAACTTTCCATTTGCATGATAAAGCTAAAACAAGAAAATTTCATAGAAAAATTCGGCAAGTACTAAGACCCTTGGATGCGTTTACTAAGAGCGTATGGTTGAATAAAAAAAAACAAAAAAAAAACAAACAAAACATGGAACATGCTTTAGGAGAGCTTTATACAGTTCCCTTTATACTCTTAAGATTGTTTATAATGTCCACCCCACTTGGCAGTCCTCGAAAAGTCCTACATTATTCGTATCTAAGATGTTGAATTTGCATGAACGGAATTTTCGGAGATATCAAACGTTCGACATCGATTGTCGACAAATCATTTGGAAAGTCCAGATATGTGAAGACGGTTTTTGATATCGTTTTGTATTGGTAAATTGATTGCTCACAAAGCCTGAAATCAGTTTCAAATTCGTTCGGTTATAAATTCTACCTTACACTGCTCCTTGGTGATCTTCCCCACCCATAAAGTTTCCTTTATACTCCAGGGGAACCTCTCTTGGCAAACGATACTACCAGATATCAATGAACATTACTTTCCACTCTCTGGGAAAATAAAACTGGACATTATTATACACTAACAATGGACTCTGTTTGGAAAGTTAATATGTGATACTCCCACGTTCCGCTCTTGCGTAACGGTTTTCGTGTAGTTAATCCAAAGCTAAAGCATGTTAGCAGCTACAAAATTTTGAAATCTCTGAATTGCGATCTTTAAAGCAAATGAAATGAGGACTCATTCGACGCTGATTGATTTGAACAGATTTATGTTTTGTTCAACTGCATCTCTGCTAAAAACTACCGTAATTCGTCGTTTCCGTTGTAGATAGATACGCATTTTCACTTCAAAAAAACTTCAATTTCTTATATTTCCACTGAGTTGGACAACCTTTGGGCCAGAGCTAAGAATATTTCAACCTCCCAGGCCCCCAGGCCTCGTGGTCGGCTGGTTGGCGGGTGTCAACACGACTCTGCCTCCCCCGGGGACGTCAATCGGAGCGAACACGGGCAGATTCCTCTCCCCAGGCGCCGCCGGGTCCCACCCGAGATTCTCCAGCAATTTCGGAATGTCGTCTTCCAGAACGTCGAGCAAAGCGACTTCTGCGTCCATCGACGCCACTTCCAGCTCCGAGTCCGCCAACGCGCCTCCTTCCTGGGCGGTCAAGCTCCTCGATATGTCCTTGACTCTGGCGTAGATGTTATTCACCTAAATTTATCAACAATATACTTCTATTAGATATTCATTACGACTCGGTTTTGTATTACATGGTGCATTATCTGATTTACCTGGTGATGCAAAGGTTAGGGCAATAAAATAGGTGGTAAATTCATCTTTCATCTCATCATCATCTTTCAAAAGCCCACTTAAATACTGTTATTAATTTTCTCTTTCTTCCTCTTTTATTCCCATAAACTACATACTAGACTGTATAAACCACAACAATAACATGACAATAATTATATAACGAGTCACTCCAGATAACATTAATTACAATGGTTATATTTTTATGGTTGTTCAAATGACGAATGGAAAGATACAAATTTGACAAAATTTTTAAAACAATGTTTACAAAATTGTTCTAGAAAATTATTTGGATATGTTTTGTCAAAATTTTGCTCCATGTATCTAGTTTATTTAATTTTACATTCTAATCATTTCAGAGCTATTATCATCGAAATACCAAAATACTTCTTATGAATTTCATCTTTAATGAACTGTGAAATTGTGAATTTTGATTTTAAAACAAGTGCAGATAAATGTTTTTTTGTCCCGTTTCCACTCCTTCCCCTACGAATTCCTAGAAAAATGCAAATTCTTGACAGTTTTTTCTTCCTGATTGTGATAGGAGTAACCCCAGATTACTGAGACCACTATGATATATTGTGAAACTTTCCCTATTTTAATGCAGAATGATTTAAATAACCACTCACAAAGTGCAAATGGATTTCAGGCGTTTCCTTGGTAGTATTGGATATTGTTAATTGGGCTTGCCCGCAACAAAATAAATAAGTATCAGTGGGTGTCAAGGACCCGATTCAGAAGAGATGAAATCTTTTTACGTGTAAGTACGTGAAAGTGTTCCACAAGGTTGTTTAAGGACCGCATGGCTTACCCCTGCTTAGCAGTATTATGCCGAAAGCATCTCGTGTGTTGTCTTCCCTTTTCTGGACCTGTTGAGTTAAATAACTCTTGGTAACTCCAAGTTGACGTTCAGGTCAGGTTGGGTTGGAGCCTGATTCCTTTTTGACAAGGCGATCAGCTTTCTGGTTGCCTTCTATTTCTCATGACCCGATACCCAGAGTAGTCAGCTTGTTGCTTTGAACAACAGTCTTGTTGATGCTGACTGCAGGTCAGCTTTCAAATTATAGAGGAGGTAGGAATAGCCTTCAGTGATGCCTGGATGTCTGACAGTATGTAGATTCTTGCAAATTTTAGTTGCACACCACTCAATTGCACGGATTTAGGCCTGAAATGTGGTGGCCACATGTTCGACAGGCTTGGATAGGGTAAAATAAGGGCCCTTGATCTCCTAATCTTACTGCACCATTTACTACAGACCCACCAGTGTACCACACTGGTAAACCAGGTTCAAATGGAGGTAGGGCTCTTTTCCAGAATTCACAATCAATAATGATCACTCTGAAGGGTAGGTAAAAGTTAATTTTGGCCAATCTAGTTTCAAGAACTGACATAGTCACTGTGTGAGGAATCACTGGATCCTCCCAGTTGCACCAGTTGCAGCATTCTAGTTTCCCTTTGGTAGGTTGTCTTCTGCTAATAAATGTACAGATGTGTGAGGTCCATAAGAACACGAAATCGGATATTTTTGAGAATATATTACCACATATGTCAAATTCAAACGCTTACATTGCTTTTGTTGAAACTCAAATCAAAACGCGAACGGACGTAACCCCACAAGTGGTTGTGATAAGTTAGGTGATAAGAGAACTAGTTGTTTGATTTGTTGGGTGGTGATAGAAGGGGGGAAAATCAAAGATTATGGTATAGCTTTTTCTGTCATTAATGTAATTAAATGAAAGGCATTGAATCAACAAAATTAAAGCAAATGCTATAAAACGGTATCATAATGTACTAGCCGCTGCATACATAACTGCAATAGGAAGGGCTTGGTGCCCGAATGAACTCCGGCGTAGTATCGCTCGAGTTAATAACAAGTACGAACCGAATTCATAGTGTTTTTCCATTTGATGTTGGTCGTTTTCAAGTGAAACGCCCCATCTTGGTTCAGGCTGCGCTTTACAGCTCGTAATTTTTCTGTTATGTCGTCAGTAATAGATCCTGAGAATCATTCAAACACGTGAAAAATCACGGATCACAATGTTCAAAACAATACTCTTCAACATTTGAAAATGGTTATGGAACAATATGCAAAAAACACCTACTACTTATTTCTTAGGATTGTTTATGATGCTATAATTGTGTGAAGAAGGCTATTTTGAAGATGAAGAATATTCAGGGTCAACAAAGGTGAATTCGAGGAAGAAGCGTACGTTGGAAAGGAAAAGAATTGGTTCCACGAATGTGTCCTTACATATCGCGAATTGAGAAAATAATGATGACGCAAGCCATCAAAACGAATTTGTGGCTTGGTGCCGAGGAGATCCCAATCTGAACACCGTCTTTCGTGTTTAGATTTAGTTTTTTTAGATATAACTCATATACCACTTTCTACCTACGTTTGAGTGTTAAAACTGCATTCCAAAAATGCCTATCAATTTTTCACATTCAATCACTCTTTCTACGCTTTATGAGGAGCAGAATCTGAATTGGAAACTCGATTTCAGCTATCTTCTTCCATTCCACGGAAAACGGAGGTGAAGTTCATGGAATCCGCTAGTAAAAAACAAAAAACATTGTTAAAAGCATTTTCAAAAGCAGATTTTGAGAAAAATAAGGCAGATAGAAAAATCTTACCCCAAAGTCAGGTTCAGCGTAAAAAATCCCCTCTCGTTTGTGTAGTCTCAAAAAAATGTTGATTGTATGTGCCGACCAGTTTCATTTGATTCTGATTTGTTCAATTTATTCATTTGAGTGAGGAACGTAAACTCTAGTTATTGGATCAAAATGTGGATGTGATTAAATTAATTTGAACATATTCACAATTTATGTTCAGCGTGATGTTGATCAATAACTGATGAAATTGTTGGAAGGCCTTGCGGGTGGGGTTGCAGCAGAAAACACGACTTTCAAAAACGCACTCGAATACTTTATTTGCATTTTCACACTACACGACTATATTCACACTTTATACAGATTAACTTGACTTAAGGAATTAAAACAAGGATTATAAAAAGGTTTGATTTGGGAAAATCGTTTTTTACGGAAAGCTAGGGAGTCCCTTAAACTAGATATTTCATATAAATTATCACTTCACTGTCTGATAACGATTCCAGACCTGTACCGGAGAAGGGGCAGTTGACGGCAAAATGGGGAGCCTATAGGAACTAGTCACGTACAAGGGCAAGATCTAGGTCATTTTTTCGGGGGAAAACCCGGGGTTCATTGGATTTTCGGTTTCCCAAGGAATGAATGAGAAAGAAGGGTTCTGGCTGAAAGCAGAGGATTTCCAAGTTGTATTGTTATGTGTGAGTGTAGGATGAGGAGTTGATAAAAAGTTAATAATAGGTCGTGGTTAATAAAATGTTAACCCGGTAATCGGGGAGAAAAAGAGGAATGGTCGGTACAGTTCTCAAGCTAATTAGATTCAAAAATGAGAAGTTTTAGAAGTCGGCATCAAAGCCCTGAACAAAATTTATAAAAATTTAATTTGAATTCGTTAATAATTTTATTGAAATTTTCAATAATAATCCATTGTAATTGAATGGCGAAAGTGTTGGATAACCTCAATCAAAGTGTCTCATTGTACATTTCACGGTGAGTAGATTCCAAATCTTTAACGTCCCTCCACCGTACGGATCGAAGGAGGCCTATGATTCATGTAAAAATTTGAAAGGTTCATTATTGGAGAGAATAAACCAAAATCCTTCATATTGCACGTGAATGCCATGTGGGGTATAGTTAGTCCAAGCTTCTAGAGTGCATGATCGCCTCATAGGCAAAGGTGCTACAGGCTAAAAACTGTTCTAAACCTTGGCAAAAAAAGTGCTGTCATGAGTTTTTACTGGCGTCGACCAATGAAGTGTGATTTTTTGGTAATTTTACCTTCCACAAATCAGCATTTAAGTTGACATATTAGTAATAAGGGTCGTAAGTTACGTACGTGATCATGGCAGTAATTTTACTCGGTTTTACGAGCTCGTAAAAAATAATCTATAATAATAACTTTTCTTGGCTGTGCACTTTGGCGCCAGGACCACGAACCCCTGTAATTCGTTTTTCGAAAAACAAACCCCCATAAGGTTTTCCGCTGAATTATCACGTTTTCCGCCAACCCGAAAAACTTCTGCTCGCCCCTCACGCCGCGTGAACTATTTCGCCACTTTTCCATAACACAAAGATTATTTTCCCCTCCCTTGACTCCTTTCAGCGTTTCACCGCCGCGAAAACGAACGCTCGTTTTTGTTCGTGGAAAATGGGGCGTGAAAGAGAGGGAGCGAGAGAGAGAAATCACATCCCGAACAGACGCCAAAACTTCTTGCTTTCGACCAGGTTCAAAAGGGTGTTGAATATTCATTTTATATGTCTGGCTTTTGTAGCTAGGAATTATTGTTGTTATAACTGGAATTACTCGCTCCCTTGAAAGTCGAAACTTTGTACTGTGTACAGTGAAACTAAACTGTTCAACGTTTTGAATTTCTTGGCCGTCAAGTTCCTTAGCTGCGAGTCAGTAAGGACTCGCTCAGTAAACCCATTGAGAGCATGGTTTTTTTTTTTTCATACGAGGAACATATCTTATGCGCAGATTTAGTGATACCCAGTAGTGAATTAATGACACAACAACTATCAAATTAGCTGGCTGAAGCAGAGAATAGGTAACTCGTACCTCTTATCAGGCTCATTTGAGCATGTATCGATGTATACTTTCATCGATATATATCATATCAATATCAATACCACTGTTAAATATCTTCGATCTATATGTCGAAAGCGTGGATCTACATCGATAGGAGACTCTAACTTTTCAATATAGCGACGGTCTGATAAGGCAAGGGTTACCTATTCTCGGCTTATACCGCGTATACCAAATTAGCAGGACTATTAAGTTGCCGTGATCATTTTCGTCTGTCAATTGTACATACTTATTATTGACGTCATGCTGTTCTGACGCTCAAACGACGGCAGGAGCTCCACTTGAGTTTCTTCGTTGATGAAATTGATCGTCAACCGCATTATGAAGTTATCAATCTCCTTCATCAATCTTCCGTGGCGGTATAACTTGATTTTGGACACCCTGAACATGACACCTTTTTACCGATTACCTTTAGAAAGACGACGTTATTTTTCTCGTTCGGGAAGCAAAGCGATCCACTTTCCGGTCTTGTTCAAATCAAAAAACCTTAGGTAAAATAAACAGCACTGGGTTAGTCGTCATTCATTCTAAATCAAGACGCAAACAATAAGTCACACTTGATGGATAAAATTAAAGTTTACTGACGAAACTTGGAAGCGAGGTTTCCTAGCGTTTCGGGAAATGTTTTTGCAGAAAGTTGTATTGCTTCCTAGTCAACCTACAGGCAAAGGAAGCTATTTCGTCACTTTCAAGAAGTAAAATTTTTCGTTCCTTAAAATACAATTTTCTCTTAAATTTTACGATTTACACTGTTTAGCACAAGTTTTACCACGTGCCTCTGTGTGTGCGTGTGTGTGTGTATGTACGTCTGTCTGTTTTTCTGTCATTGTGTCGGGGAATTATTGTGACGAGTTCGATTTCAAAAGTTTTCCTCTGATTTTCATAAAAATTCCTGAGAATGGAGGTGGTAGATAAACACCTGTGAGTTTCATCATTCATAAACCAACATTCATTATGCGCATGCGCCAACATAAAGACAATCAAACGGCATTTGCTCATTTACTAGGCATGCAATCTCACTCAAACTTAGAGGGTAGTTAGGGAGGTTGGTTTTACCAGATCAAATCAATTTGTTATTTGTACTCATACACAATGTGAAATAGGTGAAACAAGCTTAGACGGTACAATTTTAATCAAAGTTTGATGAAATTACCAGGGAATGTGCAGATCAGGCTGATGATGGTTCCCTGATAATTTCAAAACTGGAAAATTATACTAATTAGTTTTCACCAACCATGCGCTAAATTACAATCCATAGGTTTGGTTTTATCGTGATCTATTCGTCCGATCTCGCTCATTCTTTTGGTTCAAGCTCTCTGAACCTCCAGCAACACCGAGAAAACTTCAAAGAGATAGGTTGCAGCGGGCCATGACATTATGTAGTTTGGAATACAATTTCGGTGGTTATGAATTAATTCAGCAAATGTCTACTTACAGGTTACTGCTGGTATAACTTAAGCAACATTTAGAGGATGTTGTTAAATCGGTATATGAAACGGTCGATTAAAATTACTCAACAGGGAATTTTACCAACGTAGGTCGTACGGAAAGATATGAAGTTTGTGTTTGAAGTTATTTCTTAGTTAATTCAATCAGTTAATGTCGCTTCTAAAAAGATGGAAATCGGATATGGAGAAACATCATAAGCTTCATAACATTCAGCCTTTTAAAAATAAAAGTAACATCATGAACCAATAGTATTACCTAAGTTGGACATATTATATTTTTGGTGAGATGTACTTAAATATGCATTTCACGCCTAAAAAAAAGCCTCAAAAACCCTACCTCGATTTGGGGTGTGATAGTAACTTCGGCGTCTTGATCAATGAGCCATATGGGTATTCTAAGAACGAGTAATATTAAAAATGGAAATTTCAAAAACTTTCGATCTAAGAGGGTAGTAAACTTTATGTTCGGCTCAGATATAAATCAGTTCTCTAATCTACAGCAGGGTTGTCTGTAATACGAGAATGGATACTAAAAAAAGTGGGTCAAGATGGATGTGATAGGAATATTTTATCCATAACGCTGTTCCCCGAGCTTCAATTCAGTTGAGTAACAGGTCGAGGAAAAAAACGGAAGCTTCCTTTTTTGCCGTTTATTGAATTTCAGTTGTTTTATTTCTGGGTTATCTCACTGTATTTGGGAAGTATTGTCTCTGGCTATTCCTGTTCTGATTGTTCAGTAACCTGTATTGGAGGGTTGTCTAATACAGAAGTAGGAAATTAATCTTTGTGTAGGTAAGTAATCATTTTTAACTTTTTTCTGAACTATTTTTTGATAATTAAGAAATAGATAGATAAGTGGTTATTAACGATCTATCAATACACCGGTTCTAATGAGCAAAATCACATTTGAAGTTTGTATCGCAATATTTCGACGCTTTAGCCGAAAAATTGAACGAAACACGCCCATAAACATGGGGATAAATCATGCCCGCCCGACGGTCGAAAATTGAAAAGGCAATGAATGAATTTGTCCCTCCCGCCTTGATTATCATGGGCAAACGTTTCGCGAAAAGCTCCTCCTCCCGGGAGATATTGCCGATGTTAACGTGACCGGAAAATTGATGTTAACTCAATTCGTTTTTACCCTTTAGTTCACAAGGGGTGAGAGGACGAGGGGTGGGCCGGGGCAAAGGGGTGGATCGGCGGTGGAGGGGGCGCTCAACAAAAGCCACGTTCATCCCAAGTTAATGGGTTGTCACTGCCTTTTCCACCCCTAGAAAGTCGCCCCACCGCCCTTTCTGACATTTTTAATCAAAGTCTCCAGTTATCGCCGCGAAATTAATCACAAACCCTTTACTCCGTCCCCGAAACGCTCCCGTTTCCTCCTCTCCCAAGTGTCTTTCGACTTTTTTTTCTGCTCAACACCCCTTCATTAAGTGTTGATAATTAGTTTCTTAAGTGCCCTTTCCCTGCCTCCGCTTTTATTCCCAGTATCCTCTCCCGGCTGCCAGTTTCGGAGTCAAAGGGAACGAAAAAGAAGCCCGGGAAATGTCTGGAATGTTTCCTTTTTTACTATGTTTGGTTCATTGATCAACGAGTTTCCACGTGAATTGGTGACTACTATTAATTTACATCAAGTAACGAATTTAATTTCCGAAATTGTGACTTGATTTTTACATTGATTAGGTGCTAGCCTTTTTGGCACTTAACAGGTGTAATATCTACATAGGACAACTAATATAGGAAGGCATCAAGCTCAAGGGCTGGTATATTTGTAGGAGGCCACAGCTAGAGTCATAGTCTCCTCTAAGCAAGTAGACCCCAGTATGTCACCCAAAACACTTTGAAATAAGGGTATTGCAATGAGGCCGAGATTCTGAGACAATGCTTATGAGATAGGAGTGTTGCTACTTTCTCAGATAGACAGGCAGCTCCTCAAACCAGGTCGAAACTGGTTCATTGATCAACGAGTTCCAGGCCATGCTAGAACCTAAGAGTACCCTATAAAAACCAACAAGATTATCTCGAATCGGGTGTCGGAGAAAACAAAAGGTTTGAGGATGGTAAGCCTCAATCGAGTAGACCTGGTTGCAAGAAGGTACACCGATCATCTATTGAACTGCGGATACCATCAAGCTCTCTCCTACGAAAATAAAACTAATGGATTGGACTTAAGCACTTCATAAAGCATCTGAACAGGATTCCAAGGTGAACAGGATGCTGATCCAGTGTGCTGATTTTGCAAGGCGGAATACTTTGCATCTCATCTTCTCTATGTATACCCTGCTTATGCAACCCTGACGGTTCCGTAACATTGTAAACCTAGACGCATGGGGAATGTATCGGTAGAACACCGTGAGAAGAGAATTCTCATTCTGGTGGATGCTGGGCTCCAGGACCGGAAAGTTAGACAAATCTCTGAATACAATTCTTTAAAATGCTGCATACCATTAGGCAGAGATTTATCATTCATGTTCCTGAATAACCCTTTCAATCTTCATTCTGGATGCGATAAAAAAAGCTCCATTTTTATTTTAGCACGTTAGGTTGATTAGGAAAAAAATTAGCCACAAGGGGCTTCAGCAGAACTGTCTCGCCATACCTAATTATTGACTTCTAGACGTCCTAAAGACAGTTGTGATTCTTCCTAAATATAGCTCCGTGAATACAAACCTTTACTAGTTCCTTTCTAAGAAACAAAAGCTGATATCAAACTAATTACAATGTTGCCATGTACCGTACATGAACACGATGTAAAATCCACGAATATAGCAACTGAGATTTGAAGAGTTAATATAAAACACCTGGCAACCCTTCATTAGACCGCAAATACAAGAGTCGAGTCTTGATATACTCGATTCCGAAAGGAACTCTTGAAATAAATTTCCTCTCCAATTTTACCAGCTGATACGATCTTCACACCGTGCAAGGGGATTTTTACTATATCCAAGCACATTCACATTCGTGTTGACGTTCTTGTTTCTGGCAAAGCTCTAGGGCTTAAGGAGAGAAAACGGATGAACATGAAACAGTTCGGTTGGGCTCATTCCATCCATTGAACCCATTTCATTTTAAGATTAGCTGAGAGTCATGTCAAAAACTAAGTCCCAACCACACTCCAAATGTGGTTTTTGACCTAGTTTCATCAAGTTTGGTCCAACAGTTTCACAGATGGCAAACAGCGTACAGCGGACGGAATGATTTCTTCTGAATTCGATTTTTGAACTCTACAGATCTTGAAACGTAAAACAACGAAGTTTGAGGGGTACTTAACAAATAGTTGTTCTTGGACTAAGATTCATTATTGAAAATTTAAACCGAACCTTCCATCTGGAATCACACAGTAACAGTCAATGCGGGAGTACGTTGAATTGATCTGTTAAACACAAAATCGTGTGACGATGATGCGTGTTGCTCAGAAACGTTGTACCCTCCATTCAGAGAAAATTGTACGTAATAAATGAAAATATAAAAATCTAGAAATGAGAAAAACGAAAAAAGTTATGTTGGCAAAGATGTTGGGAAGGGATTTTATTTGTCAGCAAAGCCTTGAGCTTCCACGAAACGGGGAAAAATGCGGGAGGCGACAGGAGGACGAAATAGTATAAAAAGAGAGAGGAAACTACCGTTCCTTTCCTTTTTTTCTGCGTTTTATTGAAATGAATCTTCTTGTCCTTTCTCGACGTATGGGAATGTAATATAAGATTTATCGTTCGTGGGTGTCCCTACTGCCCCCCTTCGAGGGGAAATAATGGAACGAAGGTTTAAAAAAGAAGAAAAACCGGGAAATATAGTGAATACAGTGGGAAACGAAGTACATGGAGGGAATACACCTCGTTGCAAGGGCTGTTGGTGAGTTATAAAAAGTGAACGTTATTTACGCTTCTACTACAGAGTATCGTGGTATTCAGGTGTTTGATTTGAAAACACGATAAATCCTGCGGAAAAAAGCTGTATAAAATCGAATATGTGTCTATGTTATATCGTGCATAAGATTTTTTTTTTTTTTTAAACCATTGAGGCTTTGGTGGGCCTATTGTGGCTTTGGTCGTTACATCCAACCCCTTCTTAGGAACATTTGGCTGCTTGACCAAGCATTATATGCCCAGTGTACAGCATTCGCACCCATCGTTAGGAACTGCCTGGGACCCAAGCACTAACTGCTTGGTAATTACTGGATTTACATCCCAGTCTGTTGTGACGAAATAATGTCAAGAAGACCTTCCTTGACCCCAGCCAAAGCTTGAACGTCCACCCTTCCCAACCACGTTTTGGCGAATGGGAGAAGAGTCCTAATCTCTCCCGATTTAATAACCCGAGGATCAATAGAAGCCTGTCCCCAGGTTAGAAAATGCTGTTTCGCCAGCACAGGACAATGGCAGATCACACGACACGCAGTCTCATCGTCTGCCCCACAGAACCGGCAGAGAGTGGTGTCAGATTTGTCCATTTTTTGCCAGTGGCCCGTTAGAGAACCGTTACCATGTGTTTCTCCCTTCTTCCTAGGCTAAGCAGCTCGTTAGTTCTTTTCCTGGAGCACCCCTAACACGGAGCCAGGTAGTACTCTTCTTACTATCCCATTTGGAAATCCCCCCCGAAGAAAGCTGTTCGTAGTGTCCAGGAAGAGTTCTGGACCCACTGGGAGAGAAGCAGCACCTTCCTTAGCTAGGGTCTCAGCTTTTTCTTTCCCCTCAACCCAATGCCCAGGGCAAAACACCAATGTAAAACCTTATTGTTACTGGCAACGGTCTTGAGGTTAGCCAAGCACTCCCACACCAGCCTCGAGGAAATTGTTAAAGAAGCCATTGTATTGCATATTGTGTTCAATTACCAGCACATGTGTTGGGAAAATATTTTCGTGGAGAAGTTGAAGTGTTGTCAAATTAAAGAGAGTTGCTGTTAAGGTTCTGGTTGTCGGTCCAAGCACTATTGAATTCAATAACAATCAAAAAGTTAATAATTAGTTATTAACACTATCAAATTAAAATAAATTTTATTTATCAGGTCCACCAGAATGGATGTTTTTACTTCGGGATTGTAAAACCTCTACGTATACATTTACAGACGTCCTTCGTGTGGGAAGCCAGTTGCTAAGAAAATTAGCAATAGCAGAGCTAATTAAATGGATGAGTTAAGTCGTTTTGAATTCTGGTTGTAGTGAAAGATCAGGAGACAATACTGATTATCCCCAGTATAGTCGCTGAAAGGAAATTGATTAGATGACCCGATCACTAATGGGATCCATGGAAGTAACAATCGATTATATCCATTAAAGTTAGAAATAAACGTTTCAATACTGATCTTTAATTACCAGTTTTTGCGTATTCATCCTGTTCAGTGTGCTTGCAACCGATACTAAATTGCATAAGAAAATATATTACCAACATAAGATAAGCTACACAATTTCAAATTTCTAACTGTCATTCTTTTGTTACAGGTCTTTTGAAAATCTTTGCATTTCGGAATTCAAGTGAGTTGCACACATTTCATTACACTTCTCTTCAAATGGTTAAGTTTCTAGCGTACAAATGGCGTACCAATGACCAATGGGACTTTTGGAAGAAAAAATTTTCTTGTAGGTACATCTGAAAACGGTGAATATTTTTTGCTGTAAAAATGTAAAATTGTATAGAAATTAGTTCTTATCGCCGTATAACGTTTAAGATATTATAATTATTTTATGCTGAAAGTAGGGTATGTAAGTGGATGAGCAAAACGGTGTGTTTGATTGAGTCGATTAAAAATTGTGCCGTGTTCAATTAGACAACAGATCAGCTTTGTTTGACTTGTTGTTTCACCCCTCTATAGACTTGTATGACTTTCATTCAAAGATATCAAATAAAACACAGAGATCTTCGTATCATAGCAAATTGTTTCAAATAAAATGCGGAGCACCGTAAGCCGACCGTCCTCCACCATTGACAGGACAAAAAGTAACTGTTGATAATATGAATTAATTAAAACTTTTGCCTTTACGAGTAAAGTTTTCCCCATCCTTTCGCAACACATCTTTAGAAATGAGAAATTCATCTTTTACAGGGCCATTTTCCAAGAAGAGCATAAAATAGACCTTCTTTGTCAATGGCACCTATGTTCTAAATTTTCCCAGTTTTTCATGTTTTCCAGCACATTCGTCCAGTGAAGTTATTTAATCGTTAACAGCCAATTTCTCAGCCTGCCTTCCTTCTGGATGCCGTACATCAGGAGTGAACAGCGAGAAACTCTGCGAGGTTGGGATGTTGTTCCTCATTGCCGACCCATCAACCCTGCCCCATTTCGTGCAGCCTTGGCCCACTCACGAAGATTCAAATTCTGAACGTTTACGAATTGGATACAGTTTCAGGAACTAGGATTTCGTGATTGACGTTGCTGAGGAACTGACCTGCACGACTCTCAACCTGATTTTGTTTCAACCTCTCCGATTTTGTACCGTTCTCGGGGTACTGCTTGTGGTTTCAGATGTATTCTCAAAATGTTCTTCATCAGAATATGGACAGCTATCACCACTGAAATAATCTGGGAGGTATGAGAAATTCATTACGATGCCGGCCAGGTGGCACTAGTAGAAGACGCCGGTAGACAGAATTTGAACCTTTCAGTTAGCATATCTTGTTGATTGAAAACTATTAAACTTAGGGGTATGAAAAGTGTTTAAATTAGGTAAGTATATGAAAATGTACGCCTTCCAATTCAATTACTGAATTTGTTTACTGCGTATTTAGTCAATGGAGTCGTCAACACGCAATAACTATTAGCATCCCCACTCATTCAGGCTTTGAAACTTTCTCGCATTCTGTTCGGTCTCAGTTGAATCTCGTGATTAGTTGATAACCGAGGGTTTAGAGTGCGGCAACAGCGGAGGAGGTTCCCAACAGTTGTAACTCGGGGTCCCGAGGAGATGAGCAATTAACCCTAAGAAGGGCTCCGTGAAAGGAGGTTTGAGTCGGAAAGCCGGATTTAATAAAGGGCGGGTTAAAATCGGCCTCACCTGAACGTCAGAGGGTTTACCTTTGTTTGAAACTCGACTTCCGTTAGCCGCTCAGCTTCCAACTGGAGGGGTTACTTGTTAAATTAAACTTCGTTCTAACGGTCTAGTAGGTTTCACCCACTTGAGCTCGTAAGTGAGTATATTCCGCGAGTAGGAAACACTACATTATACAAGTTATGATGTACAACAGGGATATCGGCGCACTTCATTAAATGTGTGCTCTCGGAAACCATTATAAGGAATGTCTACCAAACTAATATACAGGGTGTACAGCGTATGATCCGAAAATCTTCGCTCAATTTCCTCAAAAAAGTTCCTCCTAAAACCTAAAAATTAAATATACCATTGGAAAGCTGAGACTTTTGAGCATTATTTAAGCTTACAGGCTCAAACCTATCATTAAAATTAAGGGGGACTAATGAGCCATTAAAAAAAGAATTTTTTTCAAAATTTACTTTTCAGGCTTATTTTTACCCCTTAGTTCCTTTTAAATAATTATTATAAAGACTGAGACGATAGATAATTTTATGCTTTTTCCAACGGCATACTTGGATTTGCAAATACTTTAGAAACTCCGTAATTACGGGTGTTTTAGTGACGTAAGTTCGAAAACACGAAAAAAATCTTAAAAGTGAAATAACTCAAAAACGAAGCCTCAAAAGAAAAATCTCAAAAAGAGGCACTTTTTGTTGGAAACTAGTTGTAGAGCACGTGTGCCAAGATTTTCGGATCATACGCTGTACACCCTGTGTAACTTGACCACTATTTTGGGAACATACATCCTGAATAAATCGTCTGCCGAGGTCATTTATTGTTTTATTTCATTCTATTAGCTAGAGGGTATCTGATGATATTTTTTCTTTGGTAAGGGCCGACTGAGAGATCTTTCCAATGAGGTCCAATATGAAATTTGTCGGATGATTGGGAGTTGGCAAATCACCAGTGGAAAAAAAGTTAAATTACGTCATCGGAAGCGCTTTTCATCCCGTGTTTTCATCTATATTTTTCCCTCAAATTATTTCAATTTCTCCACTTAAATGGATACTGGTGAAAATTACTTGCAGGGATCAAAAAGATTCTTAAAAATGGAAATTTTGGACTATTACTTATTTACTATGATGAACCGCTAAAAATGACCTACAAAAAATTGTTAAAATCGTCTTCAAAATTTGCTGATGTAGGCTTAAAAAAATGTGGATCTCAAGATTGAAGTAAAACAATCAAAACATGTGTGCATTCATCGCATGGGAATTTTCTAGGAAACCAACGAACCAGAGTTTACTCGACTTGACTGAAAAGCCACGTGTGGAGTTCCAGTTGAAATAAGTTCTCGACATAATTTTTAACGACCCCAAAGAAGCAGTAGGTTAAAAAACATTAAGAAGAGGAGATTTCGAAAATTTTCTAAATAAGCAAGAGTTTTGTTCTTGTTTGTTTGTGGTTATTAAGGACAACTGCAACGATCGAAATGGACCACCCGGATTTTAACGTTTTTTTATTTATTCGCTCTCTCTAAGGGCTGAATAAATACAAATTTATGTAAACAAATAAATATCGTTAAATTTTTATTATGGACAGTGGTGAAAGGGGGGGGGGGGGGGGTAATAATGATGAATCGTTATTCCTTCACTAATTTCATCTGATTTTCTTGAGTATTTGAAGTAAAATTTTTTCGACTCCAGCGTAGTTTACTAGTAAAACCAAACCACGGAAATTTTGAATTATTTGTCGAGAGGGAGAATGGAAGGGGTAAAAGTCAACTCATTTAAGCTCGTACTGCTTAAACCAACTGCGATTTTTCTTGCTTTTTTCGACCAAGTACATTGGTATATTTTTGAAGCATATTTCAGTTCATTCAGTATATTTGTAGAAGGAGTAAATAAGGGGGGGGGGGGGATGTATTGATGAATTATTATTAATCTGTAATATCCCGATTTCTTTCCAATAATCCTCTCTAGTTCAATAAACGTTTCGAGTTTTGAATTTGATGTTGGTTGCTGTTCATATTTCCTACAATACTAAACCGATTTGCGTCCTCTTTTGTTGTTCGATTAGGAATTCGGCCTTGTTTTCGGAAATAGTTGAAAGGTTTATGTTATCCTATAAAAATTTGATATAGGGACGACCCAGTATTGCATCCATGCGTTAATGCACCTCAAACGACCTTACCACTGTTCTTGGATATCAGTTCTTCTCATTGGTGGAGGGTGGAGTAAATAGTGGTGCTTTATTTCAATTTTACTCGGTAGATTCGTATATCAGATTAATAGTATAAACCAGTGATTTGCAATAGGGGCACAGTCACCTTATACAGATATAACAATCCTTTGTTTAATAATAGGCTGCATTTTTGAGTACACAGTGGCCAAACACTACGGTTTAAGCAATCAGTGACTCACAACACGAATGATATGAATGGGCTCAATTAGGGGCTTACGCAAAAAATTCCAACCATGTGCTAGCCGTCTCTGTTCCATGATCCTGTCATAACGTGTTCGGCCGCCAAAAATATCTCCGGTTCCCCGTGATTAGTATGTGAACACACGCACGGACTCATTGAATGCAGCTCATATCCTACGCCCAAAACCCCTTTCAGAGCCTGAGGGCGCGGGGGTGGGGGGTCGTCCCCGATGGCTTGGATTGCTGGCGGTCACGGGTTTGAGGGGAGGGAGGTAGCTCAATAATCGAGTTTTGATTAGAGGGAATTCGCTCGCAGTGGAGAAGCCGGAGAGAAGTGGACAGGGGACGGTTAATCGTATGGAAATTAACACGGTGCATGACTCCGCATAGTGATGGGAGCGGGAATCTCTTCAGATCTGGCCGTTCTCAAGTTCCCGTTCCAGCTTCAAGTTGCGAACCTTTTCCTCTTACAGCGCGACAGACATCTGATTCCAACTGGAAGATCATGATTCCTGGTCATAGGAATCTCCCCTGCTCTTCACCTTCTTGCTGATAATTCAATTACACCTTTCAATCGAGGAAATAGCCCACATCCACGAGGACTCCAGTGCACCAATTCCAGGTTCAGGTTGGGTACCTTTTCCTCTTGGAGTGCGACAGTGATCTGATTCTAACTGAAAGATCACAATTCCTGGTCATAGGAATCTTCCCTGCTCTCTAACCTCTTGCTGATAAGTCACTTACATCTTTCAATCACCGGAATGGTCCAGATTCGCTTTAACATTGCTCCTGTGCACTTATTTCAGCTTCACGTGGCATACCTAACCCCAACTCTTCTCGGGTGTGAGTTCGCAGCTTGCTGCGTGAGTCTGGCAGCATTCGAATTCCAACAGGATTATCTCAAGTCATTGTTTAGGGAGGTCCCCCACGCTATTCATCCTCCTGTTAACAAATCAATTACATATTTCAACCATTAAAATTGTCCAGTCTTATACGGAATTTTCTCTGCACCGTTCTCAACATTCCCATTCCAGCTTCAGGTTGAATACCTTATCCTAATTCTTCTCGGGTGTGAGCGGTACATCATCCTTGATTCAGTGAGTAACATCATTGGTGTATGTAAAAGTCAATTACAAGGAGTGAATGACACTGATCAGCAGAAGGTCCCTTGAGGCTAGTTCGTTTCCTAATCAATCCACGAAAGTGTGTAACTGCAAAGTTTAGACAATGTATAAAATACTAAAAACAGATCAGTGATTAGCGTAGAAGCAAATCGATAAATATTAAACCTTTGTGTATTAATTCGCATCGTTTTCTTAACATAAAACCAAGTTCCAAAATCACGGAATTCCAAGAAAGAAACCTGAAGGTTCAACATGTAGGTGTTTGTTTTTTCAACCGTTACCGGAGTTCATCAGTTCACCAAGTTTGCACAGAACACACTTCGAATCTTCGCGATATTTCATTTTCGCTCCGTGTTCCACGAAAATGTGGAGCAACGATTTGAAAAGAAAAATCCGGCTTTTCGCCGGAGTTTTCAGTGCAATCCACTGCATCTCAAAATATTTCGGATGTCCTCGAGGTCAGTGTTCTTACGACATTCAGCCACTTTTCATGTCAAAAACCTTGTAAAGTACAAAAACATACACCGCAAATCTGAGTTTTGCAGTTAGAAAAAGTTAGGCACTACCTATACAGTGGGGTGAAAAATAACCCAGCCACAGTTCACAACCCTCTAACTCGGAGATATAGAAGCAACTGGATCGCAAGTTGAATACTATGAGGAATAAGATGAGGAAGTGGGGATCATTTAGTGAAGGGTGCTGTGTGATTCGCAGAATTTAGAGAGAAGGGTTTTTATGTCACCTAGAATACAATTACACGGTAGTTAACCGCCAAGTTTAGACAATGTATTGCAGACTACATCTAATCACTAGATCAGCGATTAACGTAGAAGCGAATCGATAAATAGTAAACCTTTGTGTAAGATTTTGCAGCGTTTTTTAAATTTAAAACCCAGGTCCAAAATCAAAGAATTCCAAATAGAAAACCTTTAGGTTCAAGATGAAGGTGTTCGTTTTTGCAACAATTATCAGGGTTCAACAATACACCAAGTTTTTACTGAACACACTTCGAATCTTCTCGAAATTTCATTTTCTCTCCGTGTTCTAGGAAAATGTGGAACAACGTTTTGAAAACAAAATTCTTAAAATTAGCCTTTCGTAGGAGTTTTCAGTGCAATACACTGCATCGCTGAGCGCTGCATATATTGAACCACTTAGCCTTCCCCTCTTTGCATGGTATTACCGCCGGGAGAAATAAGCGTCGAGCATATTCAAGCTGAGAACCACCTCTAAAGCCGGATCTCTCCGGACCTATTGAAATTATTCCAAGTGGCAGGATTTCTCCCTTCCATCGCCCGACGGCCCTAAGGGGGTCGCTCCGCGAAAAATCCCCTTCCAAGGGAGAAATTTTTCGCTCCGGCTAGTGGGAGTTTCTTCTTTTTTTTTGTTCGTCAACCCTTAAAATTTTATGTTGAGAGTTAAAATAGAAGGAGAAAAAGATTAAAAGAAAAAAAAGGTGGGAGAGGAGGAACTGGACTCTCGAAAGAGCTTTTTATGTAGCTTTCCCTCCTTTCCCAATGGAGTTCGCTCACAATTATACGGACGAGTTAAGGAATTGTTTGTCCTCGTTGGGTCCTCAACTTTTCTCCGGGGTGTATTTTTTTTTGTCGATGTTTTTTTGTTTTGTGCGCTTTCTTCGTTTGCGGGGGGTTTTCTCGCATTACTGGTTTCGGTGAGCCGACTTGGAAAATTTTGGGAGAGTGAGTAAAAACCCGAGTGAAGGGAGACAAGGTTGGAGAGCATTGTTGAGAACAATTCTTTTCGAGGTATATAACTAAAAAACTAAGGGTAGTTCCGTAGTATAAAACGAAATGGTCAAAAACACCACTGATTACACTGCTCTACAAAAAAAAAATATTTTTGGCAGTTTCCGGCTTGCGAGTAGTCAAATTGTAAGTAATTCCCATCGAGAAACTCGAATATCACAACTAAACATTCTAATTTGGTAGCTCTTGTTTTCAAGATACAGAACAGGCTTCCAATATAGCAGCGGGCACCGAGGATAACATGTAAAATGAAGAAAAAAGCTATCTTATTAATTAATATTTAAATTTTAATCCATGTTTTTCGAACAAAACACATTTTAAAGCTTTATAAGAGAAGAGTAGTAAATTTTCAATTTATTGTTGGGAGCGTTTCCTCTTGTAAGTCAAATCTGGAGCGTCTCTCGCAATGGTCCAACAGTAGTCTGCAAGCATAGACTCGTCCCAACGACCCTGATACCTGCGTTCCATTGAGGAGGAATCCTGGTGGAATCTCTTCCTCTTCAATTTCAAAATGTTTAGGTGTTTTGGGGATTGGTAGATCAGCCGAATGGGGCACAGGCCGAATGGCAGATGGGGCATTGGGATACTTCACCACAGTCTTCTTTTTCGTCGACCAACTCTGCTTTAATGAAGGAATCAGGCAAAAATAACAACCATTTACATGGTTTGTAGGTTCACGCCAAACCATGGGCACAGCAAACTTCATGGCCACTTTTTTCCCTCTCAACCAATCACCAAGTCGCACAGAGCAAGAATTGGCTGATTAGCTCAGTTAAATACAGCAGGCACCAATAATTAAAGCCAAAATCCGATCAAGTGTTGTATAGCTGTCCTGTCGTTAGACAGTTCACCTCTGATCTCGATATCACGTGAATCCAAATCGTTACCAACCCAGGCGTGAGGCAATGGGAAGCCACGAGCAAAGTCGTCAGACCTAGTTCCAATCCTCTCTAGAGTCGCACGAAACTCCAAGATGAAATTCCTTGTTTACTTTACTTACTTACTTACTTTAATTATTCAGATTCAATAGTTTTCTTACAGCGGCAATAATTACTTATATTCCGTTTGTGTTTAAAGTTTTGCAATTTTGAAAGTTTAAATACAAGTTGATATTGATTTGTGTGGTTGGTTTTGATTTTTAATGTTGAACTCCTCAAATACTAATTATTTTGCAGAGAAAAACCTGCGGGGAAGGCCAAGATTTATTTGACAGCTATCTAAATAGTATGAGGTAACAATTACCGCACTGTGTGGTAAGCGTTGATGAGAGTAGGTGTGTCAATGCAGGGTTATGAGTGATAACAACAAATTCATTCACACGTTGGAAATACCCTGTAAATTAATCTATCCTTGTTCTAGCTCAAGTGTACCAGCTGTTTTAGGATACCCTTTCCGCTACCGAAGCGGAATTGACATAAGATGTTATGGAATTCTGTGCTAAGGTTGTTACTAGTATAACACAGATTATTCTGTTGTTATAATATGTGACAGAGATACAAATCTGGCCTTTCTCCAAAGTTGAAAAAATTGTCCTTCCTCTCTTTGATTGAGGTCTAAATCTCCAACGCTACACATGACATTCTCAGAACCATTGCAGATGGCTTTTCCTGAAGCTGTATTCAGGGTATTCCCTGAACATCAGTAACAATCAACATCATCAATCCATGTCACGACGTCCCTTTGAAGCAGGCAAAAACGGTTGTTATAATCTATCCAGAGGGCAGAGGGGGCTTGAGACACCTCGTGTGAGAGGATCAAGTGCTACAAGCGTATTTGTCTTTGAGTGTTGCAAGTTTTGTCGGCGATGTCCAGCATGCATTTCTGAACCGATTCTCGCGATTCTTGTTCAATCCAAAATTCTTGACCGTTTCTTGACTTTCCTTTATGTTCAATCGCGAATCCGTTGTAGCTTTAAGCCTATTACAGTTTACAATTTCACTATGAACGAAAGTGTGCACAGAGTGTAATTAACGATGGTAATTCCGAAAATTTTTATTGGGTTAATACGCAAACAAAAAATTAATAATGAATAAGAGCGATAAAAGAGGATGATGATGGAGAGGGAAACGAACTGTTCTAATAATGTTATTCTATATACATTATTATATGCTCACTGTTCTTTTTCGGGAATGTTGTTTTGTTTGATGGTTTTTCTACTGCTCGAAGTTCCTTTTTTATCAATGCTTATGACATTTTCAGTAACCTCGTGGATCTTTCTTTGTTCGGTTTTACAATTTTAATGTACTTTATGTTTCATTATGTTAGTGTGGGAGTGGGGGTAACACATTAATTTATGGAGTACCATTAAGTGATGCATCCAGCTAAATCATGATGTATTGGGTATTCTCGCTAAAATCATATGGCAACCAGACAAGGTGACATCCCTCTTATGCATTCATGCTCAGTTGGTTGGTCTAATATACCATTACCAATGATGAATCTACTTACCAAGGGGTATATGTTCTGCAGGTTTTAGTGGATCGGACCAATGTACGTCGTACGGTGTTCTAATCAGGACAGATCGTGCCAACACAAAGTTAGAAACTTTAAGATTTATCCCTCTCAAACTTACACTGGGAAGTTCAAGACAACAAGTTATGAAATAATGGGCTGTGTCAAACGTGGGCTCTCCGAGGAACAAAGTTTCGCACTGGACGATCTTTTTTTAGCGTAATTTCTAGATTGAGCGGGATATGGAACGGAGGGATGTGGAACCGGAACATCTTTCTGATGTCCCGTGAAATGGCGTGATGCAGTTGAGTAGAAACAGGAGGAAACGTGAGAGTATGAGGGGAAAAGAAGTTGCCGTACGACAAATGACGCGATAAGGCTAACGTCCCTACTAGGGAAGATGGTCGGCGGAACCGCCAAAACGGGAAGAGACGAAAAGCATTTGTCTTCCGCATCAAGGCACCTGGCATGATACCGTTAAGGAAAGCTCCAAGACTGAGATGAGTGGTTTTTTTTTCTCCGCCCCTTCTTCGTTTTTTTTTCTCTCTAACGCGGAGGATGAAGGATGGAACGACGGGCGAAGCGAGGGAGAGGATCAAAGGTTCACCTTCCTGCCACGAAACTCCCGAATCAATCAACATACGGAGAGAAGAGCGAGAGCGGTATAAGGAGGATAGCTAAGTAGAGGGCACACCGAGGGAGCCGAGGTGAGGGAACTCGCATACGTCATACTTCCCTGACTTGAGCTGCTTGTGGCAGATACTGATAACTCTTCTTACAGTGAGGAATAGCTTTTTTCTCCCTCCTCTTCCTTTTTTCACTCGACTTTTCCGGTTTTTTTTCTTTTTCCTGAAGCACGACAGCAACCACCAAATGGAGCTACGGGTTTGTGGAAATCAAAATCTGCCCTTCTAGTGTATATGATGAATCGTATCAACAACTTATTGATATAGGTCGTTTTTTTATTATAGTAACATTTTTGTGCAAAGTATGTAGTGTGATTATGCAAAGTAATTCAACAACATGCATCTAAATCTATGTACTAGTTTTAGTCCATCGACCCCCGAGTAGAGCTAATTCTCATGTACAAACTCAACAGTACTATATTACACTTTATAACGATTATATACTATTTAAAACACGTTGAACCCATTAGCGAAGTCGGAATGATGTTTACGTTTAAGTCTACTGAAGTGTCGAGGAAGAGGTCGATCTTGCGGTATGTTGCATTTAAGTTGATTAGGGTGGGCGGATGCTTTCTGCTACGATGCGTGATAGGCTGCAATGAGACAGTCTTTCACTGTTGGCACTTCGAGGTCTTTGTGAAGCTCCTCAATTCTAACACACCATTCCACTCCTGTGATCAATCTGAGGACACGGTTTTGCTGAACCTGAATTTTGGCAATTCGGAAGTCTGAAGCTGATGCCCAAAGTCCTGCTCCGTAGATTCAAATGGGTTTAATAACAGTATTGTAGATTAGAAGCTTGTTCTTTATACTGAGTGTTTTGTTTGACAGGAGCGGTTTGAGTTGACGTAACTCTATGACGTATTCTCGATACTATATCACTGATATGATTCTTCCAGGTAAGTTATGATTATTTCTGCGAACCCTACTTGAGCAAATATATAAATCAAGCTTAGTCCGTAATTCACCTGACTGGTAGCAGGTGCTTCGAGCAATGTAGTGCCACTGCTATTGGCAAATGTGCTGTTTCATTTCAACAAAATTGTTTAAGAATGGTCAATTTTTTCTATAAGACTGCTCAAATATTTGCATTCATGAATGGACCAAAAGATGGAGGGTAAGATGAATGTAGGGAAGTCTATAAATGCTGATTTCAAAAATAAAAGGATCAACTACGTTCCAGCCTTCCTCGAAGATCTTTGGATGATGCTATATGTCAAACTGTTCTGAGCTTGGAAAAAGCTTGGACTAGTAATTAAATTCAAGAAAAAAGTACTGGGTTATGGAAAAACGCTCGAAACCGCCAATCCAAAATAAGCTCATATTGCACAAGATCAAACCAGAGTAATGTTTTGCGCATCTGCATCAAGGTATACTTGTACTTCAGAAACTAGGTACAGATTACATTTGTATCTGTTGATGAGGTTAATCCTCAAATAAGTCTTGTCATCGAGGATGTCACCCACCTACATGATATCGAAGATTCATTTAGAATCTTTAAGAGAACAATACCCCATGAACTAAGTGAAACAATTTGAACGTTAAGTCCAATCCCTCAATCATCAAAACGATAAGTCTAAAATGAAATATCTGAGATTTTAAGAAAACCTATATTAATATACCGTCTGCAAATTGCGTAGAAGTAGTAATCACTTCGGCTCAGTAAATCTTGTCAAAAAAAATTGAAGAAAATAGTCTCAAATAAGTCTACATTGTCGAAGAAAACCACCAGGTTTTGTTGTTCGTCGCAAAGTCGTTGGAAGTTTTCCTATATTACCTACTCTTGTTTTTCAAGATTTCAAGCTTCAATATCACCCACAAAAAGCGCCACCGCATCATAGCCTAATAGTAGTGTCTCACCACTGCACCAATGCTTGAATGTTATTTGGTATTTTTGTTGATTTTAATATGAATTGTCCTTTCTACGTACTTTAATTGACAGCACACTTCTACAGATCATGTTCCTGCATTAGAAAACCCTGCCTCGTTACTTCCTTTTGTAGGCCGCCTATCTTGGCCTCTTTTTGTCGAATACGCGTACTGGGTGGCTCTTCTGGCCAAATAATATCCACTCATTTTCTGCTGAAAAGCGGGGTACAAATTTGGACTTTTTCATTTCCTTCTGGTTCATGCGAAAGTGTCTTTAAAAAGAAAAACTCCTTACCCTGCCTTCTCTTTTCACTCTTGAGGTCCCTTGTCACTTTTTACAACTTACGGAAATTTAAATCTTCATAAGTTTCGTGAAGATCATCAAAAACGTCATGTAAAACAAATCCTATTGGTTCCCCCTCACATCCTCGAAATATCTGCACTCTTCTGGTAAGAATAACGCCCACACGATGTTCGTTTCTTATTGTCCCAGTGATGTTCCCTGTCAACTTTCGACGTAACATGTTAGACCTGAAAGATTTTATCACGGTTTTCCCATCATTATAGTTGACATTACAGCTAATGGTCAGCTGGCCATCACTAATGCTGAGAGTGTCCGACATGGTAATACAACATAACAAAATTTGTTCTGGATCAGAGCAGCTATTTTGGGGAGTAATGAGCACAACAATTTCTTCATCAAAATATGGAAAAGAAATCCGAAAATCACAGACACTTTGAAACGCAAAAACAAAGACATCCACACCCGAAAGTGCGCCCATGCTGATGAATGTAATACCTCCATTTCTACGAAAAATTTGGGAAAATAGAAACTCTCCCACAAGTCCAGTGATATTTTTACAGCTTCTAAGTAGAAATTGACGTTGAATTGATTTTAGAATCGATCGTCGAAGTTTTAAACTCGCAATGAGCACTCCCTGTATCATTCTGTTACATCTAACTTTTGTTCAGTGTCAAATAAATGTGAAGTTCAGTGAAAGAGTGAAAGGATTGAATTTCGGATCAGTCCACGAGATGGTGGAGCCCCCGGGAGACTCGAAGTTTGTTATTCCAAGTTCTTTTTCTTGGCTGAGAACCACTCACAGGGCTCGGGGGAAAAAAAAGTTGAGCATCACTAGTACTACACTTAAACTCGATTTAGCTCAGTTTTACTGAACTTTCTCTTTAAAAGATCTGTTTACTCCTTTGGATCTAATAGAATCACTTTTTTAATTAGCTCTCTCATCCCCCTCTTTCAAACTAACTTCGATCCCTCTCATGTCCCGACTAAGAATCATGTTCTGGAGTCGCGAGAGGAAACAAAGTTGAAAATTAAATGAAAAACGAAAATTTTTAACTCGATTTATGGAATTAGTTTTCAAATAAAAAGTTGTTTCATCTCCAACGGCCCAATTTATGCTTTTACTGCCGTTCGTTCCAGTTCATTCATTCAGTCGCTAGTCATTGAAGAATTCCCCAAGAAGTCAACAAAGGTTTTAGTCATGCTACATGACCGTAACAGCTAATTTATTTATCACTCGTTTATTTTTCAAGTTGTATTTATGTCATATTTTTTGACATTTGAGCAGGTTGTGAGCATAGGAATGATTAAGTATTGTATCGAGGAAAATGGACAATTAGTAAATTTAAACTTGTAGTAGCTGACCCAGCGAACTTTGTTCCGCCTTATAGGTTATTGATGAACAGACTGTCAATTTTATCAAGATCAATTTGTTATTTTGATAATGAACATAGATAAATAAAAATACCAAATATTTCAATGATTATTTATTGGCCATGTGTTTTAGCGATATGCGTACTTTTTATTTAAGAACCAACCTTGTGATAGACGACATTTGTTGTTTTATTACCTGGTGCAAGAAGAAATAACGCAGACGGTCCGTGAACATGCCGACCATGAGGAAAGCATGGATTTTCTAGATTCAGACCACAAACTTTTGAGGATTGGCCTAATGATTTATTTACGGGCATGGCGAATGCAAGACGGATTGAAAATTGAAGTCGTTTAAACTCAAACGTCATGCCAGTTTTGATCGTCTGGATCCTGGAAATGAAAACTTCCTCACCTTCGAATTTTCCTTTGAGTATCGTCGCATAATCACATTATTCATTAATTTCCATATCACCGAACACAGTTCCGTGATATCCTTTGCACAGTTTTGGTTGGTTTATGTTTCGAAGCATGATTACTACGGATCCAACCCTTAGTCGCGAATTGTGCGATGGTAAGCCTGGCACATCCAAGGCAATCGAAAATTCAATTGGATAAGTATTTAATGGTTTAACTCAAGAACGGCTGAACTAATTTGGCTGAAAATTTGTGAGGAGGTAGCTTAAAAGCAATCAAATCAACTTCAAAATTCAACTATAATTATCCGTGAACTACACGACGTTGTTTTTTATTCCATACCAGTGGCGTTTGAATTACCAAGTTATATTTCACGTCCCACGGAAACATAATAAAAACTATCCTATGTCCTTTTCCTGGAGACAAGTTCAATAATCGCAAATGAATCGATGATAATGCAAATCATCCAATCATTAACATTATTACTGACCTGAAAGGTGAATTAAAATAGTAAAAAATCAGAATATCTAAATCTACCGAAATGCCCTTTCATTGAATCGAATGAGCCCAATCAGATTGCTCTTCATTCACCCATTCGTTCTCCCTTTGACATAAAAAAAATAACAACACGAATATTTTAATGTGAACTTCTCTAAAAATAGTCAACATTGTCTTATGAATTGCGATAATCGAATCAGCTAATGGAATCTTGTTCTTTAAACTTCATTTTGAAATCGGGGTTTTCATAACTCTTTTACTACATACATGGACAATAGAAGCGCAGGTGGATGTTTTATTTTATATCGTCAATTTTCAGTTGTTCCAATTGTTTAGTTGTGTTGTAGGTATTCACTTAACACAATTTGTTACATACCGATGGTCTAGTGAAGCGTTGGTGTGTATGGAGTTATATTTATGGATAAGAAATCCTGCCGTCTATGAGGCACCTTCATGTCAAGTACAAGGACACTATAATCAGCTGTAAGACACTTGTGGCTAGTTTTTTTTTCCTATTCAATTTAACTCGCTAAAATATGAATGGAGTTGCAATTACAAGGTATGGGCTAATGTTATGTAATGTAAAGTAGACAACAAATACACAGAGAAGTGGATTTAGATAGACGTTTTACGTACTACCGAAATAATTAAACCATTGTGTTACAAATAGCGTGTTTTTGGTTCAATTTCCTCTTGGATCCGCGTGTAGAAGTACGGTTTTTGGTTGCATTAATATCATTTGAGGAGTTGAATATTCAATGCATGATGGATAAAGATGAATTTTGCTCTAGGCACAATGAGTAACACTCCTGGCAGGTGAAAGGCATTAGCGACGCTACTGACGTAAGCTTTAAATTAAACATGAAACACTCTGATAAGTTATAAGTAGCAGCAGTGTTTCAAACACAATTTGAAACGTTCATCGTAGCGTTCAACGAACTAAATCTCCCGAGATGTAAGAACGAGAAGATTTGAAGCTATTGAATTCCTTTCAGGCTTAAAAACGCGAGTTCCCTTTTGTCGATCGGAATACGGAAGACTTTGAAGACCCTTCGACGAATATTATAAGATTTTCGAATTCCGTTTAACTGAAGTTTGTTATTACTCGGAGATATTAATTTCTTGAAAAGATCGCGTGGCGTTGTCTGAGGGGCAATTTCCTCGGAAGGGAAACGAAAGTAATTACGCCCTTCTTCAGGGTGGATCCTCCTGCTTTCAACGATAAACATCAAATGCGAGACTTCACCGAACTTACCTTGCAAGTACATAATTGATTTATTGGTTGCATTTTAATTTTTAGATGTACGTTTTTTAACTATCTTTTGCTAGGCAAAAGTGTGAAAATTGTTTTGATAACGGCACTTCAGTCCCTTTTGGAGGAAACTTCTCAAGAATTATTCTGATTCAATGAGTTTTAATTTTAATTTGATTTTCAATGGTCATTCATCACCAAATATTATTCATTAATGAAGAATATATTGAATTATAGAGGACAAGATCGGCGCAATAATCGAAGGCGATGAAATATTGAAATCAACTAACGATCGAGAAGATAGGCAAAACCCGCACGACCTAGCGGTCTTGAAGGAGGGGTTGACCCTGTGCGCCGTGCTCGCTGCAGAACTCGCTACAACAAAAACGTTCAGATGCAAGTTATTGAGATGCCGATTGAGATGAGATACTTTCAAACAATTTTGATACAACGAGCCTTCTTGAATGCGTTTAAGAAAACGCTTTTCATTACTTATTGAGACTTTTATTATTGATACTAGTAAAAAACATGGAAAATTAAATTCACGTAATCCACGATGAAACTCAAAAATTAAGTAATCGGAAATTTGTATTTCGGATGACAAGAATTTTTCTCGACTTCTCGCACGAAAACGAACTTTCTCTTCTTTTAGTTCAGATAAAACAATAATTAGGTACGATCTAAAAAGGTTTTTCTTTGTAATACTTACTACGAGTTTGAATGTACAACTGATGTAACTTTGACCATCTTGTCCAGTTTGCCAGCCGTGGCGGTTTATCGATCACGGATCCGCTAAAGGAGCGGTTAACCGAGGCCCCGCTCCAGCCCTTATGATTTGACCTATTCCCAACAACGTCGTCAGATTTTCAAACAAGACCACTGCATCACTGTTTCACGATGTACAAGAATCTAATCACCATTCTTCGTTCACCACACTTTTAAGAAAAGATGAGTGGTTTGAAACGAGTAGTTACATAAACGCTAGCACTTTTTTAGAACCCTAAGCTGCCTCAATGGGTGATAGGTTTTATAACTCCTTTTCCCAGGAAAAAGTTTCTCAGAATCTTAGGTATCCAAGGGTATCACCAAATGGTATCTTAATAATTATATTTTTCTACTATTGATTCAACTTGTTCCAACAGAGTGGGCTCATTTGATTCATTGAAAGGATGTCTATCAACAGCCAACATAAAACTAGAAGAAAACCCAGTTTCGAAGGTTTTCGATATCCCGATTATTCAATGTTTCACTCTATAGAATTGACAGAAACTAATGACTAGGACACGGTGCCAACTAGACCCCAATTGTGATTTTCGACTCCAGTTTCATTAACTTCTGTTCAGTAGCGTCGGAAAAGTGGATGAACGGGCTTTTTTAATTTCATTTTTGAATTTTGCGTGTCATGAATAGTAAACTATCAAATATCGATGACTAGGAGGGGGTCAACATTTGGTCAACGGTCGATTATATAGGTTCATTGTTGACAATAGTAGAGCAAAATTATTTGTAAAACCAGATTTTATTTAGAATAATTGAATTTATCGACAAAACATAACTAAAATTAATAATTAATTTAACTCTAAGGTGCTCAAATATCTAAAAAAATTGATATAATTATAACATAATATTCATCATATAAATTATGAAGGTTGAAGCCTCGCGCGAGTTATTTTTTGGAACCACACACAATCCGCAGCACAGAAGCTTTCCATCGGAGGGAAGACGAAAAAATATTTTAAAAAAAGAGACGGGTATTTTCGGTAACGCGAGAGGAATTCTACCGTTTGCTTTGCTCAATTGGGCTCGAAAGGCAAATACCATCAGGTTTGTTTGCGTTGGAATCTCCATGATGGTTTTTACCACGGGGAACCCACTCATTCTTGTTTCGACTAATGATCTGAATTTTTTTATTCCAACTTGGTCCGTCTACTTGCAGGATCGCAATCAAATGATAAATTACTATCACGGAAGCAATATGCAGATGGCCATTTGACGGGGAAGAAGTGTGAATGACCGTTTTTCTGTATCTTCTGCTTCAATTACGAAAATAGTTGGTAACAGCTATTGCTTTGAAGACACCATGTTGATCACCATCACTACTTTTTCCATTTTTGAGTCAAGTAATAACATGAAGTATGGTCCTTTCCTCATTCCTGTCCCCCGTCCTTCGGGTGATAAAGTAATTTCAAGCATCCGTATTTTCTATATCCACCGCACTTCTCAACAAGACCTTTTTCTGAACAATCATATTCTCCACTATCCCTGTCCCTAATCCATCCAAAAGAGAGGAAAGAAAAATAATTCAAATTTTGACTAGGCTCATGAGGGTTGTCCCCAGGAAATGGAAATCCGTGCTAGCATATTCCGATATCCCACCTTTCAGTTGGAATATAATGTGTGTGGAATATAATATAATAATGATGTATGAATTCTGTGATGAGTCGGCTACCATGGGCAGAGATATTCATTTTAGTTTTCTGTTAATTATGTAATAATGAGTGAAATTTTGATGAGAACCTTCATTCCTCGCCATTCCTGTCACATAGTGATACTGCTCAAAATTCGCAGATACACATTTCCGTCAGATGAGAAGCAGCTCTTCTTTCTTGCATGAACACGTTCGGGTCTTCAATTCTTTGTAAGCAAACATCATGGATGCCTATTTTCTGTAGAAAGGCAAAACATCATTCCTGTCACTGCTATTCCTGGTACGTGACAGAAGCTGACGTGATGTGACAGCAATGATGTATAGTGACAGAAATGACGTTTTTAGGTACATTTTCTTTTTGAAAGCATTTGCCTATCAGTAGTTGCAATTCGTTGGAAGTGTATTTGCGTTTTTCTTAAAATTAACGAAGCATTCCTTTTGTATTCCAGTAAGATCATCTCCAGTAAATTACTTTTATTTCATTAGCAGGTTTTGTGGCCTTTATCTCCACTCCCTCGGCATCTTCAACTTTTTTCTTTCACTTTCTGTAAAGCTCGGATGAAGTTGCAATATTATCGAGTTGTTCCGTTTTATTACTATTTCGTTTTTCTTATCGTTATATTACGTTTATTACTGTTAGTTTGTAACATGAGGAGATGACGGAATGGTTTAGTTGCCCCTTCCGAAGGCTGAGGCGAGTATAGCCCGCAATATCACCGTGACGCTGAAACATGACCAATCAATTCATCCTCTCATGCCTTTGCAATACTCCTAAACCACAGGGCCAGAAGGAAACAACTTTTAAGATTCCGTACCTAAAATCTTGAGGTAATAAAAATTTCATTGTTTATTTATGAAACAATTTAATTGTTTCTACTACTGCCAAATTATGAACCCTGTTCCCCAGGATTTTGCCATTTATGTAGAGGTGCCGTCATTTCTGTTCGATTCGGTTTATCCAATCCTCCCAATATAAAGTTTCAGTTTTCATAGAGGTGGAATGAATTTGAACACTCGCTTTGTGAATTGCGAAACGCTATTCTGTAATTTCCTCCCCTTTGACCGAGGATAATGAAAGAGGGAATTTTCACATCGAAAAGTGCGGCGAAAGGGGTCTGAAGTGGTCTGCAAGTGCTCTTTCACTACCATTTGATAATTGCGTCAACCGTTTCGTCGCTTCTCAACAGCGTTTTCGGGGTTTGTGCAACACGCGGCAACACTCACTTAATATCACGCGTGTTGAAATCAGTGGGGTAGATGAATACCAATTACTGAAAATTCTAGTCCAAAAAAGATTGATGTGGGAAGTTTTTCAATTTCGGGAAGGACATATTGAAGAGTATTCCATTCATTACAGGGACGTTTCTACGTATATTTATATATGAGCGTACTTATAAAGAACTATAAACAATTATGAATATTTTCAAGAACTTTACCAAATTTTTAATCGAACCAAAAATCAAGAAAATCTGTTTTGAATTCTAGTGGGAGTAAGGAGTTTGAATGGATCAGCTTTTGGGATTTACTAGCCTTTTCATTTTAGTCGGAAGGGTCGAACGTACAGAAAACGATGAAATTTCTCTAATTAAATTGTTCAGCTTAAAATTTACGGTCTGAAAAAAACTTGTTTGTTGAGGATGAAGGCCCGAAAGGGTCACCACTCGATTCATTTAAACAAATACACAAAATCCAATGTCAAAGTCATATTTCTGTAGTAGTGGATTTTTGGTGGAAAACTTTGATTTCTCAGTATTAAGATTTTTCCAAATTGAACCGTGATTTGATCAAAAAATGCCATGTGAAAAATTGCAAATGTGTTTTTGCTTATGCTGTTGGTAAGCTTAGATTCTGAATAAGTTTTTCGTGGGAAGAATAATGAAGAACATATGGAACAAAGTCGTTCTTAGTAAATATGATATGTGGACTTAATTGCAACTTTATTATCCTCAAAATTGATTTTAGAGGAAAAAGATTATTAGCAGAATTACCAATTACAAATGAGCTTCAAGGGTTTGTAAGCGTACAAAGAACTACAAGTACGAGAAAAATGAACTTGACTCTTTAAATGAAGAAAACAAAAGTTTGAAGAGATTTAAAAAAACATCAAAATAGGAATCACAAAAGCTAAAAATGAATATACAAATTCAGAATTTGAAATAACTGTCTGAAGAAAAATCATTTCTTTATTCAGAGAATTAAGATATTTGACTTGTGCGGTCCTATTCAAATACATACTTACCTAGCTTTTGAATTACAGCAAACTTGCACAATCCACTTAACTTTTTGGCGGATAAATTTTATGGTAAGTTTTCACAATAATAAGTGAAATGCGGTGCTAATATTAATTTTAGAGCACAATCAATTCAACAGAATCAATTTCAGAGGTGGAGTCTTGAATTTCTTGAGTATAAAGCGAACCATAAACGTTTTCCAGTATGTGAGAAACCCGCTGATTCCAATTCAGTACATCAAAGAAAACTTCTAGATCGCGGTAAATTCTTAGAAAATAATAATAAATTGAGTTTTATTTGGGTTGATAGTTATCGTATTTCCGTTGGCCAAGTTCACAAAATTTCGCAAATCCTCATTGAACTCTTCTAAACCTCAGCAGGCAAACTAGATGTTGGTGATTGAATGAAAGACTGAACATCATCTCCAAATACATGACAGCTTGAGTTGACAAAAGGAGAGGGTATATCATCATTGAAATAGCAAAAGTATCGGACACATAATGGAGCCTTGTGTTTCACCAGAAGGAGGCTTTTACGGTGTAGTTTAACTGAGTTATGGCACTTTTACTGAAGTTAGGTCACATTTTATAGTAAAAAAACAGGGAAATGGAGATTCTAAAAGGAAACCTCTAGGAGTCGTTTTGGTTTATTATTCAATAATAAACCATTGTAATCGCTCTTGAAAAAAAAAAAAAAACACTCGAACACCCCCTGACAATGTCATGGTTTACGTTTCAAGGGTGTAGAATCCAAATCTGCAATAAACATTTTTCCGTCCGTCCGCCGTACGCACGTTTTCTCCCAAACGGCTGGAGCAAAAATCTGAAATTTTCAGGAAAAATCAATATTGGTCCGACAGCGCCCCAATTCTTGAGCCAGCTCTCTAACTTAATTTAAAGTGCCCTTTACGGGTTGTCAAAGTTTTGTAAAATCCCTAAAAACCTCAATAAAGTAAAGGCGGCCTAAATTTAAACTCTTTTTGAAGAACTTTCCACGAGGAATCGAATGAGCCCCTCCTCAGGTCCGTAGGTCAAACCATTCCCGATGTATGGCCCGATTTATGGTGCCAACATTCGCGTTATTTTGGTTTATTATTGTTTTTGTTTTGATTGCAGTAACCTAGTGATGTAGTGAACGTGGATATTGGAGTGAACTCCTAAAAGGTTTTATAGGCGATACACGGGTTGAAGCATTCTGATATGCATGAAACGCTGCAAATTCTTTCACTGGGTTTTATTATTTAATTTCATTAATTTGGATTGCATTCATGATTTGAATTTCTACTAAGCTTTGGAGTGTTTCACAGGTGAATATTGAATTCCAGGAGATATTCATAGAGCTCGTAAATCTGTGGCCGTGTGGTTCAAAAAAAAAAAACAGTAGATATCTGTGTGTCTGTCTGTCTGTGTGTCAATGTCTGTCTGTCACATCCTTGTTCAACCAAAATACCTATTTGGATTGATCAGTTGATCATATTTGTGTGCCTCCTGAAATTCAATAATCGCTCTATCACCTGTGAAACATGGACACTCCAAAGCTTAGTAGAAATTCAAATCATGAATGCAAGCCAATTGAATAATAAACCCCAGTGAAAGAATTTGCAGCGTTTTTGTTGGAAATGACCTGTAGAATTGATCCACTGGAAGTCTGTCACACCCGCAGCAGTAGCTCTGATGGGCCCAAGTTAGGGCGAAAGTACTGGTATTATACATTTACAATACAATTGTACAATTTTGTATCCCCATTACGAAAAACTTATACAATTTTATTGATGTTGATAAATAGCTGTGAACGGTAGCACGAATTGTTCTATACGTCAGTGGTGAAACTACGGTGGTGAGGGGGCGAGATTACGGCGTCCAACCAAGTGAACTTATCGGGAGCGGAGCAGGCGGGAGGCCGCAACCCCCTCATTCGACGGCGAACTGATTTGTGGAGGCCGGACAACCGTGCAGAGGCTGTAGAGAGTCTCGGCTGGTCTTTCTAGAGGAAAGGGGTTGTAGAAAGATTCTTCCACTAACAGCCTGAGAGGTGTATCTCATGAGAGGAGAAGGACGCGACGCGAGGAAGAGCGTGCAAGGGAGGAGATACGGCGGAGATACGGGTTTCCCTCCGTGCAAGGGCGGAGATACGGTTTTCCTTCGAGACGGGCCGAGGCTGTAGAGAGTCCATCGACCCTCCTCCGCTGTCCCGGAACTAATTCCCGCCTCCGGCGGTTGGGGTTTCCCCTTTTGCTTCCGGAGTTCATCTGGCGAGGACCGCTCTTTTGACCCTTCGCCGTTTTGATGTTTCCCCGGCGTTGCACATGACCAAGTTCCCCGTTCACTTGCGATCCTTCCCTTAACCCCGGGCAATGACCAACGTGACGAACCGCTTTTACGAATTCTCTAGTTCAAATCAATAGATCCGTTGGAACTCCAAATTTGTTAACGGAGACTGAATTACTGTTTCAGTAAATGTGTAATCAATCAATTACATACACTCCAAGGGACATCTGCCTTTTAAGCGTTTCTCTCGTGATTTCGCTACATACTCTTAGCATGCCTTTCAAGCATGTGAATTTAAAATTAGGAACCCATACCAAAAACGTCATCAAAATTCCTGGCAGAGCCTGATTGAGTGATTTTCTAGTTCAGATAATGACTAATAACATTGGAGGATGGTATTGAAAAAGGGTGGACGAAAATGATAGCCCGAGGTTGATACGATATTTGTTTTCTCAAAGTAAGAAAATATTTGCGAAAAATTTTAGAAATTTCAAACTTGTTTCTATATTTTCTTTTAAAAAGAGCCATTTTTTTTCTTTGAAAAGCAGTCTTTTGTCGGTAACAGTTAAAAGAAAGAAAAAAAAAAAATACAATAATTTCACTCGGGGGTACATCTGCTTTTTAGGCATGAAAGAGTCTCATTAAACAGTTTTTTTTTTTGCTTAATGTATTTATGGACTACACAAATGATATTAATGATACAATGCTATTGTGTGTTTGATTTTTTATTCATTTTTTCTTAATAAAGACATATATAGTATTTTTATACGATAATTTCATAATATAACACAACAATAACAACATAATCTTTCTAACAGTCTCATTGAAATCGCAAGTTTTTTTGACCAAGCCAACTTGCTATGGACTATACGAAAGGATGGAGATATTGATAATAATATTAACAAATTATGAATAGAAAAGCATTCTTGAGCGAAAATTTTTTATTCAGTTTTTTTCTTAATAAAGACATCAAGGTATATATATATTTTTGTAACGATAATTTCATGATATAACACAACAATAACAACATAATATTAGCTAACAACGAAAAGAGCGCAAGTGGTAACTGACCAAGCCAACAAAGAGAAAGTTACGTAAGTATGGAGATATTAATAATAAAATTAACGAAGTTATAAATAGAAAAGCATGCTTGAGCGAAAATTCTAATTTGTTTCTAGTCTAAAACCTTATGAAAATTTTTGAATAGAATGCTTGCCTTCTTCGTATCGATGTTGGTGAGCAGTGCCTGGTGGAAGTTCTGATCCGTTAGACCTTCCAATGAGGGCATGTGGAACATTCGGCCCGAAGGGAACCTTCAAGTTGCATATAGAGCAAATTTTCATGGGGTTAAATCTGTACCGGTAGCTGTGGTAGAATGAGACGATCTGCTCATTCTTAGAGGGGCATTTGCCTTTTCAGCATTGGTCCCAACCTGAGACAGATGTAGGCCTAAAAACAATACAATCCGTACTAGACTTAGAGGAACACATGCCTAAAAAACCGAAAATTCATCTAACATCAGTGAGACGTATGCCAAAAAGGCAAGGTACGTTCTGGTGGACTGATATTTTCCTCGGAACGGAAGGAGAACGTCTATCCCCGATGCTCCCTCCTCCAAACCAGATGGCTAACTGAAGATATCCTAGGAGAGACGACCTGTTGCTGTAGAATTGCCCCGAACTCCAAATATGTTATCAAATTTGAGTAAGAAAAGACCAGATTTTAGAAACAATTTTTCAAATTTGATTATTTTAAATATACCATTGACATACTAAAATTGATAAATTTAGAATTTATTCATGTAATTTATATCACAAATAGTAATTTTCGTTATTATATATCCGATTTTATTTATTTTTATTTTTATTTCTGTTGCTTTTGCTACTTGATTAAGGGTTAAACACCTTACAAGGTTTGGATCTATCAATTTTCAATTCATACCATTTACCACTGACTTCCTTCAGCGACTAACAAGTTTTTCAACATTTTATGTAATACATTTCGCCAAAAAGAGTGTTTTAATTCTGTGGATATTTGAGGATAAAGTGGTTCTGAGTAGGTATATTCAAACTAACTTGTCAGTATTTTTTTTCCCACGAGTTCTGTGTATTTAAGGAAAATTATGAGGAGACAAGCGTTTTGAAAATGCATCATTAAGGCCGAAAAAACATAATTGTAACATTCTTAAGGTTCCAAATATGAATCTGATAAAAATTTCAGCAATTTGAAACCCAATTAGCTTGTTACGGGACAATTAGATGGTTGAAAAGAAAGAATTATGTGTCACTATAAAATCTAGTAACCGTATATATTTGTTGACTGTATTTGAATAGCTGTTATCAACTTGAAGCAATAGAAAATCTTTTTATAGTCATTTGTAGCGTTGATTAAGTTAGTGTGTTAAACCTAGGGTTAGCTTCCATTGTAAGATGTGTTTGTGTCATTGTAACCGTTGCTACGTATTTAGCCCGCCACCAAGAGTTTTCGAACAGATTTTCTCACCGTAATGCTGAAAAATTGCCGGAATACAAGATTCATCCTCGCCTCGGACACGAGTGGGATGCTTTGATTGTCCAAACGCAATTCTTGTTTCATGTTGTACAAGGGTTGCCTCTGGACATCACCGCTACCCACTCAGAAAGCCAAGCACTGCTGACGTCAGACCAACACTGCGCCAGCGAACTAACCGATACAGCTTTTGTCGTTAATACCAGCATGATAGTTACAACTATACTCGTTAAGATGCGGAAAGTATTAGATAAGGAAGTGAAAAACTACGATTATTTAACAAAGATGATCTAAAGGTTGTCCCACGAGTTGTTCCCCCTCCCCCTCCTAAAATCGTCCAAATGGGACCAAACATTTTGTTTACCAAAATTGGTTTATTTCGCCTCCGTTTTTGGTTTATTATTCAAAAATAAAATATTGTAATTGCTCTTGGAAAAAAAAATGTCTGTGGTATTTTGGTTGAGAATAGATTTACGTGCTCTATGCATATCTCCTGAAATTCAATAATCGCTCTATGTCCTGTGAAACACGCACACTCCAAAGCTTTGTAGAAATTCAAATCATGAATGCAAGCCAAATGAATAATAAGCCCCATATAGATTTTTACTGGGATTGATTTTCGAGGCCTGGTTGAAAAATGTAAAAATAGAAGATTGGAACCTTTTTTAATGATCCAAAGGAAAATTATATTAATCTTAAAGTTGAAAGTCGGCATAAACGACGGCTTTTCACGTGAAATAAACAAATTTCGTTTGTAAATAATTGTTATCGAATTTTCATAATCCATGATTAGCTAGTTTTTGAGGTAAGCCTAGTGGTACTTGTTAATCATTTTTTCAAATCGTTTTTCTTGGACTAACAAGGGTTCATAAGTCATTAAACGTTTTAAACTTGGTGATTCCACAACGTTCCGCGCCTTTTTGTTTTATTATTTTGAATAATGAACCTTCGAAATCAACCAAAAAAAAGTGGACGCCTCTCAAAATTTGTTCTTTTAAGGTTCAAAATGTGTAGTACCTGAAGATCGAATATAAAAAATCTCCGTCCGTCCACATCTATGGATAATATAAATTGCAGTGGATTTCGATTCAGAAAGAAATTCATTCATTCAAAATTTCGTTTATAAATCGAGTTCTTCGTCACATAATATGTCACATAGTATATTATACTAAGCCATTATGTTTTGAAGTAGAGCTTTTGTGGATGTTTTATTTAACCGTATTTAATTTTTGTGATTGCTTTTATGAGGTATGTTGCACCATTACAGGTGTTGAGATGTCAATATATGTTGCATACTGTGGAACTAGTACACCTGTAGTGTTTAAGGAGTTATGTTTATGATTAAGTCATCTGAACTGTAATATATTCAGAAGTCAATAACAAGACATGGATACACAATGGTCAGCTGAAGGGCCCATGTAACGTATTTATTCCCTGATCGATCAGCTCTTATAAATCTTATAAATTTAGCTCTTTATAAGGCATATAGAACACAATTTCAAGGTATGAAAGCGCCGAATTCAGATAAAGATTCGTCTTGCTACGTCAAATAAACGTAGATCATTACTAAGTCTGGTTACACACTGGTAAGCTGAAGGGCTCTTGTGGCTAGTTCGTTTCCAAATCGATCAACAGAGGTTATGTAAAAGTTAGCTTTTTATTAGGAGTATGTAGCACGATTACAAGGTATGAAAGCGCCGAATTTAGATAATTTATCACAGGCTTCGTCCAATCAACATTGATCATTACAACTGACAGTTACACTCTGGTAAGCTGAGAGGCTCTTGTTGCTGATTCGTTTCCTAATTGATTAACTGAAGTGATGTTAAAATTGAGCTCTATAAGGCACATTTTATACAGTTGCAAGGTACGTAAACGCCTAATTTATAAAACGTACGTACTATAAGCTACGTCTTATAACCATATCAGTGATTTAAACGGAAGGATTATTTAATATAGAAATGATAAACCTGTTTATAGGATTTTTCAGCGTTTCCTAGCAAGTTATCTTAAGCATTGCTGTATAGGAACACGGATAGAAGTGGTGGTAAAAATAAGTGAGATCTCAGCATTTCACAATGGCCCTCAAGGAAATTTTCTCCGTAGAAACGAGGACGTTGCTTCAAGAAAGTCATATCTTGGTATCACAACATAAAGGAGTCGTGTACAATGGCCGGGGTATTATAGCCCTACGCAGCCCCCGCTTCTGCGAGTCTGGCTCAAATTGATCCATCCACTTGGAGGGAGAGTTGGCTAGAACTGGGGAGCCTACCCCTTTCTCAGTAGGGAAAATATATATATATATACTTCCATGGACACCTAGCGCGTCACTGCGGTGAATTAAGCGGACTAAGTAATCACTTCAACAGAACCATAACCCCCCAACTCGACTCAACCCCTCTCTCCAGCTGATCCCTCTTTGCAACTCGTGTTTATGCGACTCTCAGCACATTGCTCCGTAAACGGCCTAACTTCAGATTATAAACGGGGCGTCCGTCATTGAAATTTACATGCGACAGGTAGAGGATTAATCTCTGGATCATAAAGCCCCGCGTCTCACAGGCTGTGAGCCCTTAACTCGCAGAGTTCCGTCTTGAGTTGCTTCAACGACCTTCAAGATAAAGTACTAAGACTACAATGTAGAACTATTTTACCATGGAACATGCTTCAGCCTTGACCTAGCTAACCAGCAGTGTCACGTTTTATGTCACGAAAAACTGTAACACATATGTACTCCACTTATCCAGACTTACCGTTCCACTAGGAGGTACGTAGTCTTCTTAGAACATATACTTGAAGATGCATAAGTCCATCATCAGCTCCCGCTTTAAAAGCAAATTTCCATGCTGTTTCTAGTAAGATGATGAAATTTGGTTACTATGGTTCCTAATGACATGTTTTCGATGTTGCTTATGTTTTTGACCAGGTGAGAGGTTCGAAAAGCCAATTTCTATTAAATCTATCGTACAATGCTCAAATTTGATATGTAGCTTCTTCAGGACTTATACTTGAAGATGCACAGGTCGGGATCAGGTGCGTGGCTCCAAAAGCAAATGTCCACACTATATAGTTGATATACACCGTGCCATATATATATCATATATATATTCTATCGTATACAGCTGAAACTTGGTATGTGGCTTCGTTAGGACTTATACTTGAAGATGTCCAGGTCCGGTATCAGCTGAGTGGCTTCAAAAGCATATGTTTACCAAGTATCTTGCCATATATCTATTTTGTCATATAAAGCTAAAGTTCGGAGAGTCCCTACCTTAGGACTTACACTTCAAGATGCATAGGCTTGAGTTCAGCTCTTGAAGCTAATTTTATTGCCATTCATTGTACAAAGCTGTAATTGCTCCCTAGTTAAGTCCTAGTCGGAGATCAGCGGAGTGGCTTTTACCATATTATTCGTATAAAGTTGAAATTACATTGTGTTCATGATCTTTATTTAACTTCTACCATAAAGTAGTTTAGGAATCTTTATCCACGAATAATTTGTTTTGTCTAATTTTCCTCTGTGTACTATGAATAACGTCGGTTTATATTATTCATCCTTTGAACGGAATCGAAGTGATGAATCTTGAAAAGACGTGAGACATTGTTATTGCTCTATTTTCTAAGAAAGTAGGCAGGTACTACAAAAATCACGTTCATGCACTAATATCAATGTGATGGCTACGAAAAGTATTGATGACCATATAGGATCCAACTCACCCCTAACATTTCATCGAAAACGGGTTCAAATTTTCCAAACTTTTGGGTGTGATAGGCAGTCAGAACTTTTCTTAAAAATATAAAACCCCTTTATACGAAAAGAGAAAGGATGACTACCAATTTAGGAAAGAGCCCTGATAGACACTCATGATAATACCAAGCATGTCTGAAGAGATACACAGCTCGAGTAACTCTTTGGCATTTTTCCCGCACCGCACTCCGCTCCCTGACACGATCGCGACCATAACCTTGAAGTTATTAAGCGAAACTCCTCAAAGCTCAAATATCGCAAGCCCCAGGTCCAACTTTTGTTGTACCCGTAAATTTCTACTTGTCATGTACAGTGTATTGAATCATTTTAGGTGTTGACGTTTAATGCTGATTTCTTACCTATAAATATATTCCCCAAAAACTGTAATGGCCATTTCATGTTCTAATCCACTTCGATACATGGAATTTAAATGGTAGATTGAAAATTTGAGGTAAATTGATGGATTTCCAACGTAAAATGGTAAGGGAAATGGATTTACCCATGGTATGGGGTGAAGGGCTTCGTTAGCGGTAAGTTTTGGTATCAGCTTTATTCATTAATTTCCTTTGGATTCTATGGAATAGAATAAGAAGCGAATCGACAGAATGTACAAATTTAACACTCGAAATTCAAAGAAAGCCCGCACAAACCTTCCCGACCTGTTACCTCTTCCCCTTCTTCACCCTCTCCTTGGATGGATTCGATATTCATATAATGATTCGATGGATGTTCGGATAATTAAATCCCCCACTTACCCCAGGTTTGAACTTGACCACAAAAGGATGAAGTACTCTGTTGACCATGCGTTTGTTGTAAGGTGATATTAGATACTGTTCACACAAACAGTGTTGGGTAGGGTGTGCCAACTAGACTCATCAAATGCCGACATCCATAAAGATGATGTTTTGTTTCTCCCACCTACCTATCTATCTATCTATCGATCATCGATCTATCGATCTATCTCATCCAGAACCCAGGAACAAGGTCTCAAAAGAGTGAAAACTGTTGGAAGAAAAACTACCATTTTCTGTCCAGAGGACAATCTAGGCGCCAGAGTGACTTCAACTTCACCAGTGAAAAGCACATTGATCTTGATTCTAGTGATTTCAAGCACTGGTTCTTCCTGCAATTGTGTATCACAAAAATGAAGATTTGTTACTACTATACAGGGTGTCCCATGAGTTATGCACAATCCGACTCCTACGTGTTGTACCGCTCATTTCCGAACAAAAATGCCACTTAGAAATGTTTTGCTAGAGGTCTCGTTTCTGAGTTATTTGCCATTCAAGGTTTTTTTTTCGTGTTTTCGATCTTATGTGTCATAAAAGTGTCATAACTCCCTCAATTTTTGAGATAGCTTAAATTTGATGACACCGTTTGAAAGAACGTTAAATTTTCTATCTATTTAATGTCAGAAAACAATTTTTTATTTCATTGAAAATGTGTGATTGCTGCGCGAAATATCAGTTTTGTCAAAATCTCGAAATCGCCTGTTTTTCATCTCGCCTAGAAGCCCCATTAATGCTTGACGCAGAACTGTGCAGGCCACTAGCGTAAAAATGTCAGCTTTCCAACGGTGTAGTTTTTTTGGTTTTTAAAAATATTTTTAGTTAAGGAAATAGTGTTGAACTGCAGGAAAACGTGTGTTTTCTGTTAAAATTGAGGTTTTTTCAAAAGTCTCGACGAAAAAAAGTTGGAGCCGGGATATAGGTAACTTTTCACACTGAATCGAATGGTGACAAGCCAGACCTCTCAAGTGACGATTTAGGTTAGTTTTGTCGGTTGTGAACAGCGTCTACGGCGTTTCTAAGCTGTCCGGCCAAAGTCAAGATAATCGAAGAGCCGAGAGACGGCAATTGTTTGTGTTTATTTACGATTGATTGCGATGAGTTGCATTCATCTTTTTGCTGACACTATGGACCCTTATCAAACCAGGCTTCCGTATCATTACCAACTCTTCCCTTTCGTCTCTTTCCTCGCTGTATTTCCTTCAGCGTGGTTTCCCTATTGCACATTCCCATTCATCATGGTGCGCTATAGCTATGAACATGGCTGGTAGTAATAACCAAAACCTTAGTGACACAAAAGGATTAGTAGATTTAAAAAAAAGACCTAGTTTAGTAGATTTAAAAAAAATGATCAGTGACATAAACAATATTATCTACCAATATTTTTTCTTCACACTATCCGACGTGTTCGCAAGGGTGTGAGTTGTACACAGGAGGAGTGTGACTCCGTTGCTGCTTCAAAAGCATTACCATTGGCAAAACCGTACACAAAAATCGTGTCAACATACTCACTTGTGATATAGCTACTCAAATGAAGCATCTCATCGCAATCAATTTTCATTTTTAAACATTTATTTTTTGGTTTTTATCTTAACAATCTTGTTTAAACTCAAACAATTTATGTGGACTCGATTTAAACCCAAATATCTTACCATTGTCCTACAACTGGATAACATGTTTGAGTCAACAAACATTTTACTAAAACTTAATTTGGTCGGAAACAACAAATTATCACATTGCAGCACCCAATGCTACTGCCAAATCAGATTGGGTTTGATAATACACGGCGCACAAAGCAACCCCTCCTTCAAGACCGTTGGGTCGTGCGGGTCATTGCATACCCGAGCTCCTGACCAAGACAATGCCTCCTCCGTAACTTTCCGAATTTTCAATCATTAGGTATTTTCTAGTTATACAAGGAGTCCCATGAGTTAATGCACATTCCGACTCCTACGTGTTGTACAACTCATTTCCGAACAAAAATGCCTCATATCAATTTTTAGCCAAAGGCCTCGTTTTCGAGTTACTAGCGATTTAACATTTTTTTTTCCTTAGCGTTGAAATGCCGTAGATGCTGTTCACAAACGAACGGGTTTATGCATCCGACAAAACTAACTTGAATCGTCACTTGAGAGGTCTGGCGTTGTCACCATTCGATTTAGTGTGAAAAGTTACCTATATCCCGGCTCCAACTTTTTTTTCGTCGAGACTTTGGAAAAACCTCAATTTTAACAGAAAACACACGTTTTTTTGCAGTTAAACACAATTTCCTTAAATAAAAATATTTTTTAAAAACCAACACGACTACACCGTTGGAAAGCTGACATTTTTGCGCACGTTTTACCAGGCCTGCACAGTTCTGCGTCAAGCATTACTGGGGTTTTTAGGCGAGATGAAAAACAGGCGATTTCAAGATTTTGACAAAACTGCCATTTCGCGCAGCAATCGCACATCTTCAATGCAATAAAAAAAAAGTTTTCTGACATAAATAGATAGAAAATTTAACGTTCTTTCAAACGGTGTCATCAAATTTGAGCTATCTCAAAAATTGAAGGAGTTATGAAAGTTTTAATGACATAAGGTCGAAAACACGAAAAAAATCTTAAATCGCAAATAACTCGGAAACGAGGCCTCTGGCAAAAAATTGCTAGGAGGCATTTTTGTTCGGAAATAAGTTGTAGAACACGTAGGAGTCGGATTGTGCATAACTCATGGGACACTCTGTGTAATAGTTTGCAGAGTTTGGTTACAGAACACCAACAATTGAGACAATGCTCAACTGTCAACTATTGCTCCTAGCCTGCCTATTGCGGGCCTTTTCCTCCAATCAGATCATTCCCTCTCGCCTCAGCATATCGAAAGCCCCGGGAGTGTAATGAATATGGACAGTTTTCTCTTATACACGTGGGCCCCTTCATTTTATCTTTAGAAATCTTCTATTAGTGGGTTTCTCGAGACGTAATAATCGAATTGTTTTCCCTGTCCAACATAAAGTTAACACACATAAGGGAGTGTTCTCCATCTTTGATCACACAACTGTGAGACTATGCCATTATGGAGGTTCATTCCTGACATTTCGAACGAGGAAACAGGGTTTCACGTGTTTTACTAATGTCAGGTACACTTTCGATACCATTCAATGGTATACATTTACAATAAAACTAACCAATCTTCCATTACTGATGGTTTAGCTGCAATTTCAGTTACCTCATTATCACCTATGATTCTAAAACACGATTCCGAACAGACAACAGAAACACCATCTACCTTTTTTCCGATCATAATTTTATCGATTTGGAACCACCTTTCAGCTTTTTCTCTGTAAGGAAGCTCTATAGTCTTCTTTCAGTGATTATCAGTGGCCTTAGTGAATATCTTTATTCTTCACCATTGAGATATGGGTTATTTTCCCAGAAAGGGCGAATCCGGATCATCGGTTTCAGAAAACCTAAAGTTGAAATTGAGTTCTGCCAAAAATCAGGGGTCATCTTTACCCTATGCGTAATGTATTTCAAAGGTAGACCGCGCTATAAGGCAGCTTAATGATAATTTAAATATTAATAATGAATGCACCTGCCTTTTTTTCTTTTGCCTGTCCATATGGAGGGCAGGCCAAAGGCACAAGACAGTGCTTGGAAACTTGGATTTTCCACCTTTTCCCGGGTTCTAGTGATGTTTTTGAGCAAAAACGCTATACCAACGGAACAAGCTCGGTAAACTCTACATTTTGAGACTAGAAAAAAGGAATAATTTCAATTTCTTACAGTTTCTCAGTAGGCACAGAACAATGCTGCTCGGGAAACCACGTTTCTATTACTGAACTCCCCACCACACACCTCCAGATAAGATATCAAGGGTTCTCGCCTTTTCATTTCATAACCTAACGTACAACTGCACATAGTGTGGTGGCGCTGAAACCACGGGAAATGAGATTTCGCCACAAAGAAGGCAGACTAAGGACGAAAATCTACGGACAATCGAATTGAAACTTCTGCTCGTTTTGTCAGCTCCGTAGAAAATCCGCAAACCAATTTTTTCATGTTTAGATACGAATTGAAAAATCCCCAGGATCCCGGGATAATAACTGTAATCAGTGGTTCACAATGTTCGCGCAAAGTTAGAAAATTCATTGCAGGACCGGCAGATTACCGGACAATGCGCTGTTGAAATTTGAATTTATGTAATACATAGAGAGTAAATGCATTATGTGTTCATTGGATATCGTAGAGCAAGATTGATAGTGTATCGAGAAATTTTTTTCGATCCCCAAATCATTATTGGAAAATCAGAATGCTCTCCGGACAAAGATTGGCCCTTTCTGGGAAAATGACCCATACCTTCTGCTACATCCGACATAAGCTCGAGCCGGCATTTTGAATTAAAACAATTCTGTGCAGCTCATATAAAACTGGGCTGACGAAAAACAAAACATATTAACAGTTGGGAAAATGAATTGGATGAAATCAAAGTGAAACCAAAATAACCAGAATCGCCACCACTTCCAAATCACAACTTTGTGATAATTGAGGATGTTCCACTTCTTGTATTATACACTTTCTGTCCATGGTGGATGGAAATTATCAAATGCTTGCTAGAAAATTAAACAGCATTTAAATCATGGATAATTGGTGATAGAGATTGAGACAATTTCGAACTAGGATTTCGAATAAGTCTAGTTTGACACAATTACGTCGAGAATAATGATCTAACATGGATGACTCTTCGCGGGTTCGATTATTTGAAGCGACGTCACGAGAAACCCAATCATAGTTTGGTATTTTTCTAAACTATTGAACTATGGTATAGTTTTCTTTTGAAAGTCTCTATCCTGCGAGGGCTCCCTCCACAAAGAGTACGGCTGCTTCTTAAAAAGAGTCGCAATTGTCCTGTCCGACAAATGGTCGAAACCTCTGTCGCAAGTGACCCAGTGGGTGGGAGTGAAGACTAGAGTTGGCAATCAATTTTCGATTTTCACGAAAAATCTATGTTTGACCTCCAATTTATCATTTTTTGCAATCGATTTTCATGGGTCGATTTTTGTCCACGATTAATCGATTTTTTGTGAAGTTAAATAGATTTTTATGAATCGCAAGTTGAGGAATGTTAGCAAACTTGTGTGAGTTTTAAGTACTTACGTCATTTTTCAAGTTCCCAAGTTTTATGTCTTTTCAATTAAAAAAAGCTGCGCAGTCCCTGCATCATGGATTCATCTTTCATTTGGACATAATATGTGTCTATATTATAGACATGTATGAAAAGAGCACCTTTTTTATTCATATTTTGTATTATATTTTATAAATTATTTGAATAATATCGTATTAAATATAATAGTATATTTTTACATTATGTTTTATAGTCTATTTATTTATATTCAGATCTTTTTCTACTCCTAATTTTAAAGGTAGTTGTGGGAAATTTGGAACGGTTGGAGCAGGAAGAATTGAACCTCTGATTTTTCGGAAATACATTAATATCTTTTACAATTATATTCTCGAACATTCATGAAAATTTCGAATCATTCGGAGGATTTCCAGAGAAGTTATAGGTGTTTTAAATATATCTCAGTTGCGCATACGTAGGGGGCAATTATCGCACGATTTTGATGATATTCGAACTATACCTTCACACAATTTTAGGTTTTACCCCGATTTTAATCGATTTTTTGGCCTCGATTAATTTGGTACAACAGATTTCAGACCGCCGATTGTGAAATCGACCTCAAAATCGGTTTTGGTGGTTCGATTTGACTACCCTAGTGAAGACCCAGATGGCCTTCAAAAAACAATGAATAACTTTATTGTGAATACGCCGCTCCTAACAAATGAAGGAGGTATGTACAACATTTCGTAAAAGAGCTAATCAAATCATGCGTCATTGCTTAGTTAGTTCCATCCCTTACCCATCCGATTCTTGGTCCGTTGGCTCGAACTTTTCGGGCGTGTGGACTGAGGAACCCAGCGCGGTTCCGATGACGTGTTTGGAGAAGCGAAAGGGAGTCCGGTTTCTTACCGGTTACGAGCTCCCTGGAAAACTCGCTCATGATTGATAGTGAGAAAACGGCTGACAAACTTCTCAGAACGAGAGGGAGCGGCGGGGAAAGAAAACTGTTTGTGATCCTCTCGAACGGGACCGAGTTTCTCCCTCGGTGTCGTTGATTGATCCGAACGGCCCGTTCCGGAGGTCTCAAGATTGATCGGCCGTTTTTACGGGCAGACGAACGAGCCAGATGCCGAAGGTCGCAAACTCGTGCAGCCTTCGTAATATAGTTGGGGGAAAAGGGTGTCGATAACGCCGAGAAATGTTACGAACCTGTTCTAAAGCTTTGTGGAGATCAAGGCGGACTAAGTGCCTTCGAAGTCTTGGGAAAAAATTGTGGAAGGAAAACAAACCTCTCATGTGCAGATAACAAAGACAAGAAATGTAAAACAATATCGATTATTACTCCTCACAGATTTCTGATCTGTGTTTTCTACCTGAACAGGGGCATTCAAAACCTTAGAAACTCGTTTATTCAAGATCAGGTTTACTAATAAAAAATCATAAAAACAATAAGTGGATCAGTCCTCTTCTCTTCTAATAAAGGAGATTAATCGGTTTTCAAATAAACGGGAGCTCCTACTAATCTAAACTTCGAATAGTAGAAGTAAACAAAATTCTACAACTGGTTATATAAGGTTATATAAGGGTCATTCCATACCCAGACAGACTCCCCCCTCCGATTTTGTTCATTCTTGGTGTAGTTGCTTCCATTAACGCGAATAAAAAAGGCCTGCCAGGTCAGTTCCTCCAAAAATGGTTTTGGAAGCTATAGCAGTATGATATTTTGACGATTTGTTTTGACCTAAACATGGTTTTTTGACTTACTTTCTATACGGTTTAATTGCATCCAAGTTGCAACACTTGGGCTGCCGCCAGCCATGCCGTCTTGCTCAGACCTTCCATTGAACGGGCTCTGTACCTGGAACGACAACCTAACCGATTTGGCAAATGGTGAGCGATGGATGATCGCACATTAACATGTATAGTCTCATTCGATTCACAGAGTTAGTTCTTATTTGAATCAAACAAAAAAATTACCTCACACTGAAAGTTTTATGGGATTATCATCTTGATATATTAATCATTCGAAATGCTTTATCACAACCTTTGCCAGGACTCAGCAAGTCTACTCGCACCAGTACCTTCTTGGATCGGTTCCTTTGGCTCGAAGGATGGTGGTTCGGGACCTTGGCGTGCTGATGGATTCTCAGCTGTCTTTCACTGATCACAAAAGCACCGTTAGTGGGCGGGCAGCGAGGATGTTGGGCTTTTTAAAGCGATGTTCTCGTGATTTCACCAACCCTTCAGCAATAGTCCTCCTTTATAAGGCGCTAGTTTTACCCATTCTCGACTATTGCAGCACACTTTGGTCGCCACTCTACCAAACGTACATAGACCAGTTGGTAAGGATCCAGCGAAGATTCCTCCGCTTTCTGGCCTTTAAGCTTCGCATACCCCGGGATCAGATGGACTACCAGGTGCTTATGGTGGAGCATCGTCTTCAGCTTCTTGAGCATCGAAGGAGGGCGTCGGACCTGAGATTTTTCTTCAAATTGGTCAGAGGTGAAATTTCGTCTACCTATCTCCTTTCTCTTGTTGGGTTTTCGGCACCTCATTACCCAACTAGGTCCGGTTAGCTCTTCCCTGTACCATTTGCCGACCGCAACTACCTCTTTCACCGTTCACTCCTCCGTTTGCCTCGTGAGGCGAATGCTTTCCTCACAACTACTGGGTTCGACTTCTTCAATGACTCTCAACGCCGACTCAAGACCCTACTGTGCTCACAGGACCGTCATGTGGAGTAGCAGGTTGGGATCGATCGATGGCATAAACTATCACTATTATTTTTTTTAAATATTATTTTGTCAATGGCAACAGATCAATTTAATTTAAACTGTTATATTGGCACTATGTTCCGTTTGTAAATAAATAAATAAATAATCCCTTGAAGTAGGGTTGATAAATCAATGTGAAGAGATCACCGGTACATCTCGGATCGATATAGGATTTTTGTGCCGAATTTCATATACTGTGGTCCAGTAGTTTCGGAAAAGAGCTTCGGAAGCCGCGATCGTACGATCTCCTATTATTTTCGCGTTGATTATGACAGGAAATAGTCGTTGGGCTTACTCAGATCAGAAGCGTATTGCTGGGACAGGAGATAGCCGTCAGAGTTTTATGTGACGCACGGGCTACATTTCCGACCGAGCCAGGTGAAATTAAGGATATAGAATGTCAGTAACTACAGTGGTGCTTTGTACTGTACAAGGACACGACTTCAAAACCGACAAGTAGAACAACTGAAATTTAACGAGTTCAATTAAACACCTACCTTCGCATCTCTTGTCTAAAATTGTATTACTTAAGACTCGAAAATCTCAGTTTCAAAAAGAACTCTTGAACGGAAATTCTGATGCAATCATGTAAGCTGATGCGATCCTCACACGATACTGGGTGATTTTTACTACGTCCAAGCACAAATTTTCATTCATGCTGACGTACATTTGTATGTCAAAGTTCTAGCCGTTGGAGAAAGCAAACAGATGAACGTAAAGTGGTCCGGGTGGGATCAATCGATTCTTCCTAAGAATTTCCATCAGTAAACAACATGAAATTCCAAAAGATCCTGTAATTTCAAAAGATTCGATATTCAGACTTTTCAAACCTACGATTTCAGCCTTCAGGATTAACACAGATCGATGGTGAGATTTCAGGACCCTAATTTCATTTTTGACCGACGTTTCATTAACACTCGTTGGTCATTTTGGGGAAAAGCTAGGGTGTATGGGGAGGGGGCGGATTTTCGGTCATTGGATTTTCGTATTCTACACATCTTGAAACGTAAAACCTCAAATGTTGAAAGGGTGAAATTGTTTTTGTTTTATTTTCTTGGTCGGTTACAAAGGTTTAAGTTGCTGATGATAAACCAAAACTACTCTATACATAACAGCTACAAGTAGAGGAATAAAATCATGTCATAAGATGAGTAATTGTTTTAAGCATTCAACCATGTGTCAGACACCCACGCCTTACCCACAGGCTCCACCCCCAAACGGTGAGAACGTTGAATACCGAATCTATTAATAATTTCCCTCGCTACGAAGGTATCTACCCCTGTATAATATCCTTGGGGATATTATGCAAATTTTAAAGGAATTGACCTGATGGTCTATGGTTGGCTAAAGGTTAACCGCTGTTGTATTAGGCCCTACCTCGAACTCCAGTGACTTGGTTATTTACTCGTTGGAATGGCAGTAAAAAGGATAGATTCTCTTCAAACGAAATGGGATTGCGTGTTTGATGGTGAGAGATTGATCATTTATGAGTACGTTTGGCTTTCAACAAGGAGGTGATGGTATGGTCTAGTTGCCCCTTAAGGGCTGAGACGATACGCCTGCAATACTCAGACGACACCCCAGAAGGTAAAAAGCTCCAGGTTCGTGTTCAGCTTCAGCAGTTCCGAGGGGCGGATATCTACATCCAACGCTGGCTGTAGCAGTCTTGATTCCCTGCCGTGGCTATTACGGAAAAATTGCTTTCTAAATTACTCAACGAATAACTTCATATGTACATGAATCAATGAATGAATGAAAGGCTTTTTATTCAGAAATGCAATGAAACACAATACAGAAAACACAAATAACAGAAATACAGAGAATACAATACAGCAAACAGAAATACAATAAACACAATAATTTAACAAAAAGCACACAAGCCATGGCGAAGTCGATGACCACGATTGGGGCAGCAGGGCAGTACTAAAGGGAAAACCCAATAAAACCTGTAATATAATTTGGAAGAAAACTGAGAAATAAGTTTTTAAATTATGATTTCTTGAGATTAATAATAAGGTTTTTAGCTAAAAAAAAGGTTAAAAAAAAAAATAATGATTTTAGTAGGGGTACGCAACGTTGCAGTTGCACTTTTTCGGGCGAGATCAGAAAAATCTATTCAGGATTCAAACTTTCATAAAATTGAGCCCAGAATACAAATCAGCAAAAAAATGGGGTTTCTCATTATAAAAAAAAAAAGTTGTGCGTTGAGCACATTTTCTCACATGCTCGATGTGCATCGTGCACATATTTTCCTGGGTGTGCCGTACTTATGTAAATATTTTGCTCTTTTCTCTCTTAAATACGCTTCATTTTGATCACCCCTGTAAAGTTGTCAACAGTATGATGTCTGAACAGTGAATTGAGAATCCCAAACTCGTTCGGTCACTGTACGGCCGAAAAGGGGTGTGGTCCAAAAAACCGTTCTGAACTAACAGTACAAACGAATCTTATATGTTTCATCATTTTAGAGGTCAGTAATTCTTAAGAAGCGCTATTTTTATAGTCAATCAGTAGGCAGCTGTACAACTATGTCAATCTGAGGTCAATTTGAACATTCCAAACAACTTGGTGGCAGCAATCTTCCTTAAAAGTTATTATACCGAACCGGAATAAACCTCTCCGCCTGAAAAACCTTTGTTTGCTCAACAAATTGACCTCCTCCATCCCACCCGCAGCAAACCAACGACGTCTCCGTAGCAGGACGGGGATATCAGAAGCAGAGAAAGGATTCCGGCGTGCAGAAAGGACACGGGCCGTCGAGGAGGCGCGATGATGGTATGCGGTGGAGGGTGGATTGGCTAAGGGATGAAAGCAGAGTTACCAACCTTGGACCAGAAAATATCCTACCAAACTTTAACAAATCACCGTACAATCATACTAATCACTATGCATTCCCTTACTATGTAATATAAAGTGAAAAATTTAGCACCAATGAACTGCGGCGTATTAAAGCAGGACCCTTCAAACTATTTTCCCCAAGGGCCTTATCATAATGTGGAGGTGGTGGGGCTGGGCCAACAGGGGGGTCTGGGGGGCTAGGCCCCCAGCTGAAGGGGGGTTCCGGAAAATGTTGAAAATTAGACACTTGAAAACATTGTTTTTAAGCACTCCTAGACGAGTTTGACAAATTCAAAATTAGGCCTAATATAGGAACAAAAAATTAGTTTTTAGTGATTAAAAAAATATTTTTTTTAACGCTTCCATGATGGGAATTTTCAGGTTGTTCAGTGAAGGAAAATTTAACCATTCCCAGGGCAAGCGTCGTGGTTCTCGGGGATTTGATATACGAAATATTGTTATTATTCCCTCATTGTGGTTTAGACATCTATTTTCCTGTACAACGGGACTTACCCCAACAATCTTAATATCTTAATATATAAAAACCGGCTTATCTGAGTATATCGCCGTTTCAGGGGGTGGTAACGCTGGGCGGGTGGAATTCGCGCCCCCGTCTCCCAGGGCAACCGACCTGCTCCCCCCTCCCCCCGACCCCGCCAGTGAAGGAAGGATGGCCCCAGCGGGAGGAAGCGTCTCCCAGGGCAAGCGACGTGGTCCTCTCCTCGGGGATTTGGGATATACGATTTTTTTACTTTTAATATTGTTATTATACTCCCTCATTGTGTTGTTTAGTACTCTACCTCCTGTACACACGGGACTTACCCCAACAAGGAGGCACAACTGTTGCCACCTTTGCAGATGATACGGCTATCCTCTCTGTTGGAGATGATATAGAAGCTGCAACACGCAAACTACAGACGTCTACTACTGAGGTTTATAAATGGACCAAGATGTGGAGAATGAAGCTGAACGAATCAAAATCAGCCCACATCAACTTCACTAACCGAAAAGTCCCAATCTTGGATGTTGAGATCAATTCAAATAAAATACCGCATACTGAAGCAGTCAAATACTTGGGTTTGACACTTGACTCCAAATTAAACTGGAATAAACACAGAAAAGAAGAAAGAAGAACTTAAAATCAAGTACAGAAGGATGATTGGCTAATGGGAAGGAATTCCCATCTCTCACTTCACAACAAACTGCTTACATATAAGCAGATCCTTCGCCCTATTTGGACCTATGGGATACAGATCTGGGGCTGTGCCAAGAAATCAAATATTAAGAAAATCCAAACCTTTCAAAATAAAATACTGAGAAGTATAGTTGGAGCCCCTTGGTACATGCGAAACGATGATATTCATCGAGATTTGAGGATGGAGACAGTCGATGAAATTATTGCAAAATACGCAAGGAAGCATGAACATCGCCTCCACAAACACGTGAACCCGGATATGCTCTACGTTTTGGACAACGAAGGTGAAATCCGACGTCTCAAGCGAAACAAACCACTGGATTTAGTTGTGCTGCGTGAATAGAAGTGCAATCGAACTCAGTGCTAATTAATTGAGCTATATAATAAAGGGCTAGATTTTGCTGTAAACCTACCCTCTTGGAGTGTACCTTTATTGATATGTAAAATTGCTAGATGAAATGTATTTGATTTTTCAGTCGCAATTAATAAATCACGAAAAAAATTGCACCTATTTCTTTTTAACCTGCGTAGCAGGGCCATTAAACTAGTTAAATATATTTTTTTCATTCCATGATTTTTCGTTGTTCAGTAAAAATTATAACCATTGAATTTTCAGGAATGGAAAATTTTGCTAGTCAGATAGTTAAAATTAGGGTTTTTAACCACTCCGAAACGAATTTGACAAATTAAAAGTTAGGGCCAATATAGGAAACAAAATTTATTTGTATATAAGAAATATATTTTTTATTAATTTGTTTAAAATTATTACATTCAAAAAAATATTTTACCTCGATGGTGGGTCCATACAATTGCCAAATGAGGGTTGGCACTCGATTCAGTTGTTACACGGAGGTCAGTGTTTTGTTTAACGTCTTGATACTGCGCTTAAATCTCAAAAATAAGGAGGAACAAATGTAATAGATGAATAGTTTTAGTAACACACACATCAATTGTACAAATAGATCGAAACCAAAACTTCGATCTATATTTTAAGAGAACCAATCTAATGTAACGCGTGCAATTGTTTTTTGCTTACAATGTCTTTCCACCTAGGATCATGGTTTGTTGTTTCGATCGTAAGCAAGTTTTTTAAGTGTTCTTCTGAGAGAATTGCTCGATATTTGGATTTGACATGCATCATTTTTGAAAAGGTTTGTTCGCATAGATACGTTGAACCAAAAATTGATATCATTTGTCTGGTAAAACTCCTGATTCCTTTGAAATCATCATGTTTTTCCGCGGGGGGCGGGCCGGATCAAGTCCTCCAGCTACACACTGTGGAAATTTAGCTTTTGATTGTAAATATTGGAACTAGTTAAATTGGATTGTACTCAGTTTGGAGAAATAGAAGTATCTCGCAAGGGACCAAGATCCGCCTCTTCAATACGAACGTCAAATCAGTCCACCTCTACTGGTGTGAAACGTGGAAAGCTACTAGGGCTCTAACCAAAAAGCTCCAGGTTTTTGTGAACCGCTGTCTGAGGTAATCCTAGAGATCTGGCGGCCAGAAGCGATCTCTAACGATGAAGTGCTGAGTCGTACTCAGCAGAAACCAATCTCTATTGAGATAAAAAAGAGAAAATTGAGCTGGATAGGCCACACCCTGAGAAAGGCCGAAGGAGCTGTGGAGAAGTCAGCCTTGGACTGGAACCCACGAAGATTTCGACGACGAGGACAACCAAGAGCAACTCGGAGGAGGTTTGTAGAAGCAGAGGACAGCCCTGGAGGGGGGTGAAGTGCCTGGCTGGAAATCATTCAGAATGGAAAACATTCATTGAGGTCCTATGCTCCGCCCCGGAGTGAAAGGAAACAAACTAAACTTAAATTGGATTGTACACGGTGGTATAGTCACATCAACGATTTTAATAAGAAGTGAATTCTCTCGTTGATCTTCCTGATTTGACTCAATGAAGGTACCCTAAAAATACTTGTTAAATGGAAATCCGATAAGGAATAACATAAAATATTAATTGAATTGACCACAGCAGTCGTCTTATTCTGACTCAACTTTATTTTTCTTATTGCCAATATTTCGGAATCAACATTGCGGCCATCATCAGGGACATTCACCTGTTTTAGATGAAAATGAGTCACATTGTAGTAAATTGTAGTCACATTCAAAAGACTTGTGATACTGATAATACAATTGAAGAATATCTCATTATTTAAGCAGGATAAATTGCACTAGAAGACAGAAAAGATAAAGTTTTCTGTAAAATTTACAACTTTGTACAGAGACAGACTGATAGGGTAATGATAATGATGTCTACAGTAAAACGGAATAGGTTAACTTATTAAGAAACTGTTAATAATTTTAAAATCTTGTAAGTTGTTCATTGAGTAGATGGAACTGATTGAATTGTCATCTAAAGGTAGGTAATTCTTTATGGTTATTTTAAGTGATCATGGTCCTAATTTACACAGTGTTGGTTTTTTCATGATATACATCAAATATATGAATTTTACGTAAACTCAAGTTGCCGTACAAATACGAAAATTAGCGTAGGTTGGCAACCCCGGATGGAAAGCGGTTGTATGGCCGAGGGTGAGTACATAGAGGGTGGGGACTGGTGTGGGTTTCCCGGACCAGTCGGTTGTGGACTGAAGCTCGAATTATGTAAATTCGAGGGTGTGGCTCGCAGGGGGTCACAACTTCCTCTCTCCACCCCCTCCCGCCAACCTCATCACAGATACCCTAAACACTGTGTGTCCCCTCCACGTGAACCTACACGTGCGAAAGAGAAGGTAAAAAAAAAACTGTTATGTAAACGCTGTAAATCATTACCTTATATTGTTTTCGTTGATCATATTTTAATTTCGAGTTTTTCTTTTCCAATCATAATTACAGCAGGTAGCGAACAGTTTAAAAAATATTATAACAATAGTACGAAAATGTTCAAAATACAGATTAAGGCAATTGTTGACTTCACCTTGCACTGCTTTTCTTCTTCTTTCTTTTCCAAATAACTATACAATATCATTTGTTTTATTTTAATCCGTGAACTTAATAAATTTGGTGAGAGCTTTCCAAAAATGTGTACTATGAAGGGTGTTGAGGAAGGTTGTAATATTACAAAACTTCAATGGAAAGTAGGTACATTTTACCAAACATCCCCAACTAACGACTTATGTTATTGGATATTGGTGAATCCCGATAGTTGTTCACTTCTATTGAAATCAACCCTCACCACAGATAGCCTTAACACTGTGTGTATCCCTCCACGTGAACCTACACGTATAAAAGAGAAGGTACGAAAAAAGCTGTAAATCATTACGTGTATAACATTATGTGTGTATCACAATTTGATTTCGGTGTTTTCATCAAATCGTAACATGATGGCAATAGTAGGTAGGTATGCAAAATTGCTGATCAGAAATCAATTTGAAGTCCTCAATAACAGACTTTGGTATTTGTTGATTTCACCCTAATATACGAGTACTTGCTCTTTTTAGACGTAATGCAACTGATGACCTACTGCGTCATAGTTTTTAATTTTAACCCGTCAACTAAATGATTTTGATGAAAACTTTCCAAAGAAGAGTAGTATGAAGGCTGTAGATAACCATAAGAATAGTGCGAAACTTCAACGGAAAGTATTTCCATTATACGAAATACGTATCACCCAACGTGTTTGGGTACAGCACGTTCACGTATTAAGTAGATTTCGATAGTTATCGATTTTCGAATCGATTGAACATCATAATTCGTGGATGCTATAGGACAAGAGATTTCAAATTATTATTTGGTTCGTACGATAGATATAACGACGCTGCAAATTATTGTATACGCACAGGTTCATCAATAATGTATTCTTTTCTGCACGAATCACTGATCTGTTTAGTGGACGCAGCCTGTGGAACGTTATTTAAACTTGGCGATCACACACCTTGTATTTGTTTTCGAGATGCCTTCAAATCATCTCCACTTATACATACTTCATTTCTTTCGGTCGATTAGGAGACAAGGATCTTTCAGCTGACCAGTTTGTACACAAATCTTGTGACTGACGTTTAGGTGTCCCAAAAGTAATAGGATGGCATTGTCATAAATATAACCCCTTAAACACTAGAACTGTGGAAATCGAGTGAAAAATGACAGAATTCAATATCTAAATACGTTCAATGGTGCCTGTGGTACATTGTGTATTGACAGCCATACTGAAACCAACGAATTGAACAACTGTAATTTATCGAGAAAAAATAAAACACTCACCACTTGTAAATACATTATCTCTAATGTAAATATGTAACAAAATTTGTTTATATTATGTTCTGAGAAACTCAATTTCAAAAAGAACTCTCGAAAAAAAGTTCACTCAGCTGATTTTTTGGTCTCAACGAACGCCCAGATTAACATTTGTGTCATCGAAGATTTTACGATTCATTCATTGCGTGAAACTTGTCATTCTGAAAGTTATCAGTATTCGGATTTTCTAATATTCCTGCCCTTTAGGATTAACAGAAACTGATTAACTCGGAACGAACTGCAGCCCAATTTTTGGTTTTTGATCCAAGTTTCATCAAACGCGGTACAGTAGTTTCGGAGATAATATACTTCAGACAGCCGATGGACGGATTTTTTTATCCGATTTTCAGATATTACACAAATTGAAACATACACCAACAAATGTTGTGGAAGGGAGGGGAGGGGGGTAGAAGCTATCCAGTTATTCGCAAACTTTTCGAGGAATCTGATCAGTGGGCTGATTAGTAATATTCCCAATACCTATCTGATAGTAAGCCGCGACTTACGAGTCGATTTAACTCTTACCTTTCTGATTTACGTATAATACTCCGTCTTGTTGTTGTTGCCATGAGCGTATGTACGCTTTCAAATAAGCGACGTGGATATTCGGAAGCTCGATGCCGCCGAAAATGCGGGGGAAAGAGAATTCCGCAAAAAGCGGGCGCGGGCGAAGAGTGCATTACTTATTGTTTGCATTCAATTTTCAGAAGCAACAACCCTCGCAGTAATCTCGACGGGGGAAGTATATCCGGTGATAACGTTTGATTCAAACTTCTAGAGCCCCGTTTTTGAAGAGAGGGGAGTAGAGGAAGAGTAGGACTTCAGACCTCTTTATGGATAAACCCTCTCAGAATATGCTCCATTAGCTAATGTGTTTCTTCTGTAACCCGATGCCTGTCGCTATAAGCAAATATTGCCGGAGCTACCGCCCCATCTCTCGCGCGGAGAGCTCACAGGATCTTAGTTTTCGGCCTATATGTTGTCACAGGACGTGGGGGCTGTCCCCGGTCGTCACTGGGATGAAGGGGGTGATGAACTTCAACAATTCCGACGGAACTTACAAGATGGACGAGTGGGTTGAAATATCATTCATATTCCCAAACATTAATTATTAGAATTACATCAACAGAAGTTGATGAAACGTGTAATTGTTGTGAGTTGTTACTACCGTACGATGATGACTGCACAAGTGTTTGTTGACCGTAATTAATTCAGCTCTCTTGATTGCTAGCTAAGTTAATGAAATGTGCTGAATACAGGGTGTGGGAGAGAGGGCATTAGTTCGCCATTCCTGATTTGTAGCTTTTTATTTTTGTTTACCAGGCACTTTTGCTGACCGGCTTCCTCATGATTTATTCATTCTCTTGTATCACTATTTTGTCATTGGAATTTTCGTCAATTTATTTTGTTGTTTTATAGGTTGTCATTGGTTTAAGTTTTTCTTACTCGTTCCAAACATGTAATTTTTTTCAAGGCAACCATGTTTCATGCCATAAATACCCAAATTTCTCCATTTGAAAACAATAAACACATCTTTGGATATCGGTGTTGAAGTTCACGCACGCCTAGTGTATTTTCGGGATCAAAAGGTAACTTAAAAGGACTAAGTACTTGCAAACAAACTTTTTGCGAAGAAAAAAAATTTAATAAATAAGTTTCTGAATATAATTGAACTTAAACTCCATTCCCTCAAGACTTGCTGGAAAGTGTCAACGCTCTGAAGAACTTTCAGATCCAATCTGCTAAAAGGAGGGGAGGGGGGGGGTTGAATTGGAGCGTCGTTTCTTAAATGTAAAACGGTTTTTATGAACAGTACAAAACGTGTTTACGTAACATTCATGCATTAAATTCCTGATCCACAAAGCCGCATGCCCTTAACTGATTACATATAGTAAGTAGGTACTTAACATTTTTAGCTAGCGAGTTAAGTTGAAAACATTGTCATTGGTATTATGTAAAACTTATGTTTTGAGCTACTTCACCAAATTTCATATTTACTTCGCTAAACTCTTCATTTTCTCTCACAATCAAGAGCTTCTTTGTTCAGATCGATTATGACGATTTTGTTCATCATCAGTAACATTGGTTAGAATCAATGCTGCTCGTTGATAAATTGTGGCATGGAGCCGTCTGTATTCCGCGTAGTTAGGCGTAGATGGGAAGACAGCGAGCTTTCTACTAGTACTAACGTGAACGTTGTGGAGTTTTAAACATTAACTGGGTAAAGACCTTGCCCAGCCTAACAAACTATCTCAAAAACTTTTTCTTTCCCGTGCGCTGATCATTAATGACTCTTTGGCCATAAGATCCTCTGCAGCCCATTACAAATTTTATATTCCATACCATTTGGTGTAGCCTATTGGTAAGCTAAGTGAGATGTTTTCAAAATCAAGGACTAACAAATAAATAGCTGCTGGTTTTGGCCGAAGAGGCTCCACCAAATGACCAGGATGGGTCATTTCTTAGTCTGAGTCGGTGGAAGTGCCATTCACGTTGTTATGCCACTAATTCTGACAAACCAATGGTAAGACTAACTCATGACGCGGGAGATCAGAATCACACAATTAGTCTGGTTGTGTAGCGAATGCCATCGCCGCAACATAATTAATTGGTCGTTTACGTATCAGCATTTGTGAACTCTCTTTGGCTAGAGCATCAGCACTTTCATTTCCCGAAATGCATGCGTGAGAGCGGCCACCGCTCTACTGCAAGTAGTTACGCAAGGAACCTTCTTCACTCTAAAACGTCATGCGACATTGGGTGACTGTGGTACTTCAATTGCAGCTTGGTACTCTCATAGTATGACATTCACGGCTTTTCTAAATTCAAGCAAGGACTTCCCCATCAAAATTGCTGCCAGGCCAATAGGTGCTACAATTGATTTTGCAGCTGAGTACACCCCGGCTACACCATTTTTTCTTGCTCCAATGGCTGACCCTTCAGTATCAACGTATGGCCAATCATCCTTTCTAGGGTATATGATATTTACCGAGCTGTCAGCCACGTATCGCAGGAATCTACGATGAACTCCCGCTCTCTCATGTTGGAGTGTGGCACACATAATAATATAAGGGGCCACATACCACCGAAATGCCTTCACATCTGGGAAAACCAACGCCTTGTATAAAACGTGTACTTTTTGAAGTTTCCAGTCGTTAGGCCAGAAGGCAGTCTGAGCCGTACAAACTATCCGAAAAACATTCCTTCCCAGCAAGGTAAGCCACAAATCGCACGAATCTACAATGAACTCTTTTTCTCATGTTTATTTGTGGCTCTTATAATATAATATAAGTTCCAAGGCAGCGAACCATTTACCATAACTAGGAGAAGCAACTCCATTTATAAACGTGTACGTCTTGACATGTACCGTCGTTAGGCCAAAAGGCGGGTACCCAGCCGAACAAACTCCCCCAAAAACAGTCCTTTCCTACCCTCATATCGAGGACCGCAGAGTTTTTACAAGGTTTATATTGTGTTAAACCCGGGGAGCTAAAGGCAAGAAACCACCACGAACGCTCGTGCAAGTATTGAGCAAAAGGTCTGCCAGGCAAAGGGGGCCGGGGATCGCCCTAAGAAACTAAACCACTCCAACGGTTTTTCTCCTCCTCATCAATCACAATCAAAACGTTTTTCCTTCGGATCTCTCCCCTACCGTTCCTCCCTTCTCCTCTGGCCCTAGACGCCAGTCTCTGTACCGCTGTGTCTCCAGGCTTTCTGACCGTTTCTGTCTTTCTTTTTATCTTCCTTTTTCGTTCCCATTCCAAACGACACTCGTGACCGAAATGATGAACGGCAATAACATGGAATCACTTGCATTTTTTTCTGTCGTTTTAGAATCATCGTGCAACCTTTTTCTACCGCCGAAATGAAGTCCCCGTCCCCTGCTCATATTCCCGTGTTTTTTCCTTTAGCACCATACGCGTCCATTCCGCACCGTTAAACGGTCTGTAGATGACCCGCCTGTCCCGCTCGCCTTTTTTTCTTCTAGAGAGGATTTTTTTTTCTCTCGGGCGTTTCCTTCCAATAAATGATAGTTCGCCGCAACGACGCCGATAAGAAATTTTTTCCCAGCAGGTAGCGTGTTCCTTCCGCTACATCAACATTGAAAGGGAATCGAGGTTGAAAAATGTCTCAACGTTGCGGACTTATATACTCTCGAAATAAATATTATTTACTGCAATAACCAAAATACTGTAGATTCATACTAAACGGCCAGCAATTTCACGTTGTTCTTCTTCACAAAACTTCTCCAATTCATGGTCTACCCTTTGAGCTAGTTCCTAATCGAGTTCACTGTAATTCATTCTTTATGTATACCCTGCTACGTTAGGGTGATTCTCAAACTACGGGCAATTTTCGGGTCCTGACATTTAAGCAAATTGAGTGTTTCTTTTGATAGGTTTTTGGATGTTTATCGCCTAATTGGCCTCCCTGCAAGTCTTTCTGTTGCCCAGTCATTCAAGAAATCCCATTATTTTCTCCAAAATTCAAATTTGGAATTCGTCCTCCACGACAATGACGATTTTGGTATGTTTTCGCATACATGACAATTACAATTTGAACTTTCAACAGAGATCCTTCCAATAACACTGGACTTTTTATGGGTTTTTAAAATTCAACGTGATGCAGCCTTCCAAGAGAATAAGTGGGTAGAAAGTAAATTTTGGGATCAAACATGATAGGTGAGCAACTTGGTCCATTAAAATGACATTGAATAAACATCCTAACCTGTTTTCAGACGTTCTCGATCAGAAAACACACCACCTACCTTTTAGGGGGGCTCGAAGGAGTACCAGCTTGCTTGTGAGTCACTAAAACAAGAACTTCCTTGAAAATCCCCGTTTTTCTTTTGTCAAGAACACATTATTTTTGGGCCATGACAATGACGCTAGACTAAAGTGACCTAAATAAGGTGCAGCGTCAGGACATTGAAAACTTGAAAAAGGTGTTGACAAACCATTGAGAGCTGCTCTTCAGATGTAACTAGGGGCGATAGAATTGTTATGTAATTTTAAATCTAAGGTAGAATTTTCAAAAAACCGATTCGAAATTGGGAACCTCGATACAGTGAAGGTCATGCCAATGACAAATCAGGGTTTCTCAACCCTAAAAAAACATAGAAATTATATTAGCTCCCGAGGTTTTGCTATTCTCCAATGCAGTACTCAAAAAATGTATGTAATCAAGGGGGAAAAGTTGAATTTCAGAAGACTTTAAACAGCACAACGTCCATTTACACGAAATTGCCTCTGTTTTTTAGGCGTATTATGTGTAACGGTATTGAAACTTACCGATTACATACATTGCAATTATATTAGAGATACCTACCTTCAAATCAGCTCCGTTTGCACTAGAGATGTCAATATCGGCAAAGAATATTGCCGCATATGATATTTTTTTAATGTATCGTTCTAGTAATTCGATATATCCAAGAAAAATATCGATATTCCGATGTATCGGTCATCGATATTTTTTTCAAACTTTAATCCGAATTACGTATGAGTCCAGTGAAGGACAATGCATTATTGAATTTCATTCTACTACAGGTAAAGAATTCAACCACTGAAAAATGCAATCAAACTTCATTCGTGATAATGATTATGTACAGGATCCAGGGAAGTAAATCATCAATATTATGTAGGGTTGTAAAATCAATGTAAGTGAAGTTAGAAGGAAAACTGAAAAAAATTCAATCAAACCAATATTGGTTGGGGATAGAGATGAGGAGAACCCTCTGATTGATGTGCTCTCCAGTAAGTCTCGAACTGGCTACAACCCAAGTCTCGATATTTTTTTGACCTCCCTACTTTGGTTGCAAGACGATTTTTACTACATTCAAGGATGTTGACGTTATTTTTCTTCTGTCAAAGCCATAGGTGCTCGAGGTTGAGCCATCAGATAAACGTGGAGTGAGTGTGTGCACATGTGATACATTGAAGAGATGAAATTTAAATACAGATTTTCATCTTGTGTTGTTGCGGAATTTACTTTTCCTCATGCCTGAATTGCACACCAATGAGGCCAAGTACTGGGCATGACCCTGGATGCTAAGTTGCAAAGGAAGACGCATGTCAAGAATAAACAAGCAGAACTGGTTCTCAAGTTCAGAAAAATGTACTGGTTAATGGGTCGGCACTCAAAGATGTCAATCCAGAACAAATTGACGTTGTACAAACAAGTCCCCAAGCCGGCCTGGACTTATGGAGTGCAGTTGTGGGGCTGAACGGCTTAAAATAATCGCAATATTATACAGCGGTTTCAAAACAATGTACTTGAGTGTGTTGTTTATGCGTACCGGTACACCCGAAATGTTCAACTACACAAAGAACTTCGTATACCAACAGTAAATGAAGTAATCAGAATGCACGCTACAGCCCATCACAAGCGGCTACAAGAATGAAGTAGGTGTGCAGCTCCTCGACGTTGACGACCTATTCAGACGTCTCAAGAGAAATAAGCCTCATGATCTGTAAACGTGAAATAAGGTGCTCGCAATAACAAAATCCGCACAGTGAAAAATTCAGTGAATCTCAAGGGCAATAGATGGACCTTCTAACGTTCGAAACCATTAGAGACTTAGTTATGTACCTAGGCTTTACTTAAATATTTAAATGTCAAAAATGTGTTGCTAATAAATTGTAACTTGGTGCTAAATCTTTTTTTTTAAATATGTCTGACTGTCGCAGTCAGTTGATTTCCAATTTTAGGATTGAAAGGAACTGATGACTGTCTTTAGACTACAAGGGTAGGTTGTTTTCCACCAATACATGCGTTCGGATTAATTTGATTCGAAAATGCCTTCCTCCAAACTGACACATTTGACCAAACCAACCAAAACAATGACCCAAAGCTCCTGTATCCCTTCCTCCTCGGTTCTAATAGACGATGCAGCTTTTGTGATGTGGAAAATTACCGCTGAATCAATGCCTTTAACATGAACTGCATCCAAAAAGCTCGGGAATTCCGGTTATTTTTTTGTTTTTCCATTGGTAGATTTCAAAAGTACAGTACAGAACGTAATAAACCAACATCATCGTCAATATATATATTTGAAGGAGCCAGAGCTACAGTACCATCAAGACCGCTAGGTCGTGCGGGTACTGTATAACCTGACGCCGTCATTATATTGTACACTTAACAATTGTTGATTCAGTCATTCAAAAACTGGCCGTCCACAGCAATATGTCGGCTTGAAGAAACCTATCTACAACCCTGCGGTAATGGCAACAAGATGGTGTAATGTGTGGCTGAAAAATATCGGATCCGATAGTGTGCATTTAATGTCGACATATCGATATATTGGAATAGAAAATATCGCCCGAAAATATCGGTATATCGACGGAAGAATATCGATATTTTATTGACATCCCTATTTTGTACTTCATTTCCTTAGATCGATTAGGAAACAGACTACCAACAAGAACTTTTGAAAAATAAGTCAAAATCAAAGAAAAACACGGCGCCAGATACCAAGCTTTATCGAAGTAGTGGATGGCAGTTGTTGATGGATACAATGTTATGTGAGCCACCTCAGAAGTTTCACCAGGGTGAGGTTCTAATAAAACTGATATGAACAAACATAAAAACCGGTGTAAATCATTGAAGAACCTTCAAAAATGGGTGGAAAGTTGAGGAATCCTATCAGATATTGGGTGTAAGTAGTACTTTATGCACAAAATATGTATATAGTATAGTTGTGGTTCTCTTTATCGGATGTGGTACTTTTTGAACCTGAACAGGTAGAAGTGCTCTTTCATGATGGATACAGTACCTTTTGAAATGAAACTGAATTTTCAACCTAATTTTTCAGGGGGATATAGAACTTTTAGCTCCAATCTGATTGCATTTTCATGAAGAACTTGGTTCTAAAACTCCCGGGATGGTAATAACTCGATTTTGAGAAACATTGTATTTAGTACCTATTGGAAACAAGCTCCTCAACTGTGAAATTACCCAATTGTACATATTCGGTGTAAATTATTCCGAAAATGTTGTATATTTTATCCAATTTCGGGGAATGGAGGCTCGGAATTGAGCTTGCTCATCGTATGTTCTGTTTCATTGTCGGCTTCGTCCCCAATCAGATCAAATTAGAGTTGCCATATCGTCATACCTGTTTCTGTATGGTTGGAGTGACGTTTCAATCACCATTCATCGTCAAATACCCCCAGCGTGGACGACCTTACCATCCGCCGCCCTAATAAAACGAGCGTTCGCTAGAACCGATTTATCGTTGGAACGATACAACCCGACGAATCTCATTGGTGACGCGATCCCGCTCGCATCGCATCGAAATCATCGGTGCGAACAATCAGCGATCGCGGTCGTAGCGTTAGTTATCCGGTTCCGATTAATATACGATCCTCAGTAGCAGAGAGAGAAGCTCAATTTATATGTAAAGTTATTGTCCGCTGGCTTCAGTCTGAACCGGGGTGCCGTCACTTTGTGATCGACAAGGCTGGTGATTGCGGCCCGTTAATCAGAGAAGCGGCGGACGGCTAAAACAACGTTGCTACTCCCCGAAACTCCGGGAGCGCCCAATGAAACCCGGCGTACCGTGAAGCTTTTCCCCTGTTTATAACGCACTTTTATTCATAAACCCCCCCCCCCCCTCCAGACTCTTCCCCCTCTCCGAGAGAGAATTTGAGAGGGAATATTTCACACTACAATAAACATAATTTCGACGTTACTCGTCGGAACGGAGAACGCGTTTTGGGCGAGGTATGAAACTGGAAGAGGAAAAAAAGCGGATTCGTGGATATTGGGTGAAATTCCCTGAATTGGGATGACATGGTCACTATTGCTAGCATTCAAGAGTCAAGTTTGCCATCTGTGTAAAATTATCTATTTCATCTTTACATGGGGCAAAATGGGGCTAGTTGTTCGACTTTCAATTACAAATATTGAACAAATAAACCTTTAACACACAGATTTATCTCAAAATCACTTTTCTTGTGATAACCTGCGAGTAGTTCCTGCTTTAGTATTCCACAAAATAACTGAACACTGAACTAAGATAATAAAAAAAAAACTAAAGTGTGTTCTTCTCAATATACAATCTTCGCTGTGGTCCCGTAACAACATGGTTATAATAGTGGAGTAATCGTTAGGAAGTCCCTTGAAGCCAATAAAATAGTTCCTCATACTGAGGGAGGAACATGGGGAAGTCGATGTAATGTACTTATTAGTTAGCAATATGTTTTAATCTAATCATACTGAATCATGTGCATTTCCACTAACGAAGGGTTACAAAAACATTCAAGTTCACATTTTCGGCAACCCAGCCCACTATGCGTAGTAGTTTCAGAAGATCCTTTTAAAATCGGGTTTTAGTCTGTAGTGATCCGTAGGTGTTTTATTTTACCACGTTTAATTCCAGTTGTTCTATTCCTGGATTCATACCTCCTGTTCACAGTGTATTGCACCATCGTAGGTATTGACATTCTATGTGATTACGTACACCTCCTTTCTTGGTCACGAAAAACTTCGATTGTTTTTTCTGTAATTCAATTAATTAATCTAGAAAGTTGATGAGATTGACACTTGAAGTCTGATGAGGGCGCTTTTGAAGAGCTGAGGGAACCCAAACGCGATGTCCTGTTTTAATTATGTTGATTACTCCTAATTATGCCATCTTAATTTCAACTTTATATGTTGTAAAGTTAAAATTAGAATGACATCTTCAGGGAGACATCTGAAATCTCGTCATCTGTTGATGAACTAAGGCCTGATAAACTAAGGGCTGATCAACTAAGTGAGCCCTAAGGCTATTTTCTGTCATAACCAAATTGAAATTTAAGGTTATTCTATTTATCCAGGAGGTTTTTGTACTTACTTAGGTTTTTACACTCATCCAGGACATTCTACTTGTTCAGGTCCAACCACATTTGTAGCAAAATCGGTCTCTTGAATCAAACTTTATGGACGATTTTCTAACACATGTGATGATGCAAGTGAAGTTACCTAAAATCCCGTATGATGTCATACAATGGACTCGAACAAATTGATCTTGGATGAGCATTAGTTCCTGTAACATGTACAAATACTTGTTACAGGTGTGAGTCACGTGATTTCTTCAACAGTTTTCTGTATTGGCTCTTGAAATTTTCAATTCTCCGTTCCTAAATGTGAACTATTCGATTGAATTGTTGTGATAATCAACATGGAGGACTTTTTGCCTCCCCTAGCGATAGTTTCGGAGGTCAAGTTAGGAGTAGGCGAGGCGGATTGTTTAGTTAGCTCAGGGAGCGGCTCGTTTCCAAACGTTTGGTTTGGTTATCGCGATGATTCCCCTAATTACAAAGTCAAACGCGACCCCCAACAAGCCCTTTCCCTACCACTCGGGGCCGATTTCGGTGTTGCCTCAGCTGGTTTCTGGTTACCTCTCAAAATACGAGCAGGTTCTGGGGCGGTACACGTCCGTAACGGTAGTTTTAACGCTCCTTCCTTCCTTTTCAAGCCGTAACAGGCGCTCCGTAGAGTACACGAACAAACGTCATCATTCCGCTATGAATGCGAAGTGCCACCTGAGTCCTGCCCACCGAGCTTTTCCGTAACGTGTGAGAGAAATTATTATTATCTTATTTACATATCAGAAAAGTTGAAATCGACAAAAAAGATTTCAACTTTTTGAAGGAATATAATAATATGAATAATTAATACTCAAAAATAAATAATAACAGCAGAATGTGTGTTGATCATGAATGTGTTCAAGTAAGGTGACCAAATATACACTCAGAAGAAGGGAAGTGCGATGGTGACTCGGCGACTTCATACGCCAATCTGTTTATGGGCAAATTAAAGAACGATTTTCTGGCATCAAGAGCGAACACTCTCCCGTTGTGGAAGAGATTTATAGATGTCTTGCTTCTAATATGGCCACATGAAGAGGAGGAACTGAAGTTTTTCTAGTCAGGCATTAATTCACGATATTCAGTCACATTCACACGGCCATATTCTTCAATGGCTACAACATTTCTCGACGTAGAAATCACTCTGCAGAATTGAGTTTCATCATTGATGGAAAGTACTTTGGAGTATTTTCTCCTAATATATCTATGTAGATTGTATAGTTAGTAAAAACATTTAAAAAACATGAAAAATTAAATTCGTAATTAGGGATCGGACTCTTTGTCCCTGAAAGATATATAGAATGGATGTAGCAAACATATAGAGTCGGACAACAAGGAGGTATTGACGAGTAACGTTTTATTACGATTATTTGACCAGAAAAAAATAACAAAAAAGTAACAATCTTCTCCTATGGAGCTCCTCCTGGTAAGTTGGTTTAAAATAATGAAATAAATCTTCTGGTACCTTAAAAAATTAATAAAATGGAAAGAACCGGGATCTGCGTTGTATGTATGCGTGAGTCGTCGTTCCTGGTTTTTCAATTTGGGGTAGATGTCTTCCACCTCAACCGTGCAAGACCCGAAGCCAACACCGTTAGCACAATGAAGCTAGATTTGTGGTCTGATCTCGGATCACAGTCCCACGTGTCTCGTTCTCCTAGAGATGGGGCTGCTTCGGGATGCCCTGAGTCTGAAAGATAATTATACCATCAGTTCTGTGTTATTTTAAGTCTTTTCCATCATATCCAGAAGCCCAACACGTATGCAGGGATGCTGAAGCTTACATCAGTTGATGGTTGTGATAGCAAATCTATCTCCAAATAGTAGAAAAGTCTCCATGGTGTAGGCGTAGACGATCACGGAGCTTTACGATGGCGATAGAACCGTTCAACGTAGAAGAATAGAAAACTACTGACTTACGGGAGAGATTACCTTACGGTCCAAGTGGTTATCGCAGTCCGGCGTCCAACACAATAGAAACTGATTGTAAACTAAACAAAATAAATGTAAACTGTTGGCCGCAACAATCATCACTGTACATGTTAGAAACGAAATAACCAATTATATTTTCATTGTGACAGCTGCCACCATCCTCACACAAAACGAGCAATCCCGAAATCGTTGTTCATACGAGGTCATCGAATCAACAAAAAACTAGGAACTCTCGAATCTTATCTGAATGAATGAATGAATGAATGAAAACATGTTTTATTGCACAAAATATATTTCCAAATATTTCAAAAATGCAGGGTGCAGGACTTATACATAAAACAAAATCATGATGTATTTTTAAAAAAATCAACAAAAAAATGTTTTGAAACATTTCTTCAAAAATAAAACTTAATTTGCTTTTTGTACTTTTTTTCGCTTTTTACCCACTATTTTATGGACATGATGCACCTTCTCCCTCAGGCGTCAGGTGGACAGCCTCTCCACCGATGTCATATTTTTTCTCAATATATTACAAGTACCTATTCGTCGTTCACAAAAGTAGCTACCTGTATTTTGGTTTATTATTCAATAATAATATTGTTTCACGAGATATGCATAGAGCACCTAAATCGGTTCTCAACCAAAATACCTATTTGGGATGATCAGTTGATCATATTTGTGTGCCTCCTGAAATTCAATGATCTCTCTATCACCTGTGAAACACGCACACTCCAAAGCTTAGTAGAAATTCAAATCATGAATGCAAACCAAATGAATGAAATTGAATAATAAACCCAATAAAAGAATTTGCAGCGTTTTTATTTATTTTTATTTTTTCAAGTGAAACAAATTGAAGATAGACATTCTACAGGTAAGATTCTAATTTGAAGACGTTTAAAATATAATTACGTCAAAAAGTGGTAAAAGTGTTTCTTTCAAAGAAATTTTGATTTTTTTTTTTTTTTTTTTTTTTAAATTATACAGGGGTGTCAGGAGTTATGAACAATCCGACTCCCACGTGTTGTACAACTCATTTTCGACCAAAAATACCTCATAGCAATTTTTTGCCAGAGGTTTCGTTTCCGAGTTATTCGCGATTCAAGATTTTTTTCGTGTTTTCGATCCTATGTCATTAAAAGTGTCATAACTCCCTCAATTTTGGAGATAACTCAAATTTGACGACACCATTGGAAAGAACGTTAAATTTTCTATTTTTTGTTGCATTGAAGATGTGTGATTGCTGCGCGAAATGGCAGTTTTGTCAAAATCTTAAAATCGCCTGTTTTTCATCTCGCCTGGAAACCACATTAATGCATGACGCAGAACTGTGCAGGCCTGGTAAAACGTGCGCCCAAATGTCAGCTTTCCAACGGTGTAGTCATTTTGGTTTTTAAAAATATTTTTAGTTAAGGAAATGGTGTTCAACTGCAGAAAAACGTGTATTTTCGTTTAAAATTGAGGTTTTTTAAAAGGCTCCACAAAAAAAGGTTGGATGCAAGATATACGTAGCTTTTCTCGCTGAATCGAATGGTGACAACGCCAGACCTCACAAGTGACGATTTGAGTTAGTTTTGTCGGATGCATAAACCAGTTCGTTTGTGAATAGCGTCTACGCCATTTCCAAGCTGTCCGGCCAAAGTCAATATAATCGAAGAGCCGAGAGACGGTTGTTGTTTGTGTTCATTTACGATTGATTGTGATGAGTTGCATTCATCTTTTCGCTGACACTATGGACCCTTATCAAACCAGGCTTCCGTATCATTACTAACTCAGAAAAAGTAAACTGAACTAGTTTTTCTGTTCTGCCATAACTTTTGATTGCATTGTTAGACCGACCCGAAATTGTTTGAGTGAAGTTGTATGGTAACAAGGAAGATTTAGGCTTTATCAACATCATCATCATCATACATCTCATATGACATTTCCAAGTCGAATGCAACCTTTTCCATAGGTCTATGAGTCAAGGTATTACCCCCTCTGGTAGCTCTACGCAGCTCATCAACTTGATGACATTTTCATTACGCTTCTCCTTGAAATTATTTTTGAAAAAAATTATGATTCACTGGAAATACCTCGTATTTCTTTCAATAGAAGGTAGCTTCAAGTGCCCACCAGTTATAACAAACCGTTAAGAGAGCAGGGAGTAAAAAGCCCAGCAATGATTACTATGCATGGAAGTAAATAAATCGCCTCAATGAAGGCGGATCTTGAATATAAATACAACTTTTCGCTGTTGTCGTAATAAGTACGAGGGCGAGGAGGAGGGGAGAACATTTCCCACTTTCACATTCCAACTGCGCCCTCTTTTTGCCGTTGAGAACAAGATATTTCGTTCGCCTCGTTTTTTTTCTCTCTACTTCTTCAAGTCTTGTACTTTACTTGGAAAGTGTCGGGGAGCGCGAAATGGAGATAGGCCTTTCGGTGGAAGGGGCTCGAAGGAGCACTAAAAACCTCTCGACCTTCCCGCTTCTTCTGGCCGCTTTCCCTAACGACTCCGTGCATTAAGGAGTGTAATTTAATTAAAATAACAATGAATATTCTGGTATGAGGAGCGAAGAGAAGGGGCGCTATATAAGGGATGGAAAGGGGGGACCTATATAGGGGGTAGGCCATCCGAGCTTCTCCCAGAGGAACCGTAATCTGAGTGGCTTTAAAGCGCGAACCTCTTTTTTTTGCAAATTCCGTTGTCATTTGGATTCATAAGTCCAGCAGATTTGACTCAAATGCGGTTTGATGAGGGTGAGGTTGATGCTGGGTCCATTCTACCCATTTTTCAAGATTCTGAAATATTAAATAGATCGGAGCATTTTACATATATATATCGTAAATGATTACAATCAACGATAATAATTATTGTCAACAACTAATGAAACTTTGATGGAAAATGTATAAATTTCGGTTGTTAAAAGGACTTAGTGTAAAACCTAGGTACTTATGATATAATGGTATTTTAATTGATGTTCGAAATCGACCCTCACCCATTTCGTGCTCTGCTGCCCCCTATACCGACCATACAGGAGCCAATACATTGCAGCTTACATCCTGTATCCCATCAAGAATTGCGAAACACTGCTGGCAGAACTACTGGACTTCGGTGACGACAGAGTGAATATGGATAATGTTCACCAGTTCACACTCAGATCCCTTATGCTGCGATCATTTGCCTCAGACGAACTTTGGTGGTCTTGAAACCTTATACCTATACGGAGTGTGCGATCCATAGTGATTATATCCTAGATCCTAGATTATATGCTGCCCCTCTCATCGTGCTCGCCTTGTGAATAGTGAAAAGTTGTCCAAAGGTTATATTTCTTATACTTTCAGGTTAACCCCTTCTGCCAGATATGCGTTATTGAATTTCAGGGCATAGAGCACTTAAATCGGAGTAGATGTGCTATGCCGATATCCAGTCGCAATTAGACTCCAAATGTGACATTGGATTCAAATTTTATCAAGTTTAGTCCAGTAGTTTCGGAGATAGGCTTTTTTTAGATTTTGAGGGGGTTTAACATTTTGTTTATATTTGTCAGTAAAATAGTTTCATTATTTGAAATAGTGAATTAAATTATACTAATGTACCTCATTGACTCATGTAAAAGGATTCTTCTTTGGTCCAGGCAATGTATAATATAAACTCTGCTATGTACCACCCACCCGTACTCCCCCACCTACTCGTTCCATTTATCGTCCCGTGTTGTTAGTGAACCCCTTTTAAAATGCCTCTATTTTTTCTTTGATTGCTCGGATGGTCACAACCGTCCTTTGTAACCGAGATGGGTAAAAGACTTCACGTTGACCATTACCGAGGATGGCCGAGCTGATGATTGCGAAGGGCTGCACTCGGACAGCCTGTTTTAACTTGACAGCTTTGAAGTCACTGTCAACAAGTCCTTTGATACCTCTTAGTAACAAAAATGTCCTCGCGGGCCTGCTCGAAGTAATAACCCACGATACTCATGTTTCAGCTTCCATGTAACAAATTTCATATATCGTCGAATAAACGGTGTAGGTAGTCAACCTAATCGATATGTGATAAATTAAATCAGGGTATTGGTTTATCATTTATCAATAACAAATCTGTATAATCGACTAAGGAAACAACATTTTAACCCCTTCAAAATCGTTTTGGGGTGTAGTTGATACTGAATTCTCGGCATCGATCTAGTTAATCCTGAAGAGTAAAATCGGAGCATCAAAAACTTTACAATAACACTGTTGTTTTCATTTTCGTCATTGAAATCACACAATTAGCCACGAATGATGTGGTTTTTGATCAAAAATTCTCATCAACTTTGGTTCAGTAGTTTCGGAAAAAAGTTCCGAATGGCGTGCAGACAGATTTTTTTAAATTGGATTTTCGGAGTCTATACATCTTTCTGGTTTATTATTCGATAATAAACCATAGTCATCGCTCTGAAAAAAAAAATTCTAACCCCCCTGAAAATTTCATGGTTTACGTTTCAAAGGGTGTAGAATCCGAATCTGCAATAAAAATTTTTCCGTCCGTCCGCCGTAAGCCAGAAATTTTCAGGAAAAATCAATATTGGTCCGACAACGCCCCAATTCATTAGCCAGCACTCTCACTTAATTTAAAGTGCCCTTTAAGGGTTGTCAAAGTTTTGTAAAATCCCTAAGAACCTCAAAAAAAGTCAAAGCGGCCTAAATTTGGGACTCTTTTTGAAGAACTTTCCATGAGGAATCGAATGAGCCCTTCCCCAGGTTCGTAGCTCAAACCATTCCCGATATAAACCCGATTTATGGTGCCAAAATTTGAGTTTTTTTTGGTTTATTATTGTTTATGTTTCCATCGCAGTAACCTAGTGATATAGTGATGTAGTAATGTGGATACTGTAGTGAACTCCTAAAAGGGTTTATAGCCGATACACGGGTTGAAGCATTCTGATATTCATGAAACGCTGCAAATTCTTTCACTGGGGTTTATTATTAAATTGGCTTGCGTTCATGATTTGAATTTCTACTAAGCTTTGAAGTGTGAGTGTTTCACAGGTGATAGAATGATTATTGAATTTCAGGAGGCACAAAAATATGATCAACTGATCAATGATCAATCCATGTAGGTGTTTTGGTTGAGAACAGATTTACGTGCTCTACGCATTTCTCCTGAAATTCAATAATCGCTCTTTCACCTATGAAACACGCACACTCCAAAGCTTAGTAGAAATTCAAATCATGAACGCAAGCCAATTGAATAATAAACCCCACTGAAAGAATTTGCAGCGTTTTTTTCTCTGTGTTTAAAATACATAATTACTTTTTTATTCTACGAATTTGACAGTTTTTTTATATAGAATGTGTAGGAGACTTCTTCCACTTCTAGGTACTTGTACAAAGGTACAACCCAGTGGTTACCCTCAACCAAAATACTCTTCGAATTAAATTAATGTTTATACAACATTTATTCACTTATGTGTCTAGTAGATGATCTTGCTGGCGTATCTGTTTAAGGCGCTTAGGGGGGGGGGGGGGGGGTTGGATGTGGAATAGTGGCTACCTGTGGATTTCTGTGATCGCCATACTGTTGTTGATTTTTGAGTACCTCTTCGTGATTAATGTTTCGACCATAACCCATGATCTCCAGGGATACCTCGGTCTTCGTGCAGTGTGCTGTTGTACACAAACCATTCAGCTCCCATTATGAGTCGGAGTACTCTATTTTCTGTAATCTCTATCTCATTGATTTGCGTTTTGGCAGAAGAACCCCAAATTCCACAAGCATATCGCTAAATCGAACACATCAGAGTTACATCAGCCTTTTTGTGATAATTACAAAATTATAATTACAATTCCGATAATTATTATCGGAAGTGATGAGCGTTTGTTCAATAGGTGTTTCAATTGTATTATTCTGTTCCTTATTTTGCCAACGAGGTATTTTTTATGGACTTCCCATGTATGTTTTGGATCTAGGTATACTCCCAAGTATCTATACATCTTGAAATATAAAACCACAAATTTTGAGAGCTGAATTTTGTTTTTCTTGGTAGATTACAAAGTTTCATTCGAAAATAGTAAACCAAAAAGAACAGACTTTATCTCATATCCGTAAATTGTGAAATATATGCCAATCACGAGACTGCGTGTTTCATCTTCACCCGTTTGGACAAATAGGCAATTCCATTGCACGACTGGGGCGCATCCATGATAATCACTTTATTACTATTTCCGAAATGGAGTAACTGCATGAGACTGATTTGATGCAACCATTATGTAGATTCTGTGAATCTTGTTTGTTTTTAATACTATTCCCTATCATATCTTGATCATTAGTTATTAATATTCTGGGTATCTCTGGGAGCATTAGTTATGTAAACTGGGTTTAGCTTTACCGTCACTTCAAGGACTTCCTCAGCAATTTTCGCGTTGAGCCACTCTAGTTCTCATACTACACCTTCTATGCTTGAGGGCGTTTATATTGTGGAGTAAGTATACTGCAACTCTTCCTTATGAACAACAAACGGGAAGAAACCCCACTTTCATAAGGTGATAGAAGTTTAATCAAAACAGTTTAATAAAAGCCTAGCGCGTTGCTGAAGGTCCGGATAGTTTGGCCAACTACAGCAATATGAGTGTGACGAGAGATAGGTGGTGTTGAATGGGGAAGGGTTGTGGAAGGGGGGTCGCTACCCAGTTTATGGTTTAATATGGGCCAAAAGCTCGGGGGGATTCCAAGCTTTCCTGAATCCACCCTCCTCAGCTTCCGTGATCCCGGTTGTACACAATCTCGAACCAGACACTGCCCCCCCTTACCATCACAATATCCGGGGCTTCCTAGTTATTGTTAACCCTTCCCGCTGCTTGGAAGGAAGTAGAATGTTACGGAGTTTATCAAAATATCGCTGCGGCATCAACGGCGAGACCCTGTTTGCAGGGATTCCCTCCAACGTTCCGGAACGCTGTAGAAACTTGGGGAAAGTTTGAAGCGTGCTGAAAGAGGACTAGTGATGATGATCCAGCACTACCTGTTTTGGTAAAAAATAATCGTAAATGACAAAATAGATTACATCATTACTTACATAAATGCATGCTCCTTAATATGTTGTTTATGCTGCAATACTATGGTGAAGATTCTGTATACTCGTTACTGAAATTTGATGAGCAGTAATGAGGTTTTGGTGGTGAGATTACGTTAGAAGTGAAATGTGTCTAGTAGATGGCTCTCTAGCACCAGCCACAGTGTTTTCCAGATGTTCTATGGATTGTTGTTGAGCGTTGATTGTCGTTGCCGCAAAAACTTACAGCTCCTCACTGACAATTGGACAACTTGTAAGCAGATTGTTCCACATTCCATTCACCGATCTAACCACTTTAGCCGAGGCTGCCTTGAAGGGACTATCCCCGATATTGCTAGGGATTGTCCCCTAAGCATTCCAGCCTGCCCTCCGCCGTTCATACTAGATTCGCGATAAGTCCACATCTTAGAGAGTTGCCCAATAGAGCTCAGTGTCTTGATTGAGGAGTTTCTTTCTTCTCTATTCTTTTGAGTTACTACTCTAGTACATTCTCTTGGTTTTATGATCTCCTCATTGTCACCATCATCACCTTTAGCTTGCTGTTCCTGCTTCTGGTGTTTGTATAGCATATGTTGTTGTTGCTGTTAGTGATGTGGTTTGCTGCTGCTGATCCTCGGTCGGTTGCTGTTCCTATAGTGTAGAGACATCATCCATTCCCTCGTTTCCCATGCTTGCCATGCTCACCCATTGGATGGCCTGTAGGCGTACCACCCTTTATACAGCTTCATCTCGATGAACGTTGGTTAAGTACTGCATCAGTTCATACATATGTTGAGAGGTGGTTTTGCATCCGTTGGGCTCTACATTCCTCTTCATAATCTTCTTTATTCGTCACTTCATGTGGAGTCGCAGCTTTTCTTTAGTCATGTACTTCCCCTGCTTAGGGTGAAACATGTCAACCTCAAGGTCACCTATTACATCTATGAATTTTAATCTTACCCATGGAGGTAATTTTGATTGATATTTTTAGTCTTTTAATCAATTACCCAATTACGAATATAATCTTAATTTGGAAATCGTCGATTCCATCTTGCTCAAGTCTGGGTTAGATAACTTAGCGCAAACTGCGCCTAATAAACATAGATCAGTGAATTAAGGAGAAGGGTTATCTATTATAGAAATGATAAATCTTTCTGTATTAATTTGAAATATTTTCTTTCAATTGATCACAATACCTTAATCGCTTGGATTTCACAATTTCTTTCTGCAAGATTCAGCTCGTCAAGGATACGGACGTGAAAGATTCCAAGGTCATCAAATACAATGAGACCTCGTGCTCTGTTGGAGGTTCCACACTCTATTACGCTCTTTGTTCCGTTGATACGGCGAACCGTGGAGTTGTCTCATATGTGTTACAGGGTTTTACTTGTCGGCAAGATATAAAAGCTCATTGGAAGTACGGTCGGTGCTTGCCGCACCAATCAATCTTATTCCTTCTCGCGGGAGCTAAGCCAACCGAGAGTTATGAGATTAGAGTTTCTTGATGAATGATCCTCAAGCCTCAAGGTTTATTATTGAAGGGGAGAACTTCCATGCTTCCAACCCCTTCTAGCCACTCGATGGTCGGCTTCCGGGATTGCCGAGGACAACCAACCTTAACCTCATATGCTTCACCCTACCTTCGCTACCTTCCTTTCATACGTTTCAAGAACAATAATCTGAGATGGAGCCTCCTTATCCTTTCATTACTGTTTCCCCAAGATCTTTCCCCAGTGCAAAATCCACGTCCGACACATGAAAGAAAAGACATCGCACTGCATCTCTTCTTCATAGAGAGGGGTTATAGCGGTTTTTGGCGTTTTGATTTATGAATCCAGAACAATCATACGCCTTTCCATGGTGAAAGGGGGCTTGGCAGTTCTCATAACCGTCTCTAATCAGACCTAAACACGGATGGATCCGAATCATGGAGCGTTTTCAATTTACTTCACGTATCAACTCGGATGGTTTTCCAAGGGGAGGCTTTGAGAGACATGAGGAACGTTTTGATATGGTTTTGTGTAAGGGAGAGAGCTACCGGAGCGGAAATAGACCTCAGAAGAAATAAAACCCACACACAAAATCGTTTTTCCGTTTTCCTCACTTTGTTCCAAAGGGAGGCAGCTCGGGGTTACTTTATTTTCATCCTCTCGCTATTTCAAGACCCTAAATAATAATACACTCATTCAAGGGTCTAGTAAAGTAGGAAGAAGTTTTTGAAAAGTTATACCACGCAACAGTGGATTTGAGACTGTAATAATAAAGCAAATTATACCGGCAGTTTTTAATTACACTTACCTTGAACTTGTATTAGTGAACTTAAACTTGCAACAATCTCGAGGTGTGTGTAAGTTCCAGTTAAGAGTGGCTGAGACAGGTTCAAACTCGAAAGATCTGACAGCTCAACAACATTATTTTAATCAAAGTCCGTGAAAAATGAATTAATTAATTTATTTATTTCGAGGAAAATCCTTCTACAACGCGCATAGTACAAATTAGTGGAGTACACCCTGTACGGTTAGTGGTTATTCTAGCTGTTACATTTACGTATGTATTGGAAACAGAGGACAGCAATTCTCGTTAAGTACGGATATGCTTGTAAAACACGTTTACACTATTGGTAAGGCAACACAATGAAGTATGTTGTATAATCATAAGATGATTCCCCGTCGAAAGTAAGAAATTAAATTTATATTAGCAGCCATTAATGCTGGGAAAAAGCAGGAGAAGATCTCCTTTTTCTAATCTAAACAGAAAAATTAAGAGAATCCTCAATTGGTCTATTAAGTGGCAGATCAAGAATGGCAAACTGAAAAATTTGCTTGGAGGCATTCCGCAGTCATGTTTTCGGAGCTTGCAAAGCAAGGCAGAAATGGTAAGATGGAATAAAAGTTCTGGAAAAGTCAAAAAACGCTGCTGATTCCAGCACAAGGGTTTCGGTGTATCTACTATCAGCTTGGGTTTTTTTTCAGAGGTGTCCTAAATCTGACAATGCTTGAGCAGTGGACCGACCGTCTCGAAAACCATACTTTTTCGGTGACAAATCTCCTAATTTTCCTTTTGCTGGGAATGAACGAAGTAACAGGAGCTTGTCGTACCCTTTTCCTGCTGTATCTAACAGCATAATGGCCAACAAGAGGAGGGAGAGCTTGGGTCACCCTCCTCTTTTTCAAGGAGTGCCAGGCGAGATATTTTCCATCTATTGCTGAAGATCCCTTCTGTAAGACATGAATCATCCTCACCAACAGGCTTGGGCAGACTTCTGCAGCTATTTTTAGCACCTCTGAGGGTATTTTGTCAGGTCCAGGGGTTTTCTTGTTTTTCAAAGCTCCAACTGCTTTCTTTAGTTCCTTTCCAGAAAACAGTAGACAATTAGCCACTTCCACTGGCAAATAATCGATGTTCCTTGGAGGGTGCGTTTTGAAGAGTAAATTGACCATAAGGTTCATTTCTTCTTCGTTCATGGGTTTTCGAAATCATGAAGTTTATAGTTTCCCAGTCACTATCTTGTAACCTCAGCCCCATGTGTCTATGTTTACTTCTTCAATCATAGTTTTCCAGCTGTCTGCCTTACTTTTATTGATTGCATAGCGCAGTATTTTTCTAAACTCTGTGTAGTCCGTCTGGTTGAATTGATAGTTTTCTCTTCATCTGCTCCTCTAGGCTCTACGCCTCAGTTGATTACAGGTCTTACTGAGTTTTGCAACTTCCTCATTCCAAAAATAGACTAGGAGTTTAGCAGTCGACAGGATATTTTGGTGGCATCGATGCATCACAGGTGTTAACAAGGATCTGCATTGTTTGGTTGACTATCATCTCTTAAAATGTCCCCATAATTTAGTTCTCTCAGTAAGTAATAGATTTCTTGAAGGCACGTCTATCAGTAACGAACAACCCTATATCCAACGTCTTTTGAGATAATCTGAAACATTTCTGATGATCTATACGTTCTTGTTACCTAGACGAGGTACTATGTGCCACACCCAACTTGTTGGCATTTGAAGTTAACAAGTTGCTATCAAACCAAGATCGTAGTTCCTTTACGTTTTTAGGTAGATGAACCTTCCCGAGACCGTGATAGAGCCACAGGACTTTGTGGATCCCTCTACTCTCGAAATGTTTCACGATTCTTCAGTCAAAGTGTTCCGCCAAAATGGGAACTCCCCGCCTATTAATTGAAGTCAACCTCGTAAAAACCGCCTTGACGGCAAGACGTTTTCCCCGTTCCTCCCATCCTCGAGAACAGTAAAATTCGAAACCTCCCCCACGTTTTTCAGCGGAACGAAGGCAAAAAGGTTGTAAAACCTGCCTCATCTTCATTAACTTCATTGCCCGAACATTACGGGCGTCGGTGGCGTTGAGATGAACCTCGCCGTGGAGCGGGGATGTCGGCTATTACAACTTGTTAACGATCAACCCTCTCTCCTTTCCTTTCATTACTCGGTTTTCCCCCATTTCCAACAAAAGGTCGGCGGGATATCATTGCTTTTTCCACGCTATCGTTTTTTTATCCCGGGAGAGCGTGCGGAGTTTCCGATCTAATCATGACGTTTGCAGCTCTCAAAACACCCCAAGTTCAAAACAGGGAGCGTATAACACTGTAGCCGACTTTTATTATTCCGGTTTTCCCTTTTCTTGATGCTGCCTCTCCGTACAGTTTCTGTCTTGGGATTCGCGATGTGATGTGATCTGAACACACAGCTCGACCGTTTGAAGTTCCGAACGCAACCAATTCACCATCGCATTTCTTAGGTGGCCAGTAGATGCACTGGAGGCTAAATTACATTAAGGACATTGTTCAATATGTCCAGGTGCCATCACACCGATACATTGTTTCATGATTTGAACTTGTTCACTCTTCATCAACTATACACATAGAATATCCCCAAACTGATTCTTAAATACAAAAGCACATATTTTGCTGACATGAGACAGCGGCAGTGAAAATCGTATATGGCTGATTCCTAAACTAGGGGCGATTTCGAGTCTACCACCTGTGATATTTCACGTTCTTGATTTTTTTTTTCCGAACCGCAGGTTCTGACGAGCTCTTCTTTACCCTTAGACAACGATATGACCATTTGGTTTTTAAAGAAAAGTAAATAGGTCATTTACCTACCTATTCACATTTGTTGTGGTTGGTCTAAAAGTTAAATACTCGACTCAGCAGTTAATGTGAACAGCTATTAAAAAAAGAAACTTGTAACTAATAACAGATAACCCATATAAGTAAGTACTTCATGAACGAAAATTTATAATTTTACAATATTAATAACAATACAAATTACGTATCGACTAATTTACTTCCATGAACGTGAAATTGAAAATTTAGTAATTAATTTGGTGCAAATTTAGTGTTGCAGGTACTTTATAAACATTGAAATTAAGAACCGACTCCTAGCTGCGCCAGGTTGTTACTATATCATTCGATTGAAAGATGTAACATGTAGAGGAAAAGATGTAAAGTGAAACATCTATCAAGCTTATTACCTTCCATTTAATAGGGGAAGAGGACATAAGTTGGTGTTAATTGCCGGAAATGGTTTGGGTTTAGATTTTAGAAAATTGAGTTCATTCTGGGTGAAAAAACGTTTGTCTCACGTCCCCAAATTGGTGGCTTACAAACCGTCGGCCTCGCATATATGTCTGGAATGGCACATTTCAAAGTTTTTTTGTGAATAATTCCTGATGCGTACATTTCATGGAAATTTCCATGTGATTCCAAGTGATAGAGCAAACAAAATCGAAGCGATTGGATTCCAAACCTTTAAATTGTCTTTCAAAACATAGTAGACACAAACATTTGAAAATCCAATTAAATTTCGGTGAATCCACTCCTCCGCCCCAGTTAGATTACAGTTCTTCAAAATCTAATATTGATTAGATTCAGATCTATTTCCCCAGGAAAAATAACATAACTCATAAATGAAATGCCATTTCATACAGAACTTTTCAAGATCACTGTGGTTTATTATTCAATTGGCTTGCGTTCATGATTTGAATTTATACTAAAGCTTTTGAGTGTGCTGTTTCACAGGTGATAGAGCGATGATTGAATTTCAGGAGATATGCACAGAGCACGTAAATCTGTTCTCAACCAAAATACCTATTTGGATTGATCAGTTGATCATATTTGTGTGCCTCCTGAAATTCAATAATCGCTCTATCACCTGTGAAACAGGGACACTCCAAAGCTTAGTAGAAATTCAAATCATGAACGCAAGCCAATTGAATGATAAACCCCAGTGAAAGAATTTGCAGCATTTTTCCTCCAATTATTGTATTAAAATCAAAATGTATCATAAAGTTGGGAAGATGAGGATCAGTTCTAGGCAGCTTCACTTGAGTGCCCAACGATAGCTCTAGTCATTATAAGTAAAAAATTAGGCTTAAAAACGATAATATTCCGAGAAAATTTAAAGCTTAGCTTTTTTTTATCGGTGAAAACTGATAAACAGAATTTCCCACCAAAGGGAGAGAAAATTCAACGCCCTTTTCAACAGTATCGTCAAATTTGAGTTTATTTAGTGAATTAATCATTTTAGTGACAAAAAGTCTAACATTCAAGAAATATGAAATATGAAAAAAGTAGGATTTTTCGTTGAGTTTAGTAAGAGGCACTTCTTGTAGCAAGTTAGTTGAAGAATCAATCAATGAGTTCGTATCATCTTTACGGTAGAGCCCCAAGTATAAACGCTGGAACCCACGAATGGAACTTCTGAAATTTAACGAGAAATCATAAAACGCCTACCTACCCTTCACTTGCCGTGGGCTATAATATTATAACAAAAGTAACAAGAGATCCCAAAAGGAACTCTCGAAAATAAAATCCAATTATAACTCTAGGTAGTTTCTATCAAGTTTGTCACATTCACATTCGCGTTGATGTTCTTTTTTCTATTACTCGGTACATTCAATTAAGGGAAGTCTATCTATAGCGAACAAATAAATATTGGTGTTATTTCAAAAGTTATCAATATTCAGATATTTTAATATTTCAGCCCTTTGATAAAGTGAAGCCTAAAACAACTAATTAGACTCCATATGTGGTTTTGACTCAAGTTTCATTAACTTTGGTCCAGTAGTTTCGGAAACTGGCATCGAACCGTATGGAGGATTTTCGTTATTCGATGTCGAACGTAAACCAACGAATTGGGTGGGGTTGCGAGGTAGAAAGAGAGTAAATATTTTATCTCGTTCGATTACAACCGTTCATTTGTGTAAACGGTAAATAAAAGTGCCACGAGAAGATAATATCATGTAATACATATTATGTTCACACGAAATCGGGCGTTACCAACTGGTGACTTGTAGTACTGTATTGAAGACCCGTCACAGAACATTCTAATTGTGCAGTACTGGCCATGTAGTGAAGTTGTACCGCATTAATGAATCAGGTCGAGATTGTTCCTCGTCTGGCTCTTTGTTCGTCCCGAACGTCAGTCAATTTCCAATGATTGAAACCGGTTCTTCAAGTTATTCCCAAGATTTGACCCAACTAACGAGAGATGCTAAATAAAAGCTTTTAACTAAATGGGAACAACCACGGCCACTGAAGGAACAGAAGGCGAACAACTCCGGCTAAAAACAGCTCGGGAAGCAATTTACTTCGACAATAGAAGCGGTTTGGCTTCTTCTAATGATCAAAGCGGAAAGTGTTCCCACAGTTTCCCCGACGGGGCTTGAATGGACCTTCCGATCCCTCGCTTTTCCAACAATATTGAGTCTGTCCCGTTCGCACTGTTTTGCCGTTAAAACCGCGCGACTGATGGCCACGAAGGGGGGGTCCTTTCTAGTTGACGTTGTTCGTCTGAGAATGATATTTTCCGGGGAAATGAAGCCAGTGAGCGCCATTGTTATAAACTGTTTTCGTTTGTGTCATTTGAATTGGGGGCGTCAAATATTCAGGTGTTTTTAAGAAGTTGGAGAGATCTCTTTCATCTGGCAGCTAATTATCAGTACCCACCTCGCTATGCCTAGAAATAGTTCTATCCAATGATGTCTATTGTTATATTATTTTCAATAATCAACCTTTTTACTCGCTCATCTTCTTGGTTATTGGATACAAAAATAATAAACCTTTGTATAATATTTCGCTAGCTATTTTTCCATTTGAATTCAGTTTTGGTTCGTATAAGAGGGTCAATTCCTATCGTGTTCCTCGAGTAATGTGTCAACCATTAAATAATAAACAAATTTAGTTAATATTGAAAAAACCTTAATGCCTTAAGACACTTCATTAAAGATCAATTCACCATTGGACCGCTGAAAGTAGTTAATAAATGGTTATTTAAAAGATCAGTGTCTTCGGGTCGTCAGACATGGAAGTACGTATTAACGTTTAAACATGGAATGTTTGAGAATGAAGCAATTACAAATTCAATTGATAATAGTGACAGAATAATGTGAACAATTAAGACTAAGATAGGCTCTAAATCATTCGCAACGAAATTGTGGAAGTCTAGGAAGGAGACCTTCCTTTTACATCTTTTCAGCTTCCTCGCAACATCCTTTACCATGTGAGCTACATTGAATCAAAATTATGAAAGTTATACCTGTTTCAAGGATTTCACGTTAGCGTATGCGAAGAGCATACCGCTGATTATATTGAGATGAAATTCCAATGGTGGTAAATTCATTCAAATTGTGGTAGTTATGGCTGTAACAAGGAAATGCGGACAGACAGACAGAGCGACTGACACGGAACCGAATTTGTTCAGTAGGCTATGAAACGAGAAATGCAAATGGAAATTTTGAATTCGGACAACAAAATTGTTTGGCTCACGAAAGTGAACACAAGGCTTCCGCTTATTCGCAGACTCGGAAGCAACATTGTTTTTAGAATGGGTGACGGCATATTTGCACCCAACTGGCAGGAAAGCCCATTGACAGAACAGCAGGTTTATAAACATTGCCTTGAAGTGATTTCTGCTAAATGTGCCCAACTGTTAGGAAGGCCCTTATGGTCAGTGTGCGTCTCGGATTTTGAGAAAACATAGCTTCATTCGTCCGTTGCAACTTGGGCTGGAACAAACATCACTGCTTGCAAATCATTCCTTGCCCAATCGTGATTCCGCAAAATTCAGAACCTAGGATTCACGTGTCAATACAAAGACCGAGATAGTGATGTTGGAAAGTGGCTACAAAACTCGTTCGGAATGCCATATTTAAATCCCAGTGAAGTACAGGATACTTTCTTACATTCTTCCACTCATTACTAGTTTTTTTATTATTAAATCCATTGTAATCGCTCTGGAAAAAAAAATTTCCACCCCAAATTTCATGGTTTACGTTTCAAAGGGTGTAGAATCTCATCCCAATATAAAAATTTTCTCGTCCGTTCTTGTCGTTACCGTGAAAAATCTACGAAACGGCTGGAAAAAAATCTGAAATTTTCAAAAATCGATGTTGGTCCGACGACCCCCGATTCTTGAGCCAGAATCTACTATACCTAAGTTTAAAGTGCCCTTTAAGGGCAAAAAGTTTTCTCAAAATCCCGTGGCTAAACCTCAAAACTAGTCGAATGATTTTAAATATTTTCCTATTTAACGATGATAAACCTTATTCAGGAATCGAATGAAAATTCCTTGAACAAACGTCCGTATAAATTATTCCCGATGTATGGCCCGATTTATGGTGCCACATTTTCGGTAATCGTTTAATGAAAATAAAATGACAGCTTAGTTGAACGAGGATGCAGAAAATACATCAGGGGTGCACGTCTGTGAAACCGTAGGAGCGCAAATCTACGGAAACTAGAAAAACATACCATTGAAAAACATTTGAACATACAACAGTCTCTGGGGCAGGGTGCAGATCTATGAGTTTAATTGTTTGTTTGTAACCGAGTATTCCTACTAGCGTCGAAAATGAAAAGAGATATGGAGTTGATATTGACATCGACGGTTAGGTCATTATCAGTATTACAAAATTCGTTTATTATTCAATATTATTACTGGGGTTATGTATTCTTTGGGTATTATTCAATTGGGAGTTGATTTATTCCATTGGTCGATTATTGAAAGGAGCTGGGGTAAATCGGTTCTCATCCAATACATGTGGTTTCTTGGAATGGAAGGAGACGAAGTTTTATTGGTCGGCTAGGACTTGATAAGGAGGGTGTCTGGAGACTTGGTTTTTTCTCGATAAGGTTAGGAGAAGAATTTATTAATAGGGGGAATTAAGGCGTTCATGATTTGAATTTCTACTAAGCTTTGGAGTCTGCGTGTTTCACAGGATAGGGCGAAACGTTAGAATTGATCACAAATATGATCAACCGATCAATCCAAATAGGTATTTGCCCATTACCTTCGAGAACAGATGAACAGGCTCCATGTAAATCTCCTGAAATTATTTGGCACTAGAATGACTGATAGAATAAAAACCCCAATGTCCGATTAGTTTGTAGGTAACAAGAATCTTATTTTTCGGCTATTCAAAGAGAATATGTTCAAAATATCGATATTCTTAATTACAGCATCTTAAAGAGTCGAGAATAACGCAAATCGCAATAGGTAGGTAGTGAAATAGGTGTGAGCATTCTCTTGTTTCTCGTTTCAGCACATCACGAAATTCGAGTTGTGATAAAAAGTTCAATCCCTACTTTGAACAAAATGAATGAATAAATAGAAAATGTTCTCATCCGACAAGTGATCATGAGAAGAAGCTTCGTAGAATTTTTGTTAACTCGAAAGATGAATGAACTCATGCGGACGGGAAACCAGAAGCATTAAAAAAAATCCTTCTCGTCAACCCAATTCGTATTATAGCGCATTTCTCCTGAGAGTGGGTGTTATTTAAAACTGAGAAAGGACGAAAGTAACGGAGAGAAAAAGAAGAAAAAAGGACGGTGGAAAAAAAATTAGAAGGTACGTGGGGGGGCTGACCCGTGTCACTTAGCTAGCCTTCCCGTCTCTCTGACAGCGTTTAAATTAAACATCATCACCCTCCACTTAGTCCGGCGGTTCTATTTCACAAACGCCAAATTAAAACTCTACGAATCCTTCTTTTAAGGAGAATAAAGAGGGAGAGAATAATGTGAGAAAGGAAGTCGGAGGAGTTATGTGGGAGTGGAGCGGTGGCGTGGGGCAATTAGTCAAAGCTGGGGGCGGCAGCAATCTTTTCTCTTGGCACGTGTTATTAAATGAAAGGGTGGTCATGGAACGGTAGGTCGTGTACCTTGGAAAAAGATACTGTGAAACTAAAGTGGAATAAATTTTATTAAAATGATATGGGAAATGAATGGTCGATATCAGACACCCACTTCATATTGGCCAATTGCTGTCAACATTCTCTATCAAATTTACTTCCCTTTACAGCAGATGAAACCGGTATACTAAACCGGTCATAGCTGCATTTATACTGCAAAATACCATACCAATAAACTCACCAATTCTAAGGAAAGAGGGCAGGAGCTCAAAAAGCCCCAAATCCAGCAGGATGCCAAATGCTAGGTACCTTTTCCCTCTCCAATACGGAATTGCAGATTTGAGGCCTTTCTAGGACTCTCATTAATTCTGCATTTGTCAATGCAATTTCATCATGATCCATCTCTCCTTATCCCTCTCGGTCTAGTAGTGTCCGATGACAGTTTTTGTTTTGGGTGAAACCAGTGTTCTGCCAGTTTTGCAGTTTAGGGTGATTAAACCACCAGATTCCATGAATTCATTTGCCACAATTCATATCTGGCATGATACGGTAGCAGGAAAATTACTACAACCGATTCCAACATTCTCAGCCAATTTTACATTCCCTTAAAGCAGACAAAACCGGTATGGCATCATTCAATCTACAAAATTCCATATCAGCAAAGTCTCCCAATCCTAAGGTAAAAGCCAAGGCCTCAAAAGCCCCAGATCCGTCAGGATATCAAATACTAGGTACCTTTTGTCCTCTCCAGTACGGGATTCCAGATTTGAGGATTCTTTAGGACTCTCATTAATTTTGCAACAAACAAATTTTGTGATGGAAATTTAATCAAAATCCGTCTCTACTTTTCCAGTTCTGTCTTGTAGGTTTCGCGGACAGTTTGTTTGAGTTAAATCACTGATCTGCTGGTTTTGCAGGTTAGGTTGATTAAATTTTCTCCAGATTTCATGAACACATTTGCCATAAATCATATCTGGCATGCTATGGTAGCAGGCAGATTACGATAAGAATTCACTTATTATTACTAAGGTAGCTTTTGTCAGCTGTGGTCAAGCGCAAGATTTCCCTAGAAACGACCACCAAGAAGGCAAATTTTTCATCTTCATGTTGATGAGGAAACCCCGCAGATTCTCTGCTCATGAGTTGTATTGCTGCGCTAAAGTTTTTTCTGTCAAACAAATGTACCTCGAATCTTCCCTCTCCTTCTTCCACAAACAACCTCAATTTTCAACTTTCACTTTCCAACTGACTTCCCAAGCTGTTGTCCCCATACCGAAAACCAGTCTATGGTGTACATCTAAATATATATTATATTGTATGCCTCTTTTGATTTGTTCTTTGCCTGAGGATATGAGATTACCTTCGAATTTTACCCGCTCTGCCTTCAAAAAGAAGATATTTTCTTGGCTAATATCAGTAGGATCTGAAAACTGTAATTCAATTATCTCTAGTATATATGTATCCTAATATCGGTTGAGACTCGTTGACGTTCTTAATACGCCCAGCGCGTCAAGTTTGAGACGAGTTTGTAAATATCAGTTTCCAGTAGAACTCGTTTAATAACATTTTTATCATTACTTATGAACAACAAGTCTGTTGTGCAATAGGTAACACCATTTAAGAATAGCAACTCCCCACAGCCGCACAGGGTTATACCCTATGGCTGCGGAGGTATATTCCATGTAATTTATAGAAGATCATGTATTTCTGTTATTTTGGACTAAAATTCTCATTCATTCATTTATTCAAATCTCGAGAATGCATGCAGGCTGATAATATTTAGGCCTAAAAGGTTGAGTTGGAAAATTCGGTGGGGGTGTTGTACTTCGATGTATTGGTGAACCCCTGAAGCCCGTTACCGCCTAACAAATGAAACTCCGGGGCGACGGACGAGTGGGGAAAAGAATAGATCGCGTGACAATGAAGGAGGCGAAAGATCCATCTTGTGGAACCGTCTTGTCACCGAAGTGCGTCCGAAGCGATTCATCAGCGTCGCTTGTCAATCCTGCCAAAGGTCAAACACGACACGGGTTCTGCGGGGGTGCGAAAGGAGAAGTTCCTTGAATTTATGACGTAATAAGTCCAGACCCTAGGTAGACTTCCGGCCCCTTTTGTGTCGGGCTTTGGCAAAAGGATATAGGCCCAACGAGTTCGTCTTTTTACATTTATTGACTTCGGGGGGATATTGATTCTTCAGGGAGTGAACGATACGTCTAATACCCCACGATTTACTTGTCCATCTACTCAAAAATGAAGGAAGCTAATAAAGAAGAGGCCGTCAATACGGGTACTAGAGGAAAGCTCTTAATTGGAGACGTTTGTTACGAACAAAGTATCTGTACAGTCCGTTAAAAGGTTCAGAAACCGCTAACATTGAGAAGAATAAATGTATATTGCACAGAAAAATGCATCTCACCTTGTTTCCTTGATGGCTTGTTTGCTTCAAACCTCGATGGCCGGGGTTGTAGTCAAAGAATTAGGCGCTTTAGAATGAAAAGTACTGAGATATCATGAAGAAAGCGCCACAAATCATTGCCCAAAAGTTCATAATTTCTGTGTTAGAAAACCCTTTTACCCTATCACCTGTCAACCAGAATTGGACTGGTGAGGAAATCTTTAAGATCCTAAGGTGAAAATCGGATCTCATAAGATACCCAGAAGGGGCTCTTCGGGTTATGTAGGATTCAAACCCACTAAAACCTCACCTTCCTTCCCCACATTGAAACTCATCCCGGAACTGTTCAACAGATTACTTCAGCCCTAGTCCTTGGGATGTATTTATTCCTCTCGGTCCATTGGTAGACTCCTCTGTCTCTCCCGTTCTTGGGCGATCTTTCTCTGCAGGATGCCTTCGACATAGACAACTACAGAAGTCCAATGCTCTTTTCTTTCAAACATTTTGGCAACTATATTCCCCAGTGTCATGTCCTCAGATGGCATTTCCAGGTCATCCTGCAGCTATGTTCTTTGTGTTTCCCACTGCTTACACACGAAGGATGTGTGAAACACATCATCATCTTCTCTCCATCACAGTTCGGACAAAGTTGTCTTTTTGAATTTGTTTATTTGGCTTAGATTTCTTCATACAGCCATAATTACAAATACTAGTATAATATTACATCTTTACAACAGAATGGATAATCCTATTATATATTGGAACCTATGTCGTTTAGGTATCTCATAACAACCACATATACTTCAGTGTTAACCACAATCGTGTTGAAATTTAATGGAGTACTTAAACGTTCCCCAATGTCATCCAAAAAGGGTTTTCGTTGTCTTTCGACCTTTTTGCTCGTTAACAGTACGTGTTCCACGTCATCCACTTCTCCGCAAAGATCACATTGATCACTTTCTTGTTGATGGATTTTATGAAGGTAAGCTCTGCTAAGACCATGTCCCGTTCTCAGTCTAGCCATGCTTGAATAAAAGCTCTTTTCTTGCCCCGTTATCACCGAGCGCCATGGTGTTAGTGCGATTTTGGGAAACAAGAATTTGTAATTATGTTCTGCAGGATAACTTTCATGGAATCCCTGACATCTTCTCGCCATCGTCTTTTTGAAGATCGAGTAGAGATCCGTGTAAGGGATCATCACGTTACTATCCTCCACAGTTGCAACCCATTTTCCCCGACTGATCCGCTGTCTCATTGCCCATCACTCTAATATGCACTCTAACTCTTACAAATTAAACTACCAATCTTACCAAGTTGCTTAACTGAAAGACGCGTTGCTTAGGTTTGAACAGTAGGTGAGAACATTGGACAAGTTGGATCGTATATTTTCCTAGGACTGGACTGTATAACCAAAGATGATGCTTCATTTGCTTCATGATGCTTCCTAGGTGAACTCGGAAACGCCCCTAAAAATCGAACTGAAATTCAACGAGATAAAATTAAAATACAGACGAAAAGAATGATTTTGCATGTTCCCCTCAACTGAATTGAAGTTCGAGAAGTGGCTATTTGGAAAGTATAATCGTGTATCGTCAATCATCCTATTTGGTCTGTCGCCAGCCGCCCGTTACATAATGGGTCTGCAGCCCGGCCGTCTCTCACCAATTCATCACATTGTGAGCCAACGAATGATCGTACAGCAACCTGAGTGGTCTCTTTCGATTCACGGAACTAATTGATATCTGAATCAAACAGAAAAATTACCCTCTTTCATGAAAAGTTTTTGAGATTCCAATTTTTTGGCGGTACCTAAATTCTCAAGTATCACACGTTTGGGTTGATCAGAACGCCGAAATTACTGTCAGTTTTGAAGGAAACCTTCGGACGGCGTACCTAAGTAAATTATCAATTTTTGAAAGAGGGGAGGGGTTACAATTTTTTTGGATCGATTACAAACTAAGAGAGGCAGAAATCAGAACTTAGTAGAGGGTTTTGATTTGGGGGAACACGTTGGCGTTAGCATCAAGACATCTCAAATTAACTGACACCGTATGATATAGTTTGCATCAATAAACATAATGGAAACACAAACATACAGATATAAAATAACTCTCTTTTGGATATAAATTCGTATAGATGGAATTTCATACAATGTAATTTTAAGACTGAAAAGAACACAACGAAAACAGACGTATAACTCATGCTTATTTTGCCTGAAATCATGGATAACTGTAACGAATACCAAATAGATATTACCGATTACCCTAAACTCAATGTCAATGCCAAATTAATATCGAATCAAAAGTTCGGTGTTACATAAGTTTTTTTTATATCAAAATACGAAAACTAACTGAAGTAACTACTTCAACAATGTGTAGATCCTGATGTTTACTGATGAAATAATATCATTTTATATTTCAGTTTAGGATAAGCTATTGGAAAGGCCTACTCGTGTGATCATTGTCCTATGCAGATCCAGTAACCTGATCAAATGAACAAATCTTCCTTTCAGAATAGTAATTTATAACAATGAACTTCATAATTAATATCTTAGTGATCATTGGGTGGTGTTAGACCTGTGAATAGAAAGAAAATGAAATTTAACTTATAACTACAAGTAGGAACTGACTGTGAGAGGCTCACCTTTCGTCGTATGATGCGCAAACTGAAGCATACCATATTCAATACCATTGAATAGGTCGAGCATTCAAATTGACCTTTCAGGAAAAAATCATGAATAATGAACCGTTCTTCGAGATCCAATTTCACATCAATAAAATATTACGTTTCTTGTTGTCGGAGCGGCTCGTGCATGAATGATGTCGAGTCGGGGAGTATCTAATGAAAGTATTGCTAATTCACCATCAGAGTTATTACTAGAGCAAAACCAATCGAATTAAGTTGATGCATTCATGGAAAAACTTTTCACTCCAAACTCTGATGACATTGAAATCTGACTGACTTGTCAAAAAAAAAAAAAAAACATAATGCTTTTCAAACCGATTTCAGAATCTTCCCTACCATATTGAAAACTTTCCACGCGAATGTGACCATTTTCCAATATAATTTGAGAATATTGTAAACCAATTTCGCTATGGACTTCCCAAACCCAAATAACAACTTTTGATAACAAATTAACAACTTTCAATGCCAGGATTTATAATTTATAAATCAATCTGAGTATCCAAATCGAATGACCTGAATCTATTTCAAACACTCTGGTATTTTAAGTTGAGATCCATCTCTCCATCTTAGCACGTTGCAAAACTATTTCCATATGAATAAATAGTTTCTTCAAGTTCTTTTCTATCAGAATCCTGTATTTCAAAAGAGTCGGGACTACCTGAATATTGAGATCTATTAAACATTCAGAATACTGATGTTAAGACTGGAATTACTCTTCAACTCACTCCTTCAGTGTATTCAAATTGAGGATATTCTCGACCTACCCAGAAAAAATCGTCGGGAAGAGACGGCACCAAGTTCCACGCCGTAAGTTCATTCCATCGAAGAGCTCTAACGAGGACAATTAAGCGAAATGGACGTTAAAAGTTGAATTATGCAGGACAACTTCCAAAGAAACCCGCTTTCTAGAGAAAAAAAAAGGTTCAGAACTTGTCCACCAGTTCGAGCTGTCATTCTTGTAGGCTCATTTTAGTGAAGAGTTGGGAGACGTCAAGATTACAACATTCTGTACTCTTTACATACGGCTACATCTTAATTGGGTATGGTAATTCATACTCCTTGTTTCTGAGATTCTATCAAATGTTAACTCCAAGTTGGCTATTTTACTAATCACAACCGGAATGGAGTTCAGAGATTTAAACGAAAGATTTAAGTGAAACTGGTATCCTTCCGATTGTAAATTTAATGACATTAGTACAGTTACTTCGGTGAACAAAGTTACATTTTAACTTTATGATGTAGGTATCTTTAAAATCAAACGAAAACAAAATGATTTGTGTGTATTCAGAAAACCAGTTTTTGCCCAATCCATCTCTCCTCCATTCGTCGCAGTTGGTTCAAATATAGAGGTGCTAAATTTTGCTCTGATATCGAAGACATCCGATGTTCCTTTACCCAAACAGGGACTGCCCTCTTTTTTTAGCCATAATCAGAAAGAGCACTCTTTCGTTTTGGCGGATGTAATCACAGATCAAAACTTTTTCTGTAATAAAGCATTCCCAAATCAAATGAAACCTTTTCCGAATTAAATTAAACCTATTGAGAAAATTAGTGAAATGAGGTTCCTAGATAGGTAGGAAACCTGCAAATTGCTGGTTGATTTTTACCTTTCATAGAAAAAAGTTCACAAAATGAAAATTTCATGAATTTTAGTAATAGGATTATCGAAGTAGATCTCACCTTTGTGGAATAGGAAACAAGAAGGTAAGTTTGAGAAATTTCTAGCTGTTGAATGTGATTCTACTTGTCTATCTAGGCACCTATTTCACTCCTTTTCTGGATCGGCTTCATTTGGTCTGGAAAAGATTTCATTTGATATGGAAAAGGTGTCATTTGGCTTGTAAAGGCTATGTACAAAGTTGTGGAGGACCGATTTTCACCTCGATTGTACATTAAGAATGGTGTAAAATGTGAAAAAAATAAGAAGTTATTGCATTTTCAATTTCAGATCTAACACACCATTGTTAACAACTAAATTTTAATTTTCTTTAATATAGGTAAAGATGTACTGATAACGTTAAACGGCTCCTTCTTCTTGACCAAACCAAAAAGTAAAATCAACGGGCAGAATTTTTTTTTTCTTCTTCAAACCGAATAAGTATTGCTAATTTTCAAAATAACGGTAATGTATTCAAGTTCTTTATTGGAACATTCCTTCAAAGTATCGAATGAGCCCACTCGGACTGCTTTACATTCATCCGTTCGGGCCCAGTAATGGCTAACCCTTGAATGTCAACACGAATGTGAATGTGAACGTGTTTAAACGCAGTAAAAATGACCAAGTAAATTGTGAAAATGAAACCAGTTGATACAATTACAACGGTTCTTTTTTTCTTTAAAGTTTTTGTTGAAATTGTGTTTTTGGTTTGCATAACTATTATGATACGGTAACTATAGTTATCATAGTAGTACGTGGAGGGAATGAGGATCTTCTTTGATTAAATGAACCCTTATTAATATACTAAGGAAAAATAATGTGCAAACTCCCCTCAAAAGTCCTAGGTTTACCTTTCAAGACAAGTAGATTTCAAAAATCGAATTAAAGAGAAAATCGTCAGTCTGACATCCGAAGCTAATGGAATAAAGTGTACGAAATTCGGCTAAAAAATCCAAGAACGCTTCAGGATGTGCCAGTACTCTGGGCATCTTGAAAAACCAACGCTAATTTATTCCTAATTCAAGGATTAAACTATCAACAACTAGAAATCTAAAAAACTGTTAATGTAAGTGGATAGTTTTTTGTCTGATCCAGATAGAAACTAGTTCCGTGAATCGAATGAGACCACTAAGGTTGCTACGATATCATTAATTCGCTCTTCATTTGATACCTTGGTCAAGTAAACGGTCGAGCTTTTCTCAACTAATTTTCTGAATTTTGTTGCTGCAGGGATGGCAGACACAGAGCGTCTGAACGATGAAGATCTCGTGGAAGGTCTGACCGTTTGGTATTTGAAAGCCTCCGGACTCTGGGGCATATTCAACCATTATAGAGAAACCAGAACGAAAAGCCGCGTGTTCAACGCTTGGATGATCGGATCCTTGATCGGTTTCGGTCCACTATTCCTGACCAGTGCCGTGGGACCGTTTTTCACTGAGAAGGACCTCGAAGGCATGACTCTCGTCATACTAAACCCAATGTCCGCTCTCCAAATGGCCATCAAACTCACTGTTTTGTGGTACGGCTTGGAAACTCAAATGCATCTTTTGGACCTGATGAAGAGGGACTACTTAACGTGCGTTCCCATTGATAAGCAAGAAAAAGCGAAGGAAATTCTCGAGAGGGCGGCGAAAAAAGCCAACTTCATGGCAAACATGGGTATCGCAACAAACGCAATCACCGTCTCGTTTTGGAACATCTTTCCTATTTTGAGATCGGATTATGTGAGGCTTACTCTGGGAATAACTTTTTTCGGAGAACCAAAAGATCACAACAATAAGATACTTGGATTTTGGTATCCAGTTAATCACAAAGAGACACCTTGGACCCAAATACTGTACGTGTACGAGTTCTTCGTTTGCTTCTGGGCTGGTTTGATCATTACACTTTTGGAAGCCCTCATTTCCCAACAAGTTGTACTGTTATCAGGCTACTTGGAAGTTATCAATTATCTGATGTCTGAGCTCAAAAAAACGCAATCACCAAGTTCGGACAATAAAACGTTGCTTTCATTCATCATTGAGCACCAGAAGTTGATGAGGTACCACAAATAAAGTAGTCACTGACGTAATAGATTTGATTCTGACTCATTGAATTCACAATTTTTAATGGAAAACCTCTGTTTAATTTCACAGAGTTGGAGACGAAATGCGTGAATTATACAATTTCCTGATTACGATGACGTTATCAACCGGGCTTATTATTTTAATCATCTCGATTTTCAACTTCTTCTTGGTAATGTGTGTTTAGGAATCAAAAAATTAAAATCTTAAGAATAATAACTAAGAAAGCTGACACATTTAATTGTGCGTAAGTGATTGATTATAGAGACTGCCCATGATAATGTCTAATTTATGATCTACAGAAATGAAATGATTATATTAATCTTAGTTAACTTGAACTATTTATTATATGTTATTTATTTCTGTCGGGTTTTGCCAATTTCAGGGCACAGGAAAGGGCGATATCGTACTTACCATAAAATTTGTCATATACACAATGTACACACTGGTTGAAGTCTGCGTTTATTGCTACGCAGGGGTAGATCTAGAAACAACCGTAAGTGTACTTTCTGAAACCTGTTAGGAAATTAAGTTTAAATGCTTGATGATTTCAACAGTGAGTTAATCCGGTCATTTTCAGAGCGAAGAAATCAGATTTGCCGCTTACAGCAGTGACTGGTACTTGATGGGGCCGGAGTTTAGGAAAACTTTGCAAATGATCATGATCAGATCAGGGAGTCCCGTATCGCTGAAAGCCGGGAAGCTCTACCCAGTCAACCTCACTACCCTCACAAATGTAATTGTTCGTTATTTTTTATCATTAAACATTTACAGAACTAATAGAATAATGTTGGTAATAGACTAACCAATCGATAATTTATTTTTGAGATATAGCATTTCCAAATCTAACTCAACATTTTCCAAACCAAATTCAAACCAAATTCAACATTTTACAAAACAAATTCAACATTCATTACATTTTTAAAGAATTCGTACTGGTGATGGATAATGCGCGAATTCGCCGCGCTACCGAAATTCGACAACTGGTTGATTCAAGTGCATTCGATGGAATAAGTCAAATGTTTCTTCCACCTTATTCCCCCATGTTGAATCCAGCTGAGAGTGAATTTTCTAAAATTAAGACCGTGGTGAGGAATATTCTCAGCGGAGAAGGATACTTTGTCTTACAACTATAGGGCCTAAATCCATGCGACTGCTCGAATTGTGTTAAGAACGTTTTGCTTCTTCTGACAACGGAGGCAGCTGGCTAACCTTTACACAAGTACTAAATTTCGTTAAAAATTTAATGAATGTTGAATTTGTTTTGTAAAATGTTGAATTTGGTTTGTAAAATGTTGAATTTGGTTTGGAAAATGTTGAATTTGGTTTGGAAAATGTTGAATTAGATTTGGAAATGCTATATAACAGCCCAATTATTACAAAGGCCAACACACACGTTTGGTATAATTCAATAAATGGCATAATTAATATTGCCACTCAAATCAAAAATTCTCCTTAAACGAATAAATAAATTACAATACATCACGATGTAACAAGTACCTGGCATTTCTTCAACAGATAACGCTGCAAAACATTACACAGCTTTGCAGTTTATTATGTCTACAGTGGAATAACCCTTCTACTTAAATGGTTGATCTATGTGTCTTAGAACCTGGTCCTCGTCTTTGTCTTCAGACATTCCTTTAATTTGTGATATCAGTGCCGTCTTGCTGCTCAGCTGAAAGATGAGCTTCAGCTTTTAATGTGCTCCAATTGTCCACTTTTTCAAAGACGAAATGAGGGAGTCAGGAGAGAATCTGGCACTAAAGCACCCATAAATAAAACTGATTGTACAACTAAGCGAATATGTTCAATGAATGAGCTAATAAATGCTCTTAATCAAGAATTTTCCTTCAGAAATTTGATTGCAGCACTTTTTGATAATCCATTGTCGTGATAATGGCCTAATGAAATTGTTTGATGGCTCGTCCGTTCACAAACGGCATAAAGTGCATTGGCCCGACTGCCACATGTCCCCACATGAAACGACCCACCGCAGTAGTTGACCTTGTTCTTGTTCCTGAGGCGGACAGTGAAATCCGAAGCCTGCTCCAAACTCATGCCACATTCCCTACCCATCACCCCACTGACGCGAAAGAGGTAGAAATAATTTCACCAACAACTTGGATGACTTAACCAATGCACATAGAACGCTGATGTCAACGACTGAAAGATGCTATTTGTGTATGATACGTTTTCTGTCTGGTAACCTGGAGCCTTGAAGTACCTCAGGGACAGTTACATTCAGCATCTCTTGTATGCCAGCCCGATCAGTTCCTCCAATCATCTCAACCATGAGCTTCTCTTCGCATCGAATTTCACAACCTTTCCTCTTGACGCTGTATTCCAATAAAATCCTAGAGTCTCACGCAATTTATTGTAATTACTCAAGTTACAAAGAATGACCATTAAGTCGATGAATCTAAGTTTATACTATCTTAACTATTTTACATTGAGCCATTCAAAATTCAATGATACTGAAGTCTCTTGCTGCTAGTTGTTACAGCGAAATGGGGTTGATCGAAACATTAGACATACCTCCAGATGTTCCAAGCGCTATTGCATCTCCTCCACCTATTCTGTTGCCTTGTGTGATTAAAGAATGAATCCATCTGCCTCTGTTTTGACGTATTCCTAGTTTTTTTCGGATTTAATCATATTTCTTTCCACTCAGACCAGGGAATATGAGAAAATGGGTAGTTTCTGTCTCCTTGAGAGTACAACAATAATAACATCTAAGTTTCTAGACAAAATTAAAAACCATGTTCTCGGTTCTAATTCGATGCAGTAAATTTTCTCTAGGAATGACGCCATTCTTCTTTCTACGCATCAGAATTTCAACTTCTCTTAAATTCGCAAATATGTTACCTCTGCAGTTTGGGTGCTCTCTCAGGAAGTGGTTCTTACCATAACGACGTAGAACTGATACAGTTGCTCATGATTGATTCTTATGGCTGGAACATTTGCAAGAAATCTATCCTTACATTCCTCCTTTATTTCAATTGCTATCCAATCAAAAATTGTTTGAATTTTCAGATTCTACAAGTGGCTTACTCAACGTCTATGATCCTGTTCCGAATCACCAACAAAAATGAAAACATGTTGGATATGGTATAGATATATCAGACTTTTTGCAGCACTGGTTATTTCGCACGTCTTCGTGAGTTGAAATTATTAATCACCATCAAACTTCACATCTTCTCGTCAATGGTAGCAATTTATAATTAGTCCAAATTGGTTTCAATTATATTTACATAGGTCGGTTATGTTGTTTATTGTTATATTTATGTAAGATTGATTGCAAGAATATAACGATTTACTGAGCTGTTTTTTTTTCAATACCTAAATCGAAAAGAGAGTTATGTCGTTTAGGAAATCTTTATAAGAACTAAAATAAGAAAATTAAACATCCGTTAATTACAAACTGGACTCAAATTTGAAATTCTTTGAGCCGCATTGGGAATTTTTGAAATCTAATTACGAATTGCACTGATTGATGGTGTATTTTAAGATGAAAATTACTCGTTTTGCATAGAGTGGAAAACTGAAAAGCTTATGAATTTATGAGTGATTTATGAGTTTAAGTAAGAACCCCGGATGACACGGGTGTTGATACCACGAAGTACTCCTGATGAGATGCCCAGCTCAAGTAACTCCATGGCATTTTTCCGCCACCACACTCCGCGTCATGACACGGTCGCAGCATAACCTTGATGTTATTAGGTGCCACTCGTTTCAGCTTAGTGTAGCCACCCGGACGGCATGAAAATGTCCTCGGCAATGCCCACTGAATCCCATTATACTCATTGGGAGGGAATGGGGAATTCAGAGCATTGTCGAGGTTCTTTACCATCTACTGAACATGCAGTGCTTATACACGTGTATGCAGATATATTTGCGCAGAAATATGTACACATGAGTATGCACTTGAACTGATCAACGAGTTTTCGATAGCAGTGTAAGCAAAAGTAGCACTGTACTACAAGTGCTACTTCAAATTGAATCTAATTAGTACAAATATACAAATGACTACAATAACCTCATCTCGTCTTTTATCATATCGACAACTGCCTATTTACTATTTATAAAATGTTATAAATGACGATGGATGAATTCAAATTAATGGCCGACAACTATAAAACCCTTTCATGAAGTACAAAACCAGTATTAATCACACGTTGAGTTGGCAAAGGAGTGTGTTCAGTCGTCCGATCAAATGACGATAAATAATTTAATTCCATTCCCTCATATGAATACCATTTATCCCAGATATTGGCAGCGCGAGAACCGAAAGCACGCATTTAATAAATAAACTACACGAAAACCTACTAATCAACCACCAATATGTATTTTCCTGACACTCCTTCCATCACAATTCCGTTCAACTTCAAAAATTATTCATTTTCTATCAAGTGTAGTGAGGAGAGTCGCGACAAGACATTTGCAGTTCGATTCGAGCATTTACTTGTGCAGGTAGCAATTCTTTCTCACGTATTTGATAGATTATTATCTCTATTTCCTGTAGAAATCTGTATTTTTACAAAACACAAATATAAATTAATAAATAAAATCTCAAAAATGAAGTACATTTTGGTACTCAAAACTTTGCAACACAGTTTCCTACAGTCCTAAAAATTGATAGAAATTTTGGAACAAAAAAATACCACTATTTCAATATTGTCTAACAGGTTTCGTAAACATGCATCATTTTTTTTCCTCTGAGCTTACTACGTTGTAATTAGTGGAAAAGTTCTTCAGCATATCGGTTTAGTCTAAATTAAATTAGTTTGAGAGCTTGTTACAATCAATGATGAATTAACGAATCACAAAATGAAAAATGTGATTTTGTCAGATATGAAGATTAGGAGAAGAATCGAGTATCTCCGTAAACATTGAAGGTCAGATTTGGGGGCCTAAGGCGATTTGCCGTAGGTCCTAAGCCCGCTAGACTTTACCTAAATTGCAAAGAAGTCTGGAATGTGTTCTCCAAAAAGGAGATTGAATAGTCATTCTTGAGCTGGATTTGGATGGTTTCTTTTTCCAGTTTCTTGAAACGGCTGTTCCTGTGGTGTTACCAGAAATCTTTAAACTGCGAGGTTTCAGTCGAGCGTTGCAGGTTAATCGTATCAAACAGGGGAGGGGCAACTACTGATTCCATCGCCTTCTCGTTATTCGGTAGCAGAGGGTGTATAAGAACTGTCCTGACGCCTTGTACTGCCCCTTTCAAATACCACCTCTCAACAATTAACCAGAACATTTGCCAACTACTCGTATAACCCTAATGGCGGAGGGATGCGTTGTAGCTCGCAATAAAGACTAAGCAGATGGGTTAACCCAAGTAGCTCTCCAAATGTTGAGATCGATTTAGAGGAGTCCATCCATAAAAATTTTCAGAATCCACAATGCCTCAAAACGGGTCTCAATAAACTAAATTTGGGGACATTTTTAGTTCAAATTGTGAAGTGACTCCAACGCCTTAATTTTCTACATCAACCGCAACTGCAGTAGGAATTAAGACTCCGCACTTATTGACACACGCATGAGTCTCGACATTTATCTGTACATCTTGAGGGGTTCCCTAAAAGCTGATTGAAGAGTCAATTGTAGGTATTAGTGGTCGGAAACTAATTTAATCTAATAAAACTGCTGTCAATTTGTTTTTACCACATATATAATGAACTTAAGAGAAATCATAATTGATTAAACTTACCTGCTTCATTTAATACTTCCAATGTTGATGGTGTTACGTAAGCATAGGTAACTTTGGGCGATTTTTCATAATTTTCTTTTCGTGCTACTTACAAATTCTCGAATTGCGAACTCAACATGATATCTTCTGCCGTTCTCTGTGCAGCTAGAAAAGATGTCCAGAACAGGGCGTTTGAGAGAGGAAGACCTCCTGGACGGCCTTTCGATCCGGTACCTGAAAGTTTCACGTCTGTGGGGGATCCTGAATCATCACAGAGAAACTGGAACCAGAAGCAAAGTGCTGAAGGCTTGGAAGATGGGAATGATGATAGTCTTCACCCCTCTCCTCATGGTGACCGTCATCGGTCCTATCTTCACCGAAAAAGATCTCGAGGGCATGACGGTGATCTTCCTCAATCCTATAGCCACCGTGCAGATGATATTCAAATTCGGGATCCTCTGGTTTCACATGGAGCAGCAAACTCAGCTTCTGGATTTGATGAAGAAGGACTACTTGTCCTGCGTTCCTGCTGACCAAAAGGCCGCGGTTTCTGAGATAATGAGAGAGGCCGTCAAGGAGGCCAACACCTACATGTTTTTCGGGTCCAGAATGAACATCATAACGGTTTCGCTCTGGAATATTTTGCCTGTTCTCCGCTCGGAATTCTTTCGACTCACTTTGGGCATCTCAATATTCGGAACTCCTGTCGGGCACAACAAAATCCTAGGGTTTTGGTATCCGTTTGACTTTGATGCATCCCCAGGAAACGAAATCGTCTACGTATACGAGTTTTTTTTGTGTTTCTGGACTGGGTTCATCATCACGCTGCTGGAATGCTTAATAGCGCAACTTGTGGTGCTACTCACTGGTCATCTCAAAGTTTTCAAGTACCTCATGGAAAACTTTAGAAGCAGCCATGATCCGAAGATTGACAATGAAAAGCTCCTTTTGTACGTCAAAGAACATCAGAAACTGATGAGGTATTTAAATTCAAGACAGAATTCAATAATAAATTTGTCACTTTAGCTCAGTCTGATGTACTAATTAACGCAAATAATGACGATGTTTAATTAATGCTAACTTCAATCACGTTCATGTTACCCTTTCAGAGCAGGGGAATCCATCTGCGAACTATACAATTTCCTAATCACAGTGCAACTTGCAACAGGATTAGTGATTTTGATCATGGGTGCCTTTAACTTCATTCTAGTAAGATACTACCGCACTACCTAAATAGTTTATTCCACCATCTATTGTATAGAACATTTGATTTTTAGAGATGCAACCTAATACAGAAATTATGAACTTTTATATGAGAATTTGTAAGTTTTAATCCGACACTTGTGATTTACCAAATTTCATTTCTCAGGGATCTGGGAAAGGCGATGTCGTTGGTATGATAAAATTCATAGTGTACACAATGTACACACTGGTGGAACTCACTGTCTACTGCAACTCTGGAAAAAATCTCGAAACAACGGTAATTACATCAATTTAAAGATATGATTATCCCTTCAGTATATTCAGTGGTATTTACCTACCTTACAAGTTTTGTTTTGATGATGGGTGAGAAACATAATTTCTCAACAAATTTCTCAAACATAAACTCATAAATTTCTCAAATTTCTCATTTACAAATATAGTTTCTCAATTACATCATTGCCGAACCACATTTTCTTAATGCAACACTTCACGATTTCATCACAAATATGGCAAATCACATATGAGTACAATCTTGTCCCCAACTATTGATTAATTTCACAATCATGACTTGAGAAACTTTTCGAATAAAATTATGCGGTTATTCATATATTTACCTACTTTTCATTCTTAAAGTTCATGAGCAGTGTTGTAGGTTTATGAACATTTTGACAGTTGTGAAGGCAAGTTCCACGTTCAATTTATGATGTAGGTACCAAATTGACAAAACTCAGAGGAAGATAAACCATATAAAAGCATAAATATTCTATCCTTAGAATTAATATTTAAAAAATCTGTTCTCTTGCCAAAAAAATCAATACTGAAATACAGCATGAATTCGTTGGACAGCGCTTTTTGAGATCAATAAAGTACTCGAACATTCAAAAATGTAAATGAATCATCATTGAAAATTACAACAGAAAAACCCTAATCGTTGAATATATATTTCTAGCATAACAACTAACTTCAAGTTATTAAAACTATTTTGATTAAGAACTGGAACATTACGAAAGTTTTGGACAAAAATTTAACAGAAAAGTTTATCTAAAATGTATTATGACGTGATAATAAAATCGTTAAAAATTGCCACAAGTTGTTCAAAACTCGTGTATTGATTTGTGGTAATAAAATACGTTACTGATGTATTATGTTCAATTATTAACGAATTTTCTTTTACTTTTGCCTTAACTACAACGCCTTATTTATTTTTGAACAAACTACTGTACCATTACAAAATATCTGTAACAACAAAAACGAATAGGCAATAGGTAAGACATGAATAAAATCAACAGAATAACATTAATGTTTCATGAAGAAAGGAATCCGTATGACTTTGTTTTATATTAAGATCTTTTTTCGCCTTGGTTGATGAATCTTCATTTCAGAGCGGAGATGTTTGTTTCGCGGCTTACAGCTGCGATTGGTACGAAATGGGAGTGGATTTCCGTAAAACTTTACAAATGATGATGATACGATCTCAAACCCCAATCGTCATGAAAGCCGGTAAACTGTACCCAGTCAATCTCACTGCGCTCAACAACGTAAATACGATTTTATATGTCATATAATCAATAATTTTAATTAAACTCCAGTATATTTCTTACAATTTTACCTGCAACCATTAAACCATTCATGATTATTAAAGGGTCAAGTACTTAATTAATTTTATCTTATTGCAATTCATCATTCAACTCTAAATATATCTCTGTTGTCAACTTTATATTGATCACAATGTTTCAATTTTCAACATCTTGAAAATATAATTACGAACTGAATGTTTTACTATCTTCATAAAGGAAATTTTTTCTGAATCATATGTATGTAATATAGCATTTAAACATTTATGACAAGGATGTGATAGAATAGAGTGATTGCTCCTCCCAAGGACGGAGCCGATTAGCCTGAAACATCCTAGAATATCCTTCACCTTCTCATTTCAATATTTTGGAAATAAAAGACATAAATGATTTGATAATTTTACACAGACTCTTAGTGGCTAATTTGACGTTTCCAGATTTTACAAATGGCCTACTCAACGTCGATGTTATTGTACCGAATTAAGGTGCCCGAAGATGAACAATTGATGTGAATTGACGTCAGATCTACTGATCTCAAAATTTATCAAAGTGTGAATTTATGTAGTTGTTCAGTGTTATAGTAATTAAACGTAGCAATTTTAATAAAGCAGTCTGGTTGTACGACAAACTGTTCTTTCTAATTATAAACAAGTTGAACAGGTGGAAAAGTTGTTTAACTATTAAGCACTTAGTACAGACCATTTTACATTTCCTTGAGTTTCAAAATCAGGATAACATAATAGGTAGGTTTTCTGATTCCCGAGCTCTCGGTATATTGAAAATTGTAATCAGTACCTACAACAATGAAAAGCCAACCTTTAGTTCAATGAAAATCATCACAAAATATGTTCGGAAGCACGAGAACCCGGAGACGCTCAACGTTCTGGACAACGAAGGAGAACTGCGGCGCCTCAAGCGGAACAAGCCACTGGAATTGATTGTGCTGCGCAAATTATAGTGCAAGCTAATTGTATTATCTCAGTTTTACTGTCCTATTCTGAGAGGTAGGTTTGCTGAAGCCCCACACTGTATACCGTGTCCACTTATGAGATGAAATATTGCTAGATGATGTATTTTACGATCAATTGCAATAAATAAAACCACAAAAAAATCGATTTCTTAAAGAACTGTCCTCAAATTAACTTCACTGTCATCAAAATGATGACGAAGTTAATATTTCATCATAACTTTTATTATTACCTGAGCGTAGAAACTGATATGTATATGTGAAACTACTCACGTTGAAATAGTTTCATTTGTAGAGGTCGTGTTAAATAGAATTGATATTGTTGATTGTAGGCTAATAGTCTATGGATTAGCTTACTGTTGTTGAGAAGTATAGTTCGAAAAAAAAGTTGAACTTCTGATTCGGATTGTCCTGCGTTGGTAGAAAATAATTAGATAATGGCAAAGGCAATACAAAGAGACCGCACAGTGTATGGGCCTGCAGGGAGCGTGGGGTTCGTTATGAGACGGGCAGGTAAGGGAAAAGTACCACCGGCTAATGTTGTAGAACATATACAAAGAACGCTGGAAGATGCTCGATGTAAGGCACAACTTGACCAAATGAACCACGACGAGTGCATGAAGGAATTTTGGGTTAGCGCCGACAAACGCTCCGTTCTTAATAGTATAGGGAGATTAGCTGATAACGGAATGAAAACGTACGAACTCGATTTGGAACAGAAGAGAAACAAATTGAAATTGATGATGTTGGATGAGCAGGAACGACTAACTCTCGACTACGTCGATAAAGCGCAAAAAAGTGCGGACGTAGTGTTTCAGAGACAATTGAAGAAATCACAAGAAATCGAAGGTCGAGCTAAAGAAGAGGAAGAATCTTTCGTTCAACAAGCTTATCAACGTATATTCAGGGAAAGCTGCGATGAGCTTAGGACTAAAACAAATCTTGAAAACAGAAGAGCGTTGGTGGAGATTCATAAAAAGCAAATCTGTGACAAATTAATTGCGGAAAAAATGGCTAAAGAAGAAAATGAAATGTGGGCTGCTTTGGAGTACGAACAGGATCTGCTAAGGCATCGGCGGTCGGAGGATGGAATATCAGCTGCCAACGAAAAATTGATGAAGTGTTCAGCAGCTTTGAGCCAGAAGATGAGAGAATCGCCGCAGGAAAAGTACAATGAAAAATGCGTTCAAGTAGTAAAAGATTGTGAGCGTGAAGAATTGCCGAAACTTAAGCGGTGAGATCGAGGTACTTCTATGGCCTGGAAGTTCCGGAGGCTGTACTCCACCAACCTCATTGTACTAACGAATGTAAGTTCTTTGGCAATGTCACAACCTTTAATCGGTACTCCTGATATTATCACACAGATTGTCAGGGATATTTGGTTATAGTTGACGACTAGTCATAGCAAGTCCTGCAAGTCGAAGCAGGAACTTTTGAAAGTTTGTCATATTGTAATCGAAAAGAACAAAATTCTCAGCCATAGTTAGGTGTGGAACATATTCCAACTTGGTAATTTTCTAATGTAAGCAATAACGGACGATTAAGAAGTGAACATTTGATGCATGATGGGTGTTTTGTGAGCATAAATGCAGAGCGAACTACCAACTGATTTTTTAATAAATATAACTCAAACTCCTGCACATCCTTGAAAAATATCACCAGAATCGAATGGAAACTAAAAATTATGATTTTAAAAATGATTTCCCATTTGCGCAAATGCTGTAGCTACCAATGACGCTGATCTATTGAAATTGATATGATGATATATCATTTTTAATCATTTCTGGGAGGAAGACCTTCCAAATTTCATCGAGATTAAACCTCTAGAGTACGAGAAAATTATATTTGATGAATTTCACTTTTGCGTAAGAGATAACAGATGTAAAATATATCCGATTCGTGAGCAGTGAATCTCATAGGACACCATTCCCATTTACAGCCAAGTTTGCTGAAATCGTCATCAAAACAAGTTGCAAACTACGAATTATGATTGTTACAACGATTTGCGGATGTTGTTCAGAATGATCCAAAGCATAATATTGATTTTGAGAAAAGAAAAATTTTCATTTCAAGAAAGAAAAACAAAGTTTTTGGCTATGTTCCTATAAAAAACTCGGTAATAAAAAAAAAAAAAATGGTTTACCAACAGAATTGAAAATAAACAAATCCCATAATGTCCTGAAATCTTCTGAATATATACAAGGTTTCATTACGAACTTATTGTCGATTAGAACGTAAGGTTTCCTTAATAAACTGAGGAAGAAAGAGGAAAGTGTTACCAAATGAGCGGAAAAGCCCACAGGTATCCAGCTACTCTACGCTATAAATTTCCACAGATTTTCGTGATTCCTATTTCCTTATTATGTGATTTGTGTCTGTTTGAGCAAAAACCTTGACAATTTTGCTTTTGCTGATATCAATCGCTTCCAAAGCGAACATTTTCGGTCTGTTCATGTCCTCATTTTTTAGTTCAATGAAGATTTTGTTTGATTATTTAAAGATATTTCAGAACATTGAATTTTCCGAATGAAAGAAAGTGAACGGGATTTTAAAAAAATGCTAAGAGGCACTTTCGATTTGGAATTAGTTGTGGAAACTCCCTACAGCAATCCATAATCTGCGATACCTAAAAAACTCATTTTATTAATATTAACATTGTTCATTCAGTTCGTTGACAATAATATATCATGATGTTTAACTTAATTTTCAGATCCTACACCAGAAATATCGAAAACCAATGATTTTGTATAGTGTTACCAAGAAAGAAGAGGAAAAAGTGTAGTTGCAATATATATCGTGACATTTTAATTTTGGCATTTAAAGCTACCAAGGATGCACATGATATCAAGTGGTACTAGATACAATAGGTTGTAATGTGCAAATACAGATAGTATTACATCAAAACAATTTATTTTCATTATTGGTTTAATTTTTAATTATAACCAACTTCAGTCCATGGACCAAGAAGAAATGTAGTTGAGGGTGTATCGGATAGGTACTTCACCAACGTATTTTTCAACCAATTTCCAACAAAAAGTGCCTCCTAGCGATTTTTTTATCTCGCTTAGTTTTTGAGTTATTTCACATCCAAGATTTGTTTTTCGTGTTTACGACCTTGTCCCAGCAAAACGGGTATAACTCACATACGGTATAATGTAAAGTAAAAGTTCAGCACTCCACTCTAATCTGTATTTGATCAGATGCCAGTAGCTTAAAAAATGCGCCAAAAGGTCCGCTTTTGAATGGTATATCAAAAACCATTTTTACTATTTTATATGGTCGAGAAAAACTCATTTGAATGCAAAAAACAACGAAGCAAATCGAGGTTTTTGACGCTTGGTAATGGGTTTCAAATAAGTACCTAGGCATTTTTACTAACAAAAATTAATCTGTTTTGTTGAATGCACAAATGTGCCCCTTCATGCATTGAATCAACAGCACTTAGGAACTCTCGTCGGTTTTGTTTCATTTGATCTCCGCAATCCATCATTCTTTTTATGGGATGATCTCTCCAATCAATCCTGATGATATGCCTCTGGTGGAGAGAATGAATCTTTGGTTTCAAATCTACGGGTGTCCGGCCCACAAAACTCGAGCAGTAACGGTATTGATGAACACCAACTTTGAAAACAGGTTAGAAACTGAAACCCCCTGTTCGTCATAATGCACATTAAAAGAAAAAGAATTTTCCACTTAATATAAGGAAAAATACGTTGAACGATTCTTTTAAAGCATTCATTCAACTTTCCTATTTCTCGTAAGTGGATCGGTCAGTATGGTGGCCCTCGCGCCTAACCTAACTCTGATGGACTATTACCTCTGGGGGAATCTCAAAGCAAAATTGTACGACGTCAGGATTGATTCGAGAGGTCATCTCATCAAAAGAACAATAAATTGAGGAGATCAAATGAAACAAAACCGAAGAGAGCTTCGAAGTGCTGTTAATGCTTAGAAGTGAAATAACTCAAAAACTAAGCGAGATTTAACAAAATCGCTGAGGCACTTTTTGTTGAAAATTGGTTGTAAAATACGTAGGTGAAGTACTGCGCACCTTATCTGATACAACCTGTATTAAATAATACTTGGAAAATTCGATTTAGAAAGGAACTCATAAAACACAATTCTACTGCAATTTTATCAGCTGATTCTCACCTCACATGATCAAGAAAACGTAAACGAAATGCAATGGAACATTGAGGAAGGTCAAGGGACGGAGGGTCGCCCTCGAAGTAGCCCTTAACACGGCGCTAAGGGTATACAGTACCCGCACGACTTAGCGGTCTTGAAGGGGAGGTAGACCTGCCCCTTCACAATTTCCCATGGTGATTATTTAGCCACGTAGAATGACCGGTTGGCTTTTGGTTATTTATTTTTAATAATTACCCTCTGCAATATACCAAAAAAAATTCCACCCAGCACATTAATTTCTTTGCTTACATTTTTAACCTCTTACTCTAGGTTTACAACAACCTTCCGTCATGGTGTGTTAAAGTTCTCTTACGGTTGTTCATCGACCAACATCTTATTTCTAATTATAGTGAGACAATAAAACATTTTGCTTCTGCTCCCGTGATCCATGAAGCACTCCACCGGTGAAGAAGGCCACAAGGGTAAAATCCAGATGAATTATTGAAACCTACCTATCGGATCCATCCGGTTTTGCCAGCCAATTTTGGTTATTCGTGGTTAAGCATTAACAGCACTTCGAAGCTCTCGTCGGTTTTGTTTCATTCGATCTCCGCAATCCATTATTCTTTTGATGAAATTCGAAAGTTGAATGAAAAATTTTGAAAAATCGTTCAACGTATTTTTCCTTATGTTAAGTGGAAAATTATTTTTCTTTTAATGTGCATTATGACGAACAGGGGGTTTCAGTTTCTAACATGTTTTCAAAGTTGGTGCTCATCAATTCCATTACTGCTCGAGTTTTGTGGGCCAGACACCCATTTTAAACCAGAGATTCATTCTCTCCACCAGAGGCATATCATCAGGATTGATTGGAGAGATCATCTCATAAAAAGAATGATGGATTGCGGAGATCAAATGAAACAAAACCGACTAGAGTTTCGAAGTGTTGTTGACGCAATACATATAGGGACACGTTTGTGCATTCAACAAAATGGAGGCCATTTTGAACATTTACTGTGATTGCGTATTAGAAAATGCTTGCGCAAATTTAAAACTGCATCTTAGAAGATAAAACAGATTAATTTAGTAAAAATGCCTAGGTACTTATTTGAAACCCAATACCAAGCGTCAAAAACCTCGACTTGCTTCGCTGTTTTTTTGCATTCAAATGAGTTTTTCTCGACTAAATAAAATGGTGAAAATGGTCTTTGATATACCATTCAAAAGCTGACCTTTTGGCGCATTTTTTAAGCTACTGTCATCTGATCAAATGCAGATTAGAGTGGAGTGCTGAAGTTTGAAAAACCTTCTTTTTTTAAATTCTCTTGAAGTTTGCTTTGTAAGGTGATTTTTCGAAGATTCGTGTTAGAGAAAAAAAATCGATTTGTCACTTGAAAGATAGCAAATTTAAGGTACTTTCGGTATCCTCAACTTTTACTTTCCACAATACCGTATGTGAGTCATAGCCGTTTTGCTGAGACAAAACACGAACAAATCTTAGATCTGAAATAACTCAAAAACTAAGCGAGATAAAAAAAAATCACTATGAGGCACTTTTTGTTGGAAATTGATAGTAAAATACGTGGGTGAACTACTGCGCACCCTGATATACCCTGTATAAATAAGCTATAAGGTAAAACTCATGGAGAACGGTGTCATTAAAGCTACCTCACAATCATTGATGTTGATATTATTACCTGTGCATGGAAACCAATGTTTATGTAAAACCTACTCACATTAAAATAGTTTCAGTTGTAGAATCCGTGTTAAATAGGTTGACTTTTATTAATTGTAGACTAGTAGTCTATGGATTAGCTTACTGTTGTTGAATAGTATAGTTCAAAATAACGTTCACATTCCCACTTGGATAGTCCTTCGTCGGAAAATAATTTGAAAATGGCAAAGACAATCAGAGATCGCACGGTGTATGGGCCTTCAGGGAGCGTCGGATACATATTAAAACCGGCAGGACACGGGAAAATAATACCGCATAATATCGACGAAGGTATACAAAATGCGTTAATCGATGAACGAAACGAGGCAGAACGTAATCGAATGAAACACGACGTTTACACAAAGGATTTTTGGGTTAGCTCGGACAAGCACGCCATCAACTCTAGGATAGAGAGACTCGTTGAAAACGGAATTAAAAAGTACGATCTAGATTTGGTACAGAAGAGGAACAAATTGAAATCAAAGATGTTGGATGAGCAGGAACAACTAGCCTATGATTATGTTGATAAAGCGCAAAAAAGTGCCGACTTGGTATTCCATAACAGATTGAAGAAAGCAGAAGAAATCGAATGCAGGGCTGAGGAGGAGCAGAAATCATTTGTTCAAAAAGCGTATGAACGTGTATTTAAGGAAAACTGCGACGATCTAAGAACCAAAACGAATCGTGAAAATAGAAGAGCTTTGATGAAAGTTCATGAAAATCAAATCTGTGAAAAATTAAGAGCAGGAAAAATGGCTGAAGAAGAAGACGAAATGTGGGCTGCCCTGGAGTATGAACAGGATCTGCTAAGGCATCAGCGGTCAAAGAATGAAGCCACAGAGGCAAACGAAAAATCGAAGTTGTACGCGGCAGCACTAGACCAGCAGATGAGAGAATTGCAGCTTAAAAAATACAATGAGAAATGCGTTGAGTTGATCGAAGAAAATGAGCGGAAAGAATTACAAAGGATTAAAGATCAAGAGAGAATGTTGCTTGAAGTGGAAGCGAATCGATTGCGGGAGATTCATGCAAAAGAATTGAATAAACAGCTTGAAACCAATCGGCTGTTGAGAAAAATGCGAAAGGAAGAGGAAAGGCATTTCGACAAGATAATGATCGACGAGGACACGAAAGCAGTCAATAGAGAAAAGTCAGAATTCGTTGACAATCGCGCACAAATGCGATGTGAATTATCGGTCTTCAGGGAATCTCTGAAGCAGTACAATGACGCGCTTGCAGCTCATGAGAATGAAATGGAAATTATCAGTAAAGAGTTTGAGAAACAACGCGAATTAGAACAGTTCGCCAAAAAGCAAAGAACTGCCCAAGCCAAACGAAACTTGCTGAAGAACTGCGTTGAAGTGAGGAACCAACAAATCGCTGATCGGAAGGAAGCGGAACGAAAATTGAAAGATGCAAAAATGAAAGAAGCGGAATACGCGAAATTCAGGATTGCTCAGTATGAGGCGTTGGACGTAGCGCAAAGTCAGAAGGAATTGCGGAAATGTCAAGAGGCTACTAAAGTTTTGCAGGAATGTGAGAAATACGAGCGTGTACAGCGGCAGAGAGAACGTTTGGAAATAGAAGAATTCACGAAAGATAGGCAGAAGAAATTTGATGAAAGTGACAAGAGGACGAAGCAATTGTTGAGCAATACTATAAACACTACGGGAAATGGTATCCACCCTTTCCTCAGTCACCTGCTGGCCACAGGACAATATAATTCAGGGAAATAGACTATAAACAAGTGTTCGCTTTAGCAAATAATTTATTCCTAGAACCGTTAAGTAACTATACGAAATCGGTTGTACCATTGGGTGGGATGAGAGAAAGCGTTTTATTTTTAATAGGTTCTTGAATATACATATTTAAGAATCGTTCGTGGCCAAGCTACTTAAAATCTACTTGGCACTTGGTTGTTTGCTTTGCCAAAGCATTTGGGATCAAGAAATCCGTTCCCCCTTGGAGTTCAACCTAAATTTATGATGCGGGCGAACCTACGAAAATAAACAATGTAAAATAATATAGACGTTACACTAGAGAAATCTTTTCATCAAATAAAATACGCAAAAATTTATTTTAGAGATGAAATGTCTTATAATTGTATTAGCAAAATAACTAAATGGGTACTTATCAGGAAATCCACAAATATCCAAGTACGTGTTTAGTCATCATACAAGATTTCGTTATGTGAGTAATTTCAACATTTCGGTCACATTTGGGTATCGACTTTTCTAAAAAATAAAAGTTGAAACTTGATAAATTTTCTTGTTTCTAATCAATCACTGCGGTTCTCTCGGCATATTGCCCAAGTGAGCACACATAATCTTGAACCATACTGCTGATACGCCATTTTGAAAGAAAAAAAAACTTTTGTAGGTGGTGAGATATATACTAATATTTTTCCCCCTCTTGAGCCACCAACCTTCATGGGAATCTACGCTCAAGCCCTGCAACTTAGGTGAGTGGAACAGCACAAATTAGCTTAATTTTAGCTACAGTAAATACTAACGTTTCCTTGCCAAAATCTCACTTGCTACAACAGATCTCACTCCCTACAATTTAAGGGGCTATTGGCTGGATATTGTTGTTTATAGCCTTTCACTGCCTTTACAGGCCCCTTAAATTGAAACTGGTTGAACCAAAATGTTGTCGACGAACTTCCAACAACTACACTAATTGTCAACAAGTGCGATCAAGTTTCACTTGCCACAGTCAGAATGTTACTGGAGTAGGGAGTGAGAGTTAAAAAACCTACACTGCTGCGTCCAGGGATGGTTTTACCGGTAGAACTGACTGAGAAGGTCTAGGCAAAATCCAACTTCATGAACACCCTTTCCTGCCTGTTGGGGGCTACTTTTCAAAACATTGCAGGGAGTGAGGAAAAACCGTGTGACACTGAAATAATGGGCTGATAAGGTCACTTGATTTTATTCAATTTTTTCTCCTGAGGCGGATATCCATTGTAGATGGTATGTTCTTTCATACTGCAAGTGGATATTACAGCCCCAATAAATATTTCACTGAGTAGTGACGTTGGAAGTTGTACACTTCTGGTTAGTTACAGCTGTAGGGAGTGAGAAATATGAACTTTGGTATTTTCTCCGTGGAACATGTACACCCACATGGGAGAAAATTATAAAACACTTACAATACTGTATTTAGTTGAGATTTGACCAATTACAAGCTGCTCAGGGGAAACAGCAATGAGTCGAGTTAAAATTATCAAAAACAGACCCAGATCACAGATGGGAGACTCATGGATGTCCAATCTAATGGTTTTATCTGCAGAAAAAGATGTACTTGAGTCTATTTCTAACGAAGGAATAATCGAAAGATTTTCTGTTTCCTCATCCCAAAGCCAAAAACTGATATGTAGGGTTTAGAGAGATATATTTAAGAAGATTATAAGGGGCCTAGACAACTTGTAGATGGTCTCAGACTAAAAATTTAAAATTTTTTGACTTCAAACTGTTGATGTTTTTATGTATTTTACGATATTATTAATATTTACATTACATTTTACTGATATCAAAACAAAAACAATAATAAACCAAAATTGAATGTTCATGAGAATACGATGGTTTACCTACGGTGTGGGACCAAATTGAGAATCTCAGATAGAAATGGCGGACGGACGGAAAAATGTTTATTGCAGATTGATTCTATTGAAACGTAAACCTGAAATTTTTTGAATTTTTTCAAGAGCAATCAATGGTTTATTATTAAATAAACCAAAATTCTAGGGTTTAGTTTTAAGATCATATAAATAAGGGGCTTAGAAGGTGCCTAGACACTTGTAGATGGTCTCAGACTAAAATTTAAAATTGTTGACTTCAAACTGTTGATGTTTTTATGTATTTTACGATATTATTAATATTTGTTTTTTATTTTGAATGTCACCATTGAAAATACGATGTTGCCAGCGTAAAGAATCTCAAGAAATAACTGGGTTTGAATTTTTTCAATACCTATATAAATTCTTTTAGTTTTAGATAAAATAAGGGGTGGTTAGGAAGTATTTTTTACGTTTTGGCCTTTACCAGCTTACATGGGGGGGGGGGATTCTAAGGGGGGGACCCATGAAGTGTATCTAAGACTTTCGAAATAACACAAATCATGTGGCCCTTTCCTATTTAAATTCCTTTCACCAACCTGCGAAATTATCAAGTCGCGTTAATGACAACGCATCTAGACAAAATGAAATGTTTCTTCATCAAATAACTGCGGCAAAATACACTGATCTGAAAAATGTTTGAGAAGGGGGAGAGGTGCATGATAAATTCAAGGGGCGACAGGTTTTCCTTTTACATAATATGACAAGGTGGAGATGTGAAATTAATGTGCCTGAGGTGCTCATGTGATATGCATGCCCCTTCACCGACATTCCCGCCCCATCGCATCGCGTTAGAGCGAAGGGAGAGGGCTGGCAACCCTCGTATCAACACAATTCTGCGGTTGGAGTACATTGCGAGGGTATTTACTACGCACTGCTGTTGAGGTTACTACCTCAACAACCCGAAAGGGTCATTAGAAAGTTATGCAATAAGGGTGAAACTGTTTTACTTTCCAAACATCTTGAACGGTAAAGGGGAAGCCAATGACCTCTCGGATGCTACGTTCTTCATTCTTGACCGTTAACTCCCGGCCCTAGTTCAACTTGAGCTGTAGACTTCGGGCTTGTGGGGTTGACTCCACACGTCCTACATGTAAGATTTCCAATACAAACAAAATAGTGAAATGGGAGAATTCTATATTGTTGTGTCTTTCCATCGATATCCTCAATTTCATATTTTGCAGAGTAATACCTCAAGATGCCCACTGAAGTGTGAAACAACACAGCAAAAGATCAAGTCAAGCACATGATTCTATGATCCAATTTTCCTTCAATATTTACATTAATCTGTTTTGAAATATGACCAATTTGTATATAGACAACAATTTATGGAGAAAAAAAGTTCTAAATAACGTTCTGCTAGCATTTTTACCAACTTTTTTTAAAAGAGCTTACTGAAATTCATATAAATTTTGGTTTAATATTTTCGATCGTGAACCTACCTTTAATTGGCCAAAAAACAATTTTTGAACCCGCCAAATTATTATTTAGCGTCTCAAGATGCGCAGATATTGTCCAGTACCCCTCCATTCGCCATTCTGTCAGCCAAAATGGAAATTCCTAGGTTTGTCGCACGACTAGACTGAAATTGGGATCGGACAAAACAAAAATCGTGGAAATCAGTTGAGAATTGTAGCCTGAGTAGCGTCGACAACATTCGTCGTGAAATTCAAAATTTCCGGAGTTTGTTACAGAACTAGAGTGAAATTTCGGATCGATCAAAAAAAAGGAGCAAAGAATCATGAAATGAATAACGTTTGTATACATGTCGTACCTAGTCAATGTGTAAAATGCAGGCATTACGTATAATGCCGGGTCGTTTTAATCAATGTTCATCATTTCTTCAATTTTATGAACTTCTTGCACACATTGGCTAGGCTTCAAGTATAATGGCAAGGCAGTATGTGAATATACAACGCCGTCTTAGGCAATGTATGAAATAGATAGACTTCCTGATCTAACATTTCTCAGTTGATTTCTTAATATATATTTTTCTCCCCCTAATTCTCTCAAACTCAAGTTTTGCCAATAAAATTGTAATTGCAGTCATTTTATATTTTTCAGGAACTAAAAAGCGATGAATGAACATACTTAACACATTGTCTAAGAGGCCACAGTCATTAAGTAGAATGACTAGTCGCTGTTCGAAACTGGAAGCATTTCTTACACTGACTTGCAGTTTTAGTCAGTCTATGGAATAACTAGGCACTGCGTGTAATGACGGGTTTCACACATTGATTATTACAAATACACATATCATTCTTTCACGGATTCTGTCTTAGAATGGCCTGGAAAGGATTTGTATCTAGTTATTTTCTTCTCACATTCGGGTCGCCCCTCACCCTTCCTATGTCAATTGTAATAGGAGTCTCTCTAGTGACGTCCTTCGCTTTTGAGGTGCGTTAATAATGCATGACAGATAGTTCAATTATCGTTTACTGTATTATATTGTTTAAAAGAATACTCCAAGTGCCCCCATGCATTCCGTCCTCTTCTTTGTTCGGTTCCGGATGAAACAATTAAACATATAGAGTGCTCAAAAAAATACGCAGCTAATTGTACGGCAGAAGACACCGTCAATTGTCCACCGACCACCAGGTTTATAAGAACCGACCCGCTAAAAAAGTTTCCACTGGAGGAAGCGATAGACGAAAACATCACGCGAAATACAAGTAATTCCTATTCGCAATTGCTTCCTTAGCGACACAAAAAGGGAGAAATTAAATTTCTGTACCGTTGCTAAACACCGGTTTGTCGTCCGTGGGAAGAGTCGTGGTTTGTGGATCGCGTTGATGATAGTTTGACGTCCCCTGCAAAATTACCTTCCCCTCCCAGCAGATCAGAGTCAAAAGCGGGCGAAGACCTTGGCAGTGGAAGTCGTCACGAAAGCTGTCGTCAAGTTCGGCAAAGGAGTCCGAGAGCTTAGAAAGAAGTCACCTGCCCGTTCCGTCAGATCGCCCGTTAAAAAACGGAAATGAAAACCCACTTGATTCTCGGACTGGCGGCAATCGCTTCGTTTCGCTACGCCGTAAGTGCCCTCTTGCAACAGCTCCACAACTTTTAAAATAACCAACGCTTTTCTTATCGGTGTTTCATAGAATTCTTATGCGAATATGCAGGAGTGATTGCTCCTTGTGTGTCGAAAAAGAGTCCCTACGGGCCCAAGAAAAATATTGAGAAAATTTTTCGGGACAGTTAATTTATGCTCTGAGAATGTCTATTCCCTCATATCGTCTGTTGTTGAGATAAGAATGCTACTAATCTAAAACGATCTGAATAAGTAAGGACCAATCATGATATTCTCTATTCAAAAAATATATAAACGAATATATAAACCGATTCATTTGATTCAAAACCAATACGGAGAGTGAACGCGTGAAAGATTTTGACGCTTTCATTCGGCTAAGAATCCCGTTTGGTTTTTAACAAGATTTGTAACTGTTTATAATTATTTTTATACTTGTGATCTAATAAAAAAACGCTGCAAATTCTTTCACTGGGGTTTATTATTCAATGATTCATGGTTTGAATTTCTACTGGGCTTTGGATTGTGCGTGTTTCACAGGCACCGATTATTGAATTTCAGGAGGCACACAAATATGATCAACTGATCAATCCAAATAGGTGTTTTGGTTGAGAACAGATTTACGTGTTCTATGCATATCTCCTGAAACACGCACACTCCAATGCTTAGTAGAAATTCAAATCATGAACGCAAGCCAACTGAATAATAAACCCTTATTACTACATTACTACATCAATAGGTTACTGCGATGAAAACATAAACAATAATAAACCAAAAAAACGCAAATGTTGGCACCATAAATCGGGCCTTATATCGGGAGTGGTTTGAACTACGAACCTGGGGAAGGGCTGATTCGATTCCTCATGGAAAGTTCTTCAAAAAAGTCCAAATTTAGGCCGCCTTGACTTTTTTGAGCTTTTTAGGGATTTTACAAAACTTTGACAACCCTTAAAGGGCACTTTAAATTAAGTGAGAGAGCTGGCTAAAGAATTGGGGCGTCGTCGGACCATGATGGATTTTTCCTGAAAATTTCAGATTTTTGCTACAGCCGTTTGGGAGAAATCGTTCGTACGGACGGAAAAATGTTTATTGCAGATTTGGATTCTACACCCTTTTGAATCGTAATCCATGAAATTTTCAGGGGGGGGGAATTTTTTTTTTTTTTTTTTTTTTTTCAAGAGCGATTACAATGGTTTATTATTGAAAAATAAACCAAAACCAGATACAGGGACGCCCCTGTAATGCATGCATATGCCAACATGTTTTCAAGAAGGCCCAATACAGCGAGATGTTTGAATGACGGATCATATCTAGATATTACCGTGACTCAATTTTCTCAATTTCGGGCCTTGCGCAACTTTGCTTGCCACTCTTCAAGTGTTGAAATTTCTAATCAATTTAACGGTATTGTGATACGGCGTTCTAAGAAAGTTAGCACATCTAATTATGCAGCATTGCTGGAACTTCTATGTTCAGGAGCCATTGCAATAATTTCTTTGTCTATAAAAGTTTGCTGAAACAAATGAGTTGTTTGTAACAAGAAGCGTTCGTTTTAGGATGCGAGGAGACCTACCACGAAGCCCGACTTTTACTACTTCCCTCCCAGCCCACCTTGCCGGCTCGTGATGATGACAGCTGCTGTTCTAAAAGTGAACATGAACATGAAAATGGTCGACATAATGAAAGGAGAACAACTCACTCCTGAATTTCTAAAAGTAATTGTCTTTTTCACTGTTATTTTCAATCATTTCGATAAATCTATCGAATATATTAAATTTGTATCAACATCGTATACTTTTGTTCTCTTATGTACGTTGTTTTGTCATTACGCTTGCCAATTTCGATTTAATTGTAGATCAACCCTCAGCACACTATTCCTGTACTCACACACGACGGGATGACTATCTCCGAAAGGTGAGAGTTAATGTAATCATTTATTAATACAAAGAATTCTCTGAAGAATAATGTCCCACATGTATGCAAATTCGAATACTTGAAAAAAAAAATAATGAAAACCTAGTTAGCTGGGTTTGAGAGAGAAATTATATTGCCAGTCCCGCTTTTTTGAGTTAAGAATTCAAATTCTTTCGCGATCTATCTAGAAACTCGTCAAAGGAATTATTGATCTGAACTTTGAATGAAATCATTATTTTTATTAATGCAGGCTTACAGGTTCTAAGCCCTCAGGAAATTCAATCAGCTCTATCCTGTGAAACACGCACAATCCAAAGCTTAGGAAATTCAAATCCAGTGAAAGAATTGGGGAGCTTTTTGTATTTTTTTTCGAATGAAATTTTTTTGCATTTTTTAGTTTGAATAAATGCGAATGTTCAGGTAGATATACATTTTATTACATTTTTACATTATATGTCCACATTTTAATTGGATTTACGAATCGTGTTGTCCCCGAACCAATTTGTAAAACGGATGAGCCATTTTGGATGCGATTTCCGCCAGAGGTCGCTCCAAAGACTCCCTGACTTTTCGCGAGTTCTCGACGTTGAGTTGTCGCATTTTCGTCAGCATCTCGTCGTCTTCTCGTTTCTCCCTTTCGACGAGAGCGTCCAAATATTTCGTTTGCTCTTTGTTATGGGCGATCCAGTCGACCGTCGTCCGACGCACCTGAGCCACGTCCAGTTCTTCGTTGACTTTCTGAGCTCTCTTGAGGAGCTCCATACGTTTCGAATCCAGGGATTTCAACTCCTCAGATTTCGTCGTTTTCTCCGCCATTTTTCGCTTCACGCTTTCAAAGCAGTCGGCCCGAAGTTCCATTCGAACCGCCTCTCTAGCTTTCCTGGCCTCCCATTCTTCCTTGTCCATCGCGCTACGAGTCTCGGCGATCCCTTTTTCGAACTTTTCCTCGGCCTCCATCAGAGCGTTCCTGTACTTTAAACATTACATACCGTATTAGATCACCACCATTCAGAGAAAAACAGACCAGGGGGCTCTCAATTTTACTCTCAATAAATTATAGTTCTATAGAACACTCTACTAGTATAATTCGAAGTTTCAAAAAACCATAAAATTTGTGAGAAATAGAGATAGATGTGAAATAGAATTGCAGTATGAGACTTTATGCTCAAACTTTTTAAATACAAATTTTTCATATTAAATTCGGAAGAAGATTTATTTGTGACCCTACAAATCAACCACTAATTCCACCTGTACATCACTGAATCAATACATTTCGGACAACTTTCATTTTCATATTTACAATCAAAAAAGTCATCCCAAAAAATACTGTATTACAGATATTCAATTAGTGTAGTTGTAATAGTGAGTACGAAGGCAGCTTGTAGACATTTCTTGTAGGGAACTAGGAAGTTTTGCTTTTACTCTAAAAGAAGACTGTAACTACGCAATATTCGCACAATAAAATATCTGATGGATTTCCTGCGCCCGGAACATTCGGTTTTGGTTTATTATTCAATAATAAACCATTGTGATCGCTCTTGAAAAAAAAAAGTTTAACCCCCATGAAAATTTCATGGTTCACGTTTCAAAGGGTGTAGAATCCAAATCTGCAATAAAATTTTCCGTCCGTCCGCCGTATTCACGATTTTTCCCAAACGGCTGGAGCAAAAAATCTGAAATTTTACAGGAAAAATCAATATTGGTCCGAAAACGCCCCGATTCTTTGGCCAGCACTCTCACTTAATTCAAAGTGCCCTTTAAGAAGTTTTCAAAGTTTTGTGAAATCCCCAAAAAGTCAAGGCAGCCTAAATTTAGACTTTTTTTTTAAAGAACTTTCCACGAGGAATCGAATGAGCCCTTTCCCAGGTCCGTAGCTCGAACCATTCCCGATGTATGGACCGATTTATGGTGCCAACATTTGCATCCACATTCACTACATCACTAGGTTACTGCGATCAAAACAACCAGAAGATTTTTCTTTTTTTTTTTTTTTGATCGCAGTAACCTAGTAATGTTGTGAATGTGAATACTGAAGTGAACTCCTAAAAGGGTTTATAGCCGATACACGGGTTGAAGCATTCTGATATGCATGCTCCGTCTTACGAAACTTATAATTTTCAAATAGAATATTTTTCCATTGTAATCGCTCTTGAAAAAACGCTGCAAATTCTTTCACTGCGGTTTATTATTCAATAATAAATGATCTGAATTTCTACTAATCTTTGTAGTGTGCGTGTTTCACAGGTGATAGAGCGATTATTGAATTTCAGGAGATATGCATAGAGCACTTAAATCGGTTCTCAACAAAAATACCTATTTGGATTGATCAGTTGATCGTATTTGTGTGCCTCCTGAAATTCAATAATCGCTCTATCACCTGTGAAACACGCACATTCCAAAGATGAGTAGAAATTCAAATCATGAATTATTGAATAATAAACCCCAGTGAAAGAATTCGCAGCGTTTTTATAATTTTTAACCATTATACTGCAATTCTATTGATTCATCTATAACAGCAAGAATCATAAAAAGGAATATTTATATAGTTTATAAATACAGTTTATAAATATATATAGTTTATAAATATAGTTTATAAATAAATATAGTTTATAAATACCGTTGAAGCACAGTTTTTCGAATTAATGAACTGCGCTAATTGTGATACGCTCAGTTTTTACCATTTTGTAAACAATGAATTTCATTGTTAGACAGAAAAAGTCATGAAGATCAAACGAACCCTGTAGAATTTTTGTTAGATGCCAGGATTCTACGTTAGCTCGTGAGCCATTAGAGTTATGAAGTTACGTAGTGACTCATGGTTGTTATTTTTTACAGAATCTCATGGTTGAACACGCTCGAAAGTTCCTTTTATTGAACGATGAAAGACATTATTGTCCGTCTCTGCCCCAAAATATTAAGAATTCCATGTAAATTCAATATTTATTACAACTAATGTCTGTCACCATCGGCTTAGCGTTTGCCTAAAAGATTGTACTACCGAAAAATAAACTTGTAGGAAACCAGTTCCACCCCAACCACCTTAATTCTTGACAAAGTCATTGAAATTAAATTAGAATTTCTGAAATGGTGACTGTTGCAAAAATTGTAGATACGTTCACTCATACATTTCTATTATGTAGCTTGAAATCGCAATTAATTAAATTAATTTCCATCCCAATAGATTCAATCGCTGAGATGTAATCAAAATCATGCGGTAAAACGTGCTGAAGTTGGTTAGTTCCCAGTATTTTTTGTGTGCTCGAAAGCTTTTCTTGAACGATGAAATTCGTAAGGGTTCATCCTCAGGAACTCCAACCCCCATGATCACTAAAATTTGCAGTTTATTTCAATTTTATGGCGATTGTAATACTTGGTTCAAGTGTTGAAATGTCGTCCTTGGGCAAGAACTTTGTTATACCTAATGAAGAAATTCATAGGGAACTCTCAACTCCAACGCGCACAATCCCTGTATATTATACTGGAGTCTGATGAAGATTGCAGAAATTATGCTTGCTACGAAAAAAAATTGACGTTTACGCATACGCTACAGCTTTTATCCGTTCATTAAAGAGCACAATATTAACCGTTGCAATCCTAAATTGATTCATTTAAAATTAAGGAGATACCTGCACCATGGATTCTTTAAACACGACCAACTCATTCCAAGATTGCAACTTGTTGAATTTGGAGGCGGCTGCCTCTCTTTCAGCTTTCTTCCTCTTGTCCTCCGCCATGATGGTCTCCATCGCTAAATCCTCCCGCAGGTTTTGCTCTGCTATAACCCGATTTGCCTCGATCTGCTGAGCTAAGGCTTTTTCGTGGAGCTCACGAGCCTTTCTGGCTTCTTCCTCTTTTGCTGCGCGCCTGTCTTCCCAAACCTTCTGTATCTTTCGATTCCTCTCATCCTGGATTTCTTCTATGCAGTCCTGTCGCCGTCTTCTTAGCTCGTTATCCTCAATCTAAGATAATCACAGAATAAGATTGTTATTGAAGTTTCCAAGTTCCAGAACTTGACCAGACAATTAGTTCCAGTGATGAGATAATTTGCTGCAAGCAACGAAATGGTGGTAAAAACCAGAAAAATTCTGAATGAAAAAGTACCCCGCAAAACGCTAACGTACAACAGCATAAAAATGCTCAAATTGAACAGTATTGTATGCAGGATTAAATTGTTTGTACATTTAGACTCACAATCGCATTGGTGTCACTCTTTATTCATTAAACCATCTCAATGGTGTTCCATTCTTCGTTATATATTCACGAAGAAAGAGTGGTCCGCATTCCTTGGTTGGTGAAATTTATAAAGGAACTACGGAGGAGTACCAATCAGAAACTGGCATTGAGAATCATGGTTCCACAATCTTCTATTATTGGACTACAATTGAGGAATCACGTGGTATATCTCGAAGGCTGCATCTGATTGGCTTGACAATATTTGCATCCTACAGTCAAATAACGGCGGCAAAAACCATCCGTTCGATTTCTGCCCGATTCGACCTCATCTTCAGCTCAGGTAAACACGAGTCATGGGAAGATTGTTGTTCACTTGAGGAACGGAATGACCACGTTCACTCTCTCGTAAGAACTACATCTGAACTGAAATGGGAATCTTCACAGGAACTCCAGACCAGTTCTTCTCATACCAATCAGAAGCCGCCTTCCAGAACTACGAGTCAATGACAGCTCTGATCGGTGCGGCAAGATCTAAACCGCCTGAGAACAAACCTGAACTTTTGGTTTATTATTCAATAATAAACCATTGTAGATAATCGCTCTTAAAAAAAAGTCTTATCCCCCCCTGAAAATTTCATGGTTTACGTTTCAAAGGGTGTAGAATCCGAATCTGCTATAACAATTTTTCCGTCCGTACGCCGTACGCACGATTTCTCCCAAACGGCAGAAGCAAAAAAGCTGAAATTTTCAGGAAAAATCAATATTGGTCCGACAACGCCCCAATTCTCCAGCCAGCTCTCTCACTTAATTTGAAGTGCCCTTTAAGGGTTGTCAAAGTTTTGTAAAATCCCTAAAAACCTCAAAAAAAAGTAAAGGCGGCCTAAATTTGTACTCTTTTTGAAGAACTTTCCATGCGGAATCGAATGAGCCCTTCCCCAGGTCCTTAGGTCAAACCATTCTCGATCTATGGCCCGATTTATGGTGCCAACATTTGCATCCACATTTACTACATGACTAGGTTGCCGCGATCAGTAACCTAGTGATGTAGTGACTGTGGATACTGGAGTGAACTCCTAAAAGGCTTTGTCGCCGATACACGGGTTGAAGCATTCTGAAAACCATTAAAAAAAAATAAAAAACGCTGCAAATTCTTTCACTGGGGTTTATTATTCAATTGGCTTGCGTTCATGATTTGAATTTATACTAAGCTTTGGAGTGTGCGTGTTTCACAGGTGTTAGAGCGATTATTGAATTTCAGGAGATATGCATAGAGCACGTAAATCTGTTTTCGACCAAAATACCTATTTGGATTGATCAGTTGATCATATTTGTGTGCCTCCTGAAATTCGATAATCGCTCTATCACCTATGAAACACGCACACTCCATAGCTTAGTATAAATTCAAATCATGAATCCAAACCAAAGGAATGAAATTGAATAATAAACCCCAGTGAAAGAATTTGCAGGGTATCTTCCAGTTGCTGCAAACATATCGCTTCAGCTTGGAAGAGGCAACTAGTCCATTCTATCTCCCTCTGGTATACAACTGAAAGATCGTTCTTTACTCACAGTTCCTAGTCTAAATAGTTCACTTTGAAGAGCAGTTCATAAACAAAACTTCAGTCCCCAAATCTTCAATTTCTGCAGACTCTTACCTGTTTTTTCAAAGATTCGTACAATAGCAGTCTTTCCTTTTCGGTATCGTGAAAGGAATTCCGTTCTATTCGCTCCATCATTTTCCTAAATTCTTCATCCCACAGTTTGTCCTCCTCTCGATCTAAAAGTTTCTGAATTTCTTTTATCCGCACCTGTTCTCGGATCGCCTCAGACATATTTTTCATATTCAAAAGCTGCAATTTCTCCTTGAATTCGTCGCTGTTCTTCATGACCATGTCCGCGTATATCATTTTAGCCGTTTCTTTGTCCGCGTCGATTTGACCGCTCGTGATCTTTTCCGCCCTGAGTCTCTCTTTTTCCAACGTTCGTTCTAAAGAGGTTTGCGCTTTGAGCGTGTATTCCTGAGCTAACGCCGAACTATCTTCCAATAACCTTCGCCGCAGTTTATTCTGCCTCACCTTAAAATGGTTGTCCTCCTCTTCCATACCGAGTTCAACCATACGCCGTATGAACGACCGAGCGCACAACTCGTCGGACCTCGCGTAATATTTGTTCAAATAAGCTTCCTTGGCGGAGTCCCTTACCTTGGTTTTTGTTCTAAGGTTCAATATACGCTCTTGAGCTCGTTCCTCCAAAAGTTTTTCCAAAGCCGCTCCGTGGCCGGGCCGTTTCGCTATGTACCCGACGTCCCCGAAGGGACCAGAAACGAACCTATCCCCCGGCATTACGGAACTCGAGTACAGCTTCGTCATAAATATTTATTGAAATTGAGAGAATGATCAGCAGCCTTTGAAGTAGAAATCTCTCGAAAAAAATAATACTACGGCGATATCCTCCCAGAATATGAACTTACAACGAATAATAATCTTGTGTTGTGAATATCAAACAATCATCACCTCCCAGGTGTTGCTTGGAATTAAAATTGTTACTAGAGACGAAATCACAACTAATCTCTTTCCCTATTGATTTTCCCATGAAGCTCACACGTTAATTATTGGTCCCCATAGGTTGAATGGGGAGGGAGTACTTAGTTGTCCAGGGAAAGAGTGGTAGCAGTGACGATCGAAGAAGTTATGATTAGGGCTAGGATTTATATGCAGTTAAAAATGCAAAATATGTACATATAATATGTAGATTCATTTTTGCCAAATATGTAAAATAAAATATAAAATATATAAAATCGAAAATTATAAACACTGGTGACAACTGCACTTAATTCAAAGGGAATTTTATTAATCAAAATTATTTGCATTTACCACCACATGATTTTTAAAATTTTCAAACGAAAAGCTTCGACGGTCGGATCTTAAAATGGTCTTGCATCTGCTGAAAGTTCTCTCGACATCAACAGATGTAATTGGGGCACTGAAGAAAGGCGCTTCTACGCTCAACTGGTCTGTTACTTGTTTTCCGTTGAGGATATCAGCGATCAGCAGAATATCTTTCCATCCCGGATTTTTGTTGAAAACGTCTCGGATTTTTGTTTTGATTTTGTTTGCAACGTCTCCCTGTATATTTTCCAACTTTTGGACTGCAATTCGGGCGTGGTCCACGTTTTTTACCAATGGCTGGTTTTGAGATTCGAGCTAAGTGATGGTTTTCCCCAAAAAGTTTATCAGTTGCTGCTGATAAATGCCAATTCATTTTTCAAGGTATATTTCTCCATCAACTCGATGGCACGGGGAAAGGCTGCAGCCGAGTCTTATCTAGGTGTGAAATAATAACCTTTATTTTGTCGAAGTTACTGCTGTAGTAGTAACACCACCAAGTTCCTGCTATTGCACAACCAAGTTACTGCTGTAGCTACATCCAACCAAGATTCCCATCTTGTAACTACTGGTTGAGGAGGCAAATGTAACTCGGGATATATCTCCTTGAACAGCTGCACCCGGCTTGGGGCTTTTAAAAAAATTTCCACATGCACTCTAGAGGCGCTGTCCTAGGATGATACTATAATAGTACGTGTGGTGCACGAGATAGCGCTAGAGCAAGATAGGTAGGATTCCTACTCTAGGATTGTTCTCCCTATAATTCTGAACTGCCTGAAAGCAGGTGAAGATGACGAATCGCCTTCTTTTTTCATGTAGGTACCAACCAATTTTGGTTTATTATTTATGAATAATAAGCCTTTTTTTCTTGTTGCTTCATTTTTGAAGGAGGTTGATTGATAATTGGTAAATATGTAACCAAATATGTACTTATGACTGAAATATGTAAAAATATTTAATTAAACCGAAATATGTAAAAATATGTAAAATAAAAATGGTCTAAATCGATCTGAAACCATGTGAAACGTAAAGTTCTTTGATCTAAATGGCGATATAAGGCTCCAGAAAATATATGTAATTACATGCAAATCGTAGCCCTAGTTCTGATACTTGGAAATCGGTGTCAGTGGAAGGAAATCCGATTTCAGCTAACAAGCTGAATGAATTTTGAGTTGCACACACATTTTTTCAGCGTTTCTGTAGTTCAAAGATGTGGTAGCCATAATATTTTGACATTTTATGTATTTACTTTGCTACATAACTCGAAAATGTAACGCGGACAGCGTCACGAAAATATTTCTGATGGTTTTCGCTTACAACCGATTCGTTGCTACGGATCATTATCTGCGATATTTTTGATCGTACAATACTCGTTCACCACTCATTTGAAAGCTGTTGATTTACCTATTGTTACGTTAACCCCTGGACATTCGGAACCTCAGTGACCACCCGATGGAACCAAATTGTTCACTAACTGTGACAGTCCTGTGAGTGGTGATGATTATGTCTTACCATTCGTTGCTTCGGAACCTCAGTGACCAAACGATGGAACCATTACATCGCAACCTCATTACATCGAGACGCCTCAATCTCTAGCCGTCCTTGAATTTGATAAGCGTTTTACATCAAAACTGGCCTCCAATTGGAAGTACATGGTGTGTGTGCGGGAGGGGGGGGGGGGGGCGCAAAAACATGAAATGTCCCTCGTGGTTGCGAACTTGTACTGTTTTTTTTTTTTTTATGTGTTTTTTGGTGTATTATTCAATAATATATATATTTTTTTAATACATTTATTTTAATAATTCAAAAATTTACAATACATGTTTACAAGACACAAATGCTACGACCCCCTTTAAGAAAACTTGTGCTGGGGGTCGGAGTGCTTACATTAATTACATTATTTGTATCAAGAATTCAAATTATTTTCAGATAAAAAATAATGACTCCTATTACAAATCTGGAGGAAAAATAAATACAACCAAGAAAAGAACGTACATCCGCATCTAACAATCGGTGAATCACAGAACTCCTTCATAAAATACGAACGGCAAAGCGAAACAAATGAAAATCTATAATTATGAATACAGTTTGAATAAACCATTGTAATCGCTCTTGAAAAAAAAAAAATTCTAATCGCCCCTGAAAATTTCATGGTTTACGTTTCAAAGGGTGTGAAATCCGAATCTGTAATAAAAAATTGTCCGTCCGTCCGCCGTACGCACGATTTCTCCCAATCGGCTGAAGCAAAAAAAAAATTTTCAGGAGGAATCAACATTGGTCCGACAACGCCCCAATTCTTAAGCCAGCACACTCACTGAATTTAAAGTGCTCTTTAAGGGTTGTCAAAGTTTAGAAAAATCCCTAAAAACCTAAAAAAAAAAAAAAACGCTGCAAATTCTTCCACTGGGGTTTATTATTCAATTGGCTTGCGTTCATGATTTGAATTCATACTAAGCTTTGGAGTGTGCGTGTTTCACAGGTGATAGAGCGATTATTGAATTTCAGGAGATATGCATAGAGCACGTAAATCTGTTCTCAACCAAAATACCCATTTGGATTGTTCAGTTGATCATCTTCGTGTGCCTTCTGAAATTCAATAATCTCTCTATCACCTGTGAAACACGCGCACTCCAAAGCATAGTAGAAATTCAAATCATGAACGCAAGCCAATTGAATAATAAACCCCAGTGGAAGAATTTTCAGCGTTTTTTTTTTATTTTTTGTGTCTTGTCATTTGTGATTTTTCAGTATTTCGTAATTTTGGAACTACTAGCAAATGTTTTTTCTAGTTTCCATCTAGTTAGATTGAAAAAATTACATTTTTACAACAAAAAGTTTGAAAGAATTATAGTCCAAGTGGCCTTTTTGATACATCGCGCTTTTGTGAGTTACCTGTTCATGTAACATTCATACATAAGTTTAAATACCTATGTGTAAGCAATTCTATACCTTCTTATCTAGTTCAATTGAAATAAATAATCTAGTTTTTCAACAAAGAAAAGAGTTGAACAAAAGTAATCATTTTCCAAGAGGCCTTTTGAAGCCAATTGCGTGTTTTCGGAAGCAAGAGTTCATTTTGGTTTATTATTCAATAATAAACCATTGTAATCGCTCTGGAAAAAAAAATTCTAACCCCCCTGAAAATTTCATGGTTTACGTTTCAAAGGGTGTAGAATCCGAATCTGCAATAAAAAATTTTCCGTCCGTCCGCCGTACGCCGTACGCCGCACGCACGATTTCTCTCAAACGGCTGGAGCAAAAAATCTGAAATTTTCAGGAAAAATCCATCTTGGTCCGACGACGCCCCAATTCTTGAGCCAGCTCTCTCACTCAATTTAAAGTGCCCTTTAAGGGCTGTCAGAGTTTTGTAAAATCCCTAGAAACCTCAAAACAAGTCCAAGCGGCATGAATGTAAACTTATATTAAGAACATACCGTCAGGAATCGAATGAGCCCCTCCCCAGGTCCGTAGGTCAAACCATTCCCGATGTATGGCCCGATCTATGGTGCCAACATTTGCGTTTTTTGGTTTATTATTGTTTGTTTGTAACCTAGTGATGTCCGGCCGATAGCGTCGAGTTGTAGTGAATGTGGATACTGGAATTAAAGCCGATGTGAATACTTGTATGTAGTTAGTAGCCGATACACGGGTTGAAGCATTCTGATATGCATGAAACGCTGATAATATGTAGGTAAATATTATTCAATATTATTACTGGGGTTTATTATTCGATATTATTACTGGGGTAAATAAGTTTTCTTTCACTGGGGTTTATTATTCATTATTATTACTGGGGTAAATGATCAAGATCGATCCAAATAGGTATTTTGGTCGAGAACAGATTTTCTACATGCATATTCTGATATTTCGCCCTATCCTGTGAAACACGCACACTCCAAAGCTTAGTAGAAGTTCAAATCATGAACGCAAGCCCATTGAATAATAAACCCCAGTGAAAGAATTTGGAGCGTTTTTAGCCATTAACGACTATCAACGGCTGTTATTTTAAACAATAAAGAATTTTTTATGAAAAATGTGATTTTAAAATTGTATTATGGTTCTTTTGTATTTACTGCAATGGAAAGTAGAGAAACCAGCAAGATAATCATTGAAAAATCAAGGGCGGTCGACAGACAGCTGCGCGAGCGCCGGTGTGACTCAGGTTGGCGCGAACGCGTGAATGTTGATGGCTGTATCACATGTGAAGGCTGAACGGCTAAGGAAATTTCTTGGACTGAAGAAAAATCGAACACGCGGCACGATCGTTTTGCCGCGACAAAGCGTGATGCCGCGTTGTTACGTCTGACACATCTGTAGAGTTGTATTGTTTGATCGCACTGATAGATCGCGATGGGCGCCCGCCCGCCCCCGTCGATCGCAATCGTTTATCACTTGAGACACGGCGTCGAGGTATCGTATCCATGATGCGTCTGCGGCCGGCGTCCGTGGCTTGCGATTTCTTCATGTACCTACCGAAACAGGCGCCAGCTGCGCCGCGCTGCAGGAGAGTTATCTCTCAAGAGACGCGGCGCTGCAGGCGGCGTACTTATGTGCCAGCGTCAGTTTCGATCAATCATCAATCATCATCATCATCATCAATCTATATACAGACGAAAATATCAGAGCAGGTAGGTATATCAGGGGGTGGTAACGTTGGGCGGGTGGAATTCTCCGCCACCCCCCGCCCCCACCCCTGAAGGGGAGCGTCGGACCGTCTCCCAGGGCAACCGCTGGGTGGAATTCACCCCCCCCCCCCCCCCCCTCACGACCGCGCCAGTGAAGGGGGCCCCACCAATGAGGAGCGTCTCCCAGGGCAACCTGCTCCCCTCCTCGGGGACTTGGAATATACGTTTTGTGGTTTATTATTCAATAATCACTGGGGTTTATTATTCAATTGGCTTGCGTTCATAATTTGAATTTCTACTAAGCTTTGGAGTGTGCGTGTTTCACAGGAGATAGAGCGATTATTGAATTTCAGGAGATATGCATGGAGCACGTAAATGTGTTCTCAACCAAAATACCTATTTGGATTGATCAGTTGATCATATTTGTGTGCCTCCTGAAATTCAATAATCGCTCTATCACCTGTGAAACACGCACACTCCAAAGCTTAGTAGAAATTCAAATCATGAACGCAAGCCAATTGAATAATAAACCCCAGTGAAAGAATTTGCAGCGTTTTTATTGCAAATCCGGATTCTGCACCCTTTGAAACGTAAACCATGGAATTTTCATAGAATTTTAATAAACCCCAGAGAAAGAATACTTACTTACCCCAGTAATAATATTGAATAATAAACCCCAGTAATAATATTGAATAATATTTACCTGTATATTATCAGCGTTTCATGCACATCAGAATGCTTCAACCCGTGTATCGGCTATAAACTACAAGTATCAACATCGGCTATCACTCCAGTATCCACATTCACTACAACTCGACGAACAATAATAAACCAAAAAACGCAAATGTTGGCACCATAAATCGGGCCATACATCGGGAATGGTTTACGGCTACGGACGTGGAAAATTCGATTCCAGATGGTATGTTCTTCAAAAAGGTAAATATTTAGGCCGATTCGATTTGTTTTGAGGTTTTTAGGGATTTTACAAAACTTTGACAGCCCTTAAAGGGCACTTTAACTTGAGTGCGAGAGCTGGCTCAAGAATTGGGGCGTCGTCGGACCAATATGGATTTTTCCTGAAAATTTCAGATCTTTTGCTCCAGCCGTTTGGGAGAAATCGTGCGTACGGTACGGCGTACGGCGGACGGACGGATAAAATTTTATTGCAGATTCGGATTCTACTCCTTTGAAACGTAAACCATGAAATTTTCAGGGGGTTACAATTTTTTTTCCAGAGCGATTACAATGGCCGTAATAAAAAAACAGGGGTTTTCAGTAATACCCCCTTCGATTCCACTCTTGTGTCATGAAATTCAAAATGTCAGAGGTTTGTTGCATAATTAGTGTAAAATTGGGGTGGAACAACAACAAAAAATAACGAATATCGATCAATATATCAGGCTGGGCATCTTCGGAAAATTTGTTTACACTCATACAGAAAGACATAGGTACAGGGTTTTTTACGGATTCGGTCTTCAAAAGGTCTGAAATGGTTTGTATTTAGTTTTGTCTCTTGTTTGAATTGTTCATCAATTGTGATAGGGATCTCTTAACTAACAAATCCTTGCTTCAGAGGATTCATCACAATAAGTCCCTTAAATCGCTAACAAACTGAAACTGCTAAGCCTTTTATAACTTCAGAGGTATCCTGGAGGTATTGCATGTAAATCGCTTTAGCCCTTGGAAGGGGCACTAGTCCACTCCATCACATTCTTATTATAGATTAAGAACATGAATATTTTACTCTGATTCACCACCATTAACTTTTTTTGTCTTAGCCGAGCAATAGCCGCTTACCTTGCCAACACCAGGGCATCTGGAGAGAAAATCTACCCCAAAGACCCTAAAAAAAGGGCCATGATTGACCAAATGTTGTATTTTGACATGGGAAAGCTGTATCAGAGGTTTTTTGACCTATACGTAAGTAATTTTATGTTAATCAACTGAATAAATTAACTGCTAACATTTGAATTGTAAAACTAACTTGTGAAGACTACGCGGGTGGATTATGTCATTTCAGCCGGCATCGTTAATTTCCCTATGGTTTGTTAATTTCAATAATGAACCTTTACAACGAACCATAAGTTTGAAATCCCCGTTAAAATCGGTTATTTTACGTCTCAAGATGCGTAGAATCCCAAAATTGAATTTCAAGAAATCCGAGATGTACGGATTTTATCTCCCAAACCACCTACTGAAACAAATAAAATCGAGGATGGATCAAAAATCACACTTTTGGTCTGCTTGGGACTGAATTATCACCATCACTTCCTGTCAATCCTGAAGGATGAAATCAAAGGGCTGAAATATTCGAAAACTGTCAAAATATCACCAATTTTTCATATGAGAATAGAATGATTCTTCTCTAATAATAAATATCTGTTAATAGAAATCCCATCAACATGAACACCCCCCACCTAACACATGTTTCGTTTTTCAATACAAACAGTAAAATTAAAAATCCAAAAAATACGTGTCCGATGATTTCTGACAAGAATTCAACAAATCATGTGTGCGCACTTGTGCGCAGTCTACATTAACTTCCCTATTTCAGATCAGAACCGCTATTTTTTATTCCGGATTCGAATTTTACGCCAAATTTCATGAAAATTTGACCCCTCAACCAATTTTTTTGGTTGCGCTTAACCGGTTCAGCGAGCACGCAAAGTGGCGCAACACCAAATTTGCCCAATAGTGGATGATGGTGAACTGTACAGTGTGGCATATGAATTTTCATTGTTTTTCAACGCTGATTCACGTGATTCTATCCATTTTTTGATTTGACGCAATTTTTGCGGAAGAATGACCGAAATTCGTTCATGTTAGGTGGGCCAGTTTGTATTATTGTAGATATGTAAAGCTTAGATAGGTTGTTTACTTCATCTCGTTTAAATCCAGAAATCAAGTCGTTCTGCTGGTAGATTTCTACGTCGAGTCATATGTACAGTTTATTGCAACGTTGTAGGAATTGTGAAATCAGCTTTTCTTTATTGCTAAGGGAATAGTGAGCGTTGGTGTCCACAGAATTATATGTAAACGAAGTCACCCATTCTGTCTTTGGGACATCTAGCAGTCAACTGCAAAGTATGGAGACACAATGATCAGCTAAAGGCCTTGGGGCTAATTCTTTTCCCAATCAGTCTACAGTGCTGATACATGAATTGTGCTTTTTTTGTCACCATATAGAATTCACATAATGTACCACATACAAAGTCTTACAATCACAGATGGGTGATTCACGAATAAGGTTTATCTAATAGAGAAAAAATAAACCATTGTGTAATGGTTTAAAGCGTTTTTCACGTGGTATTCACAGTATTATTTTGACGGCCACAAAATTAATTACTATTAACACATTTTTTCTTCCGATTTGAGATGGGAATCTATTGTGATCCAGTGTGACACTTTCCCAGTTTTACTTCAGAATCTTTTTAATGGACTCTTCATTCACCAAGTGAAGGAGGTTTTCAGGTGTTTCCGTGGCAATATCGGCGGGTGTTAGGGCACCCTTTCCGAATTGCCGGAATCCTATCGATGCAACAGCAGGACAGTCGCAGAGTACGTGTTCAGCTGTCTCCGCTTCTTCGCAACAGAGCCGGCATTCTACTGTCCTGGCCTTACCGATACTATTAACTTACCTATTAAGCAGCGAGTAGGATGTGTTTTTATAGACATCACAAATAGCATAGAAAAGCAGTTTAAACTCCCTCCAAAAGCAACAATATACACAGCAGAAGCCACAGCTATACAATTGGCCCTGGAGTATATTTTAAACAATAATTTAAATTCATTTTGCCATGTTGTAATTTGCAGTGACTCAGAAAATGTATTAAGAGCTGTTTCCAACTAACTCCATTGTAACTTTGGTAAATTCAATAATCACATAATTTAAAACATCATTAAACTAATATATACCTGCAGAACAAGAAATATAAATATACACCTAGTATGGGTCAAGTCACATGGTCGAGATACAACAGTTGACAGGGCTGCAAATATCGCAGCAGCGGCAGAGGAGCTATTCACGTGCCTGTTGCCTAAAGAAGATTTTTTGCCAATTTAAAGTAAAATTAAGAGGGAATGGCAGAAAAGATTTAGTGTTAGTGAGAAAGGCCGGTTTTTCAAAGAATTCAATACAAGAATTAAAAGCTGTCCATGGTTTAAAAGTGTAGGAGGTACAGAAAGAAAATTGGTAAGGGTTATTCGCAGAATGAGAAGCGGCCATGCGCTCTGTCCCTCATGTCTGGCAAGATTGAGCGCTCATGAAGAGAGGGAAAATGGAGTTGTGCTCGCACTGCAGAGAAGGATTGTTGAGCACATTGAATGGGCAAAATACCTCCCGAAATTTATTGTTCAAAAGTTGTACGAAATGATGAATGTTCCTTTTAGTTTTAAATGTATATTAGGGGGAAATCTAAACGTTTACCAAGAAGTTTCAAGTTTATCGAAGAGAATGCCATTTAAGAATTTTTATTTTTGTATTCGTTATAGAATGATGTGACGTAAATTAGAATAAGTTTTTCTTTTTAAATTTTGTACATATTGTCATGGCTGTTGTTAAAAAAATCCAATAAAGAAGAAAAAAAAAACTTACCTATTGACAACTGTTCTAGACCAGTGGTTCCCAACCTGGGGCGATCGCCCCCAAATGGGCGTGATTTGGGTTATCAGGGGGGCGATAAATAAGTTGGGGGCGATGGGTATTCAAAGGATAAACAATGAAAATACAGTTGAAAAATACAGTACAGTTGAAGTTGCCGGGCAGCCATTGGAAAGGCAAAATAACACAAAGTGTTCAAACCTTAAATTTGTTTTCACCTTTTAAGTCTGTGAATTTTCTTAATTTATCTTCTTTGTTCTTAAAAAAAAAATCTATAAAAAATGTATACACTTTAATTTTTTATTTTCTATTTTATTTAGGAGTGACCGGATAACACTGCTTTGGTTGTGTTTATATACAGTAATACAATTGTTTGAAATAATAAAATTACTGTATTATTACATTTCACTTCAAATTAAAATTAGGCATACATGGAAGAATTAAAGAGGGGGGGGGGGGATAGGTGTTAGTCTACCTCCAGAAAGGGGCGATGGGCCACAAAAGGTTGGGAACCACTGTTCTAGACCATCTGCATTGACTAATAAAAGATTTTGATTTAATTTGGTAGGATTTAATAGTGATATATTTTATAATCGTTGCCACTTTCTATTTAGCCTCCAATGCTGATTATGGGTGCGCCTTTCGACGAGGAGAAATCCAAGAAATTGGACGAAGCGGTGATGATGCTCGAAGAATATCTGACGAGAAACCAATGGGCAGCGGGCAACCAAATGACCCTGGCGGACATTTCCCTCTTGACATCAGTTTCGACGCTCGAGGTACTCAATGGGATGTTTATATATTTGTGTGTGTTGGTTATTACTGTTATGCGCTATTTACTGTCGTTCCTAACTCCGCGCTCAATGGCTCCAGAGCTGGATTATTAGGTGCTTTGGCAGCTCCAAATGTCACGAAAATAGTCTGTGAATATGGATTGAAAGTAGGTAGGCGCTTACCCTGTCACGAGGCCTCTCGAGAACATTATTGTTTCCCTTTCCTGTAGCACTAGAAGATTCGTGAAAGAAATTTGTGTTTTCAAACGCTATATGCACTTGCACGAAAAACAGTTCCAGTCATGCAAGATGACCGTTCTCACGAATTTATCTACATGATCCTATTAGATTTATGTTGAATTGTCGTTGTTCGTATTAGCTTCAACATCTATTGCCTCATCAGATGTGTACAAGACAATCTAGTATGAAGATCATGATCTATATAAATATAAAGCCAGTTTAATACCCAATTGACAAGTCATGAAAGTAGGCGGAGTTACGGCGTTTGACTGCAGTTCAAGAGGTTGTGGGTTCAAAACCAGAAGGTAATGATACGTTCTATGAGACATGCAGATTCAACATTGAAACGCTGCAAAGTTCTTTCACTGGGGTTTATTATTCAATTGGCTTGCGTTCATGATTTGAATTTCTACTAAGCTTTGGAGTGTGCGTGTTTCACAAGATAGAGCGATTATTGAATTTCAGGAGGCACACAAATATGATCAACTGATCAATCCAAATAGGTATTTTGGTTGAGAACAGATTTACGTGCTCTATGCATTTCTCCTGAAATTCAATAATCGCTCTATCACCTGTGAAACCCGCACACTCCAAAGTTTAGTAGAAATTCAAATCATGAACGCAATCCAATTGAATAATAAACCCCAGTAAAAGAATTTGCAGCGTTTTTATTTTTTAATTTTTTTATATGGTTATCAGAATGCTTCAACCTGTGTATCGGCTACAAAACCTTTTAGGAGTTCACTCCAGTATCCACATTACTACATCACTACGTCACTAGGTTACTGATATCAACACAAAAACAATAATAAACCAAAATAACGCTGAATGTTGGCACCATACATCGGGCCATAGATCGAGAACGGTTTGACCTACAGACCTGGGCTCATTCGATTCCTCGTGGAGTGTTCTTCAAAAAGAGTACAAATTTAGGCCGCCTTTGCTTTTTTTGAGGTTTTTAGGGATTTCACAAAACTTTGACAACCCTTAAAGGGCACTTTAAATTGAGTGAGAGAGCTGGCTCAAGAATTGGGGCGTCGTCGGACCAAGATGGATTTTTCCTGAAAATTTCAGATTTTTTGCTCCAGCCGTTTGGGAGAAATCGTGCGTACGGCGTACGGCGGACGGACGGAAACATTTTCATTGCAGATTCGGATTCTACACCCTTAGAAACGTAAACCATGCATTTTTCAGGGGGGTTAGAATTTTCTTTTCAAGAGCGATTACAATGGTTTATTATTGAATAATAAACCAAAGCGCATAGAGACTAGTTTTATCACAGATTCCGATATATTTATCCAACTGAAGGATTTATTTAGGATATTTTTATTTCTTAGATGGGAGAGTGTCAAGCTGCTAGCCCACTAAACTAAATAGAACACTTCATAATCATGTTAGGAGCAACATAAGTTGGAGGGGCCTAATAACGTGCCTAATTTACACCAATATTACGAGTATAAAAGTACAATGGAGTGTTACTTAGGAAAACTATTTCGCAATAAATTTAAATGTTTCTTCAACACAAAGCTCGAATTTCCAAAACAGTGTTCAGTACGTGGTCTGAGATAGTTCCATTCCGCTGGCCCCCCATCTGACTCGATACTGTTCTGAAACTATGTAAAGGGTTGGTATTTCTTTGGTATATGTTAGTATACACATTATTTTCGTTTGGATATTCTTCTTTCCTCTTGTACAACTAATATATAAAATGGGGGGGCCAGTGAAATGGTATCCCCCCATTGAGCTTATTTTCACATAAAAAAAGTAGCTCAATCGTTAGTATTTCGTTAGTATATGTTAGTATACACATTATTTTCATTTGTATACTCTTCTTTCCTTTCGTACAACTAATATATAAAATGGGGGGCCAGTGAAATAGTATCCCCCCTTGAGCTTATTTTCACAAAAAAAGGAGCTCAATCGTTAGTATTTCGTTAGCATACACCACACTTTCATTTGGGTACTCTTCTTTTCCTCTCATACAGCTGATCTCATATGTTCTTCATGTTTCAGGCTGTGAACTACGACTTCTCAAAATATCCGAAAATTATGGCTTGGTCTGAAAACTCCAAGAAAATGATCCCCGGTTACGAGAAAGTAAATGAAGGCGTCGGCGCTTGGAAGATGATGATGGACAACTACAAGAAAGAACATCCAATGCGATAAGAAGTGATAACATTTGAATCCTGACGTGGAGCTATCAAAGGATGTTGAAAAAATGTCGAGGCAGTTATTTATTTTTAATTTAAGATTATTAGATATGTACCCTCAATGCATACCAAAAATAATTTATTATGTCAATTATTATGTAGTATTTATCGATTTTGCATCATGAATTGTGATAATTTATTTGAAATGTCAATAAAGGGGCAGTAGTAATATATTGTTCCAGGGGAGTGTTTTTACTGAACCTTGAATTTATGACTTGAAAGTGATGAAATGGGCTGATTGCACTTTCCAAGTTTGATTCGATATCTCTGTAACATCTAGAGCCTAAAGCTTCAAATTCATGCTCATGTGATGCAGTTCCAAGAACCGGTAATGGGGAACTATTAATATCTAACTCAAATTAAAAAGTAAAAACTCTGCATAAAGGTTTATTACTTATAGATTATGGTAACCCTTCCGCGAAAATCACTGATCATGTTTATTACACTATCTAAACGCTGCTCCTTGCTCATATCGTATAATTTTATTCTAGATACCATAAAAATAGCCTAATTTATATTTTGGCAAGGTACTTAGATCGAAGGGGAACAATATTAGCCTCAAAGGCCCTTCAGCTTATCACTGTGCCCCATACCTTATAATTTACTTCCAGATGTCCCAAATACTTCGTTAACTCTGTGTAAACTAACATTTTCGCGTGCCCTTATACGAAACAAAAGCATACTTACATCGAAATTTTTACAATGGTGAATATAAGTACGGACGCCACGTACAAATCTACAAGTTGAACAACTATTAAAATGAAACACATACCTGGGCTTCACTTGTCCACAATTATATAAACATACCTGATTCTTGTGAAATTCTATTTCAAAATGGGCTCATGAAAACAAAATTACCCATGGGCGGATGTAGGTCAAAATATTTGGGGGTGCCAGTGCCAGGGAGTCTGGGGCAAATAGGGTCCGGGTGACCTCCCCCGGAAAATTTTTGAAAATTTTGAAAAATACAAGCTAAAAATGAGTGTTTTCGAGCTATCGGATGGACATTAAGCTGTTACTAGTTAATTATTATTTCATTTAAAATTTTCAAGAAATAGCTTTTTTAATCACAAAATAAATTAAACAATATGTGTTACTATCAACGTAAATCTAACAACATAGCTGATGTCATCGTCCGAGCGTTCCAACGGTCCAAAACCCGCTGTCCGCGGTCCCGTTCACGGTTTACTTATTACAACATATGGAAAATCCAGAATATACAAACGTTGTAAAATCTAGTCCTGAATATACAAAAGTACAGTTATAGCTTCTGTATATTAATAAATACATTTTAAATTGTCTTGTAAACTACCACAACTAAACAGATGAGCTGACAGCTGTAGTAGAAAGTATTATTAGAATTTAAAAAAAAAAAATTCAAATTAAAAAGTAAAAACTCTTCCACTGGGGTTTATTATTCAATGATTCATGATTTCTACTAAGCTTTGGAGTGTGCGTGTTTCACAGGTGACAGAGCGATTATTGAATTTCACACAAATATGATCAACTGATCAATCCAAATAGGTATTTTGGTTGAGAACAGATTTATGTGATCTATGCATATCTCCTGAAATTCAATGATCGCTCTATCACCTGTAAAACACGCACACTCCAAAGCTTAGTACAGAAATTCTAATCATGAACGCAAGCCAATTGAATAATAAACCCCAGTGGAAGAATTTGCAGCGTTTTTATGGTTATCAGAATGCTTCAACCCGTGTATCGGCTATAAACCCTTTTAGGAGTTTACTCCAGTATCCACATTACTACGTCACTAGGTTACTGATATCAACACAAAAACAATAATAAACCAAAACTAAATAAATCGGGCCATAGATCGAGAATGGTTTGACCTACAGACCTGGAGAAGGGCTCATTCGATTCCTAGTGGAGTGTTCTTGAAAAAGAGTACAAATTTAGGCTGCCTTTGACTTTTTTTGAGGTTTTTAGGGATTTTACAAAACTTTGACAACCCTTAAAGGGCACTTTAAATTAAGAGAGAGCTGGCTCGAGAATTGGGGCGTTGTCGGACCAATAGTGATTTTTCCTGAAAATTTAAGCTTTTTTGCTTTAGCCGTTTGGGAGAAATCGTGCGAACGGCGTACGGACGGAAATTTTTTTATTGCAGATTCGTATTCTACACCCTTTGAAACGTAAACCATGAAATTTTCAGGGGGGGTTGGAATTTTTTTTTCAGAGCGATTACAATGGTTTATTATTGAATAATAAACCAAAAATGAATATAAAAATAAATCTTTAAAAATCTGGGGTGCCAGGCACCCCAATAAATCCGCCGATGAAATTACCTTACAATTATTTCATCTGATTAGATTATTCCCATGATACTGGGCGATTTTTACTTCGTCCAAGAATGTTGAAACCATCATTCGTGTTCACTTTATTCCGTTTTGTGAAAGGTCAAGCCCTCAGGGAGAGTAAACGGATGAACTTGAAGCAGTCTCAGTGGGGTCATTCATTGAACGGACGTTTATCAATAAAGAACATGAAAACAATCTCAACATCCTTCGAAATTTAGATTCTATAATATCTCACCGCTCCGGTTTCTGTCTATAGAATTGACTGATAGATTTGCCGCGAATTCATACTCAACTAGGTCACAAATGTGGTTTTTGGCCCAAATTTCATTAACTTTGATGCAGTAGTTTCGGAGAAAAGGTTCGGAAAAGAGTAAGGAGGAATGATTGATATTTTTATTCGGTTTACGGATTCTCCACATCTCTAAACAAACCTTTTTGATTGGTTAATAATTGAAAATAATCTCTTAGTATTGACTGATCAAGATGCCGAGATTGCTGGCATATCCCGGATTGATGTTGCATTCTTTAGCCATATTTTGTACACTTTTTTAGTAACTTAAGAAGGTAGACGGCGGGAGTTTTTTGAAAAATTGTTTATTGAATTGTTCAAATCTGCGTATTCTGGAAAGTAAACCAACAATTTTTGAGGTTGTGTTAACGATATTGAAATCGTTGATGTTGACGAAACACTCATCAGTTGCTCTCAAACTGATAGTTGTATTTTTGGAATGAATAATTCAGATCAATCAGAACTGTGAAGAATTCACTCATGTACTTAGTAGAATTATTCCCTAATGAAGAGGGTCAAGCCAACAGGTAGCGACGCCCCTTCCACCCTCCTCAAGGGAGCAGGGTAGAAGGGGTTCACTAACCATATGAAAACCCGGCCTGCAGGCCGGAATGATATAGTTTAGTCGGTGGAAGCCCTGGCAGCTTTAACCTGAATCCATGCGTTTTGATTTCTACTCCCTAACTTCGCCTTTGAGTATATACTCAGTCAGTCCGTTAGGTTCACCTATTTACCTTCCTTCCGTTGCGGTGCCGCGGTCTTGCGAGACTGGTATCACCTCAACCTCTTACACCTCCCCTACATAGCTTCAAATTGGTGCTGCAGCCTCGAGAGGCTGGGAACACCAATCTTGTTCGCCATCTCCTCTCGCTTTCCTCTCCAACTACCAAGCTTGGTGCTTCGACCGTCCGCGGCTGGTATCGCCAATCTTTGTACGCTAACACCGCTAGCAAATAAGGTGCTTCGGTCGCTCCGCTGTGAGCAACAACCTCACACCACACGCTAAATAAACCTTCAGTTCATTTAGCAGAAAGAAACGTAAGCTAGTATCTCCCTTCTGGAGAAAAAGTTGTGATAGTAGGCGAATTTTCCATCAGACAAATTCGCTACAAGAACTATTACCAGAGCTTCATTCTTCAAGGAGTACGTTTCCCCGTAACCTGCTGGTAGAGCTCCTTTCTTCATATTCTGAAATCAGTAAAACAGTAAGACGCATAAGTAATCTCGGTTCAAGTTCGCAGAGTTTCTTAGTGAATCACATGAAAACATCAATTTTCTGAATTTACCACAGTTTACTGAGATTACAGCGGATTGCAATCAGGTCGACTTGGGTCCCTCTTAATTCAATTTAACGTCCAAAGTAACATAGGAAGGGACATCCTTCATACCTTCAGAGCTAAAAACGCAGCAAATTCTTTCACTGTGGTTTATTATTCAATTGGCTTGCGTTCATGACTTGAATTTCTACTAAGCTTTGGAGTGTGCGTGTTTCACAGGTGATAGAGCGATTATTGAATTTCAGGAGATATGCGTAGAGCACGTAAATCTATTCTCAACCAAGATACCTATTTGGATTGATCAGTTGATCATATTCGTGAGCCTCCTGAAATTCAATAATCGCTCTACCACCTGTGGAACACGCACACTCCAAAGCTTAGTATAAATTCAAATCATGAACGCAAGCCAATTGAATAATGAACCTCAGTGAAAGAATTCGCATCGTTTTTTATGGTTATCACAATACTACCCGTGTATCGGCTATAAACCCTTTTAGGAGTTCACTCCAGTATCCACGTTCACTACATCACTAGGTTACCGTAATCAAAACAAAAACAATAATAAACCAAAATAACTCAAATGTTGGCACCATAAATCGGGCCATACATCGCGAATGGTTGGACCTACGGACCTGGTAAGGGGCTCATTCGATTCCTCGTGGAAAGTTCTTCAAAAACAGTCCAAATTTAGACCGCCTTGACTCTTTTTGAGGTTTTTAGGGATTTTATAGAAATTTGACAACCCTTAAAGGGCACTTTAAATTAAGTGAGAGAGCTTTCTCAAGAATTGGGGCGTCGTCGGACCAATATGGATTTTTCCTGAAAATTTCAGCTTTTTTGCTTCAACCGTTTGGGAGAAATCGTGCGTACAGCGAACGGCGTACAGCGTAAGACGGACGGAAAAATTTTTATTGCAGTTCGGATTCTACACCCTTTGAAACTTTTGTTAATTAGGGGGGTGTTCAATTTTCATGGGGGTGTTGATTTTTTTTTTTTTTTCAAGAGCGATACAATGGTTTACTTATTATTTAATAATTAACCAAAATGGATTTGTTTACCCATTTTTTACATTTACGGAAGGGGGAGTGATCGAGCTGGCGAGAGGTTTGGACGAACGAGAGACCAAACCCAACTTTTTTGGAAATTTCAAGATCTTTCCTTCGCTTCCGGGGCGTTTTGGAAGTTTTTCGCAGGTTCTCAGGCACTTTTGGCCCAAATCTATAAATTTTGAAATGTGAACCAACAAATTTTGGTGGAGCTGGGTTAAAGATTTTGTTTGCATGGTCGGCTAAAAAGTCATCATTGAAAATAATAAACCACAATACACATAGCCACAGAAACATTTCAGTAGTTGAACCTACCACTCTTAAGTAAGGCAGGACAAACTGCTAAGTATTTGAGACCTATTCGTTCTCTCAACATTATTCCGGCCTTTTCCCTCGGGTCTTTCTCAGAAAAACCTCGGATGAAGACGACTTAACGGAACAACATGGTACATCCTCATGTCCTCCATAACCAACTCTAACGTTCCGAATCTGGGTTTAGTGTTATGCCTTTCAAACTCTAAAAGCCTCCGAGACATCGCATGCGTTGGCTCTCTATGAGAGCGGGATTGCGAGTCCGACGGCAGTTGCAGGACGGAAGAGGTCATGAGTGCTTCGCTCACTCGAAACTTCCATTGGCCCCCCGGACACTGGAGCGGAGGGAAGCCGAGGACAGCGTCATCAAGACTAAAAGCCATTTCCCGACGGAGAGTGAGGTCTTTCCTTCGGACGTTTGCTCCACTTAGATAAGAACTACGAGTACATGAACATTGAAAACAGTAACGTACCGAAACAGAATGAATGAAACTACTACTGTAAACAAGAGGGTTTCTTGCAATTCGATTATAAAAACAATTCAATTATAAAGTGTGTAAAGCGAGCCGTATCCAACCGCTCTTCTGCGTATTTTACAATCTATTTCCGAGTTTTTGCCATAAAATTTGCAATTTGCACGAAAAATTCCAATTTGAGAATACCGTTAGAAAGAGCGTTAGCTTTTCCGTCTTTCGGTTTATTATTCAATAATAAACCATTGTAATCGCTCTTGAAAAAGAAAAATTCTAACCCCCCCTGAAAATTTCGTGGTTTACGTTTCAAAGGGTGTAGAATTCGAATCTGCAATAAAAAATTTTCCGTCCGTCCGCCGTACGCAGTACGCACGATTTCTCCCAAACGGCTGGAGCAAAATATCTGAAATTTTCAGGAGAAATCAATATTGGTCTGACAACTCCCCAATTCTTTAGCCAGCACTCTCACTTAATTTAAAGTGCCCTTTAAAGGTTGTCGAAGTTTTGTAAAATCCCTAAATACCTCAAAAACAGTCGAAGCGGCCTAAATTTGAACTATTTTTGAAGAACTTTCCATGAGGAATCGAATGAGCCCTTCCCCAGGTTCGTAGCTCAAACCATTCCCGATATACGGCCCGATTTATGGTGCCAACATTCCCGTTATTTTGGTTTATCATTGTTCATCTTTTCATATCAGTAACCTAGTGATGTAGTAATGTTGATACTGGAGTGAATTCCTAAAAGGCTTTGTAGCCGATACACGGGTTGAAGCATTCTGATACGCATGAAACACTGGAAATTCTTTCACTGGGATTTATTATTCAATTGGCTTGCGTTCATGCTTTGAATTTCTACTAAGCTTTGGAGTGTGCGAGTTTCACAGGTGGTACAGTGATTATTGAATTTCAGGAGGCACACAAATATGATCAACTGAACAATCCAAATAGGTATTTTGGTTGAGAACAGATTTACGTGCTCCATGCATATCTCCTGAAAGTCAATAATCGCTCTATTACCTGTGAAACAGGCACACTCCAAAGCTTCGTAGAAATTCAAATCATGAACGCAAGCCAATTGAATAATAAACCCCAGTGAAAGAATTTGCAGCGTTTTATTCTGGCATTGGGCACCCTGCATCACCAATAGTCACCCTTTGTTCCACGGACAATTTAGCGTACTCAAGTTTTGTGGCTCTTATGTATTCAATGCATATTTACAGCTAACACAGTTCAGTCACAAGGGTTGGGGACAATCAACTGATAATAGGATAAGACGGTGTTTTTGGTGATTCCAGTGCAATCTATCTGGTGAGCGGACATCTGCGTGTGCTCCTGTGTAAGCTCTCTGAAATTTGGCCAATTTATTTCGGGCAATCTCATTGGTTCATTCTTTGGTCCAATCAACGCTGTGTTCCCCTTTCATTCAGGGCACAGACGGGGTTTCGCAACTTTACAGTGAACCTAAACCTCCCTCACATAACTCACGACTCCACCATCCTCCCACTCAACCTGAGCCCCAGGTCCTGAGGCTCTGCTTGGCACGTGGATTTGATACTCTTCTGCTCTTGAATGATGATTCATAGGAAAAAGTTGGAAAACAGTATGATAATATTATACTAACAATATTATTATTAACAAGTATCTTTTTTATTTTGGCCAGGGGGTGTAGATTGTCACCATTAGAAGTCCCCGGCCCTGATGTTTATCTGAACAATGATCGGGTGAACTATCACCCCTGAGATCACCCTGAGGTGAAAGGAGCCAGTAAGTTCGAGCAGTAGTTCACGTGGCGACCTCGAGTGAAAAGTTTCTATTCGTACCATCAAATAGCGTATTCATCAAACCCAGAATACCCCCTACAATCATCTAGGTGAGGTAATTTTTCTACATTTCCGTAGTTGTAGACGTGGAAGGAGATAGCTGGGCCTGTTACTTAGGGCGACTAACCCTTTTCAGAATAAAGGAAATAATATATCACCCATACACTATTTCTTTTAATAAAAAACACCCTGTTAGGGGATATAATTTGTTGCTGTTGTAGTATACCGCAACAAGATGCGCCTGTGCTCCCGTCACCAGCCGCCCATGATCTGAGAGTATCAAAACGTCTTTCTATGCAAAATTCATTGTGCATGCGACTTCTTGAAAAATCTCTGATTTTAAGGGTCTATCTAACTGTGAGTCCAAGAGTCAGTAAACCAAATTAAGTTACACTTGGAGGCTCCTTGATGGAACATACTCCACCCCTGTTTACCGAAATTTGAATCGATTGTAACTATCGTCACTATTCAGCGTCAAAGAATGCTTAAGTTACGATATAAGCAAGTCGGCATTTGGTCAAAACGTTGGTTTTCATCTTGAAACCAACTTTTTTCAGGATACAAACGTAATTTCCTCCACTAAATTTCATTGTAATTATACCAGTGGAAAGCTGAGGTTCCTCAGCAAGTTTTTTCCTTAGGAGTTCAAGCCGGAAAACAAATCACGAATAGCGAAAAAAGGGGAGATTTTAAAGAAATGTTCAAAGTTTGAGCATTAGTAGTTTTTTTAACAATTTGTAACAGAGAGATATAAAATTGAACGCTCTTTTCAACGGCATCCTTAAATTTCATTTTACTTATTAATTTAAGGGTGTTATGGCCGTTTTAGTGACATAAGGTCAAAAACACGAAAAACTCTTAATGTGAAATAACTCGAAAACGAAGCTTTTAATAAAAAAACTGTAGGAGGCACTTGTTGTTCCAAATGAGCTGGAGAATAGATTCTTGAATTTGTCCCATAATTAACCTAGACACCTTGTACAGAATAGAACATTTCAATAGCTAATGGCTGTTTGTTGATGTTTGTACATATTTAATTAATTGTTCTGACAATTATCGTACATTTATGAGTGAAAGCAAATAAATATCGATTTGTCTAATAGGTTTGCAGTTTTCAGTGAATAATGAACCATGAGCCAGGCATACACCATGGAAGATAGGGAAGTGAATGTTGTGACCGAATCTTTGTTAGTGTATGGAGGTCTCCTCGCTTCCTCTCACGCCAATCGACTTAGCGAATGCGCAATAGTGCTCGACTCTGGTATTATGCGGAGGCCACTGTTCGGCCTGGGTGCACGCTTCCCAAAAATCAATAAAAATATCCTAGATCAATCCTTCTATTACCGTTGGACATAGGTCGGCATATGTGTTAAACCTAGTGCATCGGAAACTGGTGGACTGCGAGTAATACCCTAATATCACGCGTCCACGGTATAATACCCAGTAAGTTTTAGGTAAGTTGAGCCAGCCTCCATTTCGTGTACGTCAGAACTCGCCCATGGTTAGAAGGTGAACGGGTTTTCCTCATGGTATGGTTTAACGTCTCGGTTGTGGGATCCAGGGACGTAACTAGGGGGGCTGCCTCGGGCGCCAAAGTTAGAGGGGAGCCAAATAGGCAAAAAAGTGACAGCTTACCAAGTTCTTTCAAATATCATGACCATTTGGAGTAAATTTGAAAATATTTACTAAAAGGAAAAATAATATAAATAAGGAATGCAATAGGCCTATAAGAGAGGACAAAGGATATAGAAAACGTATACTTCGCGAGGCGAGAACTAGCCTTGAGCGGCCGTATGCAGGGCAGTTGACGAGGCGAGTCTACGCCATTCGAACTTTTGGTTTATATTTGCCAAAACGGCCTCCATGACGCCTATCCCAATATAACCACAGCTTTGAAAATTTTTCTTACAATACCCGTGTGTGTAGCATCGAATGAAAGAAGTTTTAGAAAACTGAGGATAATAAAAAAACTACATCAGGAACTTGACAGGACAACAACGATTAAGCAACTTGGCCATCATATCAATAGAGCACAAAATAGCTTCAGCACTATCTTTTGATGGTATCATTAAAATATTTGCAGCAAAAAAAGCAGGACAATTTTCATTTTAAAGTTTGTTTAGGGCTTCCATTTCTTACAAAAATGTATTTATCATCTATTAGTTTGTTAAATTTAATAAAAATTATATGGTATTTTACATTGAGCACTTACTTACCAAACCTTCCTCCTTTTAGCAAAAGAGTTTACACATTGTGAATAAATCAAAATAATTATATTTATATTTTGGTTCATTGGTATATTAAGATCGTATGAGCCATGAGATATCGGGTATATGGGGGGGGGGGGGGGGACAAATTTATTTCTTGCCCCGGGTGAAATACGGCCTGGTTACGTCCCTGGTGGGATCACTGGCTTCTTATTCCTTGTTTATTCTTAAAATAAAGTGGAACTTGTCAATTTATTGGTTATGATAAATTCATAACAGTATTTTTCTATTCTTTCGAAGTTGGCACCAGCCAGGAGCTGACTATCCTCAATCGAAGTGGGGTTTAAAATAATTTTCTTCTTGTTCAATAACACACGTTCACTATTGAAAATGATAAACCTAAACAGAGTATTACACATGATTGATTTCTCACTAATGTCAACGTTTGAAGATTCCATTGAACTGAAAGCCCTCATTTTTCCCAGCCTACAGTTTATTATTTCAACAATCATTACATTCAATTTCGTGCAGAAACCGACATCACGTCTGTACAAATTACTCGACACGCACCGGAACTCGATAATAACACGACTTGAATAGCTATCCTGCTTACGTAAATCGGTAAATGTAAACGTTTGAATAGGAGAGCCCTGGATACGCCGAAAGAGGAACGAGGTGGATTCGGAGGAACGAGTTACGCAATCCCACCGTCTGAGTTGGTTTCCCTTCAGAAGTTGCATAATAATTTTAATTATGGATCTTGCGTAACAGGAACCTTCCTTCTCCTCCTATCACGCGCAATTGCTGGTTACTGGATTTATTACCGAGCGGAACGTGGAATTTGATTACGCTTCGCTTCAGTGAAAATTGGATTTGTATTTTTTTTTCGTCTTCGAAAGAAAGATAAACGGAAGGAGTGAGGTTGAAAATGTAGTGATATTTTGTCACACAAGTTCTTATTGGTTCCTAGCTAACCGTTTTTGGTTTGTTATTTCCAATAATGACCATTTGTAATCGACAACCATCTAAATATACACTGTGAAAAAAAAAACGCAGTGAAAACTAGTGGAATCCGAGTGAATATCTTGTGTCTTCGATAAAACAACCAGTACGTTTTAGGGAAATTCTCCTAATCTCACGCAGCAAGCTAACTAGTTGGAAGAGTGGTCCACCTTTTAGTCGCAATATCTTAGTGTATTCATGCGTTTCGACCTTAATCCTCTTCTTTTTTTTCAAGTCCCACAAGTTGGTTGTGGCACATTGCTTTCTCGTCTTGTTATCGTGAATGTATGGATCATTGAAATGTCTTAAATAATCTCGGAAGAGGTAGAATTTTAGTTTACAACAACGGTTCACAATGCAGAAGCATTAGTGATAGTGACAGATTGCCGTAGTGTTTTACAAAAGCTGGAGAAGCTTAAAATGAGTAGTAACTTAAATCATTTACTTATGGAGATTTTGATGTTGCTGAGATTCATGAGTAGTACTTCAGGGCAGCAAGTACAATTTGTTTGGACAAAAGCACATGTTGGAGCGAATGGTAATGAAATTGCGGATAATATGGCAAACTCAGCTCGTCAGCAAGGCTTACTCATGGCCCTTGAGACTTGGTACATTCGACGGGAAGTCCAGAGGTTTCAATATTGGGTTCAAGAATAAAAATAATCTTAAACTTTATTTGGGTTCGGTTAAGGATACAATTAACATTCAGGATAAAAGTGGGGTTTGTAAACTAAAAGGTTCATGTGGGCTTGAGTACTGTGGTCAAACTGGTCGGAAATTTAGGGAACGAATAACAGAGCATGAAAAGAATTCCGGGGACAACAAAGGTGATTCTACCTTTGTAAGCGATTTGAATGAGCCCAATCATAGATTTATTTTTGATCTGACAAATAGGCAATAAGTAGAATTTCCTCACTTTTACCCAAAGTGAAGTATGTTGGATGTGCTAGAGAAATTCGAAATTGTTAAGAGTGTGAGGTCAGCAAAATGTTGAGCTGCTCTTCTCCATAATGATACTATTTGTGCCCCTCTCATTCTTTGAGCCTTAAGTGGCATTGGTTGGTCCTCCCCGCCCCTTCCACTTCTCTGAGCCAATAGGATTCAATCTCCTTTCACCTGGGCCTATATAAGATGTTCTACCTGTGATTTACTTTCAGTTCATGTTTGTTACTGATGATGACGTAACCGTCGTATATACTGTATCGTACACTGCATACTCATTATTTTTGTGAAATACAGATAACGTTCTATTTTACTCCGTTTTTATTTTAATGGGTTTCCGCAACTTCGTCGGGAGTGACTTAGTCCGTAAAACCAAATAAATGGTGAATTTTTTAAATAGTGTCTCCAAAATAGCAATTAATCAATTTACTTATACCTATCACTGTTCTGAATTATTATTTTAATATTGTTCTGAACTTAATATATATTTCGAATTCATTTGTATTGTATTGCACTCATAAAATCAAAAATTAACTTCAGGTAATATGTCACACGACATTCATAGGTGGTTTGCCGGGTCGGCTACCGTTAATACATTTCTCCAATGACTTGACTTCTACATTCAAGATGACCAAATCCAATCAAGTTTACACTGTTTTTACCTAAAATTTATAAATTCCAATAACATATTTTCAAATTCATACAAATATGTTACAGGAATAAGAAATGTAAGTGCTCACTCAATTGTATCACTGTCGATTATAAAAGTTCGTTGAATAAAACCAGCTAGAATTTTAGTAGAGTTGCTTACTCAGCAAAGAACTGCACATCTGAATATCTACTTCAGTAGTTTGTTAACGACATTCAACGGAGTTCCTCAGTAGAATGGCGCACGGGGGATCGCAAAAACCACTTCAGCAACAACAGCAGAAATGATCGCAATTTCACCTCCTTCGCTTTCGCCTACTAATTAGGGATAGATAAGGCTCCTTCCTTCTCTCCCGTCCGTCGTAACGATAAGTTCTCTATGAGATCCGCTGGAAGTGAGAAAGCCTTCTGAACTCGGTCGGTTTAACCTTTTACCTCAGAGATAAGTCCTAGAAATGGTCCCGAGGCAGGTAAGGACAATTTCTGCTCCCTCCCTCTTGGGAATCAACTCGAACTCGTTTTAATGATGATTAGAGGTAATTCCTTCTTATTCTTCCCTCCCTCCTTAATGAAAAATAACGAAGATCTTCATCTGGGATCTTCCATTTCGTTTTTGGATCATTTATATTAAGTCGGGCACTTGCTTTTTCAAGAGAATCCTCTGTGGGATCAATACATGTTTTATACATTTTCCGTTTCGTTCAAATGTGAGAAAACTCCAGAAATTTATTACAACCAGAAAACCTTAAGACAATACTGCTACTTATTCATTTATGTATTATTTGTACGTAAATCGCTGATCTGTTTACTATGGTAGTGTATCTAAACTATTAATACATTTAATTGTATTCTACATGCTTCAAAAAGAGCTTCATTTGCACTTCACCTCCATAAATCGATTAAGAAACCAATTTGCTACAAGAGCCCTTCAGATGAGCAGTGTGTATCCCAGTCTTATAATTGACTATATTATAGTTACCAAAGATAGTACGACTTTTTCGTAATATAGCTTGTAATATAGCGTAATATAGCCTTGAAAACAAAAAAAAACATTCTAGTCCCTTAGTACGTTAAACAAGCTGATATCTGAGAACCTGTAATGGTGCAGTACACTGTATGTATGATAGACGCAGACATTGAAACCTACAAATGATTTCAATTATTGAAATTGAACGACATAAAATAAAACGTTTATCTGCGCTTCACTTGCCTGCAAATAAATGACCAAAGTTGAGGAAAACTCGATTTAAAAAGGGATTCTTGAAAACAAAACTCCACGTTGATTCGATTGTCACAATACTGCTGTAGTAGGTATATTAAGACACGGTCACATCTATGTTGATGTTCTCCTTTCTGTAAGAGTTGAAGCCCTTAGAAAGAGCGAAAGGAACAACTAAAAACGAGGGTGAAATCGATAAAAATTGCAAGACAAAAAAACGGTAGGAAATCCATGAATGTTCATTTCTTAGCTGAACGTTATTCAAAAAAGCTTGTAAAACGTGGACTATTACATTTAAAAAGTTAAGCTCACAATAACGCTAAAAACTACTTGAATATGACTAAAATGTAATAAAAAAATTATTACTAGTTTAAAAAATTTAAAATAATTTCATTTTACCTTATGAATTATACACGTAATCCTCCTGTAAAACCTCCATTTCCCGATATGTATAAAAAAAAGAGGCGCTTTCAAAATGTGCTCATATAATCATGCGGTAAGTTTGTCACGGGGGTGGATTGAGAGGTTTACAGATCTTATTTATATTGTAGATGATATTCCCTTCATCGATCCATGGGTTCGTTGATAAATTGGCTGTTCAGAGCTTTATAGTGGTGTTTGAGAGGTTGGACGAATCGTTGAGGGATCTCCGTTTCCATTCTTGTTTCCTCATCATCTTCTTCGTGAACCTTGGTGTCTCCTCACCCATACTTATCACATTTGTATATTCGTTGCGGAGGGATGTGGTATAGAATTCAGAATGAGAGGCTACCAAGGACCATCTGCACCTCCAGTGAATAAACCAAAACGATAAAAATAATGTTTCATAATCTCTCCGTCTTGATTTGAAGATTAAGTTAGCTAGTGACAGAAGACTGCATCACAATAGTTTAATCAATGTGCGATATAGATATAACCAAGCTCAGCGGAGGATGCGGTTGGGAAAGGGGAAGCTCGCCTGTCTTGACCAATCAACAGCGATCAGTAGGAGCTGGACTTCTTTCGACTTGTAACGGTGGTGATTTGCACAGAGATATTTCAGCATTTCAGCTAAAACAGAAGCAGGCCTGTTTGGGGATTTATAAAAGAGAGATGGCAAGAACCAAGAAGGAGCACCCTTATTTCTCTGCTTCACTGCGTTGTTAGTCAAAGCTGTATTTTTGTTCTCGTTATCATTTTTTTTATCACGGCCTTTTCCATTCGGTCTGTTTTTCCTCTATATTTTGTTTTTCCTATGAAGTTCCTTAAGAGAACATTTTTTCCTGTATACTCGTATGTAGTCCTGCCATAAGTTCTGTTACAAGGAAAAATGCATGGAGACATCATTTCGTTCTTAAAGCTCCGTTCGAGTTATTGTATTTTGAAATTATAATATGTTTTAAGGTGGGAAAAGGATGAATCACACAAAATGTCAGCCTTTTCCCTTCACACAGGCTTGCAACCTCAAGGGTCAATCATCGGTGGCAGCACGCAGCACTATTTCAGGGCAATAACGAATAGCATTTACCAGGGACGACTTCAAGCTCTCTAAATAATGAGGCCCTCGGCGACAAGCCATTACCCAAAGATGAGATTAAAGCTGGTAGTCCAATGAAGTGATATCCAGGATCCCTGGGGTGGCCGGACAATCCGACTTGGTGATAAATTTGGGAACAATCGCGCCTTATGGCCTGAAACTGAGTTCTCCTGAAAGAGCCAGTTTTTCCCTAGAACAGTGTCCCATTCCGGGGCTTCTTACTGAGCAGTGATTTGTAGCGCATACCTAAGATAAACAATGAGTCCAAAGAAGGCACATCGTGAACTCGGTTCAGCAGCACAGTTTGTCGAATGTTTTTAACAAAACATATGGTATGACTAGGTATTGTACGACATAATAGTAATTGTTGTATTGTGAATCAGTTTTTTCTAGCCTCTTTTTTCAAACTCCCATAACTATTTAGTTTTTACATTTTTGACCAGAACGCACCAATCGTTCTCTATTATCACGATCTTAATCTTAATTTTTCTCCATGAAAACTCAACCCTTCTGACAAGCGCCCTGGACCTGGCTTGTAGCCCACGGCGAAGACTCAAGAAACATGGAACAATCTTTAACAGCTCTCTCTGTTATCTTATAAGGAAGTACTTTTTTTAATTTCATTTAACCAGGTTACAAGTTCCTTATATTCCATTTAGCAGAACCGATGACAATCCACTACATGAATAAAACTCCAACAAATCGACGATTGTTTTCATCGCTAAGAGTTTTAACAGTTCATCTAACTAAGGGGGTATATCTGTTCTTCCTTATCAGCGGTTTCGACAGCATGTAATACGTTCATAAATTGAGGGCTTTCTAACGAATGATGAACGAGGTACCCTCAGGCTAAAGTGTTTGATATGCTAATAGATTTGAGGTTGTATTTATCTCGAGGAAGGTCGAAGTGGTGACATTGTTGTTCTTTATTGGAGAGAACGTTTAGGACAAAATAAAGCAAGACTTTCTTTGACTCGTAATTGCCTATTCCGATAATTAAGGACACAATTGAATTCTTCAGCCGAATCTATTCTGATAATTAAGGATACGATTGAATTTCTTCGCCGAATCTCCCCTGGAACTTTTCCGACGAGAACCGTCACTGGTTACAGTCAGGTCTCGAAAGGGGAATTATCGTTAGAGCAAGAGAATGGGAGCGTTACTACAGGCCTTATCTCGCCTTAATTAGTTAAGGGAAGATCGGAGTGAGTTGGAAGGGATGGGGGAGAGGGCGAGGTTCTGAGGCTTATTGCTACTTCTCTACCTTCCGCCGACGTTCTATCCCAGATCCCTTCCACCCTTATAAAAGATGTGACTACGGTTAACTGAGGGAGTGCATTCGCCGCATAGCACCTGCAGTGGAAAACCCCAACTCGCCCCAACGTTCCCTTATGAAATGACGAAGTTCTCCCTTCTGCTTCAATCAAACTCTATTGAATAAATCGTGAATTGCAAATGGTGTGTGGCCCCACATTATTTGTTCCAACTTACATTCAACAAGGAAGGGTCGTTTTAGTACTTTCCTGCCAAAAACCAACGTAAAATTTGGCCCTAGCAATATCAGAAAGTGAATCTAACAAGACTTATGAGGATTAATTTATACAGGATACTTGTTGAATAATGAATCTACAAAACGTATGTTTCACATGAGATTCACAACTTCGACAAGTTATTTGTAGAACAAGGAGGCTCGATAGGGACACCTGTCGATTTAGTGAAAAAGATACATAAGACCTAATACTAAACTCATTTTATGGAACAAACCGGTTTTTTTGGTTTAAAAAACATCTATTTCAGCTTAAACCATTATTTCAATTTTGAAATTTTTTCGTGTTTCGATTATACGCCACTAAAAAAGGCCATAGTTTTCTTAAACTATACTCTCCAAAAACCAATCCCTCTTTAAAACCAATTATTAAGATACCGTGGAAAATAATTTTAAATTAGCATCTATTCACCTCCAATATAAGAAAATTTCAGTATGATGAGAACGGTGACATATTAGTCCGAAGAGATAATTGTAGTAATGTATGGAAATCGAATTTATTCCATCTTTTCTCATGCTCGTAATAAACAGGTTTGGTAACTCCTACTTCCTCAAGAAAATGTCCACAGAATCTCAGCTTTTACAACGGAATAAGCATCAAAATGTTTTTGGTAGAAAATGCTACATTAGCATGCGCCCCCCAGTCGCGTTTCTCTATTAGTACGCCCCCCACACTCTCGAAAGCGCCCCTCAGCGGTGTTTGTTTCGTACATAATCGCGAAGATGTGTTTAATCTTAGACAACTGTCGCAAGACAACCGGTAGAATGCTCTATTATGATAAACCTATCCCATCTTGTCCTTCAGTCGCCCGAAACTTCTCGAACGAACTAGGTACCTACCTACACGGAAATGACTGATTTGACCGGAAAATCAACCAAGACCATCTCAGACTGGTCCAGTATGTGTCGTGAAGTTTGTTCCTCAATCGTCCACAAACGTCCGCAAACGATAGGCACTTGCGACCACCCTATTCAAATTGACGAATCCCGGTTTGCTGGAATGCGTAGCCGGATTAGAATACTGCGGTCTTGTTCGTCGCATTCCTGAAAGACGTGAAAAAAAACCGAGCTTCCTATGTACGAGTACCTTTTTCTCTACATATATATTCTGCGTAGCACTGTGGGGAGCACACTACCATAGAAACCAAGGGTTGTGGGGCGCCGGAGGGATGAGGGGCGCATACAGATATAGCACCAATTACGCTTGAATGAGGGCGGGAAAACAGGGTTTTTCACCAAAAATCTGCTTGCTACATAAAAATGAGTACGTCATCGGATTTCCTGCACCTACCTCTATTCACTGAATCGGAAGCACCCCATCGCACCACAATAAGGGATTGTCAGCACTGTGAATCAATATTAAATATTGATAAATAAATAAATAATAATAAAGATAATACATTTTATTATCAGTATTTCTGCAGTTCAGGGGAAGAACCAGGTAACTCAATTTTGGTCGAAAATGAGATATCAGCGAACTCCTATGGTTCGAAAAGTGATGGATCAGATAAGGGAGTCATAACAGGGGAAAACCAACTAAAATGCCTCAAATCGTCGAGTGAACATTCGGTGTAAAGAGGAAAATCGCTCTGGGTGAAGAAGCAGGTAACAGGTAAGTAGGTAACATCCTGTGCCAGCTGTTTTCACTCCACGGTTTTTTGCTGCCTCTCCTTCAGACTTTCAGCCGTTTTTGTGTAATCACAATCATTATCACCTGTTTCAAATGTTCTTTGTTCTTGATGGTGAATATAAACGATCTCCGGTCCGTGACGCTCCTCTCCAAACTCAGTTAGTAGGGACAATAACGTCTTAAATCGGTACGGAGAATACCGGACATGGGAACTGCTTTGTTCGACTTTCTTCCCCAAAACCCCAAGAATTCCGAAAGGATTTTCTTTCACCCAAAAGAAGGACCGTCATAGACCTTCAATCCAGCAATGTAAGTCACATATCCTTGGGGTCTCAATAAATGGATATCGGATCGAATCTATTGCATTATCCGAACACCAACATGCATAAATATATGATCAAAGAAGCCAAGGCATGGTCCAAGGCCTGATATAATTGGAGGCTGCTATGTCTTCAAGCCCCTCGTACGCAGTGTGAAACGACGGGCAGGTTACCGAACTTAGGTAGTCCGAAAACCAGAATAAATTTTGTGGCTAAACTCATCTTTCACTTTTTCTCTTCTCAAAAGAGCACTGTATTATACTGGAAAGTTCCATTATTCCACGATTCATCTATGATCAAAATCAATTAAAACTAACTAGATCGTGTTCCAAGACAGTCCTACATGAACATTTATTTTTCGACAGTCGCAATGAGAACGAACCCTTTGATTTTCCTTTATTTCATAACGCAACCCGCACTACGCTGAAAATTCATTGGTTTCCACTCCCCGTTTCCCATTGTTTCTTTTCACCAATAGGATTCAAGTTTCCTTTTACTTCCAGTTTGCTAAACCACTTCTGCTGCACAATCAGTTATTGTTTGTTACGGTTTAATACCAAACCAGTGAAGCATATCTTTCACGAATTACGTCACTTTTACTACTGTGTTCTTGTACTGTTGTTCTTTTATTCGTTTGTCTTGTAATGAATTAAACAAAATGTCAAAACCTTTACTTGTGATTTGGACCGTGGAAAAGTCCGACGCAGTCAAAAATTAGGGAATTTGTAACCACGCGGAGGTGGAAGTTGAATGATGCTATCGGGCGAGGCCTGGAGTAAAGCCTCAAAACATCATTTTGATTACCGCCATTACCTCGTAATGAACTCGAAAGTGATGCTTTAGTCAAACAGGTTTGAATATTAACTCCGGAAACGGTCCAAAACGGTCGGGAAGGGCGGCTGATGAGGAGTAACAGACTGGGAAATGAGTATCCTATAAATATGTACGAGGTCGTTTAAGACCGCGTAAACACGTTTCGCTTCCCCTGTTCGACTCTGCTCCATCCAACTCGACGACTTTACCTTTAAGGAAACCAATCTCCTTCAGAGCGCTCGGAAAACCAGTGAAATCTCCCTCCCTCCGTCGGGCAAATTGCCAATCACTTGTCCACCGCCCTTCCCAAGCTTCCCCCTATCTTCGGTGTTTTGTTCCGAAACAATAAATTAACTGTTTATCGAAAACGGGAGTCTTGGGTCTCCCTGGACAAGCCCCTGACAGCGTGTCAGGAGCATGACGCTTTTACCGAGTGAAATTGCTGCTGTAAATTTTCTCTCTTGGACTTCTCGAGGGTTAATAGAAGGTGTCAACTTCGATTATAAAGCAATTAACCAACTTCAAACACTCGACTTATCAGTTGGCCTTTTCCCAACCCTTTCCACTAACTCTAGAACTCAGTTCTCCGTCTTGCCCATGATTTTCGCCTGATCAAGCCGACCCAATAAAATTTCAGGTCGTTACTACTCTCCAAGGCACCTCAAAAGGAGCCATCCACCCACTTCTTACCCTCAAATTTCGGACGTCGAAATGGAAAATATTGAATATAACAGTGGGGCTAAACACAAACTTTCAAACATAGACTACGACTTTCACAACAATTTCTGTCCATTAAACACTAATTTATTTTGAATGCTGATCTTGACGGAACCTCCGCAATTTTCCTACTAGACTAGTAGTGTAGCAGCCGTGACATATTCAACACTTGGACATTGCTCCCGAATTTACGTGTAAGTAGAGAAACCATTGTTTTCACATTGGTATGATTGCACAAATATTACCCAAAATCGAAACTTCTACTGCCGTTTACGTTTGAGACTAAGTCTGTCTGCGTGTCAAAGTGTCTACGAATACTTCTAATAACTTACTTCCTAACGTTCATCATATGTTGATAAATTTTGTAGTGAATGAGCTAGTGTTTGTAGTCAACATTCCTTGTTCAATGATTAGTGTCCTCGATCGCTGCATTATATCACGATTACATTCCTCTGTGTACTTTATATCCAGACTGGTTTTAGGACCTGATTGTATCAGGTTGATTCATTTTAAAATAGAATATTTTTATCGTCTTCAAACAACCGTCCTAGTAAGTACAGTACTTCTGAAAAGACTGCGAGATTTAGGCGCCAGAAAACGGCAAGCAGCGGGCAAACAAAAGACAATCACGAACTATTTTTCACAACCATAAGTTTTTATCTATGTTTCACGACATTTTTGGTGAGTTCAGTAGTATACTTATTAATTGTAATACATAATATGTATTACAAACATATTACATATTATGTGTTTTCTTTACTATATTTTCGTTTGCACAATTCAAATCTTTTTATTCAGCTTTCCAGTCTTACATTTATTTGGGCAGTGAATAAATTTAAATCATTTACAAAAACGTTTTTATCATTTTCTGTGTTATTTGACCTGGCCGCGGCCGGTTTAGGTCGGATTATCGAGACTCTACTGTATTATTAATACTTACTTACTTATTATTAATAAGGAACCAAATTGGTAATAAGTTGGAAATAAAGCCTCATAAAAATGGTTTTAAAGAAGCTTCCGGAACCCCTGTAATCTTTATTCTCTCAAATTTCTCGTTTTCTAAATTGCAGGCACACATTCGTACTACAATGCCCTAGTCCTTTGGATGGGAAGGAGTAATGTGCTACATCTGACTTGGAAGACTTGTGTTTGGGTTCTAATGAAATGGGGAGGATTGTGAAGACCGGAGAGCTCATTACCCGAATCTATAGGAAGGAAGGTCCAGAAGCCGTACCCTCTTCCCCCTCGAAAAATCGACTTGAGCTCACGACCCAAACCCTTAACCCTTAGACGTCCACCGTGAGCCCTGAAACCCCCGGCCTGCCTCCTGAGATCCCTTCCTTAGCACTCCTAGTTACATCACAAGTCATATTTCCCTGGGGGAGACAACCGGCTCCGCCCTTCGTCCCAACTACACCATCTTTTCCTTTCCCCGGTTTATTCGCAGCTCGGGCGGAGAAAGGCTAAAATCTCATTTCGTATACAGAGACTGGATGGGTTGTTTTCTCTCGCTTTCGCTTTGGTCTTCAGAGGATGAGGTTTTGCTACCACGGTGAAACGGCATCTAGAAAAAAAAATCCGAAAAACGCCCACCAAACGGTAGGTAGCATCGGTTTCTCATTTCCATAACTTGATTCTCTGCTGCGTCTCAAAGTAACATTCTTCTTGTTTTTTGTTTTTTTTTTTTTTTTTTACAAAATTTGGGAGACATCTTAGATATTGTCTTTACGTCAATGCATCAGGGGCATAAATTCTGAGAGAGCACTCCAGTCACCATTCGCATGCGATTGTTTTTTTCGTGGTCACCTGGTCAACCGTGGTTCATAAGAGTAACCTTCTGTAATTTCTAACACCCCTATGCTGCCTGAATTAGAGGTGTGTAAACCAGGTCACCTGAGAGAGTAGACTCCCAGCAGGTCACTCAGTCCAAAGACAAGGTCAGTGGGAGAAGTTCACCAGTACACTCCGTGAATGAATGGAACCTGCAGTTCACTCTGTGGATGAATGCGTCCTGCAGTTTTCTCCGCAATTCACTTTGTGAATAAATGGGACCTCTATTATCTTCGTGTGCAGTCAGGGTTCGGTAGATGACAGACGTCTACTATACTCCTTACATGAGTACCTCTTAGTAAAACAATGACAGGTACCGAAACGAGGTCATTTTCCGAGTCCTCAAGGATAAATTTTATTTGAATAGTAGAAGCTGCTGTAAAGGAACGGCGACCTGCCCAGGTTGTTAGGTGGGGAGAGTGAACGGTTATCTTGAGCCAAGACTCCTCAGCAAGAGATGTTTGCGACCTGCAGGTCTCGAACTTCACTTGCCACGAAAAGTTCGCGGCCGTCTGAGTAGTCACGAATATCGGTCACAGGGAGCCATGCTGTCGCAAACGTCTTGTGATGAACTGCAGGTCTTCCTTCCGCAGGTCATTTGGGACAAGTTCACTTGAAAGAGAAGTTCTTTGAGACAAGGTCACCCACTCACTACCCACCTCTAATTGATACAGAATACATGACATTAATGTTTTATAAACTTCCGAGTTTTTGATCGAAGTAGTTTAAACTGCATTTATAACGTGACCTGGAAAACTAAGACAAAAACTTTCAGTACATGTTTCGTAGATCTTTTTGACATTTTATATCATGTTTTGAACATCTTCAGAAATTATCCAATAAAAGCAACCAAAACTACTGCAACACTTAGCACCCGACTTCCAATTTTGAATCAGGCCATTCCATTTGTGCCGACAACAACTTTATAGAATCACGTCATCAGACTGTCTTTTCGGTCAATGTTTGGTGTGGCCTTCTCGGTGGTTATTTGATAGGACCACTTTTTTTTCAAGGGACCTTGAACGGAGAAAGGTGTTGCGAATTTTTGAGGGAGGAATTGTCAACACTGTTGGAGAATGGACTCTCGCAACTCGAGCGAACATGGTTTTCCAACAAAACGGGTGCCCAGCACACAATGCCAGGATTGTTCAATCTCACTTGAACAGGCATTTCCCAAATCGTTGGATCGGCACACGTGGTCCACTGCAATGGCCTCCCCGACCTCCAGAGCTAACGCCGCTAGATTTTGTCCTTTGGGGAGCATCGAAAGACCGCGTGTACTCGGACCTAATCCCCATTTGGGATAACGAGATGCTGAAGGGAAGAATTAGGGAAGCTTGCTCGTCACTGGACCCAGATACAATAAGGGGGACTACTGGCGATTCCTGGAACATGAGAGCGGCCATGTGTGTAGCCAACTTCGGGTTACCCCATTATTTGAGCAATTTTCGTGAGAGACATTTTCATTTTTATTTCAATATTCTTTCTTTACTGAAATGTATTTCTTCTTCTAATGCCCTATCCAAAAAAGAAAATAAATAGCACCACGTGAATCAGCATTGAAAAACAATGAAATTGCATGTGCCACACTTGGGGTCTACGGTGGACAATATTTTCGCTCAGTTTCAGGGTTGTGTGCTCGTGCAGTGCGTTACTCGCTGAGTTACGATGAGAGTGAGATTGCACAATCCTGACATTGTGTGCTGTGCACCCGTCTTGTTGGAAAACCATGTTGGCTTGAGTTGCGAGAGTTACATTCTCTAACAGTGTTGACAATTCAACCCTCAAAAACTCAAAACACCTTTCTCCGTTCAAGGTCCATTGAAAAAAAAAAAACGCTGCAAATTCTTTCACTGGGGTTTGTTATTCAATTGGCTTGCGTTCATGATTTGAATTTCCACTAAGCTTTGGAGTGTGCATATTTCACAGGATAAAGCGATTATTGAATTTCAGGAGGCACACAAATTTGATCAACTGATCAATCCAAATAGGTATTTTGGTTGAGAACAGATTTACGTGCTCCATTCATATCTCCTGAAATTCAATAATCGCTCTATCACCTGTGAAACATGCACACTCCGAAGCTTAGTACAGATTCAAATCATGAGCGCAAGCCAATTGAATAATAAACCCCAGTGAAAGAATACTTATTTACCCCAGTAATAATATTGAATAATAAACCCCAGTAATAATATTGAATAATATTTACCTATATATTATCAGCGTTTCATGCATATCAGAATGCTTCAACCCGTGTATCGGCTATAAACTACAAGTATCTACATCGCCAGTATCCACATTCACTACAACTCGACACTATCGGCCGGACATCACTAGGTTACAAACAAACAATAATAAACCAAAAAACGCAAATGTTAGCACCATAAATCGGGCCATACATCGGGAATGGTTTGACCTACGGACCTGGGGACGGTCTCATTCGATTCCTCATGGTATGTTCTTCAAATAGGTACAAATTTAGGCCGCTTCGACTTGTTTTGAGGTTTTTAGGGATTTTACAAAACTTTGACAGCCCTTAAAGGGCACTTTAAATAACGTGAGAGAGCTGGCTCAAGAATTGGGGCGTCGTCGGACCAAGATGGATTTTTCCTGAAAATTTCAGATCTTTTGCTCCAGCCGTTTGGGAGAAATCGTGCGTACGGCGTACGGCGGACGGACGGAAAATTTTTCATTGCAGATTCGGATTCTACACCCTTTGAAACGTAAACCATGAAATTTTCAGGGGGGGTTAGAATTTTTTTTTTCCAGAGCGATTACAATGGTTTATTATTGAATAATAAACCAAAAATGTGGTCCTATCAAATAACCACCGAGAAGGCCACACCAAACATTGACCGAAAAGACAGTCTGATGACGTGATTCAAACGTCAAATGCCAAATCGCTTTACATTCCCTTGAAAAATCAACCTGATTAACGATTTTTTATACTGTTGATTTATAGAATGAAAATTAATTTAATGTAAAACGTCCACTCCAAACTTTATTCAACGTTTCATAGCGAGTTCCACCACAGACAAGAAGATCCACGAGAGGAAACGACCGGTGTGAATAGTCCCTGCCTTTGATATAGGACCTTTTGTTGTTGATTGTGTTGGTGCTGAAGTAGGTAGTGTTGATGGCACTAGAAAATTCGAAAAATGAGTAACAGTTATAATTAATATAATAATTAACGGATAATGGGTGACAATAAAGGAATTAATTATGTTTAATTGCCCACCTTTGACCATTAAGAGGTTCATTATTTTATTATTCATTTTAGTTTCATTATTCATTTTTGACTTTAAAGAACGATAAACCATTGCTACGTTGAAAAATACATAATGAAAAACTCTAAAGCACCGTTTTGTTTGCCATATGGCAACGAACGGGAAAATGTGCGGTTCAAATAGTTTTTTTTCTTCAGTACGGGAAGTTCTTCAACAAGAAGTACGCATGTAAACTTCACTTATCGCAAAATTCGAAACATCCCATAATTTCACACACAATTCCGTATTCAAATACCTACTGCTAAATATCTGGACATGACGCTGGACGCCACGCTACGCTGGAATGAACACGTCAAAAAGAAAAAAGAAGAGGTCAACGCTAAGCTCAGGAAGCTGAACTGGTTGCTGGGTAGGAAATCTCAATTATCCACCCATAACAAATTGCTGTTGTATCAGCAAATAATTAAGCCCGTCTGGGTCTATGGCTGCCAACTATTGGGCTGCACAAGCAATAGAAATGTCAAAACTATCCAAACACTCCAAAATAAAATCTTAATGAGTATCATCAACGCACCCCGGTATACCAGGACAATGGTGTAAATGGTGAGTGACGCGATAAGAAGAATTGAAGCGTTGACATGGAGAAGGACGTTATCGAGAAGAAAGTGTGTAAAATTATGGTCCCAGATGAAGTAGCAGACATGATTCGTGAAGCAATGTTTTCTCAACCATTCCAAACCACCAAAATGCTCTCTGCTAATTTCGAAGACATAGCTAAATCCAGTGGCAAATCTCTAAAGATGACAGGGTTGACAATCAGCACATTATCCTGGACACAGATAATATCTTCATATTATGAAGAGCCGAATTTCCAAACATCAAGACTCGCCTCACTCTGATCGAATTGGAACAGTGGATGATCGGAAAATATTCAAAAAGGCCTATTAATTAATACGGTAATTGGAATGGGACCTTTTTCGAGAGCTTCAGAATCGGCCAGCCATTGCCAAACCAAAAAAAAGGACTTGCTGGCTATGCTTGATCAAATGTATGTGAAGTACCATATTTTCTAAGAGGAAATTTGGAATGAAGCCGCCGTTTGAACATTGTATAGTTAACATTTCAAGATTTTCTTTAAAAATTCTAATTTACAGTTACATAGCCTTTTTTTGGCGATTTTGTTCAATATATTTCGAGTTGAAGAGTAAAAAAAATAGATTTTCGCTTCTCCTGTAAAATTTCAGTTTCTTGACTTGACCCCTTTCCCACGTCAACGCTCAATTGCAGCGGATCACGAAATTCGGCAGCACAGAAACCAAAATCTCGAAATCCTGTATACTCTGGACAACAGAGAAGAGGTACGGCGACTCAAGAAGACCAAGCCGCTGGATCTAGTTGTGACCAGACGCTGATTAGTGATTGTGACTTGTAGTGGTCTTAGATAATGATCTACTGAACCACGAAAAGTGACATTACTTCATTTTAAGTTGCTAGATGATTTGTATTATTTTAATCAGTTGTAACATAAATAATTTGGGAAAGAAAAATTTCACTCATTTGCCTCAATCAGTTTCATTTGACATAGGAAAGGTTTAATTTGGCTTGGAAATGCTATAACTACGTCACGTAACTACGTCTGCGGCCTTGATTGTGTAGACAATGTTCTGCCAAATAAAAGTGATTTTATTCACATCTATTCTTCACTAATGATTGATTTCGATGAGTAACTCACGTGGTCTGAAAGTCGACATATTACGCGGCGTAGGCGAGTCTACGTTATCGGCCTCTTCGACGTCATCGTGCAGCGGAAGAGTCAGAAACACCGCTAAAGTTGAAGTCCCGTTGTCGCAAAATCCCTTCACAAGCAGCCCGATCACGTGATCTGAAATCGCACCAGTTCCTCGATTATGAGGTACCTATATTTCCCGCGCTGAAAAATTTTATCGGGAACTTGAGGTCGTGGAATAGGTAAGTTGAACGTTCGTAGGAAATCAGGAAGAGATGATTGAAGCGTGCAAGAGTAGAATCGTAGGTACATAACGAAACTTTATACCATGACTTCGAGCTACAATCGCCCTCCGACTTTCTCAAAACCACAACGACCCAATTTATGAATGGCAGCACACTCCACGAAAATTCCATAGCATTCTCTGGATTTGTTCGGTCATCTGTTCAACGACTGTCAAGGCCGAAGGACATTCGAAAACTGGTCACAGATTCGTAAACTCTACTATGAAGAGTGAATAACAGACAGAACAACAAACAACATTATTTGATCAATTTTGTGACGAGGAAAATTAAATTAGTTTTATTTTACCGATTCCGTGACATTTACTGCGCCACTATGAAAAAATATTGGAAAATGCCTTCATTTTGTACAACGAGATTTTTATAAATAATGGTTAACATGGTTAAACATATTGGTAAGTAATGATCGTCTCTATGTCCGGTTTTTATACCATCACACTCATAAACGTAATTTAATCACATAATGAGAATTTTTAAAACTAGATGCCATTCCTATTCGAAAATTGGCTGGGAATTTTAGTTGGTATGAGGATCGCTGGGATGAATCGGCCATCAACATAGTGCGCAGTAGCCCAAACGCCCGATTTAGCGGGAACAAAACCTTTGCGATCCTCCGAATACTTTCCGCATCGGTGCAGTAAGTTTTTATTGCATACAGTGACTGAGGAAAAAGTGTGTCTAGCACAAAAAAGCTTCTTTGAAGTGCATTTATTTATAAAAAATTTTCTTGTGGGGAAAAAATAATGTAGTTAATAATCTTTGGGTACCTAAATCGATCACACAACACCACAAAAACAAAATGTCAAGATCCGTGAAGTAATATCAGTATGTATTTTTAAATGATGAATTCGAATCCACCCCCAAAATTTTGAGCTATGGCCAAAAAACAACCCTTAAATTGGTGTCAGAACCTTCTTTTTGAGTCAAGAGATAGGGATGAACTATGACATCTTTTTAAGTGAATTCCTAATTTTTTTCAACTTCAGGCAAGGAGAGTGCCTGGCGAAACTACCTCCCCCTCAATCATGCCCCGTCACCCCATCCTAAGGGTTGGAATTTGAGTTCTCACGCCAATTCGAGTGGGGTATGGATTTCTATGTTTTTGGGGTTCCTGAGATCGAATTTGAACTTCCAAGAGCCCGCAGACACCTCTTCTTCCCTTAATCACCCCTTCCTAGGGGTTGAAATTTCATTTTGTTAGGGTCGGATTTTATTCTCTTCTCTCACGATATCACTGTGATATTCGAAAAAATTAAAAGTAGTTGGAAGAGACTCAAACAAAGTTTGAAAGCCTTTTCAAAAACCATATTCAATTTCAGCGAACCTGGTAACACTCAAATCCTCGCCTTATTCGACTTGGAGCGACAAATCAAATTTCAACCCTTATGAGGGGGTGATTGAGGCGTTAAGGGGTGCCTACAGGCTCTTGAAAGTTCAAATCTGATCTCAGGAACCCCAAAAACATAGAAATCCATACCCCACTCAACTTGGCGTGAGAACTCAAATTTCAACCCCTAGGAGGGGGTGGCGGGGGCTAATTGAGGGGGAGGTAGTTTTCCAAAACACTCTCCTTGTCTAAAGTTGAAAAAATGTAGAAATTCACTAAAAAAGACGTCGTAGTCCATCTCATTCTCACGACTCAAAAAGAAGTTTCTGACACCAATTTAAGGGTCGTTTTTTGGTAATAGCTCAAAATTTTGGGGGTCAGTTGATATTTTGGACCTTGGATTCGAATTCAGCTTCGAAAAATACATAGGGATACTCTAGTCTACTTTTCGGATCTTGACATTTTTTATTTTTTCATGGGGCTGTGTATTACACAGTGTGTAACCTTCTACACTCGTTCACTCTCCAACTAGTTTCTGCGTTGAAACCTCTGTTTTGTATAGTGTTTTGTTTGATTTTTGTGTTTATTTCGTGTTTGCGCTTTGCGAAAATGACCCCAAAGATATAGCTAAGTTTTTGGCAGTCTACTACTTGATGCACATAACTCCCCAATTTTCCTATCTACTGTTTCACCCAAACACTTTCGCCACGGCGTTTCATTTTCTCATTTTCCCTGCGTATTAACTCATTTTTCAAGATCGTTGACAAGACAACAACTCCGGCTACAATCGCTTCTTTCGACATTTCCACCACCACTGGCTTGACACTTGCCGCTTTTTTAACTAGCAGGCTAGTAGCTAGTGATGTTGACCGGTCTTCAATTTCTTTCCCAACTTTCTTACTGGCCGGCTAGTAACGTGCTAGTTTGCTAGCATTAGATTAAACGGAGCTAGTTCACTAGCCAACTATTCGGCTAGCCGCTAGTAAACTCGCCTCGTATAATCAAGCCTTAAGTTAGGAGAGCTCACTCGATGAAAGCCAGTCAGCCTAGGTTTCCTACAGCAAGCGGCCCTGGAGGTTATTTTAACATTAACGGCAATTGGTGGAGATAATAACCAAAACCAATCAATTCTGCAAGTTGAAACAATGAAATGACATAGAACATTCCTTCACCTTGTTACAACTATTATGTTATCACGTTAACCTTCATAAATGAATGGAGAGCCAAGATCACTGTCGCAGGCGTAACCGGGAGGAACGGGCTCGTACGACCGATGAGTTAGCGGGCCCAAAGCACTCACGGCGCACATGCTGTCGGCGGTGATGTCTGAAGTGTTGCCGAAATTTCTTGTCGACGGGGAAAGCTGGTTGAATTTCGTCAAACATTCGCCCTTGCTAGAAAAATTAGATTTTCGTATTGTTATTTACAAAGTATTTGCACAGCCAGGTAAATCGAATATCATTCAAGTGGCAAACAATTTAAAAGTTCAAGTAACGCAACACGATCGTATGAGCTGTTTTTATTGCATTACATACTTGGCGCATCTCACGTAAAGAGAAGAACTCAGAAAACTTTTTTGTTTGTTTTATTACACCAAGTTATACTTTTAAGCAACATGATTCTGATATATAGTTGGCGCACATTAAAATATCTAAGATACATCACCTAATCTCTATTGTCCTGATATATGAGCTTTATGATGCTCACACTAAGTGAATTAAATCGTATGGCTTGGTTCTCTTCAGCCTTCTAAGCAGATCTTCTTCATGGCTTGGCTTCGAATGACCTCATTGACAGATTCAATCTGCAGCTCGTAGTGAAGTCTGTCATTTCTAAAATATGTGTATGCATCTACGCAACTTCATAGGAAATGTCACGGTTGCTCTAGGCCGTGCACCCCCACAGTTGTATTTATTTTTTTTCAAGTTTTGGGAATGTTTATGTTAAACTTTGAATTGCTCATGAAATGACGTCAAAACGAGGTTTGAGCTGGGGAAATAATAGGTTACTTTTCAACGTTTGAGAGCACGGGTCGTTCTCTGTTCCTTAACATGTGAAGATTCCAGACGATTTAGGTCCCCATTGAGATTTAGGTTGATGAGGACCGAAAATAGCCCTTGGATTTCAGATTTCAAATGCCTCCAAAGAAGAAAAGAGCAAATATTTCCCGACAGGTGTGTGAAATATCGATATACAGGTATTTTTTAATATCATTTCTTTAAAAAACGGGATAGTTGATAACAATTATGGTCATAAATTAAATGAAATCACTCGGATTGCTCCAGCCATCCACCCGATGAGGACATGTCGAACATCAATTATGATAGTATCCTGAGGATCAGCATGCCACCAGGCGTCACCTTGGTAGGGTACGCAGATGATTTGATTCTGATAATCACTGAGCGGACGGTAGAACGGCTCCAGTACAAGCTGAATCAAGCTATGAGAAGGGTAACTGGGTGGCTACAAGACCATGCCCTGGATTTGGCCGTCCAAAAGACAGAGATGGTCCTCCTGACAACAAAAAGAGTAAATAGATGTATACCGATGAGTTTAGGGGACCACACGATTATACATCTCTATCCATGCGCTACCTGGGGGTATTGCTTGACAGCAGGCTCTCCTTCTGGGATTAGATTGGCAGAGCCTCTGACAAAGCATCAAAAGTTGTGGGAAGCCTTAGCAGGCTGATGGCGAATATAGGAGGGCCCTCTCCAACCAAACGGAAACTCCTTATGAGTACAACCGACGCAATTGTGCTCTATGGGGCCGACATTTCGGACGATTCCCTGCAATTCGCGAAATATAGGGCGAAAATGGAGGCTGTTCAACGACGAAGGGCACTGAGAGTGTGTAGTGCGCTCCAAACTGTCTCTGGCCCTGCTGCACAGGTTGTGTGTGGAGTCATTCCGATTCACCTTATGGCAGCCGAGCGCAGACGCATATACCTAAGGAAAGGCCATGGGCAAACCTAAGACGTCAAGAGAGAAGAAAGAGAGGAAACGCACAGGGGATGGAAACAGTCCTGGACAACTGGGGCCCGCGGACGATGGACTGCTAGACTGATAGTAGACATAATCAAATGGCAAGAAAGAAAACATGGGGAGTCAACTATTACCTGACCCAATCCCTCACTGGCCAAGGGTATTTCCGAGCGTTTCTGACCAAAATCGGAAAATTGGGCAATCCCATGTGCAGGTACTGTGGATAAGGAGACGAAGATGAGCACCACACGCTTTTTACCCGCGCCAAATGGAGCACTCTTCGAGGAAAAGTGATCACGCACCCTAGTTCATTAACACCTGACACAGAGATAACCAATATGTTGGCGAACCAAGAGAATTGGCCAACTTTGTGATCGCTGTCCTGAAGATCAAAGAAGTAGACCGAGAGTGGGAAGAAGAATAAAAGAAGAAAAAATACAAGAGGCCCATGATAGGGCAGTGCATCTGGCTACCCTGAAGTAATACTGGAAAGTAGTTTTGGGGCAGTCTGCAAAGAAGAAAGACGGGAGTGGGGTTTTAGTTGGTGCAGTCCAACAATGTTGGAGGGTGCGTTTTTCCTGCTTCGCTCATAATTAGTTTCCCCAGTCGCAAAAAAAAAAAAAAAATCTCCTGATAAGAAAATATTTTATGAACTTTAAAAGTTAACCCAAAACTTCCAAAATGAGTGCTGTCGTTGTTTGTTTATTGTTCCCAGTAATAAATAAAAAAGCGAGAGAAATCCAAATATTTTGTATTACTTACCGATAGGCTAAGTATTTTTTTAGTTGTACAGTCCAGTATTCTGCGAAGGATGTATCCAACTCAGAAAGAGTATACCTTTATGTAATAGTTTTCCCCACCCATTAAAACTTACATTATTCGTTACTCACTATTGTTGCTACATTTAACATCACCAGAATCATCCATCCCGAATTACTAGTTTTCAAAAAACCGCTCAACAGAACGAACCATCTGCTCTGAACAAAACCATGAAATAACTTGACATTGATCCATTTTCCCGGTCACCACGTGGGCATGGATACTGCGTTTTTTCTCTATTTATTTTAGAAATAGTACAAAAATTATCCCCCAGTTTCGATTCACGTTGCGATCGGTCCATCAGGTGGCATGAAAATCTCATTCTGGCCAAGAAAACGACTTTGATTGTTCTTCCCCCTTATCCTTCAACTCATGAAGACTATTTGATACTTGCTTGATTAAACGCATAGCCACAACTTTCTTGTCCGGCGTCGGAACGACTCCCGTCACGCCCACATCCTGGAGTTGGATGATGGAAGCGTGGTCCATGAGCCACTCAACTGCTTCCACGCCAGTGGAATCTGGTGGAGCGGTCCAGTTAATTGCTAAGCCGTACGCGTAGGGGTCCACCTGGAGGCCTGGCAACTCGAGATTGAGGATAGCGAAACTGAATGTGCCTCCTGCTAGGTCTGCAAATCGAAATCTTCTGTGATTAATAGAAAAAGGTAGAAAAAGGGAACGAGTTAATCTATAAAATATTAGCTTATTACAATTAAAAAAACCAGAAATTAAACGAAATGCGTCATTAAGAAATAAACAACAGTGCAAATGAAAACTAAAAATAAAAAAATACATTAATGGAAATAGACGTAATGTATGTCTGTAAGTTTGACAAGGCATGGAGTTCGTCCATAATAAGTTTATAGCTCATTGAAATATTAAAAAGCACCAATGCAGGTTCCTGCAATATGTGGTGATGGATATGGTTAGTTGGCCCCTTCCCGATTTTAGAATCTGTCGCCTTGCGAGATGAATCGGACGCCTGCAAGCGTCAGGATCATCTTCTGAGCGTGGCGAAGCATTATCAATGCATCCAGCTCATCGGAAGGGGCAACTATACCATTCCATCACCTCACAATGTCAAAAAACTAAATTAAAGTGGAGTGTGAAATGTGCGCAAAGTCTAAAATTGGAAATTATGCTAAAACTTCCGAAAAAGAAATAAATAACACAAAATTTATTTCATTTAACAACGATAACCAGCACGATCAACTTCCATATTGTACAATCAAATCGCTTTTCTGTCATACCCTCCAAGTCTTACCAAATCATTCAGTTAGGCATTGAGAAAATTATGCTTTACGGAAGTTGTTTGCGCGTCCACAAAACAACTGCTGAGCAGAGAGTATTGAAGGTTATTTTAAACCACCAATAGCTGGGGATCTTATGATACACACCCAGGCCGAAAAACCCATTGCGATACGCACCCGGGTGCGCGTTATTATACACACCCACCATTACGATATGGACCCCGACAAAGATTACCTATCTTAAACACCCGATGTGAGCTATTAGCGTGGAGGTTGCTCACGTTGTCCCCCATATCAGTGAGGCGGCATTTGAGATTTGGCATGAGCCACCTCGTCAAATTCATATAAACTATGTACAAATAATGTAACGTGGCATGAGCCAAATCGTCAAAGTATTCAAAGTAGGCATGCCTATTTGGGATGAGGTCTCAGTTTGAAGGAGAGGACTTTGACGAGCTTGTAAGTAGAAACGTTATCTGGATCACTCTCTTGGCGCCGAATCCACTTATCTACGCTCTAATATTATATTATGATAAATGTAAATGTAATATGTGCAAATTTATTCCTATATCATTCAATTCAATTTCAATTTATATTTTATTTGTGACAATACCTACTACGCCTGTGCCAGATGAAATCTACACCCAACCAACACAGCCTCAGGCCAAACGAGAGTCACTGCATTCTTGTTACTGGCCACAGGCAGCAGGGACCTCTATCGGCTTATCGGTGTGTATGATAAAAGGTTCAACAGTCATAGACCAATGAACAGGTGTGTATCATAACGCGACCCAGCGCTCTTTCATTTCCGAGCGGCCAGTCGGGTGTGTATCTTAGGTCGCCCCAATAGCTTAAACCGTTTAATTCTTGAAAATTTCACTGAAATCGGAAAAAAACTGTAAACGTAAGTCACGCTTGTTCATTTCGACAAGTTTTCCACTTCCCTGCGGGTTCGTGACAGCTAAATCAGCTAAAGTTTCCACAAGTTGGGGAGCTTATCCAAATACAAATTTAACGCTCTTTCCAACAGCAAAATCAAATGTGAACTTATTTGGGAGTTTTGGGAGTATTAGTGACTTAAGATCGTTTCTGCGAAAAAAGTCTTAAAATTGAAATAACATGGAAAAAAGCCTCTAAAAAAGTTCTTGGAGGCCTCTTTGTGGGAAAATAGTTTTAAAATTGGTCGCTAGTAGGTAAGCAACCCAAACTCAAATGGTCAAGCGTTCCTATGTACCCCCAACTTAGTGAGTCAAATGGAGGCTTCCCTGGTTTCTGACTCTATTTTTCAAAAAACAACAACGCTGAGTAGATTTACAAAAGGGTGAGGTTGCAACATGACCTAGCTGAGATAGGGCTGGAGAACACAACCTATCTGAGTAGGTGAAAAAAAAAACATGACCTTACTGACATTTTGGGTATTTGGCTTTTTGATTTCGTCGGAAACACAATTTCCAGCGGTAGCTGTTGGCAATGTGAAGGTGAACCCAAGGAAGATATAAACGGTTGTGCAGTTAACTGATGGAGGCTATATTTCAAATCAATGCGTACATGCTCAATGAACGAGTATGGAAATATATCATTCAATTCGTATTCGTCGATATAGTGAATCAATAAAATAAATGAAGGTGCTGTTGAATAAAATCTTAGGGCGCTTTTGCCGAAGTTGAGGTTTAGCGGGTAGTCAACAATATCACAAAATATGCTGCTTTGCCACTACTTAGTTAGGTAAGTGAAGTCACTTTGATAGCTATGATACGAAGTTAGTCGAGATAACAAGGGTGTAAGAGCAAGCTAAAAAAACCAAGGAGAGAACTGACTCCGGATTCTGTTAACCAAAAAACGGGAAAATTTTGTTTGGAGGGGAAGTGAAGAAAATGTAGAGTGGGGAATCGTGGGGAGCAGAGAGAGGGGGATAGTAGAAACCAATCAGGAACGGGGTTACAACTACCCCCGGGAAACCCCAAGGTGCTAGGGGGGAGACTTCAGGTGACTGACCGTTTGCCAGAAACAGGGCTTGGGAAAAACCTACGGCACAAAGCAGCTTGGGGAATTTGGAGGCCATTAAAGGCTTTAAATATGTTCGCATACAAACGGGATTATCAAACAATGAGGTACCAAAAGCGGCAAGTATGGTCACCGTTACCTGCGGGCCTTGAATAGGAGTCAAGTGTGGTTTTCAAAAGGTAATGACCCAAACACCGAAAATCTCTTCATGTTCCCAAACTATTTCAGATACATTTGAACACGTCGGAAACACAATTTCCAGCGCTACCTGTTGGCAATGAGAAGTTAATATGTTCCATAGCAGCTGCCGTAAGGATCAATTGAAATAAACAGTCATAAATTATGTTGTAAAATATCAAAGCCAAATAGGTTTTTGCCTCTCCTGAAAAACTGAAAAAAAGAAAAAAAAAACACTTAGGTCATGTTTAGCACCATCTCAGATAGGTCGAGTTGTACAGCCCTATATCAAGTAGATCGTGTTGCCACTTCACTCTCAAAATATGAAAGTGAAGATGCATTTTTTAGGAAATATGTTATTATTTGTATCCTAGACCAATGAAGTCAAAACATCATCGAAAATTTCCTAGCTCGTCATATTTTTAGTGTTTTCTTATAACTCTATAATAACTTTCATTGATTTGATTGATATTTACCGAAATGGGATAAATTTTAAAGTTTATATTGGTATTGTAAAAGTTATGTTTTTGTTATTACATATAGAAAACAATCCCGACAAAGGTATTCCAGGTAAAGATTGAGTAGTCGGCAGTACAACTTACCGCTGAATCGCAGATCCTTGGTGGGAATGCTCTCTTCCTTATCCGAACCGTAAACGTTTTTAGAAGTGCGGACCGTGATGCCGTTAGGGAGTTTTGGGTCGAAGCAAGCAGACGCGGAAATGATCGTGATTGACCCGTGGATCACGCCCATACAAGTCTTGGGGGTAGGTGGTTTAGGACTGCAGAACAAAATTGGTCATAATATCATGTCTGTCTGGTTATACAATCTTGAAAACTGTTAACATGTAGGATTAGAATCTGATTGTACCAAAAATCGGTTTTAAATGACAAGAGGACGTCTCGGAAAAGTATAAACCTATGTACTATTAAATTGTTAATACATCCCAATACAGCCCATTCGATATGGCTGAAATTTGAATTTGTCGACTTTGAAAATAACCTAAATTTGTTTTCTCAACTCAACACTCTCAATGCTGGTGTACTTCCGGAACTACGGATGCATCTACTTAAGCACCCCCTAGACCAGGGGTCGGCTGCTCGCGAGCCACATGCGGCTCTTTGATTATGAAACTGCGGCTCTGTAGTTCCGTACGCAAATACTACTCCTTACGTTTCACTGCATAATACACCAAGAAGCGCTTTGTGTCCAAACATTTCCGGCCTAAATAGTTGGGGTCATGAATTTTGTAATCAAGATTGTTAACAAAATTAAAGCAGGGGTACCGCAGGGAAGCGTGCTGGGACCCCTACTCCACTTATTATATACGAATGATTTACCTTGCACCCTAGGAACAACTATAGCCACATTCGCGGACGATACAGCAATTCTGGCAGTAGCAGACACGGTTGAAGAATCAACAGAAAAATTACAAGAAGCTGCAGATGCCATTGGAGAGTGGACTCGAAAATGGCGCCTCAAACTAAACGGAACTAAGTCTACTCATGTGAACTTCACGAATAAAAAAATTACAAACCCTCCTTTGTATCTGAATCAGTGCACAGTCCCATATTCCAACTCAGCTAAGTACCTAGAAATGACCTTAAATGCAAAGCTGAAGTAGAAAGAACATGTCAAGAAAAAAAAGAGAAGCTATCAATCAGGTATAGAAAGCTTTATTGGCTGTTGGGCCGAAATTCACAACTCAGTTTGCACAATAAATTGCTGTTATACAAAACAGCACTTATGCCTATCTGGACCTACGGTATTCAGCTATGGGGATGCACAGCTAAAAGTAACTTGAAAATGGTTCAAACATTCCAAAATAAGGTACTAAGGAGTATTGTGAATACTCCATGGTACATTCGTAATGATGACCTACACAAGGACCTCCAAATCGAAAGAGTCACCGATGTCATTAAAAGATACGCAAGGAACTACGAAAAAAGAGGCTTCTTGCTCATACCAACCCAGAAGCCATTCTCGACAACTCCTAAGTAAACCGACGCCTGAAAAGGACCAAGCCATTGGACCTTGGATGCTGATGTGAAGCTGAAATGTGGTGTATTGTCAATGGACTAACACTCGTATAAATATTGCGGAATTTATGTGAAGTAAATATCTAGAGAGTTGCCTGTATATTACCTCAGTTGTAACTAGTTGATATATTAACAAATAAACGCTCTACATATATATATAAAAAAAAAGATTGTTAACAGCCAAAACCAAAACCACTCTACCATCGTCAGTATAAAGAATTCTTAAATGAAACGGAGACTCAATATTCCGACCTCCTTCTTCACAATGAAGAGCGATGGCTTTCCAAAGGTGAGGTGTTGAAACGTTTTGCTTTGAGCTTAAATGAAATAAATACATTCCTTAATGAAAAAGGCATTGATCACCCTGAATTGGAGAACGGCAAATGGTTGCGAAAATTTCATGGTAGATTTCACACAAAGTTAAACAAGCGGAATCTAAAACTGGAAGGAAAGGGAAACCCAGTCTATGTTTTATTAGAAGAATTGGTTTGTTTCGAAGAAAAATTAACTATTTTTGCAGAAGATATTCAGAGCGGTAAATTGCTTCATTTACAATTTCTAAAGCAATATTGCGATAAAACCAGTGCAACTGTTGACACGATTTACTTCAGCACAGTTATAAAAAAAAATTAAAGATGAATTTGCTGACAAATTTCAGCAATTTAAAACTACGCTCTCATTGAATCCGCTTGTTTTTATTTTTAGGCACAAGTTACATTGCTTAATAAAGTTTAAATTTTTGAAATGTATGTTATTGTTTGTTTTTATTTTCACATTTATAGGACATTTATAGTTCCAACAACACTTTGCCAATTTCAAAGAAGTTAAAAAATGGGTTAACTAATGGTTTAACTCACAGAATTTACAATTCTTTTAGAATGTTATCCGTAAATTACTTCAGAGATGACCAAGATGTCAAGAATCGAATGGTCAATACTTCGATTAAATAAATTTTAAGTAAATACTTGAAATAACGTGTTTTATTTTGCGGAAAATCCGATACTTTTACACACACCTGATATATTGCCTAATTTGTATTAAAAAACACTACTTATATAATAATAAATAGATTTTATTTATTTATTTTATTTTTTATTTTATTTTATTTTTTTTTTTTTTATAAAAAAAGAAAATATTTATGCGAGTGATATTTATTGTTGGCAAGAAAAATTGTTGTGGTTCTTTAAAACTTTGAAATTTTGTAAATTGTGATTTTTGGCTCTTCCGACTCAAAAGCTTGCCGCCCCTCCCCTAGACTATCAAGCGGCTTGATCAAAGCAACAGCGAATTGATTGTATCAAGCGGTGTGATTGATAGTGTAGAAACCCGCTTGACGCTTGAAGCAAGCGTTGATGTGATTGATATAAAGTCTGAATGACTAAAGATAGTCAAGCCGTTCGATAGTCTAGGGCAGGAGTGCTCAAACTTAAATTGCTGGCGATCTACCTCAATATTTTTAGACCACTTACGATCGACTCTGAGAGGCGCAAGGATGTGTGATGCAGGGTTGTCGAACATACACGATACACCCTACCTACCTAGGTGGGGTGTACCGTAGAATATACAGATATTACCTTTCTTAACAATATTTCAGTCAAGGTTTGGGTTAGGTTTACTTACTTAAGTTCTTCTCTACAATACCAATGAAAAACTCCTAGTTATTCAAAATTGCGAGTTTTTTCGTTGTTACAAAACAAAAGAGATACATATGGTGTTAAACATAACTAAGGAGTGACTTTGGATGTTGAAGCGTGGCACTGCATGTCCTCAGCATACTTTTCATAACGCGCCGCCCGATATGGTCTAGTACAGTCTAGTCTAGAAAAAACGCGGCTTTTCTTTGACAAGTACTGCGCTTTCCTTTGATAAAGCCGCCTTTTGCCGCAAGCAGTGTTTTTACGTAATAAATTGTTTTATTTTCGTTACCGACTCATTAAAAATTGTTTTGTTCTCGAGATCTACTCAAAAAAGCACTCGCGATCGACCTTTTGAGCACCACTGGTCTAGGGCAATCTTTGTCAAGCATTGCGTCTGTCACTCGGTAAGCCGTGGCGTCAGCTTTCCAAAACGCGTCTCCCGAAAGCTCGGAGCGGGAGTTTATTAGTTTATTGATTGTTTTATACCACGATTGTCCTAAGTTGTGGGAGATTAAAAGTGAAGACTATTTCAATAGAAATAAAAAAAGTGCGACGCTTCAAAAAATCGTGGGCTCAGCTCGAAACAATTTGAAAGAAAAAGGGTTGCGATGAGGAAGCACTATCAGAATTTGACGCCATCGCAATTAAATAACCAAAAACAGGATCGCTAAACACAACACTGTTCCAATTCCCTGCTTCGACTGACGAGAGAGTTTTGATCAAAAGATTGAAGAGTTGATTGAAGTGTGCTTGATGCACCCATCAATCGGGGGTACAAGCATTTGATCAATTCGCTTGATAGTGTAGGGGTCACTCAACTCCAGAACTACTTCAACTGTTTACACGGTAGGGTTCGTTTAAGAAGCGGCATGAGAGGGTAAAAAGGTTTCAGGAGGTTCGCCTGTGTGTTTTTGATTTCAGTATGATGTTGACTTCCTTTGGTAGGTGTTCGTACGTGGAGTAACTTATTGGTTTCACTTTTTTTCTAATTTTATTTGTTTCTTACTTTCACATTCATCTGAGAGAAGTAGGAGGTGCAGTTGATGGATAATACCTCCCATGGAGATTATGTATGGAAAAACCCGATGAGATGAGTGTAGTTCTGGAACTTCACCAGTGGTGTGGCATGGCCTTTTAACAGTTTGTCGTGGGTTCTCCTATCTCGGCTTCCTCCATCCACTGGTATGGTTCCGGAACTACTCTAAATATACAGATTCTTGCTATAGCGCCTAACACTTGAAAAAGTTTCATCCTACGTCCAAAGCTAACCAAATGGCAGAAATTCAAACCTAAAAAAAACATCAGTAGGGCACGGAATCCCGGAAGTAGGACCAGCACTGAGTGTGTTAAGGTATAGATAGATTCATAGATTCGTGCAAATCGTTGGAAGAAATCATAGTCCAATTTTCCTCATAGTTTCAACCTAATATCTATTTGCAGTTTACATATGTTTAAACAGTTTCAATGCTTACCATAAAACAGGGAGGTTTTGATGGACATTCGTATCGTTGCACTTGGCCGATAGAAAGAATTGGAATTTTGGAATGATTTCATCTTTACCCCGTCCTACGTGAGCGGGTTCCGGGCGATACCGGCGAGTTCAGCGTTTTTTGCGGGGCGGGAGCTTTTCCGACAAAAATGACAACTGAGTTGTGCGTCCTGGGGTCACACGATCTATTGCAAATTCCTGACACTCACACTCTACATCTGGCTTGAAATCAAATCGGTCCGATTTTTTCTATCTACCAAAGTGCAATTGTTTACATCTGTTGTCAAGGTTGTTGGGGTTATTAAAGTTGTCCAAGTCTGAAGGAGTCAAAATCGTTTCTCGAGTGTTAGCAAGATTAGTCAGAACGATGTTGTAGCTACTTATCAAGGAAATAAGAAAACTGAGGTCTTTATGCGGTTAATCAAAAATCCAAACTTCATGAATAGGGTGAAGAGTCATGGATTCCCCAAAATCGGTCCTCGATTGATGAATTTCAGGAGAGGTTCCTCTGCAAACGTGTATTAGGAATGTAAATGAGCACAGATGGGCTACTTGGCTCCAATAAAAATTGTCTTAGTGCAGTAAATTGAGAAAAAACTCATCTCATTAATTGCCACGGTAGGTACGATACCAGCATAACTAAAACACACCGTCCTTAACGTGCGGCAGCGCCCCCAAATAGGACACCAGGGGAGTTTCCCGCTCTAAATCGCGTAAACCGCCGGTATCGCCAGCAACGCGTAAATCGCCCGTCGCCCGATCACATAGCACCAAAATCAAGACACCGACACAAAGTTCATGTAATAGCCATTTTTTCCAATCCATTGACCCTAATTATCTCGAAATACGAGGATTCCGTCAAGGTAAGTAGTTTCGACTTCAAAGCGATCAAAGGCGTTGAGCATACTCGAACATAAACCTTCCCTAATAGCGAAACGACAAACTTTGATAATTTTGTTTAAATTTCTTATGATTTAGCGGGCCAATTTTAAGAAAAATCATATATATTGCCCCCGTTGTGGAATAAGGGAACAACAGCTGATTTTCAGAGTATCGCGTTCAAAGTTTTGCTCCTTCGCAAAGGCCAAATATTCATAGTAGGTACCTACACGATAATAAAGACACGATTGCTATCTCGTGGTTAATGTTTCAGTTAGCTTCTTTTCATCTTTGACGAACAAAATAGACGTTTTCTGCTATTCAATACCGGTACTGACTCAGAAATGACACTTTGAGTTGATCCCTAACCCCCCAACGGGTATGGTACGCTAAGATGAGACAACGGCCAGGCAAAACGTTAATGTATGAAGGTCATTTTCAAATAATTATCAAATTCGTCACCAGTGAGTGAGTGAGTGAAAAAGTGAGTGATGAATACAATTGACAGACGTAGCCCATATATCTATGTCGATTTTCATTTTGTTGCCGTTTCATGAAAATATCTCTCTAAGGGCATACTTTCATTGAATAGTACGACATCCCTGCTAGAACCTTGGTGGACGAAGATATAGTTGGATCCCATCGCCTTCAACCACGTGCGTGGTGATCATGTAAAGCTAACCTCGTAATGTGAACTGTGTATGGAAACTCGTTCTTCGTGAGGGCGCGACCACCCGAGGCACATTCGCTGCAACGTGGAGCACAAACCGCTAGAGCTAAAATCACGATGTTGGCTTTCCATGTCCAGGGCTTCATTTCACTCCAGCTACAGAAACATTCATATGAAACTTCGAATATTCAAAGAAACTAATCAGATTTTGAGGCGCCTCGCTGTCTGCGCATGTGGTATAATAAGTACAATAATTTTGATAACTATTCCACAAAAATTTAGACTTAATCGAATACCAACATGACTTGGTTTGTCAATAGTGTTACTTTGGTGATATGCTATGTCTACATCCTTGGAGAGGATGAATTATTTTTCATTATCATACTTATAGGTCAGAAGCCCAAATACTCGTACAATACAGTAAACCATTAATTTAATTTAGTCATTCACATCCATTGTCAAAACAAGTTCGTTTAGAGCTTTATTCAATTTGTAGAATGGCTAAAGATTGTCGTTGTTAAACAAGGGATGGATAACGCTAAATAGACAATTAAAAACCACAATCGTGAGAACCTTGCGTACAAAAATTTGAGAAAAAATACAAGGAATCTGCTATACATTTTGTAGTAAACATATTCTGTGCAGTTATTGCCCTCAATTTTTTCAAATTGCCAACACTTGAAAAAAATTCTGTTTTATGGAATATACCAGCTAATTAGAACGTTAGTTGATCCAAGGACTTGTAATGTGTCAATCTGTCACTGTTAGATAGAATTTCTTCATTCGGTGTCATACTTGTAGGCGCCTGGTTATACTTAAACGCACAACACGAAAGTCTTGAAGGTCTAGCATGGCCGGTCAACAACGGCGATGCTCCAAGGTTCAAAGGTTTTTGGTTTATTATTAAATAATAAACCATTGTTATCGCTCTTGAAAAAAAAACGCTGCAAATTCTTTCACTGGGGTTTATTATTCAATGATTCATGATTTGAATTTTCTACTAAGCTTTGGAGTGTGCGTGTTTCACAGGTGATAGAGCGATTATTGAATTTCAGGAGGCACACAAATATGATCAACTGAACAATCCAAATAGGTATTTTGGTTGAGAACAGATTTACGTGCTCTATGCATATCTCCTGAAATTCAATAATCGCTCTATCACCTGTGAAACAGGGACACTCCAAAGCTTAGTAGAAATTCAAATCATGAACGCAAGCCAATTGAATAATAATCCCCAGTGAAAGAATTTGCAGCGTTTTTTTTTTCAACGAAGCTCAAATGTGGACATGATGCTGAACACAAAAGCATGCAGATTTACAAAAATCACTTTTAGCTCGAAAATAACGATTTTTGACGGGATGCGCAACGTTAGGGTTGCTCGTTTTTGAGCGATCAAAAACATCTATTGAAGGATCAAATTTTCATGAAATCGAGAGAACAATGCGAATCTGAAACAAAAAATAGTTATTATTTTGTTGAAACACAAAGTTGGCGTAATTTGAGTGAACCAGACAGTGGAATACTACACCAAAAATAAACGACACCCTGTTTATATTCTTTTTTTTACTGCAAGCTAGAATCGAATTAACATTATAGACCAGGGGCGGCTGCTGGCGAGAGCTCAGGGGCCGTGAAGAGAGGATCCGGGCCCAGGGGCAAAATTCTGGGACCCTAAAAAAAAACCAACCATTGTTTGATGTGCATTCGGCTGACCATGTGCCTTACTGCGTTGAACCAAAAGCACGTCCAGATCGGAAAGGAAAGATTGATTTGTCCCTTTTACCGCTTTGCCAAGAAGATCTGGGCTCTTTCATGTCCATAATGGCTGTCTGAACAGAGAAAAACCATTTCCGAAATTGTTCTGTCGCTATTCGTACGGCAAAAAAAAGGGCTTCGTTCAGAACCGTTCTCGAGCAACAGTACAAACGAACATATTGACAGAACAAAATGATTTACTCAGGAAATTGAACTTGGTAGAACGCTCCAGATTGGCGCTGTGATCGCCGAGCGTCCTCGAGCGACCTAGTCGCCTTCACCCCGCCAGTCCATATATTTTACTCTTCTTACCCAATAATTGAGTATAAAGTTCATATCAAAATTGAATAAAGCATCTATCTATTGTGTGCTCGACCACCATGTTCTTCCTAACCAAACTCTTCAAATCAATCAATAATTAAATAAATCCTATTGCCCTTATTTCTCATTGGATGCACCTTGTGTAATAAAGAATTTTTTTGCCCTTAAGATTAGGTACTTGAAAATGTTCCCCCATATTACAATCGCATATTGTAAGATCGACTCAAACAGCGCCTGATAGATATTGATCTTTAGCTCATCTGTTCGAAATTTTATTCTATAGAGGGTATAGGCACATTTCCTTAGCTTGTGACACAAATTTTGAAAGTGGTGGGTCCATTTCATTTGATAATCGAAAGTGCCTCCTAAATAAATTAAGCTATTCACTTTTTTTATTTTTGAACAGTCACACGGTGAATCATTGCAGCTATGTAATGTCAAAGGGTCACTCGATGTGGGTCTGGTTTTCTTGCTATTCATGAAAACCGATTTCGTACCATTGATGGTAAGCTTGTTGGTGTTCATCCATTGTCCTATCCCCCTCAAATCTTTCTCGGCATTTTGATGGACACCGGCCATGTTTGCCCGGAGTTAACTAGGGCAACATCATCAGCAAACATGTAAATTTTCCCGGGATATTTTTGTGATGCAAGTCCATTCACGTATAGGGAAAAAATAATCGGCCCAATTGAAGTGCTTTAAGAACAGCCATATTCGCGGATTAAGGCAGCTTCGCTTTTCGCTTTGCCAATGTGGACTGGTTGTTCTCTGTCACTATTATATGATTTGAATATCTCCAACGCTGGTCCTCACTAGCGAGATATTTCACAAACTTGTCTACATAGTTTTCCAATTATTTTCTCCTCCCGGTCGGACAGTACACTTCATTCAGTTGATTTGACTGTGTAACTTACAATATTTTCAATTGTTAAATGTGTTTTTTTGTTTGTTTCATTATTAATAAATTAATTTAACTGATGGTCCAATTAGTGTAATTGTGCTACTATTACTACCTGAACAGTAAAGTTTTCCTATTCTTATTTTTGTAAATTTAAGTGCTCAAACAGATAAAATAATGAGTTTAGTACGTTTAGGTGTCAATATAGAAAATATCTTTCACACGGTATCTGGGGGGGGGGGGGGACTGACACACCATAATGTGTGTCCCGCTTTGAGGTCATTACAAATATAGTCACCTCACCTTAAGACCAACATTGGAAACTATTAAGTTATGGAAGTGACAGATGGAGGTTAGTAAAAAATTCCACTGGAAAAACTAGGATTACATGTTTTTTCTTCAATTACACAATTTTAATTTTCCAACACTTTTTTTAGTCCAATTACACTGAAATAGAACATATGAGTGGAGTGTCCGTTAAAATTTTCATCCGGTCGTAGAGAGTAGCGGAAACTCATCATAATAGCTCTAGATATATCCTTCGAAATATTTGGTCAGCTAAATTGTTGACCAAACATCTTCATTCTATACACGTTCGCATAATCGATGGAGGGGGGGGGGGGGGGTGTACCATTTATATCACGCTCAATTAACTTTAGGGTCGCTCGGCCTCATAAGGGAGGGAAAAAAATATGAAAAAACGAAGGAAAAATGACTCGTCTCATTTGTAGTGTCAACATCAGCAAGAGGGGGGGGGGGGGGCCGCGCGTGCGTGGAGCACCACATTTAGGGCCTGTCAGCCCATAAATAACCGGGAAATCGAAATCAAAAGGGGAAAATGAACTGGGCGGAGGAGATAGAGAAGTGAAGTGATAAGCTGGGCCCGGTATAATTCAACCATCAAACACCCCCGGTCGGGATAAATCGCCGAATTCTGCGGGAGATCCGCTCCGATTTTCAGGGGTTGTAACTCCCAGGCTTCGGTTCATTGGTTCGGGTTTTGAAAAGGACCTTTGAAGCGACCAGTGGAGCCTTTGACGTCGACGATTTATACTTTCGGCGACAATATAACGTCGGTTGAATAAGTGAGTGGGGGAGGGGGTGATTAACACATCTCACGCGAGGCTTCACACTAATTTTCCAACTCGAATGTTTTATGCAAGTTTTCACGGTTTTTATTCGGCCACTATGACAGTTTTTAGCCGTTTTACATTTTGCTTCCGAGTCTACTAAGGTAGCGGAAGCATTGTTTTCACTTTCGGAATGTGAAAATTTTTTTGTCTCCAAAATCAAAAATTCCGCTCGCATTTTGCGTTTTAGACCTTTCTGAACAATTTTGGTTCCGTGTCTGTCTGTCAGCAAATCCTTGTTACGGGCAAAACTACACGAAGTTACAGTCCGATTTTGATGAAATTTTCAGGGATCGTGCGGGTTGGGGTGTTGATGGTCCCCTATAAGTTTCATGACCCCGGATCAATAGTAGCCTGTGCGCATGCGCAAACGTGAAATCCTTGTTACATGCATAACTCTGGGAGTTCTTGATCAATTTCGATGAAATTTTCAGGGATTGTTTGGTTTGATGTGTGGATGGTCCCCTATAAGTTTCATGACCCCCGGATCAATAGTAGCCTCTGCGCATGCGCAAACGTGAAATCCTTGTTACGCCCATAACCCCGGGAGTTCTTGATAATTTTCGATGAAATTTTCAGGGATTGTTTGGTTTGATGTGTAGATGGTCCCCTATAAGTTTCATGACCCCCGGATCAATAGTAGCCTCTGCGCATGCGCAAACGTGAAATCCTTGTTACGCGCATAACTCCGGGAGTTCTTGACCAATTTCGATGAAATTTTCAGGGATTGTTCGGTTTGATGTGTAGATGGTCCCCTATACGTTTCATGACCCCCGGATCAATAGTAGCCTCTGCGCATGCGCAAACGTGAAATCCTTGCCACAAGCATAACTCCGGGAGTTCCTGACCGATTTCGATGAAATTTTCAGGGATTGTTCGGACTTATTACGTATATTTTATAGTTTGTTCAATAGTTCAACATGGCTACCTTTATTTTCTCAAGTTATGCTCCTGCATAACAATAAATTTACCCTAATTCAATATTTACTTCGCCTAATTGAACGAAGTTCTTTAGTCAATAATAATTTTCAATGACATGAGTCATGTTATGGATACGAGGAAGCTATGTGCTACACCCATTTGGCAGACGTTTTTTTTATTCAACTTTTTCATCGTTCTTTTCTTCAAATTTTAGGTAATTCAAATATTACATTTAAAATTAAATATTAAATGTTGTAGCAGTTCCTGAAACTGCTACGCGAATGTGGACCGATACTTCATCCCCCAAGAGTTGAGTTGAGAGACTAATCGTTCCCATGTCGTCTTTCAGCTGGTAAATCCACCCTCCATATTTGCTGTTTCCTTAATACAACCCAAATTCTCTCTTGATTTCACATCGGACCATGTATCAGATTAAAGGAATCTGTGTAAACTCCAATCCAATTCGTTGTTCATAAAAATACCCAATTCACCATTAATTTTTATTTTTCAAATTGGTATTATTGAAATAGAAAATTAGGGTTTTTGGGGTCGAAGTAAGTGTTGATTATCAAAGGTAATTCTAACACTATTTTAATATACACAAATTTAAACCTACCTTTAAAGTTATTGATGAACTTTTCAATTCAATGAGGGAATCCTCAAAAAATCTAAGCTTATGAACCTTGAGTCTGAAACCACATACATCTACTCCTGTTTGATCTTGAATGGTTATGCCAAAATACCTGGTACTCAAATGTCAAAAATGGCACTTCTCAGCCATAAAGGGTTAAATTAAATGAATAAAATGATGAAAATTAGAATTTCAAATATTCCAGAATTGAAGTACTTACCTGTTCTTTGATATTGATGGACTTTTCAAAGAAATCAGTGAGACAACTCGCATCGCTTTACTATCATCCGTTAGGGCTAGAACTTGGCCAAGAAACATATTTGTAGCTGTGGCATGCGGGGGCCCTATGTCCGAGCTTTTTATCACACTCCATCCCTCTTCCCCGACAGCAAATTCAAAATCCCCTAGGTCAGGTGCACAATTAGGCTGAAGTTGGAGGAAATTATAATGTGTAGGAGCGCTTGAATGGCTTGTCAGTAAAGCCTTAAGTCCCGTTTACACTGCTCGATCATTTGCCGCGAGCAGGGGCTTCGAACGAGCATTCGTTGAAGGCTCAGGCAGTGTGCTTCGAGCCGAGCAATGTTCGGAAGGCTTGCTCGTATTCGAAGCTGATCCACCCGATGTCGGTGTTCCGACAAATCATGAAAGGGATGCTCGGTACAAACACCCTGGACCGTTCGTCGAATCGGATCTAGTTCCAGCCAAGTTGTTGAAGGTGTGCATATGTATCTCCCATTTCAACGTTCACGTTCGTCATTTTCTAGATTGTTTTAGATTTGATTTAGCTTTGAAACCCTGAAGAGGTAAGTACATGAGAGATCTGTAGGAATCACCATTTCGCTAAAAACAGCAGTATTGCCAACCGAACTGCTGCAGGAACGCTCTCGCGGAAGTTGGTGTTAGTTCTGGAGATGATATCTTCTATTTTATGTAGTATGAAGGTGAAATCTTCTTTCGATATGAACCTGTAAATGTTGAATAGCCCACTGTCATCCTCCTTCAAATCCTTCATCATTGAAGAATAATTTCTTCTCCGCGGAAATTACAACTCCCACATGCGGCGCCTTTTCTTTTGCGCGTTCCATTGTTTATTAGACGTACTAAAACCAAAACTGATGCAGCGGTAACCGCAGCCCTCGGTAATACCACGAATGTCATTTCATCACAGGAAAATGCTCGAGGGTGTTTGAGCAGTGTAAACGGGGCTTTAACACGAAGACAAATAAGGCAGCGTCAAACCATAAAATTAACAGAGGTAAACTCGTTGAGGATAGCCACAGAACATCCATCCAAATGAGAATCAACATCTTTGGAACGACATATAGAAAACGTTTGAATGCAGGAGCCAATTTAGAATGCCACAAAACGGCAAATGCTATTAATGTGCTGTAATAGCCTTCAACTTGGACAGAAAGGTAGTGATCGGCGATGAAGCCCAACAGAGGAAAATCTGCCCACAGCAATGGTGACACCCTTCACACAAACCTTGACGGAACCGGGAGGGATTGTTGTATTGCAATGTTGACTTGTAGCTTGCAGCTCGAAGGAAATTTTCAAGTAGTCAGACATTTCTAAAGGGAAAACGGGAAACTCTGCTGAAAAGAGATATCTAGATCTTCCCATCCACCAGAACAATGAGCCATTGGCGCCCATAACTTTTGCTGCCAAGCTGCAGTTTTCTATGGCCATGTTAAGAAACATTCGTAATGTCGTTGACACCTATAAGATAACATAAGGCAGAAACCACCTCCATTAATACAACTTCAACCATAATAATATTGTAGGCAACTTCCTTGCTAATGGATGAAAATTAAAATTTAGATCATTCTACTCCAATTATCATCACCGTCTCGAAAAACTGAATTTACACTCCAGAAGTAACTCAAGTCAAATGGTACGGAAAATACTTCAGATTAAAATTTGTTTTGAGAAGTTTTCATTTGTTTAATTTTTCAAACAGTAACATTCAGGGCAGCAGATTTACAATTAAGCAACGTATATTGAGTAAAATGGTTTATTTACAATCGAGGGGTTGAGAAATCTAGTCATGACCATTATCCACCGTGGAGGGTTGATATGAAAGTTATGGTGTCCCCAGAGTTAATGATGTATTCCAGTTGACCCTGAAACAGAACAAACACCCTCTGTCAAATACAAATACTACAAAATTCTATAGGACTTCGAGTGTCATTCAATAAAATTACGTTTAAAAAAGAGCAACCTAAGTACGTATTTAAGAAAACATCCGCTAAAATTACAGGTTACAAAAGAAACGAATTATCCTGGATTTTAGGAGATTTTATAATAAATTAGCGTGTGAACTGTGGCTTTATTATTTTACATTTTCTTAGACAGGACTTTTGCAAACACATGGAGTGCTAGTTATCTGATCTGAGCTTGGGAAGAAGAATCATCATCACACGAATTGAGTGAAGTATACTCAAGTGCGGAAGATTAATGATGTTTGTTGTGAATATGATGTACAATTTATAAATCCTTTAAATCTACAAGTAAAGTCCTGTCTGCCGTAACGTTCCTTCACGTTATATGGGTGATTCCTAAACTGAGGGCAAATTCGTGTCTACAACTGTGATATTTCACTCATTAGGCCTACGTTCTTGATTTTGGTTTATTATTCAATAATAAACCATTGTAATCGCTCTGGAAAAAAAATTCTAACCCCCCCCCCCCCCCCCCCCTGAAAATTTCATGGTTTAATTTTCAAAGGGTGTAGAATCCGAATCTGCAATAACAATTTTTCCGTCCGTCCGCCGTACGCCGTACGCACGATATCTCCGAAACGGCTGGAGCAAAAAATACTGAAATTTTCAGGAAAAATCCATCTTGGTCCGACGACGCCCCAATTATTGAGCCAGCTCTCTCACTCAATTTAAAATGCCCTTTAGGGCTGTCAAAGTTTTGTAAAATCCCTAAAAACCGCAAAACAAGCCGAAGCGGCCTAAATATTTACCAATTGAAGAACATACCATGAGGAATCGAATGAGGCACTCCCCAGGTCCGTAGGTCAAACCATTCCCAATGTATGGCCCGACTTATGGTGCCAACATTTGCGTTTTTTGGTTTATTATTGTTTGTTTGTAACGTAGTGATGCCGATAGCGTCGAGTTGTAGTGAATGTGGATACTGGAGTGATAGCCCATGTGGTTACTTGTAGTTTATAGCCGATACACGGGTTGAAGCATTCTGATATTCATGAAACGCTGATAATATATTATATATATAGGTAAATATTATTCAATATTATTACTGGGGTAAATAAGTATTCTTTCTCTGGGGTTTATTATTCGATTGGCTTGCGTTCATGATTTGAATTTCTACCAAGCTTTGGAGTGTGCGTGTTTCACAGGATAGAGCGATTATTGAATTTCAGGAGATATGCACGGAGCACGTAAATCTGTTCTCAACCAAAATACCCATTTGGATTGATTAGTTGATCATATTTATGTGCCTCCTGAAATTCAATAATCGCTCTATCACCTGTGAAACATGGACACTGCAAATTCTTTCAGTGGGGTTTATTTCAATTTTATTCATCGAGTTGCATTCATTATTTGAATTTCTACTAAGCTTTGGAGTGTGCGTGCTTTACAGGTGATAGAGTGATTATTACATTTCAGGAGATATGCATATACCACGTAAATCGGTTCTCAACCAAAACACCTATTTGGATTGATCAGTTGATGATATTGTGTGCCTCCTCTACATCAGTCTACCTTTGGGTACATCGTTTAAATTTGGATTTGGGGAAGTTTTAAGGCAATACTAGTGCTAAAGGACTTGATAAATTATAGATGTTTTTATTGTGTTCAATAAAAACGCTGCAAATTCTTTCACTGGGGTTTATTATTCAATTGCCTTGCGTTCATGATTTGAATTTCTACTAAGCTTTGGAGTGTGCGTGTTTCACAGGATAGAGCGATTATTGAATTTCAGGAGATATGCACGGAGCACGTAGATCTGTTCTCAACCAAAATACCTATTTGAATTGATCAGTTGATCATATTTGTGTGCCTCCTGAAATTCAATAATCTCTCTATCCTGTGAAACACGCACACTCCAAAGCTTAGTAGAAATTCAAATCATGAACGCAAGCCAATTGAATAATAAACCCCAGTGAAAGAATTTGCAGCGTTTTTGGATTTTTTACACAATGAAACATGAAAAAACAAATCCTGATTGGAGGTTGCTTTTTTCTTGGTCGATTACATAAGTTTAATATTGAGATTGATAAACCAAAATCGTTAGAAGCATATGAAAACGATGCATCTTTAGGGCAATGTGTTTAAAAGACAATAGTGAGGAAAGGGACAGGAGTAATTGAAAAAGGCTCATTCTGTTATTTCCAGCCGAATGACCCCGCTCTAAAAAAAAGTAAATAAAATAAAACGTTCCGTAGGTTCGAAATTGGGAATTCAGCCGGGGATTAAGAGAGTAATCCCGTTCGAAGTAATATAGTTCAATTAAGGTTCAGCGGATTAAAGGTTTCTATACAATTAAACGGGAAACCTAGAAGGGATTAGGAGAGGAATTTACAAAGAGTTGGGAAGGGGAGGGGTCAGGAAACACATGAAGGCAATATCTTCGCTTCAGCGGGGGTTAACGAAATCCCGGTGGATGGCGCGAGGCGGGGGCGGCAGGGAAAGATGAAGGAGTGCCTACAGCTTTATGGAATATGAAACTTGGACAAAAGAAAGGGATGTGGGGAGGGGTTTGAAATGAAATTCACCTCGAGGGAGAAAAGGCCGGTGCGCTGACAAAGTGTTTTCCGTCACGTTTGGAGAACTCGAACTTCCTATATTAGATTACTCACTTGAGAGTTGGGGTATAACACCCCCTCCCCTACCACTCTCTCCGTCACACATTTCATATCAGAAAACGTAATAAATTTAAAGCGGCGACTTCTTGTGTTATAGGCGTCAAACAGAATCGAGTTAAAGGTAGGCAGAATCATGTGGCACCTTCTTCCACCACGTCTAATATTCTTACATGCCTATGTAATTGTTTCTGGTAATACACAGAACAGAATGAGGTCAACCTGTGTTTGCCCCGTGATGAAGGAGTAAGACTCGCGTTTCCGAAATCCCTCAGTTCAGATAGGGACAGCGTTAACGGTAAGTAAGTAAGTAAGGTAAACAGGAAATTTCACCTTGGATTTTCGTCCGACCACCCGGAGGTGTCGCGGACGTCGCCAGCCGTCCTCCAGAGAGGATCGGAACTAGGTCTGACGATTTCGCTCGAGGCTTCCCATTGCCTCACGCCCCTGGGTTGGGAGCGTTTTGGATTCACGTGATATCGAGATCAGAGGTGAACTGTCTAACGACAGGACAGGTATGCAGCACTTGATAGGATTTTGGCCCTAATCATTGGTGCCTGCCGGATTCGAACCGGGGCAATCAGTACTTCCACTGAAAGTAAACAGCTAGAGGACTGACGCCCCAGCTCGCTCGGACAACCTGTCCCCCTACAGCGTTAACGGAAGTTTCTGCTTCTAAAAGAACAGGAACTAACTGAACACGAACTTTCATCCCCAAAAAAAGATCAACTGCAGCTTGTTCCGCGCTTGGGCATTGGATAACCTTCATTATCCTTCCTCAAAGTTCTGCAACCTTACTACTTCCAGCTCAGTGGTTTCCTATTTGTTTTCGGACCTTTTTTCTGATTTCCTAGTTTCTTCATTTTGTATTTCCTTTGCATAGATATGGAATCGTGGGCGGGAGTCTATCTCTTGAATTTTTATTGACGAACCGTCACACTGCCCATCACCTAGGGTTGGCAATCAATTTTCGATTTTCACAAAAAATCGATGATTGACAACTTTTGATTTTTTACAATCGATCATCATGGGTTGATTTTAACTGACTATCGATTTTTGTCAACGATTAATCGATTTTTATGAGATTAAATCGATTTTTATGAGATTAAATCGATTTTTATTAATTTCGACTTATTCATGTGTCTATATTAGTCACATTTATAAAAAGAGATTATTTTTCTCTTGGAGAATTTTTTCCTCCAGAGAAGAACTTTGCTGAATTTCGAGTCATTCGCACAATTCTTAGTTATAGGTGTTTCAAATATACCACATTTGCGCATACGCAGGCGACAATTATCACACGATTTCGATGATACTCGAACTATATCTTTATATGATATCAGGTTTTACTCACAATTCTACAGCAATTTTGAGAAATTTACTTGATTACTGATTTTGACAAAAAAAGTAAGGTGAAACAACCACAGCTTTTGTGCGATCAAGCTAAAAACCTTGGGGGCTCCTGAGGAGAGTTAATAGTGCAATTAAATCGAAATTTGGGTCAAAATTTCAATATCATTTGCACCATTTTTGAGCAGTTATGAGTGATACGGTGGACGGACATTGATTTTGGTTTATTATTCAAATAATAAACCATTGTAATCGCTCTTAAAAAAAAAAAAAATTCTAACCCCCCCTGAAAATTTCATGGTTTACGTTACAAAGGGTGTAGAATCTGAATCTGCAATAAAAAATTTTCCGTCCGTCCGCCGTACGCACGATTTCTCCCAAACGGCTGAAGCAAAAAATCTGAAATTTTCAGGCAAAATCCATGTTGGTCCGGCGACGCCCCAATTCTTGAGCCAGCTCTCTCACTTAATTTAAAGTGCCCTTTAAGGGTTGTCAAAGTTTTGTAAAATCCCTAAAAACCTCAGAAAAGTCAAGGCGGCCTAAATTTATACTCTTTTTGAAGAACACTTCACGAGGAATCGAATGAGCCCTTCCCCAGGTCCGTAGGTCAAACCATTCTCGATCTATGGCCCGATTTATGGTGCCCACATTCGCGTTATTTTGGTTTATTATTATTTTTGTGTTGATATCAGTAACCTGGTGACGTAGTGATGTAGTAATGTGGATACTGGAGTGAACTCCTAAAAGGCTTTGTAGCCGATACACGGGTTGAAGCATTCTGATGACCATAAAAAAAACCGCTGCCAATTCTTTCACTGGGGTTTATTATTCAATTGGCATGCGTTCATGATTTGAATTTATACTAAGCTTTGTAGTGTGCGTGTTTCACAGGTGATAGAGCGATTATTGAATTTCAGGAGCTATGCATACATTTTTAAATCTTGACATCTTGAAAGTTTAAAAATGAACCATAAAATAGAATAAAAAATAAAATAATAATAGATTAAAATCGATTTAAATAGATTTTGTGGCCTCGATTAATTGGTACAATCGATTTCAGACTGCCGATTGTGAAATCGATCCAAAAATCGATTTTGGTGGTTCGATTTGACTACCCTACCGCCACCTACCTAAAAGTGCATGATCATTGTATAAATTAAGCGTAAGTCAGTGTACAAACGTAGCTGTTGAGAGATTGAATACCTGAAAAAAAAAAGACTTTCATCCAAACTGTTTATCATTTGTCACATCATTTCTGGCCACTCCCAATCGATTCTCTTTACGAAAAAAAGAGGCAATTTAAGAGCTTTTCAACGGTCTAATCAAAAAATATTTTGTTGTTGTTGGTGTTGTTGGAGAAATTCGAGCTCGAAGCTGTAAAACTTGGGTTTTTACAGATACATTCAAGTTTTTCTTTCCTTAAAACTTTCTTTACAAATTGAGTTAAGTATCGGAATTTGTTCCTGTACCATTAATTCTGGAGCTACAGAAATTAACGGTTGATTAACCGTCCATATTTTATAATACATTGAATTTAAACTTAGTATAACAATGAAAACGTAGTTTTCCTAATAATAAAAGCAATTTTTTCCATATTAAAAAGAGAGTTGCCCCTCGAAAAAGTTGTTTTTCAAGACACCTTCAAATCAAGATTAAGAGATAAAAGAGATCTAGAATTTATCATTCTAGATATCGACAATGTTATCTTGTAGATGGAAATAGCACTGTAAATTGAAAAGATGGATACTTACTAGCAGCTCCCAATCTGTGTCGTTCACCAAAACAAGAATACCAGGCCTCCTGTGAAACACGTAAATTAATAAGATTATAGCAATTATTGAGCGAAAATTTTAAATAGGGTAAATTGTGTTCATAGTTTTGAGATGATCAAACACAATGTGAGCTTTCATAGCTGCATGGCCTTTGTGTCAAACACATAACGTGAGAATCTTGCTCTTTGCCGACAACCGCAAGCTTCTTCGTCACTCTAGATCTTTGGAGGATTCTGAGTTATTGCAGCGGGCGATTGCTCGTTTGGAGGATTGGTGAGTAGTAAACCATCTCTACCTTAATCCATCTAAATGCTATGTGGTGTTCATGTTGGGGTGGCTAGACCAATCTTGTTCAACTTCCGCTTCAAAAGACACCAGAGATTGTCGATCTTAGAGATCTATGTGATGAACAGTTGTATTTTCCCTATCATATAGAGCTGCTAGGGCGATGCAAGCCCTAGGTTTTATAAAGAGGAATACGAGAGAACTCTTTAAACACCGATACCACTATGTCGCTCTATAAGGCCCTTGTACTGTCCTTGCTGGAGTGTGCCTTTGCTGTTTGGTCTCCTCTGTATGCGGTCCATAGATATTGGCTAGAGGGAGTCCATTGAAGGTTCTTACGCTACATTGCTTATGAGATAGGGATCTCATGACCCGATCCGATGACTTCAATAACGACATTTTGTTGCAGAAATGCCACCTGGTCACCCTTGAGCTCCTGAACAACGCCCTAGACTCAAGGATACATTTAACCACTCGTTAATCTGTTAAATCTCGTTAAACTATGACAGACATCCCTTCACCAGCTACCCCTCAGTGCAAATCTTTTTCTTTCTTCAAATCCCCAAATTTTTGTTGTTTTTTTTTTTTCATAGTCCCCTATCGACAATAAAATCCTTAATTTCTTCTTCCCCGCTTAAATTCAGTTAATTGAAATCATTTTTCCAGTATAAACCCTCCTGCTGCATGTTTTTGTAAAGGTCGATCCATACACACCCGTGATGTGTCAGAACCGAGACAGTGCCGTGACCGGCAGGAGGTTTCTCTGGCTGTGATCGCAATTCACCGCGGTCAGTGTTTCAAACGTACCGTGGCAGTGAAGTTGCGTGGCCATGGTGTTTTCAGAGATGAACTTGATGCGACCATATCCAATTTAGATGATCGAACACGTCAGTACAACTATCGTTTGAGTCGTGCCAGGAGAGTTTCAGTTTTTGGTATTTTGGGTAGAGATGTGCAATCCAGTGACTTACAAATATCGGTGACTTCGATTCCAGTGACAAGGAAATATCGGTGACAAATATCGGTGACAGAGAGTGGAAATGAATGAAATGTGGCGCTGTCACAGTTTTTTTGAAGGAAGGAAGCATAAAAAGAGATGTTGAACAAAAATTTTTATGATTAAAGAGGGATTGCTTTACAGTTAAAATATCAAAAATATTTGTTTTTATTCTTGCATATTTAAAAAAATGTTTACTGAATTTGAAACTTCTGAATAAGAGTGAGAGAAAATTAAAAAAACACAATCATCGCTTCATAAATTTATTTCATTACATGAAAACGTCATGTTTTAAGGAACTTATGAATGGTAACATGAATTCATGTCGAATGATAACAAAAACTCTGTAGCATTAAATATTTCTGCAGCGATATTTCTGTACCGACATTTCTGTACCGGTGACAAAGTCACCAAAATGATATCAGTGACAAAGTAATCATATCAATATCATATCGGTGACTTTGTCACCGGTACAGAAATATCGAACATCTCTAATTTTGGGTCAAAAACTTCCCCAAATACGTTGGTTACTTAATTTTACCAACATCCTTGTTGCATAATTTCATTAAAAAATATTATGGTAACACGTATCATTAAGTTTCTTCTCGAAATGATTTGGTAGGTGGGGGTCGCAGAATACAACATTTACATTTGCAAGAATGCATTTCGTGTTCGAGAAATATCTAATGAATTTTTCAATTCTGATGGTGGGATTTCCCCTTGGTCTAATAACTAACAATATTTTTCTAAAAAACTTTGTATTTAAGGAATAATATATTATTTTAGTTATAACACCGGCCGTGAAAATGAAAAAAATATCGTCCTCAACTAATGTGCCGGATCACGGTAAGAACACGGTGTCAGCTCTATTTGCACTGGCACTGTCACGTCCTGGCCAAGTGGGAACAGGCCCCTTCATTTTGCTGGAAGAATGTTGTTACTCTCACGATCTGATCACGCAACGGGTGGGTGTGACCTTAACCCTCCTCCCTATTATATTGTATTTTCTTAATTTCTGTTATTTTCCGCTCGTTTGGATGTACTGATTGTAAATTGGGCTTGCCCGTACATAAATAAATAAATACCTACAGTGGCGCAATATACTGTAAATCGACAAAGTAAGCACTTAGAATCAATCTTAAATATAATAATTGGACGGCGAGCACGTTTTTCCTGAAAAAACTGATGCAATTTCAAATTTGAAGCTTTTGTCAACACTGTAATATGAGCCTGAGCACAACGCCAGCACAAGACAGGCACCAAATCGTGCCTCAAACCCTTCCCCATCATGTTTGCGAGCTATTTTATCTAATTTCAATCTTAAACAAGTCGTTATTTATTATTTAAAAGATAAACGTGATTGGATACATACACGGTGTTATCCTGCAAAAACAGCTCAGGCCTTTCCGTCAGAAGACGGTCTTTCAGCCACAATAGAAGGTGACCCATGGTCCCTGGCCATGAAACAAAAGTTGATATCCCAGTTAGCTCAGAATGAAAGGTCGAAAATAAAAATTATGTAAGACACTTGATTGACAATACTACAATATGGTAAACTAGTAATATGGCTGAATAATGATCACGGAGAATATGCAGGCTGGTTTCGCCATAGTGAGACAAAAAGGTGAAAGTAGATGTGGAGTGGAGCAGAATCCTACCAACCGCACCTTTCCATCTCAATCCGTTAACCTGACATACGAACAGAAAATTTCAATGATTTTGACGGAAATACTTACAGCATTGGTCCGCAGGAAGCTCTAGCTGATGGTGTTTGACATTATTGAACAGCAGTTCCGCTCCTCCACTGAAATGTCAATAATAACCTTTGTTTACTTAGTTATATATTTTTGCATACAAAAAACTTCTTAATACCAAAGTTGGAGTAACTTCTTCTTTAAACTGTAACTTTAGCCAACGTGAAAACCGAATCCTTGATCTGCTAGAAGGATGCCGTTGTCAAAAGTTCGCAATATTTGGAAAATACACTGCCAAGGAGATGGCACAGCAGCTTCCTCGTTACGTCTTCAATCATATGAGCTAAATTGAATCAATTGTGACATTTATACCTGTTTCAAGAATTTTACGTTAGCGCACGCGTAGAGCGTACCGCTGATTATACTAAGAGGAAATTCCTGTGGGACCTCAAGAGACCTTATCCGCATGGTCCCTCAAAATAAGGGGATAAATTCATCCAAAATTGAGGAAGTTTATTAAAAAAGGAAATTCGGACAGTCACGGAACCAAATTTGTTCAGTAGCCTTTGAAACGCAAAATGCGAGTGGAAATTTTGAATTCGGGCAACTAAAATTTTTGGCTCCCGAAAGTGTACCTACACAAGGCTTCCGCTGCTTCGCAGACTCGGAAGCAAAATGACTGTTTGCGTGAGTATTTTGATTCTTGTTAAAAAACTTTTTCACATCAATTAAATGATATAAAAACGATTTTTTCAAATGAATGAAATTTATCGATATTGTAATGGACATTTACATTGTCGAGTGCCCTAATTCACATTGTTATGGACGCAAATTTCAAATTCGAATTTTGAACTTTTAAAAGGGTTCTATGAGTTGCCATTGCGCTGTTCGCCTTAGAGATTGTAACTAAAATCCGTATAAAAAATACTAGTAATTTTGGAAATTTTTCTCTGATCAAAATTGCTCCTAGTTTAGGAATTACCTATATATTACTTCTAGCTCCAACCTGGAAGAATTTTATGAAGAACTCGGTCCCGAAACCCCCGGAAAGGTGATAACTTGATTTTGAGAAAAAAATTAAACTGATCTTTTAGTACCTTTTGGCAACAAGCTTTTCAATTACACGAGAGAAAAACCAAAACGAATTGAATGAGATGCAGGTGAATGACGGAACTCTTGGGTTATTCTAAATTAGGTTGTAATAATAATGTTTTTATGGTATTTAGGTCCTGCTGTTATCTATTCATTGATCTGAATATACCTAGTTAGTTCATAGTTTGCCCATTGTAATGACTCATGTAAGTATCGCCTTGTACCTAGAATACTTACATCAGTATTATATATGACACCAAGTACATACCTGAACTCAACGTTGACCACCAAAGGTTCTTCTTCTTGATAAAACATTAGAAAATTCAAATTCAAAACTAACTAAGCTAAGATAAAATTCGAAAATTAAAACGTAAACAACGTGCTCTTATCGATAACGTTCACGCACTGATAACAAGTATGACAACATGCACACACTTCGGAAGTCAAAACCTTACCTAATGTTTTAATTACGAAACGGGCATACCTAATTGGCAAAGAGAATTTACTAAAATTATTTAAGCTACTTAAAAATGAAGCTTTGAGCACAAGTATTCTCAAATACTTAATTTTAAAACATATTTCTGTTTTTGAATCTGTGAATCAACCTTCATGCGATGATACCGACACCTGTTGAAGACTTATTGAACTGTAGGAGGTTCTCCGCGTGAAGGTTAGAGTTAGCAGCCATTTGCAATTTTGCAGATCCCAGAATGCGATCCTAGACGTTTTCTACCGTCTGCAGCCAACATTTTAGTGACTAAAAAGTACGGATTTTTGTTTATAAATAACGTTGTACTTTAATTTATATGTTGAATGTATTTTATTTAGTATTTTTCGTGGATTTTAGTGTCAGTTTACCTACTCAAATGTGAAAAGTGTGTCTGACCAACGTAAGTTACGCCCTAACCACACAGTTCATTTTAAACTACCTCTTTCCCATCGTTTCTATTCTGTCTTACGTACTTCATAGCTGCGGGTTTTTGAATTTCGGGGATTTCATTTAAATTGTTATTGTTTTTTTGAGTTTATAGTTGAGTAAGGTCAAGATTTTGATAGGATACGTTTCCTGGTTTAAAAGTTGAGGTGCAAGATGTAATTACACCTCCAGCTTCTTTCATCTAGATACCTACGTCAAAGAATTGGAATTTTGAAAATTATAATATTAAAAAATTTGATGCTCTGTCAAATGAAATTTTCCTTTACGAAGGTTCAGGGCTCGAGATGAAAATGGGTTGGTCAGTACCGTAGCTGTAGTATTTCGGTCATTTCACTTACAAGTTCTTAAAAAATTACCTACATTTAAAGAATCTAAGAGTTATATATTTGTTTTTCATTATAAAACGAGCGGATTGCCCGGATCGGGTGTATTTATCTTTATAATTGCCTTGAAACCCCGGGGGTGCTCCGAGGCAGTAAGGGACAACCACGAAGGGAACGTGAGACAAAAATGTGCTTTTTTCAGCCAAGTTCCATTTTCAATTACCAATATGTAAAGAAGATCAATCCACTTTCTCGGCTTTAAATCGTGAAACAAACGACTCAATTGAACCTTTTAAAGAAATTCACTAGTAGATACGTAAATACCATTTAAAAAATGAACAAATTGAAATGATTATCAAACTTCAGAAAACAGTATTTCGTAACAGTTGAAATTCATATCTACCCAGCAAGAATCATCGTGGAGGTGAAAGCCCGATTCCATCTTGAGCCCAAGCGTCATTCCTGTTATTGCAGCAAAGAAGACAAGGGAAGTAGGACATTTTATTACTTACCTCACATCTTCAGAGCCAATCTACCTTTTGGTAGTGATGAGGGTTGAACTTGCGAATAGTGGAACGAATTTTGCTTGCCTTTGAGGTTTGTCGCAGTCCTGTCAGTAGTGGCATTGGGCTCCCTGCATCATGAATAAGCAGGTGTGAAGAAAAGTACCTCATCATTTCATTCGTATCTTGCTGCCCTGTGATGACTCTCTATTAAATGGCAACTTCTTTGGATGATCAAGGGATCTGAGATGAGAGCACTTATCTTATCTACCTGGATCTCTTCATTTCGTTCCTCTCTCAAATTTCTTGAGAGTCTCCGTTTCAAATTGCAGCTTCCCTAGGATGAATACGAGAGAATGCGGCTCCCGAAGCTAATCAAATCGAAGCCCGTCAGTTTCTTGCTGCTGTCACACGTAATTTGGGGCTGGACCCTTGTGGGAAATGAGCAGAGGATGGCATGGAGTCGTTAGATATACGAGTTGTCGTAGACTGACAGCTTTGTAGAAGATTTGAGAAAAATGAGGTGAGGATGACAGTCGTTACATACATGAGATGTCATAGACTCACAGCTTAGTAGACAATTTAGATGAGGCCGATCGGGGAGGTGTGACCTTGGAAATATAGGCTTAAAACATTGATATCTCGCTTTTGGATCATTATTTTCAATAATAAGCCCCTTTAATTGTGTAGTAAACAATTGTATCCCCCCCTCCTCTTTCTCAAAACGTCATTTTAGGTTACATGATGCTTAGGTTGAAATTCCGCATTGTCCATCCTCCATAAAACGGCTTAGAATTATTGTAAAAAATCCAGTCTTTCGGTCGTGGACTCCATTTGGAGTCTAGTTTGTCATATCGTGTAACTGGAACAATCGCCTCTTTCGCATAGATGGTTATGTACGAGTATGTATGTATAACCAAAATCTTGGTTATTCGAGATTTTACTGGTGTAGACAAATGCTGTGTCATTTTCTGTTAATTTTGGACACGAAATCGGCTGGAAAAGGTTTCAGATTAGTAAAAATGCGTAGAAATTTCTAAACCTAATTGTGCACTCCCCCCTTCCCACCTCCTCACAATTAACGAGCAACCTCGCATTCTTAAAAAAATGTATATTACTTGCAGCACTTGCTAATAGCGAATTAACAGGCCACTCTAGGAGCTGATTCTTAACTTTTAGTGCCGAGTGAACTCAGTTCTATGTCTGTAAGTGGGATGAGAAATTAATGTTAACGATTTCTAGAAACTTCCAGTATGTCTAACGTAACTACAATCGTTGCCAAGGTCCGCCCAGATTTTATTTATTTCTTCGGCTAGCTACCACATTTTCGCTTGTCAGGGTTAGTGGAGGGGCATCAAAAACGTAACTTTGCACATTTAATAATTTATTCATAAATATTCAATGGTCTAATGGCCTAATTTACTTAAGTCATAAAAGATAATGAAGAAAAAATCGTGTAAATTTCACAAACACACTTTAGTATGTATATAACTAAAATGGAAGAGCACATGGTGGGCAACCACACCTACAATCGATCGATACAGTGGTCCAAGATTATCTTGTAGACTTGGTGTACGATGATGAACTTACAGAGAGAACGGTAGTAGTAGTTCAGATTGTATATACAAGCTTAAAATTGACTCTCGATGAATTTACTTAATAGATAGTGTGGTAATGAACTCTTTTTTTTTTTTAATTTTGTTATTTTGAAGTATTTTTACTTTTATTGCAGATGGCGACTATTGAGGATCTTGGTGACGTGAAAATCCTAATCATTCCAGAAGTGTCTGAGTTCAAGGATGGTGAACCCTCTGTGCCTGTGGTGGCAGATCTGAAAGATGCCACATCTTTTGACAAGGACCTTCAAGAAAAGATCGCAGAGTTTCTCGCCTCCTCTAGGAACGGACCGGACATCAGAAGAGAAGACTCGAGCGGGAGGAAAAGGAAAGCGCCGGCTGCGGAGAAATCGGAAAACAAGAAACCTGCCCGTGATGGAGAGAGTGCAGAAGTTGCGACGCCCAAGGCAAAGCATCAATGCAAACTTTGTTATAAGGCCTTCAACCATAAATCGACGCTATCCAGGCACAAATTGCTGGCGCACACAATCAATCCGCCCATCTTCATCTGCGCTCACTGTAATAAGCGGTATAAAACCAAAGTCAGCTTACGTCGTCACTTACAAAGTATCGAGACCAAGGAAGCGCGCAAGTCCAGTCTCGCCGTCAACTGCGCTCTTTGTGGTTACAAATCCAGTAAATTCGACATGCTGGAACATTACGAGCGGGACCACGAGACGGTAATTGAAAAAGAAATCATCAAATTCGATTCGGAAGAAGAGTTTCTCGTTTGGAAACATCAAACAGAAATACACACTACAGCTCGATTTACCAAAATCAGAAAAGACCGCATTATTAAAGATGGTACCAAGGAGTCTTTTTACAGGTGTCATCGCGATGGAGTCTATAAACCCCGTGGGAACAACTTGAGGAACCTGAAAAAATTGGGTAGCAATAAAATCAACGGACACTGCCCGGCTAAGATGCAAGTTTGGATCAACCAAGATGACGAGGTGTCAGTGATGTTTGTGAAAACACATGTAGGTCACGATATGGATATTTCTAGATTGACTTTGACTAAACAGGAGAGAGATCATATCGCACAACAGTTAGCGCTTCAAGTTCCTTTTGATACGATTTTGGAAGCCTGCAGGGAATCCGCCGTGGGGGCTGAAAACATCAGAAGAATGAATCTTCTCACAAGGAAAGACTTGTACAATATTGAAAGCTCCTACTGTTTGTCAAAAGTTACGTATAGGAATTGTGTCGGTGTTAATGTTGAAAACTGGGTGAAGGAGATGATCGGTGAACATTGTGATTCCTTCATTAAATTTTATAAACCGCAGGGAAAGATGCTGGAGGATTATCCAAACCTTGATATGGAAGATTTCATTCTTGTTGTTATGAACGAAGCGCAAGTTGAAATTTTGAAAAGGGGTGGTAATGATTATGTTTGTGTTGATGCCACGAGTGTAGCCAGTGATTTTTCCCTTTTGACTGTGTTAGTTCTTGATGAACGGGACCAAGGTTTTCCTGTAGCGTTTCTCATCACCAATAACTGTGATAATCACGTGATGGAATTGTTCTTTTCAACTCTCAAAGAGGCGACGTCTATGGAGTTTAAACCTCGAATTTTCATCACGAGCTTGGACGATTCAGTGTACAAATCGTGGAACGCTGTCATGCCATCTCCGGCATTCCGCATTTACAGCCCTTGGATCGTTGATGAGGACTGGAGAAGTAATTTGGATAAGATCACCAACCCTGAAAAACAAGTGGAATACTACAACAAACTCATTTCCGTTATGGAGGAGTTCAATGTACAAACGTTTGAAGAAGAAATGGACAAAACGTATCGGGCAATGAAAAGTGACCCTGAAACGGTGGAATTCGCTGACTTCTTTGAAATATATAAGAGCAAAGCTTCTGCTTGGGCTCACTGCTTCCGGGGGCACTTGGGAGCCAACGTCAATGAACAGCTGGAAAGAATACAGGCAGCTTTGAAAGTTGTGTATGAGAGTAGGCTGAAAAAAGTCTTGCAACTAGAAAAGTTCATTTTCTCGATCATGGGTTCTATTAAAGAACATTTATTTGATTCTCTCGTTTCCTTTAACAACGACTTTCTGGAAAGCATGAAAAGCGACCATCAGCAAAGGCACGCGCTGGCTGAAGAATTTCCAAAGAATTCGTTGAGTAAGAAACCGAAACAATGGAACATTGCAATACCTGGGACGGACAAAGTTTGTAAAGTGAGGGTTTTGAACCCGGATTGCGGCTGCGCTCACAGCTGTCCAGAATGTTTAGCTTGCATGCATGGGTATATTTGTTCTTGCGTCGATTCTTCTTTGAAATGGATCGTTTGCGAACACGTGCATATGGTGTGCATCAAAATGAAGGTGAATTACGTTTTCAAACCTACGACAGATGCGGAAGAGAAATCAGAAGTTCAGACTTTCACTGTGGAAGGGATCAGTTCGGATACTCCCAGCCATGCAAATCTCATCATCAACGTGCCGGAAACGGCTTACCAATACATGACGGTTCCTGCGGAAGGTGAAGACGGTAATGTTCTACTGACTTTTGAAGCGGATGACATCGATGACAACGCCGAGCTCATCCTGGGCTACGCGGAAGAAGATCCGGACGTGAACGTCGAGGAAAGACGGTCGCTTTTGGCCCAAAAATGTCAAAATATCCTCAATAGAATATCATCCGAAGCCCAAGTGGCTGCATTCGAGCAAGCAATGGCCTCTCTGGAAACGGATGTTACTTTTATCGATTAATCTTGCTCTTTTAATGTTGGAAGCCTCAAACTTCTTCGTTTAAACGAATCCTGTGACTTCATCATGCAGTGCTCCAAAAACGGGCATCTTGTGCGGTTTTTAAACAAAGTCCCTCAATCCGAATGGGTTCAAGCAAGGAATAACAATCATCCTGCCTTTTTGCTTACACCCTCCCAACCAAACTGAAAAGACGGTTTTTAAATCCCAACCCACTACAGTTCCCTATCAAATCAAAAGGAACGGAATCCTATCACCATCATGTTTTCATTGTTATATCAGGTACCTTACTCCTTTGCTATGCGCAGTGTATTTGAGGTTTTAATTTAATTTCCCATTGTTATAATTTATATGATTTATTTTCATTTTCGTGGCTAGAAACACAATTATACGACTAACGGACAATTAATTTATTTTTCATCTTTTTTTCGGTCGTTCGTCATCGTCTAGTCGGTGTTTTAGATGGAATCCACTAAACTAAGTTAATAACCAGCGATTCCCAGGTGTACAATACATTACTCCTTCAAAACGTATCATTTAGTTATAGGCTACGAACCATTTTTCTTCCACCTCAGGCTTAAAGAATTTTATAAAATTATAAATGAGTATTGTGATATTTTCCTTAGCTTTATTACTCATCCAAGAAGAGTAGAAGAAAATTGTAACTTCAACATTTGTGCAGATTAATGATCTATACCTACTTGATAAAATCTGCTTAGTGTAAATATGAAATATTGTAAAATGTGACCGAGTATCATAAACTACTATTTAGGATATTAGACATTTCTTAAGCGTAAAGAAGAGTTGTAAATACATTGTTGAGTAATGTTTATCGAAGAAAAATTATTATTTGGATTATTGAGGTCGTCGATCTATGTTTTCGAAATGTTTGTTTTGTAAATAGTTTACTTCTAGCTCTATATTTTTATGTTGTGTGAAGCGAATATAATAAAATCTTCAACACAAAGAGACCATCCTTGTTCCCAAAACGATTGCCCCTGGTGCAGGGTCGTGGAAAGTAAGGGCGTCAGAGTAAAATTGGACGGTTAGCATTTGTTTGCTCAGTTCATGGTATAGAAGGTCTAATCTGCCCCTGATATACATATATACAATTTTATTATCTAACTTCTGTTAATTAAGTAGTCGAAATTTAACAGATATCAAGGCGAAAGAATCTTTGTCAAAATTAGAAGAAAAGTGATGATTGGTTTTGGGGTCAGGCTTGCATCGTGTTACTCGTCACCATGATGGAGTTAATTCAATCATTGTTGAGTCTGGCGATGGCAGCTGTTTGTTTGTTAGCTTAGCATGTACACTGGTTGACAGGCTCCCATTATCAAGCTCTATCTCCACATCAAGCAATGTTGCAGTGGACCTAGAGTAAGACCAAGTAAAAGTCACTGAGAAACAGGAGTTAAGATTTTCTAAAAGAGTTCGTCCTCGCCATGATGTCATATCATGAAGCAGTCATTAGTGAAACGCTTCCACAGCAGAGGGTTTTTGCTCTGGATGCCAAGGAGCTGTTTTCCAAATCTGTCATGTATAAATTCGCATGGTGGTGCCATTCGAATTCCCATCTTTTGCAGATACATTAGGAATTTATCATTTGAATGATTAACAAGGTACAATCCAGTTATTAGCGCCCCCCGCTCCTCCAACTAACCTTCTGGTGGGTGCCTTCCGCCCTTTGTTATCCCGGCATCACCACTTTTCCGTCCGCCCAAGGTGGTTATTCGTGTACCCGCCACCTTGGTAAGCACTAGCCTCTCTGGTTGAATCTACAGATTTTTCCAGGGAGTTGGTTAGGCTTAGTAAGCACCGTTTATGAACACAGAATGCGCTCACGTAAACCCTTGTTAACCCCCCCCCCCAGCCGTAGCTTTCATCTCTGTTTACTAGCTCCCCTCCTCTGAGCTAGAATCCCATATTTGTAGGTCGCATAGGCAATTTTTCATCTTCGGTACTTAAATGTGTGTAAATGATCTGGCTGTAGAACCATAGAGGTCTACTGTCCTGCTTTTTATTATATAAATTTAGGTTGATACTTAATGATAATTAGTGCAACTAAGGTTAAAATAAATTAAATTCACTCAACAACTTCCTATATTTCCTTGCAGCACGAGCAAAAGAGGTCAATGCATTCTACTCGTAATTCTCCCAGTTACCCTGCATTTTTAAGAAGGCTAATTCCCCCCATTTTACTAATACCCAGATGTGTAACCCTATATTCGCCTTAAAGTGAAAAACATTCTTCCTTACTCGCATATTACAGAATACACACTCGTCCCTATCCCTCTCTATGGAAGGTTGGTGATTCAAAGCCAATAATTCACCTCTTAATCATAAAATCCATCTTGCCTTCCCCAAGCTTGTAGTCACATCTGTTGCCAGATTGACACTAGTTGAATCGCGCTACACACGTGAATACCAACACCGGATATGCAAGAATTGCTCTCTATCTCCCCCTTGTATCTACTGTGTAGGTAACGTGTAAATGTAGTTTGTCTCTTGTGAATTGAGATCAAAAATCCTTCAATTCGGCAACAAAATAAATAAAAATCAAGCATTCCAAAAGAAAGTCTCGTTCCATTGGACAGCAGTTTTCGAGCAAATGCCTCAAATATGAACAAAGTTCTAAAAATAATTTTAAACTGTTGAATTTATTTTGTTTTGCAGCATATACAGAAAAAAATTCTGGCGAAAAATGTACTTTTCAAGATATGTTCTGGGAGAAACCTATACGATCGCAATACATTTTCGAATCCTAAAATTGGTTTGACTAGCACATTTTGAAGAACACTTTGTCGACCCCGAAATATAGTTATGATATGTACAAAGTTCCATTTCTTCAAAACGATTCAATATCAAAAAATCGTTCAGATGATCATGTTAATAATTTATTTTCTTTACATCTTTTGGATTCGTAAACCAAAAACTTTCCTTCGGAAATGAGAAAGGAACCAAATTGCTGAAGTGGAAACAACGGATAGGAAGGCGATGTGTGACAAGGGTAAGAAACAAAACACGCAAGATTGTTTAACAAGATTTAATTTAAATCAAAAATACCTTACAAATAATTTACAGCTTTCAAAGTTGATTCTCTTCTTTTCAAAAATAAATAAATGTCGATTTTCAATGTGATTCATTCAATAGTAAAGCTAATACATTATAATCTACACACAAGACCAAAAGGAATCATGCCTTCTACACACATCACTTTACATACTCGGCGACTTCCATGTTTTCATATTTTGACTAGCCTGAGCGTTCATGTTCAAACAGGTTTCATTACACGAAGTGATATTGGGCTTATTTTTTATGAAATGTTGAATTCATTATTTTCTTACACACGTTTGAAATGTGGAGTAACATTGCATTTAGGTAGAGGGAGAGTCCACGAGGGGTGTGTCTTTGTAGAGTGAACGTAAGTGTGAATGTACGAGTTAGTTGATAACGTTATCAATGTTAGGTTAGTTACTGATTACACAAGATCAGAGCAAACAGTTGAATAGATACCTACAAAAGTTTTCCCCAACGTTCAGGGGTGAATTTATCAATCAAAGCGAGAGGAAATGCCCTTGAATAGCTCGTATGCAGATTTTATTTTCCTCTTATCGGTACACAACATGAAAAATGTGATGTAGTTCTTGTCTGGATGTCTGCACGGCTCATTTCGAGCCAAAGCCACCTCTGAATCAATTTCTTCATTTCCAGAGAACTAATTAGAGATTTGATGGAGGCAACAATACGTTAGTGCAGAAATACTAAGGCCTGTAAGAATGTACATTGCGTCTAATGTGATTACATAAGATACTCCATTCCTGTCAAAATAGGTAGGCGCGTATCAAGTAAAATCATTATATTAACATGCCGGGAACTAACTGGTCACCACCAATCCATAAAACGGAAAATACGGTGGTCGGACCTCCATGACAATCCCTCTATTTGATTGCAAAGAAGGCAGCGACTTATTAGTCAGAAAAATATGATCAGCGAACAAATATATAATTCATTAATTATTTGCTATAACGTGAATAGTATTTGCTTATTTACAATCAAGTGGTTAAGAATAATTTCCCAGGGACTTGGTTTGTGTTTTGTACCTACAAAATATTGTCGAGTCAAAATAAAAAAGTTTCATTTTAGCGTAGCAATCAAAAAGTGATTTTCCAATGCTGCCAACATTAGCAAAGTAGAAAGCGTAGTTGGATGAAGAATGACAAAATATTTGTTAGTGAATCTGTAAATATACGATAATCTCAATGATAAGGTGAAACCTGAATAATCATGCACGCGTATGATGTGTGTGTAAGCTACGTATGTAGACAACAACTTAGTCTTTCTTGACCTTGATCAAAGGACAAAGCGATCTGCCCTAGCTAACGCTGCATAGTCGGCAGAATTAATATACTAATTCAAGAATTAGCAACATACCAACAATTCCTTCAGGATTTTACCAAAACAATCCTTGAATTCAGTATATTTTATTCTTATTCTACCGACCTTGCAATTTAAACGAAGTCAAATATTCCTTTGGATCCATGAATCGAGGTTGAGAGAGAGTAATATTATTCGTCGAGGTGCGATTGGATGAACAATTTTTTATAAAACGTTACCATAGTTTCTCCAACGTTTGTGGGTATCTACGATCAACGAATGACCGTGTTTTGAAAATTGTCTACATCAGAGGTACCGATGAGCCGGGTATAATTCACAAAATTACATTCAAAGAGTGAGAATTGATTCGATCACAAGTGACACCATCAGAATAAATATGAATTTTCTTAAAAATCAAGAATGGAGAAGTGAGTTGTCCGTTACCAAAACAATCAAACTTCGATAAAAAAATTTGGAGCTATAAAAGGGAAAAGACTTTTAAATGAGAATAATTCGTAAGCCTGAGCTACCTCTATGATTAGATTTGCTGCTAACGTAACAAGAAATTCTCAACTTTGATTTTTTTTCCCGATTCCTCCTACAAATCTTAAGAAGGAGCTATCTCAAAACCAACACATTCTTTTCAAGTCTGTAATTCTTTCCAGATAATGACATCTTCAAGAGTTTACGGCACCTTTAGTTGTATTTCTCACTAACGGCCAGAAAAAATTGACATTTTTTACTTGTCCTTGCTAGCTGGAGCTTAACAATTTCAGAGTGCCTACCAATCCAAAAACCCGACTTGAATGATATACCTCATAATCATACCGATTTCTAGAGAGACTAACACAATGTGATTCTATGAATTCAGTAAACAGTCAATACCCATATTAAAAAAATATTCTTCAAAACCCACCTGCAGATATGAAATATAATAATTGGATTCAATTTCGAGGTAAGTGAGCGTTGATGTTTTGGAAATGGACCACCCAATTTAACGAATTTCAACTCGTATTTAGGCATGACATTCTCAATACTCATTTCGCGCTCTTGTCGAGAGACCAGAAAAAGACTGTTCATATCCAGTTGTTTCGGTAGAACATAATGAATCCAAAGACACAGGTAACAACTACTGTACAGTATGAATGATAAATATTTATTTTAAACGCAGCAAACCCCCAAAAATAGAAAAACAACACAACAAAGGTTATTTTCACTCAACCTTTTTTTTTGAAAACTCAACAAAGGAACAATTTACAAGTATTTACAAAATTTTCGTAGATCGACTGTAACGGTAGGGTCATTCCCCTCGAAGTTCAAAGGATGTTTGGTGAGGCGGTTTTAATGTAGCTAAGTCACGCCATGTTGCGGATAATGAAGGAATTTCGTGTTTTCCAAACTTTATATTGCAATTATTCCGTTAACTTCAATAATTTGCAGTCTCACAGCGCTGTTTCAAAAACCCATTTGGAAAGACATTGGAAAATTGGAGGAAATTACCAAGTCCACCAGGTTTTGGGCACTGAGAATCAGGGGCGACTGCTTGAAACACGAAAATTCAAAGAGATTGTCACCGGAAAATGTCAGACTAACTCCGAAAAACCCCACTGAACTAGAAAGCAAATATGCATCATAGAATATACCATTGATCATTTGCTGACACAGCGAGAACGTTATTCGTGAATCCACCAGCTTGGAGGTAATCATTAGGGAGATGGAGGTAATCAATGCTTAATTTAATTGCCTGTTACCACCACACCAAACGTCCTTAGCTTCGAAGGGTCGACTTGAACACCTGAAGGATTATACGAACTTATATTTAACAGTAGTTGGGTAAGTCAAACCTCAAAATAAATAGCACAATGTCACTTTCTCCATTCATCAGTAAACGATCAAGAAGGCAAGTCAAGAAGTATAGCTGGAACTTTTTAGTTATGATATACAGTCTAGGAGTTGGGGGTAAGTGTCAAGCATTAGTACGTATTTAGAAACAGTATGGTACTTTCGGTGGATAACCTAAGAAAAGGTGATGTGAAAATGGTAAATGATCGGCTATATAACGAACTAGAGATTCTGAACTGGTTCTTCTCAAGTATGATCGTACTAAATGGAACATCATCGTTGAATGGCACAATTGTGTTCCACGCAAGGGCATCAAGGGTTTCCAAAACAGGCTGAGCATCAGGGGTTTCAAAGCTAGTTCCCTGTTCAGCGTTCTAGATGTTGTGAGAAGACTTCAAGTTCAAATTGAATCCTGGAGATGTGCAACTAAGGCCAAAACCATCAGGAGTTGCTGGGGATTGGGGTTTCTCCAAAGTGAAGCAAAGAGAAGTACACTGAAGGGACGTAAGCATTTGACGATGAAAATATACATACAATATACAGCGAAACCAAACCAGCTTTATTCTAGTTTTCTTAAATTTACTACAAGCCATGCACGATTAGGATTGGATTGGAATCAGTCAACCTCTTCAACAACTTGTGCTGGAATACCTCCTAACAATCATCGGTGATGATCACAAATGTGATATTTGAAAACACACCGATGCTTTTTTCTTTCTTATGTGACAGTACCAGGACTTCCACAATTTTTGGTCTTCATTTGGACCATCTGATGCCTCAAAAGTCCACTCTGCTCTCACTCGCTACCTTCCTCGCTCCATCCTCTTTCTCCAAAGCGGGTTTTTAACTTTTCTAAGTTCTCGAGTTGAGAGTTGCACAACACCACCTCTTGGAAAAATATGGGATATCTTCAATAATTTTGGTGGAGGGTTTGGCGTTTAGACTGATTTACAAAATCTTAGAATCAGCCAAACTGTGGAGAAGTTAGTGAACCTGATACAAAACCACATTTTTCCCAAAAAGGATTCAACAATCCAAGAAGAAAAACTTTGAGCTTTACGAGTGAGATTGACTCGAATTACATTGACACATTGAAATCGTTGATAAAGTTCCAGAATTGGACTTCAAACCAAAAAACCTCAACCCCCGTAAGGATATTAGAACATTCGATCTATAGGCGTTGATTGACTGGATTATCAAAAGGTTGATCGTTAATTTTAAGGAGGACAAACACTAAAGACGTCCTACTGCTAAAGTGTTTGTAGATTTAATTTCGAACGCCAGATTAAGAGAAAGATTTCACATTGTGCTATTAACTCATGAGGAATCCTAAGTAAAACTACGATTTCACAACAATATTGTACAACCTCATATTTCTCTCAGAATATTTGAACATGTAGTAAAACGAATGACATTTGAACCTTTCAACTTTTCTCCACCAATTCAAATACGATAAATCCGATGTGTGGGGTGAAAACAACGTGAGAAGATAACTCATCGGAAAAACAATTTAGATGCTACAATCAAAACAGGGAGTCGTACCTTAATATTATTTACAAAACTAGCAGTAATTCTTGACTTTTTATTTTCGTCAATACGTGTACCCATATTTACATCTAACAGGAATGTCATCTTCCCGAATTTTCTAACATTGAAGAAACAAACATCACGTTTTAAATGTCAAATCGTTGAATAAATAATAAAATAAACGTATGGGCTAAGCAATTAAGTATGCATATCGTAAAGTATAATGCCCATTCTAGGAATCTACTTGACGCGTGTGACTCGATGATATTCAAAATGAGAAAAATAGTCATTTTAAAGTAGGAAAATATTGTGGATTTTGTGAATATTATTGGAAATGTAAATATAGATGTTAGTACGAGTGATTGTAAGTTGAAGGAATCAGTGAAGGATCATAAAGTCCATTGTTTTCCACAGTATCCATTAAAACTTAAGCGTTTATAGTGGGCTAGAAGTGGGTTTAATGTTACACCTTATGCTCTTGGAAGTGTTATTGTTGTTATTGTGTGTTCCCGCTCGTAAGCTTATAATCGTAGTGGCGCACAAGATTTGAATAATGAAGAATTTCTTCAACTATTGTTCTTCTTCTAACTTTTTGAAATTTTATTCACCAATTGGATGAGTTGGGGAAAATGAGTGGATTGGGTTTCAACATGATATCGGAAATTAAGGTTCCATAAAATACGTAAATCAATTCTAAAAGCTGACTTCCCCCTTTCCAAGCTCTATCCCACTATAAACTCACCACTGAAACTCTATTTTTATGGCGTGTATTCAGATTAAAACTGTTCCACGCTAGTAGCACAGTCTAAACAAGCCGAATTCATCACAAATTCTACATTTGAAGTGGATTAGTACATAATTGTATACAATCCAACATCTTTACACCATAGATTTTAGATTTTTGTGAGTCATGCAATTATTCAACTTCGTCAGCCCGCTTTACGGTGGAGAGGAGGAAAAATCTGCCTTTTGAAAAATTTCATTCGGCAAAAAGTCGTTATTAATTACACTTGTTTTGGAGTGGACTTCGTTCCAATTGCAAGCACTAACATGAGAACTTGGAAACATTTCTTCAAAATGTATGCAGAAAGAAGGAATGCGATAATGATTATCAAACGTCAAAAAATTGTCAGTGCCTTGATGATATGCAACATCATTCCATAACCTAACTATAAAATAATTGTCCTTTTCAACTTCAATTAGAAGTAGAAGTGAATATTACTACACAAAATGAAAGTAAATCTCATATTTGATGTACGCCCTACATAAAACTGCTTGGGGCACCATCAAAGACAGAATCAAAATTTATACCAAGAGGGTTTGATTGAGTTTAATTATACAGCGGGGAAACACTATTTGAGTAGTTTACACAATCATGTTAGTGAGGTGGTCATGTTGGAAGAGTCCATGTAACCTCACAGGGATGACTTCGAAAGTTATGTGCATCAACTCTATTCTCATTACATTATTTTATGAAGCCATTTAAGGATTTCAAATTAGGAAACAGAAAAAAATACTTAGTAACGAATAGTGCAATGAAAACTGGATTACCATAATAAGCGCCAATAGAAAATAAGAAGCAATCAATAAATCTCCAGAACTAGTGTCACAAGACAATTTGGTAACATAACATACTAGTCACTGAAATGAACCACACATCGGGTTTCAATTGTAGCTGAATTAATGCAAACACTATAATCAAAATTGTAATCGCCCTAGCAATTATGACGACAGATGGTGATCTCTGCTTGACACATTTATTCTTAATAATTAAAATGCAGTTGAGATGTAACCACATAAATTACTCAACCACATCATTTCCAAAAAATGTATTCAAAAATTTTACTATACGAAAAATCACAAAATTTCTAAAGAAAAAAAAAACAAGTGCCGTGGGATATACAAAAGCATAAAAAAGGCAGTGTCCCGAAAAATGCCCTTTGATAAAAATGCTTAAATTTAATTTTCATACTGATATTAAAGTTTTTTAATAATAGAAACCTATTTACACCTAACTTTGGTATCGACTCTAAATTTATATAAGGGACTAAGATAATAATCAACCCTTTGAAAGGTGGGATGTGTTTTCTTTCTCATTTCTCTATGACTTGGTTTATTAAGTGTAGTTCCAACATCTATGAAAATGACTAACACAAATCAACCTTTTTTCAGTATTATAATAGTTTATCTACTAAATCTATTTGCATTTCAAGTCTATGCGGAACCAAATGAAGAAACGAAAAGAGAAATAAAAATTTCATGGTTTTTTAATTATACTTTATACATGGAGGTTCAGAAACAGACGATGGAGGAGGGGAGAGGTATAACAAATTAATAAAATTGCATTATTCTATTAATACTTAGGCTTTTTTTCTTGTTTCATCGATTGGTTTTTTAAATGAGAAAAAGGGAGGGTGCGGGTTTCCTAGTTAACATTAATTTAGCGTCGCTTACAATAGAGCAGAGTTGTCTACAAGCGGTGACAGGGGGCTGTGACCGTCGTGCTTCTTGCTTCTTTCCATTTCGTAGTGAACTTCCATGGATAGGCCTAACAGAATAAGCACAAAACCAATTAGTGAATATACTTTGAATTGAGATGACTGCCTCTCCTTTATTGGGCCGGAATAAAAGTGAAAATAGATAAATGATACATGAAACGTGGACAATGAGCCTTACCATGGTTGTAGGAATAGGTAGACGTATCTGTAATCACATGATCTCCAGTACACTACAGAAGGTGATGTGTGTGGACATGTCTCTTATAAATAGACAAATTATGGTTGAGCCAAGTATGATAAAGGAAGTGAAAGTGGAAGTAAAATATGCCTTCTGATTGTACCAAGGATTAGAAAGGAAGGATGTAGGGCAAAGGAGTTCACAGGAACATTTCAATCAGCGGAGATCGCCTAATGACATCAACATCATCATCTGAAGTACCCAAGTTATGGAGTTTTTGAATTGCCAGAGATTCCAATGCATGTGGTTTTGGTCCACCTTTACTTCACGATTCGGCTTTATAATGCTTGGAACAACCAGAAGGCTTCTTTATCTCTATATAAGTCATGTCCACTCACATCTTCATTCTATACTGTACTGAGGATGGTGTATAAAAATCGAAACAAGTCTAAGTGTCAGTTGGAAGAATGATCTCTAATTAATATCCATTCCAATTAACGACAGGTTCATACTGATCACTCACCAGATTGTCTTCGATTTGTTGGCCGAAGTGTGATCCCTTTGCTGGGTTGCTCGGGAATGAAAGCTGCCACTAAGAGTGCACAAATGACTAGGAAAGCGCCAAAAACGAATGGCGGGCCTGGTACCAACTGGAATAAAGATAAAAATTAATGTGAGAAACTATTAAGATGGCATAGATTAAATGTATGGTAATTCCTAAACTAGGATCAGAAACTTCATTTTGTTTGGTGCGTCATTTTTGGATTCTATTGAGACATTCAACAATGCTGAAACCCACGTAGTTTGTAAGCGTTTGTCAACATTAAAACAGAATGGATGGATGGTACTTCCTGGTCAGTGTCTTTAAGCTGGTTTGTGTGCCACAACTATCCCTCAAATTACTTCTCAGAGTAAAGGTCCATCAGCATTGCATCTGGCAGCTAGCAAAACCTACACACCCCTGCTGATAGTGAATGGTAGCATGGTAAATTAGCTCCAATAGGAATCAATACAATCAGATCTTTGAAAGTGATGATAAAACGCTTGGTTTCATTCAAAAATTGTCTGGACGCCAGATATAATTTATACTTCCAGAAAATTTGTACAGCGCTAGTGATGACTCCTTAATATTGAAATGGCAAGTTATGCCCAATAAGAGGACTTAAACAAGACTAAAAATATAACAACAAATAGGCTTCTATGAGCAGCTTGTCCAGCACTAAACCACTACAGTTGCGAACAGGAGACACTGTTATTCCTTATCCTTCTGTCCAATTTACAAGCCATTCAAGAATCATTGATTTGCTGGTAATACAATTACTCTACTAATAGAGACTGTCTAGTCTCAGGTAGAGGAACTGAAAGTTCGGGATCAAATCCGAGGAAGTTTGTGGACATTTTTCAATGCTACATACAAACTCCAAGATCAAGAGCTTTTTTCCGAACGAAGATTTCTTCTTTCTCTGTCTGTTTTGTTCATCAGTAACATATAGCATGGTCTTTGTCAGACGTTTCACTCAATTTCAACTTGAAGTATCATATATGATTGGTTTTGACAAGTGTTTGTTCTCTAGAGTTCGTAAGGCGAGCACTAGGTCACTCTAGTGCTTCACCGCAAGTGCCCCTCCTATAGTGCTTGCATCGAGCCGTCTGTACCAAACTGTTCTTCTTACTTATCAATTTAAGTTACTTAGTATCTACCACCAAAACGTATGGGTAGTATTGTCACACAGGGCCCATTTGCACGTGAGGTTTGTAACAGGGAGGTGATGGTATAGTTGCCCCTTCCATGAGCTGAATGCAGATAATGCCGCAACACTCAGAGGATGTTCCAGATGCTGGAAGGCGTCTGGTGTATCTCCCGAGGAGGCGGATTCAAGAATTGGTAAGGGCCAGTTAACCATATCCATCACAGGTTATACAAAAGCAAGTCGTTTCGAACTCAATCCTTTAGGAAAACATTTGTATGCATTATGTAGGTGATTGAGATGGATAGAAGATTGGTATCCATTGATTTTTAGGACATGAATATTCCCGGATGATTGCATTATCAACTTTAGCATAACCCTTTCAGTTATGTAAGAATACAACTAGATATGCTCATGAAAAAACAACAGGTCAGCAGTAGGCAATACCAAATAACACAATCATAACAACCTTTAAAAAAGCAGAATACAGGTAGCCTGTCAGAGTACCTTTTGAAGTATAAACAGTTTATATGATCGATAGTGAAACATGCTCAGTATTTCTACCGACATTATCACAATCGCCGAACTGATTGAGTGGTAACTGAGCAACTCCTCATAATTTCGTACTTCGAATTAACCAACTATTCTAAATAATAGATGCATGCTACTTGTACGTACGTTAACTTGAAACTGTACCTGCTGAATTATATTCCAAATGGGTTCCTGTCAGCAAGAACAAACATTTTAGAGCTAACTGAATAAACTGCGAATGACATGAAAATTAACCTAGCAAAGCTGATTTCATTTAATGATAGACATAATTTCTCGATAAAATTATCATGGCAATCTAATACAATTAGAGTACAAGTATTAATTTTACTATTGTACACTACCAATAATTGGTACACTACCAATAATTGGTACTTAGGCCTTAGTATCACACTGGCCACAGACGTGCCAGAGATATCGGCATCATTTGCAATTCAACTCAAGATGTAACGTTCCAGGATTGCACTTTATAAATCAGCGACTCAAAAAGCTTAGAACAAAAGGATAAGTTAATATGTTTGATTGTGATGAGTACACTTGAATGTGTCAAAAGAGAACCTGGAACGCTGCACAATGAACTATTTGCGCTCCAAAACGTTTAAGTGGCGATATCAACACGACTGTAAATCACTGAATCACTCCCCAGTATTTAAGATGAATTTTGTTGATTTGGGTTACTAATATGAGAAGGCACGTTTATTTTCTTATTTGCATCGTTTTTATCTTTACCTCCGAAGGAATTGAATTAATTTTTGCTCCCAAAACCAGAATTTGCACTTGCTTTTTGCGATTTAGAGCTTATTGATCAATTAATTCAGCTTACTGCTCGAACTTTATTAATTTTTACTCCACTTATGATAAAATGTTCATGGATTGTGCAGGTGACCTCCTTGATTATACGTAATTTCTATCATGTTCCGATATTCAGTATCGGTTCATCAGAAATGGGACAATAAAGGGACATTTTCTTACTCCTGTCAGTCCCCCATTATAGAAACAACTGAATTGACACAAACCTATTCGATATATTGAATGGATATCGAAAGCACTGGGTTGCCTAATAGAACCTGGGTACATTAAGGGAACAAACTATCATGTTACTACAGTGAGATACAGACCTGAGGAATGACGTCCATATGTTGGCCAGCTGTGTTGTTATCATATCTCGGTGGATCGTAGTTGAGATCAACGTGGAAAATATAAAAGATAACTCCGAACATGGCAGGCCCCAAACCGTTACAGAGGCCGCGCATACCGGTCACCATCCCTTGAACCAAACCTGCGAAAATATCAGTATTATTAGTTCTGACAAAACTTTCTGGGTGGCAGTTGAGCTGGTGTTAATTCAGCAATTGAGCAACCTTGAGCAGGTTCTGAATTGAAAGAATTGAGGTATATTACAATGATTGGATACTCTAAACACTTCTGAACCAGTAATACACACTCAAGTTGTAATTTCAAGGGGTCATCAACTTTGGAAGGATGGAAATTAAGTGTTGAGTCAAGAAATTTTGAACAGGTGAACTCCGAGGAACCCACCTACACTGTAAATATGAGGTAGCAAGTATACAGCTATGACAACAAGGGCTAAATTTTAAAAGAGCAGAGTAGGTTTAGAACAGAGTGACAGAATCAAGAGAGAGGATTGAATGAATCCCCTTGGGCTGGTCCGGGCTTATTTATACGGGTTTTCTGACCCATGAGCCCATTTCCCTTTCAGCAATGACCAGGGTAAACCTCCATCCTCGACTCTTGGATCGTTCTTCTTCGGTTTATTGTTAATAACCATATGTTATATTACAATTGTTGTGGTTTCTCCTGACAGTGAGTATACGGTATTTCATTCAAAGAACACTTGAAAGACAATACGTTAATTTCTGGGACAGCACTACTATCCCAACCTCTGCGGTCGGGACATTGTCATTCACAACCAATTAAAACACTAGGCACATCATGATTAACTAGCAAGATCAGTAAAATGAGACATTTGGAGAAATATTACCTTCAATTTAGTCACAAAGACCCCAGGGAAAACCATTAACATTTACTGTATCAGTGACTTGAACAGCCAAATGAACGGAATGAATTTTTTCGATATTTTTTGTAATTTCTCCACAAATATAACATCTTTTGCTAATTTTCATGGTACCATCATGTTTTAAGGGAAAAGGAACGTATTGTCGCTGCTAATTAAAGTGCTTATGATCAAATTTTAAGGAATAGAAGATTGAGCCCTCGGCTACAAAACTGGACTTAACGTTATATTTTCGATCGATACAATAAAAAATCAAGCATTTCCCAGATTTTTTTTCTTTACATAGGACCAATGGAGGATCCTGACGAACAATTTGAGACTAACTCGAGTAAAATCGGTTAAGAATTTAATGATAGAGTTAGTCATCACAGCTGTCAAGAGGTACGCGTGTTTGTGTGAAGGCACTCTAGTTCAATTTTATTGGGTTTTTCTTTCTTCATTCAAATACTGCTCGCAACTTATTAGTGCTTTTTCTTCTTCTTTGGGGAATATATACTTTCCTAGTATTTTCTAATTCAATAAACATTTCAATTTTTGAAGTCATTTTTTGTTTTTATTTAATTGGTATGAAGTGCCCTGAGCTCTAACAATACTTATTTCGCTGTACCTGAATTGGGCAAGAAATCGTTTTTCAATGTTGGCAGTTCAAAAAAGATCACAGTTTAGCTTGAATACATAGTAGAGGTCGTATATCGAGGATCTGCTGCCCTTCCAGCGGTACCACATGTAGGGCTTCACACGTTTTGGTAGGACGAACCACGTCCTACAAGCAGGACGTCACCGAGACGGGCTGCCCACGTATAAAAGTCCTCGAAGAAGGACCTTCCCGCAGGACGTTATATCATTAAGGTTTTAGGTGCGAACAAACCAAACGACGACCAATTGGTCGAAATTACATTCAAATACTTTCTAAAATTTCGGCAACCTTTACTGTTTTCTATGAAAATTAAATCCAAGTGCATAGTTTGAGAAAACTTTCATGAATTTCAGCAGAATTAGGTCCAATTAATTTGTATATTTCAGGAAGATGAGAATCCAATTTCGGACATCCTCTATAATTACACCGTTAACCGTAAACGAAGAACTTTAAAAGAAAGAATTGGTTTTTGCTTCGGTCAACCATTTTCAGTTAATTAAAATTAGGTTAAATTTACTCATTTCGAAACAACAGAACGTTTGTATATAATGTAAGGGCTGGCGGATTAGATTTACCTTGTTTATCTGCATCAGAATGCATGGAAACGAAAGCACTTATAGCCGGATAAGTGATGCTAGAGATCGAAGCCAAAGTTCCAGCCGCCCACATCATCCTATAAAAAAGGGAAACATCGTAGAATGTGGTAAAACTAAGTTAGTGTATCAGATCAAATCAAAGTCATTAAAGCTGCAAAGAATGAGCACAAGAACGGAAAAAAATTCCTTAAACCATCTTGGCTAATGGTTTTTATAAAATTATGTTTTAGTGTGACGTAACCTGACTTGCAACTTGAACTTTCAAAATCATCAAGGCTTTAAAGAAAAAGTACAAGAACAGAAAATTCTATAAGCAAGACTTATATTGGCATATGATTTTGATCAAATTAAGTTTTATTGTGAGGAAAAGATGTTTTCATTTAACATTTTCCTTCAGTGTCATCCAACACTTGTGTACAAGTAGCATCAAGACGAATGTATGAATGTCTAAATAGTTCGAAAGGTGTGACCTGATAAAAATAATATATTTGGGAGTAATAATATATTGTTGGTGGACCAACAATTCTTGGGCCTCTCTCCAATCATCTGCATTTTCAAAAATGCCTTCAATACAAGAATGAAAGGTTGTTCAAAGCAAGATCTAAATGTTCTTTGGAACAAAGAAATTACCAAGTTCAGAACCTGATAAAATGGTTGTCACGTAAAACAGGCATCCTGGCTTTCAAACAAAAGTAGAAAATATGACTGGAATTCGGATTTCTGCAAGATGCTAAATAATGTATGCTGTAATAATGTCAATGGGCCACTACAGTCTGAAAGAAGATGCCGCCAAGACTTCATTTGTAAATGAGGTCGTTACTGGAGACCTTGAGTGGTTTGTTTGTATCTTGTTATCGTATATTGAATAAGCTTCTTTCTGAGATAACAATGGAACTGAATCTTGAAAAATTGCTGACTTAAGCAAAAGATTCGCCAGCAATCATTCGGAGTAGCCAGTGGAATCTTCTAGCCTCCTGAGTTCAAAGGAAACCCCAAGAAGTAAAGTGAAGAAGAGGTGAAATGGTACATATCTTCAGAAAATACTATTATGACTGATTCGATATATTTGCTACCAAATTTTTTCCATCTAACAGTTTTGAAATTGAAAACTTTATCAATGTTATAGGTTTTTTTCTTCAAAAAGGTCAAGAGAATCGATTATCAAAAGATCTTACCAAGTTTGTGAGCCGAAACCGTACCACATCAGTTGAAGCATTTCGAAAAGGAGCCCGAGCATGATGGTATGCTTGCTGCCAAGAGTGCGGATGAGGAATCCCAAAACCAACTGAGCGCCAACAGAGAAAATACCGACGGTAGCGATGAATATGGCGACCATGACGTCACTGAAACCCATAACCTGTAAAAACAAAAACCACCTTACTATTCTATTCATTCTTCTAGAGAAATGCCGTAATTGTTTATTCTTTGATATGTTTATATTCACTGATACTTCCCAACATACATCTTAGTGGAGGAGCCACTAAGCCATTTTCCAAAGTTACTCACACAAGAGAGATTTGTTAGGCGAAAATTTGCATCAAACAAAAAAATTTATATGAAATAAGTGGAAATATAACGATTTATCACTATTAAGCCCTCCATTCATCCTGATTTAGTGTTTTAATTATGATTGTCAGATGAGAATAATGCAAATTGTACAGCTTTAAACCAAAGAACATCCAAAATTTATTGTATATTGAAAGAAGTCGTCGATGATTCGTTCAGAAAGAACTTTCAAGTGAAGCACGATAAAACATTTCAAAATTATTAGACAACAGTTCATTTGTCCACTTCTAGGACGCTAATTAAGCACCAAGTCTTTCAAGGAAAGCTACAGACATTGTAAAGGGTACTGTTTTGATAAATCTTGGTGCTCATATTGGTAGGAATGCACCTTTTATTGAAAAAGAGAATAATAATATACATACCCGCTTGAGGTACATGAAAATGCAGGAATATTGACCGGCTTCAGGGAGGTACGACAGGAAAACGGTTACACACAGCATTAAAACAGTTCGATCTCTCCCAACCTTCCTCAGAGCCTGGAACAGAACACAATTGACTTTTAGGCACCGAATAGTCGAATTGTAGAGTTTGACAAATAAACTATATTCTCTACTTTGTACTTAACTACCTAAAAAGAATTAACGTCCACTTTTAAGATTACAGGTCAATGAGTTAATAGCAATTCATATCTTAATTCAATCAATCGTTTGTCAATTCGTCTATTAATTAAGTCATTTCCTAGTTCAATTAGTTAAACCCTATGAAAATGATAGGCTGTAACAAGACATTTTTCTGGACAGATTAATCTAACCAAAGTTAGTAAAGTCACAATATATTCAAGTGACCAAGAGGTCTCTTCAGCCCCTTATCAAAAAACAAATAAAGGAATTATATCATTTATTCTACTGCATATTCGAATACTTCTTTGGTTTCATTATCTACTTACCTACTTCGGATGCTGTAAATATTTACGAGCCCGAATGTGGAGGGGCGGATGTTTCAAATTTTATACTCCTGCACTAGTATGAAAAACATGAATGCAGATAAAAACAGGACATTTTAATATGATATTGATAATAATAATAATACACTTTATTGCTAATAACGCTTGTAATAATAAAATTAAGGAAATCGTTAGAAAATAGTGATAATTATGAATAGAGGGAATTGTAATAGAATAAGAATAAATAGATAAGATGACTACAACTTCAACAATATACAACTTCTTAGGCATAAGAAAATATTTCAATTTTTCCTTGAAAATACCGAGGAGCGCTTGTGTTGAGTACAAGGATGCCTGCAGGAAAGGAGCATAGTGATTAAGTGCAGAAATAATACTACAGATTATGTGTTGGGATCCGGAGCGGCGATACAGAACTTCGGGTGCCATACCCGTGATCAAACCTGGCACTAGAGAGCTCCTCCTGGTGTCTTCGATAATAGAGTAGGATCGGAAAATAGTTAATAGCTGGGATAGTAATATTTCTGCTGCGATAAGAAGCCTTCGACTAGATGATAGAGGAGGTTCTCCAACAAGGATGCACAAAGCCCGTTTCAGTAACTCAAGAATACATTTTAAATTATACTGGTCGGCACAAAATACAATTTTTCACATTGCTTTTGAGAGGAATAGGGATCACTTTAGAGGGATGACAGCTTGCTGACGCAAGTTTAGAGCTCCCACTTGCGCCTCAAAGTTGGACGACTTGTCAATTGTAAGCCCTAAAAATGTCGCATCATTTGAGAAATGAGCTACAAGGTAGCCAAAGGTAGAAAGTCTCAATATTCGTCGTTGATGATGTGGTTTTGAAATTGAGATGCTCCGTCAATACGAGCTTATTAAAATCAAGCCAGGTCTTTATTATCAAAGAGGTTCGTTATTTTGGGATATTCGTAATCAACTAAGATGAAAACAGTAACATTTCTCCTCATAATGTGACAGTTCACATTTCAACTTATGAAAATTTTAACAAAAGTTAGTAATAAATCCATCAATCACGTCTTTTTTTGCCGAAACTAGTGAACCTAAAATTGGCATAAAATTCCCAGACAGTCCAGAGTTCCACGATTCGTGGCCATATTACCTCCCTACTTTTCCATGCCTTTAAACACAGGTTAGAGGTTAAAATAATTGTAATTGTTTTTGAGGGCGTCAACCACAAAATGCGGCACATTCGTTTCACAAACCGCTCCATTGCTATGAAAGTGTCACTCTTATGTTTTCATTCCAAGAAAATCGTTCACTACTCTTTGGAAAGCTCTCAACATACTTCAACATATCACGCTGCCACACTCTCCGTTCAATCTCTCCATTTCCCATAAAACACGTAGGAGACTGATTGGGAACACAAACAATAATCGTCAGGAATTGAGAGGCAGGTAGGCACTCGAAAATCAACTTTCTGCACCACAAGGAACTCGATCAGTTCACATACCTGGCAGAAACAAAGCTACTTATAACTAAGGTAGTTAAAAAAAAGGGATTATCATTTTGTGGAATAGAACCCTTCAACACGAACGTCATTTCGAAAAATCTCAACAAAGCGTTAGTTGACAACCCTTCACGTTACTTCAAAAGGCGAGCTAATGGGCTCATTTGCCCTCTCGGCGTTAAGCATGTCAGCCGTTAGAACCGAAAACTCTCTGTTATCTTGTCTTATATCGTTCTGCAAGTTAAAAATAAGGGTTGGTCTTCGAAATGACAACGAATAGCAGTGGATTGGGTTATTTACCGCACCCACTTACAATTTCAAATTGGAACTGAGCATAAATCGAAATTACTGGAAAACTACGTTTCCTAGACAAAAGCTTGATATTAATGAAAAATTACCACAAAAGGGTCGGCTTGCTCCCAAGAAATGGGGGCTCCCCACGAAGACGGACGAACTTTTTCAGGTAAGCTCTCAGGAACAGCGACTAGAATGAAGAAGACATCAAGGAGGGCGATTGCAGTTGCCAAAGCGACAACGACGCTCTCACTGTAGACGCCCATGATGTAGGCACCCAGAGCAGGACTGATGACCATGCTCGCAGCAAAAGTAGCCGAAACCTGTGAGAAAGTAACAGTTGATTCAGTTTTTCAAATATTCATTTTATTGTTATATGTAAGAGTTACATCATGTGGTTATTTAAGTTCATTCATTATGGATGCGTCGTTGGATTTTGAGGTTAAGAGTGGCAGCACTTGAATGAAAAGACACCCCTAAGGTCAGACAGCGACAAGAAGTGGTCAATGAGTAATATACTTTTAATGAGGTCATACTACACTTTTATGAACTTCCCTGTGTTTATTTATTTATTTATTTATACGGGACGAGCCCAAATACAGAGAAAAGAACATGAATATACAAATTGATTAACAATAATTCCATACCAACACTTAACAATATGGAGACAATACGACAGTAAATGAGAACAATGAGACGATAAAAATTATAAATAGGGACAAAAATTTTAAAGTTTAATGTATAGGATCTCAACTATACAACTATCCTACCTAAGATCTCAACAGATTTTTTTTATTTTTGCAAGGGAATCGTTAAAAAAGTCATAGTTATGAGCCGAACAGACCACATTTGCCTCCCTTGGCATTCTCAGAAGAGGGTGGTTGAATAGATAGTTTCTGTCTGCGAATGGCGTGTGGAAGACAGGTGGATCAGTGCATGGTGGTGGGTGGTATGGTGCAGTGGGACCAACAAATTTACCCTGGAGAGCAGCCGGGGACAATCAATGTCTCCATTCACCAACCTATGAAAGAAAGAGAGGTCCGCGCTGACTCGTCTCGTCTCAAGTGGGGTCAGGCCACTTCGAGCATACAGTTCGCCATAGTTGACAGAGAAGCCAGTGCGGGGCACTCTGGTCCTAAATCCGAAGAATCGGAGGAAGCACCTTGGCACCCGCTCAAGTTTGTAGGCATGTATCTTGTGGTGTGGAGACCTCCAGGATGGGCAAAACTAATGCACGGTAGAGCAGCACCAGCGCTGAGGGATCTGTGAAATCTCGCGAAGCCCGCTTCAGGAATCCCAGCGCTCTCATAGCTTTGGTGCAGACAGTGTCAATATGAGCAGAAAAATCCAGTCCTGCATCAAGTAAGATCCCAAGAGCGCTCATCATAGCTTTGGTGCAGACAGAAATAATGTGATAATAAATGATGCTATGGAGTAATGGATGCCTCACTGTTGAATAGCAATCCAACTGTTACAAAGAACTATTTCAAGTGCGGGTTACCAATTTTGTTCATGGCAGGCGTCGATCGATTGTTTACCAGACCTGTCTCTTTCGCTCGTTTTTACTGATTAAAGGCTATTGTTCGTTCCCTTTTTTCTTCAGTTAATTTAGGGCCCAATTTCTAATTTCTATCTCTATTAGGCACAGTTTGAGTTACCAATTCCGAGTTGAAAGCATCAACATCACCAGGTGGCAGAATTTAACCAGTGAACAGTCAATTTTTTACCAGACCGTATACCATAGTTTGTATGCAGCGTCTCATTTAATTGACTTCTCAGATATTTAAGATTAAAAATTAAATTGCGTGGCAGCTCTTGATCATCTAAAGAAGATCCACAGCTATGTATTTTATGCTTTTTTTTTGTCTTTGTGAGAATCTTTTTTCATGAAACTGTTAAGTACAATGGTTCAATAACAGAACCTGTGGGTTACATCCAAGGAAACTGACTGGGCTTATAGTCTCCATCCAGCACAGTTTTTCCTATTCCATAATCACTCTGTGTGTATCCAAGGAAAACCGATCTTATAGTCTCCATCCAGGGAAAACTTTCCCAGGAATCTATCCATTCTTAGGATATTGAATTCTTCTGGTCTATTTGCAATGTGTTTAATCTACCGACCATAGAAACACACATTGAGAAGGCCAAAACATGTGAATAACGGAATGTTTGTACCAATAATACAAAAGAATTATAATTTATGATTAGATACGTATTCATACTTACAAGTCCATAGGCCAGGCTCCGCTCGTGCTCTTCGGTTACATCGGCGACATAGGCGAAAACCACGGAAAACGTAACAGCAAACACACCGGATATACTAATCATAGCGAAAAACCACCTGAAACAAAAGAGAAAATATGAAGGCAGCCCTATTTACCGCGCCTATTCTTAAACCGTACGATGCAAACAAAACACTTGGAATGTGGTTTCTGCTTGAAACTCCACTCACATTCAAACCAGAGAGAATTACAACTTCATCATTATCCAAACATCCACACATAATTTGTATTAAATCCGTAAGAGTGGAACACTATGTTTCAGACTCGTACCTAAGACATTTCTAAACGCGATAACGTCAGGGAACCACTAATATTTTCGTCTGAATATGAGGCGGTCGATTCCAAAACTCAAATAATCCACTTTTCAAAATTTTTCAGGAAACCTAAAAAACGTGTAATTTAATAACTTTACAGTGAAATGTATTTTTTTGTGTGTTCCCCGCGTGTAAAATATGTGTTTTTATATAATGGTACATACCTTTTGTTCAAAATATCTGTAGTTTTTCCAAAAATTAAGATTAAAGTTTGGATAAAGTGAGTTTTGCCATGACACCAGTGGATAAAGTTAGTTTTGGAAAGATGGTTACTGGATTAAGTTAGTTATGGCATGATACAATTAACTTTTAGTTTTAAACAACACAACTATCTGTAACATAAATTATACTATTTTGACTAACCTAATGCACCCCAGATGCTGTTATTGTAAGCGGGTAATCACAGGAAATAATATGAAATGTTGAAGGAGCGTGTATACGTATTTTTTATTATATACAGTAAAAAAGTGACTGTTAAAATTACCCTTCAAAAAGTCAAGTCCTCTTAAAAATTACTCCTTTTACATTATAAAGGAGGTACTATTAGGCGGAGTCGGTACTATGTTTTCTCTTAAACTCATTATAATTATTATTTTAAAAGTTTTAAAACATACTGTATTTTCACTGAAACAACAAAGATGACTAACAAACAGCAGAAGAAAAATGACAAACATAAACAGAGTCACGTGACTGAATCCAGGCCACCGATTGGGTAAGAGGATAAAGATGATTTTGGAATGACAGTCAAATCAGGGTCACGTGACGTAGACTTCACACTCCCATTGGCTGATGGACTATGTGAGTTTTGGAATAATACTTCTGAAATAAAGTGAGTTTTGGAAATGACACCCACTTTTTAACATTAAATATTTATATGATTTAGTTACTTTTGGAAAGATATAACCTAACAAACAGATGCACATTTTTCTTCTGAATGCAGTGGTACCAATAACTCAATTTCGAAAAAAGTGGATTATGTGAGTTTTGGAATGGACCGCCTCATATACAGTTTTTAATTTATAATGAGTTTCTAGACCACTTGAACTTATTGCTACATTTTTTGTGATATGCAAGTTGTTTTCGTCAATAGCGAAACGTCGTCAAAGTTTCGTCCATGAGGGAGAAGTAGAGACTTTGACATAACATACATAGATTTTAAAGATTCTTGGAGGATGATAAGTCAGTGAGATGATCTTTATTTGGGTTTAGAAGCAGGGGTTCTAGTGTGTAATGCATCAGCACAGCCAAGAAAAAATGTCATATAAGAAATGGCATGTCTTTCAGCGATACCTACTCTCAAACGTTATTTACCAAACTTCTACTACTTGATAATGGCTAAACATTTTCTCATATAAAGCAACTTTTAACATTTTTAATCAGGACGGTTAAACAAAATAGTTGATATCGAATAATGAGAAACATCGAAGTTTTTGATCAATGGAGGTTCATAACAATACTGAACTTTTGCAGATGGAAACCAACGGTGAAATACTTACCAGGTATTGATGGTCATCAGAGGTATCGGAGCGCAAGTGAAGAAAACCGTTATCAGCAGAAAAAACTTTCTTCCCCAAACATCAGAAAGAGCGCCGATCAACGGTGCGCTCAGGAATGATAGAAGGCCCTGAAAAATAAAATGTACACTTCATATTCAACTTTATGAACTAAATAAACTGCACTGTCAGTGTAGCAGTAATTGAATCCAATTACAAAGTACTATATTCTATGAGATAGCCACTGAAAACGATATTGGTACAAGTTTGTGAAGAATTATATTTTGGTTTTAAAAGAGTTCCAGTTTGTAAACAGTCCTATTTGTGTGAGACCCACCCTTACTCCACAGCAAATCTGCTCACTGAATGAACTAGTCCATACTTACACCACCATTATTGCTTAAAATGAGCTGATTCTTCGTTCTAATATGTTTCCAATGCTTGATCATTGGAAATGAGGTGTTTTCAGCAACGATTTCTCTATTCTTGCTGTTCATTTGCCTGCTTGTGTTGTATAAAAAAGAGGCGATAGAATGAGTCGTTGCCCCTTCCGAGGGATGATTCGATATGCCTGCAACACCCAGAGGGTATCCCTGACGCTAGAAGGCGTCAGGCTTAGCATTGGGCTCAGGAGTACCAGTTTCAAGAATCGAGAAGGGTGTACCATCCAAGTCCATCACAGTTGGCAAACATCAACAAATCCAGGAGCAACCAACAAGAGCAACAAGGCCCTTAGCTGGAAGGGTCCGTACAGTAAGACTAGTTAGCTTTCATGACAGAAGTATGATGTTCCAGGAGAATATCCCACAGTCAAAGAAGTTTGATTAAATCGGCCTCTAGCACAACCTGTTGAGAGTGTTGCAACTAAAGGGGAATCTGCCTTAGTTGTAACGACGCAAGTACGAACTCTGTCAGAAATACCAATATTTTTGGGACCGTAAGGCGGGGCAAATTTCGGAACATTTGACGGGAGCGGGCGCCGGCCCGCGGAAATCGCAGACAGCCGCGGGGAAACACCGTCGCAGTGTTTCGCCTTCACTTGTGCGCTCCCGTCGCTTCCACTTTGCCTACCTCCATTTTTCATCAACTTTGTTCTCCTGGACTCTCGATGTCTCTAGGCAGTTGTAATGTTTCTGTTGTGCAATGTACCTCGCTACCCTTCTATGGCGTAGAAATCAGCAGTATTTCATATGTGCTGCAGAGGCTGAAGGCCTGTTGGATCAGGATGCGACCTCTAGACGATTTTGGGTCCATCCTTTCAATGTCTATCTTTTGCCACTCTGTCCTTATAGGAACTGTCACTTTTATCCCATAAGACGAGATAGCCACGAACCTCGTCAATCAGTCTGTCGATATCCTCGTCCCCGTCGGCGAGTGGTGTAGGACTTGAGGTTCATTTCTACCTGTTCTCCACTCCCGGCGGACCTGCCCTATCAGTTATGGGCACCGAGCTCTCGTAGCATGCTGCGGGCTAAATTATCCCCGTCGCGGGATCGCCCCGCTTTCGGTCAGATGTAAGTCGATTAACTTATTTCTTTGAGTTCTCCATAAATGCGGACTCCCTGCAAGGCGCGAGTCATCCTTCAGGTGCAAGCCCGCCTAACAGTAGGTGCACGAAGTAGGACCCTAAATAATACGAAACGAAATTTAATTCCCTCTCGACCCACAAGACTGAAAACATCACATTCCCTGACGTCGCATCTTTCACTCACTCACTTGAGTCAAAACACGATCGTGACAATGACCTCGATCGAATACTGACTTATTCCACCAAGCGTCTGCTGAGCTAGCGTCCTGCAGTTTTAATTCGTCATGTCATCCGATCCCAGACTAGCGGGGACGGCTAGTATTTGACTCCTACGAAATGTTACGTGCAAAGAGAATATTGAGACAAAAGCTCAAACCCCCTAGATATAAGAGGTGCACCATCTTTGAGCATAACTTACCAAGCAGGCATTTTCTGAATCTAAGAGGGCCCCTCAAAAAGGACAGTACAACAACGACTATGTCAGTCCTTGGAAAATTAGGCATCATTCTTCCTAAACGAAGTATGCCACTTCTGAAACTCGGTACAGCAGGTCGAATGCTGACATTGCGATGCCAATTCAACTATGTGTAACTCTATATTCAGACTGAAGTCTCAAAAATAAAGGAAGTTCCTCAGAGATTTTTGCAAGATTTTCGTACTTGGGGGTTCAAAATAGGATTTGTTGCAGAACAACATTGATTCACCAAACTATTAAGTATCAATAAAATGATCAATAAAAACTAAATCTAATGATCTCTCGTTCCTGCATTATGAAAAACTGAACTTGCTAATGAACAGTTTTGTTGAAACATTACATCAACTCTCTAGTTCCGAACATAATTTTTTAATTGTCTGCGCAATTTCATCATCGTTTGACAGTTCCTCGATAAGGTTGAGGACGCTTAGAACGGAATGAGAATTAGCTGAACCTAATCATTTGTTTTTCGTTTTATGAAATCGGTACCTGAAATGGAGCCAAGATAAAATGAACAGTGTCCCTCCAAAGAGGGATGGCTATGAATGAGAAGAGGTAACATTGTTCTTCAAAAAAGTAGGAGTACTACAATTGAGAAAACTTGAATTAACACGTTATACACGGGTAAGTGAGTTCTGAAATAGGAAATAGATATGAGTTATCACTCATTAATTATAACATGTAATTATACATTTAACGATGCAGTGATAATTAACTAATAAATTAGACAATTTACCTTGATTCCCATAATTAGACCGTTCATAAGGAATGTGTGGTCCGGGAAAGTATCGCTGAGCGTCTAAAACAAACAGAAAAGTTGTACATTAACAATAAGTAACATGAATATCAAAAATATAATGGCACAATAATAATGAAAATCTAATAGCGAAAAGAGGGTGTTTCCTACAACGAAATAAAACTAAAAACCCTAACACTTCCGCAAGAGAAAAATTCTAAAAGGTTGGTGATAAACCGACTTTGAAGATAACATCGCACGGCACACTTTGTTGGTTTATTATTTTCAATCACAAGGATTTGTAATAGAATTGTAAATATTCGTTTTAACGCCCCAAAAGTGTTGTTCGTTCCAAATTCCCAACGGCCATACACCTCATATTTGGAGAAAACCCGAATCTAGTGGGTCTAAACGCTGTAATAACGATAACAAGTTGAAAATCGATTAACATGGAACTGGAATATCTATTTAATAGTATCTGAACAGTTTTGAACGTATTTACAAAAATTGATTTAAAAAACTAAACACGAAAAAATTAAAATAAAAAACGATACAAATTGTCATTTTCTTTGTTGAATTTACACTCAATATAACCAAAATACGATTTCTGAAAAAAATCCTTTAACTGTCGGTTCGTCCTGAGAAGAGGTCCTGAATCGTTATCGTCCTTCAAGAGAAACTACGAAATCAATTCTGAGCATCTATGGGTATCTAGATTGACTTGACGGTGGGTACACACAATTGCCAAATGAGGATTGGCACTCGATTCAGGTGATCAGTGTTTTGTTTAGTTTTGACGTCTTGATACTGCGCTTAAATCTCAAAAATATAATAATGAATAGTTTTAGTAACACATACATTAGTTGTACAGATAGATCGATACCAGTGATAAAACTATATCGGTGAAAAACTAGTGGCCTCTATGTTAACATCTAATACGTCGCGGCCTCCGTTTAATAACCAATGCAAAATGGAAATTGAGCTATTGCGCTTGCGATTATTGTGTGTACCTACCGTCGAGTATCTAGATTGTCTGATGAAGAAGTCCAGAACCGTTACGAACTAGTTCAAGTTCGTATTTAATTTTACCAATTCAAGTCAAAACTCTACTTGAGAACATTTTTCCAAGTTTTAAAATAGATGGTAGTTTTAAGTAGCTCTTAAGAAAATGAAAACTTGATCTCAATATGAAAGATGTGATAGGTAGGGTCTACTTTCCTCTACTGTTCGGAGTTAATCCAAAAATAACAAACTTTTTTTTTAATTTCTGGTATAATAACTTTTTCTAAATATCACAAAAAAGGGGGAAAAGCTCAAGAGCGTTTTTTTAAAAAGGAGAGAATTGTTTGGAAAAAGTTAAACGACTTCAGGCTCTTCAGATAAACTTGAATAATACTTCATTTTCACTGAAAAGTGCTGGGAAAATCTATAAAACTGCCCTTATGGTGTCTCTATTAAGTTATTTTTAGATAATGTGCCCCAGATTTCGTTCAATAAATTATTGATGGGCCCGTGAATCAAATACAGAAATATTAAACCGGTATGTAATATTTTGCAGATTCTGCAAAGATGTGTTAACAGTTTAGGCCTTCTCATATTTAAGAGTGGGTTCTAAAATAAAATTTGCGGGGTAGTATGGCAATGTTCGCTCGTTTAACAATTGGGTTTCGCAGAAGTAGAAACTCTAACATTTACGTAATTCGGGTTTTCATTGACATAGAGGAGCGGGGTGGCACTTCCTCGTAACATTGGACGTAAAATTGACTGGAATAGGTTGCAGGTCCGAAGAAATTCAAACGTAGCAAATAATCACAATTTTTGAAACTGAAAGTGACCCAGGAACTTCAAAATTACATGAGGAATACTCATTTATAAAAAAATAATAGATGAGTTAGAACTGTCAGTTGTTGTTTTTTATTTTTTTTTTTTTTTTAACAGAACAAATTATAGAAATAAAAGAGCCGATAAAATAACTTTTTATTAGTTGTGAAACGGCCAGAACTCAGGTTTATAACTCGTATCGATACTATTATACTTCAACCACGTTGTGATATAGATATATTATCTTCACTCCCAATAAATTGTTCGTCCAGTAGAGCATCAATTATTTCCACCGGAATCCAGGTTAAATATTTTTCAATAACATCTCAAAAATATGGGGGGGGGGGGGATGTAAAAAAAACCGTTACTTTTAAAAAAGTAGAACATTACGCGGAAAAAGTTCATGAACATTCAGGCATTCACGCAACAAATTAGTGCCGACAAATGTAGTTACTGGAATTTCACTAAAATGTACTAAAATTCTATACCGATAAAAGTTGCTGAAAATTGTTCAATTGGTCATCATATCAAATGATGATATAGATAAAGTATGTATGACGTTATCTGTATTCACCACTTACATGAATTTGAACAATGTAACGTGAAAAAATTCTGGCCATTCTATGCGTGATTGCGAAAAAATGTTGCCCATTCTATGCGTGATTGTGGTGATTGGGGATAACTTTCAGGTTCAGGAATTTCGACTATGACAACCGTTTTTCGTTTGCGATTTTACGGATCTGAAATTTATCTCAATCGATTTTGCCAAGATTACTAGGAAATCATCCTCCACTTGTCTGTGCTAGTAAAAACCTCGAAAAACACGTTTTTGGCACATTTTTGACCAATTTATATCATCTATATGTGCGAGTTGAGGTACGGCTAGGAGGTACGACCAGCAACAACCTAAGTGGGGTCCAGGTGTGGAAGAACGGATTTTCACATCACATCACATTAACGTAAGGTTGATGCGGGGAAATAGTGGAAATCCATCCTAAATAGAAAGACAAAATTGGCGATAAAGTATATTTCCCCGAAAAATATACACAAACTTTTTTTTTTTCATTTTTTATTTTTTAACCACTGAGGCCCTATTGTGGCTGGACGAGGAGGTCGTTACCTCCAACCCCTTCCCAGGCACATTTGACTGCCCGACCTGGACACCCTGCCGAACCAAGCACTACATGTCCAGTGTGCAGGACTTGCACCCATCGTCAGGAACTACCTGGAACCCAAGCACTAACTGCTTGGTAATTACTGGGTAGGCATACCAGTCTATTGTGATGACCTAATGCCGTCGACCCCAGCCAAAGCTGGAAGATCCACCCTTCCCCACCACGTTCTGTCGAATGGGAGGAGAGTCTTAACCTCCAAACCCGCAGAGGGTGGTGTCAGATTTGCCCATTTTGCGGAGATGGTATCTAAGTGGACCGGGCCCCGTTAAGAGCCCCATCACTACACGTATTTCCCTTCTTCCTAGGCTGAGCAGCTCGCTAGCTCTATTCCTAGGCAATTGCTTTCCCCGCCTCTGCCCCCTAGCTCGGAGCCAGCAGGCAGTACTCCTCTTACTCTCTGATTTGGAAAGCCCCTCCCGTAGAAAGCTCTCAGTAGTACCGAGGAAGGGTTCTGGACCCACTGGGAGAGAAGCAGCACCCTTCCCAGCTAGGGTGTCAGCTTTTTCGTTCCCCTCAACCCCTTGGTGTCCAGGGCACCACACCAATGTAACCTTATTGTTATTGGCAAGGTCTTGAGGTTAGCCAAGCACTCCCACGCCAGCCTCGAGGAAATTGTAAAAGAGGCCAGCGCCTTAAGGGCAACTTGACTATTTGATAGAAGTTTCGGTGGTTACACCATCATCAGTACATTGGACAATGATGAAGAGGGAGTGGAAATGCTTCTTTTATACAGGCAAAAGAGAAAGATACACTCTGATTATTCTGCGACAAGTTAACTTCGTCAATTGAATTAACTTTGTTTTAATACTACAATTATTCATACATGATGTTTTGTTCAGTTCAGTGGCAGTTCAATTGCCTAAAATCTAGGTTACTGCAAATAATATTACTCAGATTTGAAGGTGATGGGAGCTTCTTGCATGAAAACTCGCCGATGGGGATCTTTGCTTATGTACCCCCTCTAAACATTAGAAAGGAAGTGTAGTAGAAGTGAAAGGTGCCCCCTCTGATTGGGCCACACATTAGAAAGGGCGAGGAGTAAAAGTGAAAGGTAAGTAGGGTGGTGAAAGGAAAAATTCACAGGAACGTGTCAATTAGTGGAGAACGCCTAATTACACGTCAATTTCATCTTTTCATTTTTCTACATTGCAGATTTATAATCTACGCACCTTGAAGCATCAAGATTAAAACAACGTTTCATTACATTGTACTAAGACATTGAGCTTACTACTTTGTTTAATAACTCACTTATGGGCTTGTTAATCTAGTACGGAAATAGTGGACCTGTATGTGATAATTTGTGGAGTCTGCAAAGACGTGTTAATAGTTCAGACCTTCTCAGGTTTTAGAATACAATTTGCTAGCCAATATAGCAATATTGAATCATTGAACATTTGGGTTTTGCGGAAGCAGAAACGCCAAAATGGACGTTATTCTGGCATTGACGAGCGTGGTTAATGTATAACAATGGAGAGGTTTTTTTCGGGTCTTTGTCTTCCCTCTTAAATCTTGTTTCAACGAAGATGCCGCAATTAGATGCGAGTTATGACACAGTCGGAGGGTAGGGGGTGTCGTACCGTGACGATTCGAGCGTGACCTCATCGCAACTGAAGGGGGCAAACTGAGTCAATGGCTACATCATCTGCTCACCTCTCGGCGATCCACTTCACTTCGACAACCTTTTATCAGTCGCAACCCGCAACGAAGCAATCCCAACCCGATGTCAAGGCCCTCGCTGACATTTTGAAGGGGGGAGCTTATCGGCGCAATTAGAACGAAAGGTAGCCCCCTTCGTGTTCGTTGCACACACAACTCTTCTTCGTCTGGGTTAATTTATTAATTTTAAAACCCGCCTCCTACAACCATCTCCCATACAACGAAGGAATGAGGAACTTCACACTAACTTATCACATTATTAAATTTTTGAACACTCAAGAAATGTTGGGGAGGAGGGGGGGAGCTGAAAAATAGTCATACTTTGTGGTATAATTAGGAGCGTTTTGCTATTTCTATTATTATTTGTCTGGGTCAATTTATTAATTTTAAAACCCGCCTGCAAGAACCATCTTCCATACAACGAAGGGATGAGGAACTTCACACTAACTTATCACATTATTAAATTTTTGAACAGTCAAGAAATGTTGGGGTGGAGGGGGGGGGGGGGAGCTGAAAAATAGTCATACTTTGTTTTATAATTAGGAGTGTTTTGCTATTTCCATTATTATTTGTTGACAGTTTTTTCGACTATCTGGTACTATATTTGTAATATTTGTGCTTTATTTAATAATTATTATTAAGAGTGAAAGGGATTGGAATGGAAGGAATACTCACTTTAATAACTTTGGCTATATTTAGATATTCTGAGGTAATTAGAAAGGAGGCGTGATTTGACATCCATCGAGAGCCGTGTGAATGATTAACGATCTATCATAGAATGAGGATCAATAAAATAATTGTGTAACAAACCACAAAAATTTAGAATTTCATGACGAAAAATTGAAATTGGAAAGGAATATTGCAGATAAAACATGTTTCCCTTTGCTCAATCAAGAATTTAGTCTAGTTTTCAAACATATTTTAGTTTCAAATTCAGTCATGATTAGGGCGAATGGAGGGGGTAGTTCCCCATGATGGTTACTAAAATTAAGGATAGGGGGACAAATTAGGGTTCCTGTCACTCATGCATAACCAGCCTATGTTTTCTACGCATTTGGGACGCTAAAAGGTTTTTTTTTTTTTTTTTTTACTCTCTACCCTAAAATTTCGACTATTGGAAAATATTTTTCAAGTCAAACTAATTCAACAAAAGGGAAGTTTATGGCGAATTTCAATGTTGTGGAACGATAGATACAAGACCGGTTCTTGACGAAAATACAGCCAATTACAGTCTATGCAGTAAATAGCAAATATGGTGAAATAACTTATTAATACTACATGCTTCAATGTACACATTATTAGAACTAATAAAGTTTTCGCCGAGTTCAACTTACAGCGATAACTGGCATGGTGAGGAGGCCCCATGCGAAGAACTCCAGGAATATAACGACGAGGGCATGGTAGACGCTGGGATTGCCAACGCCGGAATTCTGAAACGAGAATAATTGAACAAGTTTAATATACGGATGCAAATTGAGCGGAAATGATGATTGATTTAGAACATGAAATAGAATGGTATATAGCAACGGTGAAACAGACGGAAGACAAAAGGTACTGGAGATTTCAGAATGTACCCTCTTATCTGTATTGGATTATTGATCATTTAAAAAATCCATGAACAGCACTCGGTACTCAATTCCGAGGCTACCAACCAACTATAAATTAAAATCATTGATAAACTTGTTAGTACATAATAATTCACAACACAACACTTTTCTGCTTTTAGGTACCTTTTTCAAATTAAGATAAGAAATGATTAAAGGGCAATTTTAACATTGATAAGAAAAGATTGTTTCTCTTGCCTTGCAGAAAGTTGGTATACTACTGCAGCCTGGTGTTTAAACCTGGAGAATCAAACACACCCAACAATAGCTACATTCAAAGCATTTCCAAGTCAAATTCAACATTTCCATCATTATTAGAGGAATGACGAAGAATGCGCACAAGCCCTAAAAATGGATGTATGGATTGACTGGAGATTGGCTTCATAAAACCCTCAAGTCGTAATGAAAAGCGTTTGGGAAAATGACGATTATGTACCTAGACAGAAGTAGATGCATTGTCCAGCTTCGGAAGCAAATGAAAACCGTACTGACCAGGCCTTACAAGATCTGCCAAAATGAACTAAAGGTAGAGTTGGGAAATTTTGTACGGATTGACGAGAGATTGGCTTCATGACGGAATTTAAAAACCCTAAGTCATAATGAAGAATGTTTGGGAAAATGACGATTGTGTAGTCGAAGTGGATAGATTTTAGCATGTGTAAAAGCGTTTTTTAATGTTTTACATCGATTTTTTCACAAGATGAAACCTTCAGGAAAATTAAAAACACTCGCTCCACCAGTCAGAAGGAGGACACAGTAATAACTCCTCCTAGTTTTAGTGTACCAAACACACCGTTGATACTTCAAATCAGGTATTTAATTCTTCATTTTATACCTCGTAGTTGAATTTAAATTTCATCCAACCTTAAAAATCCCATAATCTTCTTGGTTGTCGGGCATTCGAGATAGCAAATCCCCTCGAATTAGCAGTGGAACTCAAGTCAATTCCTGAACTCGATGTACCACGTGATTCATTTTTCAGTTTTAGATTCGGCCTTGCAGACTACAACACTCGAGTGCGAGACGGAGGAAATGATATTTACTCTCCTTCCCCACTCCCAACTGTGTAAATATAACGACCGACCGATCAATGCGTCAAACCCATTCAAATTTGCGATCCCCACGTCATGCGTAAGCGGGAACGTTCGAGCTACACGTGGGCGTTCTGATGCAAAAATATACCTGCATATCGTCTACGTAAAAGTTATCAAGATTTTTAACGTGCAAATTCGCGCATTTTACATAAAACTGAGAGAAACATAAGACTAAGCGTTTTTTCCTCCAAAGAAATTCTCGAAACTCGAGTATTTATGGAATCACGCGATACCGATATTCAGTTATTGTTTTCCAATGTTTCGGTTGACATCCCCCTGGGTTATTGGCCTCAACAAATTTGGAATAACTGGATTTTTTCTAAATCTGTTGTGAGATTTCATTAGCTGAAAATTCAGCACACGTCGGCACTCTTTGAAACTCAAATCAGAACGAAACTGATGAAATTCGAAATATTCTATAGAAATCAACAAAGAAACCCATAAAGAAAAGGCCTTCTTGATCTGTCACGTTTGACAATTTCTCCTAATCTAAAAAAAAATAAATGAAAATTACACAGGCTCATTTCATTTTGCTCCAAATGGTCCTCTAGATTGAAAAATAAACGTTCACTTTTTTAAAATAAAATACCCATAATAAAAACACTCTTGTTAAAATCAGACTAGTTATCAGGCTTTAATTTTCTGAGTGCCCTCGAAAGTGTAATGTGTGCTGATTCACGCAGTTGGCCTTCCTATAGTACCCTTGTGTAGTAATTTGCATAAAATTAGATATTTAAATACCAAAATTTAGAATTGAGAACAACCAACAGAATCAAACATTACCATCTCTCAAATTTTAAGATTAAGATTGATTTTAAACAAATGTGCAATGGAAGGAAACAAAAATCGAAAAACAGGTATTCTTCTTGTTGACAACAAAGAAAGTTCATAAGTGACAACATTCAAGAGAAGATCAGTGATACGAAGCGCGTGATACCCAAAAATTACATAAATATTCAAATTCGTTCATCTAGGACAGGGGTCTCCCGCGGAAGTATTTGGTCTGGCCCGCCGCACGCGGACGCCAACGGAAAACGTCTGTCAAGTGGGTGTGGCACATAGCTTCCTCGTATCCATAACATGACTGTATAGATCATTGAAAATTTTTATTGACTAAAGAACTTCGTTCAATTAGGAGAAGTAAATATTGAATTAGGGTAAATTTATTGTTATGCAGGAGCATAACTTGAGAAAATAAAGTTAGGCATGTTCAACTATTGAACAAACTATTAAATATACCAAATGCGAACAATCCCTGAAAATTACATCGAAATCAGTCACGAACTCTTGGAGTTATGCGTGTAACAAGGATTTCACGTTTGCGGATGCGCAGAGGCTACTATTGATCCGGGGGTCATGAAACCTATAGGGGACCATCTACACCCCAACACCCTGAAAATTTCATCAAAATCGGACTATAACTTCGTGTAGTTTTGCGCGTAACAAGGATTTGCTGACAGACAGACAGACACACAGACAGACACGGAACCAAAATTGTTCAGAAAGGTCTAAAACGCAAAATGCGAGTGGAATTTTTGATTTTGGAGACAAAAAAATTTTCACATTCCGAAAGTGAAAACAATGCTTCTGCTACCTTGGTAGACTCGGAAGCAAGAAATAGGCTACCCCCAGGACAAAAAGAAAAGTTAGCCATGTGACCCAGCAAAAGCTATAATGAAAAACTAATGATCAAGCAATTAAAAAATATATATTTAATCACTAAAAACTAAGTTTTGGCTCCTATATTAGGCCTAATTTTGAATTTGTCTAATTCGTCTAGGAGTGCTTAAAAACCATGTTTTCAAGTGTCTGACTTTCAAAATTCTCCATTCCTGAAAATTCAATTGTTAATATTTTTTATTGAACAACGAAAAAGTAATAATGAAATTTTAAAAATACAATCTCTAATAACTAATTTTTCGTTCTTATATAAAGCCTAATTTTGAATTTGTCAAACGCGTCTAGGAGTTCTTCGAAACACTGTTTTCAAGTGTCTAATTTTCAAAATTTTCCGGGGGAGAGGTCCCTTCAACTGGGGGACTAGCCCCCCAGACCCCCCTGTTGGCCCGCCCTACCACCTCCACATTACGATACGGCCCTTGGGGCGAATAGTTCGGAGACCCCTGATCTAGGACATTATTTTGGAGTGTCCAGAGGAATTGCCGAACTCAAAGAAAGTGCGGCGCCACGAATTGAATCCGGAATTAATGGAGATACAAAGAACGATTCTCATGAATATTCTCAGGATCGACCATTAGCCGAATACGGCGACTGAATCAATGCAGAGGTTAATGTTTGGAAGGCAACAAGAGATTTGGAGGTCAATATCATCGTCAAAGCGTCAGAACTTATCAGAAAGTTCAGCAACCCCTCATCATGGTCACGGCCAAGAATCACGCGAGGCGAAATTGGGTTGCATCATAAGACGATGCAAAACTGTTCACTCCCTGTGAAGACCACGCGCTTCAGTTTTTGGAGTGATTCTGATGGTTTACAGATGCTTTTTACAACACGTAATTAAAATAAACAAGAAGAAGCCAATTCTTCAAAGCACCAACTGAATTACTTAATAAACTGCACCTTATGGTTCTTTTAAATGTATGCCAGGAATTTTTATTAACGGAAGAAGGAGAAAAATCCTTGATAAAAATAGAATAGCGTAGAATTTAGCTTTGGCTCTCACCTGATGCATCGTCAGGTCCACATAAGTAACAGTAACGTAAAAATTAGCTTCAGGGGCCTCTCATCTAAACCCGGGCCTAAGGATCGATAGGCAGAAGTCGTAAGGAGTCTACAAACTGAATTCCAGCTTGAGAATGTAAGTGGTAAATCGAAATGGGATTAAATCTATACAAGTCAAGCTTGTTCACAAATTTTTATCAGCACATAATGGTGCAGTCAAATTATAATTCTCCAGCCACCAATGGGAAAATGTCGCCTGACCGACTTTAATTAGTCGCATGAGCAATAAAAAGTATAAATTTTGATTGATAAAATTGATATGAAGGCATTTTCATCTTATTCTAAGCCAAATATCCCCGCAGAACACCGTCAACAACTGATGGGAACAGTAGACATTGAGTTTGCTACAATGAGACGCTAACACAAGACCAAAACCTAAACTGTGGGGACTCATCGAAAACGTACAGTTTGCGAAATTCATTTCATTTAAAGATGGCAAAAAGCTGCAAAAAACTTTAAACTCGCCCATTTCAGCAGAATATTAGATACCTACTTGAAAACGTAATCAATTATGAAGAACTTGATTTGACAATATAGTGCGGAAAATTCAATTGAATATTATTGAAATGTGTTAAATCGGTTTTCTGGGGTTTATTATTCAATGATTCATGAAAATACCTGTTTGTGATTCATCAGGTGATGATCATATTTGTGATATGCAGAGAGCACTTAAATTCAATAATCGCTCTATCATCTGTGAAACATGCACACTCCAAAGCTTAGTAGAAATTCAAATCATGAATCATTGAATAACAAACCCCAGTGAAAGAATTTGCAGCGTTTTTTTCAAGAGCGATTACAATGGAAAAATATTATATTTGAAAATTTTAAATTTCGTAAGACGGAGTATGCATATCAGAATGCTTCAACCCGTGTATCGACCATAAACCCTTTTAGGAGTTCACTCCAGTATCCACATTCACTACATCAATAGGTTACTGCGATCTAAACAAAACAAAAAAAAACTGTTGTTTGTTTTGATCGCAGTAACCTAGTGATGTAGTGAATGTGGATGCAAATGTTGGCACCATAAATCGGGCCATACATCCGGAATGGTTTGAGCCACGGACCTGGGGAGGGGCTCATTCGATTCCTCATGGAAAGTTAAGAAAAAAAAGCCTCAAGTCCAAATTTATTCCGCCTTGACTTTTTTTGAAGTTTTTAGGGATTTTACAAAACTTTGACAACCCTTAAAGGCACTTTAAATTAAGTGAGAGTGCTGGCTAAAGAATTGGGGCGTTGTCGGACCAATATTGATATTTTCCTGAAAATTTCAGATTTTTAGCTCCAGCCGTTTGGGAGAAATCGTGCGTACGGCGTACGGACGGAAAAATTTTATTGCAGATTTGGATTCTACACCCTTTGAAACGTAAACCATGAAATTTTCAGGGGGGGGGGTTAAAATTTGTTTTTCAAGAGAGATTACAATGGTTTATTATTGAATAATAAATCAAAAACTATAGGAATCAAACAATAAAAAAATCGAGAAAAATCCTCAAACAATTTAAAAGTCCAAAATCTTTTTTGAATATTTGGAATGGGCATTTTGGTCATAAAATTGATGGCAAACAGTTTCCTAGTGGACGAAATGCTCAAAGTTTGAAACGATATAACGTAGTGCAATAACTTTACTCAAATTCGTTCACAGGTCATCCTGCATGACTGGAACTGGAGCCTTTTTCATTCCTAGGTTTAGGGGTGTCCAGGTTTTTTGAGGTTTAGCACTAAACTGGATACATTTAGGATCTTTAGGAACCTGTACCAATCCAATCGGTATGCATTACTTTTAATCGTGGGAAAACTGCAATTCCCATGGCCATTTACATGTGTTCAGTCCTAAAATGCCCCAAACACCCTCAAATTGTTACCTACCACTTCATACCTTCTCCTCCTGGGCAGGTCGGTTTCTTTTTCCAGGTTTCCGTTTTTGGTTTGTAATCATAAGACTTTGTAATCGTATAGCAAAAATACGATTGTAGCATTTCGCGCCATACGGGCCATAAAAGACCTCAGAATTGATGTGTAATTCCGTTGTTTCACACATGAACTCAACTAGCATAGCTGCTACGAGTCAAAACATGTTTTTTTTTTTTTTACGTTTTTTTTTTTTTACTCACGTAGGCAAGTGGATACTGTTTTCTAGAAATTTTGGATGAAAAATCGACTGGGGTAGGTGTTAGATCGGCAGAAATTCACCCATAGCGAATAACCGCAATTTCTGAACATAAAAGTGACCCCACAAACCTCGCATTGAGACGACCAATCACGCATTATTCAAAAAATTATAGACCCTTGTGTTAGAATTCGCAGCGTTTTTCATACCTCGGTGGACTTGGTGGATTCTTGCACCATTATAAGTGTCTGCATACATTCAGCGTCGAGGTGTGAGATACGTATCCACTAAGTGCAGTTAGCGGACTTTCGCTGTCGGAAAAGTTTGTTTTTTGGACTTGGTAGAAAACGAGTGTGCTCAATTACAAATCTTCTGCTGGTATTTGGGGCTTGGTGACTAGTCAAGAACTGGAAAACACCTGGGAGATCTTGGTGTAGCATTAAAGTTTATTTCAGAAAAAATTGACACTGTGGATTTTTCTTGTACGCTCACGATATGTTAGTTGATGCTTGTAAGTTTGGCAACTAACGAACTTCAGTTGGGTCACCATCTGGTGACCAACCAGCCCAAAAGGAGGACTTTCTTAAAGGTATTCTGATGATAAATTCGTGGGATATCGACGTTACAATGAATTGACGATAGCGCACGGAAATCAGCCACAACTGGCACAACTTCAGAGAGATTAGGTAAAACTGTCTGACTACACACAATCAGCAAGCGGACAATCGATTAAGAAAAACGTTTCCCAAATGAAATTCTGCTGCCACACAATCCATCCCTCAATATATTTTGAGGGGGGCCTCAAAGGTGAGGGAGGGGCACACCATCAACTAAAAACTTGAAAAACAAAATAAAAGTTGAGAGGACGCCCAGGTTTACCCGACGCCGGACCTTGGGATTAGGGAAATACAGGAAGATGAAGAGGGAGTGAGTGATGAAAGAAAGTGCCGCTATAGAATGACCACCAGTTTAAGTAAGAGCCCCGGATGACGCGGGTAGTGACACCACGATGTAATCCTGACGAGATGGCCAGCTCGAGTAACTCCGTGGCACTTTTCCCGCACCACTCTACGCCACGACACGGTTGCAGCCATAATCTAGATGTTACTAGGCTCCACTCCTTTTAGCTCAGATAGCGTTTAGCACAGGACGTTTCTACCACATTTACTTTTTTAACCCTACATGTTCCCTATGTTCTACTTTAATAACATAAGCTTGAATGATTGATTGTTTTAGTTTATATGTCATTGGTACAGTACAAGTCTACGAAAGACTGACGAGAGAACTTGAACAACACAGTTAAATATACATTCTAGAATTTGATAGTACAGGTGAAAAGATTTTAGTTCAGAAAATAATATATTTCGAAGTGCAATTTCCGAGTAGAGTTTGAAATTCGCCGTGATGTTGGACAAATTGAAGAGATGAAGCTTGGGCATTCTTCTAAAAAGCTGCAGGAGGAACAAACGGCTTCTTCTAATTGTCCATCATATAACCTTGGACAAACGAGTGGAAAATGCGAAATCTTGTTTTTAGAATAATTTCCTCTCGCAGGCAGTACACGCCTGATCATCAGCAATCTTCCTAGAACGACCAGATAAATCCGATGCAGTGACATCCTTCTTGATTGACCTTCCTAGCTGCAACATTCTTCTCTCCATCGATTCTACACTGTTACTTCCATTGTTAATGTAGGGACGTCCGATACGATGTATGGTTCTCTCGTTGAAATCACACAATCAACAATAATCGTTGCGTAAACGGAGACACGTGGTTATTGTTTCTGAACGTGTCCTCTTTTCCAGCGAAAATGAATAGAATTGCCTTTATTGAAGAGATCTTGTATACTGAGAGTAGTCACGTTTCTGTAAATGGTGCTGCGCGAATAATTTCAGATATCGAGTTTTCGGTGAGATGAATTTATGAATTTGACTGCTTGCAGTAATAACCAGCTTGTGATGGATATGGGTAACTCTCAAGTAGCGTGTCTTCACTGAGTGTTGCAGGCATATCGCCTCAGCCCTTGGAAGGAGCAATTAGTTCAGTTCATCACCTCTGTCTTTAGCTTGAATAAGAACTCGTGAGAACACAGTAAAAATCTCCTTATAAACTAAGAGGATCGAACGGTTGATATAATTTCAAAATAATTCCCTTTCACGATGTCAAGTTGGTTTAACTAGTGTTAAGTGAAGTAGTAGGTCGGTATTGCTTCCGAGTCTACCAAGGTAGCGGAAACATTGTTTTCACTTTCGGAATGTGGAAATTTTTTGTCTCCAAAATCAAAAATTCCACTCGCATTTTGCGTTTTAGACCTTTCTGAACAATTTTGGTTCCGTGTCTGTCTGTCTGTCAGCAAATTCTTGTTACGGGCAAAACTACACGAAGTTATAGTCCGATTTTGATGCAATTTTCAGGGATTGTTCGGTTTTATGTGTAGATGGTCCCCTATGAGTTTCATGACCCCCGGATCAATAGTAGCCTCTGCGCATGCCCAAACATGAAATCCTTGTTACGCGCATAACTCCGGGAGTTCTTGACCAATTTTGATGAAATTTTCAGGGATTGTTCGGTTTGATGTGTAGATGGTCCCCTATAAGTTTCATAACCCCCGGATCAATAGTAGTCTCTGCGCATGCGCAAATGAAATCCTTGTTACGCGCATAATAATTCCATATTTACTTCGCCTAATTGAACGAAGTTCTTCAGTCAATAATAATTTTCAATGATCTATACAGTCATGTTATGGATACGAGGAAGCTACGTGCCACACTCACTTGGCAGACGTTTTTATTTTATTTCAATCATTTTCTTTAGGACTTATATAATAATTATTAGCACAGTAATTAATTAGTGGACAGAAGAGCTAACACTACAGTCTAATTAGTTAACGTTTTGATAGTAATTTGAAACATTTTCGTTTCGATAGCTACATTACACAGATGTTCGAAAGCCACCTCTTGCTCATAAGATAATCAATTACTTTTACTGGGAGACATAATTTTGATGTGAAACCTCATACATAATAATAATAATAAATAATTTATGACAAGAATACGAGCAAGAAAGGAAAATTTCAGAGAATATAGATGGATTCTGCAAAAATCCAGGCTGCTACTCAAAGATCAGAATTGTTGTCATTAATTGAACGACCTCAATAAAATATTTCACTCTATAAAAAGACATTTTTTGAGCACTTGTAAAACTAGAAATTCTCCTAATTATAGCATTAGGGGAACACATGATTGGTATTTAATAATGCAAGATACGTGCATGTTATGCTTAAAAACTGTTACATGATGCTTTCTAACGTTTTCTCACAAGACGTTTAAATACAAAGAACCCAGTTCCATCAATGACTACAGGAAGCGCTGGCCGTCTGTTTCTCTTAGGTATCACTACGCTGTTTTCACTACACTTTTTCATTGTGAGTAGTGGAGTAAAGTTTTCTTGTTAAGTCAATGTCCTAAAGCGCTTCTACCTTTCCAAAACCGTCTCTACTTGTCACTAACCATCTCTTCTCAAAGTTGAACGAATCCAAAAAGACCACAAACCCACAGGCGTAACCACAAACGCCACGTGTAGGTACATGTGTGAGTACTATTTTAACTTGGCGGAGGCAGAGCTTCCCAAGGAGATAAAATTGGCTTTTCTATAAGAACGTCTCGTCATTTTCAAAGCCAATGTGCGATACTGGCTTTCCAACATTCATTTCACTTTTATCGTCAATTTGGAGAAACGTCATTAGAAATGTTTAGTTTTTATGATTCAAGATATACACGTCAATAGGGGTTGCATTGTCATCATTCATTCTATTTAACCGTTTAATCGCTGTACTATCAAGAGCCACAATACTGACCAATCGAGTCAGGATCGACCCAACATGACGGCTCCAGGGAAATTTAATTGAGTAGGTGCGAATGGGAAAGTGTTGCGAAGCCTCGCTCGTCTTTAATTTTTTGTCAAACTGAGGGAATTTATGTCTGAAACCGAATCTATAACGTGAAACCACTTGACACCTGTTGACGACTCGAATCTGAAGTACATACATCACATTCGATGAGTAATGATTTAATCGTTTCAAGAGCTCACGCACCACTGAGGTTTCAACGTTTCCATAATGCTGAGGAATGTTGCCAATCACTGCCCACGAACGAACGAAATTGACATCGTAGGCAACGTTCGGCGTGGGCCCCCATTGAAATCTCTAATGATGATTGGCCACAATTTCTCGGAAACGTCATATTCGTCAAAGCGCTGCAAATTGTAACACAAAGGTGTATTATTTCCGTGTGAAAAAGCCCTCCTACGCATATTACTGGTCTGTAATGGTAGACCTCAGCCTGCAGCGCATCATTAAAACTGTAATGATATAGAGCAACAAGAACGGCTACGTTTTGGGTAAAACTAGGAATTGGTAATGCAATTTCAATTATTAAAAGTCCAACTTGAGAGCCTAAATCCTGAATTTCATAAGCGACTCGAAGAAAGGATTGAGTTCTTCTTCATTCTGCGAATAAAACTGGCATTTCGGTTCATTATTCAATAATAAACCATTGCAATCGCTCTTGAAAAAAATAATTTCTAACCCCCCCCTGAACATTTCATGGTTTACGCTTCAAAGGGTGTAGAATCCGAATCTGCAATAAACATTTTTCCGTCCGTCCGCAGTCTGCCGTACGCCGTACGCACGATTTCTCCCAAACGGCTGGAGCAAGAAAGCTGAAATTTTCAGGAAAAATCCATGTTGGTCCGGCGACGCCCCAATTCTTGAGCCAGCTCTCTCACTCAATTTAAAGTGCCCTTTAAGGGTTGTCAAAGTTTTGTAAAATCCCTAAAAACCTCAAAAAAAGTCAAGTCGGCCTAAATTTGTACTCTTTTTGAGGACTCTCACTTAATTTGAAGTGCCCTTTAAGGGTTGTCAACAGTTTTGTAAAATCCCTAAAAACCTCAAACAAGTTAAGGCGGCCTAAATTTGGAGTGCCCTTTGGGGGTTGTCAAAGTTTTTTTTTTTTTTTTTTTTTTTCAAGAACTTTCCATGAGGAATCAAATGAGCCCCTCCCCAGGTCCGTAGCTCAAACCATTTCCGATGTATGGGCCGATTTATGGTGCCAACATTCGCATTCACATTCACTACATCACTAGGTTACTCGATCAAAATAAACACAAGAGCCGATACACGGGTTGAAGCATTCTGATATGCATGAAACGCTGCCCATTCTTTCACTGGGGCTAATTATTCAATTTCATTCATTTGGCTTGCATTCATGATTTGAATTTCTACTAAGCTTTGGAGTGTGCGTGTTTCACAGGTGATAGAGCGATTAATGAATTTCAGAAGATATGTATAGAGCACGTAAATCGGTTCTCAAACAAAATACCCATTCGGATTGATCAGTTGATCATATTTGTGTGCCCCCTCTACATCAGTCTACCTCTGGCTACATCGTTTAAATTTGAATTTGGGGAAGTTTTGACGCAATACGAGTGCTAAAGTGACTTGATAAATTATAGATGTTTTTATTGTGGAGGGGTATTGAGGTTGAATAAAAAAACGCTGCGAATTCTTTCACTGGGGTTTATTATTCATTTGGCTTGCATTCATGATTTGAATTTTTACTAAGCTTTGGAGTGTCCGTGTTTCACAGGTGATAGAGCGATTATTGAATTTCGGGAGATATGCATAGATCACGTAAATCGGTTCTCAACCAAAATACCTATTTGGATTGATCAGTTGATCATATTTGTGTGCCTCCTGAAATTCAATAATCGCTCTACCACCTGTGAAACTCCAAAGCTTATTAGAAATTCAAATCATGAATACAAGCCAAATGAATAATAAACCCCAGTCAAAGAATTTGCAGCGTTTTTTGTTCAAATTTTCCAACTTTCTACTAAGTTTACCGTAAATGTTGCGGCTTCATATTTCATTATTTCTTTTTTCATTTAATTTTGGTCACTTGAAGGTAATATATTGATACCAAATCATATCCATATATTTTTCCACCGGTTAAAATGTATTCATTCAGAAAAAGTATTTAATTTTTTTCTCGGCAAAACACGTTTACCCCATTACTAAAATATAGTATCAGTAAATGTTGAAATGTATTTTGAACTGCCCTCCTGCAATTTTGCGGCAAAAATGCGCGAAGAGATGCTACACAATTTTCTAGAGTCACATTTCACATTAAAATGACAATTTCACAGAAGTGTTACTTGTTACATGGTTATATGTGGTAAATGGCATGTACTCGTATAAACAAAAACAAATTCGCAATCTGAAACAATTTCTTAGTCATCCATCGTTTAGTTTATTCATCTAACGACTCCTCTGGTACGCACTCACCGATCGAAAATAGTTAAAATGAAATAGAACACCTGCTACTCTTCAAAATCTGTAAGTAAGTAATAAAGTGTTTAATACCAGAGGTTTCTTTAAAGCGGAATTACATTCGATTGAACGTAATCAGCTGCATCGTTATAGTTCACAGTAAAGTAGCCGGTGTTTAATTTTCAGATTTTCTCTCATTCACAATCGAGTTGACGTATTTTTTCTTGCCTGTGGGATCTTTTAGCCTTAATCAATCAAAAGAAATTCCTATATCACTAACAAACAGAGTTGAGATGTAATCATTACTTTGAGGAATGAATAATTTTCCGATTACTTTCATTGTAATGACGTATGTTTGGCTAGTAACAATTTCAGTAAAAAGGAGATTGAAAATCCGAAGTTTTGGGGTTGAAATTACTCCAGAAGTAATCGCAATTACCATACCAATTACTGTAATAGTAATCGTCAAAACGATTACTTTTTCCGATTATAAGTAATAGTAATCGAAAAACCGATTACATTTTCCGATTGCAAATAATGGTAATCGAAAAAACTATTACGATTACTTGTAATCGGAAAAAGTAATCGTCATTCCGATTACTTTTAATTAATTCCGAGTTTAATTAATTCCTTACAAAAAAAACAAGTCGATTTAAAAGGGAAAACACTTTTTACAGAAAATAACGATTTTCCAGACCGGGTCCATTACATGGGGGATGTATTCTTACAGGTTTGATGAGTTTAAGACGCAAGGTTCAAAGGAAAATTACAATCTAATATATTTTTTTTAATACTCTCAAACATTTTATAACAATAACAATCTGGCCGGGGAGTCTCTCATCTGTATTATACGATATTAAATAGATAACATTGTGTCATCTATCATTGTGGCATCAAATTCGCATTCTACCAATGCAGTAATCGGATTAAAAAAAGTAATCGAATTACCAGTACTCCATTCCGATTACTGTAATGGTAATCGAAAAACGATTACCATTACAGTAATTGGAATGGTAATTGCGATTACCTGTCTTCAAAAGTAATTGGAATTTGGAATGGGTAATCGAATTACTTTCATAACAACTCTGCTAATAAACAAGAAACATTAAGCTTACGTTTCCAATTTGGAAATTCCAAATTCTGATTTGTAGGGCCTCAATTTTACACTAAAGATTTGGGCGAGAGATGTCAAGTCCACTACACTGTCTCCCAACTGTTATACACCCATATCAGAGGGCGATTTTCCAAACTTTCTATAATCAAATCACACACATAGGTACCAATTTATATGGATATATTTGATGAGTTGATAACGCTATCAGACGAAACGTCTGTTTTCCGGATGTTAGTTTTCTAAAATATCAGTTGAACACATTCCGTACGTTTATATTCCTCTTTTTATACTTTTTAAATTGTACTCGATTGAAATTTTCTTTATTTTAGGTCGGTAATGAAGGATCATTACTGAAAATGGTACCGAAAATTTTAGCATCCGAATAGTGTGCTGACTCCAAACCAGAAAAGAAATTTGGTTCATTACTACCAAGTTAGAACGGATTTGTGGGCTCCAAGATGGACATCCCCATAGGTCTCCGCATTGTAGTCAGGTCATTAGTGGAACTATAAATTTGAATTCCTTCCAACTCGTGTTCCCAGAATCCGACAGACCCGCTTCACTCAACATCGGAGAAGAGAAGAGACTTGAAGGTCCAACCATCTCTCGTGAATTCCGCCCTCGGTCTCGTAAATCGCAGGCTCTACACGTGAACATTGTGAAATCCCAGGAACACGCTAAGCATTCCCGCTTTGTGTCAAAGAAGTGGGCAACAAGGTACATGGGCACAAAGCCTACCAAGAGAGTCGGCAATGCAAATCCTGTCAAAAGGACTAAGCTGTACGAATGCTGCCAGGAGGATGGGAAGTAAAAAGAGGATTTTTGAATAGTTTATGACTCTGATTCAGAGCGATCGACCTGTGACCGGGTCAAAGCTGATAAGAGATAAGAGGGCATTGCTGCTGCCCATATTGGCCTATTGATTATTGAACTTCGTCCACTCCTGTCCTCTCCTAGTCTACTGGTCAAGTTGTTTATGATGCCCCTCCTCTCTCTCAACTCATGAGCTTGAAGAATCCTACTTTTCTGCCGCTTGCAGAACAGCTTTTCCGCCTGTCTGTTCATTGCGCGTATCTGCAATGGCAGGTTGTTTAGTTAAAGTGCACCGTGCATTTCATTATTCCAAACACTTTTATGTACCTAACTAGATTAGCTCGGGGGAACAGTATTCCCACGTTATCAGTCTCTCGCTTTACTTTTAGGCGAAGCTAATAGATAGGCATCTACGCCGAAAGAGGAAGCCGTGGTAACGTTGACAAATTTGAGAATGTAAAAGGTCAAATAAAGTGCAAGTACATAACCTTGTCTTACTTCATTCAAATACTGTTTTGCATTTTAGCTTGTTATTCTTCAAATAACAGAGGGGTCTAGTATCCCCAAAAAATAAGTTCCCTTCAAACTTTGCCACTTTAAATGATGAGGACAATTTAAATCGTAAAATGACCGTTTTCCATTGTCCATTGTGCGTTGTCCACGCTCTTGCTATGTTCTGAACTTGTCTAAGATTGTTGGTAATTCCAAAATATGAACGAGGTTGCGTTCTCCATGGCTTGGCACTCCGTCACCCTCTCCCCACACAGTTTTGAACGATTTGGGGCACATTTTGCCCTATTTTCAACAACAGTATTAAAAATCCAAATTTGGCAATTTTTCTGAACTCAGCAAAGTCGATTTTTGTGTATCAGTGAATGAGTCAACCATGCAGCTATAATTGTTCAAGTTAGAAAAACGATTTGTAGTCTTTCAAAGAGGCCGGCAATATTTTCATCGCGTGTCAATTCCTATTTGCGAGGAAATTTTGTCGCCGTTCAACATCCAGATATTGAATATCCTACTTCCTACTTTTTTCTTCAAGAACATTGGTTCTTATCTTTGGGGTTACGTCATCACCCTCACGTAAACACAGGCACCAATAAAGCTCAGATAGCCTCCGGAAAAAGTTCCCAGGAATATTCAACTTCTGTACGGGATATTTAAACATTTTCCCTCGATTTCTACTAGCACTGAACCATTAGAAAACATCTTCCGGGTTCTCCAACTAAAAATGAGCCGCAATTCAACGTTATATTCAAGTTTTATATCAATATGGTACGTAAGGGCAAATTTGTAGTTTTGTGACCACCAATGAGTCACTGGGTCAGTACTTTAAGGAGTTTAAAATGAAATTGTGATTCAGTAGACCAAGTTCGGGTACAGAACAACCAGGTAACAATTTTAGAAAAGAGGTTCACAAGCTAGATCAAATCATGAAACGATTTTAACTTGAATTATACAGGGTGTACAGCGTGTGTACAGTGTACAGGGTGTGTATGATCCGAAAATCTTCACACACGTGTTCTACAACCAGTTTCCAACAAAAAGTGCCTCATAGAATTTTTTTTAGAGGCTTTCGTTTTTGAGTTATTTTACTTTTAAGATTTTTTTCGTGTTTTCGAACTTACGTCACTAAAACGGCCGTAACTCCGGCGTTTTCAAAGTATTTGCAAATCTAAGTATGCCTTTGGAAAGAGCATAAAATTATCTATCGTCTCAGTCTTTAATAATAATTTTTTAAAAGGAACTAAGGGGTAAAAATGAGCCTGAAAAGTAAATTTTGTCAAATTTTGAAAAAAATTCTTTTTTAATGGCTCATTAGTCCCCCTTAATTTTAATGATACGTTTGAGCCTGTAAGCTTAAAAAATGCGCAAAAGTCTCAGCTTTACAATGGTATATTTAATGTTTAGGTTTTAGAGGGAACTTTTTTGAGGAAATTGAGATTTTATGCAAAAAAACGTGTATTTTCAAGCACGCTCGAGGTTTTTTTTTTTTTTTTAAATAGAATAAAACCTACATAACTAAAACTTTTTTTCTTTTTCTGGGTGTAGAATGTATCATGTCAACGGCATTAACCAAAAAATTCAAGTTTCAGTGAGAGCATCCGCGGAATGAATTGATGTAAATCAACTGTTAAATGTCTCCCGTTCTTGTTGACATCGTGAGGTTTGATCCCGTTGTTTATTATGATTTCCTCTTCTTATCGTTGATAGAAACATCGTCACGAGCAAAATGTTGAGTATGATAATGTGATTAACGGTCAAAGGTAGATCCACACACCCGTTCGATCACATCAAATGTGCTTGAAAATACACGTTTTTTTTTTTTTTTGCATAAAATCTCGATTTCCTCAAAAAAGTTCCCTCTAAAACCTAAAAATTAAATATACAATTGGAAAGCTGAGACTTTAGCGCATTTTTTAAGCTTACAAGCTCAAACGTATCATTAAAATTAAGGGGGACTAATGAGCCATTAAAAATAATTTTTTTCAAAATTTGACAAAATTTACTTTCCAGGCTCATTTTTACGCCTTAGTTCTTTTTAAAAATTAATATTAAAGACTGAGACGATAGATAATTTTATGCTCTTTCCAACGGCATACTTAGATTTGCAAATACTTTGAAAACGTCGGAGTTACGGCCGTTTTAGTCACGTAAGTTTGAAAACACGAAAAAAATCTTAAAAGTAAAATAACTCAAAAACGAAGCCTCTAAAAAAAATCTTTATGAGGCACTTTTTGTTGGAAACTGGTTGTAGAACACGTGTGCGAAGATTTTCGGATCATACGCTGTACACCCTGTATATTAAATTGAATTTTGATCGAATTTATTGTATCTTTCTCTCCGCCACTTTCTGCAGGATTGCCGAGAACTTATGGACACTTTGAAGCCCCTCAGTGGCTTGAGATTCCATCCTGGGCAGACACAGTCCAGACTTACTAACGTACCTAAGACCCGCTGAACACCACCACGAACTATGAAATGTGACATTTACAAAGTCATTTAACCTTTTACAGAACCACATTATTCGAATCCTTTACAAATTTGCTGAAGGCTTCCACCTTAACTTTTACAACCGTGTCAGAATAGGATGCCTTATGGAGTTCAATACAACATACTGCACTCTCCTAAGAAGCGGTTTCCTTTTAATCTCCCTTTAAATAGGTAAAACTGCACCATGTGCCCTGGCGCACATAATAAATTAGTGAATGGTTTAAATTATTTTGTAAAAAGTTGAAATAAATTTGTTAGTTATCACTGTATTGCACATATCTGAATGTTATAGGTCTGTGTATCGTCTCGTCTTAGTTGTAGTTTAGAATAGTGCACTTTCTAGTGCCTCAGTCGACACCTCACAGAATCCCGCTAATGGCATCGCTAATGAAGTCTGATAGAGACGAGACGAGAATTCTTTTAAATTAAATGAGTTTTATTTAAGCAGAAATATTCGCCGACTGACCTACCTACCTGCTCCTAAAAGAATTCAAGGTAATATACGAAACAGTGGCAGCGGAGGCAATACGATGGTTTTAAATCTCAGGGGGTTGGGGGATCGATGAAGGTGAATTCGAGTGGGGTGACGGGCAAGCTGCGAGAGGCCGCGGCTGACGGTACCAACTCTACTCTTCTCTACTCCGATACGGTACTATCACCCCATCCCACTTCCAGCATAGTGAGATGCCCTCTGGCATAAATAGAACTTTCCGCAAACGTAGATATCAACGTGGATTATAACTACAATTTCGGCCGTCTTCAAGTTGTTATCACCTGATCCAGTCATGTAACTGTCAATCTAGTCAGTTATGTATTGCGTGCCAGTAGTTAGTTTGTGATTTAGACCAGGGTTGTCCAACTGGCGGCCCATAATGCTATTATTTGTGGGCCGCGTATGTTTTACCAAAATCATAAATTTTCTTGAAATAATGTTGATCATAAATATGTTTCATCGGACACAACTGAGGTGATGGAATGGTATAGTTGCCCCTTCCATTGAGGTGGATGCGGTAATAGTGCTCCGCCACGCTTAGAGGATGAACCAGACGCTCGAAAACGTCTGATCCGTCTCCCGACGGATTCTAAAATCAGGAAGGGCTAAAATCGGGATCACAAGTTCCAGGATGCAGAATTCTTGAGAAAGTTAGCGTTTATCACAGATCTGTCTAATCATCTAAACAGTTTGAACTTGTTTGGTTTATTATTCAATAATAAACCATTTTAATCGCTCTGGAAAAAAAAAATTCTAACCCCCCCTGAAAATTTCATGGTTTACGTTTCAAAGGGTGTAGAATCCGAATCTGCAATAACAATTTTTCCGTCCGTCCGCCGTACGCACGATTTCTCCCAAACGGCTGGAGCAAACAATCTGAATTTTTCAGCAAAAATCCATCTTGGTCCGACGACGCCCTAATTCTTGAGCCAGCTCCCTCACTCAATTTAAAGTGCCCTTTAAGGGCTGTAAAAGTTTTGTAAAATCCCTGAAAACCTCAAAACTAGTCGAATCGGCCTAAATATTTTCCTATTTGAAGAACATACCATTAGGAATCGAATGAGCCCTTCCCCACGTCCGTAGGTCAAACCATTCCCGATGTATGGCCCGATTTATGGTGCCAACATTTGCGTTTTTTCGTTTATTATTGTTTGTTTGTAACATAGTGATATTATTATATATTATTCAATATTATTACTGGGGTTTATTATTCAATATTATTGCTGGGGTAAATAAGTATCCTTTCACTGGGGTTTATTATTCAATTGGCTTGCGTTCATGATTTGAATCTTACTAAGCTTCGGAGTGTGCGTGTTTTACAGGTGATAGAGCGATTATTGAATTTCAGGAGATATGCATAGACCACGTAAATCGGTTCTCATCCAAAACACCTATTTGGATTGATCAGTTGATGATATTTTTGTGCCCCCTCTACATCTGTCTACCTTTGGCTACATCGTTTAAATTAGGATTTAGGGAAGTTTTAACGCAATACGAGTGCCAAAGGACTTGATAAATTATAGATGTTTTTATTGTGGGGGGGTATTGAGGTTCAATAAAAAAACGCTGCAAATTCTTTCACTGGGGTTTATTATTCAATCGGCTTGCGTTCATGATTTGAATTTCTATTAAGCTTTGGAGTCTGCGTGTTTCAAAGGATAGGGCGATTATTGAATTTCAGGAGGCACACAAAAATGATCAACTGATCAATCCAAGTAGGTATTTTGGTCGAGAACAGATTCACGTGCTCCATGTATATCTCAGGAAATTCAATAATCGCCCTATCCTTTGAAACACGCAGACTCCAAAGCTTAGTAGAAATTCAAATCATGAACGCAAGCCGATTGAATAATAAACCCCAGTGAAAGAATTTGCAGCGTTTTCTAGGAAGAAATCAGACGGTTTCAGATCCGATTGGAATAATAAACGGATTCCAGAAGAAGTTGAATCTGTTTAAACATTCTTTGGAAAAGAACAACTTATCGCACTTCCCTAGCTGCCTGCTACTTGCAGAAGAATTTCAAGAACAGGAAAATATGGAGTTTTCATTTTACAGTTCACAGATCCAACAAATTATTAATGAATTAAAACGTAGATTCGAAGATATTGAAAGTCTGAAAAGCAGTGTACTGCTTAACAATAATCCTCTTGGAGCGTCCGTTGAAGATCAACGTTGCAGAATTCTCTCTGACATTTCAAGGTTGAGAAAAGCAAAGTAAAAAGAAATTCACATTCTGATTATGAAAGTACAGTTGAAGCTTAGTTGATGCAGAGAAAACTGAGGTTAACTAAGCCCCAACCATCAAACTTTGACAAAAGATTACAATGGCTCGTATGCATAACATCGAAAATGAACCAAAAACTAAACATTCGCTTATTAGACCACCACTCATCACAAAGATGGTGATCCTCTCTTTCGATCATACTGTACTACTGTAACCCCCCCCCCCCCCCCCCCAAAAAAAAACAATCTATAATTACCATGGGAAATGACCAATCAACCAATAAGTTTCAACTATATCTTTTTAACTATTCTTTTAGCTATGCTTTACGCTTGGTTTCAAGTGTTAGAGTTTATGTGTTTTTAAAGTGCAGATACATATTATAGTGTACTTATTATTAAGGTTCACTTTACAATATTGCAGTTATCTGTTAGCTCATATACATTAATTATTCAACTAACAGTTAATCATCTCACGGACAATTTTAATACCCGTAAAAAAAACTGGCGGAAAGGAAGAGTTATGAACATTCAAGATGAGATACCTAAAATATCCAAGCGATTCACTTTTGTCATCGTTATCTGTATTGAACAGCCGAATATGATCAATGATCGTTAAGAGCGAACCGCAACAATGGAACATAAAACTCAGTTAGTACAATGTACCAAATCCTCGGTCAGCTTGAACACCAGCTAAGTATCTATCTTTTCTCTTTCAAAGATATCTTTCTGCTGGAAAGAGGAGTGAATAGCTACGTGACATTTCAAACTTTATGCTCAAAACTGGGAATTTTGATAAGAGAGGACCACGAATTAGTCAACTTCTTGACATTGGTTCATAATGAAAGCATTTCAAAATCGGTTTGAAAAAACATTATGATCGCATACGAGCGCAAAATGCAAATTTCACCAGCAGCTTCTTGTATTCCATACAGGAACCCTCATTTTATGTTTGATATTCGAACTCTTTAATCAGAATTTTCTTTCAGAACATCGTCCTCAATTCTGAAGGTGGAGATGCATTGAACTACAGTATGTGCCCCTCAGAAATCAAAGGTATCCGAATGTAAAGATCTTCACAACAGTTGTGAAGAATGAAGATCTCGCATCTTGCAGACTACGCTATGATCTGCACCATTAAGGCAGAACAGCGCTGGTGTCTAATAAAATAACACAGATGCTAACTCCGCAGTGTTCTCTTGTTTACATCACCGAATACCTATCCGGGCAACCAACCTGCATGAAACCATTGACTTCAACCGCCTATCCTTAAAAAACTTCAACACGTTCATTAAGGACTGAACTGGTCGATTAAGCAGTGGAATTATGTCTTGTCAGCTGAAAAGTGCCCTTACCCTCTACATATTTGTGATCGTCACAGTTCATATTTGAGAAGAAGCGTCGAAAAGATGGAGGACTTGAGAAGAATTTCATACTCATATACTTAGCGACTGGCCTTGTGCCAAGTTCCTGTAGTGCCGCTAGCAATTATACAACGCTTAGGCTGCACACTTGCCTGATAGTGTTGAACCTAGGGAATTCTGTTATCCAGATGGACAATTTGTCCACTTTTCCTAATTATTATGTTCAGATAACTGGTATCCTATTAGCACGTTTTTAATTGTCTCGACTGTTAACAGCCATTCCAATTGTCGTGACAATAAAACAGTAAATTAGAACGCCCATTATGGCAATCTGCATACTATTCGTAAGGTAGCCAAGGAATTTTAGAAATGGATAGACAGGGCAGCCGCTGCAGCTTAAGACGTCGTAAGCCGCCAACGCCAATTTAAATTTCCAAAGTTCGTCAAGCTCAAATGTGACTTCGTTTTTCGTTCAAAGTCTACAGCTTCCATTAGTTTAACCTACAATCGTCCCGCATTTTGTTCAACATCTCCATGCATATTTCATGCCAGTTTCATCTCACTTCCTAGCCATAGTGCCAAAATCGAAAACACGTCCATGGTGCACCTCTACACCAGTGGTGTTACCTCCCCTGAAACTCGGCCCTGAGTTGCTAGACATCAACAGAGTCTATCACAAAGGGAACAGAAGAGATGATTTTCTTAGGAAAATACAAATTTCACCCAAATGCAAACGGGATAAATCTGGGTAAATTCCACATTTTCATTAAGAACACGTGTCGACCAATGGACAGGACCTGTGATATGAATTACTAACATTTTTTACTTTAAATATTTGCTGGAACCCCAACAGTTTAGCTAGATAATTTGTACAGGACTGCGAGGGTGTTCTATAACGTTTAAAGAAATGTGGAATAAGTTTCCAACAGGCAAAACAACGTTTGTAAACTACCCATGAGTGCTCAGTTTGAGGAATTGCCATGGGGGAGCTCTCCAGTCAGTTTGTCTTATCTTATGTTATCATGGGTTTTCACGTTGTCTGTTGATCCTGTGTCATCAGCAAATATTTTTTGACAAGGTAATTATTCAGGGGTAAACTCTTATTTTCTTAGAAATGGGATTTGTTGGCCTCCTAATTGTCCTGCAAGCCTTGTGATGGATATGGTTGACCATATCCATCACAACCTTTCTGACAGAAGAAAAATACCTCATTCACTTTGTAATGGATGTAGAGAACAGACTCTAATAAGTCCAGATGTATAATGATGTAGAATGTCTGCACTTTGATCTGCGTTAAGGTTTCCTGTATTAAATCACTTTTTGGGACCAAATTAAAACAGCAACAGATAAGGCAGCCAAGAAAACAACTGTTCTTAGCCACCTCACGAGAAATGTAAATGGACCAAGACCTTGCAAGCGGCGACTAATGTCGTACAGTCAGTGCTTTTGAATGGAGCTGAGGTATGGGCAGATAGATGCCTTGAACATCGCTTATTACCGCAAGAGAATGGTAGCAGTCCAACGAAGAGGAGCGCTGCGGATAGCCTGTTCATACAGGACTGTGTCAGAACCAGCCATACTTGTCATCGTGGGAGTCATCCCAATACAACTCATTGCAGCAGAACGGAAACGTACGTTCGATAGAAAGAGGGAACCAACAAAAAATACAGTTCGATACAGGAAGAGAGGCAGCGCACGATGGCTAACTGGCAGGAGATGTGGAGAGAAGAACACCGAGGAAGATGGACTGCACGCCTAATACCCTGCATCGACACATGGATGAACAGGCCACATGGGAGGTGAACTTTTTCCTGACGCAGTTCCTCTCAGGCCATGGACTCTTCTACGCCTACTTGCATAGGATGGGGAAAGTGGATGACTCAGCATGCCCGTTTTGCAAGGAAGAGGATGATGATGATGTGTTCCATACTTTCTTCAAATGAGAATACTGGGCTGCCAACAGAAGTTGGCTTCAGCAGGCACTGGAGCTATCACCTCAGGACATGACACCAGAACATATTTCAAGTAAAATGCTTGAGCGTGATCAGAACTGGACCGCCGTGGCATCCTTTTCTGAAAAGATCCTGAAAATGAAGGCTGTGAAGGAAAGGGAGAGGCAGAGCAGGGAGAACATGGACCGAGAGGAGTAACAAATCCCTCCCTAGAACCAGCCTGAAGTAATGTGTCAAACAGTTCCAGGCTGAGTTTCGTCGTGGGAAATGGAAGGTGAGGTTTTAGTGGGTTTGAATCCCACATAACCCAAAGTGCGGTCCCTTTTGGATATCTTAGGAGATCCGATTTCCACCTAAGGATCTCGAAGATTTCCTCACCTGCCACCGAAAAAAAAAAAAGGTTTACTATATTAATAAACAATACCTATCCTAAATCAATCCTTCCAGTAAGATCAGTTGGACAAATATTCCAGTAGGGTCAGAATCTGTCATTGGGATAAGTGTTCAAAAATCAGTGTCCATCTTTGACAGAGTTGAGAAATGCGTTTTTAAGTAGTTGAAAATATCATGAATAGTGATTAATTATTGCAATGTTATCATACCTCAACCACCCAACTGCCTTATAGTTGCATGTTGCTACAACCGAATAGATAGTAGGGGGCAGTGCTAAAGACCATGAATAATTACTACCTATGTTATTTTCTGGTTCAACTAATCACTTTTCAACTTAAGGTAGAAGGCAAATGCTCCTATTCAAACATGTTGTTAACACAGGTTTCGAACTATTTCTCCAACTAGTCCATAATTTACTAAAAGGATTGACATAGGATTTTTTTTTCTCTTTTTTTTTTGAGATGCAAGCCTAGCGAGCATCCTAACAATCTAACTAAACACATAATGCTACCTGTTCCACTTCTCTACTCTCAACACAGATCAAAGTATAGACGTTCTACCACCTGAATCTTAGGTAGGTACGATTAAAAAAAAATAATCGAATAGGTTGCAAGATGGTTCACTTTGTATCTTTTTATTGTGACCGGCATCCTCCACAAAGTAAATGCGACATTTGTTTATTTTATATTTGTTCGTGGTTCAGCTAGGAGAGCAACAAGATTTTTAAGAGTGTTGGTTCCCTAATTGCGCATAATTGCTGTATCCCATTCATGATTCACTTGCTGCCTGAGGACATGAGATTCTCGTTGGACTTTTCTCGTTCCACCAGAAGAAAACAATTCTCTCTTAGTAGATTTCCCGTGGATTTGTAAATTGCCCAAACGGTCTCTTTCAAGGTGTGTTCCGTTATTTCAGTGTAGAAAAAAGATGCGTTATTTTCATCGAGAATGAACTTCTTGGAAGAACTGCATGAATTCAATTATATTCCATGTTATTAACAGCTTAGGAGGTTTGATCTTTTCTCGGAATAAATCTATCATTCATTCATTAGTAGAAACAGGGGCGATCCCTTCTTTACCAGATAGCCTCTGAGTTACCTTCTTCGACAGAACGTGTGAAAGAGAAATTTGAGATTCTAATGAAAAAGATCATAGCGACTTAACTGGGTGCTCTGTTCACTTGAATGCGCGTCAACCAAAACACAAGCTCTCTTTCGAAAATAACCTGCAATTTTCCTGCTTTTAACCCTCTGCCAGGAAATAATTGTTACGAAGAGAATGTTGTCTGGTAAAACCAAGGTGAGAGAACAGAATCACCCTATTATTTGGCAGATTTGCAATCGGATGTGTTTACAAAAACTGATAATCACACTTAGGTACGAAGGAATCAGGAATTTACGTGCATTATCATTTGAACACCGAGCAACTCTACTAATCAGAAGAGGACCACTGTGCAGCACATCTCCAGATGCCTATCTCGTCTCCTGACCCTATCTCAAAAAGTGGATGTCTTATCGGGAATTATAGGTTGTACGATGACCTATTAACGACAAACCAAACACCTGCAACGGCACGTGATCAATGGGATTTCTTGAGGGGCTCAACTCGGAGAAATATGAACAGATTCAATAATGGGTGTCTCTTAAGACAATCGGATAACCGTAGTTCAGTTCATCAACGCAATAATTAAAATTCGTTCGTATACAACAAGGGAACTATCACCATGAGTGCTTTCATATACTGCTAATGCACATATGTACACTTCTTCCTCATCTACCAGTGTCTAAATTGCATGGAACTACCAAAGATATGCAATATGGACCTAACTACAATGTAATGAATTGGTATGTTACGCTTTAAAGAACTTACAATACATAAATGAATCTTGGATTGAATCATGAATCTATTAGAAGAGCCATTATGGTAACAGGTAGGTGTCAAATAGTGAATTGACGTGTCACTGCAAACAGGATGTTCTCAATCCATTGCGGCACTATCAATAACCAATTTATCGGCGACTCGAAATGGAACGAATCGAAGGTTTTGCCAATTAATCAAAGAACATAATTAAAACAACTCAGCGTCGATGATGAGTTATGATAAATTGATACCTAGGAACGGAACTAGATATAACAACGTTTAAAAACCGAACTCAAACCTGCGGCCATTCCCCAAGCTGGGTCAACGATCGTTAGAACATGCAAAATTGATAGAGTACGATTTTGCAGATGTTTATTACGACAACAGCTATCGATAAAGGTTTCCTGGATGGTGATTTGATGAAATTGAAGTGGGAAACGAGCTTGATGAGGATTAAAACATCAATTATTCAAGCAAATCTTTGACGGGTTGATTGCTTCAGTGCAGAACGAATGGAGAAATTGCAGGGTGGCTGGTTGAATAGACACCAAGGGAAGGTCGTAGGTACAGCCGTGAATAAGGGAACAATTTTCCAACTAGGGTAGTTTTACATTCTAAATAGTACTTTTTAAAGAACTTACCGTCATAACACTATCTTTCAGAACGGGTTTCCTGTTCCGTATTATCATTCCTGTCACTTTTTTAGTGGCCTTTGTCGGCATATTGTGGTCTACCCATGTAACAAGCGATTTATAAACTCGATACCGTCAACGTGGCATGGCGCGAAAAATTGCGGGATAGTTTCCCATGATGATTTATGGGGGAAAAACACTCGGAAAATCACTATAACTCCGGACACTTCGGTTGCGGACAAGGACGTATCATCTATCAATCGAAATCACACAGACCCATCGCCTCGGCAGCACTGGTCTTGGAACTCTGGACAATCAATTGGGAACAGTGATGCACTAAACTTGTTGAACTTTGTTTAACATCAATGCATCACGATTTTTACCTTTCTTCTATCGCAACCCAATTAAAATCGGAGAGAAATAACGAAATAAAAGCAATAAATTTAAATTCAAATATTAACATAGTGAATGTCCCGTAAAAATCGTTCTTGGTTGGGGAATGAGTCGAGTCCACAGAGTAACGGTTCCATCAAGGTCGGCTCAGACATCAAGAAACCAAGTTTCATCGCAAAGATTTGTAATTTAAATTATAGAAATTAAGTGAATCAAGACATAACGATTTATTCTGTATGAATGAATATTGAAGCGCATAATTATTTGCACCTATTTGAATCTTCCACTAATAATAATAAATAAATAAAGATGCTAGTTACTGGCAAGTAATGCGCTATTAGCGCTCCGAGTGGTGGTATAGTGATGGAAGATTTCCATGTATTATTGAAAAGTTATTTTAAAATCTATATTGTACGTTTCCTAAAATCGTAATATACTATACCATATCCTTTTATTATATATCAGATAATATAAAACATAAAAGTAATATTATTACCTGAATTTCAATGTAACAGCTGACCTTGTCACGAAGAGTTATTGGGTTAGTTTAGATGGACTAATCATACGTGCCGCGGCGGTCGCTAAGTCCGACTGTAGCGCTAATGTACGAATGTCAAGAAACTACTGATCGGTTATCAAATGCTGCTATCAAAATCAACTGAAAAGAGTGATAACTGATGATTATCTAAGAGGTGTTCCTGAGGGAGTAGACGACCTGCAGGTCACTCATTCCAAAAGCAAGGTCAGTGGGAGATGTTCACCAGTTCACTCCGTGGATAAATGCGACACCTGCAGTTCACTTCGTGAATGGATGGGACCTGCAGTTCGTCGTCTCCATTCTGACAGTCACCACCACTACCGCAACCTCGTGTCATGACCGTCAACCTCTGTTATCTTCGTCATCCGTCAGAATTCGGTAAATGACAGTCGTCTACTGTTCTCTTTCCCCACTCCCCAGTCATTTTTCTAGTCTTCATGCAGTATTCATATAAATATCTACTTATTAAATATAGTCGACTCTGTGATGAGTATACTATCGACCAGTATAGTTTAGTATTGAGTAAATTTGGATGATATTGACTCTCCGATGAGGGGAGTTCTTCGTTGACTAGAAGGAAACCCGAGCTCATGGCGGATGGTTGAACTGCAGGTCTCTTACAAACTGCAGGTATTCCCTCCGCAGGTCAGTTGGGACAAGTTTACTTGAAAGAGAAGTTCTTTGAGACAAGGTCACTCACCCACTACCCACCTCTATAGAGGTGTGTAAACCCAGGTCACCTGAGGGAGTAGACGACCTGCAGGTCACTCAGTCCAAAGACAAGGTCAGTGGGAGAAGTTCACCAGCTCACTCCGTGATTGAATGCGACCTGCAGGCCTTTCCAAAGTTCACTCCGTGGATGAATACGTCACCTGCAGTTCACTTCGTGAATAAATGGGACCTGCAGTTTGTTGTCAACCTCTATTATCTTCGTCATCCGTCAGAATTTGTGAATGACGGTCATCTATTGTTCTCTTTTCCTACTTCCTAGTCATTTTACAAGTCCTCATGCAGATTTTCATATAAATACCTACTTATTAAATATAATCAGCTCTGTGATGAGTATAGTATCGACCAGTGTAGTGTAGTATTGAGTAAATTTGATTGGTATTGACTCTGCAATGAGGGGAGTCCTTCATTGACTAGAAGGAAACCTGAGCCAATAGCGGATGGGTGAACTGCAGGTCACTGTAAAGAACAGTTTGGCAGACCTGCAGGTCTCCGAGTAGTTCAAACGTCGGCCGCAGGAGCCATGCTGTTGAGAACGTTTGCGACCTGCAGGTCTGCCAAACTCCGAGTAGTTTGAATGCGGGCCGAGGGGAGCCTTGCTGTTGCTAACGTCTTGTAATGAACTGCAGGTCTTCACTCCGCAGGTCATTGGGGACACAAGTTCACTTGAAAGAGAAGTTCTTTGAGACAAGGTCACTTAGTCAAGGTCAATTAGTTCGACAAATCTATGATAAAACTATCCGCGAGAGGGTATTGGAAAGGGGACAGATGGTAACTGTGCTTTTCTTAGCCAAATGCGAGTATCCCCAGTTCATTTAAAAGTGCATAAAAACAATATGCAATAAAAAACAATAACCTACGGGTACTCACCTCAAAAACTTCTAAAAATGCAATAGTATCACTGACCACTTATTCTTTCTTTAATATGCCACTTACGATAGGTGCATGATGAACTTGAATAAATTTAATTATTCGTCAGTTTACAGTACAGAGTATTAGATCCACTAGGTTTATCAACAAGTGGCAAAATGAGCTTGGACATCCGAGAAAGTTTGTGAACAGGGTTTGTAAACCCTGTGGCAGTTCACTCTGCATGGAGTATCTTACTGATGATTGTTTGAAAGCAATGTTCTCAAATTATGCTCACTTGGTATAAACAGGCCACTCAAATCGCTTCAAAATTTAGGGCCCACTGATTATGAAGTGACACGATAAAAAGCTTAGAGCAAACAAATTAAAATTATATATATTTTAGCTTTCTAAATGGTCAAACGCATTTGCCTGACTCGGTGCAAACTTGAAACCCCCTGAAATTCCTCCTCATATCCTAATACCAGATGGTGCTACCTTAGAGAAGGTGCTCATGTCCTTGTAATTGGTCAGTTGCCCCCTCCAAACTATATTCTAAGCAGAGCCTGGAAGGTATATTTCGCATGGTGGTTTGAATAAGTCAAGTCCGGTCTTGTTTTACTAGCTTCAATGGTGGGATTTTTAAAATCTTCTTGACTCATTGGTTTAGGAGTGCGTACGATCAAACTAACATACGCCTCTCAATTAATGATAATATTAATAGAGTAATTAATAGAAGTAGTAAGTCAATTTAATAACTGCTGCAGAAATAATCAAACTAAGAAAATATTGATTTTTTTTCTTTTATTTATAAAAGAGATACAAAAGAAAATTCAGTGTAAACTATGATGGCAGATAGGTAGGTACGTCTACTAGCATTCTGCTAATAATACAATGCTTGATCAAATTAAAAGGGTTTTCGAAGATTAAGAAACCAAATCTATTACGCCATATTGAATCAGATATTTCAAATCTTGACCAATGATTCGTTGAGCTTTCTTATTTGAAAATATCGTTTTGTTCACAATTTCAAGGGGGTGGTGGGTCAGCAATTTCTCCATGTTGATTGCACATGGGGCTGTACTCCTTACAACGGCTCCAAACAACAAAAACATGAGGCCAGCGAGTCCGATTCGTTTTGACTCAGCCATCACATCTTCCAAACTTGGTATGTACCCACTGAATCCAAATTTCTTCAGATTTGACTCAAGAGCTGTTTGATATTCCGTGAGCAGCAAATTCTTGTTGATGGCTCGGTCGTTGGGGTTCATGCTGGTCCAGTAAAAGAACTCAAGATCCCATATGAAGGAATTTGTGTTGCACAGTTGATAGTCGACAAATCTGAAACATCAGCGTGTACTATCAATTTTGAAGTGATTCAGAAAAACATTTGACCACCAGCAAAACCAACTGAATCGAAATGTGTGCAACTACAGAGGAAGATTTGTGTTTGTCTTTACAAAGAACAGAGCTAATCAAAATTAGCAACCCTTTGTAAAATGATTTGTAGCGTTCTTGGATTATTATTTTCCAATAATCTTACAGCTAAAATTTTGGCTTATGTATAAATTATTTCCTTGATTGAACCTCTTGGGTTGTTAAACTACCATCTATTTAATCCCCAGCTGAAAGAAGCAGAAGGGTTCATAATGAACTGTAGCATTCATATCTGTGAATGTTAAGGAGAATAGTTCGAGGACTGAGGCTGTCTCCCGAGCTTCAATTCAGTTGAGTAGCAGGCTGAGGAGAACAAGTGGAAGTGACCTGCATAGAAGGGCTACCCCTCCCAAGACTTAAATAGTCTTCCCAGTTTCAAATCCTAAATATAAAAATTAAGAATGATAAGAACTCCTGGCTGTTGATTCTCCATAATTATCACACTTGAAAAATATGTTTTGGAAAAACTACAAATTACTCTACAAATCTACTACACCTAACTAACCCATTCGCCGCGGAGCCCCGATGCCTGAGCGCGAAGCACCAAAAACGTAAAACCCCCCCTGGTCGCGGAGGAATTTTCTACTCGGTGACGCCCGCCTTCCTCTTTCCGTTTTATTCATTTCTCCATTTTTCATCCACTTTTTGACGTAATTCTTTTTTCATATTTTTCAGGAATATATTATGGACAGGAATGTATTGAATTTGAAGGATTTGTACGTTTTTTTCATTATTATATTCTCATAAACTCGCGTCCATCATTAGTTTATAGTTTTCATAATTTGTCTGATCCTAGTTTCACTATAAACTCGAAAGTATTGAAAAAAAAAAGTCTCAAAGTGAGGAGAACACGAGCGGATTCAAAAAAGCAAAAGGAAATGACGTGTGGAAAATCACTGTGGTAACACCTTACGAGGGAAGTTGGCAATGAAAGAGGGGTTGATGAAGATGGGTGAGGGTCGAGGAGGGATCTTATGGTACACACCAAGGCCGGAAAAACCATTACGATATACAACCGGGTGCGCGTTATTATACACACCCACCATTACGTTATACACCCCTGCAAAGAATATCTTATACACCCAATGTGGGCAATTAGCGAGGAGGTTGCTCACGTTGTCCCCCATATCAGTGAGGCGGTATTTGAGATGTGGCATGAGCCAAATCGTCAAAGTATTCAAAGTAGGCGTGTCTATTTGGGATGAGGTCTCAGTTTGAAGGAGAGGACTTTGACGAGCTTGTAAGTAGAAACGTTATCTGGATCACTCTCTTGGCGCCGAATCTACTTATCAACCCTCTACTAGTATACTATATTTATTTCAATAAAACGGGCAAGCCCAATACATTAGAGATATCACAATACATGAATAAATCACCGCGGCGGGAAAAAAAGAAATCAAATTCATTTAACTTGGTTTACAAATTTGTGGGAAATGGAAAAAAATAAAAAAAAAGAACAATTCACTGTTTATAGTCCAAAGTTGGGCATAATTGCGCATAATTGCTTCACTTTCAGGCGGAGAGAGGGCAATGAGGTGCTGAAGAAATCAATTTCTGGGTATTCATTTAGCAAGCAGTTGGCCTCACGTGGCAGTCTAGACAGAGGGCGGTGGTACATGTAGTTTGTCGGCGAGAAGGATGTCCAAAATAGATTGCTCTATCGTGAGGCGGGACGAGGCACCAAGAAATTTACCATTTCCAGAAGATGGGGAGAATCGACTCGATTATTCACGATATTGTATAAAAATGAAATGTCGGATTGGTATCTTCTGACGAGAGGGGGTACAGTTCCGCACTTTACATATTAAATGTAAATGTGTTTATCTGCAATTATTATGTGCAAATTTATTTCTATTTCATTGTGACAATACCTTCCACGCCAGTGCCAGATGAAATCTACACCCAACCAACACAGCCTCAGGCCAAACGATAGTCACTGCATTCTTGCTACTGGCCACAGGTAGAAGGGAGCTCTATCGGCTATTCAACAGTCATAGGCCAACGATTAAGTGTGTATCATAACGCGACCCAGCGGTCTTTCACTTCCGAGCGGCCAGTCGGGTGTGTATCTTAGGTCGCCCGAGGAGGGGAGGAGGGAGGAAAGGTTACTGAAACGCGTCGAGCTCACGCCAATACATCCCTGAGGAACCGAAAAATAGTTTGTCGAAGTTCCAAAAGATCGTAGGCGAACGCAGAAGCAGTCGGGAAAAACGCGTGGTTCGTTGTCAGGGCACTGCAAGCCTTTGCGGAAAAACGCGTGGTTCGCGGCGAATGGGCTACAACAGTGCTGTAATTTGCCAATTTCTTACTAGAATTGAATTGATAAATATATTTCCCAACCTGACTGATGTCGGCCGAGTTTGTGATTCGGTACACTTGAACATGATGTTACTTGTCCATAAATCACCGTGGTTTATTACTTCGAATCGCTTATCATATTTCAATTGCATCCGTTTAACTTTTCGCAGGACTTCTTCATGTCTGAAGAGTATCCACTGCATCATGGGCAACCTAAACAGTAATTCACATCATTTATGTATACATAAATGATATACATATCTAAATGAATCTACATACATTTTCGGAAGAGAAATAGAGGCGGGTGAATATTACTAGTTTGAAGTGTTTAATAGTGCCAATGAGATGATAACTAGTTGTCAGAGATTCAAAGAGGTACATTGAGGAATCTTTTTGTAAGTGATGGAAGGTTGAGGAGGGTTCGTAAACATAAATTTTAGAAAACTTTCAAAAGGCAGTTTTTATGCTACATTTCAAAGCTGTCAGAGCTTTGCTTTTGAATTCAAAGTATTTTTTTTTAGCAAATATAAGTTATATACGTGTTTTACAACTCATTTCCGATTAAAAATGCCTCCCAGCAATTTTTAGCCTGAGACCCCGTTTCCGAGCTATTCGCGATTTAAGATTTTTTTCGTGTTTTCGGTCTTAAGTCATTAAGACTGTCATAACTCCCTCATTTTTAAAGATAACTCAAATTTGATGACACCGTTGGAAAGAGCGTTAAATTTTCTATTTATTTGATGTCAGAAAACATTTTCTTTATTGCATTGAAGACGTGCGATTGCTGCGCGAAAAGACAGTTTCGTTAAAATCTTGAAATCGCCTGTTTTTCATCTCGCCTAAAAACCCCATTAATACTAGACGCAGAACTGTGCAGGCCTGGTAAAACGTGCACCGAAATGCCAGCTCTCCAACGGTGTAGTCGTTTTGGTTTAAAAAAAATATTTTTATTTAAGGAAATGGTGTTTAACTGCAGGAGAACATTTGTTTTCTGTTAAAATTGAGGTTTTTGTGATATAGCTACTCAACTGGAAGCAACTCATCGGAAATTAGTTGTAGAACACGTAGGAGTGGATTGTGCATAACTCCTGGGACACCCTGTATAACTAAAAAAGACCTAAGAAAATTGGGAAAGCTACGAAGGAGGCATTGTCTTGGTCAGGAGCAAGGATATGCAATGACCCGCACGACCCATTACTGCCATTACGCGCAGCAATCGCACATCTTCAATGCAATAAAAAAAAATGTTTTCTGACATCAAATAGATAGAACATTTGACGCTCTTTCCAACGGTGTCATCTCCCAAATTTGAGCTATCTCCTAAATTGAGGGATTTATGCCAGTTTTAATGACAAAACATCGAAAATACGAGAAAAAAATCCTAAATCGCGAATGACCCGGAAACGAGGCCTCTGGTAAAAAAATTGCTAGGAGGCATTTCTGTTGGGAAATGAGTTGTAAAACACGTAGGAGTCGGAAAGCTGCGGAGGAGGTATCGTCTTGGTCAGGGGCCAGGATATGCAATGACCCGCACGACTCCCAGGTCTTGAAGGAGGGGTTGCTTTGTGCGCCGTGTATTATCAACCCCTCTGATTTGCCTGTAGCATTGGGTGTTGCAATGTTATCCAGTTGTAGGACAATGATAAGATATTGGGGTTTAAATAGAGTTCATATAAAGAGTTAGCGTTTAAACAAGAGTGTTGAGATATAAACCATAAAATAAATATTTAAAAATAAAAAATGAAAATTACTTTAGTGAATGAAAACGTTCGTCAGTGAACAGCGTCTACGGCATTCGTAAGCTGTCCAGCCAAAGTCTGGATAATCGAAAAGCCTAGAGATGGCTATTGTTTGTGTTCATTTACGATTGATTGCGATGAGTTGCTTTCAGTTGAGTAGCTATACCACAAGCGAGTATGTTGACATGATTTTTGTGAACGGTTTTGCCAATGGTAATGCTTCTAAAGCAGAAAGGGATCACACTCCTCCTGTATGCAACTCACACCTTTTCGAACGTGTCGGATAGTATGAGGAAAAAATATTGGTAGATAATATTGTTTATGTCACTGATCCTTTTTTTATCTAGTAAACTAACTTTTTTTTATCTACTAATCCTTTTTTTTCACTAAGGTTTTGGTTATTACTACCACCTATGTTCAATAGCTATAGCGCACGATGATGAATGGGAATGTGCAATAGGGATCACGCTGGAGGAAATACAGAGAGGAAAGAGACGAAAGGGAAGAGTTGGTAATGATACGGAAGCCTGGTTTGATAAGGGTCCATAGTGTCAGCAAAAAGATGAATGCAACTCATCGCAATCAATCGTAAATGAACACAAACAATAGCCGTCTTTCGGCTCTTCGATTATCTTGACTTTGGCCGGACAGCTTAGAAATGCCGTAGACGCTGTTCACAAACGAACGGCTTGTGCATCCGACAAAACTAACTTGAATCGTCACTTGAGAGGTCTGGCGTTTTCACTATTTGATTCAGCGAGAAAAGTTACGTATATCCAGCCTCCAACTTTTTTCGTACAGACTTTTGGAAAAACCTCAATTTTAACAGAAAACAAACGTTCTTTTGCAGTTAAACACCATTTTCTTAAATAAAATATATATTTTTAAACCAAAACTACTACACCGTTGGAAAGCTGGCATTTCGGTTCACGTTTTACCAGACCTGCACAGTTCTGCGTCAAGTATTAATGGGGTTTTTAGGCGAGAGGAAAAACAGGCGATTTCAAGATTTTGACGAAACTGTTTTTCGTGCAGCAATCGCACATCTTCAATGCAATAAAAAAATGTTTCTGACATCAAATAGATAGAAAATTTAACGCTCTTTCCAACGGTGTCATCAAATTTGAGCTATCCCTAAAATTGAGGGAGTTATGACAATTTTAATGACATAAGATCGAAAATACTAAAAAAAATCCTAAATCGCTAATAGCTCGGAAACGAGGCCTCTGGCAAAAAATTGCTAGGAGGCATTTTTGTTCGGAAATGAGTTGTAGAACACGTAGGAGTCGGATTGTGCATAACTCCTGGGACACCCTGTATAACTATTTCATTGCCAAATGCTAGCTTTGTTGTTTCCTACCAGTTACATTGAAATGCTAGTGGATGTGTGGGTGCTGAATCAAATAATGGCAGCAGACCTCATTTATTCTATTATGTTGCACCTGTAATCAGTATCTACCTACATTGCAATAGATAAGCACTTTCTTAATGCACTTACCATTCCTCACTCCAGTCTGTTCTCATACTGTCGCATAGAGCAATGAACAAGGCTCTGTATATGTGGTTTACAACTATATCAGATTCTTTGCTTGTTGGTAAACTCACAGCACTTCTGCTCATAACCATTTTACTCATGGCGTGAAATCTGGCGATATTCTTGACAACCAGCAATGAATCTTTCAAATTCAAGCCAGTTTTTCCGTCTTGGACAGCATAACCCAAGACCTGTAGGTACATGGAAAAAAAATGTAGAGTTGCTTTGGTATTTACGAAAGTACCAACTACCTAATTTTTGTATTGTATTTCTATGTCTAGGCATGTAAATACTTCAACATAAACATGGTAGGGAATAGAGAATTTAAAAATGTAATATCTCAGTTTGTGAATTATCCTTCCAGCTTATCTTAAAATTTTGTGAGAAGCCGTCATTTTAAAATCATTAATAAGCCATGTGGAAACGGACGTCAACCTCTTGAGGCTATGAAGGTGAGAATTCTATTTCAACGCCAGTATTAAAATTATTGCAATGTACTCACCGACAAATCTTGGAGAGCAATTAGGTTTGTCGACTGACAGCCACAGAGGTCTGGCCACATGACCTCTCGTTTATCGCTTGCCTGTGCCATTACATCCTTCATTAACGGCAGCAATTTTTTGTAAAACTGAAATGATTAAAAACAATTTATTTCACTCTCCTTCTTCTAAAAGAATTAATTGATTGCTCGATATATATAACATGTATCAATATCATTACACCGAGTATACAGGGTGTTAACCTGATTACCACTCTCAACGCGGAAGTCTTCTAGCAGACACGCGCTCCTTTCGCCGGTGCGGGCGTCACGGGCCCCTTTGAGTCTGCCCGTAACTTCTGGGCCACGTTTGGGATGGTGGTGACATTTGATTTGACAGTTTGGTATGATTCGGGTCCGTATGGTGATGCTCTCCTTCAGTAGTTCTCCACAGACATAACAGAGTCCCCGTTTACACCTACCTCATTTCTGTGAGCCACAGAAAGAGTTTGAAGTAAAGTTCACCGATGGAGGTGTTTTCGTATACTCAGTCTCTTTTCAGGTGAGTTTTTCATAATTTTCGATTCATTTTGTCATTGAATTGTGGTTGAACCATGATATTCATGATTATCCGCATAATTTTGGGTATGAGCATTTAGTTTGACCCAGAACAGCCTTTGACTACCTTCTGCTAGTCCTCCATAGACAGTTGTTCTCCACAGTAACAGTTTGAAGTCTGAGTTCACCGATGCATTGTTACCATTCTCAAGAGAAATATATTGTTGACAAATTTCCGTCAGATATCAGCTTCCTCATATCTCAACCCTAATATAGACATTGATGATAACATACATATAAATCTAAATAAATATAAATAAATGCAAATATTAATTCATAGTAATTGAACTCCGTTTTCTTGTCGCGGACAACTAAATATTGAATACTGTAAATTGGGCTTGCCCGTATCATAAATAAATAAATAAATGATGAAGGTACTTACTGAAGATATTTATTCACCAATATATTCCTCATATAGGTACCCAATACCCAACAAAACGTTTATTATATGGGTTTTACACTTTCTACTTGCTTGATACTACTCCAAAAGCTCCATAAATATCGCACAGGTCCATTGAAAAATCAGTGCAAACGTAAATTCAGTTAGAGGCGTGAATGAAAAACCGGAACATCGCCGGTTTGCAAAACTGAAGCTATCACCATGTACGGCCGTCTTATTAAGAAGATACAATCCACAAATGATGATTTCATCTCATACTGCTGAATAACATAATGAGTAACGGAAATTAAAGCACCAATAATAAAATTCTGGCAACAAGGGTGTTCGTACGGGGGTGCGTGCGGATTCATGCTCCCGCGTTGGGAGTGTTAACCTGCTACAGGCTAACACTGACAAAAACTGCCTCGTTGAAATGTTTTTTTTTTTAAAGAGGTTTTCGAGTTATTTTAATTTCAATATTTTTTTCATGTTTTCGATCTTAATTTACTAAAATGGCCATAACTCCCTTATGTACCTACTTAAGAAAATTCAATTTTGATTATACCATTGGAAACAGCGATACAATTTTTATCTCCCTAGTGTACCAAAAAAATATTGTAGGTTGGTTCAATTGGTGAAAAGTGAATTTGGTCAAATCTTCAGAATTACCATTTTGGTTTATTATTCAATAATAAACCATTGTAATCGCTCTTGAAAAAAAAAAATTCTAACCCCCTGAAAATGTCATGGTTTACGTTTCAAAGGGTGTAAAATCCGAATCTGCAATAAACATTTTTATTTTTATGTACGCCGTACGCACGATTTCTCCGAAACGGCTGAAGCAAAAGATCTGAAATTTTCAGGAAAAATCCATGTTGGTCCGACGACGCCCCAATTCTTGAGCCAGCTCTCTCACTTAATTTAAAGTGCCCTTTAAGGGTTGTCAAAGTTTTGTAAAATCCCTAAAAACCTCAAAAAAAGTCAAGGCGGCCTAAATTTGTACTCTTTTTGAAGAACACTCCACGAGGAATCGAATGAGCCCCTCCCCAGGTCCGTAGGTCGAACCATTCCCGATCTATGGCCCGATTTATGGTACCAACATTCGCGTTATTTTGGTTTATTATTGTTTCTGTGTTGATATCAGTAACCTAGTGACGTAGTGATGTAGTAATGTGGATACTGGAGTGACCTCCTAGAAGGCTTTGCAGCCGATACACGGGTTGAAGCATTCTGACAACCATAAAAAAAAAATAAATAAAAAGCAGTGGAAATTCAAATCATGAACGCAAGCCAATTGAATCATAAACCCCAGTGAAAGAATTTTCATTGTTTTTTTCATACTCTGCAGGTCTAATAAAATTCGACTCTTCAAATATAGCCAATAGTCCTAAAATATGCTGCAGAATCTCAGCTTTTCAACGGTGTACCCAAATTCCCTCATACATTAGAATTTAGTAAAGAAAATTCCGTTCGAATGCAGGAAAACGTGCCTTTTCCTATGAAAATCAACGTTTTTAAAGAAAAATGGGGTTTTCTTGCTATAATTACAACATAAGAGCTTGGTGTGGCATTTAAGCATTTTAAGCATCTACTTCAACGTAAAAATCAAGCAAAATAAGTTTGGTATTGGATTTTATGTATTTTTTGGCGCTAAGTCGAATAAGAGGTAGATTCACTGGTACTCAAAAAAGCAAGGGTGGATATATGTGCAAATTTTTTCGATCATCATTATTTCTTCTAGTGCAATTTGTGTTAAATGAACTGGCATTTTTTACATAAGTGTAAGGATCTTAGCTTGAGATCCTGAAGAGGTCCCCCAAAAATCTCTAAACTGAAGGTAAGATTTAAAATAATGATTCTACTTGGTAGATGGTATTAGCGATCCCTGAAGGGGTTTTACGTAAGAAATTACAAGAAAATTTACCTTGACCAAGTTCAGGGCTCTCACAGAGAACTCACCGTTCATAGCATATAAACCCGTTTAAGACTGTAAAATGCACCTGTACAGTTCACAACGTATGTACATAAATCAATAGGAACAACAGAAAATCTCATGACTAAAGATCGCCTCTTTGAACTACGTTTATAAATGAAAGAGAACGCAGTGCGATCACCCACGTGCTTCGTGCGATCACCCAAGTATAGATAGTAAGGTATATAGGTAGAAAGAGTAGAATTGGGCTCTGTAGTGTAGAGATAATTAAGATTCACTGTGAGGCGGCTTAGGATGGACGTCCACTGGACGCGATTTCTAGCAAAAGGAGAACAAGCGAAAAGGCGACATTTGGCGCGAACAGTTCGCCTGATTTCAAACAGCGGGGTTTAAGTGGGATGCCGTTCACTGCGAGCGTTAGTTTCGCGCGAGTTTGGGCGAACTAACGCGAAGGCGAAAATTTGCAATCTAGTTTGAATTCAGACGGGCGTGATCGGCGATATTCGGCATGGATGTTGAAAAATTAATTGTTCTGGTGCAGGAGAGACCCGCAATATGGGACCAAAAGCTGCCCCAATACCGTATGCCCATTCTTCACACTGTCTCCTCTGCAAAAAAGGTCTTTCAATCGCTCTTCTCTTACGCCAATCCTTCTTCTTCGTCTTCTTCTCACCATATTTGGAGACTCCAATGCATACAGTTACATTAAACGCTCTGCAAGTGGCATTGTTCACCTCAGCAACACAATAAAAATCCAAAACAAGAAAATCCCGAAAATGAAATGAAGCGTTTTTAGCCAGAGTTCGCGTATAGTGGCTTCCTTCGCGCGAAGCTGGGAACTGACAAACGAATGCGTATTCGCGCGTTCAGTGGACGTCCAGCCTTATAGAACAACGAGTATCATCAACATATTTCAATAAGGGTTATCTCATTTCAAGTTTCATATGAGCTCGAACGGCTAGAAAATTACTCGGATAAAATATTTGGATTTTGGCGCTTCAAAATTTTGAAAAAGGAGGTTATTTCCTATCACTTGGGACCTTAAATTTCTATGGCAGCATATTCTAACTTCCTTTACCTTAATAGTAGTAAAAGTAAGTAAAGTAAAGTAAACAAGGAATTTCACTTTGGATTTTCGTCCGATTACCCGGAGGTGTCGCGGACGTCGCCAGCCGTCCTCTAGAGAGGATCGGAACTAGGTCTGACGATTGCCTCACGCCTCTGGGTTGGGAGCGATTTGGATTCACGTGATATCGAGATCAGAGGTGAACTGTCTAACGACAGGACAGGTATACAGCACTTGATAGGATTTTGGCCCTAATCATTGGTGCCTGCCGGAATCGAACCGGGTTAATCAGTGCTCCCACTGAAAGTAAACAGCCAAAGGACTGATGCCTTTGCTCGCTCGGACAACATGCCCCCTCCTTTACCTTAATACTGAAGAGAAAGACCGTAATATGTACTTAACATAGATTTCTGTACCGTTATTTCTGTCTTGAACAAGGCATCATAGTTGCGCGCCTGGATGACGTTGTTCCAAATTTTCTGCGTTTTTACTATCAAAGAAGCAGTCATCATCTGCCCACAAGACGAAAGGAATTGGCATCTGATTCGCCTTGTGTTGCTAGTGAAGTGTTCACCATCAACTTCAGTTGGGTCAGAGTATGCGCTAACTGCAGGCTCAACATGTTGCAAATGCTGGTTGTAGATAGTGTCGAGAAATTTTGGATCCAGTTCTGAAACGTGAGAGTCCATCATAATTTGGTGTAAATTTCTTTCTATATTTAATAAGACCAATGTCGTTGAAACCAATAGGTTTTCTTCTCAAACTGTGATCGAGGTATTAAATACTAAGTTAAAACTCATTGGTAGTAATGCTTGTGTTACAGGATCTCTGTCAGGTTTTTATACAGGGTGTATCAGAAAAAATGTTTTTTAAAATAGTGAATAAAATGTTTTTATTGACATAGTCAATAAAATCAGATAAAAATAGCGAAGAATCACTATCACCCCCTAAATTGACCTTCTTTCATAATGGAAGATGAATGGAGTGCTCTTCGTTTCTCCCCCCCATTTTCAAATGCTCGTCGCTTCATGAAATTATAACAAAAATTTGACGTTGAGATGATTTTTGGAAACTTCAGCTCGTGTACTTTTTGATGTGTGTGTTCATATTTTGAAGCAACAACGTAAAAGCCTAATTCGGTATTGAAAGAAGTGGGTTGCCATGTCAAATTCTTCGGTACTCCCCCCCCCCCCCCCCCACGGTGAAAACAGTATTTTCGACTACCAACATCGCGTCTCAACCTCTTAACTTTCGATCAAAGGATTTCATCGCTCTATATCTCATACCTGCATGTCCTCACACCCCCGTTCCTGTAAATTGTTGTTTAGAGATAGGCAAGCTTAGTTGATATTTACCGTAGATTAAAGATACATGGAGGTGGGATCACCGACTTTTTTTTCCCTTCTTTATTGGCATTGTTTTTTAACATACAGCCATGACAATATGTACAAAATTTAAAAAGAAAAACTTATTCTAATTTACGTCATTCTATCACGAATACAAAAATAATAATTAAATTCTTATGGCATTCTCTTCAATAAACTTAAAAACTTCTTGGTATACGTTTAGATTTCCCCCTAATATACATTTAAAACTAAAAGGAACATTCATCATTTCGTACAACTTATTGAATAATAAATTTCGGGAGGTATCATATTGGACACAGTCCATAACGATGTGCTCAACACTTCCTTCTCCCCCGCAGTGCGAGCACAAATCTCCATTTTCCCTCTCTTCATGAGCGCTCAATCTTGCCAGATATGAGGGACAGAGCGCATGGCCGCTTCTCATTCTGCAAATAACCCTTACCAATTTTCTTTCAGTACCTCCTACACTTTTAAACCATGGACAGCTTTTAATTCTTGTATTGAATTCTTTGAAAAACCGGCCTTTCTCACTAACACTAAATCTTTTCTGCCATTCCGCTCTTGATTTCACTTTAAATGTGGCATAAAAATCCTCTTTAGGCAACAGGCACGTGACTAGCTCCCCTGCCGCTGCTGCGATATTTGCAGCCCTGTCAACTATTTCGTTATATCTCAAACCATTGTGTGTTTTGACCCATACTAGGTGTATATTTATATTTCTTGTTCTGCAGGCAAATATTAGTTTAATGATGTTGGAAATTATGTGATTATTGAATTTAATAAAGTTACAATTGGAAACAGCTCTTAATACACTTTCTGAGTCACTGCAAGTTACAACATGGCAAAATGAATTTAAATTATTGTTTAAAATATACTCCAGGGCCAATTGTATAGCTGTGGCTTCTGCTGTGTATATTGTTGCTATTGGAGGGAGTTTATACTGCTTTTCTATGCTATTTGTGATGTCTATAAAAGCACATTCTACTCGCTGCCCGACCTTCACTCCCACCTTTGTGAATTCTTGTGGAGAAGGAACGTCAGGTAAGCAACTTTTCATTCAGCTATTTGGATGATCTGTGAGGCAAGTAATAACAAAATTAATTATACGATTCAATTTTTTCAGGTACAATAACCAAAACCCATTCGAAGAATTCATTTCTCTCATCAAATCAATTTACAATCCTAATGAAGCCATATAACGCTACTTTTACATAAATAATCGAATAGACCCTTCATGTACAGTAAAATAATTTTTATACAAATCCTCAACATTTTATCAGCCTTTCCCTGTGAATTTTGTGGAAGGGATGGAAGTCGCAACTCTGGTGAGAACTTATCTTTAAAAAGGAATTCACAGGAAGAGGTGTTTGGGAACGTACAGGTATGAGTTATCCTTTATCAAAGTTATACTTTGATCGAAAGTTAAGAGGTTGACATGGCAAATACTTCGATACTCCCCCCCACTTTTTTCGATTGAATAATTCACCATTACTATCTAATTCTGGTAAATTGAGGTTCACTAAACATGAAACTAGACAAACTGAAGTTTTAAAAATCACCTCAACATCAAATTTTTTTTTAGAATTTCATGAAGCGACGAGCGTTTGAAAATGGGGGGAGTAACGAAGAACACCCGATGAATGTATTGAGGTATGCTCAAATACGAATCCTCCCCCAAATTCCTTGTTTTTATATGTGCTGCACTGTACTTGAACCATTGTAAATATTTATATACCAGCTGGTATTACACGCCAAGCGTATTACACGCCTAGTAAAGTATTCTAGGACTTGTACCACTTTATGACGATTTCGTCCTATCATCTTGGGTATAATATAATATGTGCCAAAGAATATGGTCTAATAAGATATAGAATATGGTCTAGATAGTATCTAGAAATCAATTGCAAACGTTGATCCGCAGGACGTGAACGCGAATGTGAATGTGTCACATTCAATGTGAACGGGCTTGGACATAGTAAGAATCGACTAGAATCGTGTGACAATCGAATCAGCTGATTTAATTGCAATTAAATTGTTTTTGAAAGATACCCTTTTGAAACCAAGTTTTTGAAGTATTTTATAAATGTGGAAAAGTGAATCGTGGGTACCTATATTTATATATTTATTTTAAATTTGAATCTCTTTGAATTCAGCTCTATTTGTCTCTGACCTGCCTTCAAATGTTTCTGAATAGATTGAGCTGCATACTAATAATCAAATTAACTGGATCACCTTGTTTAGGTGGAATTCTTGGTAAATATCACAAGAAAACCTTTGTAATGTGTTTATAAGAACTAATTTTTCAATTAAATTTGTGAATGCATCACATTGAAAATTTTTCCTTGAAATCGATGTTTTCAATTCTTTGTTCCGTTACTAGAAGAAGAAATTCTGGTTTGATTACTTTATTTTGGTATGGACGTGTACAAACTTCATCAGACTGTGTCATGTTACGGTGTAGATATAAATACTGGATTGATTACATAATGAATCAGAAAAGCACTGTGGACGCCAAACCAAATATTCGTTAAACAATGAGTTGAGAACATTTGTGTAAACGTCGCGTCTCACAGCCCGAATGGATTGTTAGCATCCTTAATTGACTGCTAGAAAGCAGCACCATTTTTCAGGTATAACCTGCAGTAAATGGAGATATCAGCGGGCACTTGACTAAGATAACTAGCCTAGAACCTTAGCTTTCCAACGGTATCATCAATTTTGATTTTATTTTACTGTTTAGAAGGGAAAGTGACGTTTGAATGAAAACGAGAAGGATTTTCCGTTGAAAATCCGGTTTTAAGGCTCACCAACAGCTGTACAGTAAACAACTTCCATCCAATAGGAGCCGGGTCCATCATCAGTTTCCTGGAAATGGTTTGGGGTTAGATTCAGACAATTTAGTTCATTCTAATCGAGAACATTTTTGTTTGCCATTTCAAAATCGGCGCACTACTAACTGGTGGCCACGCAAAAATAGGTAAAATGGCACATTCCAAATTTTTTTGTAAATAATCTCTAAACGGTATAGTAATTTGCATACAATATTGAGTTGTAGGGCATAAAAACAAACTTATTAATTCCCAAACCTCTAAATTACCTTTCAAAACAAGGTAGTTTCAATAATTGGAAAGTCAAGCTAGTTTGAGTGCTTTCCCCTTAGTTTACACTAGTGCCCTTCAAAGTCATTCGGCCACATAAATATTTGTGAGATTCAAGACTTTCAAAGTTCGTTCGATTCAGTGTTAACTGCTTTGTAAGTTTTATATCGATAAAGTTGTCGATCGAAATTTGGTCGATACGAACATTGGAAATCCTAATACAGAGACCCCGGAGTCAAATGATTTCAAATACACTTGAATCAGACTAATATTGAGGTGGGCAGATGATTTCAAGGACAGTAGTCTAAACGGGGGAGAGGAGAGGTCATTCCGAAAATTAGTTTGACTTTCAAATGTTTGTAACTACCGTCTCATAAAATATAATTTAAATGGTTTAGGCTCCAATTTCCTTGTTTTCTTATGCTCTACAACTTTGACTCATATGAAAGTTTCTATAGCATTTATTGGAAGCTGTAGCACGATTGTAGAATCATTCACAAAAAAAGTTTGGAACATGGCAAACGCAAATGTTCTCATTAAGAAAGAACTACATTTTCTGAATTTAATTCAACTCCAGAATTTACTAGAAGTACATTTCCAAAAAAAAAAAAAAAAAAAATTACTTCTTGTTTTCACTCAAATCGTTTTTTTCCTTAGTTACCAAAGTAAAATCAAAATTGCTTATACCGTTGGAAAGGTTAGATCCTGGTTCAGTTTTTCTTGTTAAGTGCTTGAAGACTCAGATAAAAACGCTGCAAAAACTGGGGTTTATTATTCAACTTGCGTTCATGATTTGAATTTTATTATTCACAGGTGATAGAGCGATTATTGAATTTCAGGAGATATGCATAGAACACGTAAATCTGTTCTCAAACAAAATACCTATTTCGATTAATCAGTTGATCATGTTTGTGTGCCTCTTGAAATTCAATAATCACTCTATCACCTGTGAAACACGCACATTCCAAAGCTGAGTAGAAATTCAAATCATGAACGCAACAATTGAATAATAAACCCCAGTGAAAGAATTTGCAGAGTTTCAGGCGTATCAGAATGCTTCAACCCGTGTATCGGCTACAAAGCCTTTTAGGAGTTTACTCCAGTATCCACATTACTACATCACTAGGTTGCAGCGATGGAAACATAAACAATAATAGAACCAAAATAACGCAAATGTTGGCACCATAAATCCATAAGGGAATGGTTTGAGCTACGAACCCGGGGAAGTGCTCATTCGATTCCTCATGGAAAGTTTTTCAAAAAGAGTCCAAATTTAGGCCGCTTCGACTTTTTTTGAGGTTTTTAGGGATTTTACTAAACTTCGACAACCCTTAAAGGGTACTTCAAATTAAATGAGAGAGCTGGCTCAAGAATTGGGGCGTTGTCGGACCAACATGGATTTTTCCTGAAAATTTCAGATCTTTTGCTCCAGTCGTTTGGGAGAAATCGTGTTTACGGCGGACGGACGGAAAAAATGTTATTAGATTCGGATTCTACACCCTTTGAAACGTAAACCATGAAATTTTCAGGGGGGGGTTAGCATTTTTTTTTCAAGCGCGATTACAATGGTTTATTATTGAATAATAAACCAAATTTAACCCCGAAACGATACATTTCTCACAGAAATTAAAACTTTCGCTCAGTCCTTTTTGTTACCCACGAAAATTGCTTTACGGAATTTTATTTTCCAACGATCGGATAGAAAATTTTACGCGCTTTCCAGCTCTGTCCTCGTACATCTCGTGAATTTAGAGAGTTATGAAAATTTCATTGACTTAGGGACTTAAGCACGAAAAAAATGTCGAATGTTAATAAAGTCTCATTTTTAGTTGATTAAAAAAACTCTATGATTGACTTTTGTTACAAAATAGTTGTAAAGCCGATCTTTGAAGTTTGATCCATCTCAACTGTAAAACACTACTGTTCTTAATCAATCAATACTAGCTAATAATTTGTAGTTTGGATTTCGGGAATAAAATGACTTGTGGATTTTTTGAAGATTGAAGGGAAGGCCCTATTTCTATTCTGGGTCATTTCTTGGTTCTCTAATCGTTTTCATACTGAACGGTGGCTCCCTTTTTGAAAAAAAGTAATTACTTTCCGTCTTGTAAAACCAAGATTCTTGTTCCAAATCGCCGGAAAATGAATTGACAATGTTATCCAAAAGGAATATGTGAGAAGGAAGACACGGGTATTCCTCCCAAAGAAAATTACTTACGGTATGATGAGTACAAGTTTTGGAATCCTTACCGCAACAATAGGTTGACTGGTTCATGTTTCACAAGAGTAACTGCAGTGCTGATAGGTGTTCGTTTCGTAATACAAAGCGGTACGAATGGAAATGAGACAATGAGGAATGATGACACAACGGAGCGCAAGGCAGAGGAGAAATAAACCAACACAGAACTGTTATTAGATATTAGAAGACTGTGAATCACATTTTAGACTGTTCCGTGATTGACATTTTTGAAGATGCTGACAGTTATGGAATTATCCGTGGGACTGTCTACTCTCTCTAGAGACTACTGTAGCAACGGGAGCTGTAAATCACATTTTAGAATGTTCTGTTATTCACACCTTGGAGATTCTAAAATATAAGGAAAGTCCATGCAACTGCCTGCTTTTACTCGATCAGTGTGGTACTAATTATAATGCCACTAGAGGGGTGACCAGGTTCAAATAAAACAGATGAGACACGTCGAAACAATTTGTTTAAGGTAGGTTAGTCGAAACCTATGGTAGTCGAATCGAACCATCAAAATCAATTTTGGGATCGATTTCACAATCGGCGGTCTGAAATCGATTGTAGCAATTGTGAGGTGATGCAGGGGTGCCCACGGGGGGGTCATGACGCGGACTGCGTCATTGAAATTATTTGGGGATTTCAAAAAAATTTTGGGTGGGTAAAGTTGATTGAAACTCTGTTTAACGTGACGACATTCAAAAATATATTACACCAATGAAACGTAAATAATGATGAACCTAGTAATTAATTTAAATACGGTATGGTTTTTTATCGCGAAATGTATAAATAACAATGACAGCTCTTGAATATTGTCCGTGATTTTGGCGCCGGCACGCGGCATGGTTTTAAATACCTTCATAAATCTTCTTTTAGTTTTAGATAAAATCAGGGGTGCTTACGAGTGTTTTTTACATTTTTGTTTTGGAAAGAGGGTACCAACCTATGAGGGTTGATGGCATGAGCGGCCGCGCGGGCCAGTTGAACCCAGTGACTGGAAGAAATCCGAGCGAAGATGGAACCCGAAGTAGCCTTGTTAACGAAAAGTTCGCGTGGAAATCGAGATATGATGTTGGTGAACGGCTACCCTAGCGAAGTATGTCCAAATCGTTTCTTATAAGTACCAGCCCAGATCGAATAAGTGAGAAGTACCTACTTGGGTCGGGAGTCATGTGACTATGATTGTCTATTTGCATGTTTTGACAGTGTTCATTTTAGAGCAATAAATTATCCTCATTAAAAAAGTTTTCGAGTTGGTGCTATTGGTTTCATTTCCCATATTTCCGTGGGGCCGCTCGTACATATTCGCCTAGACCGACCGGGGCCGCTGGTACAAGTGCTCCCACACTGAGTGGGGCCGCTCATGTACCCCAACTTGCCCGCGGGGCCGCTCATGCCGTAGCACATGATATAAGTACAATGTATACCTTCAATAGATAATAAACATATTAGGAACACAAACCCAAATTCTTAATTTTTTGATTTTTTTAAAATTTCAATTTTATTTTATGGTTTACTTTTTAACTTTCAAGATGTCTATATTCAAACAATTCAATGTCCGCCCGCCGTGTCACGCATAACTGCCTCAAAAATGGTGCTAATGATATTGAACTTTTTACCAAAATTTCGATTCATTTGCTCAATGAATACTCCTCAGGAGCCTACATGGTGAGCGCAAAGTTTTCAGCTTGATTGAACAAAAGCTGTGGTTGTTTCGCCTTACTTTTTTCGTCAAAATCGGTAATCAAGCAAATTTCTCAAAAGTTCCGAAAAATTGGGAGTAAGACCTGTAATTGTGTAAAGGTATAGTTCGAACTTCGAATAAAATCAAAATCGTGCGATATTTGTCTCCTGCGTGTGCGCAAATTTGATATATATGAAACATCTATAACTTCTCCAAAAATCTTCCGAATGATTCGAAATTTTTATGAGTGTTCAAGAATGGTAAAGTAGTGAGAGATTTTTGTTCTTAGTTTTTTCCAAACTCGCCCCTCTGGCTCTGACCGCCTCAATTGTAAACCAAATATTTTTTTATAACTCCTTCTCAACTTTGTATTTTACGCTTCAAGGCGCATGTAAGAGCATTCCAAATCCGCAATGTCAGTCTGCCGTACTATAAAAGGCCTTAGAATTGGTTTAAAAAATCCGTTCTTTCACAGATTTACTCCACTTGGAGTTTTGTTGGTCCAACTCTTAAGCTGGCCATTCACTAGCGCTCCATCCAGCCGAATGGCGTGGTTCCACGCCAAAATAGTTATGTAAGTGGGAAATACCACCGCGATTTCGATGGAGCGGTCGGCCGGGTCGAATATCCTACCAGTCCAATATCCAACGCGTCACGCCGTTCGGCGGGCCCGCCAAATTCAAGAGAATGGGGAATCCTCGCAGCCAACCGCGACGAATGACGCGCCATGCCATATGGAGCGCTGGTGAATGGCCAGCTTTAGCCTACCCGATCAACTCTCACACATAAATGATATAAATTGATCCAAAACGTGCCAAAAACGTGGTATCTCGAGGTTTTTACTAGCATAGGCAAGTGAAATGTAATTTTCTAGTAATCTCGTATATATGTGGTTGACCAATCAGAGAGCTTGAAAAAACCGAACAAGGTTCATTTTGATTTCATTGATCTCAGCTTGGGGTGGCCCAGGCGTATTTTGATCATACCATTTCGTTGTCAGTGGATTCTTACCATTCAGCCCATCATTGTTTGCCATTCCATTGTATGACATTCCACAATGCCCCTCGAAATGAAATTAATTGACATGCCAAACGACTCAAATCCTCGTAGTTTAATCAGTTCGACAAATCAATGGATTACGGACTCTTCTGTCTCTATCCTTTAGAATAGTTGAACATTTTCAAGTTAGGTTTCAACACCTAGGGGAACGAGAGGTAATACCGTGCACTTAACTTTGGAACCGTACAGTTAAGTGACAGAACGTGATAAACATGTTTTTCTTGCACGAATGGCTCTAGAATTTTTTCTATTTTCGATATCTGAGCATTTCCCTTACATAAAAGGATTTTTAAAGGAAAAACAGCCGTGAATGTTAATAAAGTACTGTAGGGTAATGACGCCCAACCCCAGAACTGAATTATGTTCCCTTCTCAACCGTCATTCAACCCATTTTTTCCAAAGTTAGAAGGTTAAATGTATTTATAACAATAAAAACCATGAAAACAGTCAATAAACTATAGTTAAAATGAACGACGACTTAGAAATAGGTAAACTACAGTCTTGTATGTAGAACTTTTTTGAACCCACATTAATATTTAGCTTTTCATTCTTTACAAAATTATAAAATAGCCTTGCATACATCACATAGTCCGTGATCAGGTCGTCCCATGGAACACATGTAGTGGCTGCTGTGATTGCAGCTCTCGCAATTCCACTTTGGCGAATTATTATCGGATTCTTGGCAAATTGTACACAAGCTGTCCACGAAAGACGAAGTCAAGAATTCGTCAACATCTGCGTCTGTGTCTCCCTCAGAGATATCTCCCCAGTCATCACTGTCACTGCTCTCACTTCTGGTTCTCTTGCTCTTCTCTTTCTTTTTTTGAGGTCTTTCAATTTTTTCATGATTTCCACCTTTCTTCTTCTTCTTCTGAACCCCATCTCTGCTACTAGTAGAGAGTTGATCAAAATCCAGCTGAATTTGGCGCTTTGTTGGTTATTTGTTGTTCTTTTCCATCTTTTTTTGACGTTTCAGAAATGCATGGCATTCCCCCGATACGATGGGCGGCATTACCCTAATGTTTACGCTTTTCGTAATTCGTTCACGCTGACTTCATTTACAATCGAAACTTAAATTTGGTTAGTGCTTCAGAAAGATGATGAAATTCTGCGTGTATACATGAAAACTAATCTAAAAAAGAGTTGAAAATGGGACTTACATTGCTTATTTCCGATGCACAAGAAATAACATCAAACGATTCGGAAAAATACTGCACTCACGTCAAGAAGGCTAACTTTTGCAGGTGGGGTAATTCTAGAACCTAGTTGGCGGGACATTTCTCTAGGATCGGCGCTCATTCCCACGTTTCTGGTGTCGATTCAAACATCCGAAACAGCCATGGGCGGCATTACCCGATGCACGGTATTACCCCTCATTCCCCTACCCATACTGTGTTGAAAGTTTTGGGGAAATATGGTGGCACGTACAATAAACTGTTATTAACTAAATAATCAATATTTTATTATTAAACTGACACTTATAAAGGTAATTTATACTGTGAAAGTGTTTATTTTTCCTCATGTTAACATTGTGTTAAACTATTCTTCCAATAGTAATGACATTAGTTTAGGTACGTTAAAAATATATCTGTAAAAATTTTCTTATAAACAACGATATAAACTCTGTTGACTCTTGAAAATTTTTAAAACTTTATTCACCTTTTTTTGATTTTTACTTTTCACTTTTTGGCGGTTCATTTTAAAATGTACAATGTTTTAAATCATCCTAAAATACCATAATATTTGTTCACAATACTGTTTTCACATGAAATCCAAATTATTCTCATTAATGCCTTCCTGTCGACCTTATTTCGGCATTCATACGAAATATTATCTAGTGGTCAAGAAATAACTTTATTTTCAACATTATTACATACGTCAACATCAACACTGACAGTTTTCCCGCTATTATAAATATGAAAATTCAACATGTAGGTAACACCAATGGGCAAAATTTAACATTTTAAAATTAAATTCTACCTAGAATCAATTAAACGTAAGGTAAAAAAGTGTTTCTTGATTATTTCGCTGTAGATTTTGCAAGAAGGTTGGACACCTACTTTTGTATTTAGAGCTAAATCGCTTCTTTCAGTTAGGTACAGAGTTTTTTTTCATTAGAGTAACTATCTCTCTTCGGTTAATCGGTATAAATATAAATACGAACAGAATCAGTTCTAATCATGATGTAATCATGAAAATAAACGACGTTGCGATCATATTGTGTCAGAATATGGCATTCATGGTGGCTTTTTTTTCAATTACTGATATTTTCAAAACGAATTCATGTTTGCTAAAATCACATTGAAATTTATTAGTTGAATAAAAAAAATAATGCACAACGGGTTCGGGTCATTGTATAACTAAATGGAACAGATTTCATTAATTAGTGTAGTTGGTACGAGTATGCCCAAAAATTGGTTAAAGCAGTTTTTTGTGTGGATATCGAATCAGTTTTGTGACCCAGCGGTCTTCAAATCATCAGTTTGTATTGAACGAAAACCGTAAAATGACATCCTAACGCGATTAAAAACCCTTTTTAAAGGTGTGAGTAAATATAAAGTTATTAACAAAATGAATAGAAATTACAACAAAACATAGTCATTTATATGTAGTCCTATACATGAACTCATGCTCGAATCGAAGAAGAATTTCTTTTCCACCAGAGCACGCGTGAAAAATGACGAAAAACTGCATTAGGTTTGAAAACAAAACAGAAATATTGATGATTATCATTGTTTTGTAAACAATACTTCAAGTATCCACTCAATTAATCCAGTTTGTGTTCTGTATTCTGTGTAATTTTTACCAATCACCCGTTTTACACCAACTCACAAAATTTCTTTATACAATCGGAATTCAACTGGCGCCGTGCCTCCGTTCACAACGCTCATAATACCGCATCAGACTTCGTAGACCTTACTCTACGTCGTATAAATACCAATAAAAATGTAAAAAAATGAACACGCATTTCATCAAATTTGAAAAATTACAAATAAAATATATATACAAGACGCTTTGGCTTGGTTTCTCTACAATTGTAATAATTAAACTAGCAATATTTACACAATAAAACCTAAACGGATCTTTGGCAATGTTCACTTGGATTTCACAATATGTATTCCTTCAAATTCAACGAAGGATTTCTCGCTAAAAATTCTGAGAAATCGTTTTTTCCCTTCGTTTTACAACTTTAGCGATTTTAGGAAAATATTTAAACTTAGTTGTCCTTGAGCCAGCTAATAACAAATGATGTCCTACTCGTTTTGAGCGAAAAAACAAATAGGGTTTCTCATCCTCAAGTTAAATATATTTACAGCTCAGTCTCATTTTGTTTGTTTTAATTTTTAAAATTTTTTGGTGCCACTAGATTAGAACTTGTTGCTTTTTTGTGTGTGTCCTTACGGCTGCATAGGGAGTTTCGAAAAATGTTGAATACAATTTTTTAATAAATTCCGATAGGTAGTAAATGTTTACAATATGTGCTTGTACATTTGTAGGTAGCTCAAATAAATTAGTTTGTTGGGTCATTTTCACTGGAATCAGCTTCAGCTGAAGGTTTCCTTTCAAGATCTTGAATTGAATCAAGTCTTCACAATCTCACCGGTATGTAACTGTACCTATACTGTACCTATACTATAGTATACTTATACAGTGTATAAGTATACTCCAGAAATCGACAGAAGCCAAATCCGTTCTTCCACGATTTGAAGCTTCCGAACTAAAATTTGCTCATTCGGTTGCAGAACTGGTTGCAAATCTCGGCATCATTGGTAATCAACTTCAAAGATTTAAATTCGAGGCGGTGAGACGCAAGAAAAAAGCAACGTCTCACTAATTATTGGGTTAAAAGGATAGGTTGTCTGTGCTCATCCGTTTTCTTCCATACGGGGGTGTTAATGGGACATGGAGTATGAAAACTCTTGTTCAAAGCAAGGTTTTCACATCGCACGGAAGAAGAATAATAATAATAAATTTATTTTACAGAATTTAGCAGAATAGTTTGAGAGAGTAAGGTCTGGGCCGACCCCCAAGAGGCGGAAGGATGCGCAAATTGCAGATTGTGCTGGTGCTATCATCCTGCAAATGGGTAAGTGGTATTTTTTCAACCATTAATAATGCAGGTCCACGGTCCGTGGTCCACGACTTACTCCTGTGATCTTAAAAGTATTGACTTCACCAGGCACTCCTCACTATGCAAACCAGAGTATGGAATGCTTCAAAAGCACAAAAGACATGATGCACCGAGAGACTGGGGTTCCATTCCAATCAGGATAGAGAATTTTCAACTCATCAGAAATAATCATAATTTAGGTAATTCAATTTATCTTTTGAAGTTGGAATTATTTTCTTTCAGTGCCTACGCCCATGAAATTATATGTAGATGACAAACTGGTACTCTGTTTAATTGATTTCTATATGTCGCAGGCACATTGCAGAACCCGATTCTTTCGTGAAGTGCCTAGGCGCTTCACGAAAATTCGTTTGAAAATTCCTAATTCGTAAAATGCCGAGGAGTTTCGTGAAATGCCTCGGAGTTACTGGAAACGCCTAGGCACTTCTTGAAGCTACACCCGCAGGTCCGGCAGATGGTGAAATGTCAACAGTTGAATACTTGTTGTGGACGCTTTGCTCTCTCTCATTCTTGATAACTTGTTTAGGACACTTTGCTCTGTTCCATCCGCCCCTTTATCAGATCAGATAACCCCTCTTAATTGTTATGTGAGTGGTGCAGCCGAGAAGAAACGATCGCCTCAATCCAGGAACAGTGTCGCGAGAAGCAGAAACAAGCCGCTGAGAAGATGCAAGCATCCTCATCCAAACTTCACGATACAATAAATGTTGGTGACATCGTGGTAGTAGCCGTACCAAACTTTGACAGAGGGCCGTTGGACTGCCACAACGTTCGGGGAATCGTCCTCGAAGAAAAGGATGGGTTCTTCCGAGTCGGCACTGCGGCTGGCGTGCTGAAGAATTTATGTTCCAGAGACCAGCTTGCAAAAACATTCAGAAACATCGAAGAAAGTGAAGTTCCGCGAGACAAACTAGTTACTCTGCGCGAAACAGTCTCCTTCTTTTCGTTATTTGAGTGTCAAGATATGTCAAAGTGCCTTTGCAAGTCAAATACAAGATGCCAGTCACCAAAATGTGCATGCTACAAAAAGAAGTCAAGTGCCATAGTCGCTGCCACGACAGTGCGACCTGCAAAAATAAGAATTAAATTTTATTGCTAAAACAAGTAATTTTATTTAGGCATAAAGTGACACACTTTTTTGAAGCCTAATATATATTGTATTAATACATATTTTTTCGTTTCTTCTCTTTTCCTCAATCCCACTGACCTTCTCCAGGAATTTCAGGGAACGCCTAAGCGTTTCGAGAAAAGCCTAGGCACTTCACGAAATTATTCGATCGATTAGAAAATACGGGAACTTCGCTATCTGCCTAGGCACTTCGTGAAGTACCCCGCTCCGCAATGTGCCTGCGACATATACACCAGTGATTTGAACAGAAGAGCATCTCATGCACAAATAATAAATCAATGTAATAAGTAATGGTAGATAAGTCAGATGTTGTTTTGAACTGGATACACTAAATAGTGCCAATTCATTAAAATCCTTGGTTTTTAGTCCTTTAAAAACTGTTGTGATTTTTTACTTATACATCATTCAAATTGTAAGATTACGTTATAGCTCCAAAAACCTATCAAAAATTCTACTATAAAAGTGAATTATTGTACATCACATAAATATAAAACTCCGTTTCTACTCCTTCCAGCAAAAATGACCCATCAACATCATAGGTTCAAGTTTGAATAGTTTGTTGATTTCTGGTAGAATTCGATTAACGTTCCCATTCATATTTATTGAGGTGGCTAGTCGAGGGTATAGCAGTATTATCTATTTTCTAGTAGTATTGAATAACATTTCGCTTAGAATAAATTTACCTGATCCTACACTATTTAGCTGTACAGTCCACAAAACGGTTTGGTTTAATATGAGTCTGACAAGAAAATTCTAATCTGATTTTTAGAAATATTGTTAAATTGTTAATATTTTGATAATATATTCGATGACACTGGTTATTGTACAGAATGCTTGTTCCTGCTTTATTCGTTCGTTTTTTGTTCATTTTCGTTTGTTCAAAACTTGAAACATTGATGCGAAATCAAGACTTTCGGTACAAATCGGTTGTTCATTTCATGTAATTACTGGAACCGTTTGGAAGTAGGATCTTAATTGATTAAATATAACTTCATATTGAAGTTAATCGGAAATATCGCACGAATATCAGAGAGAAAAGCCTCAGTGATTAATGTAATTATTGTGAGGTTAACCATGAATGATGTACTTACACAGTGTACAACCTATGTGTACAACTTTGTCCTACATATTTTTAGAAAACCATTTTAAAATCTGACTTTTTCCTTTTTAGATTTTCTTCGTGTTTCCGACCTTAATCCATTAAAATGACCATAACTGCCTTAATTTACTAGTGAAGTTCAAATCTGAGGATACCGTTGGAAACAGCATTAAATTCCCTTTTCTTCAACACGTAACCAAAAAGATATAAACAAGCAGAGTCAGTGCAAGATCACGCCAAAGTCAAAATTTTGCCAAGTACAACATTCTGGTAGAACTTGATAATATTTTTAAAAGCTATTCCTCCCAAATCTGATCATTCTTCTCTTCTGAAAAATATCTGCAATTCGAGAGCTTTTATGGCTGATTCAAATTTTTTGTTCCATCTACGTGATGTTTTGAGAAAATGACGTTTGAATCCGGAATCGGCGTGTTACGAAAAAATGAGTTCGCTATCGGATTTCAAGTATATTTTTGGTCTCTCTCCCTTATTTGAAATGTTCCTTCATCATAATATTTCAAAATTTCATCTGTTGATTCAGCCTTGACGAAAAGAGGAAAGACCTAAACAATTCTGGGATACAAGTAAGTATATACAGGGTGTTTCATAAAGGTTGATCACACTTCAATCAGGAATAGATCAGCAACGGATAGTCGCAGGTCAATGAACCAGCTACCGTTCGAAAGAGGGGACTATACATTTTTTTCAGTTCCAGTAGAGGTCTCTTGGGTGTACCTGGAAGGCGGAGTCGCCCTGTTAGTTACTGCAGTGATGGAGAATACCTACCTGCAGATTCTGCAAAACTGGCTGTCACCTCAACTATAGGAAGACAGCGACGTTTTTGTTTTTCAACAATATGGCCCATCGCCACATTGGTATTCAGCAGTGAGACGATACTTCAACGAGCAGCTTCCCAATCGATGGATAGGGATTCAGATTTGGCTTTTTCATCCTGGCCTCCTCGATCTCCAGGCCTGACTGTTTGTGACTTCTTCTTGTAGGGATATGGGAAAGGACAAGGTTTTGTGCCACCCTTACCAGCCAATCTGGACGAGCTAAAAAATCGAATAACTACCGCCGTTCGGGAAGAAACTCCATATATACTTCAGCAAGTGTGGGAGGAATTCGATTATAGGCTAGACGTGTGCCGCGCAGCAGGAGGTGGTCACTTCGAACATTTGTAAATAAAACTTGAAAATAGTAAAGAAAAAATGAAGATGCCATCCATTCCTTTATCTACATTTAATCGGAAAATAAAGATTTTTGAAATGTGGTTTATGAAACACCCTATATTTTGTATACTGTGCAGATCATAGTGGTTAGTTCCCGATAAAACTGCGAAAACAGCCGAAACCATCCTACAGCAATATCTAAAACTCCATAATTTTGCCGGTACTAACTGCATCCATCATTTTCATTTCTTTAGAAATCCAGAATCTTTCAGTGAGTTGAAGAACCAGTTGAAGTGGATAGAAGAAACCCGCACAATATGCCTATTGCGATTGGACGACGTAAACAAAGCATCTTTCATATTCCAGTCGAAGAAAAAGCTTACTTGCACACCAAAACACATCTTCAAGTTGGGGTAGTACAAATTTGATGTCCATTATCAACGCAAGCCATTCTGTACAAATAATCAGTCTTGATAAACAAAACTACACACTTACGGATTAAATCCTAAATACATTTGAAGCATAACCTCTCCTAGCCAATGAGTTGATCCTGTGCGTGATTTTATCAATAACGTTTGATTTGGACGCAGAATACGTATCAATATAATTAATCACCATAGTTGATATATATTTATCACCAATAAAATTATATTGACAAAATTGAAAATAAATGGAGCTGTCAAACCTTGGTTTCAGGGAATTTTTATGATGAGAATTTATGATACTTTCAAGAAACTTATATCCTTAATTATTGAATGAATAATCAACATCAAAGTTTTAGAAATGACGTATCAAGGTAGTTAAAACGGCTCGTAGCGTCTTTTATATTTTTGCTTTACTCCCTCCTTGATTTTATTCTATTTAATTTTTATTATATGACAAGGTCATCCTTTCGGTCCTTCAATACAAACTAATTGTTGTCATGAAAATTAATTACCACAAATCACATCACGTTTTCGTGAAATCTTTCGTAACCAATCGAGGCTACTGGCACTTGAAACAGAGTTGTTTTGAAACGTCTAGATACAATTCCAAAGTCAGTAAGGAGATGCGCTGATCAATTGAGTGACTCCTGCGGTTAATAACTTTCTAAATTGACCAATAGAGCTGAAATTTAAGATAAATCGCCTTTGAGAAATCTTTGAAAAATCATGAATAGCAGTTATTATAAAGAAGGTGAAGTCAACATTCTCAGGATAAAATTTCTGACATCCTCTGGAATCACCTGAAATGAAATATTAGTTTTAAAACAGTAAACGTAAATATTTCAGACTAATACGACCCTCGCCGATAAGTTTTACATGGACGAAACGATAGTGTTGACTTTGGACTACAAATTCTTCCCAATCAAAAATTCTTCCCGTAATCTTTAACCATGCTTTTGTGAGTAATTGCACATTAGTGTCCCATTTGGATTCATACATTTGTACCTATGCGGTCGCATATAGCAATCAGCAATGTAATAGTGATCTTGGCTAGTTTAAGTTCATGAAGAACAATGGTTGTTAGCAAACTTCGGAACAAAGGGACTTCAGGCTCTTAATTTCATAGGCGGATTTCACAAGAGATGAAAGCTGAAAGATTTTTATATGAAGTACAAACGCTTGTTAAGTTATTTTAAATCGTCCTCCAAATTTAGGGCCGGAACCAGGGGGGGCAGTTGCCCCGGGCGGCAGGGTTGAGGAGCGGCAAATTTCTGGTTGCAGAAAATTTGTTTAATACAGTTTGTCAAAGTTTGAGTGAAACGTCATAAGGAACGTCAATTAAGTAATTTCAAAACTGCATAACGTAATAAACAAACAATAATTTTACATTAGCAATCAATATAAATTGCAACGGAGTAGAAAACACTGAGAGCCCTAATAGCATAGTTAGTTATTTGTTTACCTATTCCATTTTTGTTTAATTTGTGAGGGATTTTTTGTTGTGGGTGAAGGGGGGGGGGGGGCGGAAAATTTTAGTTTGCCCCCCCCCCCCCCCTCAAAAATTGTCGAGATCCGGCCCTATCCAAATTTACGTGTAAAACGTCCAGTTTGACGAGTCAATGCTACATTTTTACTCCTATTTATCCTATAAATGCAACATTACTTTCTTTCATTCTATAATTTACAAGTCCTCATTCAGTTAAAAAACCACGAACATACTTAGTATAAAAAGGTGCGCTGGAACCCTTGTACCAATTTGTTTGACAGCCCCATGACAACGTTACCAATACTGTTATAGGTAGATACACAATCACACGAATACGAAATGGGGAGGACAATGAATTTTCAACAACTCGCGGGAGAAAAACCCTTTTTACACTGCTATGGAATAGTCCGAATGCGGGTTTTGAGGGCTGGGCCGAGTCCAGAGTGAAGATCTGATGCCCAGCTTGAGCTTTTTGATGGTGTCAATGTCGCATTCGGCTTCGCTCATCTCGGGTCTGTCAGGCGGGCCCCGGAAGGCCGTTTCGGCTATCGACAAGGACTGTCTCATAGGCAGCTTTCCAGGTGTCGAAAGCCTGCGTGCGAGAACACTGTTGTACAATGAATCGGATGAGAGGTGATGACAGGCGGAAATGGCAAAGCAAATCAATATAGAAAAATAATAATGATGAACATTGTTATTCTTATTTATGATACAAAAACATGAATGAATCGGTCATTTGGAGAGAAATATGCTAGTTACGCCAGTGGGCGGAGCTCGTTTGTAGAAATTTTTGAGACATCAGATGTCAACCTGCTCTTGAAATGGTTTGGGTACCCTCTCCTGCCTTCATACTCCTACAGTGGTTGGGGTGTGGACATACCTCAGATGAAGGCATGCGGTAGGCGCAGAGTCACTGTTTCTAGGTGAGACCATTCTGGTCTTTATCGTATGGTGCTTTGTTCCTTTACCAAAAATGGTACCGCGAGCATGGGAGCCCCTGGCTATAATTGCTCTGACTCTGTCAAAGAGGTAACTGCCTACCTCCAGTTGAGATTGGAGCACTGTGTTAATACTTCAGTTTTCCATTCAATGTGCGATGTGAGGAAAAGTGGTGAAGCTGTGAAACCGGTCACTTTGAAGGCAATAATGATTTGGAGGTATCATTATTGGTATTAGAGGGGTGTTTACTAGTAACATTTCATATACTCACCCACCGCATTAATGAAAGACTATGGTGGGAGCGGTTGAGGTGGCAGGCTTGAATATAAGATTTTTGGTGAATGATTGAATATGTAAGATTTTAGCTTTCAAATGTAGGTACAATGATATTAAAGCTTACCAAAATGGCAGGTGGAACGCCAAAGCTAGAAAAGTTGCAAAATGTTCTACGTTTGGAAAACGAAGATGTTTAAATGACTGAAAAATGTTATTGGCTTTTTACTTTTAAAATCAGCATTTGACAAGTACATCAATCCTGGATGAAAAGAAAACGGAATGTGAACTGAATGAATGGAACTGAACTTTTTTCAATCGGATATTACTTCTAACTTTTCCATATTAACAGTGGAATGCTCTCACCTTTGTGGTAGATATGGATAATTTGCCGATTTTTGAAAACGGCGTTTCTAGGGATAACCTGGGGCCTCTCGGTGTTAAGGACATCAATCACCTCAGCCTTCGCCTATTATCAATGTCATAAAAACATTGCCTCTTGAATATTTCATAATACCGCTACTCTGAATATTTCGAGCCCCCCCCCCCCCCCCAAAGATTATTGGGAGCCTTTTAGGATCTTCTAGCGTCATGGTTATCCTCTGAGTGTTGCAGGCTTTAATCGTCTCAGCCCTTGGAAGGGGCAATACCATTCCATCTTCTCCCATGTTATAATATTTAAAATATGGTTGAAGAAATCAAATAACAAAAGATATTGAATTCTGAATGACTGCTCAGAAAATATATCATCATTTCCTCCCAACTACGAAATTTATAAATTTGAGAAGCGTGATCAATTTTTGAGTTGTTCGTTGTATTAAGTACTTAATGAAAGTGGTTACATAAGCAGTTGTTTGTCAGTTTCAAATTATGTTACCTGTTTTATGAAACCAGTGTTCAAAATGACTGGCATAGTTAATTATATCGTATGATTTCTGGAAGTCTCTCTTACACATTACTAATACATCCTCCAAATGACCGACTCGACGAAATCCGATTCACTATCGAGCACACTAATTGTGCAGGATCACGTTATCACACTTTTTCATATTGATTTAGTCAAAAACACAAGTTTTAGTCATGTAACGGGACCAAAATTGTTGCCAAGGAATTTTGTATAAAAACAGCAATGCTCCCGAACCGATAACTTTGATTATCTGCAAAACCAATTTAGTAAGTGTAGCATACAATTGTACGGTTTCAAGCTAATTCACTAATTAATTCATCTGAACGCATGAATCGAATTTTCTCAGACGGCAGTCGAATTTATTATTGGTAAATTGTATGTCTTAGTCTAGTGGCTTAACCATAAACTCAGCTTTTGCGCAGCCAGCAAAATTCAAGAAAAATTACGTTATTATAAGAATTTTCAAATAGTTTCAATTCTGTCATATTACCAAAATCAAGAAATTTAGAAACAGATTCAAAGTAGGGTAAGCAGGAAATACAGAAGTGACCGCAAGCATTTAACATTCTGTCAAAATGGATTCCATTAATTTGAAACGAGGGGGAAATGGCAGGGAAAATATTGTATGTTGCATATGTGGATATTCGTAGAAATTAGAGGGTAGTAACAGAGTTGTCATGGTATTGAAATAAAAATGCTGAATCTGGCGATAAATCGGTATCAATTAATAATTAAATGTAATTTAAAACATTGGATTATGTAGGCTATTAAATACAGAACTACGGAAACAGAGGGAAACACATAAAAACGTAGAATGGTTCCAAGCCGTTCTGGTTTCCATGCGAACAAAAACAACACAAAACTGGCAGAAAACTCGAATTTGAGTTGAGTACATCGAAAATTCATTCAAAACTCAAATTGAAGGTAGCATCATGGAAACAATTAGAATGATACGTAGGTAATGAATTTTGGGAATTCGTATGGTATAGTATGTATTCCTTACACTGATCTTTCAAAAAATACTTACTTGTTTTTCAACTGACTTCAAAATTTTGAATTCTCACTAATTAACTGGACAAAAATTGAGTTATTCATTGGCGGTGTTTAGAAAATCGACGTTTTTGATGGAAGTAACATAACTAGTTGAGAATTGTACGTTCTAAGAATGTCTGTTGGTAATTTTTAAATGTTTACTTGCGAATAGTTTACCGTTAACATAGCTAAGTTGGTTGAAGTTGAATTCAGAGTTCAGTAGTTTAATTGGTTAATGAATCATGCATCTGGGCACCTCGGCCCAAGAAACAAGACTCTACCAGCAGAGCAAGCGGCCCATGCAAACAGCAGTTGAAGTTAAAGCCAGTAGAACAACGACGAACAAAATGCAATTTGAATGCTAAATCTTGCCATGACAATTTGAAAAAAAAAGGAAGAAAATACTTGATAACCCGGTATATTTGGTTGACCCACTCGTTACTGACGATGAATCGAATTAAGAAGGACGGGGAGTTGAAATTTCGAAAATCAATAGATACGGAAATGCAATGAGATTTTGGAATGTACGTTTTAAAAATGAGGAAAATCTCGAATCGGCAAGAGTTGCATGGAATTACAAGAGAAAATACGATACAGAATAGCGATCTAGCTGCCAATCAGATAGTAGATAGAGGTTAGTTAACTCAGGGTTACATCGAATAAAGAAAGAGCTTACAATCTGGGGTTAAGTCGGAGTTAACATCCATTAACGGATAATCACGATATAACCTTAGGACAACCTCTTTCTTTTTATCTTGACCAACTCTGATTAGTTTATTTGTTGATCGACTATGAAATTCGTTCTTCAAACTCCTGGAAATTATAGTATCATCAACGTACAAGCGTTCCGTAAAAATCCACTTTATACCAAGATGTCCCATAAATAATCCTAACTTTTGACTACAAAAACGTGAAACTGAAGGGGCTTTATTGGTTACTAATTTTTTGCTGAGGATCTAGGTAGAAAGAAGATGTACAACTGGAAGATTTAATAGCTCTTTTGTAAGAACAAAATATCTACAATTGGACAGCCCTACCATTATCTGAAGGGGAATTACCAGTGTGCTAGCAGGACCGCCCAGAGACACGATAATTTGCAAGTTTTATGAACAATGTTTGTTTTGCTTGAGAAAGAAGAATTTGATCGAAAGCACTCTAGATGAAAATATGAAAAATGACCAACAAGCGCCGAAAAATTACAGAAAAAATTAAAATTTTCCATAAAAGCGAGTAATCATTCAGAAAACGTTTGTGAAAAATGAATTGCAACTGAAATACTGAGTAAACATATTGGTCATTATATGGGGTGGAATGTTGGATTAGTTGGTTGTGAAAAGTATAAATTGATATGCCAAAAGCTCGAATTGGTATGCCGAAAGTTGAAATTGAGAGATGCCAAAAATATTAAAATTGATTTGTGCCAAAGGTTCAAATTACTTTGCCAAAATTTTCAATTTGATAATATGCCAAAAATTCAAATTGATTTTGCCAAACTAATCTGATTTTCTTTTTTTCCTAACTGTGTGTGTGTGATTTCATTCTTCTGGTAGCCAAATTGTTGCTCCGTCCTCCAGTCCAAGTCCTCGTCGTGTTTCCTCGGGCCCCTTAGCCTCATGGAAACTGCTCGATGAACTGAGAATTGAGTTTTCACTCGTGCCCACATCGTCACCTGGGAGTACGATTTCGACCACTTGTTGGAGAGGCGTAAGGAACCGTTATTGAGAATGGCTTCATGCACTTTATGTAATGCGCCATCGCATGAAATGACGAGTGGCGTGAAAGACCCTTTCAGGTCTTCAGCGACTCTGGCTTGGGCAGCATGCTGGGAGATGGTAAGCCAGTCCATGGAGGAGTAAGAGACTGCGTCAGCGTTTATAACTATTGTTACTATAATATTATAGTAACAATATAAAAACATATTGTTTTTAGTTATTGTTAGTTCCTGATGATGATCTAACCATCAAAATCGGTGGGTTTAACACCCGAGGGGATTAAAAAAAATTTAAATCTACAAAAAATTGTCAAAAGGAGTAAAATAGGTATATTGATTTTTAAAGCGGAATAGCAGAATCTACTAATTCAGAAACGAATTTTGAAATGGAACATACTATAACAACTTTGAAGAAAGTTGACGCTCCGTCAGTACACACGATATTCCACATGTTCAAGACTCAAGAACGAAGGAAATCCCTACTTCTCACCCATAGGTGTAGAGTACACTTTACGGGACCCATCGCAATTAATTCTGAGTCAAAAATTATATTGAAAACACTATCCAAGATGCCTATTTAATCAATAACCTCAAAACCCCATGTTTTTACTAAAGGCACTTTGAATTTTATTAAAAACCTATTTGCACGTCTTTTTACGAGTTGATTGAAGATCATTAACTGGGTTTGCGCAGAACTTTAAGGACCTACCCAACGAAACCCACGCAGTCATGACAAATCAAGTAACTTTTTAAACATTGTTTATTGCTTTTCACGGTTTTCCATGATTCAACGGTGTTTTTATCATCAGCGCATTGTCGATAACCACGTGACAACTATGTTAGGGATACATTCAGTGGGAGTACTGATTGCCCCGGTTCGAATCCGGCTGGCACCAATGATTAGGGCCAAAATCCTATCAAGTGTTGTATACCTGTCCTGTCGTTAAACAGTTCACCTCTGATCTCGATATCACGTGAATCCAAAACGCTCCCAACCCAGGGGCGTGAGGCAATGGGAAGCCACGAGCGAAATCGTCAGTCCTAGTTCCGATCCTCTCTGGAGGACGGCTGGCGACGTCCGCGACACCTCCGGGTAGTCGGACGAAAATCCAAGGTGAAATTCCTTGTTTACTTTACTTTACTATGTTAGGGATTTTCTAAGCCTAGAAAATGTACACACCTCAACTACCGTGTTTAGGAATTTGAATAACAAACATTTACAAATGTATTAAGGTCAACTGTAACAACGAGAAACATGAAGTAGAAGAAATAACTACATTTTCCAGGGGTCGATCAACTCAAAAACCACTATTCCTCTAATGTTTTTGTTGTCTACAAGCTGATTAGAGCAGCTCTAATAACAAAGTTGCAGTGTGCTGTCAGTTTTAAGATTGTGCGCTCGACAAGTTAAGTCAACAGCATGACTATTTCAAAAAGGGTTTCGGGAAGTCAGGTTTTCACTTTGATTTCGAATTTTTGATTTTGCGAGCCACAATCATTAGTGGTCTTGTACCTCTTGTTGTGTTCTAGACAACTGAGAGTAATCAATACCTAGCTCTGCCTCCTCGCCGCGGAAGTGATTTGACCTCTGACATTGGAGATATGTCGGAGGAAGTACTTGAGTGCGCAGCCTGGTAGATGTACCCTGAAACATCGCGGAATAAAACATTTTAAGGCACGTTTGTGAAATTGTTACATACCGAAGTTAGTTAACTTACACTTCAGAGCATTTTAATTGCTGTCACATCGATAATATCATCAACGATAAGTAGTGAGGACTTATCTCAGAATAACAACTAAATCATGGGGATAATACATTTATTGATTTGTGAGTGCAACTCTAAATGTGGTATTCAAAAAATGAATAAATTTTAGAAGATATTGTCAGGCAACTGATGCTTTCAGAGGAATATAATCGCATAGAACAAGAACTCTTGTCAAATCTGTCCAACCGTACGTTTGCTGTTCAATGCACGCCACGTACGAGCATCCTTCGCCCAGGGAAGCGTATGGGGTCCTATCCAGAGATGGGCGTTAATCGATTAACAAAGACTTTTGCGATTACAAATGTAATCGTGAAAAGTATTCGTGAATAACGATTACTTTTGAAGTAATCGTTATTCGTTGTCAAAACGATTAACGATTACAAAAGTATTCATGATTAACGAATACTTTTCAGCGAATACTTTTAAGTAATCGTGATTAACGAATACTTTTTTTGTGATTACAGATACGAATAAGGAATAACGATTACTTTGTTTTTCGAAGTCTCAGAAGTGAGAATCTTCGTTGTTAAGTGAAATTAAGAGGAAAGTTATGTTTTTCGTTGTCATAATTTTTTTTGCCATAAGCCCCCGTGGGAATGACCCCGGGCTGAGAAAAGTAAATTTGACATTTTAACCGTACTTCGCTCTTGAAATTGGAATGTCCAATCCAGGACACATTCCAATCAACCAAGCGTCCAAATTTACAACATACATCGAAAACGAAACCCCACACAACTTTGTTCTCAAAATCCAAATTTTTGCGCCCATTTTTCTCTTTGAAACGTTGACAAAACCGTTAAGTTTACGTAATCATTATTCATAATGTTATGTATAACTGTAACTACTATTCCTTTCAAGTACCCCCACTTGCATCACAAACAATTTTATAAGCCTAAAGTTCTTTCAATTTACCAAAAATTTGAAACATGCATAAATACCTACCAAATTCTTCAAAATTGTAACCTTATGGCACACCACACTGTTCCATTACGTCAATAGTCAAACTTCACAAGTTGCCATTTGGGTCGATTTTACAAAGAAAAACTACTAGGTATGCCTATCGAAAAGAGTTTCAGTTCTCCTAATTCTTCCAATACTATTCTTTTTTTAAATATCTTCTTTTTTTTCTTGCAAATTCGCTAAAATTAGTTGTGAACTTTGTCCAATAATATCCTTTCCCTTAGGTAGTCGGTTGAGATAACATAGCAAATTGAACATTCAATAATAATGTTACCTACTTGTGATCACATAAAATTGGAACCAAAAGAATCGACTAATTTAAAACCAAGAAGTTAAATTTTGGGAACATCGTTTGATTTCAAATCTTAATTTGTACTAATCTAAAAATGTAATTTTTCATAAAATTATTTTCTATTTTGTTGTTTATTTATGAGCTATGCCAGCTTCTGACTTTGTGTAATATGCAGATTTTTTTCAGGGTTTATTATAAAAGTCAATTTTTATTAATTAAATTCAGGCAGAAGACCGTCAGCGACGAACATCAAAAATAAATATCAACGGCATTTGATTATCGAATTTCAGGAGATATGCATAGAGCACGTAAATCTGTTCTCAACCAAAATACCTATTTAGATTGATCAGTTGATCATATTTGTGTGCCTCCTGAAATTCAATAATCGCTCTATCACCCGTGAAACATGCACACTCCAAAGCTTAGTACAAATTCAAATCATGAACGCAAGCAAATTGAATAATAAACCACAGCGAAAGAATTTGCAGCGTTTTTTATGGTTATAAGAATGCTTCAACCCGTGTATCGGCTACAAAGCCTTTTAAGAGTTCACTCCAGTATCCACATTACTACACCACTACATCACTACGTCACTAGGTTACTGATATCAACACAAAAACAATAATGAACCAAAATAACGCGAATGTTGGCACCAAAAATCGGGCCATATATCGGGAATGGTTTGACCTACTGACCTGGGGAGGGGCTCATTCGATTCCTCGTGGAGTGTTCTTCAAAAAGTGTACAAATTTAGGCCGCCTTGACTTTTTTTTTGAGGTTTTTAGGGATTTCACAAAACTTTGACAACCCTTGAAGGGCACTTTAAATTAAGTGAGAGAGCTGGCTCAAGAATTGGGGCGTCGCCGGACCAACATGGATTTTTCCTGAAAATTTCAGATCTTTTGCTCCAGCCGATTGGGAGAAATCGTGCGTACGGCGAAGTACGGCGGACGGACGGAAAATTTTTATTGCAGATTCGGATTCTACACCCTTTGAAACGTAAACCATGAAATTTTCAGGGGGGTTAGAATTTTTTTTCAAGAGCGATTACAATGGTTTATTGTTGAATAATAAACCAAAAGTCATCGCATCGCGCGAATACAAAAGTAATTGATTATTCTCGTTATTCGATTACTTTTACGAATACTTTTGAAATCGCAAATGTAATCGTAAAAGTATTCGTTAATCAGGGATGCTCATCTCTGGTTTCCACCCTATCGTCCTCCTCAACACAAATTTCCTTTCAGAGCTTATAACCGTATTCTATTCTAATTTATTAATTAATTTCAACTTACTAGCTTTAACGGTAGCGTCGAGGTGATTGGAAGATTCAGTGCGGCTCGACGTGATCTGGTCAGGGTCCGAGTCTGATTCGTCTGTCTCGGCGTCCGTTTTCCGACTGCTCCTCCGCCGGGCCCGGCGCCCCTTCTGTGAAACAGATGCTAACCGTCAATACATCAAACAGTTGCGTTATAGTATAATGCAAACGCCTAGGCACCGATGTCACTCTTGAACGGTGCCAATCGTACTCCCGAATCATCCCTCCTCTTTCCTGTATTTAGCGTATCAATGAAACAATAACAATTTAAATAATTTTTTTTGTAGCAATCTTACATAAAATATGCAGCTCACAACAACGGTTTAGAAATACCAAAATATCAAAATTATGATTAAAATAAATATAATACCGTCATAAATTCTACAAATAGCCATCATAACCAGAATCAAGATTATCAGTTCTCTAGACTACATACTCTCATCGAAGGTGTTTGGTGACGAAGCAACCAATCCATCTTCAATTATTTAACAATAAACATTTATTGAGAACGACAACAATCACAAAAACTACATTTAACAATCAATTCAACTATTGATGAATTCGCCGATTCATTCAACCTAATTATTCATCCCCGTTAAAAATGCAACCAAAAATATGTAAATAGAGAATTATTGTTGAGGTTTTTCGAAAATCTGTCGTACTAATAGTTTTATTTCAAACAATGAAATGAGAGCTCAAGGCTGGGTAGCTTCAGTTAAAAAGCGATAAATTATTTCCAAATTGCTTAAATTACTATCAATTTAAAGCGATGTTGAGATGAAGTCGGGGTGTATAAATTTTATCAACAAACAAAATCTTGGTTGGTGGAATAGGAGTGGATGCAACAGTTTCGTAAAATTTGCTCGTTAACGTAGGAGGTAATCTTTTAAAATTTTTACCAACATGTCATAAACGTTCATAATTACAAAAGGCACTAAAATAATACGTGAATTGGTAGCGTCATTTCTCCCGTAACGTTTCATATTCGTAGCAATTCTTTTCGTTCTGATTATTCACGAAAACACTGCAAAGTTCCGTGGAGTTACAGTTAAACCTTATTAAAAACTAGGTCTGGTGGCAAATATCCATGTTTTCTTCAGAAATCGTTGAATTTTGATGTTTGAGGTCTAGTTTTTACCCCTGAGGGACAGCTGAAGAATTCACTCATGGATTCACAAGATGGTCTTGCTAAATTCGGTGTTATAAAATGTACTATAAAAAAAATTAAAAGCTATAAGTGATGCCAGGATCTATTTCCTAATAAGGCTCACACGTTATTGTGATCTCAAGATTCATAAAATTTGGTATAACTGTTTGCTAGAAAAGCTCACATTAATTTTTTTCGAATCCTCACATTGAAATGTAAATCTGATTTTGGTGGGTGGGGTTTTTTTGTAATTCAGACCATGGTTGATTTGGGAGGAATGGCCCACCAGTTAACCGTCTTAAGCTAAAACATTTCATTACATTAGAATTCAAAGATGGAAGATATTTTGAGAGTGTTGCCATCTTATGCAAAAAGAAGAACCCCATTCATGAAAAACACTACAAGTATACAAGCATTTCGGCGCTCAATATTAGACAGCATTATTAATGGTTATGATAGCACATAAAGTTTGAAGAACACACGAACGAAGTATTTACTAGGTATTTTATACGGGTGATGATAATCTATTTTCAATCACTAATGGAATGATCTAGGATTTGAATAGTGAATGATCTAGGATTAGTGAAGAGGTGGACACTGAAATACCTAAGTATGAAGCTAAGGATGAAGTTATTCACAAATGAAGTGCACACCAAATAGGAACAAACACAATGTACTAGAGCATTGGCCAGCTCAGCGTGCAATTCATGCGCTGCTAAAATACTCGTGTGCAACACAAATGCGATAAAGTGTTTTGAAATGAATTGGATCATGCGTTTGATAAGACTAGTGATGAAAGACAACATTCCATCTATTGGATTCATAAACTAACGGCTCTCTACTCATCTATCGTAAGCAAGTTACGTGGTGATTCCGGTAGCATTTTGACCATAAAACTATCTGAATAGTTTAATCTTAGAGCTGGTCGCTCGCATAATATTTTGAATCATGACATATTCAAATATAAAACCAGTTATGAGTGTGTGAACGAACACAACTCCATACAACCCATCAATGTAAGTTAAGTTAAGCTGGAAGAATGGAAGAAGTTAATTTTTTGATCGCCATGGAATCACCACGAAAATAGACCTTGGGCCATGTTCACTACTTTCAAAAGTCAACGGTTTATTTTGTCACGAATTTTTGTTGTTCAAGATTTAGAGAAAAAGGTGAAACTTAATACATTTACACTGAATGGAATGATTGATTTTATGGCAGTTTATATACATGCTGTAACGCGAGACGTTGTCTACCGTACACACGTTGTCCCAAGTGTTCTACAGAGATTTTCAGGGCTGAATCAACAGTTGACAATTTCATTTAATTAGATATTATTCGTTCAAAACTCGAGTAGCCCGTGATTTAACCCTTCCGGCCAAGATAAAGAGCGTAAAAATCCTTCATTTGTTGAGCAAGGAGGCCTTATGGATAAAAATCAGATTCGATCCAGCGGAAAAGATATACAAAACTCGTTTTTTTTTGTCAATTTTGGGCGAAAACGCCCAATTTTCCGTAAAAACCCACGTTTTTTCACCTTCAAACATCAATTGCAACACAAAACATATTGGTGAGCAATGTAGCATTACATTGAAGTTCCTATGCCCAGTTTTTATATGATCTCATTTATGAACATAATTATAAACGCATATCAACAGTATTTTCAAAAACTAGACCTCATTTCCAACTGAACAAAAAATCACGAAAACCGCAAAAAAAGTTGAATTAAAACAATCAGATGAAAATACCGATGAAGTAATGACGACGTATCATTACTACCTTCTCCGTTTACCCCCTTTCGTAGTGAAAGTTGAATGTGCTGAGATATTTTTAAACACTTAACTCAATTAAAAAATCTTAATTGCACAAAAAAGGGAGACATGATTCCCGCTTGAGCAGCGATAAAAAGGAGTGGATATTACCCCCTCCATTCCCACTGCCTTCCGTAAAAGCAAATTTTCCGACATTTGTTGCACGATAAACTAAAACTGGTCAGAACAAACACGTTTTTTTCGGCTTTACCCCCTCTTATTCTTCCTCTCCGTTGTGATATTCGAAAATCTCCAAAAGTTTTAGCACAACAAGAGTAAAATTGGGATCGAACCGAAGAAGAAACATGAAAATCGGTTAAGAATTATAGGCTTTATCAAAACTTGTAAACACAGACCGACACACACCTAAAGTTTTTTCCACGTTGTTTCCGCTCAGAATGTCCTGAAAAGGGTGCAGTTTTTTTTCTTATGTTTGGGGTGTGTAACATCAATCAATCAGTCAATCAATCAATCAATCAATCAATCAATTCTAATAGGCGTTTCCCAGTAACAAAGCCTTGTTTTAGAGGGGCGGCCTAAAAAAGTGGCATTGTAAGTGGAGTGAAAAACGTTTGGTCGGAAATGAGCTGTGGGACACGTGTGAGACCGGTCGGACATGACTCGCGTTACACCCTGTACATGCGACGGTTTTTAACTCATCCGCAATACCAATTCAACATTTTTATTTATATTGTGATTTTGTATCATTCTATAATTGACTCGTTATTATTTGTTACTGCTGAAGGACTCTTGTACAGTTCGGTAGAATATGTACATAAAACATAGGGAGCAAAAATTAACCTTGTCAACCTTCGGAATGATAAGTCGTAAGCGAAAACGATAAACCTATTCCAACAAAACTGATCCAGTATTCAGTTTCCAACCGAAAAAAATCCTCAAAACTTTTTAAAAAGAGCTATTTTCCAGAATATTTGTATGACTTCCAGTCATTTAGTTTGCTTATGTTTCACTGACGCAATGGGGGAAATACGAGTACATATCTTCAAGATTTAAGAAATATGTTAATCTCAATGTGTCGGTCAAGTAAATAGATTAATTTATTGATGAGAAATCAATTCAGTATGGAATGATCAAATATTGCTCAATTAATTACAATTTTAAATCAAATTTAATTTCAACAATATTTAAAAGCATTTACTTTCAAAACATGAAAATTGCTAATAATTCCTAGAAAGGGCTTAACATAAACTAACCAGCTGTCCCGCTTTATTGGTTAGTTTCCCGCTGTCCCCAGATTTACTCGGGGGACGCTATTATGTCCCGCTTTGGCAGGATAAACAAATAAACGTCCCGCTTTAAATATTATTTAATGTTAAGGGGGGGGGGACCCCTGACCACCATTATGTGTGTCCCGCTTTGAGGTCATTACAAATATGGCCATATTAGCTAACAGTTGAATGAATAGTTTAGGAGCTTTATGCCTGTCACTTAAACTTGTGTACATATGCTGAAACATTTAGGAATGTTTGTTTCAGAAGGTACATTATAGAATTGAAACGACTGGAGGTCTTAGGTACATTCTTAAATTGAAGACTCAAATAAAAGAGGTACATTAAATTCATCTTGAGCTGTTGTTTCTTATTTACGTAGCTACTATTTTTAAGGATTTTGTATTTTCGTGTGGATAAGCTCCTCCAAACATTATAAGGAGGGGGGGGGTGTGTTTTAACAGGTAGATACACAGAGACTGTAAAACATTGAAAAACCTGATGCTCCTAAAGAAAATCACCTTTTAAGACCAATGAGGTCATCGTTAAAACACAATCATCACGAAAACTGTACTGTAGCCATAAATGATGAAATAGGAGTAAACTCGATGGCAGAAAGCACAAACGAAGTTGTTTTTCATAGTATGAAACTTTTTTGTAATTGTATTTGTTTTAGGTTGAACAGGACTGAATGAATCGATGTGACATCCAAGAAACTATGAGAAACCATTTTAAACCTTATTAGGGAGAATCAATTGATTCCGCATCTTCTTTTTATATTTTGCACAGAAAGAGGAAACATTAACGTTTACGAAGATGAAATGTCACTTTTTATTTGAATATGTATTACCTCACTGATAGGTGACAGTTCTCAGTCAGTAACGCCAGCCAAGAAACAGCTACCAAAACTACTTTACTACAGTGGTTATTTCCTACACATAATGTGAGAGAGGGGTCTCTCTCTCTCTCTCTCTCTCTCTCTCTCTCTCTCTCTCTCTCTCTCTCTCTCTCTCTCTCTCTCTCTCTCTCTCTCTCTCTCTCTCTCTCTCTCTCTCTCTCTCTCTCTCTCTCTCTCTCTCTCTCTCTCTCTCTCTCTCTCTCTCTCTCTCTCTCTCTCTCTCTCTCTCTCTCTCTCTCTCTCTCTCTCTCTCTCTCTCTCTCTCTCTCTCTCTCTCTCTCTCTCTCTCTCTCTCTCTCTCTCTCTCTCTCTCTCTCTCTCTCTCTCTCTCGTGGATAAGGTTTGCTACTTCCAGAAATATTATGCTTTCCAAAAGATCTTAAAACGAACGACGAAGATTAGCTGGAAACTGAAACAAGCCCGATCCTTTCTACGATAGCAAATTCATTCATCAAGTTAAATCAGGATTAAGTGTTTGATTTCACCAGTGTTGCGAAGGGTTTGTTTTGTTGAATTTGTCTGAATAATGATATCTTCCGAAGCTTGGCAAGTAATGTGCTGCACCTTGTCTAATTAGAAATCAACGACAGCCTCAAACCATTTTTTTGCGGCTGAACTGTTTCCCATCAACATGGCCAAAAGTCAATATTGATCGACACAATTAGACGATTTACGGAGTTTAATAATTATTACAACATCTAGCAAACACATGGCCCTTTTTGGCGGTCGCTGAGTTGCAGAAACGTTAGCCGTTCCCTACAACTTTTTATTTTAGGAAGGCTTCAAACGAGAAACTACTCGACTCTTCAATGGCGGTTCACACGGTGGCGGTATCTACTGCAAAAAACACACAACGGTTTTGAGGGCTTAAGGTAAACTGAAAGGTGGTTGTTTTGTGGGCTTTGCGGGCCTACCGGGTGAGCAGACCTCATTGACTGGGGCGGGACGGACGCCTGCTCTTGCATGGCCTGTTCGTGGTACATGAAGCTGTGGAGGAGGGTGGAGTTGGGGTCTGTGAGCTGGAACGTGGCGTAGGGCGATATGTCTTCTGAAGTCTCTGAAAATGATGAGGACAGTCTCACAAAGCTGATAATCGTAGGAGTCACTCTTAAACAAGGTAAATAGTTACATAATGAACACAATCATTGGGAAGTATACCCACATAAAACATATAAATATTTTCCCAGATTTCTCGAATCCTCTAAAATCATAAAATCAGCAGATTGTTCCCCAACAGTCCGTGAGTAGTAGTTTATAATTTAACGCTGTTTAATTTTCTAGTAAGCATTTGATTTCCATCCCCCGTGGACAGAGTCGGTACCATATAAAAAGTGGAAGAACCACAATTATTGCGAACTTGCGATTCAAACGCGACCGCGACTGCAGTCAAAAGTCATTTCCTCCTCGAATTGGCAAAGGACGATCTAAATTGATTACATTGATGAAAAGGCGAATTCTCGGTACAATTAGGTAAGAGTCTTGCATCGTGATTCGTGCACGATTGGAACGGAATTTCGAGCCGAAAATTGGGTGTTAAATCTGAATATGAAGTCCGAGAGTTGGAAAAATCAGACCCATGCAAGCATTCTAGGACCAGGAAGTCCCTTGTGTTAAATACTGGTTTTAGGAACACAGTCCTTAAACTATTGAACTTTCCCTTTTTATTAGGTAATTGCTGATATATGGTATTGGTGTTAGGGTACCTTCGATCGGTGTTACCAGAGAATATCTGCCCTCCCGATCGGAGGAAGATTAGAAGTGATTTAGTAGGTGTTACCAGTACAGCGTACTGCCCTCCCGACTAAACCTTGAGGAAGTGTAGTTCGTCGTTACCAAGGAGAGATCTCCTTGCCAATACGGTACATGGTATGACGAGAGGATCGTTAACACTTCGGAGCTGCAGTCGTTACCGGATAGCGTGATCCGCCCTTACCACATCCTAGGTGGAAAGGGGAAGAAGGTACCAAGTGACCTAGCTATTAGGAGAAGTTAGGTTACGAGTAAGAAAGCCAAGTGATCTGTTAATACTCCCAGATGGGCTCCCTCCAGCTGACTGACTAGCTGCCGAAGGGCTGGTCGTATATATACCGCCCTGGCTTTCTTCCCCTTTGTCCCGAAGGAATTGTCGTTAGGGGTCAGCGCTAATGGCCGGGAAAAACCCGGCTTGGCCTACCGCCGTTCTGGTGCCTTTATTGCTTGAACGAGAAACATACACGTGGTCCCCACACCTTGTTTCTGCTGTCTGCATGGTATAACGCTTCAGAATCACAGACGATAATGAAGTAACTGACATTGCAGGTAAGCAATTAGTACTGATGGATTGATTAGTTTTATTGTGAATTGCTACCATTGAATCCTCACATAAGCAAACTGACCTGAGGTAAACATGTATAAAGTTGTTCCGTCGTTCGAAATGTCAGGAAAGCACCTCTTCTTCCAGTTGTGCGGACAAAGATGAAAAGCGGTCTTCATTCACATTTTCATCACTCCAAACTTGTGATGGATATGGTTAGTTGGCCCTTCCCGATTTTAGAATCTGTCGCCTTGGGAGATGATTCGGACGCCTGCAAGCGTCTGAGTCATCTTCTGAGCGTGGCGGAGCATTAATTAATGCATCCACCTGCTTGGAAGGGGCAACTATACCATTCCATCACCTCACAAACTTAATATTTTACAGATAAAAAAATCGGTCATTAAGACTCGAGAAATCCAATAGCTTGGTAACAGAAGTGTTGGACACCACCGGCTCACTTTTCTGGTGGATGCAGAACTAGACATCAGCTCTGGTAAGCATAGCAGCTTCCCTTTTACCCGTTTTCCAATCTCTGAAACGGCGGAACGCTAGAAAGTTATCTTCGGGGTAAATCAACCTGTTTTTTGGAGGTATTTGCTCATTTACTTGGTTTCTACCTACTTTTTTTTCAAGAATTTTATTTCATTTTTGGTTCATTGCGGGTAGCTACGGCATATGTGCAAAAGTAAAATCCTTTCGACAGAAATAAGTTCCGCGACATTCATTTCATGGTGAAATGTATTCAGAATTTCTTTGTTGCTGTATAGGCAAACCATCCGATCTTCATATTCCATAATACTACAAAAAATCAAGCAATGAACATTCTTCCAATCTTCTTACTAACTTTCCCCCAAACGCTTTCCCATTAGAATTAATCGTGGGATATTCCTTTGAACACTTTTCTCTTCTTGCAATCTGCAACAAGTTACGGAGTTAAGGGTGCTCGGAACACATCCCATGGCATGTTTGCCCCTTGTCTATTAAAAAGGATGAAAAGATATTCTCGAAAGCGATAAACTAACAGGAAAAATACATGATTTTGATGATGTGCTCGAATAAAATGACTTTTGAAGATCCATTACCCGGTATTTTGTCGTTGCTCTGTTGCATGGCCACTTTGTGTATTGTGGCGTAGTAGCGCTCTCGCTGTGCCTCAGCATTTTGTTGGTTGTCCAACGTTTCCTTCATAGTCCTTGCTTGCCCTGCAGAATCACCAAAAGTTGGTTACCAATTATTGTTTTCAAACTAAATTAACTTTTATTGATTGTTGATTAAATCAATAGTGGTTCACTACTTGGAATTCAGCACCTATTTTTTAGAGGCAATTTTCGTGGGTTAGAAGGAAATTTGACGAATCGGATTTTTTTTTGGAATCCCAGGATTCCAATTCGGTCATACTGATGTCCTCTGTACAACACCATTTAAGTCAAGATATCTTGAATTGTACACTAAACGAACTTTCTTATAACAACAAACCGATTGTTTAGTTCGTAGCAGTAACTCAAAGAACTTTAGGAGCTTATTCAAATACAACATGACATTTCATCTGAATTGAAAGACAACTACATCAATGTCTCATCGAAATTTCATAATAACTCAACAGTTACCTATGCAGATGAATAGCAAGCAAGTACTGGAGCTGGTCAATAACTTTCGCAACTTAAAAAGAACTGCTTGACTCACTTGAAATTGAGATCGTACGATGGAAAAAAATGGTTCACCCCTCCAAATTTTTGAAAGTAGGGACGACAAATTTAAATTTCAAGGGTGAATATTAAATTTTAATAGATATTTTTGATTTGACACTTACTGAATTTCATTACAGCAACCTTTAATTTATGTAGGAAGTTCAACACTTTTGATGGATTACTCTGACGTATACAATATTCCCTCAAGAGATATAGAAAATGACGAAAATATTTTAGATATATGAACGAAACGCGAGAGGATTTTATGTAATTTTGAAGGGGCCTAAAATTAAAAAATTCTGTTTGGCTTGGAATCGAGTTTGGTTGTAAATTACCTGCAGAAGTAGGTAGTAAGTCATTTAATTTAGGTAGCATCAAATTCTTTCTCATTGACTCCTTTGTAACATTGACAAGTTTTGGCTGTTCGAATAAAAAAGCAACCAGCTTTCGTCTTCACGTGATGCTGGGTAATGGACCTTTCAATTTTATGATATATCGATGTTAAAATATGAAACAAACATGCGTGAGTTACCCAGAACGATTGATAAGTGAAATGATTCGAAATGAGTGATATGAGTAATGAGAAAGAATAGGCACGTATTTTAATGACAAAAAGAAAATAGCGGAATACAACATGCAGTGGAATTTTCATGCAATCCCAGTTCTTGTAAATATCTTCACGGATTTTCATTTGTCGTAGTTAGATTTTGAACGGAGCAACATGAAAGTAAGTTCCAAGTTGGCACATTAAGTCGGTCTATCTTTAAATTAACCATAAAGGTAGGAGAGTGGCCAGTTTCCAAACCATCCAAGGATGATGCCCAAGGCCAGAATCGCCTGTGCTTGGTCTTATTCGTAAATGCATGTAGAAAACATAATGTAGAATGAATTAATGAATAACGACATATTTGATGAGTGAACTTACGCGTTCTATGACAGAAAACTATGGTGGCGGCAGCAATGAAGAGCGAAACAATGGCCACGATTAGGGGAGCCATCACTCTCACGTCTGTGTAGAAGGCGCGCGGATAGTGACCTCGCCTTACCAGTTCAGGAGGAGGAAGTTCTGTAAATATCAATTGTTACTGTACTAGTTTGAAGTTCTTGTGAGTTTCAACAAAGCACTTTGAAGTTTTGAGAATTTTGAATGTGTAAGCTTGCGTCCACTTCAGCAGAGATGAAGAATAGTTCACTCGATTCCAGTTCACAGGTTCGAATCCCTCGCCCCACCTCGAAGCTAAAATATGAACCGACTATATCGGGAATTCCGGGGCTACATGGATTGACAAAAAGGTGCTCCAGTTGAAAAGGTCGACAATTTCAACCCAAGTGTTTCCTAGAAAATCCAGGGGTCGGGGTTAAAAAGAAGTCGTATTCAAATCAAACTAAGAATCTTTTCTGGTTGGTTTATTATACAAATCTGCATGATTTTGGTGTACTGAAGCTAATATGCGTTTTCCGGCCCCATTTGAATCTTTGGTCTATCACGTCTAACTTCTAACGTTTATTGGCATTCACGGTCCTGTCTTTAAAAATGGGAAAATCGCTCCATATCGCTCCGTGTGAGTTCTCACCCCTGAAATCTTGCAAAATTTCTCCATGAACCACGCAAATTCAAAGTTTTAAAATCATTTCAAATCTGTGATCCCACTAATCAATCAAATTTCACGGAATAGGAAAAACCTGCAAACGTATTTGAAATCAGCACGTTGATTATTGTTGATGCTACAATTAAATTTATCGTGACAGTGAACAATCATGAAGTGTCATAAAATGTCAAATCTAATCTTATTTCTGTGTACTATCGTTCTAGAAAATCCAACAGAATAGTGGGGAATGAAGAATTTCGTTAGAAGAGATAGCATGTACGAAAGATCATGAGTTAAGACCATGTCATTAAGATTCTCAGGGTTTTAGAATTCGAGGAGAAATCAATACATAAATACATCAATTAATCATCAATAATTATTGATGACTAATTTTCTTGGAAATTGAAGAAATTAATTACAGATTAATTGAATTTCTCTATTGAAATTTAAGGAAATACAAGTTATAACCATAAGATAACGGCTATAATTGAGGAAAAGAATATTAGTTAAATGAGTAATAATCTAGAAACATCTGTGGCCTCATTTCTAAAGTTATAAACTCCTACCCAGCTAGTAGGAGCCGTAGTTTCATTTAAACCAAAGAGATCTGATCTAACTCAATTCTAACAGACCGATTGACGAAATATGATTAACATTTTTTGTTTATGGTTTCGCAAGGGTGGTGGAATTGTTCAAGGTAGCGTGGTCTAACCTCCATCTTTGGTGAGGGTGTAAAATTGGAACTCTCCAACCGATGATCCGGCGATGTTGGTCGCTTCAACTTGGAGGTTGTACTCCATCGAAGACAGAAGCCCAGTCACGACGAACTTTTTTTGTGGCTTCACGTTGTTTGACACTGCAATTGACGAGAAATATTTATACATTTGTGGGATTGGAGAATCCGAAAGGAGCACGAGACTGTGGTGCCAGATTCACCGAATGGATAGAATAATAACTGTACATAACGTACGCTAATACGTGAAAAAGCTGCCAAGTACTACACAAGAGTTTATTATTTCTGTATCAGAACCTTAATCACTCACAGACAGATCTATGTTAATCAGACGCAGTTTGTGGAACATTATCTACTCTTGTCACTTCCCATTAATTGTAACTGCATTTTTGAATCCATAGCAAAACGCTCAGAATCATTACAGAGAGGAAGACAATACTTGGGCTTTTAAATTTCGCCTCGGTTTTTAACCTTTTTGACCAGATTTTACTCCTACCATACTTGTAAAGCGATCAGCCTGGAGGTTGGGAGCAACTAAACTCCAAGTGGAGTCCATGTGCGAAAGGACAGATTTTTTACTTCAATTCTAAGATCTTTTATTTTGTAGTTATTCAGATTCCGAATCTGGAAGGGTCAAAAGGATCTTTCAGTTGATCAGTGTGTCTCCGTCCTTGTGATCGTCTTTTAGGCGTCCCAAAGACGATAGGATGATTTCGTCGTAAACATAACCCCATAAAAACCAATACTTTACTGGTCGCTCTGTACACAACAAAATCTGAACCCTAAATACCAAAAATGGCGCAGTCTCGATGGTGAAGTATTGAGGCCACGTATCTCCATTTTTTGGCAAATAGAAGATTTTGGTTTCTATTAGGTTCCTCCCTTGATTTTTACCGTCTTTAGTGCTCCCTATTTGATTATCACATCTACTAATAATTCTACCATTAATTGCTTAATTATAATTTCCTGTATCTACTCAGAAGTGGGCATTTGTAATACACAAATAATAAACCTTTAGTAACATTCGTTCAAGTTGTGCTTCAAGTATTCTAAACCTCAAATAGGAACATATTTATTTGTCCGAGTTTTGATTTCTGTCGTGAACATGAATTTCATACTCTCATGAAAAGAAAGAAAAAGGTCAAAAAAATACAGATGGGAAAGAACTTTGCTTCTCCATTCGAACTAAAATCACGATAAGAAACCTAATAACCTCTGGACCTTTTTCGATTATCGAGTAATTAAAAAGTTGTGAGCTGTTTTCCGACGGACGCCTACAACAACTGGGCAAAAATTAGATCACTGAGTGCGGGTTGGATTCTATGAAAGTTGCTCTCAACAACCATTAGCCAAGTTTTAATGCTCTCGTTTGAGGAACCTCAACTTTATGAACGTCGGCGACTCGGTTACGTAGTAATTAGATTTCTCAACCGTTTTTACTGACTGAGTTTTCTCTTATTGATACGTCTTTTCAAGTTAAATAACTTTTGACCCCTAATTTAAGAGGCAAACTCCGCTACGAAACTCCTAGTCTCACAATAATTAGCTTCCTTTCGGAAAAAAGTTCACACTTACACAGTAATTACAGAATGATTTATTAAGAAGTGAAGTGGGTCTCTACTTTTACTAGGACTGAATATGTCTGAATCATACTTTACTTCTCTATCAAAAACGCTGCAAATTCTTTCACTGGGGTTTATTATTCAATTGGCTTGCGTTCATGATTTGAATTTCTACTAAGCTTTGGAGTGTGCGTATTTCACAGGATGGAGCGATTATTGAATTTCAGGAGATATTCATGGAGCACGTAAATCTGTTCTCAACCAAAGTACCTATTTGGATTGATCAGTTAATCATATTTGTGTGCCTCCTGAAATTCAATAATTCTGGATTCTACACCCTTTAAAACGTAAACCATGAAATTTTCAGGGGGGGGTTAGAATTTTTTTTTTCCAGAGCGATTACAATGGTTCATTATTGAATAATAAACCAAAATGTATGTTGTCACTGAGTGACATTCCAGATCAATGCATAACATTACTCAAAATTAGATGGGAATAGCTTTTACCATATTTGATACCAAAAGATAATTGCATGAATTGGTTTTCTCGTCAAGCTCAAGTTTGTGAGGTGATGGAATGTCATAGTTGCCCCTTCCATCGAGGTAGATGCGGTAATAATGCTCCGCTACGCTCATAAGATGATCCAGACGCTCGAAAACGTCTGATTCATCTCCCAAGGCGACGGATTCTAAAATCGGGAAGGGCCAACTAACCATATCCATCACAAGTTCGATTGCCCTTGTAGGAAGTGTAAAACATACAAGATCATAGCAAGGACACAAAATTAAACAGTGATCAGGTCTTGAGTAGGGTAGCCGGTGGCATTTTGACCTACTGCTAATCTTTTTGACAAAGACTGAAGCTATGATTTCAAAGACTTGTTTCCCTGTAACGGTGGTGATTAAAAATCGCAAACAGTTTTGATGTCCTCCATGATGCCGAAGGTGACAGCTGGAAAAATCTATTTTGAAATGGTTTTTTTTACCTTTTTGTTACTGATCTTTCACATACCTACTGCCAAGTTCTGATTTGGAAGTCAATGCAGAATTGCTTTAGTTTATGGAATGAGGATGGAATTATGTAGAATGTGTTACCCAATATCCATTCAACGTCGTTGACACTTTTGTAGCGGACAGTGAAGGAGAGGAGAGGACAGCCGTTGTCCGGCCACACATGAAGCTTGAGAACGACGGACGTCGAATTGGGAAGCAGGAAGGCCGATGGAGCAGGCGTTCCCGGCATCTGCCCTTGCGTCCTCACTGGGAGACTCTGCGATGGCTGGGACGCCCCCAACTTATTGTAGGAACTCAGTGAAATCGAGTATGTGCTTCCACACTGAAGACCCTGTATTGAAAAGGAGCCCATAATAACAATTAGTGTAGTTGATAAGTCAATACTTTGGGGAAAATATGAGATGCTCACTCTATACTACACATTACGAGGTATTTCACAAAAACACGATATGAGAGGCAAAGAAAGTAGGGCACTAGATAAGTACTCAAGAGAGTTTTGCTAGTGTGAGGTCACCCTAGCAGACAGCTCATTAGTCTGCACAACCCTGCACACTTCGTGGGGTTATTCATTTCCCGTCAGATAATCTTCTCATGAGCCAAAATCAAATAGGGAGTCGAGTCCATGTTATGTGAGTTATGCATCAGGAATCCAATGCAACGACCTGAAAAAGATCCCTGTACCGATCCCGTCCAATCAGAAACTCGATCCATTGTTTCTTCCCTCCCAAAACATACCGCTTAGAGGCCCTTGTACTTGTAGGTAAGTGACAATGGATGAGTAAGTGGGAAGATGGTTATAAAAGCAGTCATATGCTTTTCTCGAAGGGTTTTTTGCAAACCAACTGAAAATGGGGGTGGTGAAGTTAAACTGCATCCCTGGTTGAAGAACTTATATTTTATATCCTTTGGAGTACTGAACGTGCAGGTTCTAGATTAGGGAGTGCAAACGTTCGTCTCCTATCTTACCCAATAATGTTTTACTCAAGTCAATCACGAGGTAAATACCATACTAACAGCTATTCCCTTGAAAAGAAGAGAAATAGTGAAGTTTTTTGTTCTGATGTTGATGATACGTCGAATAGAACTCAATCTTATGGGACTCCTTTTAATGATCTTATATTCATTTAATGTGATTCGCTCTTCTATATGTGATTAAAGACGTCTGATTCGCCTGATAGGATGGACCCATAAGTCAGAATCACCCCTCACCGGTGGTATGACCCTTACAGTGAATTATAAACTTACCTTGACGTTATGTTTACACTTTAGTTGAGTAACTAATCCCATGACTCTTCAAACTAATATGATCTGTGGCCAAAATATACATTCCTAGCCGTTGGGATTAGAATAATATCTAGGCCTATCTAATTTAGTCTTTAAACTTGTGTGATTATTGATGAGTTTCTTTCACCTTGAGCTCATAGCTGGTCGTTCTCCGCGAAAGGGAGATCTCCTCGTTTTCTCCGTGGGCCTTCTTGTAGTACAGCGTGTATCCTAAGATTTGCGCTGCCCCATCGTCTCCCTGCTTCCATTGGAGGAGGACGCTATGGCTCGTCGCGCTTGTCACATACAGGTAAGGCGGGCTCGGAGGAACTGTAACAAGGTGAATAGTATATCATGTCTTAGTATCTATCTTCATCCACTGCCATACTATGTCTAATAATCGACTACCTACCCGTAGATTTACTACCTGTAGATATTTCCCGGAGTAATTTATGCAGTTGTAGCACGACCTAGTAGTTATATCAGTTTGTGAAGATAAATGTGGTATGTTTTTAAGCCTGTGAGACAACTTTCCCTATGGATTGACAGGACAAAGTGAGGAATTCATGTAGGTTTATTGAAATAATACCTAATGAGGTCTGATTGGCGAAACTAGTCGTACCTATGCAATAAAGGAGATCAATCAGTATAACGGAAGAAGCCCTATTTAACTTCCACCATCAACGTTCCTTACCTTCAAGAAAGTTCCCTCTTTAAGCTTGTTTAAAAAAAGATGGAAATACTTATCATTAACCAACCAAACATCTTCCTAAACTTTTTTACAGTCAAAAGCCGATTTGTCATTCTTTTGTGATTCAATAAGCCGGTCAGTGTTCAGTTCTGTCATACACTTGGTTTTTGAAGAATGAGTCGATACATTTTTTGTGAACCGAAATGTAACTTTCCACTTAACTCTTACGTTTTACATCCTCCAGGACCATTTTGATTCTTTATCTGAACGATGTACTTCCTTGAAACTTACAAAAATAGGTAGGTATGCTTAAATAAATTCCTATTGTAATGAACGTTTCTGAGATTCTACTCAATGTCTCCGGTAGATTTGCTTGGGCTAAAATCTATTGTGTCTGGAATAACGCAAAATATTCTCCGGATTTTTCAATGTTTTTCATGAATCGAGATTGAAATGTCACTTATGAGTTTCATCGCCATTGGATTATTGATTCATTACGACAGATTAATGAGCAATCTTTTGTACATACTTTTATCTCTAAACCTGGAGACAGAGCAAGAATTTAGAAGTTCATTTCAAAACCAACATGAAGGGTTTCTACCTCGAAAAGAGAAGGATGTTGTACCTGTCTATATATTTGGCGAAGTTTAGTGGATTCCATGGAGGGAACAGGGCACGTAAGGAATGACAGCAACGGCCAAGTTACGTTTTCAAATACCGACTAAGTGTGAAACGTGAAGCAGCAACTTTGCTCGTTCAAACTGAAGCCAACTTGAATGGGTCGGCCCAGTGTAGTTGGGGAACCATAAATAACTGGAATCGAGGACCGTCTGAATAGTTTTGCATCTGAGAGTCCATTCCCGGAGCGGCCAAGAACAGTTGGCACATTCGCAGGTGCAATGAGTTAGAAGTACGCAATTGTAGTCATGAATGGTGTACGGAAACTGTATGTTATTACACATGAATCATTTACTTGATGGAGAAGTAATTATACATATCATTTATATAAAATAGTAGAGTTGGTTTGTATGTTTCCCCTCAACTTTTGATTCAGTAGTCCGAGGTACATCATCGTCATCATCATCATATAACTTATAGGGTCGGTCTGTAATTTTTGATTTATTGGTCCATACATAGAGATTAATAAAGCTACAACCGATTCAACTCGGTTTAACCAGCTTTTACCGGAATGAATTATTGTTTCTTTTCCCGTTTCCCCCGCTCGGTCGGTACAGTGAAGAACGCCCGATACTGTTGGTGTTCTGGTGTAGATGGAAGTGGATACAGCGATACAGTCAATTTTGTTAAAAATTGATACGAAAACGTGTCTTCCTCCATGCGAAAATATTCAAAAGACTGTTCAGGGTGCAGTGAGTTGTGGGAACAATGAATGGTATTCACCTGCTTCACGGCGAGACCTATTAATTTCATGAGCTTGTTCTTTCCTGTAGAGTTTATAATAAAATACACCCCCCGCAAGATCTTCCCGGGATAGCTCCGTAGTATCAACTTAGATGAAGCGGGGCACTCCCGCAAGAGATGCTCTGTGACCACCATCTGCTACAATCGTAGTTTTGCGAATCGGTAAATTCTGCCGCGGATTAAAGCCGGCGAGCAGGGAGCGAGAGGCCGTGCACTGTGGAACTTAACCCGATTTTCACGATTCTGTTTTGGTTTGATCTCAATTTTACTCTTGTTGCGCAGCAAACATCGGAATTCCGGATTTCACAACAGAAGATAGGGATTGGAGGGGGTAATGCGTTAGGAAACGTGGTTCTTCGGAACAAACGATGTAAATACGAATCGGGTTGGAACTCTCGATCGATTTTCATCACTCATAATTCATAGTGCTCAAAATTATTTCAGCTCATTCAATTCTCTAGAGGGTTGAATGGAGGAGGTAGTGGTGATCAACCTTTATTTCTTCACTATTTCCATCTTATTTTATTGATTTGAAATTTTTTTTTTGTTTCCACCCCAATTTTATTCCAATTGTACAAAGAAGTTAGGAAATCTTCAATTGTTATTGGAGGGAGTAGTAGGCAACCCATTTAAGAGCTGCTGATACAGCTTGTAGTGCCGATATTTCTGATTCTTCTTTCCTCGATTAAGAACTTAGGTCTAGTTTTGAAACACAGAACAGATCGGAGAATTCGTGTATCGGGCAATGGACATTGTAAAAGCCCCAAAAAGTACTGTGTACTATCCACGAGAACGAGCGGGAGATTCTAGAAGTAACAAGTCAAACCGGGAATAACCCGATTTCGCTGTTCGCCGCCGGGCTTTTCCCGACTGTTTTCTCAATCTTAGAATTTGCGAATACCAGCGGTAAAACCTCGACGAACTTGTCTAAACGTCTTTCGTTTCTTGGTGACCTCGCGTGCCCAATGTATTCTACGGAGTATGGTATTATCGTAAAATAAAGAAGAAAGAACTCACAGAATTTATCACCTTACGGACTTCAGGTATATCCCGATGCTACATGAAAAAATTCAAGTTTTACCGACAGCTGATTGTAAAGACCCGCTACAAGTCCAATGTTTCGGGTCACACCTAGGTATTAAGAGCAGTCAGCGGTAAATGTTCGGAACTTACCTTCCCTATTGTACACTTCCCAGTCTCCATGGCAGATTTGTAAATTCCTCGGTAAATGCTACATTTTACCCAGGGTTGGGGTTTTACCGTAATACATGCGTTACTTACCAATAAAATTGCGTAATGCGGAGCAACCCGCTTGAACCATCTACACGTCTAAGCTAAAGAATATAAATTGAATACCTTGGACGATTATATTGTAAGTGATGTCATCCGTTCCCACGTTGTTTTCAACGTGACACGTGTAGTTGGCAGAGTCCGATCTCGACAAGTCGCTGATCACGAGCTCTCCGGTGTCGAGGATCTGCAAGTTGTTGTTCGCCCTGGGCTGAACTTGAGAATCCTTCAAATCCAAAGAACAACATTTAAGTAACAAAAAATTAAATTGAAAACGTCAGGAGGCTTGTTTCCACTTTTATAAAACCAACATTTTCAAACGCCTTTACGCCTCAAGTCCCATGCCACAGTGCAATACTTAACCAGCTTAGGGGCTGCTTAGTACGTTTCATGTAGTCATCCCCTAAACACACAAGGACCTATGAGAGATTGAACAAAGTTGCAAGAGTTGACAATTTCTCCTCTTCAAGTTCATTTTTTTAATCTAATTTGCCATGCGAAAAACTTTGGTTATCCATGAGTAAGATAGGAAATTTAACCTCTTCCATTCAAATCAAATGAGTTATGATCATTTTGGTGAATAAAAGTAGAAAACGAGTAAACAAATAAAACAAGTCCAAATACAAATAATTTTAAGGGACAACTTCTATCAGAAATGGGCTCTAGAATTGTCAGTCCTGGTCAATGTCAGTCGCTTACGTGTAGCACTTGCGTTATCCAATTTAAAAAAACGTTGTGTTGGTTTACCTTTGTTAGCCACTGCCTTTTAGGTGTCGGTGACCCAACCATGACGCAGGGCAGAGCCACAGTTTCGTGCCAGGGCTTGCGTATCATTTGACCGAACGATGACACTCTTGCTGGTACTGAAAAACAAGGAGGGAGACAACAATTAGAGACCACGAGATCAAATTGGAGATTGAGTCATCTCAGACAATTTTTAAGTTTGAACTTGTGAAGAATAAAGATTTGTGTATGCTATGACTTCATCTATTAGAAAGATCAATAGGGGGGAATGAATTCAAAACTATTGATTCACTATTGTTCTGATAAATACACATGGTTGCGTGCAGAGATACACGTTATTTGGACGTACTCTAGTAATTACTATTGTCAAAATTAATTTACAATATATTAACGAAAGGTTCAAGCGTGGGAGCCTACATATACGTAACAAAAAACGTGTGTTTAACCTAAGAATGTAACGTGAGTATTCTAAAGCTGCTTTAGATGATTCATGGAGGTTAAACGTAGTGTTTATAGTCCTTGATATTTATAAGCGTTGAATTTTCCATTTTCTTAAGCAAAATTAGAATGATTCATTAGAGAAAATTTTTTGGAGATCAAAAAAAAGAAATTAATCCAAAGATAGCGATAGAGAAATTTAGAGAATTTATGAAAAAACTAATTTTTTCCTGATTTTCCCGCTTATAATGTACGGGATTTGTAACTTCCATGCCTAAGGTAAAACTACCCCGGAATTCCTATTTTCCCGCATTCATACGTGATTTACTTGAAAAAATTCCTCGTAAAAAATGTTCATTCTTATTGCATTTGAAAACTGAAATTCTGGAGAACTTTTTCCTGGGAAGAATTTCATAACCTTTTTATTAAGAAGATAGAGGAAACATAAAAAAAAGTTGTTTTTTATGAATTCTCAAAATTTGATGTTTGAACTAATTTGTTCCTTCCAAATCATGTTGAAATTTACTTATTTTACCTTAGCGGGGTTTCGGGAATTCAATGCTCTTTCTGACGATTTCTTAAAATTGATTTTAGAGAGTAAGTAGTTTATGAGAGTGATTTGGCGACGGAAGGTTAAAAACACGCAAGAAGTTTTACGAGAATATAGGATAGAATAGAATATCAATTCATTGACAGAAATAGATAAATAAATCACAGAAATGACAATAATAACAATAATATTCTTTCTTCTGTCCACTAACCTACTAAGTTCTTACGAACTTGTGGCGGCTGGTGGAGCTATTCCTAGAGACAAAAAAAAAAGACTACCTATCACCAAAAACCTAGATATTCTTATTCTTCCCGAGTACAATCCTTAGGATAATATGCACAACTTGAAAAATACCTATTCAAGATTTACAGCCACTTCCCCTCCACACTAAAATATCATATTTTAATAATGAATAAACCAGACCAAGTGTTTGGTTTTCAGCTGAACGACGGACAAAAAATTCCGAGCTTCACTAAACAAAACAGAAAAAGTGATAAAATAAAATAATAACTTTGTTAATTTATTAACTAACAACTTTATATGGTAATTACATGTTAAATGACAATAAAAATAACGCCTTGATACCTACATTTATCAGTCAACAGCAAAGAACCACATTTACAAGCTAATTTATTTTGAAAACAAATATCGGTGAAATGACATTCCTGACACATTAGAATTCTCACGTGAAATAAAAATAAAATTTCTCAAAAGTGAAATAACTCGGAAAAAAATAATGTAATTAATTTTTTTTGAAATGCTAGAAGAGATTTCTGAATCGGCCATTATGTTTGCTTCATCGTGTATAAGTAGCTGTTTGAAGGATCTACTACAGTGCGAAGATGTAACCCTGCTAATGTGGACATACACGCATTTACAAACGAATAGACCGATATTTGTTTGATTTAAGAGCCATTGAGCCAAAGACCGTATAGATTTAGTTCATCTGTGAACATTTCTAGCAACTAGAACTAGATTCTTCCCATAATGATAGGAATCAGAAAAATGTTTTAACCTCTGCTAGCTGGAAGTTGTGTTACTACGCGAGAACTCGATCCCTCTCCGACTCGGGTCGAGGCCGTCACCCAAAATTGGTACTCAATGTGCTGCTTCAAGTTTTTGGATTCGTAGCTCGTCTGGACGGATGGGATGTTTCTTTTGCTGTGATTGAGTTCCGACAAACCGTCCACTATCCTATAGCAGAAAAAACACAAATTAGGAACATTAGCGTAATTTGAAGTTTACGATACGATGTGTCTCAGAAGCAAATTGGCAACAGGGAAGGGCATCGTTTGATGCGCAGCATGTGAAATGGGTTCGATATCAGCGCTTAGAGATATAAACAACAATCGGAAATGAAATTTAATTTTGACTCATCTCTATAACAATAACGGGACCTGGAGGTGTGAAAATGAGCTGTGGAATATTCCACTAAACTGACGAATTTTATGAAGACCCATACGGCTTAGGGTATTGTTTAAAAACAAAAATGTAAACGAGATGTAAAATGTCACCTAGTTATTGCCACTTTCCGTCAACTTCTGATGTAAGAATTGATATGGATATTTCTTTTGACTGAGATATGTGAGTGCGAAAATCTACTGGTTACTTTATAAAAATCCATTGGTTTCACTCCATTTTACAACGATTTTAGTAATAATCGTACGAAAATCGTTCGCCACTCGTTGGAGAGCTCAAAATTTGCCACCCTCATCTGACTTTAGCTATACGAAAAGCTAAGCTAGGCGCGGGATATTCCCATAATTATAATTTACTCACATATGATTGGCATTGCCAAATAAAACAGCAATACGATCATAGATAGAAATATGAATTGAAAAGAATCCAAGAGAATACCCATGCCATGATTTTCTATTCCTGTTAGGTTTAAACATTTGAAAGACGACCAAATTTGGTTAATGAATGTTTTATGTTCTAATTGGTACACTTTAGATTGTGTGAACGACCAACGAGGGGTTTAAGGGATAGACTGCTATTTTTGAGTGAAAATAAAATGTTATTTGATTTGGTTGGCACTGGAATAGGTACAACATCGTTCCCGAGTTTCATGATAATTCTTCTATGTAGGACAAAACGGTTCCTATACACCAGTTTTGAGCCATGGTTCCTCATTAATTGTACACCTGTTCATCGAAACATCGAAATCAATTTAAAGACTTCATTTTTTGGGGCTATATGGATAATGAAATGGAAAGTTATAGTTAGTTAAATAGTTGTTGTTAAATATTATTTCTGCATCTACGGAGTAATGGGCAACAACATTTAAAGCCGATCTGATGAGACTTGTGAGAGCCAACAGACCCTGGAAAACTGCCTTAGGTGGCTAACTTTAGGTAAGATATTTTCATAGGTCCTTTCCAACAAGACTATTAAGGATTTACTTTTACATGTTATGTAATTTGTTAGTAAGAAGGTGCGCAAAGTTCTCTTTATGAGAACCAACATCATGGTAGCATCCTCTTTTGTGAGCCAGAATCTTTCTGAAACCTCAAATTTGTCTAAAACAAAAGAAAATGCCACTTTTTCTATGAAGAATCGAGGTCACCTTGTTACAAGCTTTAATAGTTGTTCTATAAGAAAGAATAATAATCATAGTTAAATGTGTACTGTTTGCAAATGGGAGGAGTTTAGAACGATAATAGTTTTTAAATATCTCAACAGAGTTGATCTCAACATTGAGAGTTAACTGGGCGCAAGTTCGGGCAGCTAAGAGTTACCGCGTCGTAAGGAGATTAGGCTGTAAAGTGTACTTGAAGTTTGTAAATATAAACTATTTTTACAGGGAGAAACAAATTTTGAATCATCAGAATCAGTTACGATTGTAAGCAAAACAGAACTGCAAGATATGAGAAAGTGAGAGTTATGGTGCAAGTAGAATAACATATAAGGTGAGTGATTGATTGACGATTCATGGCACAACGTGTAAGTTGCTATGCTTGAGAAATGTAGAATGAGTTCGGTTTTTGATATATTTGATTGCAGTTCCATTAAATGGATTAGAACATCGATCCACTGTATAGGGTCAAAGTGGATTTAATCAAGAGCGCGGAGTTATCCCTCAACCAGCTGCAGTAAAACAACTGGATTAACCGTGGATTTACTACGATCCTTTGTGGTGAGAAGGGCCTTGAAAGTTATGATTTACCGTGTGTAAAGCGTGTATTTGGTAACGACTCCATTAGGTTGCGGCGGCGGCAACCAAGACACTAGCAGGGACTGCGTTGAGCTGGCTACAACTTTGATGTCTCCTGGTGGACCAGGGGCTGCAACAGGAAGATGTGATCAATCAATATTATTGATAATCAATCCATCAAGATGAGGTGATGGCTGTTAGGTAATACGGTTAAATTGCAAATGATATCTGGACTCATGAATTTTGGTCTTGAAAGATTGAAGAATGGAGGATGACAGACTTAGCGCTTTGAAAATATGAGTACCATCTTCATCAGTGTGGCAGAAAGTGATTTTGCTGAAAGGTCCGTCGCCGACTCTGGTGAAGGCCAGAACTTGCATCGTGTAGTTGGTATACCGCTGGAGTCCTGATAGGATGAGACTGAGCGCGGTCGTTTTTCGGACTTCCAACCCAACGTCGATTTCTGCTGACAAAAGAATTCATTATCAGCTAAATATGTAATTTGGCTGTAGAGATTAGAATTTTGGCTCAGGGAGCTAGAAAGAAGCTATTTGTACCACCATTTTTGTGATGCATTCACAGTTTGATTTAAGGTCAGAATAGTGATACAACCAGCCCTACAGCAATGCTCATGAAGCTGTAGTTTTCTGGAATGTTCTTAGTACTCTTGGGAAGATTTTTAATGTACTGGCTTTAATGGTACTATATGAAACTAGTAGCTCGCTTGCCAAGGTTCCTTCACCCAATTTGAAAGAAGTACAATCTAATGGACAAATCTGATGTGGTATGAACCAAAATCACAGGTATTTTGGAGGTTTATCGTCTGAAAATGTCGATAATTGTTAACGGTATTATTGCCGTTACGTGAATTGGATAACTCTGGAAGTCTTCTCGATTGATTCAACAGTAACATTATTGAATTCCTCACAAAAAACGTACTTCTGGGGTTTTCTTTGGACTATGCCGTAGCCACATCTTTTTATATCGCCACCAAAAAACTATACAGTTTATCCAGGATGTTTAGGCAGTCTCCCTTTGTCAAATTTCAAGTTCATAGTTTTAAAAATTGCTGTCAATATTGTGGAATAGACGGACATAGAAATATACAGAAAAATGCTGGGCGAATCAAAGTAAAGAATCATTTTGCCAAAAATGTTTCAATGCGTATTTTTTCGAATCTGAACCAAGATGGATAGTCTTCACTGATCATTAAAGCAAATTAAAGTAAATGATCTAAATCAGAGAATACGTCCTGGTAGGACCATTTTGACGTTTTTATGTGTTTATTTTGTAACGAAGAGAAATTTTGTTGTAACATTTTGGGGTAGGACGGAAATTAGATAAGATCACATTGCGAGAAGGAAGAATGATCAAAAATTAATTTGATTTTCGGAGCATTCAGTGACAAGTGTCAGGTACCTGTCGTGGCTTTTGATTCGTTTGATTGCGAAATCCTCAGTAAGTCTTCATATAGAGCACTGAATTCCGCATCTTAAAACAGTAACAGCTACATACATTTTGGGTAGGTAGTTTTAAAATTAACACGTTTTACAATCATTTTGAGAGAATGAAAAATTTATCGGACATTTTGCTTCTATTAAGTAGATAGGAGTCCAAAGAAAGTAATGACCATTTTGAGACACTGAAAAGATCTGTGATCTGTGATGTTTCTTCTGGATAATTTTCATTTCATTGCCGAAGTAGAGTGTTTTTTACAATTATAGGAAGATTGTTACTATACTTATCCTTGAGGAACATCATTCAATTGTGCAGCTACCTGGATCGTGGGTTCGTACTGGATTTTAAAGCCCTGGATGATCCCGTTGCAGTTTTAGGAGTGGGAATGGGTGGAGGTACTTTTGCCACATGCTATTTTGACAGCGACTGCGAGCTCAAAGTGTGCATTTCGCAATAAAATGCCTCGCGGAGCAGCCTGGGTGCTTATAAATGATCAAAACAGAATAGTATACGATTAATTAAAATTACATTTTAGATGATGTTAAATTACCTTAGTAAAATGTTAATCTGAATTTTGAAAGTTGTTTGTCTTATTTTTTATTGATCTTCCTTGGCTGTTGACAGCTCTTCGAATGATTAAAATGCCCAAGGAAAACCTTTTGTGGTAAAAATTCAAATTTGGGTGAGATTTCAACAAGAAATAAATGAAGTCCAGCAAAACCAGCATCATTAATTTTATTCGTAACTAGTTTGAATGTTTCTGTGAGGTGCCCTCATAATTTTCAAATGATCTAGAACCCCTACCTACAATTTATTCCAAGTCCAGAAGGAGGTTTTTAGGAGGAAATTCTGAGTTTGGGTTTCAATCAATAAAATTGTCATTTCTCAACCAAACAAACTTTTCCTTGTTTTGGTGTATTGGTGAAGACATTTTCAAAAAAAATATTAGTCAGTAAAAAGTCAGTGTACCATAGTGTACCATAGCAACACGGGGTGAGAATGGTACATTTTTGAAAAAAAATTACTCACCTATAACTTATCCCAAAAAAATATTGGCCACAAGAAAAAACTCGTTGATAGATGGAGAATTTAAATAAATTATTTGAAACCATATATTAACTATTATAATGTTGAAAAATTTAAAAAAAAAAACGCTCAAAAACCGTACCATACCCACCCCTGTAACTTCTGAATAAAGCGATTGTGGCCGAAGTAGAGAATTAATAGTAATTATAGGAAGATTGTCACAGGAATCGGGAACATCATTCAATTGTGTAGCTACCTGGATCGTGGGTATCGTACTGGATTTTATAGCCCTGGATGATCCCGTTGCAGTGAGGAGCGGGTGGAGGTTGCCACATGACCTGCAGCGACTGCGAGCTCAAAGCTGTGCATCGCAAGGCCTCCGGAGGAGCGCTGGGTGCTTAAAAATGATCAAAACAGAATAGTATACGATTAATAATACTAACATTTTAGATGTGAGCCTAAATTAGTTATTGGAAACATACAAATTAGAATTAATGGTTAGTAATAGGTATTGATGATGATTCTTCAGTGAGTTCCAGGCTTTCACGAAAAGATTCAATTACAGTCTGTAAAAACAAAGGGGAGAAGCCACGATCTGAGGATGCATGATGGTTTACAGTAAGGCTCCAAATGTGAATTGTCAAACCATTTTCTTCTATTTTCTTGGAGAGTCAAGAAAACTTATGATAGGGGTTCAAAATCCATAATCGCTCCTCTTTCCCATTGAGAATTAGAGCGACAACTAGAAGAATATACAAGAAACGATGAAAACCGTTCTATTCCAAATAACTAAACACAAGCGCCGAACACTATGTTCTGCCTAAATATAAAACGATATTGAACGATATTGATTAAACAAAAAAGTGAAGTAAAAATTCCATGAATATGACAGGCAAAAGTTAAAATTCAAGTACCGGTGGCTTCCATATGTTACTTCAGACCCCCTACTATAATGTGAGTATAGAGATAGTATGCTCTACTCTATAAAAGCGTCTTCAAAATGAGAAATATTGAAGGGTTGTCGTTTGCTTTTAGAAGCAGTAGACGATTACACATATCACAGTCCAGTACAGAAAATTATTTTGAACAAAAACGTGTGATAATTTACATGTGGCTGTAAGCTCCGTTTGCTTTGCAGGGATCTGTAAGAAAACAAAGTGCAAAATATTTCAATAATCTGAGGAAGATTATTGAAAAGGTAAATGGATGGTCTCAGCAGTAAATGTTGAATCATCAACCTTAGCTAATTCCATTCGAACCCAGCCGATATCTACAGAACGATGCCTCACATGACCTTGTTGGAGCTAGCCGATTCGTGGATTCAACACTTTATGAGTACTTTATTCGATAATTTGCTGATCCAAAGCAATCCACGCATAACCCTCGAAAGAGTAATGATAGTGTTTGCTTATTTATATGAACGGGCGAACCCAATTACAAGAAAATAGAACAATGAAATAAGTTTAGAGTCACTGGTACTAACAATAATGTACATATTGTAAGGCTGTGCAACCTGATGTGAGGATATACCTACAAATACAAATCTAAATGTTGGGAAGGACACAATTAATGACTTCAAAAATGTTATGGAACAGGTAAAAAAATTCAACAGAGGAGCCAAGGAAGTTGGCTAAACGAAGAATGCGGCACAACGGGCGATCCTGCAGATACTTTGTGGGGCAAAACTCACCTAGAATGGAGGAGAGCTGCGATCGGAAAGATGAGGCACAGAAAGGAGTATCTCTCCGAGTGGTGCTCCATTCCATAGTTTGAAAGAGGAGGTGTTACAAATGTCGTCTTGTTTACCCGATTGCAATGTGAGCTTATTTCTCTGGTCATCATTCTCACCCTAACCTTGCGGTCGAAAGTTAAGGATAAGGAGATCTCCTTTTTTTAAAATTTTATTGGCTCCGACAATTCATTCAGCCTTTACAAACAGTTATATATTATTATATCATATTATATCATGTATGTTATATTATATTTTCATGACTGTAGATGTCTACAAATGCACGTTTATTTTACAGAAAAAGTCAAACAAGGCTTCGTAAACAGTTTGATTTGAGGATATAAGCAGCGTATCCAGGTTAAATGGTCTAGTGGTGTGCGGGGGAATTTTGTTAATTAGATGGTGTCTTGCTGTCGCATATCTGGGGCAAATCAGCACAATGTGGATCATTGTCTCCGGTGTAGAGGTACAGTGGGAACAGTTTGGAGATGGAAATTGACGAGGTTTTGTTTTATTCAGGCACCAGCGTCCGTCCATGTCCGCTCCGTAATCGGGTCAAAGTTCTATAAAAGCTTTTTGGTAGTTCACTGCGAGCGGACGTGAACCATGGCTTTTTAGATAGGATAGGGAAAATTTCGACGTAGTGTCGCCCAGAGGGATAATTCAGATATTCTTCTATCCATTGTGATGGATATGGTTAGTTGCCCCTTCCCGATTTTAGATTCCGACGCCTTCGGAGATGAAGCAGACGTTACCAAGCATCTGTTTCATCCTCTGAGCGTGGCGGAGCATAAATAATGCATCCACCTCCTCGGAAGGGGCAACTATACCATTCCATCACCCTCACACCATGAATCGTGACATTTTGTGGCGATTATGCTCTTCAAGTCTGTGTGTGGGTAAAAACTAATTGGTGCTGGCTCCGGCCACGTAACAGTTTGTTTTGCGAGAGCGTACACCGTTTCATTCCCCGTTGCTCCTTTATGGCTTTTAACCCAACAAAATTCAATCACTAGTTCCCGTGCTTTGGCGAGGTAATAAAGGTGAAGGATATCACTTTCGAGGGGGGAGAGTCTAGTTTGGGGCGAGAGGTTCTGAAGTTTGGTGAGAGTAAAGGAAGGAACTTCGTGGATATTTTCCAGGATGTACATTAAAGCCTGTATGATTGCAATCGCTTCCGCTGATCCACCTAAGGAATAACAGAGGGTTTTGGTGTCTCAGTGGTCAAAACAAACCAAGGAAAGCCCATATTCAAGTGACGGTAAATTCGCTGTTGTTCAAGCCTAGATTGTTTCTTTGATGAGATTTGGGATTAGGAGCTCTTCAGTTTGGTCTCACAGAATTTGAATCCCTTTGTAACAATATAACCGTTATCTGATCACTTCTACTGCCGCCAGTCGGAACGGGCATCTGGTGTTTTCATCACCTTATCATCTTACAATGTAAAGAAAGCGTATACATGTAAGTTTCCTCTGATACCTTGATTTTCAGATAGAAAGTGTTGTGTTGTAGGGACTTAATTAGATAATCCTGAAACTATTCATTATCACATTTGTTTGTTCCAATGTTCTCCGTTCTTCCCAATTATAGTTCAGGAAAGTAAGCTATCGATTAGTTACGAGTTAATAATTCATTATTCATTCTTGGTATATAATGCTCTCTAATGCTTAGACACCGGACGCTGACATTTACTTTTACTCATTATTTTTTGAGATCGCGTGAAGTACCGAACTTCGTTTTTGATTATTCGTTCAATAAACGGGACATCATTAGAGTTCGCGAGCGTTTTTATTAAAGTATCCATAAGGAAACTTATACACATTACCACTGGGGAACGCTGATAATTGCATCCTCAAGAACAGTGAGTTGTACAATGTTTATCACATTCAAATTTGACTCATTGGCTTATAACTTACTTACCGTCCTCCATAGTCTGAGCGGACACGGGTTCGGAGAGCGGACCGTGGCCAACCTGGTTGAAGGCCTGAACCACGATCGTGTAGCGAGTGTATTTCGCCAAATCCGCCAAAACTAATTCTCCGGCACCGTCTTCTCCGTCTGCAGTCACCGCCGTCATGTTGTAGTTACCGTTGAGCATGCTGGAAGATAACAGGAAATGTAAGTTTATATTAATGAATAAAGAGTCGTAGACAGGTGGAAGAAACCGATAGTTCAAGATGCAATAATATCAAAGCACATTTGAAGAGAATACGTTTGAGAATAAATAAAGTTTTAGTTTCATCCCCCCTCTCCCTATCTCTCTACCATTATGATATGAATTTTTACTACGTCGCTCTGAAGCATGGCTTTTTCAGTAGAGATCCTATTAGGATTAAACCAGGGGGTATGGGATAACCCAAAAGTGAGGAAAAAAACATTATTGGTAAGTAACGCTTTAATACAGGCACGACCCTATAGAATATTTTTATATAGGTAATCACGCTTGCAGTCCTAATAACAAACAATTATGAATATTAAATATAAAAAAATTTAAAAATGTTAAAAAAATGTACGTAATTATACATTTTTTTTAAATAATTAGACCGAGTTCTTCATCGAAAAAAACAAACAAGAACCTTTGATCATTATATATTTCTTCAATATTTGATTACCACTATAAGAAAATAACAAATCTGTTGATATTATATTGATTTTTAATGAGGGGCTATGTAACAGAATACGAACGCGATTCTATTATTTCCTGTCTGTGTAAATACACGTCTGCAATCTACCTTTCTCTTTAGAATCATTCAGCCAAAAAGCAATGCAGGAATGTCTTGACAGCAGTTAATATTCAAGTCCCTTGAAAATTAGAGAATATATATAAATCTTATATTGCCAAATCGTACAGAAATGGCTGGAGCAAGCGTGTTCATCACGATCAAATTTGTATCAAAAACAACTTGGTACCTACAATTCAGCGTTAATTTCTGTTCTACGTAAGATAAGTAAGTAATTACAGTGCTGTAATTGTACCCTTATGACAATAGTATTGTGGTAGTCCCTATGCCATTCGATTTCAGGAGATGTCAATATCACCTAGGTACTGTGGGTTTGAAGTTATTCTCGTTAGTCGCGGAAACAATCAAACAAAATCTTGTGTTAGATAGTACCGCATTTTGCGTTGAAATAAGAATAAACATCATCCAATTAAAATTTAACGATTCGCAGATATGTTCGCTTCGAAAATGAAAATCGAACAATTCATTCGCATTTGATTGAAGAATTCCCAACTGCGTTAATGAGAAATGGTAACAGAGTTTTCACAACTTTGTTTCGAAATCTGCAGTCTATTAAATGAAGGCTGAGGGAGTTCCATTCATCTTAGTCTCCCCGTGGGCTTGCTTAGCTTCCGTGCCTTGTTCGAAAGTTGAGCGTACCGAAGTTTTGTGGCTTCCAGGAAACGAATAAGTAGGAAAAATATGTTTTAACCTTTCGAAGGGCGATTTAGAGGAAAATAATCATTGTAGAGATCTAAAGTCAATGTTAGGTAAACATTAAACTTCCACAGTACCCTAGGAGTTGCAGGAGAGTAATTTAATTGGCGTGAAAAGACAACCAGAGGAAGAAAATGGAGCTTTTTTTACTGAGTTACTTTGCAAATCTCATGAATTAAAGAAATGAATTGACAGAACTGTTCATTGACAGGACAGAATAATTGAAATGAATTGACAGAACTTTCCAAATAAACACCAATTCCAAAAAAATGACTGGTAGAGGACTGTACAAACATACTGTACAATAGACCCCGCTTAATGTGATCACAAGTGTCCCATGTTATCCTGATAACATTAAGCAGGTAATAATTAGACCGTGTAATCTTTATTAATCTCAAATCTTTATTAAGCAGGCTTGGTCAGGGATCGACATGCACGATCGTGAACGTGGTTCTGTCAGAATATGTTTAGGGGGACAGAAATGTCCCCGTCGGAGCATTATTATTAGGTGTGACGTGAATAAATTGTAAAAAAAAGGCGAAAGATTTATTCGTAATGAAGAGAGGCAAGAGTTGCAAGTCAGTCTTGCTATATGGAAGCGAAACCTGGAAGGTAACGGAAACCCTCACTCGCTCCTTACAGACGATCATAAATCGATGCCTACGAAGAATCCTGGGGATTTGGTGGACAAAAAGAATCAACGAGGATCTATGGACAGCTACCAGCCAACTAACGATCCATCTGGAAATAAGAAAGAGGAAGTGGAAGTGGATAGTCCACACCCTAAGATAGCCAGATGGTGCGGTCGAAAAATCAGTCCCCTGAGCCCTGAACGGTTCGGAGTGTTGGGGAATGAAAACGCGGGAGTTATTTTTGGTGTACTTAATGGAAGGTTCAAGAACATTCATGGTCAGAAACTTGACCTGTTTTCATGGTGCAACTCAATCTCGTAGATCAGGGGTCTCCAAACTACGGCCCGCGGGCAAAACACTGTTGTCAAGTATCTAATATTTAAAATTTTCAACATTTTCCGGGGGTATGGCCCCCCGTTGGCCCGCCCCACCACTTCCACATTGTGATATGGCCCTAGGGGCAAATAGTTTGGAGACCCCTGTTGTAGATATTCCTGTCAAAATAAGAATGTGTAATCTGCTAGCGAAGAGAATTTATCAGAAATAATCATAACAATTCTTCTATTGCAACACATGCAATTTATTATTTCTTGAATAATGCGTGATTGTTTGTGTCATTGAGAGGTTTGTAGAGTACACTTTTAGGTTCAGAAATTTGCGATTGTTTGCAATGGACGAATTTGTATGGATCTGAAACCCATCCCAGTCGATATTTCGTCCCAAATTACTAAAAAGTGACACTCCAGTTGCCTTTGCCAATAGAAACCCTGACAAACCATATTTTTGAGCATCAATGCGTGCAAGGCGATCAGATGGGCTTGAAATTAGGTCCAACTCGTCCGTGACCGGAAGAACTGATTTTTAATATAAATTCCAAATGTGGGTTGTGGCGTACGACGGATGGACATCGTGGATTTAGAATTTACGCACCTCGAAACGCGAAGTGACAAAAAACCACATTATTAAAAATAATAAACCCATAGGTCTATTCAAGAGCACCTTGTTATATAAATGTTTTTTTCATAGGAACGTAGATACAAGTAAATCCGAAAGAAGTAACTCCGAAACAATTACAGTGGAAGGATTTCTCCAATTTCCGTGACTTTGTTATTATAAACGAAGATTGCGAATCTCTGCAAAGCTGTAAAAGTTTAGATGACTAATAAGGAATGATTCAAACTTAGTAATGAGTTTGGAACGATAGTTTCTACTTTTAGTGGAGTTGTGTGAAGCACTGTTGCTAAATAAAAGTTAATTCTTGTTAAACTAGTTTTTCCTTTTTACATATCGGTACCGCACCTTATCTCTTTGTAGCCGACGTAGTAGCCTTGGATTTCCCGTGGCGAAGTTCGGGGAGTGGAGGCTGCCAGCTGACGTGAAGTTTGGTCGACGAGAGCGGCCGCACTGCTAAACCTAAAATTTGTAAAATTATATAAAGTCTTTCAGTGTTACACGCTCGATTAAAACAGCCCTGTTCAGTGGATTATACATTCATTTATCCCATTGCAACCAACTAAGTGCCCAGAGTTGGATTACACAGTGGGTACGTGAAGTACTTTCTTCAAGTACATGAAAATATCAGTAAAAACTCTACAAACTATAGCACAAAGGTTTATTATTTCTATATTTGATAGCCTTCCAACTTTGATCGCCGTACTACCAGAAATGGACTGTATATCTAGAGATAATGCTTTCTAAGTACACTCGGAAAAACGTAAAAATGTAACTTACGTTTAGCAAGATAAAATAAACGGAACCTGCGGTACACTATTAAAACTCGGCGTTTCCATGAATCGTAATTGTATTATCGATGGCATAAAAAGAGCACCATTCATATATCGATTAACCATATATTGATCGATTAACCCTTTACTGGTACGGTGGGGTAGGGTGACATACAAGGTACGGTGGGGTCGTACCCGACCTTGTTATTGGGGTCTTAGGCAAAAAAAAATTGCACAATAAGCATTCAAATGAATCATAATCTCTATTGATATCCGTACTATGAGTTAAAAAAAGAAAATAAATGGAAGATTTTAAGACAAATAAAACCTTGCTAAAATGTAAATCTTATTGTCACTTACCAGTTTACTCGTATCTTTAATTACTAAATTTCTTCATCTCTACCTCAATGTTGGTATGAGAACCCTGTGTCAACCAATTTCTGTTATTGGTCATTTGCAGCCTGTCGTAATCATTAACTACTCCGAAACAGCATTTCTCATACTTGCAACCATCCACAGGGTTAAGTCACGAAACGATGTCATTTACGAAATAGCTGGATTGATCAGGAAATCCGAATGCTCTGTAACAACCCAATGGGTCTGTTCCCTCATTAATGCTGTAAGCATTCGGCTGATGCATTAGCTAGCTAGGTTGTGAGCTGCCTGATGACTCATTTTTCTATCCAGTATCTCAGCCTGACGCCATATTGGCATGAAAAGGAACATACCAAGGGAAGGAGTCTCCCTTCAAAAGAACAGACCACTACCAGTTAATGGACGAGGTTACAGTTAGGCGTAAACTACTCGGTCTTCACTTCCCCAGAAGAGATCTGGTGCAGTCCGTCAGATTAAGGATTGGGCACGGTAGAATCAATAGAAGCCTTTTCGTACTTGACTTAGCTGACAACGAGAACTGTAATCATTGCGAATAGATGATTGAAAACGTGGAATATAAGCTCTCCATATGTCCAACATGTAATGATACGACCACTTAGTTTACTGAACAATTACTAAGATTTATATTACAACCAGTGAAAACCGATAACAAAAACGCTGCAAATTCTTTCACTGGGGTTTATTATTCAATTGGCTTGCGTTCATGATTTGAATTTCTACTAAGCTTTGGAGTGTGCGTGTTTCACAAGTGATAGAGCAATTATTGAATTTCAGGAGGCACACAAATATGATCAACTGATCAATCCAAATAGGTATTTCGGTTGAGAACAGATTTACGTGCTCTATGCATATCTCCTGAAATTCAATGATCGCTCTATCACCTGTGAAACACACACACTCCAAAGCTTAGTAGAAATTCAAATCATGAACGCTAGCCAATTGAATAATAAACCCCAGTGAAAGAATTCGCAGCGTTTTTTATGGTTATCAGAATGCTTCAACCCGTGTATCGGCTACAAAGCCTTTTAGGAGTTCACTCCAGTATCCACGTTACTTCATCACTACATCACTAGGTTACTGATATCAAAACAAAAACAATAATAAACCAAAATAACGCAAATGTTGTCACCATAAATCGGGCCATACATCGGGAATGATTTGACCTACGGACCTGGGGAAGGGCTCATTCGATTCTTCGTGGAAAGTTCTTCAAAAAGAGTCCAAATTTAGGCTTCCTTGACTTTTTTGGAGGTTTTTAGGGATCTTACAAAACTTTGACAACCCTTAAAGGGCACTTTAAATTAAGTGAGAGAGTTGGCTCAGGAATTGGGGCGTCCTCGGACCAACATGGATTTTTCCTGAAAATTTCAGCTTTTTTGCTTTAGCCGTTTGTGAGAAATCGTGCGTACGGCGGACGGACGGAAAATTTTTTATTGCAGATTCGGTTTCTACACCCTTTGAAACGTAAACCATGAAATTTTCAGGGGGGGGGATGGGGGGGGGTGGGCTAGAATTATTTTTTCAAGAGCGATTGCAATGGTTTATTATTGAATAATAAACCAAAAGAAACAGTTCGTTTCATGAAAAAAGGCAGCCGTGATTTTGTAAAAATCATTCACATTGACCTATAAGGGGTGAAAACTATAAGCAGGGTCTATCTTACTGAGTCGTATTGAGAACAGTACAATTATTTCTTGGTCTGCATTGCAAACTCTCCTACTTAGCTCCCACCCTAGTTAACCTCACTCACTGATCAATCATTTTCGATAATGGACAATAAAACTATTTGGCAAGTTATTTTGACAAACGAACCTTAAATGTGAGCAGGAAGTTCCCGAGTCAATATCGGTAACGTACGACATTCACCCCTTATAGGGAAAGATTCGATTCGTGGACACTTCAACAGCGACGCAAAGACGGCGCGAAGAGTATACCCCACCATGAAGACCTAACGGTCTTGCGGGTTTTGCCTAACAGGGCCCCGTCAACATATTCGTAAATTCGCTATATTGAGATGTATCAATGACAAGAGAAGCAGCGTTGTCAGCAACTTTCGAAACATTTTGACACAAGTGGGAAGTGGTGCAAGAATTGTCGTATTGAAAATCATTGGACTGCTGAATGTAGAAATAAGTTAGACAAGCCAAAAGATTAGGACAGAGGTGGTTTTTATTGTAAAAAACCGAGACGACTGAAGAAGACTGCCCAATCAGGAAAACTAAAGAAAGTAACAAACCCAAAATTGAGTTTGCCAACGCAGCAGAAGCTTTAAAAAAAAATAAGTGAAGTGATGATTGTAGGTAGTCGTAATTTACGCAATAGTAAGGAAGTGAATTGAACTTGTAATTCCAATCTTCTGCACATTAAATGAACAAAAACGAGTAATTTTAGGATTGTCATGGATATGGATAGTTCCACCTTCCCGATTAGTGAAAGCGCCGCCTCTGAGGATGACGTAATGCCTTCTAGCGTCATGATTTCCCTCTGGGTGTTGAGGGTATTACTCGCCTCAACCTTGGAAGGGGCTACGGTACCATTCCATACAATAATAATTATTGGTGATTACAGTTGAAGAATCAACATCTCTTCAATATAACCTAATATTAGGTAGTGCTTCCTAATATGAAAATGCAACACCTCTAATTGATAGTACTATCTTATCTTACTGAGAGGAGGTCCAGCGGGCCTTTGGGGTTCGGTAGTAACCCAAAGCTCCGAAGACGTGCCTGATCTCCCGGCCGGTCCTTCAGCGGCTACTCGCATCACGTACTTGGTAGCTGGCTTTAGCCCTTCAACGAGAGCGCCCCGGAGTTGACCGCTCAGTTCCACTTGCTTCCAAGTTGCCACTAAACAAATCATCCAACAAACAAAGTTATGGTTTTCAATTATTCTGACATGTATATGAAGCAGGCAATATGACCGCATACGTGAGTTTGTAAGCTTATGAATTACTGTTTTCATTCACATAATTATCTGTTTCATAATAATTAATTGGAGGAGAAGATATGGAGAAAAATGGCTGATGTACCATCACCGTTAACACACCCTCCATAGTTTGAAATCATACAAAAATGCTTCAAATTGTGACACAAATACATATATTTCCATGGAGATAAGCCTTAAGAATCAATATTCCTTCCAGTTCAATATTTAACTTCATAGCCACTTCTTTTTTGCAGGAAGTTTATTTAAATTATGAGGTATTAACAGTCTTGTTGACGATCTTTTTTTATTGGGAAAAAAGCAACAATTATGTCATAAAATGCTTTGAGTGGTTTTATTTGAATCATTAAAGTGAAGTTTATCAAAGTCAAATATATATTCGTTCATATTAAATTGATTGGAAAATTCTAATGATTGTTTTCGTTCTTTGTCGTCATCAACAATGAACCTTTTTATTCGACCAAGAAATAATGGCGTTCAACTCAATCATAGTTTAGCTCAAAATCCAACATCTATCTGGGATGTGCCACTACTCGCTTTACGGATTAAACTATTACAAATAAATCGAAATCTCAAAAACTTTTGACTTCAAAGGATAGTTGTTTGTTGGATTCAAATACAAATTAATTCCGTCAGTCAAATTCAAATCAAATGACTTGCGGTTTGAAGAATCGGTTAGGTAGACAGTGGATATATTCACACAGGAACTTGTTGGTACTCGAAAGGAGAGAGCTAATAGCGGACTGTGAAGGCGCCAGGATTCCATGATGCCTTCTCTCGATGGAGAATGGAATATATATATATATTGCTGCTCCTTCCAAACTGCGCTCACTACCTAGAGATGATGAACTAAAAACAAAAATAAAGAACTGGCACTATTGCTCGCCAGACTAAGAGTTGGTGAGGCTACTTGAATGAAATCGATGAACTGGTTAACCAGTACATCAAGGTATGGAGTTCCTTCAAAAGCAAAGTGACTCATTGCCTTGAGTTGTGAGAGTTTCGTCCTAAAGAACTGTGAAAAACTCTTGGAAGGAGGACAATTACCTTTGACATGAAACCGGTGGAAAGTAACATAGTCTGTTTTGACTACTAAGCTTATTTTAGCTTGTCCCTTAATTTGGAAAAGTTAATTGGGAGACTTTAGGCATTTTCATTTAATGTTAGTTTTAGAAGGTACAACTTGAATACGAAATAATTTACTCTGTAGTTTTCGCTTACCACTGGCTTCCTTGTACTGGACGATGTACTTGGTCACGTCGGTGGGGTCTCCTGTTTGGTGAGCCCACTGCAAGTTGACAGAGCGGCTGCTTACCATCACGGCTTTTAGCTCAGAAGGCTTCTCAGGTGGCTCTGAAAGTCGGTTATACTTGTTGACAACATTAATGTAAGAAAAAAGTATTAATAAGTGTTGTTGAATAATGGACATAAGCGTTATATAACTTCAGAAAAGACGCTGAGTTGTTTGTGTCCAATAAAATTAAATCAATCTGAGGATTGACGTCAACGTCGGTAGTTTAGCAAATGTAGTAGACTTGAAGCACTACAACCACAGATCTCATCCAACATGTTATGTAATAAAGTTGTTTGGCAAATTACCATATGACCACGAGATTTATCAGATGTATACATCGCAAGTCAATCGCCTTTGGCTGGTGAAGTTCAAAAGAAGTATTGTGCCGTTTCATACCTTGAACAGTGAGTTGGACCAGCTGTTGGTCTCTCCCATACATATTGGTAGCTTGACAGAAGTAGGAGCCGCTATCTGCTGCTTCCACACTGCCGATGCTCAGTTCTGCCATAACCGTTTCCTCGGGAGTCACTTCTTGTCTAGGGTTTACCCTGAATAAGTAACACAAGCGAATTCAGATCATTGAAGTTGTCATATGGGAGGCGGTGGAATGGTTTAGTTGCCTCTTCCAAGAGATGACAAGCGTAATGCCCGCAATACCCAGAGAATGATCAGGACGCTAGGAAGCGCCTGACTATCACCAGAGGCAGCTGTTTCATGAATTGGAAAGAGGAACTAACCATATCCATCACAAAGTTCAGTGACTGTCTCTTATATTACTCTTTGACTCTGACTGATGGCGACTGGGCTGGAAGCATCATATACATCTGATCGCAGTAGGCAATCCAGTGTGCTGATTGAGCATTGCAAAAGAGGAGGAAGAAACCAGCCTCCCATCTGCTCTTCGAATGCACAGCCCTCAAAGCCAAACCTTACAGGATCTTTGGAACACTCAACCCTGTGACAGTTCCCATCACAATCAGTAGGTCTATCTATTGTTCACATTTCTTTAAAAGCCTCAAAACACAGCAACTTATTATTTAAAGTCCCCAAAATGGCCAAACTATTATTCAAAGTATGGTACAAAATGATGACTAAATCATAGGGTTTCCAAAATCGACCAGATTCAATCTTAGCCCAATAACTGTTCCAGATGGTAATTCTGAACTAGAGTCATCCATCCTGCTTACTAATCTCCATTTCCACTGCACCTATTTATCATAGAGCTCAGTTCTCTGTCACTAAGACTATTTCAGCAGTATTTCCATCCAACAGCTGTCGACAACAGGGCCTTCCAGATCAAACGTATGTTGGATCAATTGAGCTATATAACATCCACCTAACGGTACCATAGCAGCCCAATAACTGTTTCAGATGGCAATTCTGAACAGAAGTCACCCATTCTGCTTACAAATTCCCATTCTCACGGCATCTATTCATCATGGTAGTTATCTTTCACTAGGTCTATTTCAGCAGTATTTCCATCCACCAGCTGTTGACAACAGGGCCTTCCAGATCACTGTCCGCAACCGTTAACTGCTGACAAACGTTTGTTGGAACGTCTGAGCCACGTATCTGTCTACCGTTATTTCAATATCGCATATCGGCAATTTTGCTGTGCTTACCTCGTGGTTAGAGGAGAGGTTTCAATACCCACAGGTTTCCTTTGTTAACAGTAGTGGATTGAACCCCTGGGCGTTTGTTTCCACAAATAGCAGTTGATCGTTGTCAACGGCTCCTTCGTGGTGGAAAGCAGTTACCATTACTGCGCAAGCCCTAGTTGTGAATAGTTTTCTAGATTATGGTTTTTTAAACTGTTGCATATTGTTAAAATTCTATTAACGGCACCTCCTGTTGGAAGGATGGATAGAAAAATGCCTCTTCATTGGAATTCAAACTACTCTCCACTCACATTTAACACACTTATTTTTAGAACAAGTACGTTTTTAAAGGGTGGAATGTGACAGTTCTAAACGCACCGAGAGAGTATATCTGAACCTGCGAACTGTTGTAGACGTTCAATCACGTGTTTCTGAAGCAGGGATTGGGCATTAGTATCAATAATTCGGAAAGTCGAGGAAGACACTCTATGATAGAAGCATACGAATCATTGATACCGACAATCGGAGCTCTTGCACTCCTCGATTGATGTCGAATTTGATGATGTCACGACGTTTCAAATTCGTCATAACCTTCGGTAGTTGGAAAAATTATTGAGAAAATCCTCAATCTAGATCAGGGGTTCCCAACTAAATTTTTCCTTTCAAGGTACTACGATGAAGAGGACTCCCACTATTTCCTAAGCCTAAAATTACCTAAAAAGAGTCAAAATATGTGAAAAAATAAACCAAACGAATGCTGTAAATACAATGCTCATGTACTTGTAGGTACTCTTTTTTCACAAATAAACACTGATTTGTAGTCATACAACTCAGGATTTATTTGTGAAAGTACTGAGTACCTACAAGTACATTATTAGTTTTCATTTTCATTCCTAAATTAATGAGATACATTCAATTTAACCTTAGAGTCCGTAATGTTAGATTTATGTAATGTTGGGTTTCGAACTTGAAACTTTCACTCTGAAATCCGACCGCATGTCAAGCGTTAATATATTTATTTTTTATATCTTGCGGACCCCTTAGCCATACCTCGCGGACCACCAGCGGTCCGCGGACCACCATTCGGGAACCGCTGATCTAGAGGTTAAACTTGGAGATTGGAAAACGGATCAACGTTCAGCTTTATAAACCTCGATTTCCTTCTGGCGAAGGAGAAACCGACTTCTCCTAGGACGCTGAATGTAATAATAATTTTCATACCTGTAGTTGGTAGCTCGTGTGAGAGGCGTCTTTCCTTTGTGCAGCCACCTGACACTGATGGGGGTGTCCCCGTGGATGTGACATGTTAGAACAGCTGTGTCGCCTTTCTTCACGTTCACCGAGCGAGACTGCCCGGTGAAATACGGCGCAGCTGAAAACGAAAATGACACTTTGTTACACAGTGCACGAAACAGACAACGCTCAAAGCGAAATCTCATAATCTGGACATGAATAAAACACGTTGCTTTTGAGTCCAACATTTTAACGAAAACATTGTGTTTATTAAGTTAGTAACTTTTTCTTTTGCTCGAAAACAATTTTTACTCCGATTTCATTTTCAACTCCTCCGACAACATCAACTTATCGTGTGCTAATCCTCGCTCTAAGCAAAACTTGAGAAATTTTTGTTTGATACAAAGAAGCCTAAGGTACAAAACCCTCGGAAACCCCCATCTTTCTTTACTGTACCATTTGCTGAGGAGCTAATGGTCCCGAAAGATATACCACAAATTCTTTTTAGAAAGTTGTTGGGCCTTCTCCATCTAAATCCATAGGCTCAAAACACTGTGTACCGTGGGTGTGCAGCTAACCCACAATGTATATGGCTAATTGTTCACCCGAATTCCTCCGAAACAGTTTCGATCAATCGCTCATCTCATTCAATTCGCACATGAAGAGTGCGGGGGAAAAACCGAGTAACTAAAATTTTTCACATTTCGAGAAAATCTAATTTTTCTGCCAAAAACCTTATTTACCGTGTCTAGTCAAAAATTATTTTTCAAAATGTATAATTGATGTTGAAGTATGAGTGAGTTTGAACAAAGTGGTAAATATCGAGAAGAAAATTTTTATTGATAGTTTTCATTCTGAAAAGTATTAAGACTCCTAAAATTCAGGGGAGAAACCAGGTAAATCCGTAATTCAGGTTTGAATATTTCTCTTTCGAAATCGGAAGTTTTGCGTAAAAATTAGAGGGAAATGAAATCCGGCTGTACGAAGCGTTGATGCAGCTGCTTGAGGATCTGGTGCTCGTCGGTTTTTCCTGGTTACTGACTTCCACTGTGGGACGAGGGTTGGAGATCAAGAGAGAACAGGAATGATTTGAAGGTACCCCTACGAGTTTTGGAGCCAAGATGCCAATGCGCACCTTCTGAAATTTGGGTTTTATTTAAACTTCAACCTCAGTGACCACGGAGCCAGTGGCGTATATATTTGATGTTTTCGGGGAGGGCCGAGAATAATGGGGGGGGGGGGGGGGGGGGGGGAAAATTTTTCAAAAGTGTGTCTAACTTGACATGTACAACTATTCTAGCACTAACAAAACTGATAGAAAAGTGGTTCTTTTCCCAGGGAAAGCATATTTTAGGCCTAAATAATATTCAGTTAAACCGAAAAATACAATAATAATTTATATTTTCCAAATTTTATTATTATTATAATTATTTCCCTGGACAAGTAATCCAGGTTGATCCATGCGATCATATTTCATGGTGACTGGTATTTCAAAATTCACCCCTTGCTTTGCTTTACTTATCACAGGTGGAACAGATTTCTTTCGTCGGATAGGTACCCATCCCTGTATATAATCCCCCCTTAAATACGTCCCTGCACAGAGCTCAGTATGAATCCAGCTTTCCCATTGATCCACCATGCGATCATATTTCATGGTGACTGGGTATTTCAAAATTGATTTTCTCTCTCTCTCTCTCTCTCTCTCTTCTCTCTCTCTTCTCTCTCTCTCTTCTCTTATTTCTTTTTCTCTCTCTCGAAATTCGTCTCTCTATATAAAATTTTGGAATGACGAAACTTGCAAAATACAACAAGCACGCAGAAGTCTCTGTATTACATCATCGGCCTCTGGTTTTTCTTCAATTCGCCTCCTTGAAAACAGTCTTTGAAAATAAGGGTTGTTTGGAAAACGGGAACACCTCCAACTCACATGCTACTCATCAAATGACATTATGTTTGACTATTCCCTCGACTTCCTGGTTTGTTTGCTTTGAGCGTTTCCGTTCCTGAAAGAAAGAAAAAGTTCCTTCCTTTTTTTTTTCTTCCTTTCCACCTTTCTTTCTCTTCAAGGCGGGAGCCAACAAAAGTTTTACTCACGTCTCACACGGAGGGTTCCGAAAGACAAACAGTTATTTTAACCAGTTCACACGAACAAGGGGTGACCGTTCTTCTCAGAGTTTTTCGCTTATTTTTCTTACACAGTTTCTTGTGTGCTTGGAAATCCGGGGCGATCAGACCCCGGCTGTTTGCATCCTGTTGGAACGGGTTGAAATGAAACTTTTAAGTTCCAACCATAAAATCTAATTTGGATTTACTGTTCATTGTAGCGCCTTGCTATCAAACGAAGGAACGAAGAACAATTTGTTTAGATACCTAGGTTTTCACCTTTATTTTGCGTTTTACAGACTTATTTAAACCAAACTTTAGTTTACAAATAAGTTTGCGTGTCGCGTTTGAAAGTATTGTACATAGTTTTTAGGTATAGATGTCAGACAAGAAATAGTATGGCAATGTTATTAAAATACAAGTTATTAAAATAACAAAATGGATATTTAAAAAATAGGTACAGCACTATTATTAAATTGTTAAATTTGGTATATATTATTCTAAGACTAATAAACCTGTGTGTTCATTAGTCGGATCAAGTTTACAAGTCGAATACGTTTTTAGTTAGGTAGGTACTTTAAATAACAGTTGTTGGAGCTCTTCAGTTTTTTAAGGTTTTTAAATGAATATTTGCTCAAGTAGCAACAAGCCGTATGTAGGTTATTGAAACTTATTTTTTCCACAACACGATGAGAAGTGTTCAATAACTTCCCGCATTTCGAACTCGTTTCGAAACAATTTGCAGCCGATAATCTCAATTCGTAATTCGATTCTTGTCGCATTCAGCATTCTGGCATACGTTCACTCAATAAAGTGCTGTGGGGTGGGGAGATGCACCTTCGAACCAAGAAAATGATATTGAAGGCAGTCGTGGAGAGTATCCTGACTTATGGGTCTGAGAGGTGGTCACTAACACAGAGGAACCAGCAGCGGTTGTGCGCGGTGGAGATGGATTGGCTGAGGCGAAGCTGTCTCGTGTCGCGGCTGGATGGAGTCCGAAATGTGGATATCCGGGACACCATCGACCAGCAGGAACCTGTTATTGAGAGGATTGAGAGATTGGCTCTGGCGTGGTATGGTCACGTAAAACGGATGCCAAATGAGAGATGGCCTCAAATTGTCCTGAACTGGTTGCCGAAAGGCAGAAGGAAGAAGGGTCGGCCGAGAGTTACATGGGAAGGAGGAGTGGTCCGCTCCATTAGAAGACTCGACCTGGAAGACTCTCAAGTTGAGGATAGAAGTTCCTGGCGCCAGTCGATTTCAGCAACCCCTGATTAGGGGAGAAGCCTATAAGGCCTACAAAGTAAGCAAGTAACATTCAGCAGAGAACCTTCTAAAAATGAAGTGAATGAGGAAATAATTAAATTTGATGGTAAAATGGTTTACACATTTTTGGTAGCGTTAGGCTGACAGTTCACACTTCTACAGTTGCCCGTAGAAAGTGATGGGTGCATGATTTTAAAGGGGGTCCGACATTTATAAACGCTCTATTCAATCATTCTTACCATCCAAAGATTTATTAGATTGTAATTGGATGAAATTGACAGTCCAATATTTTCTCAAATAAATTCGCTGCATCTTTAGGAAAACTACTACCAGCTAACAGCGTAACTTCAAAGAGTACTGGGTATCGTCATAGAATAATGAAGAAATTCCGTTCAAAGGCTTTCATTGTGTAAAAAAAGTACCCACAGAAATATAAAAATTGTATATTTGTATAATCAAAATCCGTTCCGTTCCGTTTCAGGAGAGATTAGAGTTTTGGAATTTTAGAAGACAATCAACACTGATTGATTACGATAAAGCTTCAAAGCACCGCTGGGGGAACCGTAGGGGATGGAGCATAAATTGTTTACTGCTCTTCAGCGGAACCAGTTCTTAAGAAGATCTCGAACCGTTGGAACTAGTTCAATACAGTTCCAGACTGGAACTCTCCAAACAGTGAACTAAAAATCCCGAACTCGTTGTGTTCGGGACTAACTATACATAGAAACCTCATTTTATCTGCATACCCTTAACTTCAGGAGCCAATATTATTGATTGTATAATATTATAATCTTCATTTTATTGATTGTCACCACTTCTTCTTCTTGCACATTTCCCAACTGTTTCCTCATTTAACTTTCCAACACGAAGCATTGGGTCATTGTCGTGGTTAACCTTACCATTTTGAACTCTGGAAACTGCACGACATTGAGAATACGCTTTGCCGTAATAATTACAACAGTGGCACAGCCGCCCTCCGTTTGCGGCACTACAAGAGTAGACATGCCCTTAGGACAAGGGTTGGACTTCCTTCCGTCAGGGGGTCGTCGTTCCTAATTGAAATTCTCAAGATACCTCCGCCCTCGTGGAAAGGATCAATTGGACTGGTGCAAAAGGGGTTGCGTGCAGCCGACCCGCATTACACCCGATGCCCTCCAGCTTGTAATTGTGCTCTCGCCTTTCACTGACCCAAATGTGGCGTTAAATGCGGTCCTCTCCTCGCAAGAGCGGGTCGAGTTCAATTCAGATGTCGAATCCATGTACATGTTACGGGCCCTGTATAAAATCGTTGAATGTATATCATTTCCGGACATTTCATGTAATAAGAGAGAAGTGATTTTTCAAGAGGGAGAGTGTAATACATCAACTCTAGATTCTGTAGAATTGACTGTTGACCATTCTGGTTCTGTAGATCTCGAAATACGATAAATCAAGTGTATCAATGGCATGGTGCATTGGTTGTGGGAACTGTAGTCCCACATTTATCCAAGCGGATGTTCTTCAAGCAGCAATTTACTGAATATAATCTTTCCTAACCCTAATAGCTACCTTACTGACAGGGCCACAGTACGAAAATCCAGCTAGCTTTACGTGTGACTTGATCCCCCCCCCCCCCCTCAACTCCCCCCGAAAGAGGTTAATTGGATAATTCATCAATTTTTAAGCGATAAATTCCGCTTAGGTAATTTTTTTAAATTTTAATAATTCGTCATAAAGAAAATTGTCCTCCTATAGTTGTTTGAATTCTAAACCCTGATTCAGTACCATATCAATAATTGATATGGTAAAATTATTTTACTTTTATTTCCACAAATATTTCTATATATTCTCAACCTCCAATAAATGTTGAATATACGAATGAATGTATTACAAAAAGATGTGGTGACATACTACTTTGCACAGTTTATGATTTCCATGACGTGCGTGAAATTTGAGCACGACGATACCTACTTGCTTGTCGAGCTAGCTTCGATTCTCTGATTCCTCTATTGTCGAGACATACTGAATACAATAATTTAATTATTAAATTTGAGGTAAGAACATACCGCATAGGTAAGGGTATGTGTGGACAGCTTAATAAACATGAATATATTAAGCATGAATAGTAATTATTTGCTAGGCATTCGCACAATAAGAATAATTCTTACTTTAATAGAGGCCAAGGAATATATGAAAAGGGGGAGTGGACCCCGGTGGATTCTCTAGGCGTTATTTGGAACGGTTCGAGTAACAGTTCCTCGGAACAATACTAAAGATTGGTCAGAAACTATTATATGCAATAATTTGCAGCGTTTCCATTCATGGAATTTATTAATCTTGATTCGAATATTGCTCCTGATTGATTACGACGATTCATAATTTTAATTAATGTTAGTGAATGATTGAATGAATGAATAACATGTTTAATAATAACTCTTCACAACTTATTCATGAACTTAATACGCTAGCAATAATAATCGAATAACAAGAAATAAAACATGATATGCTTTGGATCATCAAGATCCGTCAGCAGAAGCTCCGTAGATGTAGTAACACAGCTACTAATACGAATATACAGTCAGCAGGGACGCAAGAGGAGAAACATAGAGGTACCAGAACTACTAATTTAGTGTAAAACAGGAATAAATCTTAATACAATTAATTGTTTAAAGTAATATATATATTTCGGTATTTACTACCCTTAAATTAATATTCTTCTGATCTTTTCGCCTGACGCTTCGTGGTACCTATTTCTTCTAGAAGCGCTCATACACACCGGCTTCACTTTCAAGAGTTGGTTGGTACCGACCACCTCCACTTCCCTTATATAGCTTTTCCAAGTCAGATTCGGAAATTTCCACCAACCGAAATCAATTCAGAAATTTCCATTTCAATTTCAGACTTTTCAATTTCAATTTCAGAATTTTCCATTTCAATTTCATAATGTGATCAATATCCGGGTGGGACCGGTTTCTGAAATTGAAATGGAAAATTCTGAAATTGAAATGGAAAATTCTGAAATTGAAATGGAAAAGTCTGAAATTGAAATGGAAATTCTGAAAATGATTTGGAAATTTCTGAAATTGGTTTGGAAATTTCCGAATCTGACTTGGAAAACACTTGGAACTATACATGGGTGGTTCACAACAGAGGTCAGTCAGTTCGCAGTTAACGTTTGTTACGAAAGCAATTATTGAATACGTCCTGACTTACTATATTTCCGTTTTCTATATTTGATATCCTCAAACCGAAATGTAACATAGCTAAACATAATAAAATTCCGCAACCAAAAATTGTCTGTATCGCCTAACGTTTCGGTCCGATCAGGGCCGATCAATGCCTGCAGAAACTGCTGTCGTGATACTGACAAGTGCCCAAAGCATTCCAATCTAGCATTAGCCAATATCGTACACTCTGCTACGAAATGCTCCACCGACTCGTTTACTGCGAGATTACATAGGGAGCACAAGAAGTTACTTCGGTTGCGTAGCCAGGGCTACCAATTGAGGTCAAGAAGCTCCCCTCGACATCTAACTATTAACGTGGCGTCGTGCGAGTTTCTCTGTGAAATGTACTACTCGTTCTAGTCTAGACTCCGATATATCTTGTGATATTCCGCCTTATCCCTTGAGGGTCTGTTCGAAATAGGGTCTCTGAGCCTCGAAAACGGATTTCATCAACCCTTCGAAGGTCGACAGGTTCTGTGGTAGGCAGTTGTCTCACCTCAGAGATCATCTCGCTCCATATCCTCGCCCGGCCATTATTTTGCTTTATCAATTCCTGAGCAGTCGCTTTGGTCTACCTACTGTCTGGCTGCTTCAAAATTTTCAATAAATATTTTCCATTGGTTTCCAGTGTTTGCAGAAAGACTGGCCCTTGTTTCGTCTCGTTGTAGACTATGTAATTAGAGGAATTCATCGGGGTCCAAGGGAGTTTTTCAAAAATAGCCTCTTAATTCATTTAAGTTAGTTTAAGCCATTCATTGTTATCGTTAATGTTAAATAAACTTCATTCAATGTAAGCACCGAAACAAGATACCTATGTGATATTCCTAAAAAGAGTGATTCAATGATGTTGTAATCGCTCTTGATAAAGAACAAAATTCTAACCCCCCTGATAATTTCATGGTTTACGTTTCAAAGGGTGTAGAATCAAAATCTGCAATAACAATTTTTCCGCCCGTCCGCGTACGCCGTACGCATGATTTCTCCCAAACGGCTGGAGCAAAATATCTGAAATTTTCAGTAACAATCAATATTGGTCCGACAACGCCCCAATTCTTTAGCCAGCACTCTCACTTAATTAAAAATGCCCTTTAAGGGCTGTAAAAGTTTTGTAAAATCCCTAAAAACCTCAAAAAAAGTCGAAGCGGCCTAAATTTTGACTCTTTGAAGAACTTTCCATGAGGAATCGAATGATCCTCGATGATCCTCCTGGGGATGATGATGAATCCCCAGGTTCGTTGCTCAAACCATTCTCGATATACGGTCCGATTTATGGTGCCAACATTAGCGTTTTTTTGGTTTATTATTGTTTTTGTGTTGCTATCAGTAATCTAGTGACGTAGTGATGTAGTAATGTGGATACTGGAGTGAACTCCTTAAAGGGTTTATGGCCAATACACGGGTTGAAGTATTCTGATAACCATAAAAACGCTGCAAATTCTTTCACTGGCGTTTATTATTCAATTGAGCTTGCGTTCATGATTTGAATTTCTACTAAGCTTTGGAGTGTGCGTGTTTTACAGGTGAGAGCGATTATTGAATTTCAGGAGATATGCATGGACCACGTAAATCGTTCTCAACCAAAATACCTATTTGGATTGATTAGTCGATCATATCTGAAATTCAATAATCGCTCTATTGTGAAACACGCACACTCAAACATCAAATTCAAATCAGGAACGCAAGCCAATTGAATAATAAACCCCCGTGAAAGAATTTGCAGCATTTTTTATTGAACCTCAATACCCCCCCCCCCCCACAATAAAAGCATTCATAATTTATCAAGTCCTTTAGCACTTGTATTGAGTTCAAACTTCCATAAATCCAAATTTAAATTATGTAGCCAAAGGTAGACTGATGTAGAGGAGGCACGCAAATATCATCAACTGATCAATCCAAATGGGTGTTTTGGTTGAGAACCGATTTACGTGGTCTATGCATATCTCCTGAAATTCAATAATCGCTCTATCACCTTTAAAACATGCACACTCCAAAGCTTAGCGGAAATTCAAATCATGAATACAAATCAAATGAATAAAATTGAATAATAAACCCTACTGAAAGAATTTGCAGTGTGTGTGTTTCACAGGTGATAGAGCGATTATTGAATTTCAGGAGGCACACAAATATGATCAACTGATCAATCCAAATAGATACTTTGGTTGAGAACAGATTTACATGCTCATGCATATCTCCTGAAATTCAATAATCGCTCTATCACCTGTGAAACACGCACACTCCAAAGCTTAGTAGAAATTCAAATCATGAATCATTGAATAATGAACCCCAGTGAAAGAATTTGCAGCGTTTTTACTCAAACCGCAGGTCTTTTTGCGAAACAAGTCTGACTCAGTAATTTTCGTATGGCGACTCGAATAGGAAATCTTCAAGAGGAAAACAACCGAGTGCGAACAAGCTTAAAACAATAATGCGTGACATTTACTTTAAATAGGTTGTCACTGGTCCTTTTGAATGTATTTGGCTCTCGTAATTAAAGCTTAGAGCAACTGACAATTAAATTTCGATCCTCCCACATAGAACGAGTGAGGCAGATACCCGACAAAGGGAAAATTTAAATTCGGATCTAAACCCGGTTTCAAGTTAACAGTATAAACATTTCATTACGACGTACCTACCGGCAGAGCCCACAGACGATCGCTTTTGTTGAAATAAATTACCTACTTTAGGCGGGCTTTTACGCTTTACGAGGAAGCCGTCTCTATTACATCTTCCTCTTTGTGAGTCAGCGTTAAAACGGGGACTCGGAGGACCTTATCTCAAAGAAACAGGTCCACCCTCCCGGAATATTTCCCCGACGGTTTCGCCAAATAATAACGTTTTATGCCGTGCCGATATCCTTCGCAGCCCCAGACTAGCCTATAAAAAGAATCCAATTCTAGATGGCGAAAAAAAAACAAGAGTAAAAAAAAGGAGCTTTCGATATTCTTGTATAAACTGGGATACGACCTTTTATGGAAAATAAACGTTGTGGCCCCCAGTTGATGCTGAGCTTGGTGATTATTTGAAAGCTATAAAGACAGAACATTTCATGGACGAACCGACGCAGAAGATGAGGTTAACAAGTTAACAATAGCCGTTTGGGACTTTGCTGTGGACTCGACATACTTCATACTCCCGTGCATCATACTTATTCAAGTTCACTAACTTCAATAAACACACTCTTGGTATGAACGGATGAAAAGTAGGCTCCCAATTGGAGACCTGTGATGAATATGGTTTGTTGGCCCTTCCCGATTCTTGAATCCTTCGCCTTAGGAGAGGAATCGGACGCCTTCGAGCGTCTGGGTCATCCTCTGAATGACCCGGGAATTACCACATTCAGCTCAATGGAAGGGGCAACTATACTATTCTATCACCCCACAGACCTTGGAGAGTACCCACGATGTTGAGTGGGGAACCCCCGCATAGACTCAAGTAGGAGACCTAATACGCATGGATTTTTAGCCCTGCAGGACCAAGGCCTCCCACACGCCGATCCTGCAGAATCCTGCATGTGCCCAATAGCTCAAATTAATTATTCAATAATTAAATTATTAATAATAAATTATTCATTTATAATGCTAAGTCGTGATAAAACATTCGGTATAGGTAGGTAGGTTAAAATAAAATATGTATGTCGTCAGGAGGAGTACATAATTATTAGATATGATTGATGGATGGACGGCATTCAGCTGGGCACGAAGACCTTTTATTGATCTATTGCTCAATTTAAAGGTCTTTTTGCAAATGTCACATGTAGCATTTCGGGAAATGATCCCAAACGGTCATGGGATCCATAGCTTTAAATCAGCTCACAAATCACAACTCACAAGTTAATTGGGTGTGTAGTTGGATAATAAATGAAAATGATAGAAGACAGGGCTAGATTCAGCAGGATCCTGTATTTTCAGGATTCAGGATTTTGATCCCTACCCTCAAGGCTCTCCTGGAAGACTTTCCTACTTAAGACGTCGACGTAGGGGCAGTTTGACGAGATACACATACATACAAAAGCACATACGAAAAAACTTTGAATTTATAAAATTGTGTGATATATAATATCACAAGATATGATCAAGATTGAAGCTCAAGTTTATACTTACAGTTGACTTTGAGTTGGATGACTTTCCCAATACCGTTGCCAATGCCGTTGTGAGCCTGACAAAGATAAAATCCTTCTCTGTCTTCTTTGACGTTTTGAAGGAGCAGTGAACCATTGGCGAAGATTTTCGTGTACAGACGGTCCCTCACTTCCTCATAGTCTCCGGATTTCGCTCCTTAAACGTGAGCGATTCAGGTGTATTAAGAAACAAATACGCAGTTTTGAAGGAAAACATCAGATTGAATTTTAATTGAGCCGTTAAAAATATGTTAAATAAGAAAAGAAAGATATATTTCAATAAGAATCACGCATAATTTGCATCGGTCATTCATCACACAGCATTCACAACACTCATTAATACGTAAAAGTTAAGAGCACTTATATTACTTTTCGCAATACTTACAGAGACGTAGAAGTATTAGATATAGAGATATCATTTTGATGATTGACTGCATAAGAACCGACACGAAAAATCCTTCTTGTCCAATCTCTCTGATCACATTGGAGTCAGGAAGCAGAAAGTTAGGTTTCTACATTAACCCTTTTACTATCATCGGGACTCATATGTCTACCGGTGGGACGAATAGGACCAATTCCCCCCTCCTCTGCTTGTTGTCTTTTGTCATTGTTAAAAGTTATATATATTCAATTTTCAATCAAATGGTAGTGAAAACATTGCCAGTCACCACTACGAAAAATTATTTCATAACTCTCCTCTCTTAGCAGTTCATGTTGTACAGAACGACTAACGAAAAGATGAATCTTTTTTGAGGATAATCAAACTTATTCGGAAATTAATAAACTTGTATTAAAGAACATAGTATTAGTATTTAATATATAATAGAATATAATAATATATTCATCTACAGGCTTAAAAAAAAAAACAAAAAAACAAAAAAAAAATCATTGAATATAGAAAGCCCTTCATGCATTCGCACGTTCATTCTGCCAATCACTCTCGTCTGTTTCTTTTTTAAATTTGGTTTGTTTGTTGTCAAGGTTACCGGTAGCTTTTTTCCACTGAACGGCCGGTGAGGGAACGCCCTGAGCTTGACAGTCGAGAATGACGTTTCTCCCTCGTTCCACGCTCGTGTCCGACGGCTCAATCGTCCACCTCGGGGGAACTGCGTCATAAAGCTCAATTATTCAAAACGTCAATTTCAAATAAACTAAAATGAAGGGAAAAAAGTGAAACGACATGCTTCCTAACAACAAAAAAGAAAATGTGAACTAAGTAATATAATAATGATAAAAATCAATAAATGAAGTGAAACCGAATAGTAATCAAGTCCATTTAAAATAATATTTAATGGAAAAGTAATTAAAGATTGACAGAATGCTATTTTTTTACTGAATCACCAGTACGAACCATGGGGTTGTACCTACATATCAAAATTATCGTATTACACGATATAATTGTGCGATACAGGGGAATTAATAAGTTTCGTACGAATATTTTATTTAATAAAACCTCTAAATATCGTGCAAAATAATAAAGATTGGGAAGTGGTCTACATTTGTTACGTTTTATTATTTTTTTCTTTAAAAGTTTTAACTACATATCACGTAGCAAACTTTAAGAATTGGTTCAAATTCGATTTCTCTTTTCGTATTTCAATAATTTTCACAACTAGGCAAGATCCTTAAATAGGATGCTATGAATCGGCATTTTTATTATAGATAACAGTTGATTTTGGTTGCTAGCAGAAATTGATGAACGATTCAACTTTCCAAACAGAGCAAAGTGCCAAGAAAAGTTATGGAGTCCGAACTACTGATGTGGACTTGGAACTGAACTGTTTATTTGAATATTTTTCTGTCGGTCCATAGCTTTGCCAGGTCTCCCAAATTAAGGATTTAAGGAGCTCTCAGAGAGGTGCAGTTTTAATTTCATGTTACATGGTAAAGTTGTAGAATTGCATCAAATTGGATCCCATCAATGTGTTTTGTACTATTGTGCACGATTTGTCGTTAAAGATAACAATTGATTGTGGATGACAGCTGAAATTTATGAACAATTTAACTTCCCAAACAGAGAATAGGAATAAGGACAGTTTTGCAATCATACTTGTAAAACTTTGCTGGAGCTTAGTCCGAATGAAGAGTTAAAACTGAAAACATTTCTTCGGAGAAATGGGATAAGTTGTCTGTTCATGATAGACATTCTGGAAATAAAGTACAAAATTCCTATTGAGGAACTGCGGTTCCTCAGAAGAGAGGAAGTCATTGCCTTAAAACTATGTTTCTGAGAATCGAAAACTAAAACGACAGCAAGCTGTACTTCATTGACAATTTTTATTGCGCTCGCAGCTCATTCAAAGTAAACTCGTGGGTACTGTAAGTACAAACACCTGGGGAATATCTATGTTATAGTTAGGTCAGGAGCCAAAGCCGAAAACTGGTAGTAATATTTGGAGGTGGTTGGGAATTGGATGTTGATGATTTAATCCATTCTGCCTGACAAAACCTTTGTCTGCCATTTCAAAATTGATTACAAAATGGCAGCCTTTGTAGGATGGCTGAAGTGACTCATTTTTGAGTTTTTCGCGAAATACTCTGAAACCATACATGCTACAGAAGTTTGAAAATGCGCCAAAGTTGTAGGCTTTAAATAAACAAAGCGATTCAAAAACTATGGATTAGCTCTTAAAACAAGGAGGTTACACGCATTTGGAAATCGGTCCAATTTCGCGTGACCACTCCCTTCCGTCTATACTTTCGGTCTACAAACCACCTCAAATCAACATCTATATTGAATGGATTCATGTCTTTAAAAGCTCATTTGGGTCAGTGTTAACTACTTTCCAGGGTTTATATCAAGGAGTTGGTACGCTCTCCCCAAAACAAAAATGCAAAAACAATATTCGAGAACTGTCATTGTCATTCATACATTTTTAGATAGGAAAACAAAACATATTTACATTTTGTTGTGAACCCAACATATTGTACATATTACAACCGAATAAACGAGCTCGGAAAAACCAAACTTGCGGAAGCGACGCCTTCCCAAACGACCGTTGTGGTCAGGTGACATGAGGCTGTGTATAAGCCCTTGCGCCGCAGGTTTGGCAGCCCACTCCTTCACGCTCATTTAACGTGTCCACGTCTCTCGTCAAACCTACAAACTTTCCCAACAGTTCTCTCTTTCCTTACCCAAGATATTCAAAAGTCACGGTTGTGAATAACTTACCGGCTGGAGAATATCTTTCTTTCTTGCCCACGGGAGCTTGCAAAAGTTTCCAGACCAAGAACACTCCTACCTAACCAATTGGGAACTCACGGTTGTTTCATTACTTAGCGGGTTCTCAATACACCTCACCTATTAAGAACTCACGGTTGTTTAAGTACTTACCGGGTTCTTAATATCTCCAAATATTAACTCACGGTTGATACTCTTCTTACCGGGTTAATATTATTCCTGCTACTGTTGCTACGGGTTTCTTTGTATAAAGTTTTCCGGCTCCAGTAGTACAACCTTCTCCTTCACTTTCATCTCACGCCAACCTTTTCCAAATAAATACCTTTTCCTAAATTCCAAATTCTTATTGTTTATGAACTTTTCCAATTTCACTATAAACTCAGTTCATAACACATTCTATCTAGTGATGTAATATATTTTTGGATGTTGTCACGTTAAAAACTGTGTCAATCAACTTTACCCCCCCAACAATTTTTTTGGAACCCCAAGAATTTTAATGACGAAATGTGCGTCATAGCTCCCCCCCCCCCCCTTGTGGAAACCCCTGTTAATATCGACCTAGTTTTAGATCAAACCCTTGTCCATCAATTTAAAACATGAGCATAGATGTTTTTTCGAGTTTTCTGTGTGGAATGACACAACATTTATGAGTTACGCCGTAACTCACTTGGAAAAGTTCTGAGCTCGAAGTTGCTCGATACAAACATTGAAAAGATTATCAATCTGAGAGAAATGAGTTTTGAAAAACTTGATTCGGACCAGTGTAGAGGTCACTAGGTTATTTCGAAGGGCAAAAGTCTGAACAGAAGGAAGATAGGACTTATCCATAATTCACCTCATTTTCAAATGAGTTTAACTTCCTTATTACGTCAGGTAATTTATGGTTTTGGGGATCGAATTGCATTATTTATCTATTCTAAGATTAGAACTTTGGTACGAATGAAAATTTGTGTAGCATGTACGGCTCAGGAATTACTTGCGAAAAACTTCAAAATGTGGCATTTCATCCATCTTTGAGAGGTCGCCATTTTCTTATTGAAGTTCGTATAGTCTCAATTTTCGAAACATAGTTCCAAGCCTTCTCCAGAAATAAGAACACATTTTTTGTCTTGGCTCCTGGGTTAAATGTACAGAAGGTACCTGACGCAATAAAAAGTTTAATGAAGATGCGAATGGGGGACCAAGGACAGTTCATAGTGGTAAAAGTCGCAAATTTATTATATAAAGTTGCAATCGCAAGAAGACTGCTTGAAATTAGGTAACATTCTTACGGATAAGTTTCAAAGCAAACTAACACCTAAATCTTTCTGAGTGCAAATTTTGTTGGATATCCTTCTCATGATCATTAAACACGACAAAAATTTGGTTGTTCAGAGATGCTTTTACCTGTTATTTCCACAATTTCCTGAACGATTTTAACGGTATTGATGAAACTTGCATAATTCAGGTTTAAAGCCAATAACACCTACCTAGAGCACCCATTCAAATCGAAATCATGTTGGTAAGGTGATGTGAAATCACACACTAGCGGTTCCCAACATGAAACGTGTTTTACAGGATAGGAACGTCTAAATCTTGGTATTGATTTCCACTTGTAACAAATTCGTTGGTGGTAAGTGATAACACCTTTTGAATTTCAATCGTTTAGTGTGTACTAGTTAGAACGGCCTCGGTTTGTCATAAAATGTTCAGTAACTAAAGGGTGTTTCACAATGAACACCGGATTTGAAAAGTCGGTAAAATTAATCGATTTTCACAAAAATTGATTGAGGAGATGTTGAAGATTAAATGTTGAAAACAACATCGGGAATGTGCCCTCCCCAACCAGCCCTACACGCAATCACCCTGTCCATGAAAATCACCTTATTCCGATCACACACATCTGCATCGATTTGTCCAAGGATACGTTAAATTTAATGCTAGAGTTCCGCCACATTTGTGGGTTTGTTCTCATATACTTGTGACTTAGTTTAACCCCACGAAAAAAGTCACAAGAAGTCAAGTCACATGATCGAAGAGGGTAGACTTGGTCTGATGGCAACGAGACCTCTAGCAAAGGAGAGCGATTGTTTCTCTGGGAGTGTGGAAAGGTCCAGTTGAAACCGAAGGTTCTCGATGTTCATTTGATAATTTTTCCTTCTGATCTCCATACAATCAATTCATGATTCTTTTTTAAAATTCCTACAACCGAAATTGATTGTCATTTCATTCCCAGTACATCTTAGATACTGCAAGTCGAATTGTGGTATCATTAAAACACTAACGGGTAATAATTTCACCGAACTCTTTCAACCTTATCGGCTGAGTAACTTGGAAATACGTTTCATGCTTACTAATTTTATCAGAGAGGCTTCAATTAGACTCCGTATCCGAAATCTATTTACAATTGACTTAGCATTCTGTCAACACTGAAAATTATAAAGAAAATAATAAAGAAAACTGAAAAATAATATACAGAAAAATGAAAATATAAAAAGCAGTTAAACAATGTCAATAGTGAGAATGATGAAAATTTATTGGAAAAAAATATAATTAAATAAAGAAAAAATTAAAAATTGATTCAATAAATATAAATGATTTAAAATTCAATAAAAATCGAAAATCTGTTTAAAAGTTGAAAAAACACAGATTAAATTTTCAAAGGAGAATAAATTTATAAGTATTGAAAATCTAAAGAATTAAAAATTTTAAGATGTAAAAGAAATTGTGTTTATCAGATGATGTTTTCAAATAAACATATCTGATAAACCGATAAAATTGTTGAAGATTTTAAAAATTGATTATTTAGACTCCCTAGCTGGATATATTTAAAAAAAATTATTTTGTAATTATTGAATATTCGATAAAATTTGTGTTGTGTTCAAAGTTTCACGTCTTCTACTGCAAACGTTGGATTTTATTGTGGTAGTAAAATGTTATTTGGTTTATTACAAAAGTCCCTAGCTATAGTATGGTACATATTTTACTGTTACAAAAGAAACGAAATCTGGTTAAGAAAGACCCAACCAGGTATTTTTTGGGAAAAATGTTGTAACTCGTAAAATATATAATACTATAGAGCATCAGAAAGGAGAGACAACGAATAAGGTATTTTCAAAACTAAAACGAAACAGGAAGAAAAAAGTTTTCGAGTGATGGGATAATAAGGACGTGGGTGTAAAATGTTTTCAAAATAAAAAACTCACAGACTTTTTATTATTGAGTGATCCATTGGGGTTAACGGGTCTACAAACTGGTGATAAAATATATAAATTGAACACTGAAAGTGCAAATTGCGGTGAGAAGCGTTAAGCGAAGGGTATTCAATTAGAGAAAAAAAAGTGATCGAAACATTTAAATATTGAATGAGTTAAGTGCAGTGTGCTATTAAAAAAAAACTAGCTTACATTACCGGGAGGTGTAAATTCAAAATTTTATACTCCGATTATTGAAATTACACATGACAAAAATGTGCAGGGTGTCGATTAAGATTGAATTAAAATTATTACGGAATTCGGTGAGAAATAGCTCGTGCATATGTTAGTAAAAAAAAATGGGGAAGGGTCTACTTGTGTGGTGACATTGACTCCAAACATACCAGTACAGTGCAGAAGCAATTCTTGATGGAATGAGGAGATAAGATCCTAGTTATACGAGGTTCAGAGCGCACTGGATTGATGATGATTGATGGATTGATGATTGACATGATTATAGATACAAATTTATAACAACGTATCGAATGCCTAGAACCTTCGATCAATTTTTTATAGAAAACAAGCGAAGGCAAAACTCTGAGTAAAACACCGACGCCAGTCCCTGATTTTACTGTCAATCTCGAGGATATATTTTGCCGAAACTTCTCTGTCGCGACCCGTTCCAGAAATTTCGAAGGATTTTTCAAAAATAAAACCAAATTTTGTGGCATGAGAACCCTCATTTCTCTATTTAAAAACCATTTTTTTCAACTTGCAATCGCATTTTTGGACTCAGTGTTGAATTTCCTACACATTTATTGCATTTTCGTGATAAAAACAAACGTATAGGACCTTAAGTGCAGTTCAAACTTTGATCATTGGGGGAAAAATTTTTTGAAAATACATTTGGCATGTTCAACTCCATTACCATGAAAACAGTCATGCAAAATGATAGTAAGAGCGAATTTTCTCAAAATGCGGTATTAAATTTATTAAAATGAGCTGAAATTTTAATAATTTGATGAGCAAAAAGATTAACTATCAATGCTATTACGAAAAACTTTTTCCTAAAGATTATTTTTCCAGTCAAACGAAGATTTTGGGTTTTGAGAATTTTCTGCAGTTTTATCCATTTTTTGCAAATTTTAATGAAATATAAGTTAAAATTTCACCTTAAATTTGAGCTTCAATTTTTGAATGACCCATTTCATGAAATTGATAAGGAATGAAAGTTGATCGTGCCATTAGAAAGTTGATTAAAGATAGAAATTGTTTCCAAGGTGTGCCGGCATTCAGCATGTTTTTTGGGAAAGGAGTATGTTCAAGATTTTTCATGATTATTCATTTCATTTTCAAACGTGAACGTTGAATAGCAATTGGGGTCCTTGAACGTGAGTTTTGCATTATGAAAATGCGCTAATTAGTAGACAATTTAACAATGAATCCGTAAAAGCAGTCAAAAGTAGTAAGACGTCGAAATTAAGTGAAAAAATGTTGGTTTTTGCGGCACGAAACATGGTTGTTTTGAAAAAAACATTTTAAAAACCATATCTTAAAGGCCGGATTACACAGGACGCGTTATAACGCGGCGCTCAGGGAACGCGCTTTCTCCCGTACGTCACACACATCGCGTAATGCTGCGCGTCATTTTGGCGTGCGACCCAGCATTGAGATAGTGTACTCCAAGAGTGTACTGTGTACAGGCGGTTCGCTGCTCATAACAATAATTTCTGGTTCTTCTAACTTTCTCATAAAGCTATGATAACTTCTGGTGACTCGGATGAGGAAGAAGCTCTACTTTTACTAGTTTTATTAGATGACATTGATAGACGGCATTGGGTGCACCCAATCAATGAAAAGAGCGAAGAGTTTAGCGAATACCACCGTCTATGTCGGGAGCTGCGATCACACGAGGATCGTTTTGTCAATGAGATCCTCTGTTTCCTCACTCATCTCGACAAAAACCGAGGAGAACGCCTTCAGTGCGCGTTACTTTTGTAATTTTTTACAACCCCAACGCTTGACGCCGCGTTACTGACAGTATCGCTGAGCCTTAACGCCGTGTGTGTGGCGGGGATGATGCCATGTTGCGTCATGCAAGTGGAACGCCGTAACGCGACGGTACAGGAACGCCTAACGTCGCGTTATAACGCGTCCTGTCCTGTGTGATCCGGCCTTAAGAACGAGTTAAGATGGAAAAGTGGGGTTGGTGGCTTTTTGCTTCATTGTCGGTATCCTTCACTCAATTATTTTTTTACACCGAGCACAGGACATCCTTTACAAGGAAATGGCCAATTTCAACTAGAAGAATCTGAATTTTAAAATTTTAAAATATATTCGATTTGTGTGCCTCAAACCGTCATAAAACAGACAATTCAAAACTGAAGTCTTTGATGCTCCAAAAAGTCGTCGAAATTCAAGCAACGGCAAGATAAAAAAGGTAAAATGAAACTCTGATCCCCTCAAAAATAGCTTAATGTACCTCATTTCCACCATCCCGAGTCCCTGATGAACCCAGATTCCCGAGATTGTATAGAACACTTGTCATATAACCAAGGCCCTTTACCTTTCTGATAATTCATCTTATCTCCAAAATTTCCATTTTTTATTGTTTCACTCCGAATCCATTTCAGCATGTAAACTTTTAAATTTCATCAATTGTGACCCTGATTTCTCCCCTGTGCCCTTCATACTGAATCACTGATTTTCAAGGTTTCTAGTGTTGAAGTAAAGAAAGAAGACATTTGTATTCATTGTGTCGCCTTAGAACTTCCCTCGAGGTAAATCTTCAAACTAAATACTAAACTCGTACTCTTGGTTGTTTTAACAAACTAGTTCGTACAAAAGATGAACAATCGGCTTATTTGCTTCAGAAGTTATTGACTCGCTTGAATAAACTACTTGCTATAAATGTACGCAAACCACCAGAAGCTGAATACATATAGAAACCGTATAGACCATTCGCTAACAATCGTTGCATTTTGTTCGTCAATGATTTTCAAGGTTTTTATTTACAGGTACGAGTTATATTATAGGAAGATTTGATAAAAACTGTGATTATTAACTATACATCAAGTTTTAAAAGGATTTCCAATTTTATTCAGTAATAGTGGAATCAAAGTAGAAAATTATTTTCTTATGAATGTTTCAGTAATCATGATATTCTTGAGGAATGAAGGGAAGGTATCATTAGCATGCAACATGAATCGGGTACTAAAAACATACCTTTGTATAAATACCTACCAACTGAATATGAGAGGTATGAATGGAAGTAATCAATGAGTGAAACGGATTTTCAGAGCTCTAACTTTGTCAATTTTCTCTTAATCTTCTTTCAAAGAACATTAATCGGTTGTACACTAAAATAAAGACTTTTACGAACGTCTGTACACAAATTTGATCTCTTAAGAATATTCGTTTTGCCAGGTGAATACGTGTTTGTACGAGTAAGGTGATGATGAATGAAGCGTTTGAAGATCACTTCCACGTTTATTTAAACCCCTCCCACATCTAACCACCCATCGAATTTGTAAATAGGTACATCTAAAGGCGCTTAATTCATATATTTCCTGCTTTCTTCACAGAATCATCCTTCAAACAAAAGTCAGTTCATCACCAGTTACTGTGCTTTTCAAGATTCACGGAAAACCATTGTTATTAATTGAATATGACTTAAAAGACGTTAAAAAATCATGTTAAAGACATCATGTTCGGAACTCTAAAATAGATTTTTTCATTTTAACAGGAGTACAATCCAGTTCTTAGCGGCCGACCCGACAGTTACGACCCCCCCCCCCCCCGCTCAACACTCCTTCAACTAACCTTCGGGTGGGCTCCTTCCGCCCTTTGTTATCCCGGCATCACCACTTTTCCGTCCGCCCGAGGGGGTCATTCGTGTACCTGCCACCTTGGTAAGCACTAGCCTCTCTGGTGTTCTGATTGAATCTACAGATTTTTCCAGAGAGTTGGTTAGGCTTAGTAAGTACCGTTTATGAACACAGAATGCGCTCACGTAAACCCTTGTTATCCCCCCCCCCCCCCAGCCGTAGCCTTCCACAAAGCTTTTTATGTTAAGAAATAATCGTTTCGTCCATGTAGTTAACCGTATACATCTACGACAATGTCAATAAAGTAAGCTAAAACTGGTTCAATGTAGTTTTATTAATCAAAAACTATGACAATAATGTTGAACATTTATAAATGCCTGTGCAAAAAAAGTTAATTGATACAAAACGTTAATTAGAATCACTTTGCTTTCCATATAATTGAGCGTCACAAGTTCTCTTTGTACTTACAGTACTCAAAGAGACAAAAATGTTGAAATAAACCAAGCTAATCCGCTCATTAGGTCATGTGCTCGAGAAAAACTAAATCCGATTTAAAATTGCTTGAGTAACACTCAAACCTAATCACGTGCCCCCCAAGAACTCACCTTCGAAGCAGAAACTTGACAAAAGGGTCAAAAATGATTATGGATAAAGTAGATGAATAAAAGTTTAATCACAATAGTAAATTATCACCATGGTTTCTAAACCTTTGAGAACAAAATATTGGACAAATGAAAAACTTAATTTGGGAACAGACTATTTGCCATATAGTAAAACGTCACAATTTGTTCGGAGCAAGTTTCGCTTACTCGAATTGATTTAAATAAATAAATCAACAAAATTTATCCATAAGGGCGTTCTGCTCGGATAGAAGTGTTAAGAAAACCACACCCGATTTGGCGTTGCTTGGAAGAAAATTAGACCAACTTGATTTTACCAATCTATAAAGAACCATCCACAAATGTTGAAACTTAAAAAATAAGCGGCGTCAGTCATTTGTAGTATGAAAATCTAAAAAATCTATCCTGACTAACTAAAATAGTCAAATAATTGGACTCGCATGATGTGGGTTCCACAACCATTCAATGCAGTACGCTCTGAACCTTGAGCCTCCGTTGACCCTGTGTGGGCGACGCATGCATCAGTGATGGAGGACGGGGCGGTGAAGCCCGGGGCAGCCCAAGAGGTTTTCCGTGTACCCGAATTAGCGCGGCCGCGTTCATCGGGGAATTTGGAAACGAACGCATCGAATTCCATTATCCCCCGTAGTAGGAATTGAAATTGGAAACGAAATGAAATCGAAACCGTGGAAGCGTTAGAAAACCCCAAATGCTACCGTAGGCCAGGCGGTATTGTTGCACCTTGTTATTAGATTACGCGAGAACATTGAATCCTATTAGGCTACGTTCAGACTTGTCAAAAACAACTTGTTATTAACGTTGTATAAATAATGTTGTATAGCAAATTTTATAGAGCAACAATCCTTACTAGAAGTGGTTGTACAATCACACCAGTACTCAAATCATTTGAATCAGTGAGGAACATGAACTTGTCAGAAGAGGAAGATCTCGTGGCTTCTGCGCTCGGGTGCTAACACCACTCCAAGCAAGTCTTCAGAACATTACAAATCAGTTTATGGAGGAAATGATGACATTCCAAATTATTGTTGTTTCTAAAACTTTGCCGCAATGAGGAGTTGACAATATTCGATTTATGTCGTGGAATGGGGTATGAAGCGTAGCAGAGAATGCAATTTTTTTCTTTGTGGAATCTCTTTAGGAAGCGTGAAATACTAGTTTTTATTCAGTTTAAATGAGTTTGAATCCTCTACAGAAAACAGGAGAAAGTTTGGGAGTAATAAAGGTTTCAAAATTTGGGACTACATGAACTTCAATTGTACGAGTAGTACAAAGGATCGCCACCACGTATGATAGTGTCAATCCAAGTCATTTCTGAACCCATTGCCCCATAGCTTTTGTTGTACTCAGGTAATTAGTACCCTTTTAGTGCGTTTTTATTGTTTTGACTGTTGACAGTTCACAAAACAGAAACTTTGACCGTTCGTTATGGAAATCTACGGACTATTCGTACGGTAGCATACGGTATTTAGAAATCCGTATGCAGGGCCACTGCGGCTTAAAACGTCATGAGCCGACGGCACCAATTCAAATCTCCGAATAAGCTCGTGACTTATAAAATAGTCTTAATTCGCCTCGAAATTGCAATGAAAAAATAGCTTATATATCCGAGGAGACCAACTTCTAAAAATAAAAATTAATAAAAACAGGACGTCCTGGATAACATGCTTAACATATACGTATGCTTAGCACATACGTATTATTAGTTACATACCTCCACTTCCTAACTTAACCAATTACAAGTAGGTACCCTTCCTCCTTCCTCTTTAGCTTGATTGGTTTCTAGTAATACGACATTGATAGGAAACATTGGTGTTTTTCAAGCCGACGATCAATGTCGAATGGAAACATTCCTCCAGTAACTGCAATTCAGCCAGTTAGAGGACTGAAACTGCAGTCATATCTCGCAGCAGGCATAAAGGGGAATGAAACAGGACTTTATAATTAAAAGCAGAACGCATGACAGGAAGGAGGTCTTGAACACAGGACTTTCCTGCCACAAACAGAAAGGTTGGTCGCCTTGTATATAAAGGTTGGTCCCCATTACAAAGCAGAATGCCTAATAGATTTTCATTGCGGTTTTAATTGTGTTGATGATTGCGATTCCGAATTTCCTCATTTCGTTTTCGTCAAATAATTTTCCCTTTTTTCCTTTTTTCTAGTCAAGGATACTTGAAACAAACTTAAAATAACGAGGAACCAAAGATGAGCACAGCTGATCTCTAGTGGGACATGTGTTGTTCTGTAGAGAATTACTATGTGGACTTGAAATCTTTAATAAAACTAACACGTCGAAATCATAAAACTTCTTTTGTTCCTTACTGACTATCTGAGGGTAAAAACTAACGTCCAATATAGAGGTAACTTTTTTTCAAAGAAGAATTTGTGAAACTTGGTTAAATTCTATTACATACCAAGTTTTACTACAAGTCTGAACGTAACATGTGGGCAGAGTGATTGCAACGCCGATTAGTCGGATAATGGAAACAGATTGTGCTATTCCCAAATTCCATTTACCATTAATGATTAATTATTTTCAAATCAAGAAGTCCACAATTTCTAAGCTTAGTTTAAAAGTAATAGTTCGTGATTTTATATAATGACACAAATATGTCTTAATGGTTTTTAAATTTTATTAGAGGCATTCGTTCCAAGTTTTTTCATCTGTTTCTCGTCGCTTAAATCAGTAACGGTTTATATTGTTTTGCAGATTGAAATTTACCATTGGGTTACATTCGGCTTTTAGTGAGAATTGTATACATTTAGAATAACTGAGGTACGGTATAATGAAAAGCAAAATATTTATCTCCTATTTTGTGAATCAAATCTCTTCATATCAGTATTCAACTGGTCCCAAAATATATCAATAATCTGACAGTAATGCTCCCCCCACCCCTTTTCCAGTTATAACAAAACATTTAATTCAATATAATAACACACATTTATGCAAAAATAAAGGTATTGCGATACCAAAGAATAGGATTAGTATGTACGCTATACTAAACCATAAATTTTATGTCCTGCGAATTCAAACCTATAGGAATCTTGAATATGTGCTCATCCAACAGCATATCAATCTGCACAGCGCCAGATACCAACACTCACTAATTACGACTAAATGTAGGAGAATGTACTTGGAACGAATATCTACAACAAAATAAGGAAAACCTGCGTTTACCTGATCTTCTAATGCGTTATACAAATACAGTGACTATATAACATTAACATTGAGTCCAGAGGCCAATGGCCATTTTGATCTTTAGGAGGGAGTTTCAAGAAGAGGGGGCAGTTTTAGTTCAACTTTTCAGTTTTAGTTCAGTTTTTAGTTCTGCTTTTCTGTAACCATCTGATTTGTATTTTTTTTCTGATCTGTATTTTGTACTCTTGAAAAATACATCTAATCTGCACTTATTTCTCATTCTTCGATGGTTAGAAGACTGAATCTATCAAAAATGTGGAAGAGTTCTGTACAATGTAACGCTTGGCTAAATTCGGTCAACCCGTCTCGGCTAGGAGCTGGTGTGTATTACTAGTGACAAGTATAGTGCGTGATACTGAATGTTCGTATAAGAAGTCACTAGAATAGAGTAAGTGGTTTTTATTGTTAGTAAAAATTGTAACTACTATATACTATATAGTATGTAGTAGTATGACAATACAAAACACTGACTTGGTTTTAGTAACAACGATGGACCGTGAAATAATCAATACGTTGATAACCGAATGATATCATAATAATCAGCAATTGAATGAAGGTTGATAACAAAGGGGGAGGGCAGTACAATACTTTTAGGGTGCAGAGCAGCACCTTACGGAGTATGTAAGAAGCAGTTGGCGTTCTGGTCAGGACAATATGCAGTACTCTGTACTGCAAGGAGTTACCAGAAACCAATGCTTGCCAGTGAGCATTACCGTCTCAACTATCCAAGAAGAAGAGAAATATCTTCTTTCAGGGGTAATTCCTACTACATCACGTCGTAGGTACGACTTGTGGGTACAGATTCTGAAGATTGAGGAGACCGTAGTGAGATCGAACCAAATAGATCCCAAATTAGCCGGTAACATTCGACCGTCATCCATCGGCCCCTGCATCGGTGTACTTAACTGTGTACTCATTATGTTCGTCAAAATGTGGACAACGTTTTATTTTACTCCGTTTTTATTGAAACAAAAAGATGAAAAATCCATCCATTGAAGCTATTGGAACAGGACTGGATTACCTCATTCGAACTTGTGTGCAAAATTGGATTTCCATGGCTATGCGAGGAATGCAATTTTAAGGGGACACCACCATAATCGGAAGGATTGGAAAACCCACTCCAAATTCACAGTAAAGTAGGAGTGTGAGGCAACATTTCACAGCATTTCCAATTTAAATTGAATCTTGTTAGTGCAAGATCTTATTTTGGTACGTTCTGTTTCAGTTGCTAATGTGGTTCTAAAGATTTCTAGCAGCTAAACACCTTGTTTTCTCAACTGTCATTGCTCGCTTTTTTTCCAATAAGGAACCGGACGAACTCCAGTTCACTGTTACTAAATTGGTCTCCTTCCAGCTCAGATGAGCTTCTGTGCTGTTTTCTACACTCTCCATTGCCTTGCTTCAGTTTCTCTCTTTTTGGTCATATGATCATGGTTCATTGAAACTAATCGGTTCTAGCACGTAGACCATGATGATTAATCGCTTACGATAAATTCAGAAGTGGAAAATGCTGTTTGCACGCAAAGTATCATAAGAAGTATGCCGTGTGCCTAAATAAACGCAAAACATATTGGCGAAATTGCTTTTTGCTAAAAACAACAATTTTCGTTCTATTCTAGTAAATTTTCATTAAAAATCATTATTTCATATAATGGTATCTGTAAGTTGTCCCTCCTGTGCTTGAAAAATGTTTCCATTTTACTTACTTGAGATGGTTCTACGGACCCAATGTTAATGTTCATGATTAAACAATCTTATGAGGCTTGATATATTCATCAATGTCCAACAATTCAGGATTGATGATCCACTATCAATACTGAACCTGAATTAAATCAACTTTCCCTGTCATACCTTAATTAATTTCGACCTACGTTCGAGCAAATCGACGTCAGCCAAGTGCTCTTCATACCTAAAACAGGCGAATTCGAGGAGACCCCTAAGAAGTAATGTAGTGACTTCGTCTCTCGAATATTATACTTACACTTCTAGACCCATATCTGCCAGATATTCCCGTTCTGTTGAATATGAAATCACTAGTTCACGTTGATGTTTAACGGAAAACTTGTAAAATTGTTCCTTTACAATAAGCGCCCCGTGTAGATCTTGACCAAAACATCAAGAAAAACGAAAATTCCCAAATTACTTCGTGCTAATGTGCTTCACGTGCCAATATCATGCATTAGAAAATAGTGGAGAAAATTCGAAAAATGTAATAAACATCAACAGGTATTAAAAACGATAAAAAATTTGAACATATGAACATCATAAAAAGTTAACGTAAAAGACTTTAAACGATGGGTGTGAAAAACGACGAAATTGAACAAATTGAATCAATGTTATGAGATAAAGAAAATATGTTTTAAAAACGTTAAGAGTTGAAAAATAATTCATCGAAATGATTGTACAGTAAATTCAAAATTTGTAAGCTTACCAAATCTTCGAAAGGAAGCGGGATTGTTTTAAATGAACATCAAAATTAGATGTAGGTATGAGAATAATTTCAACTTCATGTTAAAGATTGGCGATTGAAGTTGTAAAAACAAAAAATCATTTTCGTTCCTTGATAGTCAGGAGGTATTTCTGACGACTCACCTTGGGGAATCGGGAACTTACCTTTTTCGCTGTGGGCAGCCATGTTGTACGGTAGAGAATCGGTTAAGAGATCGATTGGTTCGAACATTATCTATATGGCCTGGAAGGGGTGTGACACACCCCAGTCGTACTTTCAAGTTAGTTTTTCACTTGGAGAAAGTTTTCCCTTCGGATATTCCTACTATATCCAGCACTAAATCACTTCTTCAAATCAAATATGGTTTGCTCTTTATTTTAATATACGAGAATGATAATAATCGATTTCCACATGGAAAAGGACCTCAAATTATAAGACCGAATTTTTCAGAAACTACTGTTAAAAAAAGTGAATTTTTGGGTTGTTATCGATTTTGACGGACAAGCTATTGATACTCATTAAAAACGTTTATTCCCATGGTTTTATCGATTAAAAGCTTGAATAATCAGAAAAATCAAGATCAGCTTGATCAGCATATTGGAGGCCTTAAGTTGGGTTTGTTTTAGAGAAAATTCCGAACTGAATTCGTAAAGTCAGTCCAAAATGTATCTGACAAAAATAGCAAGTTTCGCTCATTTTGTATTTTCTCGTAGGTGGAACGGGAGCTCAAGCGTAAGCTAGAAGTCGAATACCCTCAAGACACACCAGGATGAAAGCTACATCGAACTATTTGATTTGTGCCAAAAGCCCCCTAGCCTCCGGTTCTTCTTTTGGTTTAGTACTTACCACATTTTTGCAAAGCATTAATAACACTGCCGAGTTGATTATTGAAGAACTGTATTCCTTTATATTTGGCAAACCATCTAGTATCGCTGTGTTGAAGTACTGTAATGATTTGTTTACCAGTCTCAGTCTCTTTCGTGTAGAAGAGTAGAACAAGATCGGAAAGCATAAATTGCCTTTTATATTACGTAATTTGCCATACATATTTTTGGAAATTTAGAGTAGGCCCGGGCCTACCCGCTGGAGCCGCAGCGGGCTCACAAGTAGAGATATGGATATCGGCAAATAACATCGATATATCGAATAAGTATCGATTTATTAACTCGGTATATCCAAGGAAAAATCGATATTTTGATATATCGGTCATTAACATTTTCTTCAAACTTCAATCCGTACTACGTATGAGTCCAGTGAATAATAATTCATTATTAAATTTCATTACACTACCGGTAAATAATTCAACCACTCAAAAATTCAATGAAGTTTTATTCCTGACAATAAATGGTTTTCTCTACTCACTCTACAAAATGTTGGGAAAATATTCCACGGTGAATTTTGAAAAGGTTATAATTTTCCGAACCGAACGATACCAACCCCGACTGTTGAATATGGACACTAGGGGAGCTTTAATTTCTCTAAGTTATGCAACTTAAAATCGCTAATTCGATAATCCATACACGAAACTTACTCTGCCGACTATCCTAAGAGTAGGTATAATCAACTTGAAAGTTGATCGCCAGCTCAAAGTGTTTTCCCATTTTTATTTCAATCAACTTCACTTCATACGACGATGCTCTTTACTGTTTCGTATATCTCTGCCCAGGGTCCATTCTTTGGCAGATGGCAAGATTGTTTTCATTCCTGTTTGTTTTACAGGTTAGTTCCTGTTTCATCGATTGAACGACTCAAGTAGATCAATAAATGTTGGAACCATTTTCTCTTGATAATATGAGTTTCAATCCAAGCACCGTCCAACCAAGAGAGAACTCCAAGCACCAGTACCTAATTGGTACGGGACGGCGTTGTGGGTATACAGTACCCGCACGACCGCCAGGTCTTGAAGGTGGGGTTGGTCTTGCCCCTTGATGTCCCCAATCGCCGAACCTAGTCTGTGGGTGGTATGAACCTATCTTCAGGGGAAGTATGCTTTCAGATTCAGGAGACAAACGTTCTTGCACGGAATTCAACCACTCGAAAATTCGTGATAATAATTATGTACAGGATCCAGGGAAGTAAATTATCAATATTATGTAGGGTTGTAAAATCAATGTAAATGAAGTGAAAGGGAAAATTGAAAAAAAAAAATCAAACCAATACTGGTTGGGGATAGAGGTGAGGAAAACCACCCTCCGATTGATGTGCTCTCCAGTATGGGTCGAACTGGCTAAAACCTAAGTCTCCAAGATGTCCCTAGCTTATTTTTACGTACAATTTGCGTCCCTCATCTGATATACTTACCTAATTCCCCTATTTTTTGGTAGACATTATAAAATTAGTTTCGAGCAATATGATGTAGGATATGGTTGAAATGATGAAAAATATCGAATGAAACATATCGGATCCGATAGTGTGCATTTAATGTCGATATATCGGAATAGAAAATATCGCCCAAAAATATCGATATATCGTCGGAAGAATATCTATATTTTCTGGATATTCCTACTGAGAAGTACCATTAAAATTGTTCCTTAAAACGAACACATATTTTTCGAAATTAAAATGGCAAATGCACTTAACGTTTCAACTTCGGACCTAAGCATGCATTATTTTGATTCTTTTTTCCTTCAATATTAGTTACAACCATTATAAACTAATCGTCCACAGGTGAATTACGATCACTATCCTATTATTTTCAAAGTTATTCTATTAGCAGTGGTGTGTCACACCCCTTTATATGTTATAGAAATGAATTTAACCTTTGATTCACCTTTTGGGCTTCCCGAAAGTACGTAATCCTCTTAATTTGAGCTGCCTCCGTAACTTATTACAACCGCTGTCTAGTTTTCGATTATAATGTTCAAAATATAAGTGAACTACTCAACTGTTAGACACAGTTTGCGGTAATTAAACAAACCAAACTTGGGAGAACTCATATTTCATACTTCACACAGCTTCAATGATTCGGGTGAATAGTGAATATATTCTTTTTATAGTAATAAAACTCTCTGTACACATATATTTTGTTGGCCATTTTTTGAGTAAAGCAAGTTAAAGTAACGCATTACCTAAACTCCTTTAAAACACTCACAACAATCTCATTTGATGGTTCAGGCAAATTTAATTTATTGTGAATCAAAGGAGTTGAATAGATAATTGAAACTGAATCGTATCACCACTGAAATATTGCCAGTTTCGTTGAAACGTCCGTTATCAAACATTTATTTCAGCCAATACACATATCTACTTCGAGAGATGGGTTACTTTTATTAAATGGGTTACTTAAAACGAAGACATATATAACTATGACCTTTTCTCCTTCTTCCAAAGCTTCCTTGGGGATATAACGACCAATAGCACATATTTTACATCACCGTTGTGAATTAGGATTCCAACACATACGAATTCATCAAATAGTAACATTATAGTAGTAAAAATCGAAAAATGAACTAGTATAAAAGTGGAAAAATAGATAAAAAAGTGATCGAAAAAAACATGCGAAAGCGTAAGTACAGTAGAAGCGTATATAAAATGTGTGCATAAAATGTTACCTCAAGAACAAACCTTATAGAATGGGTTGGTCCCGCAGGTGCATTCCAGTTGTGCCAAAGCAACGTACATAAAGTGTTGGGGAAATGATAAAATAAAGGGACGGCCTCAGAGTCTGTCCCGTGCCTGTGGGACGGCTAGTTCTGCCCCAACGGGGGAACGTTCTAATGGAATTGGCTTTTTCAGGGGTCTATCCAAGGGTCACCGCTACTGTAACGGAATAAAACCGCGTGTCGCTGTTGGAAATGCAAGGCATAGGAATAGGGAGCCCTTCAGCAATTGAATGTTGATGTGAGACGGGTTATGATGATGAACTGCTGACCTCAGAAGACGTTCTGCCGGAGTGTCAGACGCTGAAGGATGCGATGGCAATTTCGACTTTCGCACCGGAGATTAGCAATGCTGTCCAATGGCCTATGTTGTACGTATTGCAGATACGTTTGGAAGGGCAGCCAGAGTTTAAAGAACCCGTTAAGGCAATTACTCAAGCCATGGTTCGAACTCCATCGCCATTCTGGTAGCCCTCCAGCTAGTCTGGTAGCAATTCCAGTCAATTTTCTGAATCCCCAAATTTTTAAAAAACATTTCACTACTTTGTTAATTACAATTACACATTTATTGCTGATTATTGCCGAGGTACTAGAATCAATCAATGGAAACTATGTTTCCAATTTGATTTTTTACATTTTCTCATTCTCTAATTAACTTATAACTTTGATTTCCATTTCATACTGGAGCTGCACAAGCGCAGTGATTTGGAGTCACTAAAGAGGAATTATAATTACCAAGGGGCTATTTGATGAGATTATGTGGACGGTTTGTTGCTCAAAGGCCTGAATACAAATTTAGATGCAAAACAAACAGCTTCAAATCGGTATTTTCTTTTTTCATCTTGATTGTTTTGATGACAACACGAAATCATTGGATGATGTACCATTAGATTCAGTTGCGTTTTGTGTGTGTCATGGTGAGGTGGAGATGGTAGGGTCCAATTTGACTTCGAATTTGAATGAAATTGGATGGAAATTCTAAAGTTTCGCTCACGTAAATCTAACATAGTTCAAAATTCTTTAGGGAGACAGATCGTAGTTTCTTTAAAACTGTTTATTCCGTTGAAGCTTTCTACAATCTTCTAATTGTCATCGTCAGCCATATCAACAGCAACAAGATGGTCTAGTTGATCGCCAACCAAACACCGTTCACTCAACAGAGGTGTTTGGTTGGGGATCAACTAGACCATCTTGTTGCTGTTGATGTAGCTGAAGATGACAATCAGAAGATTGTAGAAAGCTTCAACGGAATAAACAGTTTTAAAGAAACTACGGACCAAATCTGTCTCTCTAAAGAATACTGTAACTGAAGGAAGATCCTCACCTAAGAAGTTTGAATAGTTCAAAATGTGAGGCTTTTTTTATCTTGCCAATAAAATTTTTATTAAAATTGGCCGAAAAATGAATGAGCTTCTGTCATCCATTTGTGCAACGTGTCTCGCGAACTGACACATGGAAACATTTTGCGGATGGACAGTGACATCTAAATTGTAGAGATGAGTAGTTTTCACTTCTCATCTAAAGAGTTCGAGAAACTCAAAATTTCATTACAGTAAGCGGTCATGTCAGCCCCACTCAACAGTTTATGAACTGTTCAAACAGAAGCACGTGTTGGAATCTTGAAGTAATTAGAGAGCTAATTGTTAATTATCGGGCACTTTTAGTTCTGCATTTTGAAAGTTCATAATGAGCTCTGCCAGTTAAATACGAACTAACTAGCTGAAACTCATACGGGTCGAAACTGCTGGTTACTCGTCTTTATTTAATCTATGCAAAATTAAAACTTCTACCACGTTTTAAACTTGTTAGCATTTCATAGGTCAACAGTGATGCATTAAAATTGCGACAAGCACAATAGTCTCTCAGCTGGTGAAGTTCATAGAGCGCAAATAGAATAAATAATAATAATATATATCAAATTGCAAAGAGATCTGGCTACTTCTCGCCTCAACTTGTTGAAGAAAACTAAACAGAAGTACAAACAGCATTTGAGAGATTTTGGGCACAGGAGTAAAGAACATTGAAAAACAACGAGTGGCGATGTGGGTTACCAATGACGTTTGTGGGCGATTGAAAAAACAATCCATTAAAAACAGAAGGATTACGGTGCTTATCCGCCATTATGCTATGTGTGAAATTTCTAATTTTCTCAATTTTTTGACTATCAGTGCTATGAATAGTACAAGAAATGAATTACACAAGCAATGCCAGAAATTTGAGTATTTTCCTCAAATCACTTGAAAGTTTTTAATATTATGAAATTTATAAGGAATTACGACGAATAAAATGTACCTCGGAAATACCTGCTGTTGGCGCCAGTTGAATTGGAATTTTGATGAAATCAGACCATAAAAGGTACTACATCCATGATGTTACAGTGTATGCACAATGCTCTGTTATTTCAGAAGTTTTTTGAAAATACAGAAATTTGGTTTTGAATTAAGAAGCCATAATGATTTGCAGAAAAGTAAAACTCATTGATTTTTTGAATTTCAAGTCTGAACATATAATTTGGCCAGAAACTTATTAAGTCCAACATTTCGTATTTTAAAGTTGGATTCTTCTTCAGGCTGAATTTTAAAATTCTTCAAGCCGGATTTCATTGGAGAAGCCATAAGTATGAGAAAATCATTGATTAAGTAAATTTTAAATGCTTATGTATCTAATAAAGGAATTAATTATTAAATTGACGTTAACTTAAAAGAAGGCGGAAGAAATAAAATAGGCTTTCCCTGGTTTCGACGGATCCCAGAAAAAATCTTAGTAAATTGACTCATATACTTTTGGATTTTCGCGGGAAATGTTGCAATTCAGTGTTTCTTGACGAGTGCTGATCGAGTTGGACACGTTGATGAGTAAGCCGTTACAACTGTTTTGTAGTATTTGCAGAACTAAAGGGTGACTCGAAAACCAAGGAGGATAGAGTCAGAATCACTTTCAATTCAATAATATTCTTCCAGTTTGTTGACAACATTGTGTCGTAAATATTGAGGATTCTTGATGGTTTTGTCTGACTTGAAATTTTAGAACGATTTGCGTGTGGGACCCTTTATATTGCTGTTGGCAAGATGGAGTAGAATTTTTGATTTAGGTCCCTGCACAGGACAAAGTCGAAGACCGCCCCTAAAAATGGGTCGGGGAAAGTGGTGGAAATAGGAAAGGATTTGCTAATGAGACTTTTTTCAAGGTATCGGTGACGGGATGGTCGGGGGGTGGGTTGTTACCTTTGACCTGGAGTTTCGACGAATACCTAGCCTCAGAGGCAGGGTTCGAGGCGACGCAGGTGTACTCGCCCGAGTGAGCCGACTCGAGGCTGGAAATGCTCAGGAGAGACGAGTACATGTCGAGGGTGGAGATGTTGACCGGGAGGTGACTTGGGATAGCGGACCCGTCTTTGAGCCAGGCGATGCTCAGAGGTGGGTCACCGCTGCTGACTCCACACACGGCCCGGGTACGGGCACCTTCGGGTAGCCCGTCGACAGGGAACGTGAACCCCTCGATCACTGGAGGTACTGACCCACACAATTCATTATACCAAGAAAAGTTCATTTAAAAAGAAAAGAAAAAGAAAATAACGGAAAACGGAGAAGAAAAAGACTGTAAAAATAGCTAGAAAAATACGAAAAAAGTAGAAAAAAGAGAGGAAAAAACGGTTTGGCTGTGTCTAGCTCTGGGAAATACCGTTGACAACTAGGCGCTGCGTATGGACAACTTCTGCCGCAGGGTTCCTCGCAACGCAGGAATAATTGCCATTGTGTTCTGGAGATAGACTTTCTATCAAGAGGAGGCTATTGAACTGGTCAACCTGCTGGACGGCAAGGTGGTGCTTAGGGTCCAGGGGTTTGCCGTCTTTGAGCCAGGTGACCGTCAGAGGGGCGTCCCCTTTCGTGACGGAGCACGTGAGCGAGGCCCGCTCGCCCAAATGCAGGGTCCGGTCGGTGCTAAACGGGCTTATCTTGGGAGGGACTGTGAACATAAGACATGACATGGACGGTGCTCCTGATGCTACCAAAGGCCAGGCTTTCCTTTCCGGCCTTTGGCTCTGGTTTTTCATCTGTCTTCGCGTCGTTTGTTGCTGGTTAATTTTTTACGATTGACGGCTCGGACGACATACATTTTCAAGTGACAGCGAAATGAGGCCCAAAACACGTGCTGATCTGATGAAACTGCTTCTAAATTATACTCTGGTAGAAAATAATAAGGTTAACTTACCAAGGGTTACCTCTAGAAGAAAAAACGATATGCAGAAGTATTTAACAAAAGTAGCACGGTTTGTTACCCCCTTTCATAGGCTGAGTTGATTAGACTTCAACGCCCAGAGGTTATTCTAGAAGCAGAGAGGCTTCAGGTTAATGCTTGGGCTTTGAACTGATAACTAATTTGGAAGTATGGAACAGCAGGATTTTTGTACTCAGAATTAGTTTGATTAGAGCATTGTAAATTAGCAGCTACGAGGCTAGTACAAGTGGTGAATGATACCCGAGTAAGTGATGTGAATGAAGACTTTACTAAGAATTGAATCATTGTGATTATTGAATGAAAGGATAAAAACCAAGTGGTTTTTTAAAAGGATTTATTGATGTTTTGTTACTGGGGCTCGGTTGTACGAAAAACTTGGAGTCGAACATTCTCCGGTACCACAGGAAAGACGTGAACATGTCAAAAGCCGTTGATGACATTTATATTGTTCCTGCCCCTGGGTTCTCTAGTTGTCACGATTTTCTGCATCTAACAAACTGCCTGTTAACCATCATAATAACTAACGTTCAAGAACCAAACAAATTTGTTGCAAAGGGTACCACCATTTATGATGAAGAATGATGTTTTGGTTGTTCTGACCTACTCTATGTTGTGCGGCGGAGCTCCCTGATTTCACGACCGCTTCAGTAAAAATCGGTCCGGCAGTTCATGTACATCAATTTAAACCTTCAGTGATTTCAGTTGATTCGGAAAAACATTGGGAAAACCACCTTTTCAAAACTAAATTTTGACCGCTTTGTCCGATGAATGACATTAAAACGTCTCAGCTCAAAGAAATGCTTGTCACATCGTTGGACTCGTTACGAAGAGTAATGTTAGGGAGTTTGCACCATATTCCTATTTGAATTGAAAAGTTGTACTGCTACGATACCTTCAATATTAAGGAACGTGTTTATTCAATCATTGTCACTGAGGAAGGTCGATTCCAAGATGAAGGAAGAAGTTGTGCAAGATCTATTACGAGTGGAACATTTTTTGGAACTTGCTGATCAGAATGGTGCAATCCTTATTCATAGATGGCCCTATAGCTATCCCACTCTATCCACATACAGATAGAAACAAACATTGGGTTTTATATATAAGGATTATCAATAGTGAAGATGTTTTCTATTATTTAGTTACGATTTACCTAGCAGCTTCCATTCAAAGGAGGAAACTTGAGTGAAACGAACATTTACATCCGTAAATTCCTCTAGTAACAATGACTTCAGAACATATTAGCATGATGTATATACCGAATCAGTCAGTTCTGCCCTGGTGAATGTGTCGTCGAAGCTTGCGGATTATGAAATAGGACGACGGGGTAATTACGTCGTCAGGCGACGTCGATCTATCAAATGATGGATGGCGGAGGGTTAATCATTAACAGTGTAACCCGCCTTGCCGCGACCCGTGGGTGCGATACCGGCGTTGATTGGGTACTTAGGTCTGGGGATACGAGCCCTCATCAATTCCGCCAATGCGTCGTTTTCGTGATGATCACTTGATTGCGAGAAGAGCTTAGAATGCTCGCGAGCGGATCGTGGATTCATAACTTACCCTCATTTGCATTGTCAGTATAAAACACATTTACGATGATTGAAACATATTGCCCATTACCCCCATTGGTTTTCCCTTCTTTAATTTCTGCTAAAGTACGTCTCGTGACAACTATTCAGAGATACTTTGAAATGCAAGTAGGTGATTATTTAATGAGTAAAGGGCATATAATAGAAAAAAATGTGAATCTTATCGCTCAGAGACCGATTCGTTCGCTACAATTTCGTTCCTTGTGTTATTATGTATTTCAGCACGTAGTAATACTCCCACTTATAGGAGTATCGGATAATCTTGTATCTACCTGTTCATGTTATGTGTCATTTAGTAAAATGGTTTCAAAATCAGTTACTTTAAACAGGAAATCCAATTTTTCTAAAATATTTCACTGCAGAATAGGATTTTAACTTCATGGGTTGTAACGTCAAACGCTGTTGACCTCTCAGTCAAATTTTGTAAGTTTGAAACTGGAGCTAATTTCGTGTGACACACTTGTACGATTCAAAAGTGCTTACCCGATTTGGTCGATTTTGGATGCGCCGTATTTTTGGGTCTTAGCGAGCAGACAAGTAATCTTGATAATGAAATTCCGTTCTTCTCGAAACACACCAGATTTTGGTTTATATAGTTCTTGAAAACTTACGCTAACAAGGGGACTTCACAGTGATGGGGTCGAGTTTTGCGCTCAAACGTTTTTTCTGGGAACCACTTGCGTTGCTACACTGAGGACATATCAGACGATCATGTAACATGTCAAGCAAGTCATTGTTTTATCCAATTCCACTCTGACGTGGCATGTACAAGTAGTCATGGAAACATGTAACTTAGATGATAATACTTCCTGGCAACCTATACAACAATACTTCAAAATATTAACCACTTTCTTAAGAATAGGCATTTGGATCCTCAAAATTTAATAAAATATGTTTAAATTTAGGCTTTGTTGTTGAATTTACCTTGTTCTTCTTGATCAACCTTTTTTGACATTCGGATAGTGAAATGTTTCAGTTTTTTTTTTAGTTAAATACGAATAAAGTATTCGAAACCCTCGCAAATGACATCTCGCTTCAATAGAAACCTTTTTTTAAAATAAAAATCACGATTTATGATACTTAAAACACGTTAAGAACATCCAATTTTCAATAGCACAGTTGAAAATAATATTCCTTATGAGTAAAGATTGCGCAAAACTCGTGTTTGTGATCCTTAAAAAAAGTGCTAGTAGAGCAGGTTTATATACAAGTGGTTGTACATGAGAAGAGATGCAATGTACTTTCCTCTGATCTGCATATTCCAGTACATATTGTGACTAGTGTTTCTATTGAAATGAGGCGTAGTTTGCAAGGTTTATATGTATTTTATTCGTAATCTAGGGAAAACATTTTTTTTCACTATCCAAAATTCGAAAAAGGTTGAATTGGAAAGACAATGGAAACTCGTCAACAAAGTACAAATTTGAATACATTTAATTTAATTTTGAGGGTTCTTAAGGGCATCATGAAGAAAGCTTGGAAATGTATCTAAAAGTATCTAACTTGCTGAGTAGATTTTTCTGAAATAAGGAAGAGAGCAAAATACGACCCCATCACTGACGGTCCCCTAGTATGTCGCGCGTGAGCAAAGGCATTTTAACAAAATGATTAACAAGTGTGAAATATCAAATCGACTGGAAAACATCACGATGGATTGGGTCTCACATTGAATATTAAAATATAGGACTGAGGATGGAATTGACGTAACTCTAACTCCGTAAAAAGGAATAGTGTGTTTTGGGTCTCATTTCGCTGGATACTTGATAATGCAGCTGAAATGAAATACAGTGCTCCATCAGCCATAATTTTCTAAACAGCATCAAAATACATTTTGTAACACAACTCTACGATAGTAATTTGAATAACCATTTGCAACTGGGTAAATGCATACTTTATCAGTTTTTTTGGTCCTAAGCAAGTAAAAGTACGGGGATATCGATAAAAATGATGACTGATGGATATTATTGATACGATTACAATATATCATTCAACGAATATCGAAAGAAACACGGTTGAAATATATATGTTCAACTCGACTTCCCATAAAGTAATCTTTCTTCGCGTTTATTCGATGAATAAGCAGAAGGAAGAATAATGGCTCATCTATTCAAAAGTCGGGCAACCTGTTGATCTGTCGATGGAAGGGCGGATGTAGCGGAGGGACCTTCTTACTCGTTATTCATGATGCGAAGCGACGTACGGTCGTAAAAAAATGATTTCTTCCGAGGAACGGACAGAGCCATTGGTTCTAACCAGGTTATTGATTTCTATGTAGAACTAATGCGTACTTTTATCGCAGATTCTGAAATTGAAACGATCTTCATCATTACTACGTATTAACCCGTGGACACTACAGTTATTGTATATCCTCTTGTCACGAAACAGGAGACCTCGCAACTCTCTTGTGGGTATTTGATATAGATAACTTTCATATACCGTAGAAAATAATTTATTTCAGCTGCTTTACGTGCAAATAGAAGAGAGAGTAGCTGGTGCGTAGTAGAGAGGACCATAAATTCAAAAAAGTTTGATTCACATGTATTTCCAACAGTAGGACTCGTCTGAAATTTATATTTGGCCGTCACACGTTCGATTTCCATGTTAGTGTGTTTTAGAATTACGCCTAAAGTATCTTGTGTGACGAATATTTTGAAGCATTCAATTGGTTCTTTTGCCATTTTTCCAGGTTTGATGTGAACTATGTTGTTTTGTCTTGCTCGTGGGGTTGTTCGAAAATTGGGTTTGGTCGCTTATTCTCAGATGATGTGATACTATGCTGGGAGGAAGATGTGGAAGGGTTGTCATCTTTTCAATCGCAATTTTCTACCTTTTAAGTGTCGCTATCGCTTGTGATGTTTTGCGGCCTCCACCGATGATGGAGGTTCATCGAGTTGTGATGCTTCCATCGCTGGAATTCTACCAAGTAACTCTTCTTCTTCAATGACAAAATCTTTCGAATGATAGTCGTAATCTGAATCAGAGTCTTCGTGATCTTCAAACTCCACAACATCTTCGGCCTCTCTATCTCCTGAATTCAGTATAATTTACCTTATTTGGTTCAAATCTCATACGTCCACCTCTCTTCTCCCCATCTTGCTTGAGAGAATATTGGGGATTGTAAAGAATGGTGAGAGAGTTAGACAATTTAAGCTAATGTCACTAATGAAGAATCAATTTGACATACAAGTTTTAGGCTAGCATTACTATTTAGGAGTCCGGATGACCTACGATATTTACCTTAGTATCATAATGTAGGTCAGATTTACCTACAAAGAGTTACGTGAAACACTAATGTAAGTCATTTTGACTCCCCAGGTTTTAGACAAGAAGCTGCTACTCACCGGCAGACAAAGATGCACGTGTGGCTCCTGTTACCTTCTACTTGGAACTAGATCCTCTGAGTTGACCTGAACGACTAAGGACTTGAGGCGCACCCAAGCGCCGGCAAGTTACAGTTTGTATGGTAGTCATACTGACGTACTTACTGTTCCCGGGTTAAATAACGTTAAGTATTACAAAAAAAATCAAACAACACCCAGAAAAACCCAGAGCTGAGGTATATTGAACGGGGAAGGCCTCTCTCTCTTGGTAAGACAAGGGAAGAAGAGTTCCTATTTAAGCCCTGAGCACTAAGCTGAGGGTGCTAATCGTTCTTCCGACGCCTTCCGATATAGCCTGGCTATTGGTCTCGCTCAAGAACATAAAAAAAACTCTTTTACTTTCAACTACCCCTTTGGCAAGTATGACAGATTCATCTAGACGAAAAACCCACTCTATTTAAGAAAAGCTGGTATGTCAGATCCGTCTCGACGAAAAACTTTTCAGGCCCTACTCCCTGCTGAATACGTCAGATTCGCCCAAACAAATAAGCAAATGTTTTCAAAAAACTCCTTAAATTCAGTTTTACTAGCCTAAGCAATAGGAAAACTGAAATTTCGTTTACGAACCTTAGAAACTCGTAATAGGTTCCAATGTTGAACTAATACGGATCATTATCGCAGATACGCGGGTCAAATTAAAATGAATTGATCAACTCGTAATATTTAGGGAGGATTGTGTGATATTAGTATTGCGAAAGACAATGTTTTGGGACGAAATCGATATTGTGTAATAATAAGTTGATTAATTTTACAAGCTTAATTCAATTGCCCTCTCGCGGGTTCTGCTTGCACTCGAGGACTTACCGGGCGATTAGGTATATTAATGAGCTTAATCAGAATCGATAGATTGCAATATGCAATTAACGCTTAGCCTCGAGCTACGCATGACTGTTTGAGACAGACTGGAACGTGACAGCACCTTTGTTGCAGCTTACTGAACCGATAACGTTGTGGTTTTATCACAGGGATTTCCCCCATCTGAGCAAACTAGGTGAACAGAGTCAAAGTAAATGTAATATCACCCTTGTCTGGTATTACTTTGAGATCGGTCGTATAGAGATAACGAACGCCCGAATATTCAGCCTTTTGTAAAGAGATGGTGGATTTGTCTGAATCAGTGAATTGGTACAGAACAGTTTCTATTTCATCACCTGGGTTGGTCTCGTCATAATCCTCTTCGAAATTTAATAAATTTTATTGTATCATCGAAGAATGCAGCATATTGCAAATTCAGAGATGTAACTGCAATGGATTTAGTGATTTTCTGGTCATTGTTGCCGTCGGCAGGGACAACCACAGAATCAGTTGTTTACAGAAACAACGGAAAACTGCATAATGAAAAGCCACGTTATTGACGTAGTTGCCTAATCCTGTTACTGCCCCCAAAATTTGAATCACAGTCTCGCTGAATGTTAACAAACCAAAATAAGCAATATATGACAAAGCAGCAGAACATTTAATGGGCTCCTTTACCCCACCGATTGTATTTTGTGATTATGATGTCAACGAGGAATGGAATCGTATCCTGAGGACGCCAGGGGAGAAATAGTTTGTGTTGCGTCAATATTGGTCTGCAAACAGCTAAAGTAATATGTCATCTTCTTCAAGTCACCACTATTGTTTCGGAAAACATAAAAAATTTCCCTTGCCTTTGTGGTGAGACCAAACTGACTGCTCTTTTAAAAATTGTTTTGTTCCCTTGTGTCACTTTTGAGTTTTGGAATGTCCTGTTTTGTTTGCGTCTTATGACAAAATTGTGTGCTTACTATTTTTACTACACTCGGTTATAAAGATCAACTCGGAAGATAGAGCTAAGTTAAATTTTCAGATTCAACTCTGCTATTCTGCAGTCCTTGAAACCACCAGGTTCAGAAAACTACGTGGTTGATGTCTTTCTTTCGGAACCCTCTGGAATTTGGGATATACAAACGATCTGAAGCTCCCTTGCAAAGCTGACAAAACAGTGACCCTCCGATCAGAAAACAGAGCTACAAGCAAGCGCTTAAACTCTCCTAATTTGGAATCGTTGGATATCAGTAGATGTGGAGCTATCAATATCAAGTCAATATGCACTGAGAGTTACATCTTCTCTACAATCTGCAATAGGAAGAGTAAGACAGGATTTCTTTGGGTCTGATAAATGCCAACGCATGAGCTTCTACACTTTCGCTGATGTATTAGCTTTGTGACGACAACGATTATAATATAATATAATGATAATGTCCCATCTAAATAACAAATCCATCGTTAATATGAAATTTATTGACAAAACTGAATGTGAATCGTGGGTTAACAGAGCGCTGAAAATGCGCTTTTTGCTTTAGATGGGGGTCGGCTAAGCAGCTGATTTTAAGCAGTTGAACAACAATGTTTCTGAAACGTGGCACAAAATAGAACGATTTCCTACAAAAAAACTTATTTATTTAACACGATTATTTAATTTTTTTCTTAAAAAGTGTTGACAAGTTGAAAATATGTGTAGTCAATGGCAAATGAACGTAAACTGTGTCATTGTACTCGACATGATGGTCTCAATCTCTAGAAAACGTTGATAGCTTGTACTTCCAGCGAATATAAAAGACAGCCCTGCAGTTCATTAAGCGGTCCGCTACGATTAAGTTCGTTTGGAGAAACTCGACTCCAAACGCTACTCCACCCACTCTTTACCCCTCTCAAATCCATTTAAACAGAACCAAACTGAATTAGATCCGAACTTAAGTCTGTAAGCATTCCCATGAAATGGATTCTATGCAGTAATCTCAATATACAGTAACGAAGCTTGGCTTGATTTTTCAAATTGTATCGGACGAACATAGGCATTTCAAACTAACTCAATAACGTCAGCTCCACTCCGTTTTATATTACACTCCGATGCAAAATATTAACTTCAGGAATGCAATTCACGTGCCTTAATTTCAAGTAGTTGACTGATTGAATTTAATTCATTCTAAAAAGAATACCGTAGCTCTATATGAGCCAATAATAAACTACAAAATGGGTTTGAAAAGAATGAGCCATCATTCTACCCTACTGAATATCACAAAATGCAATAACGATATCAATATGAAGAAACATTGCTAATATCATTGAAATAAATATGTAAGGTGGAATGAACGAATTGTAACAGAAACATGACAATGTCGCAATGAAGATCAACTGGCTGATTTAAAGTACAGTACAGTAGGATCAGTGATGCCAAATCATTCAAATAAAAGATCGCATGTTTTCCACACAACTGTTTGATGTAATTAAGATTTCTAAGCGATATCTCATACGATTCCGTTATCAATGGAAAAACTGTTTTACTGAGTTGTGAGCTGTAAATTGCCCAGTTATTGTTTTATTCTTCAGAAAGCTAATAAAAGTTGTAAGATGATTTGGTTTACGCGGAAAGATTGATCAGCCACTGGAAATCCATTGGTGAGGGTATGGCTTACCGATGACGGTAATTTCACCGCTGCGACGAGCCGTTTGCCCCTGTTTGTTTCGCGCTATGCAAGAATAGACGCCTGCGTCAGCAGCTTTCTGGACGTTGCTGATGATGAGAAGCCCTTGCCCGGGAATCACTTTCTGGCGGAGTTCTTCCGGAAGCTCTTTTCCCCCTGTGGACAAAAAATTCCTGTTTCATCAGCAGAATTGTCACATTCTGAATGTTTTTGGCTCCTAAACATCATATTATGATATACAAAACTAACTTTCTAAAGAGAATTTATAGCTGAGTTAATTTCTTTGATACCTATAATGTGATACATGTTTAGTAGCAATGCAGAAGGGATTTTCATATAGACTCTATCCGTCAACACTCTTGCATAGCTGCAAAACTTGCAGCAAAAGGCTGAAGTTAAGGTGATATTATCAAAAGATGTCAACTAACTCATCATATTTACGAATTCAGTTATTCTAGTTATTCTTATCTATTCATTGTTGCACCTGTTGATTCAGCTATTTGTTCCAGTTTGTGTATCGTCGTTAATGGTTCATTTGTGGTCTCCAATGGCGGAATGGTTCGACGGGAATGAAAATCCGCTCTGAACTGGATTCATATTAGTGAATTCAAGGACTGGAAACTTGTCGTGTAAATGAAAGGGGTAGGAGGTAGGAGGGTATATTTCTATAAACGGGAATTAATGGCAATGCCTCTGGTAGATGGAGCTCTGGGATTTTCCAAAACTCTAGGACACAGTTGGGTTGTACGAGTATATCCAACTATATCGTATGGGTGTCCGGACTCAGGTCAACAGCAATCCATCATCCGAAAAGCAATCCATCAAGATTGATAGTCTGCACGGAGGTTTAACCATTGTGTTACTTGTTTTGTCTACTATGTTGCAATATATTTTACGTTCCTTGTTCTGTCTTTTGAAATACGAGTAATACTATTGTAGAAGACAGGAGCTTGCCGTACATCCCTCAATAATGTAACGTTTCTGATTACTTGACATCTTAAAGGTGAAACCTCTCAGTTGAGAAACTGGAAGGAGTGTACCAGCTTTGAAATAATATCAAAGCAAAATATTGAAATATGATACCAAATATGACCTAACAACCAAAATATGATGTTATTAGAAGAAAATGAAATAAGACAAAATATTATAGATTTATGATTGGAGATAAATGATCTCCCTGAAATTAATCACAAATTACTTCTAGAACCCTATCCGTGTTAGGAAAGAAAACGCATTCATAACCAGATGCACACTATGACGATTACACACGAAATTTCGGCACTTTTCACCACGCCTACGTAGCAGAAATTCGTGCTATTCGTATCCTAAACCATAATTGAGGTTCTCCCTCTTTGGTAGTGGAATGGAACAGCTGAGAGACACCAGTTATTTGGGCGTTCGTCTACATCCGCCAGTAATAACCTTTGTAATAATAATTAGACATCAAAACATGGAATCCTGGTTGATGCTGTCGTGACGTCAGTAGAAATTTCTGCATTGATGTATTTGAGTTAGCCTTGATGATTGTAGGGAAGTTTCTCATCTCATGCCTCGGCGCTGCTGCTCTTAACGCGCACAGATTTGGGAGAATTTTTACTGTTTTCCAAAATTTTTGTTCTTATCTCTCTATCTCACCACTCTCTTTGTTTGGCTACTAATAATAAAATGGTTACCTCAATTTTATAGGTACCTATATATTTGCTAAGTTTTTCTTTTATGATAATTGTTATGTGTGTTGTTTTAAGAAAAATATAAATTATGTATCTATCTATATAGGTTGTTTATTAATAAGACTATTGCTGAATTTGCATAAATTTGGTCGAAACTCTACGAATGGACTGACTATTGCAAGACGAAATCGAATCTGCTACTTTTGCGTATTCGAAAGTGAATGGAGATTTTAGTAACCGAATAGAGTTTTTCAAATTTCCTTCAGTACGAATGATAGTAATTTCAATACCCTCTTATTTAAAATTGAAAAGAAGTAGAAAACGTTTGAAATTTTGAAAAAAAAAAAAAAGTAACGGTCTCTTGGGGCCTTCGGCACGATATTCTCGACCCCACCAAGTGTCATATTCTTATTCCAGGAAGTACTACTGTCGTTGAAATATTTGAATAAAACCCTGACTAATCTAGAATTCACCTCAATGTACAGAAGGCGCCAAGATGCAGAATAAATTGTACAAGCCATTAAGTCAAAGTTGGTGCATCACGTAGTTAAAAGAGATCAGTTAAGTTTAATTTTTAAGAATCCGCTTGACACAGCCCCCTCGTTCTCCTTAGAAATAAATATATTTCTCCATTCTGATTGCAATAACCATTGCATATTTTTATTGTTTTCCAATATTCAGTAGCAGTACTTTCCAGTTCCTTATGATACAAAATACAATACAGATATTGGAATTTCAAAGTAGAATCATAATATATTAGTTTATGATAATCTATTAGTGGTGGTTAAAGATACAAAACGATATTAGAGGTGGTAGTGGTATTTTTATATTTAAAAAAGACAGCGGGGGTATATTGAAGTTAACCTCTGCGGTGAGTTTGTCAAGATGTTCAGCGAACTCTCTGAGAAACACTGGGTCAATATTCAACGGTACGAAAACGAATTAGGTCAAAAGAAACGAATTCCACGTGGGCGGAGGGCATACCTGAAAATAAGACCGTCCCTCCCGCCTCCTGGCGGATGTGAAGGCCTAAATAAAACATCTCAGCAGACGATGAGCTCCTCGACGCGGTTGAATATTTAAAAACAACCGGAAAAGTAGAGCGAGGAACCAGGACCTTACCCACCTGGGTTCCCGCTTCCGAGTCCACGACCGACAAACTATCCAACTGTTGTTGATAAATTTTGCCTGTCTGCCTCATTAGTCACGAAGGAACCGTGCTTTTTCTTTTCATGCAAAAGATAGAAATGGGAATGTCCACTGGACATTTTATGTATTACACAAGTTCGCAATCTTGAACTATGAACGAACGTCACCAACGACGTTTCTAATGAGAAAGGAAAGAAGAAATCAAATACACTGCCAAGGAAATGGCACAGCAGCTTCCTCGTTACATCCTTAACCATATGAGCTAAATTGGATCAAAATTGTGAAAGTTATACCTGTTTCAAGGATTTTACGTTAGTGCATACGCAGAGCGTACCGCAGATTACATTGAGATGAAATTCCTATGGGACTTCAAGAGATCTTATCCGCATTATAAGTCTGAAATTGGTTTGGAAATTTCTGAAATTGGTTTGGACATTTCTGAAATTGGTTTGGACATTTCTGAAATTGGTTTGGACATTTCCGAATCTGACTTGGAAAAGCTATATATGGTTATAGAATGGTTCTGGAGGATCAATTCAGAGTTTATAAGGCTCCTGAGAGAAAGAAGGCATTTTTAGTATCAGGGACGCATTATATACATTCCTGAAAAAGCAGAATGAAATAATAACGAACACCCAATTTTAGAACGACCATAAACATCTTTGTTTTATCTAAGAAAAGGAAAATCTGGAAGAATGTGGCTACCCCCCCCCCCCCCCCCCCAAACACGTACTGTCGACAAAGATTTCATTTCCATAGACATTTTAATCAACGAGCAATGGAACTCGTGGGAGACCATCTGCTATCCATTCCGCGTAGGTTCTTTAAAAATGTCATCCAAAACAGATGAAAACTACATAAATAAAGCTCACACAGACACATCACGAACGTTGTCCAGCATGTTCAAAATACAAAATGAAAACGGAGAGTTAGGTTTCGGAGAATAATATTGAAATCCCGAAAGTGAAATACTTAATTAAATTCGCTGAAGATGGGTACCAATTTCTATGTTTGGAGATCTAGGCCAACAAGGGGCTAGACCTACCCCTCCTTCAAGACCTGGCGGTCGTGCGGGTATGGTATAACCACCACGCCGTCCTAACCCCCACTGTTCCCACGTCCGCCTGTATTACGCGGAAGAATTGGTTCCAATAGTGGGGAAGGAAACTACTTTTCGCGCAAATCGAAATTCCCATTTGGATCTTGGGTTTCAGACTAGGGATGTTGATTAGCAAAGAATACCGATGCATCGAATATCGATATTTTTAAAAAAGTAAGTAATCCGATATATCGAAAGAAAATGTCAATACTTCGATATATCGGTCATCGATATTTTTTTCAGACTTTAATCCGAAATACGTATGAGTCCAGTGAATTTCATTCTACTACAGGTAAAGAATTCAAACACTCAAAAATTCAATGAAACTGTATTCATGATAATAATTATGTACAGGATCCGGGGAAGTAAATTTTCAATATTATGTAGGGTTATAAAATCAATATAAGAACGAAAACTGAAAAAAATTAAATCAAACCAATATTGGTTGGGGATAGAGGTGAGGAAAACCTCTGATTGATGTGCTCTCTAGTAAGCCTCGAACTGGCAAGAACCGAAGTCTCCAAGATCTTCCTACCTTTTGGTTTATTATTCAATAATAAATCATTGTAATCGCTCTTGAAAATAAAGTTTAACATCCCCTGAAAATTTCATGGTTTACGTTTCAAAGGGTGTAGAATCCAAATCTGCAATAAAAATCCGTACGGACGATTCCTCCCAAATGGCTGAAGCAAAAAATCTGAAATTCTCAGGAAAAATCAATATTGGTCCGACAACGCCCCGATTCTTTAGCCAGCACTCTCACTTAATTTAAAGTGCCCTTTAAGAGTTGTCAAAGTTTTGTAAAATACCTAAGACCTCAAAAAAAAAAAAAAAGTCAAGGCGGCCTAAATTTGGACTTTTTTGAAGAACTTTCCTTGAGGAATCGAATGAGCCCTTCCCCAGGTCCCTAGCTCAAACCCTTTTTCGATATATGGCCCGATTTATGGTGCCAACATTTGCGTTATTTTGGTTTATTATTGTTTTTGTTTTGATTGCAGTAACCTAGAGATGTAGTGAGATGGATGCTGGAGTGAACATGGATACTGGAGTGAACTCCTAACAGGGTTTATAGCCGAAACACGGGTTGAAGTATTCTGATAACCATAAAGAAACGCTGCAAATTCTTTCCCTGGGGAAATTCAACGTTTTCGTAGTTCTTGAATGAACTTTATTCAATTGGCTTGCGTTCATGATTTGAATTTCTACTAAGCTTTGGAGTCTGCGTGATTCGCAGGTGATAGAGTGATTATTGAATCTCAGGAGGCACACAAATATGATCAACTGAACAATCCAGATAGGTATTTTGGTGGAGAACCGATTTAAGTGCTTTATGCATATCTCCTGAAATTCAATAATCGCTCTATCACCTCTGAAACAGGGACACTCCAAAGCTAAGTAGAAATTCAAATCATGAACGCAAGCCAATTGAATAATAAACCCCAGCGATTTTAGGTACGATTTGCCTACCTCATATGACATAACTCCCCTATTCTTCAATGGAAATTATAAAATTATTTTTGATCAAAAAATGTAGGATATGGTTGATATTATGATTTACGGTTGAAAAATATCAGATCCGATAGTGAGCATTTAATGTCGATACTTATATCGGAATAGAAAATATCGCCTAAAATATCGATATGTCTACGGAAGAATGTAGATATTTTCTTGATATCTCTACTATTTACCACACTTAACTTGGCAAATTTTCATTTATTTAATAGTTTCTTAAATCTGTGTTGTTATACTTGAATTCGAATGAAGTCTACTCAAGAGCTCTTGTTTGCTAATGAACTAGCGAATTGTATTTGTGTGTTATCTAACGTATGATCGCCGACCCCGTCTACAGCACATTGCCCATAAATAGTTTTTCATTTGTATAAAATGTAACACAGATATAGTATAGTAATCAACAATAAGATAGTTATCTACGAACCGTTGTGTAGTAAATTGCTCCATTTTGGACGTTCTGTGATAAATCTCTACTATTGTTCGCTTCTTAATCTGGGCCCTTATTCGTAAATATTTCTCGTTGATCGCAATAACTTCAAACCACCAAACTATTCGACGTTTTCGTAGTTCTTGAATGAACTTTATTCATTGAATCAAAGGAGATACTACATCCGTAGATACCACATCCGTGAATACCGGCTTTCTGTGGTTAATTTATCCACCTGCGGCGCAGAGAATGCCGGCGGTGGAGGAATCCTCAAGTTATGTTTGATCAAGCGAAATCGTTTGGTTCAAAGTTTACGGCCTGATGAAAACCTTCAGCCCGAGCGCCCAACTTCCTCGAAGGAACTTTCCGTAGAGTTTATTGGCGATGGAGTTCGGATAAGTATTTCGTTTGCATAGTTCCTAGTGGTGCTTCAGTGTGTGATGTTCACCCTGTCATTTAACTATCTCAAGTAAGGCTATAATATATATAATCCTAATTGTGCAGAATGTGGTATCCCTGGAATCGTCTATTGAGCTATTTTAGCGGGATATCCAGAAAGTAAGGTTACAAGTCTCCTGGAGCCGATCTCATCAACCTCGAGAGGGACTGTTCGTTCCGGTTAGGCTGTTCAAAGAAGGTCACACCTGCCTGTACTCACAATGAGCATATTTCAAATGAGCTGATGCAGGGAAGATGATGAAAAAATTCGCAAAGATCGTTGGTAACGCATTGGTTACATCATGAAATATTTATAGGATTTATAGGCATTTTGAGGAGCCTTATGGGTGTTGTCTAAGAAAAAATTGATTACGGAAAGTTGTGTGCAAGATGGGTGCCGAAAATGTTGACTCTAATTGATGGACTCCGGTTGATGGGGACAAATTTTGTTTCTGCTACACGGTTATGAAATGGAGGGTGAATACTCAGTTGTGACTGAAGACAAAACGTGGGTTTGTCGCTGCACGCCAAAGACGGAAACACAGTCTCAACCATGGCGCTGCATTGACCATAATCCCCCACGCCAAAAAAGTCCAGTTCTTAGACCGGAAGATCTTGGTATCTGTTTCGGGACAGGGAAGGTTGTTGCTGGGGGATATCACGTCCAGTGGGGCAACTATCAATGAGGATGCATATTGTGACACCTTGACCAATTGAGGAACTAACTTAAAGACAAAAGGAGGGGTATACTGACTCGCGGCATCACGACAGTGCCAGACCCATCACACTGCTCATGTGAACAAGATCTGTTTTCGTTGTTTGTTTGGGATATTGTGAGGCTTCCACCATATTCCAAGGATCTGTCGTTCTCAGACTTACACTTGTTCACCAAAAGGAAGGAGTAGCCGTAGAGAGTGAAAGGATGAACCAACCCATAACGACTAACGACGGATCATCTTTTGAATGAAGCCTTACACTGCCACCAGGAACCAACTAGATCCCCAAAAACCACCACATACCTTTGTTGTAAATAAACATGGGACACACTCCAACTCCATATACTGCAACAACACCCTTCATGTTCCACTTGTTTGAGGTCACATAATCCACATTGCTGGGCTCAGATTTGAAAACCAATCACGGCAAAGAAATGTAATAGATATCAAATCAATGTCAAAAACCTATTTGTACAATTTGTATTTTCATTTCATGTTATTCAGTTTAGCTGCTCCTTACCTTTTTCCCATTTGACGTCTTCGATCGGGTAGCCAGCGACTGGGCACTTGATTTGGAATTCTTCTCCCGCCACTGCCGTCACTTTTGGGATTTGCCTAATGTATGGAAGACCTGAAAATTGAAACATTAGTAATTACTATTCATAGATTATTGTGGTAAATAAAATACTGGGGTTATTGGAGATGAAATAACTCAATAGTCTGAGCGCTTTATCATAAACATGAGGAACACGGAGTAGATAGTGAGGGATATAGTGAGTGTATATACTCGTGTTATTATTTTTACTTATAAATTAATAAGTATCACCTATATTAATCAATGATTAATGAATCAATCATCAATAAATAATCACGAGCTCTTATCTAATCTTGCCCTCACATTTATGAAAAGGGTTTTATTGAAGCTTCAAATAAAGATGATCATAATTTATATAGTAACTGTTTGGATATTGGAGGAAGGAAATGGCATTTGATAAGCTGCAAATCATTATACAATCAGTGGGTAGCCCTAGAGAGCAGAACACTGGTTTCTGCTTCACATGTAGGTATGAAACTTTCGAACCGGGAAGAGAACTTTTCACATCTAAACAGGAGCTATTCAAATTTCATCGTGTAGTCTCCCAACCAAATTGCGAACTTTCTAAACCATTTAGAAAACATTCTAAACCCATTTTAACCGTTCAAAACTGATTTTTCGTCTTTTCAATCCCTGTTGACAATTTTACGAAAGTATGCGATCTTTTCAATGCAAACTAAGAATACTGCAAACCGATTTGCAACTTGTCAAACAACTTTGACAACTTTCCATATCAATTTAAAAACTTTTCAACCCAATCGTGCTGCTTCCCAAACCATATTGAAAACATTCGCTACCGATTTTAGAACTTTCCCAACTAAAATGAGAGATTTCCCAACCAAATTGAGAATATTCCAAACCAGTTTGACTGCCTTCCTAAACTTTTAATTCACAGGGAATGGTGAGGGATCTCATATATGGAACACTTTACGATGGAATCCTGATCTACCTAATTTAAAAAATTAAAAACCCAGTAGTTTTTCTTTTATTTAATCATTATTCAGTAGAAACATACACGGTGTCCCACGAGTTGGTCCCTCCCCCCCTAAAAGCAACCAAATGGGAGTAAGCAAAAACATTTTTTTTTAAATCTTTAGTTTTTTTTAAGATAAGGGGAGAAGCCTATAAAATAAAGTCAAGTAAGTAGATTTTTTTTTCAGAGATATCAAATATCATCACTGTTAAAAACCAATTAAAACGTGATTCACGTGATGCTACCACGTGAATGATAAAATAATCATTTATACCGACTTTCAACTCTCAGATAGGATGATTTTTCATTTGATCACTGAAGACAATTTCAATCTCCTAGTTTTAAATTTTTCAACCAAACCTCAAAAATTAATCCATTAATTTTTTTAATTTTTAATTTAGGTAGATCAGAATTCCATAGTAAAATGTTCCATATAATATATCCACATAACATATTATGTGATCCCTCACCATCCCCTGTGAATTAAACCTTAATATATTACCACCATTTACCTGGAACCAGGGGGTTTTACTTTTCCTTTTTATTTTCGTCCAACCACGCTTTTTGTAATTACCGTCGAAACCATTCATCCTTCCCCCATTCTATTCCCCACCTCGAAATTTCAATTTCCTTTTTAAACGCCCCGGGAACCTCAAAAAAGAAGGCGGATTTTCCATGCATAAAGGAAGGGGAAATAACGGGACCTGCTAGATTCTTAATGGACGGACCAAAAGGAGTATTAAATGGAACGTCGGGACTCGGTTTCCGTCTTCATTCATCAACTTGAAATTTTAATGTTTGAGTCCGCGGGGTCGAAAATGGGAAAAGCTTTCTTGGATTCGGTTCATTCATTTCCTCGCAATCTCTCGCTTTTCGAAAAGTGGTAAATCCAATCGGATTAATAGATGAATTCCCGGTTATTAAACTAAACTCGTTTTTCCAGTTAAGCTTCTCATTTCATGCGATGAATTAATTTATAACGATTGATTGAAATATTTTAAACAGCGTTTCAATCCAAGTTTCACGGAAAATGAAACCAATGTAATTGAGTTTTCCAAAATTTCCTTGATTAACACAGCCTACCTATTCAAGTCTATAAAACGCGGGTTAGTTTGTACAGGCAGAAAGAATGCTTCTGCTTGAACTCCACTGGCTGCTATTCTACTGCATTGAAGCACAGGAGAAAGATCAATCCAGTATCTCCTTCTGGAAAAGATCAGAAGCTAATGTTGGAGGAAATTTCCGATGTGGACTCTCCATAGGTTTGCACCTAAGAAGATCTTCTGAGGAGAAGTCTGATAACCATGTCACGGCTCTTGAATATACTCAAGTTCCTATTTTGACCAACAGTTAAGGGCGTGTGTCTAGCCATTTTACCAACTGAGTAGGCAGGTAACTGAAGTTTTTGCATAGCCAAAGTGACGGGATACGCACAGCCTCCCCACTAAACTTTCCAATTCGGGCATCAAATGACGAACTGAAAATTAAACCTCTGCCCCGGCGAATCCAACCTCAGTTGGGATTCAGGCTGTTGACGCTTTGACAAAGACGATGAAATAGTTGTTGGTATTGGCACGTAGTAGCATACGATTAAGGCCTGAATGGACACAGGTCTGACATAGAAGAGTGCCTACTGCTTTGCCTTCATCTGAGGAAAATCCAGAGCTCAAGGTTTATGAGAGCATTAAGGCGGGAGACGTTCCCCGATTCGATTCCAGTTTGGTTTCCATAAGGCTTCCGAAGGCTGTGACTGCAGCAAGCCCGCACAAAGTGCTACCGCTTTATCAAGTATCTGAAGGAGAATCGGACAGCGAAAAGCCAAACAACAGCTGATGTCATATGGACCCGAGATGTTGTTAGCTGGCTTCCTGGTAATCTACTATATACTGATACGATCTCTTGGAAGTCCTCAGCAAGCAAAAGGCAGGGAAGGCACTAAAATAATCTAACTGTACTTCATTTAACCAACCTAACTGACTAAGGTACTAACCAGAGACAGCATTAGGGATAGAGTACTATAGCATACTGCTAATATCTATATGTACACATATTTGTCCCCGATCCACCGCGTTCAAAGGGCTGTCGCCAGTCGCACAACTTCAATCAGTCTCCCGTAGAAGATTTTTTCAAATGCCAAAGGAAAGTCTTTACCGAACGGTCTCATTCGATTCAAGGAACGAGTTTTTGTCAGAATCAAACTGAAAAACCATCTTCTTCTAGAAAAGATTTTGAATTTTCCATTTCAACGCTTAAATATTATTCTTTGGAGTATACTGAAGTGCACAGAACCAAATACACAGAACATCGTACAACTAGCAGTAATTGTAATTCTAACGATTACCTACTATGTCATCAGCAGTGGATCATGCTCAGCTTTGATACTGGGAGAAATCAATGTATTTTCTGTTATTTTGACAGTTCTTCTGAAGAACGCCAACCTGAGATTTTCGAACTATTGAAATTAGTGATCATCACTCAAATTAATTTATCTCTTGAGTTTTTCATTTAATGATTTTAGACTATCAACCACAACTAGTCTACGAAGACAAAACAAGGCCAAAAAAGGTTCCTTGTAACGTTTGTTCTTCTTTATCTTTATTTACTGTTACCTAACTTTACATATAGTTTTGAGAAAGCAGACCCAAGTCACTCGTAATCGATTTCAAACCAACAATAGAAATAAGAAAGAACTCTAATTAGACTGCCCTGGGGAGTCTCCGATGCTCCCGACCTTACATCAAGTGGATAATTATTTTTTTAATTACCTCTTCTATTTCGTCTTTTCCTTTTCTAGACTGTTTAGTTTTTTCTTCTTTCCAATCTTCAACCCTATCCTTCCTCCCCGTCCAAACGCCTCCAGTTAATTAAATCCACGGTTTATTGTTCACCTTTTCGTGGGAGGCTTAAATGAGGGTGTCAAATGAGAGTAGTTGATAAAAGCCATTTGAAAATAGAAACCAGACGCAATTTTATTCAGGGGTTCCCTTCAGAAGATGGGGAAGTTCGCAAAATTTACCTTAAGATGTTGCAAACTATTACTTCGCTTATTATCCATATACTTAGCCCTTCTCCACAGATCACTGATCTAGAGTTGTTTAGTAACATGAAAGCCTATGGTACATCATTGACTGTGCCCCCTTTTCACCAGAAAATCAGATGCTCGAATTCAGCCAAACTCCGTTTGAATTGATCTTGTAAAATTGAACCTTGAAAGGTACAAGATGTACTTACAATTGCCAATCCAAATCTCGGTTAAACCCAGTTAGGAATAAAAAAGATTAGCTAAGGGAAGTTGAGCAAATTGTCCAAATAAGAGTGACTGCAACTACCATCGCGCTTTTCATTCAGTTGCCAAAGTAATTCTGGAGAATACGAGTCCAAGATGCAGCTTTCTGTACCCGCCTCAATTTCTCTTCTTTCTCTTTGATCAGCAAGGGTACGTCAGCGTCGGCATCAAGTGCCTTTTGTCAGCAATTTGGCGGCTGCAGAGACAATCTCCTGATACGATTGTATTCCAGCAATCATCTCAGGGTGTCAATCGACATTATAAAGTCAGGTATGTCCATTACCGAATGATCTCACCAAAGCGAAAATGCCACTTTTCAAAAGACGAGATTTTCCAAAGATCTCTTTGGCAAAGGCGCCAATTCCTGCTGGTTCATTCATAGTACCGAGTTCTTGGAGGTGTTGACAACATGATGTTTCATGTTTTCCCCTTTCTCATCATCTTCCTGTTCTTTCCTTCTACATCAAGGAAGGTTAAATTCGTAATCACATTATGAGCAGCGGAGGATGAGCCATCGTACGCGGCAGGCGTATACTCGGATGTAAGGGATATACAACTTCAAAACATTATATTGAGCATTCTATCCAACCGATTTTGGAATAGTTTTTCGTTTTTAATTGACCGCAATGTTGTCTAGTACTATGAAAAAGAACAAAATACCTCAAAAAGTGAGTTTTTGAGTCTGAACTCGAAAAAACTGGGCAACAGCCTTCAAGTTCTGTTAACACTAATGAAATCTTACCGTAGACGTTGAGTCTGGCAGAATGGACGGCTTTGCCCGCTCGGTTTTCAGCGATACAGGAATATTCGCCGCCGTCCTCAACAATGACGTGGCTGATGTTCACGTGACTGATGACGTCACCGTGCATGGTGACGTATTGACCCACCACATACCTGAAACAGTGAAATAAACTCGTGAAATGATGAAGAAGTCCAGTAACACAAGATTTGGTATATCCGATCAGATTACGAAACCAGCATGGATTTGGAAACTTGTTTGGAACGTAGATAGGGGCACACAACAACATATGGGAAAACAAGCATTTGTACCATGCACATACTTCTGTCTTCATATTGAAGACAAATGTTTGAAAAATTAGCCCGAATTCATAATTGGAACATTAACAGGAGAATTGTAGTAGGGACGAGGACCGGTTGAAGAAATATGACAGAAATTTGACATCCCCCCCCCCTCCCATCACCTTTCTCAACATTTTATTCAAAATTTTGGAGGTTTATTAATCAAAAATCGGATGAAAACACTGAAGACAACGACATCTTGCTTTATCTTCTCCATTCACCCCCTTTCATAATTAAATTAGACAGATCTGAAAAAATTTTCTAAACAAGACCAAAGTTTTTGATTGAACGGAAATCAAGAAAATGTGCGGTGAACGTTGTTTTGCCTGAAAAAGAAGTCCATCTCGTATTAGAGCTCCGTGAGTTGGCTTGGAAAGAAATTGGGTACACGGATTCTTCAGCTGTGTCTTTTTACCATGTAATCGGCTTTTGGTCTCCTCAAACTGAGAAACTCATTTCAAATTTCTGACCATAAATATCTCACTGCCCTTAAATGAGCCTCCAAGCCATGGAATTTTATTTTTGATACTCGCCGTTGACTGGCAATGAAATTGGTGAGAGATTTACATTCGTCAATATCATACGAAAGTCCACCTGAGGTTTTGTTATTCATTTTCTCTCTTTTCCTCCATGATTTCTATAATTGGATTAGGGATTTCTATAGCTGATTAGGGATTTTCTTGAAAGGTGAACCATGAATTATTGAGGGGAATGTTATGCTTGTAGTGTGTTTCATGTTTATTACAAAGGATCATAATTGAAAATAATTGTTCAAAATAAGAATTGATCAATTTCGTTAATGCAATTTTCTTAATCTTTCGACGTTTTATCGTTCCAACATCACGTCTAGCAATTTCCAAAAAAAAAAAAAAAAAAAAAATTAGATCGATTCCAACTTTGCTTGAGGGAAATACCTCCTTCACGGTAACTTATTATTCTGGCCCCTTCAACTAACAGCCTCCATTAATACTTTTCACGAGTCAACCTGAGATCGAGTCCATAGAACACGGTGGGACGCCTCCCCAGGAGTATTATATTTCAAAGAAACCGATCGTAGGGCGAGAGAGTCGAAAAGCTGTGGCAACAAAGTTTTAAATGGGCATGGAAAGCCCTCATGAACTCCGTTGGAAACCAAGCTGTTGTCATTAAGGTACGAGAAAAGCCCGTGTAACTTCCTAAATCCACCCCTCGACTCCCGATGTTCAGGTAAGACCCAGAGGGAAACTTTTGTCTCCCAAAGTATCATCCGAAAGACCGACTTTCCTGGTACCGGCGTATTTTTTTCCGGCCCTTCTCTCATCCAGTGCTTCTCTCTTGTGTTACGACCACTTAAGTTTTGAAGCGGTTTTATTGACGGAGTAGGTACTACTGCAGAAATCCCTCCTAACTCCTATCTAAATTTACGAGACTACAAGAGTAGGTGGGTCAGAAATTGGCGTCTTCATATTCATAAATAAAAGTGGGAATGAAGTTGGTGGTGATATTCTCCATTCGTACAACGGTACCCAATCCCTAAGGGAACGGGCAGATAGAACGTTTTACACGTAAAATTTGGAAAACCATTGAACTGGCAATAGATGCAAACATCCTACGTCTTGAGACAGAATTGGAGCCAATTGGAGCTCATACATTGGAATTACACCAAAAGTATCTAATGAAAGTGTTTGGCTTGACAGACAAAAGACTCCCGAAAATTGTGGCCAAGGAATTAGTGGCGAGGAATATATCCTGGGCAAAGCACTGGGACCATTTGATAAACAAGTACGACATCCCAAATAACTTGACAACAATGAATTCCAGGACTTTGAGGCCGGATGCAGAGCAGCTACTCGCACGATATAAAGAGGAAAGGTGGGATCTCGCACGGCAAAGGTGTGAGGAGTCTAGCAATTTTACCCTATACAGGGTGCTAGACCCTCACATCAAATCAGCTAGTTTGATCAGGGAGAATAGTGTGGACATTTATGCTAGCAGATGGCTGTTTAAGCTGCGGGGCGAGCTACTATGCCTTAATGCCAGACCATACGTGACGGATCGTTGTGAGGAATGGTCCTTGTGTAATAGAAGATCTATATCACTTTCTTTGCAGCTGTCCCGTGCTGTCTGAGTTTAGGATTGCGGCCTTCAATCAGGCATTTCTGAGTAATGAGGAAGCCAAGCGTCTTCTCAATGGAGAAGGCTGGCCACAATTAGTAATGTACTGCAAGTTATCGTGGCGCTACAGAAAAATGTTGATTAGCAAATTTAATTTTTAACTCAATTTTGAATTTTGCGAAATGATGATTCCCCCCTAAAATCAGTAACGTTTATATGCACAATGGCCCTATGCTGACCCCGTTTCTCTATTATTTCTTCCAAAAGAGTTGATAATTTTATTTTATTTTATTTTTAGTTTTTAATTTCTTTTTCCCTGCATTAATGTATCACCAACATCCCCGACAGACGGTTGGAAAAACCATGTAGTATTGTTTATAATAATAACTAATTGAAAACTGTGTATGTTGTTTGAAAATAAACTTTCTTCTTCTTCTTCTTCTTCTTCTTCTTCTAGATGCAAACGGTTTGAAGCCGATTCAGTGGGACATCGTACTTTCTAGCACTGCACGCTACACGCTCTTTACTATACATGAGGAAGCATGTGCGAGGAAATAAGTACATGCCAGTAGTCGAAGAAGTCAACCTCATCGGAGCCAACCCCGACTAAGCCTTGGTTTGGCTTTCTGATGGGCTTGAAGAAAATGTATAATTGAGACACCTATCTCCTCGTAGAGATGCTCATCTGGATCATGGAAACTCTCCTCTAGCCAATGTTGATGCTGCACCTCCGTCCCCGAACGGAGAGCCTTTGGATTAACAAGAAGAGTCACTTTCACCAGAGTTGCCTGGCTCAATTGTAGACGGGTGAACTACCCCGGAGAAGCTCAAGAATACGATCCAAACCTAACTACCTGGGCGACTATGTTTTAAATTGATGGAGGGAAGAATGTGGTGATGTTCTCCAATCAACGACAATCAACTCTAATTAAGATGCTTGGCTTGTTCATATGCTACTAATATTGTTTATCCTCACAAATTCATATTCTTCATGTAACTTTGTATTTTGGCTAATAAAGCCTTGCTTTTCGAAAGGCTTTGTCATATCAAACTTCACGAATCTAAAAGTATGACATACCACATACTTTATTTGAATAAACGTGACCAGATATTTGAGTTATAGAGTTCGAATCTAGTCATGCATTCATTTTTTTTTCTGAAATGCCCAGGTTTTTAGAAGCACTGTGACGAATTTCAAGTCCTCAGGTGTCTCCAATTTTAACGTATACGTAATATTTCGTTTTTTGTTGTAATAACATCATATTTTGATTGTTAACTCAAATTTGGCATAATTATTTCAACATTTTGCTTATGTTGTTCAAAACTTGTACATTTCTCCTTGGAAATACGGGAGAAAAATAAATATTTCTCTCAACTTAGGTATTTCACCTCTCAAAATTACAGGTAAACGTTGAAACTTTACGTTATTGAAGGACTGGTAACTGACCTACCACAAAGATACTACCTACATCCTACTTGACAATTGCCATACTCCCCCCCCTCCCCCCTTTCATTTGGAAGCGGCCGTGATATTTTAAGCTTTTCTGTGCAAGTTAATATATTTGTATTTAAACGAAATGAAGAATAGGAATACAAAAATGTTCATTTCAGATTGTGATTTACTCTCTTAATTAAAGATTTGTTTCGATGCAGTCGTTGATAACAGAACGTAAATACAACCAATGAAATTGAAATATTCTCTATACACTTTATTAACTAATGTTTCGAAGCACTGGCCTTTCTAGTCCATTAGTTTGCTGGATCACGGAACGAATTTTACTGGAACGGAAAAACGAAACCGAGCGGTCGAGTGGCAAAAACGTGCGGTCGGAAGTCTTTGAATATTTCAAAGCTGCCTCGCGGAGCAATTATTCAAGTCCACGCTGCTCCCTGCAAAATTTAATTCAACGGAGTCATCTTCACTGTCGTGCGAACACGAAATTTTTAAAGAGGGATTTGCAATTGTGATGGGATTTATCTTACTCGATTTGTTGAGGTTTGCGTTTATTCAGAGAGGCAAAGTGTCGGAAGGTTATTGATAGGATTTCGAGATTTTCATTCATGTGAAAACGTTATGAGATGAAAGGGAAAGAATGTCGACCAAGGAATTACGTGCTGGAATTACAGAGAATCAATTTTCTGACAAAACTGTAAATAAATAAACAAAGTTCTGATCTCTCGCTTACGGCTATTGTTTTTTGTTTGTTTATATTGTTCTGATGCTTGTGTTCCACGCAGCCATTAATGTGTTTTACTATATTAGGGGTAAAACACTAACTTGGCAAGGATTTTCCCTGAGCGATATCCAGTGACATAAAAATGTTCCTGCATAGAAAGAAGATTAGGAATCATACCCCGTGGATCCCCGATGAATTTTGCTTAAAGCTTACTGCTAAAATTAATAAAACACTGTTCATGCTTCGCTCTAAATGATTTTTCCTGGGAACAATACAAAGGACCAAGTTTTGGTTTGTTTTCCAATAATAAACCATTGTAATCGCTCTGGAAAAAAACTTTCGAACCCCCCTGAAAATTGGTTTACGTTTCAAAGGGTGTAGAATCCAAATCTGAAATAAAAATTTTTCCGTCCGTACGCCGTACGCACAATATCTCCGAAACGACTGGAGCAAAAAATCTGAAATTTCAGGAAAAATCCATCTTGGTCCGACGACGCCCCAATTCTTGAGCCAGCTCTCTCACTCAATTTACAGTGCCCTTTAAGGGTTGTTGAAGTTTTGTAAAATCCCTAAAAACCTCAAAAAAAGTCAGAGCGGCCTAAATTTGGACTTTTTTGAAGAACTTTCCATGAGGAATCGAATGAGCCCTTCCCCAGGTCAGTAGCTCAAACCATTCCCGATATATGGCCCGATTTATGGTGCCAACATTTGCGTTATTTTGGTTTATTATTGTTTTTGTTTTGATAGCAGTAACCTAGTGATGTAGTGAACATGGATACTGGAGTGAACTCCTCAAAGGGTTTATAGCCGATACACGGTTTGAAGTATTCTGATAACCATAAAGAAACGCTGCAAATTCTTTCACTAGGGTTTATTCAATTGGCTTGCGTTCATGATTTGAATTTCTTCTAAGCTTTGGATGTCCCTGTTGGTTTATTATTCAATAATAAACCATTGTAATTCTGGGAAAAAAAATTCTGAAAATTTCATGGTTTACGTTTCAAAGGGTGTAGAATCCGAATCTGCAATAAAAAATTTTCCGTCCGTTCGCCGTACGCCGTACGCACGATTTCTCCCAAACGGCTGGAGCAAAAAATCTGAAATTTTCAGGAAAAATCCATCTTGGTCCGACGACGCCCCAATTCTTGAGCCAGCTCTCTCTCTCATGATTTAAAGTTCCCTTTAAGGGCTGTCAAAGTTTTGTAAAATCTCTAAAAACCTCAAAACAAGTCGAATCGGCCTAAATATTTACCTGTTTGAAGAACATACCATGAGGAATCGAATGAGCCCTTCCCCACGTCCATAGGTCAAACCATTCTCGATGAATGGCCCGATGCATGGTGCCAACATTTGCGTTTTTTGGTTTATTATTGTTTGTTTGTAACCTAGTGATGCCGATAGCGTCGAGTTGTAGTGAATGTGGATACTGGAGTGATAGCCGATGTGGATACTTGTAGTTTATAGCCGATACACGAGTTGAAGCATTCTGATATGCATGAAACGTTGATAATATGTAGGTAAATGTTATTCAATATTATTACTGGGGTTTATTATTATTATAGCACGTAAATCGGTTGTTAACCAAAATACCTATATGGATTGATCAGTTGATCATATTTGCGTGCCTCCTGAAATTCAATAATTGCTCTATCACCTGTGAAAAACGCTGCAAATTCTTTCACTGGGGTTTGATATTCAATTGGCTTGCGTTCATGCCTTGGTGGGCCTATTGAGGCTAGAGAAGGAGGCCATTACCTGCAACTCCTTTCCAGGCAAATTTGACTGCCCAATAGTTAACCAAGCATTATATGCCCAGTGTAGAGCACTCTCACCCATCGTCAGGAACTGCCTGGGACTCAAGCACTAACTGCTTGGTACTTACTGGTTAGGCATTGACATCCCAGTCTGCTGTGGTGACCTAATGTCTTCAACCCCAGCCAAAAGAGGAAGGTCCACCCTTCCCCACCACGTTTTAGCGAATGAGAGGAGAGTCTTAACCTCTCCCATTTCCTACCAGCAAAGAAATCCCAGTTGCTAAGGGGCTTTGCAATCCGGTATTAAAATGTTCTGAAACTGACTTGTAATCAGCTGTTTTCTCGTGTTTGAGGTTGTCCAACTTACAGGGCGTCCCTCCACTGAAGAGGACTTGTTTGAGAGTGACATTCTAAAAACATGTTCTATTCTATTAGGCAGAATGGATTAATTTTTTCGTTCCCGTCTCTAGTTTTTTTCTCTAGGCTCTTCTTCGCGATGCCGATTTAACATTGGCATGTAGGACTGCATGAAAACTAATGGTAAAAAATGGAAGGAAAATATATCTAACCGAATCCTTAACCCGTTAAAGTTCTTCTTTGAAGTCCTTCTTGTACTTTGAGTGTGACAAATTGAGAGTTGGAATAGAAAAAGACATCGGGCTCTTGTACATATTTTTCACGGAGAAAAAGTGGTCTCCCCACTTCCCCGCCTACAACGTCGCCATTGCGACGGTTTTGTGTAAGAGTTGTCTACTCCATCGCACGTTTAGCCTCTTCAGGTTGTTACTTTACCTCCTTGGGCTGTTGTGGTCCAAGGGTTTTCCTTCCTTTTCAGAACCGGTAAGTCTGTTCCCGACAGGCCTCCTAATGGCTCGTCCATCCTTCGCGGCATGCCCTTATCCTTTCCACCCTTTACACCCTTATTCTTCTCGTCCTTACTCGTCCATATATCTTTCTTCCCACTTGGCCTTCGAGAAATGGAGTAATAGACCTCGCACGCGCAGCTTGAATCTCTTTCAGATACGGACGCGTGGGGTTGGCGGGTATCGTTCAAATCACGTCGTCACTTGGCGTTATTGTTACCTCACAAAAACGTTTAGGTAAAATGATCGCTTTGTATCAAGCCGATGAAATGTGGACACTGAGTTCATCTTACTTCCGAACGAGACTTCACACTACTACCTGCACAAAGTGCAAGTATCCACCTTCAACACAACAGACCTTGGACTGGTCAAATCAAACCAGTTTTAGTTGGTGGCACTGACCAGCCATGTTTAGCTTGTAAAAAACAATCCCTTGTCTTGGATAGAAAATTTATGAAAACGAAGTTTTAAATGGACATGGAAATACCTCAGACGACTATAAAAGTAAATACCCAGCAAAGTGCCCTTCAGTTAGCATTCCTATGAACTGCCAGCATTGAGACGTACTCATAACTTTTTCATAGAGAGTATAGTAGTCAAGTCAGTTTTTGATTTATTTAAAGGATATCCGATTAAATGTACATTGCTCGGGCTCGCATGCATGGTTGCTTTCTTAAGTGCTGCAACTTCTTTCAAATTACTCCGCTAAGATATCAAGAGGCTATGTATCACATCTTTAAGATGAAAATGATGGAAGTTGGTACCAGCGTGTTCCAGGCTCAGAAAGACTTAAACGGACACACATGGGAATCGTCCCCATCAAAATTAGTACAGAAATCATCATTTTCCAAATTTCAGCTCCCTAGAGTGAACAGGAGAGAATGATTTAGGTGTATTGCTATCCCAGCAGCTGAGAAATCCTCTTAATCTCTTCTGGTCGTCACATGAATCTATGTACCAAATTTAAGCACTGAAAGATGACAGGGAAATAAGTTATTGTAAGTTATAAGAGGTCATCCCACCTCCAAAAATTAGCACCTCATACCAAATAGTGGGTACATATCTATGAAATAATCGAGTCAAAACCGTAAGACAAATGATAATATTCTCTGAACACCTCGAAATTAGCATCGAGTTGCGTTAACTGGATGAGACCACACAAGTTGCTTACGATCGTTCGTTTGATCCCCATTTGACAAAACCTGGAGGGTTGCCTTTAATGCAATAGCTAAAAGTGGATACTAGAAACAGTGACTGGTGCCAGCCCTCTGCAGTCCACCGATCTATGGAGGAAGGCTATCTGATATAGAAATATTAAACCTTTGCCTGAAAATTTGCAGCGTTTTGGTGTCGGTTTTTTGTAACGCTTTTCGGTTTATGTGCCGCAATAAAGGCACTAAAATGTCAAGAAGTGAGATCTAATTGGGATTCAAACCAGAGAATGTCAAATAAAAATTCAAAGCTCTAACCTCACGCCATGAACCTTATTTCAGTAGAAGTTAGATTAAAAACGCAATTGTCGCTAGTAGCCAAGTTTGATTGTATCGCTTTACCTTTAACTTAAAGGCTTGTAAACAAGTAACGTTCCACCGTCCTGGATTCAAGACTTCCAGTGATAGATTAGCTGAAGACTACTTAAATTTCTCGTTCTCACACAAAATATTTACGTTTGCATCACCTTAGTTGCTTACCGTGAAGCTGCGCTCCCTAGAGAGCCGAATACCTTCTCGTTTAGAAACCTTTGAATGCAGCGAACACAGCCGGTGCTTTTGTTGAGTTTGTCCTGCTATAGCAATTGATGCTAAAGAGAGCTGACGTGATCGTTACTGCTCTTCAAACTGATGAACATGTTGTAGCACCGTTGTTAACCACGATATGCCAACGATGCTATACGCTTCCTATTAGGTCAAATCAAATCGTAGAAAAGAAATAAGGAAACCACTTATAGCTGTACCCTACATAAGAATAGAATCAAGACACAGTTGATAGAATGGACTAGTTGCACCTTTCAAGGGCACCTGACAGAGGGTAAACCTGGCGCTGGAAAGCTCAGATTGATAGTTTCAAGAAAAGGAGAAGTGATTCGTATCCCATACTCATGTAATAGATCGTCTACCATAAAACCTTATATTACGGAATGAAGCTAGTGTTTAAAACGATTTCGAAACTCCCATTGACATTTACAACTAAATATAGTTGGCCGAGCCTTCTATGTTGAGGCTGAATTCAAGTTCTCGGCAATTAAAGGGCGTCAATTCAGGGCCAGGCCATTCTTGGTCGCTCTTCCGATACCAGAGTTGGGAACAAGCTGGGGAAAACACCTTCGACCCTCGAAACCCCCCATTCATTCAGGCCGCTGCTATGACAGCCAACTCTCTTTTGTTCCGGGATTTCAACGGAATTTCCGCTTGTTCCGTCGATGGAGTTTCAATTACTGCGCTGTGATTGCGAATTGGACCTTCGTAATTTGTGAATCACTCTCGGAGATTGACGCGGTAATTTCCTCGTTTTCCGCCGGAGTTCACTGGGGTTTTGTCTTGGGATGTTGCGAACGAGCAGCCATTGATGTTTGGTTGATGGGGGATCGAAAATTTAATACCGTTAACTAAAGAACACGATTTCCTCACAGTATCGCAACAAACATAATATGAGCGGGATGAATAGAAAACGGCAGCAAAATTTGCAATACCTGACGCACAACTACACCAAAATTGAGATAGAACAAAATGACAATCGGTTGAGAATCATAGAGTGACCAGTATTTGTAGTGAAAACACTTTTTTCCGGCCTTAACTCCGACAAATCCTGTCTTCTACCGTGATATTCCAAATTTCTGTGGTTCGTTGCAACATCAGAGTTTGGATCGAATGAAAAGTTATCACAAAGATGAATTAAGAATTGTAGGTTGATCAGCATCAACAAATTTTCTTATACACCTTTATATTTTTGTTATTAGAAGAAGAAGAACAACATGCTTTATTTTTACAATTTGAATGTTTTCGTTACATATTTTCATTTTATAGACCACTAATTCGCACAACTTATTTTTTGTTATATATTACTTATAATTTACATCACATTTGTACAATATACATTTTATTTTTATTTTATTCATCATCCCAAACAGTTTCACAACTATCTACATGATTACTATTAGGTAGGTACTATATTTCTCGGTAGGCTATATATTACCATTTATTGTATTCATTATTACAGTATTGTAAATGTTGTCATTGGCATGCTATACAACAATGGACCTACGTCCGTCTGTCGGAGAGTCGCCTCCGAGACGCCCCGACGAGAACGCCTATACATTACAATTTTACTCTTGATTGAACTATATTGTGGGTGTATTGAAGCACTTTTAATTGCTGGTTAACAGTTAAATTCCCTGATGAGTTCAGATCTATAACGCCAGGCCACGCGACAAAAACTAGCTAACCTCCCCATGCTGTCCCCATTCAAAATCTGCACCACGCGGTCCCGGCTGAGAACCCATGAGCCCAGAAAGGCACTTCTAAATTCTCCCAAAACCGGACATACCCCTAAGAAATGGTGAACATCTTCAAGTGCCCTCATGTTGCACATGGAACAGTCTTCTCTTCTGTCTGAGTCAGGGAGAAAAGGACGGTGATTAAGACCGAAAAGGGTGCCACGTAGCTTTACCAACCACCGCGTGAAGGGGTGGTCCCGGATTTTCATTTACTACGTCTATTGAATGCAGATCCAGGTTCAGCGTGCTGTACAACGAGTTGCTTGAAGCAAGCGCACGTGCCACAATATCCTCATGATGCTGCACCCTCCATAACTCCAACAGCTCCCCCAGCTGCGAATCACACTGTTGTATATTTTTTTTATTACTAATTTGGTGTTTGAATGGGTTGATACGAATTTGGATTCAGTTATTTGTTCACACATTTGAGTTTCTAATCCCCCGTGGATCAATCCTAATAGCCGTTTCTGTCTTGGCGAAGCCTTATTTCATCTGGCCATCCTAGAATGTAATCACCTGCTCCTGCATTAATCCATAGAAAAATAAATTAGCTCGGTTCACTTCATCCTATATACAAAACTCAAAGTGTGTTTGTTTCTTTCTGTCCATGTACGCTCCCAATGGACGGCTGAACTACCGATGTTAAAAACTTCAGTGAGTTTCAGCGCACAACCGTGGGTTATCCAGGTGAGAACCTCCAAAACATCCTTCTACTTTATAAATGTTGTACTCCTCAACCGAATTTTTCGGTTCCCAATGTTATTTATCTTGTGGTCGCTAAAAAGCAGTTTATTACCTGCAAAAATGTGCGGCAATTTGAGAAACGTTGAAGAGAATTGGAGATTTCGTGAAAAGCGTGAGACATAAAACCAATCCTAAACCCAATTCCTACTTATTATTCGTATGCACATAGTCGTATGTAGATTCGGTTTCCTTGAGGCCGGTACCCACCATCCAAGTGGCTCCAAAAACACATTTCTGGTTTATTAATCGTATAAAGTTGGGATTCGGTATCCAAACTCCTGAGGACTGATACTTGAAGATTCACAGGGCCGAAATCAGTTGAGTGTGCCCAAAAGCAAACTTTTCTTATTTTTTATTAAATTCTAGTAATTATTTTCCTTGCAATGGTTTTCCAATTAGTTGTATACAAAGGTGCCTAAACTTTAAGGAATTTCATAACATTTTATTTAATTATTTTCAGTAATATCCATTTGTAATACCCGAAACTCCAATTTTGTGAATTAGAGTCCGTCAGCCGTAAGGGCCTCGATATCTTAATGTTGATAACCACATGTGTGTTGCGGTTAAGTAATAATTAAGAACTTAGGAAAGAAATGAACAAAATAACGCTTAGCAGTACTAAAAAAAATTAATTCAAAAATTTGAGTGTGCATGCAGCTTTTTTTCTGTCAAGAAAAACTCGGAATATTTTAGAAGAAATTTCCGCAAAATTTAAGAGTAGGTAAATAGTAAATAACTGTTGAGAATTTATAAATATTGTTCTTTTACTGTCGAAACTTACTGTTAAAAGCGATTTAACCTTTACAACCCTTCAATTTTGTGGAAATGTGCTAAATTTCTTCCAAAAACTCTGTTTTTCTTGATATTGACACAAGGGACAAGTTTTTCCAGTCTTTCTTGTTTAGTAATGAAGGACAAGTTCATCTGAGAGGGTTCCCGCGCGCCCAAGCTATTGGCAGGCAAGCCATGCTGCAGACCCTCAGACTCCTAGGCTCTGAACTTCCCAATTAGCTAGATCCTGAATGCATGTAAAATAGTCGATTCGTTCACGGGTTATTCAATTTATTCAATCCAGTTCTTACTGTTTTTTATTATAAAGCAACTCCAGTATCAATATGTGTTTCCTCAAGTTCGTCGCGAGTGATTTAGCTATAAGTGAATAAGCTTTTTCGTCTCATAACATGACTTTGAAGAACATTGGAGAGATTTAAATAAGTAAAGTTCGATTCCATTGAACTTACGATCAGCTAGTCTTATCGGAGCTGTTCGCGTCTCCCCGTTTCCTTTCTATCTGTTGGGCTTGTCTGATTTCAAATTACTCGAAGTTACTACTCGAAACATCACGTGTTTTTGATATTTTCTATACAGATGTCATCATTGGGGTTTTTTCCGAGTACGAATATTATAAGTATAAGAATTTCAAAACAATTTGTAGCGATAACGAGAGGCTGGTACATTCGTGCTGAATGAATGGCGCTTTGTACAGCACGAGTTTCCGCAATCCCTTCTCATTCCGGAAGATCTGCAATAAATTATTTGCTTCTTCACGGTAAGAAGGCGTGTAGAGCAGACCTGCTGATAATAAAGAGACTTGGAGCCCCCCGCCCAGTATTGCGGGGGAAGGCGTAGCATCTCCACTATATCAGACTGAGAGGGGCGTTGCCTGCCTGGGACATTCACCCTAATGACCCATGACTGAGCCCTAAAGTTATCACCATTTAACCGACTCGAGTCGCTGTATATCACATGTAACGGCGTCTCAGCTTGTATTTAGTCAGTGACTTATGACTCGGGCTACTGTTGCTCCCCACCGTAGCCCTTCGTGTACCCCAGCAGCACTGAAATAATGAGTATTACAATGGCGACGATGTCGATATATCAATGTACCTCGATTGTCTTCCAACTACACTGTACAATGGTAACTGTATGTTACAACTCATCATTTCATTAGATGAGGAATTTCCCTTCAACAGGGAACAAGTCTATTTTCAAGAATGTGTCAGGAAATCATTTAAAGAAGGTGTCGGTCATTTCGGAATTTTTTGTTAAAAAGTTACTTTCTTTCAATCATTTGATGGGCATGCAAATGTTTTAGATCACTGATCTAAAATACCACTGCAGTACCAATCAGCAAGTCAGTTAACCCGGTGGCCTCTCAAAAACAGCTTAACAATCTTCTCCATATCCGGTACATCAACATTTTCTTAATGGATACGTTCTGTTTTGGTGCAAAACTGTGAACAAGTTCCCTTTTCAATCAATTTCAAGTCCGGAGTCCAATAAAACGTTTTCGGATGAAATATTATTTCTATCACAAAATTTTGGTGTTTGTCACAATTTTTGTTTTCAGGCACCACCTGGCCTTGCATACAGCTTGAACCCGAAAATTTCTTCTCAACAATCAGAAGTAACACTTTCATAACAAACGAACGTGAACATCTGAAAATGCAAAAACAAGACTCATAAAATCCACGAAATTGTAAAATAAAAATACCCAATTCCATTGTTTGTAAACAATGTGTAGAGTATCTCTCTCACTCAAAAAGCTTAAAACTGCAAAATAAACGTGACGGAGCATCAGCGAGGACTGAACAAAAATATATCAGCAATGATAACCTAGAGCAAAACAAACACACGGCGCACCCAACAGCCATCACGCTGTCATCTGTGGATTCTGTTGAGGTTCTGGAGACAAATTTTGTCTTATTGGTGCTACCATCCAGTGGACGAATGGAGCAATACAATATGTCAAGCTTGTCAAACTGCAGAATGGACATGACCCCTTTAGAGGGCAACAGTTGATGCTCATATCACCAGTAAGGAGGAAAACGTTCCCTTTTAAAGCAAGCAGGCTGTTAAAGGTAAGCGGGATGAAAATTACCCCTTTTGATGGTAAGACTAACTTTTAGGCTGTTTTAAGTAAGAAAATGTTGTGATTTGAACACAAACAAATGCCTAAAATCCCTCTTGTTACCTCTTGTTGAAATTTTACAAAATAGAAAATGTAATGAAAAATACATTTTGAAAAAATGGACACGTTCCTCTTTGAAAGTGAACTTCTAAGGTGGACACAACTTGAAATTCAGAAGAAAACTCTGCAAATTATTGTACGAAGGTTTACTATTTCTGCACTAGATAATTGTTCTTCGGAGGTAGGGATCGCTTCTAGGGTTTTTTTCTTCTAGGGGAATCATGGTTTACTTCAGATTTCACGGATTTCTCTCTCATTCGTTTCTGCTTCCGAAGTTACTAGGTAAGTGATGCCCAAGTTCCCTTTGTCAGCGAATACCTCGATAACCCACCTTTTGGGCCTATAACATCTACGAGGCAGGCTAAAAATCAATACCAAGTGGAGTCCATGTGCGAAAGAGTTAAAGGTTTACGTCTAGTTCCCGTACAGCGTTCGGCGGACGACGGATGGACGTAGCTAATTTGGAATCTACCCACCTTGAAACGAAAAATGACAAAACTTGGGGGGGGGGGTTTCACAAAATTCATTCTGTTGAATTGCGAAGGCGTATTAGTGAAGATAACGAATACAAATTAATGAAGGGACACAAAAATGACAGAAATATCAAGGAGTGTGACAACAACTTATTTTAATTCCTCATTTGCCCTAAATAATCTGTAGCTTCGTTTTAGGTTGATTCCTGGTTTGACTTTTGGTTTGGGGTTCGGTCGTGTGATTCTAGACAGAGGTGACACCAGAAATATGAACTGTGAAGTTAACGTCATCTGTTAGATTGTCAAGTCATGTCTTGTCAATGACAAGAAATATGGCGGCGTTCAAGTTGAAAGCTGGGTACTCTCGCTGAAGACAGCAGAAACCTGCCTCCATTTGCGAAATGTTCGGCGTAATTGCATTTCCCGAGCAAGCGAAAAGCGCGTTTTCGACTCAGTACGTCTTCCGTCTTGTCTACGTGACGAATTACTCTCATCCGAGTCTTGCTCCAACCGTTCACCAAAATCCCCTTTTCGTTCCTGCACTGACTTTCGCCTTTTAACGGAGATGAAGTTCACCTCCCACTCAAAACCGACCGGGCGAAGTTTTGGACAAGTAAACTCGTCATTTAGCTCTTTACTGGAGCTTCAAACTCAATCAACCAACTTTCCCTGCTCTCCAGAAATGAAGCGAGCCGTGACTCCTTAAGATGGGACGTGTCTTGTAATTAACGGGGCGTTGGCGGGGATCCAATCGCTGGAATTACCGAAGAAAACCTGCCAATCGTGCTGCATCTCAGCGTTGTGATGGTTATGGCGGTTCCCCCTTCCCAATTCTTAAATCTGCATTGGCTGAGCATAAACTTGACGCCTTTTACCGTGGGATATCCTCTGGGTGTTTCGGACATTAATCCCATAGACGTGGCAATTGTAGTGGCTAATTCCAACTCTAAGAGTAGAAACTTAGCCAAAGAATATATTTTTGTTATAAGCCTATTTTATTGAAGTCTCAGCTGATCTCATTCCATCAGGTAATAATTGGATCAAAAATGGCTAACTGTAGAATAAAGTTCTGGAAGTGCTCCAAAGAAAATTTTGGGGGGGCGCACCACGGCTTAGGAAGAGGCATGGAATGGATATTTAACGTGGATATTTGAAAAGCTAACTAACTCTGGATATTCATGAACAAAAATGCGAGGGCAATTGATATGTGATTAGATTTGTTGGATCTAAAGTACAGGTGAGCAGTTATGAAAATGGGTAGCAGAAAATCTTCTGGTGTTATTTGCAATTTTCTGGATTAAATTCCCGATTCTTGAATGCGCCGCACTTGGGCATAAATCCGTATGGGACAACTGTAACATCCCATCACCGACACGGCACAGTGTGCTTTCGATTGAAGATTGTGGATGTAGATCAAGATGGCCAAACGACCTGATGTCACCAGAACCCGTCCCGGTTTTCTACACTTGAGGTCTCATCTCAATTTTTGCACAATCTCTAAGTTGCGCATCTTTGCGCGCTTACTAGATAGCTAGCTCACTTCCAAAAGAATCGTGTAAAGGGTCCGAATTTCACGGAATTACAACGCTTGGAATTTAAAGCCGCAGTACTGAATTAGGATTGACATTTGATTACACAAAGTTTGTGTAGATTGCGTTTGCATGCGAAAATAAAAAATTGCAAATATATGAGTGACGAAACAGTTTAATCATGAATTAGGTTGAATGAATTGCAGAAAAGTGAACAATAAAGGCATGAACTAACAACAAAGGGTCAATAAATAATGGTGCCAGGTACAGTTGTTACAGCAGCTGGTCTCCATTCGCTGCAGCGGGCTACACTAGGAACATGTATGTGCCAAGTTTCCCCTCAATAATGTTTGGGGAAGATTATTTGTCAATCCTGCTGTTCTACTAAAGGCAAAATCGGAGGTGTTCAACGCTACGATCCGTGTTATACTGTGCTATGCTTCATCATGCTGGTGATTCCAAGAGTATGCAAAGGCAGAGGGAGTGCAGCTGATTTATTTAAGAAAGCTGTTCCGTTTACCGGGGTTTCTCCGAAATACATTTCACATTTGGAGAAAGGGGGGGGGGAGGGGCACCATATCAGCTTTTACTCGAGAGACCTATTTAAAGTACTTGAGGAAAGTAGCTTATCTCCCGGAAACACGCCTTCCTAAAATAATTGTCACGGAAGTGTTGAGAGCAGGGTTTCATGGGCTGGACATCTTGTACGCCTTGCCACTGGATCGGGTGTACATGATTTTGATTCCTTGTCTTTTGAATGCATCCAGCTTCAGCAGCTGATATCCTTGAAAAGTTTAAGAAGCAAAAGAAGCAGTGGTTCTGGAAGAGGGCCGGGAATTCGGAGCGTTACGTGATTTGCAGTTCACAATCTATAGGGAGCTTGACCCTCACTTCAAGTTGTTGAGCCAGTACTGGATTTTTTCTCGGCAAGGTGGATCTTCAAGCTAAAGGGAGAACTGTTGCATCTAAATTGAAAGCCGTATGCCATTGCTCATAATGAGGAGTGTGTACTGTACGATATTCATGACAAAGAAGACGTGTACCACTTTCTCTATACTTTCCCAGTACTTGCAGAGTTTACAGTTAGCGTTTTCAGTTGATATCACACTGCGTTGGAACTTTTTATTTTGAATTTTATTTTTCATAGTAGTTGTTTTTGGTTTTAAGTGTTGACACCGCCAACAGAAGGCTTGAAAAACCATGTCAGTATCGTTTATAAAATAAACAAACAAAATTTTTGTGATGCAGAAAGTATCTTTTACTTTGCTTTATTTTGTCAATAAACCTTTTCTCCTTCCTCTTCTTCAGTAGGAACATGTCCGTGACGTAATTCGCTCAGTCTTGGGGGGTTACTATTGCTGTACTTGCTGCAACTACTTCAGTAATAATATGCTCTTCTCGGCGGCCTGATATTCCTCTTGCTGCTAACTTTGACTGTTGAGAAAGCTGTTTCCAGCGGAATTGGCATTGGCAAGTATGTTGGTAAAAACTTTAAGGTCATTTGTGAGGAAGCCATGAAGTTTTGCACTGCATTTGCTCGGTGCGGTGTCTACTTCATGCTCACTGATATTTCACTGGTTTTTAAGTCGTTTATTTATTTTCTATTACATCCCCTTCTTTTGAGAGGTTTAATTATTCAAAAAAAAAAAAGTGTAATTGTATTGGGAAAAGGTATAATTCAATTGTTGAAATGTTTAATTGTCCGGAAAAAAGTTGAATTATTTTGGAAAACTTTTAATCCAACTGGAAAATGATACATACATACCTTTTAGGATTTATTCCTATATAAATACCTGGGTGTAGATGGTCTGGTTTTTCAACCCACGAGAACAAACATGCTCGTTTATTACGTTTCTGTAAATGAATTCTTCAGAGAATGCGGCTGTTCGTCGAAAAATATTATTGAATGACCCGGCGGACGAGATAATAAACTCCCGGGATGGAATCATCACGGAGCTCTAATGGCCTAAAAGAAACCCCCTAAAAAAATAAACAGAAAATATGAGGAGTCGAGGAGGTCAGGATGAGAGATGTACATCATTAAAAAAGACGGAATACGCTACACGACTCGAGTTTATTCCAAGTCTTTTCATCACCACCAACTCCTAACCAAACTCACCCTCTCCATTCAATAATAATCTATCCTTTCATCCCCTACAGTTCATTTATATTTTTCATTACATTTTTATTATCTTAGGTTTATATTTTTCATTTGACTTTTAATTCACCGAAATATACTCGAGTCCTTCCTCTTTCAGCAAATTTGAAGAAACACGTACAATTTCTGATTAAATTTCCAGATATCCTCTCGATACGTGAGGCCGGACATGAAAAGTCATATTCGAAAATCATTCAACCTCCATTCTTTCATCAAATTTCGGCACTCAATGCGCCGTTTGACTTTGCGAAATACTAATGGATTGCTTCTCGTTCAGTCTATATCCACAAGTCGCTAATTCGCTAATTTAAATACGACGGAAAGTTTTGTTGTTGGTGCCAACAATGTCACCACTGCACACGCCCGAACTCAAACGGTTTTATAAATGTAAATTTTTACACGGGGGACGGCCTTACCTTCGATGGTGAAGAAGCAAAAAGTTTACATTCTGAACATAACCGTGAGGTTTAAATATGTTTATATATCCTGATGGTCTTATAGAGATGACGTTTTTTTACATTCATGGAGGAAAAACTTAACCACGGATTGGTTTGAAATGTGTTGTTATGTAACTTTCATGAATAAAAGCTTGTATAGTAACGAAACATTTTGTATGTACCTACTCAAAGCGTTTGTACAGTATTAACATCGTAAAACCGACCCGTTCCGTATCAAACCCGTTTATTATTAATTACCGCTGGGTTATTTCAACATTCTACGTGTGTTTGGAACGTGTAACGAGGTAATTGCTTCTCTGCTGTGATATCCCATAAGCGGGGGCTTAAGTGGTAAATCCGCTGTGAATCTGCGCTCCCTCGGTGGGTACCTAATATTCCGAGTATGTTGAACGTTGGAATCCCAATAAATAGGAGATTCGAACCCATAGATAGTTCGTCGAAAGTAATATACACTACGTATCTATTACTGCACTTGCGGGAAAGCCTCTGGTTTAAAATATGACGTGCTCTAGAATTCTATTTACATTTCCATCATTGCAAAAAGCATAAATTATTCCCCAATTTTCCAGATCTAATATACATTTGGTACAGTGATTCAAGTTGACCACACATTCTGGAATTCATCAACCCCAGTGTCATCTAGATTACTGTCTTGACAACGGTTTTCACAACGATTTCATGTTGACAGTATTTTTGAAAAAGGTTTTGTAAGAAGAAGTCAGCACAACCCAGTTATTCGTAAGGGAAGTGGAATGGCAGCACAAACTAATCCAGCCGACCAGGGATCGGACGTCACTACATCGAGGATGAGGGGGATGAAAGACATGTGCATGAACATCCTGATGGAAGCGGAGGAGAAATGCGAGGAAATCGACGTCAAATGCGAGGAGGAGTACAGATATCTCAAGCTGAAAGAAGTCATATTGCAAAGGGGGAAAGTCAAGCAGGTAGATGTATTGTATTTATTAAATTATTTACGGGACAATTACCCACAGTTTCACGCTGATGAATAACGAACAATCAATGTAGACACCAACCAACTCCAAACAATAGGATTGCAGGTTAATTAAGGAGCACTCCTTATCTCTTCTACCTACCAGATTTGGATTCCGCAAGTAGTTACATTGGTTACTTTCTTCACGAACATCAGAATATCGACTACTATCTTTAAGGGGTCGAGGAAACCTTGAAAAACATGTACAACATGTAAATCTGTATAAGACAATTAGATGCACCTCCAATTACACTTATTAGTAGTTGCAGGTAAAAGCCATGTACATGGACTTGATCTTGAATCCAGTGTCCAACCTTTCCTATCTAGGAGAGGATAAGGATGTGTTAACGGAGCAACATCACATAACTGGGAGTTGAAGTTAGTCATCGTCCATGACAATTTGAACAAGGGAACACATTTTTCTTCTTTTTTCAGACTTTTCACATTTTTCCTTGAGCCACGTCTGTCTATGTGAGGATTAAATGGGAATGGTTTACAGAAAAACTAACCAGCCCAGGCTGATGGTTTACCTTCAATGTTAGTTACTTGATTATTAACGTAAGATCATGAATGATTCTAAAACACCATTTCAACAACAGGATTCCTGCTTGCAAAATAATGCATGAGTCAGAATTTTCAATTGCCTAACTCGATATTCGGATTCAGCACCATTCCAAAGCCCCAAATACCAATTTCAACTTGAAACTCCTTTGCTTTCAGGCACAAATCACGTTTATCTAATATACGAATACTTATTGATGACGTGATTGAGATTGGAAAAAGTGGCTCCTGATGATCCAACGATCCCCAAATCTCATTGTTCCGATAGGAAATGTAATATTGTTTCCAACTGGTGGTTTGAGGTGGAATCAGAATCATCGAAAAAATTAAAAAAGACGATTTTTGAACGGGCTTAGAAAATTGCTATGTGAAAAGTTGTTGCAAAGAACCCTTTGCAACATAATCTTTAAGCCGACTAGTTGGGGGTGGATATTAATATTAAAGCTATCTACTTTTTTCCAGTTATATTTTTGTTAATTCGGGATAACTATTGACCTTTTCGTTTCGAAAGAAACCCTATAGTTTTGTTATAGCGATTAGGGATAAATTTAGTAACGCCGTGTCTTACGTGGAAAACGAATGCGAGCGACGCGAGCGAGCGGACGACTAACGCGATCAAACAATCTATAGAAATGTCTCACATAGCAATGCGGCGTCGCGGTAGTCGCGTTAGCCGCGGCAAACGCTCGCGTCGCGTGCCTTGATTTTCAAATCGGTTTGAATTTTGTCGAGCAATCGCGTAAACGCGTTATTATTTGTTTACGTTTTTGAAGGTTAACCTGCTTTAGTTGACATTCTTCATTCGTCTTCGATATTGCTTCTTTAGTTATTTTTTTGAAAATGATTTATTGCACCAAGTTACAACTTATTAGCAACAAATTTTTGACATTTAAATATGGATTGGTTATAGTAAAGCTTAGGTACATAACTAAGTCTCTAATGGTTTCGAATGTTAGAAGTTCGGATTTTGTTATCGCGAACACCTTAATTCACGTACACAGATCATGAGGCTTATTTCTCTTGAGTCGTCTGGATAGGTCGTCAACGTCGAGGAGCTGCACAGCTTCTTCATTGACGTGGAGTTGTAGCCGCTTGTGATGGACTATAGCGTGCATTCTGATTACTTCATTAAAATTTAATAATTAGTAAATTTTACTGTTGGTATACAAAGTTCTTTGTGAAGTCGAACATTTCGGGTGTACCGGTACGCATAAACAACACGCTTCTTTCGTCAATTGTTGCCTTTGTGGTTTGCTTTACATTTTTATCATGGAAGCGACAATATCAGAGGTTCATAAGATAGAAGTTTTGTGGAACAAGATAAAGCACGATGTAAAAGAACAGGAGCCTCGCAGATCTGGCTTGGGATGCTGTGGCGAAACAAACGAGTATTTAAAGTAAATCAAAACACCATTTAATAAATTATTTCTTTTAAATTGATACACCATTCAATCACCTAATAAATTCCCTGTAAAACATAAATGTTCAAACTCAGGATACAAATGGTGAAGCTCGCCTAGTTTTCCTCGGAGCCGATAAATTTAATCAACTGGCTTTCGTTTTCTTTGCCTATGGGCCAAATAATACATCAACGGTGTCGGTGGAAGTTGTAAAAATTTGGAAAAAGAACGCATCTTTCCGAATATGAAATAAAACTGAGGGAAACTGGTATGAAATAACTGTGGAGGAATGGATGGAAATATGGCTTATCCATCTTCGGCGACAACGCGATGTGTAATCTCACGTAAGACACACACTTTGGAATTCGTCCAAATCGCGTCGCTCGCGTCGCCCGCGTTTGTTCTCCACGTACAACGCGGCCTAAGGTTGAAAAATCGCATTTCTTCATCAACGGAATAACTTCAGCTGCACCCCATCCCAGTAAAACAGGATACGGGTCCGGGAACTGTGATGCAGAAAATCTGTGAAATTGCAACGATGCTCCTGTGAATGATGCTTACGCTCGTAGTAAACATTGGAGAAAGCCAAAAGCCACAACCTATTAACTGTCTCCATTATTCTCAGAATACGGTACGCTGGATTAGGTACTTGATTCTATTGATGGTTCTACCAATTTACTTTCACCTCTAATACCGTAGTGATGTCTACTTCAATTGTACTATCTGATACTGTATGCAATATTTTCATCAATAACTTCGAATATAGAGTTTCTAGAAATGACCGCATTTGTTGGTTAGCAAATTTATTTATTTTTGGCTGCCAGTATTGTCAAAATCAATCTTTCAAGTGATGGCTGCAATGGAAAACTAGTTCATCATCATATTATGATTGAGAAAAATGTGACTTTGGCCTATGTCATAAAAATCATATTCAATCTGACATGATTTATCTTCATTTGTGAGTCTTTTAGATCTGTTACGTGATAGGTCTCCTTAAGTAAGTTGTCAATCGTGCAATGAACTACCCAGTTATAAGGCATACTTTATATTGTCATTCCGTTATCTATACTGTTCTCAATTTCAAATTTTCTTCTGTCTTACTTGTAATTATTTACGAGAAAGAGATTCCATCACTATTATACTTCACAATTTTTGAATTTAGATTTTGTACAAGCGGAAACACGATGTGGAACGAGAATTTCGCGTTTTCATGACCAAACTGGTGAACCAGTCGAGATTGGCTCAGCTCCAAGCGAAAAATGACGTCGTCAAGCAAATCAAAGAGGAAGTAAACGCATCTTCACATTGCTGTAGTTAAGGAAAATACAATTAGAGTTTAATCTAGTTCAAACGTGAAACTTGACAACTGCAGCTATAAATTTTAGAAAAATTTAGACTCCTTAGGATAGAGATAGGAATTTTGATGATTTCTTGGAAAAATCAAATTTCTGCGGTGAGAAAGGACTATTCCGTTGGATAACTTTTTGATAACAGCTAGATGGTCAAATTCCGAAAATGTGATTTTATTAACGACTAAAGATCTAAAAAAAGGGTAAAAATCCATACATTTAAATTTATATTAGCATTTTACCCATAAAACACGCAGTAAACATGAAATGGGATTTTAAAAAATTATGTAAAAATAACATTGGAAAATGTATGTACTCCAACTTTTCTGAATTTGCTATGACAAAATCAATAAATTACTTGAAAATTGGAAATAAAAGTTGGCGTTCTGCCTCTCGGATGTAATTTCTTACACCTTAAGGTCCAAATTCAAGAAGTATGAAATTTTCTATATGCAAAAACAAACAACATGATGCTTGTGCTTTTTTGCGGTTTAGCACAAGAGCAATGGTTATCTCCTATCTCAGATTGAGAGATTAGAAAAATATTTCATATTCAGTAACTAACTATGGAAATGGAACATTTGTTTTTCGAAAATGTGCAGGTCAAGGATCGGCTCAGCAAGCAGAAGGGGGCGGAGTACAAAATCCTGCTGAAGAACTCGATGATTCAGGCACTTTACATGCTGATGGAGCCCGAAGTCTTGGTGACGTGCAGAAAGAAAGAGAAAGAACTCGTAGCGGGCTGCTTCCGCGACGCGGCCACCGTTTACGAGTCGAAGACGAAACTCCAGGTCAAGATCGTACTGGATACGGAGACTTTGACGGATAGGAACATCGGGGGCATCATCGTGTCCAACATGACGCACAACGTGACGATCGATTGCCAGCTGGATTCCCGTGTCGAACAGGTGACTGGATATAAGTAGTACCTAGTGATGGGGATCAATTAATCGGAATAGTCTGATTATGATTTAGTCTTTTTTTAAACAAATGTGCTCATCGCGTTGCAACTTTTTTTTTCCATAATGTAACCCCTTTTTGATTCCATATTCGGATTCTACCCCCGATTTCATGAAAATTGTACAACTCATTTGATTTTTTCGGCGGCGCGACCCGTTCAGTGATGGAGAGTACAGTGGTTAAGTTATCAAAATTGTACAAACAAATATTAGAAAACCCAAAGTGTGACACTTCAGTTGTCATAATTTTTCAAAGCTGATTTAGTGTGAAAAGCTGATTACAGTGATTGTAATCGCCCTTGAAAAAAAATGTCTAACCCCCCTGAAAATTTCACGGTTTACGTTTCAAAGGGTGTAGAATCCGAATCTGCAATTAAAAATTTTCCGTCCGTCCGCCGTACGTCGTACGCCGTACTCACAAGATTTTCCCCAAACGGCTGGAGCAAAAGATCTGAAATTTTCAGGAAAAATCCATGTTGGTCCGGCGACGCCCCCATTCTTGAGCCAGCTCTCTCACCTAATTTAAAGTGCCCTTTAAGGGCTGTCAAAGTTTTGTAAAATCTCTAAAAACCTCAAAACAAGTCAAGGCGGCCTAAATGTGTACTTATTTTTAAGAACATACCTCGAGGAATCAAATGAGCCCCTCCCCAGGTCCGTAGGTCAAACCATTCCCGATCTATGGCCTTATTTATGGTGCCAACATGCGCGTTATTTTGATATATTATTGTTTTTGTGTTGATATCATTAACCTAGTGACGTAGTGATGTAGTAATGTGGATACTGTAGTGAACTCCTAAAAGGCTATGTAGCCGATACACCGGTTGAAACATTCTGATAACCATAAAAAAAAAACGCTACGGATTCTCTCACTGGGGTTTATTATTCATTTGGCTTGCGTTCATGATTTGAATTTCTACTAAGCTTTGGAGTGTGCGTGTTTCACAAGTGATAGAGCGATTATTGAATTTCAGGAGATATGCATAGAGCACGTAAATCTGTTCTCAACCAAAATACCTATTTGGATTGTTCAGTTGATCATGTTCGTGTGCCTCCTGATATTCAATAATCGGCTATCACAATCGCGAGAGTGAAACTGGGGGGAAGGAGAGATAACGAACACTTGCGACAAGCCCCTCTCCTTACCAATGCTTATCTCTATCCGACCAGGTAATCCGTTCTTTCAATTTCTGTATTTAAACCAAATTGATATTAATATTCCAGATCCATCCTATTAACCTAACTCCTTACCAAATACCCTGCGGTGCAATTTCAAAAAATAAACGATAGTAAAGAAATACGTAAATCGTTTTCGTGGTTAATAAGTGCCCCGTAGTAATTCTTGGAGCAATAAATACATTTATTGAATAAATAACTATGTCTATTTCAAAACCTTTGTATAATTATTTGGAACCTTATATACCTATGTTATAAAATAACCTTAGTAATTAATAAGGATAAAAAAAGGGAATAATATCAAGAATACGTAATCAAGTAGAGGTAGAATTGATGTAACAATTCCTTTCAAGTATTACACTCCTGAAATTCAATAATCACTCTTTCACCTGTGAAACATGCACACTCCAATGCTTAGTAGAAATTCAAATCATGAACGCAAGCCGATTGAATAATAAACCCCAGTGAAAGAATTTGCAGCGTTTTCAGTGCGCGTTAGTTCTACCCCAATGTTGGATAGTATGGTATTCGGTGCCACGATTTGTCTGATTGCTCCGATGTATTGCAAATAGTATTGGGCCGGTTTCACGTTGAAAAATTTGGGTGTGTGGATGGATCACTAAAATCCTTCCTGTTGTGTCTAGAAATTATAAAGTTCATGTCCATGGACTTACAATGAATTTTTCACTTTGCTCCGGTGCAATCTGTTACATTTCACAGCATCCTACCCGCATCCCTTCGTCACAAATTTATTATCTTTTAATGTTTTTGATGTTCTCAACATTTAAAAAAAAACTGTTTTGATTCATATTTACAAAAACCCAACTAGGTATGAGAGAATTGCTAGCCACTATCGATCATCTAATACTCTTAATTTTAAATCTCCTGTTTGTTTGACATCTATAAGCCAAAATTTGTTTTCCTATGAATTTATTATCGTTTTCAATGGTCTACCCAATGACATCAAATTAGCGATTAACTCTAAGACTCAGTTTTCTACTTCTTCTTTATATTGTATTCTATATTGTTTTTTCTTTCCATAAGATCTCGTTTTATTTTAGTCTACCTATTATAATGGTACAGTTAGTGCAGCTTTCTAATTTAGTCGAAGGCGACTCCACCCTTCACCACAAGTTATCTAACTTTGAAAGGGTTAACATTTTTAATTTTTGTATTGGACTAATTTTTCTTTTCTTCAATAAGAAAACGTTGAAAAAAAAGGTTGGAGATAAATCCTCAAACCAGGAGCGCTGTATCGTGTGCGTAGCATGCGACTTCCCCACCTACATCCGGATTCTCGATATCGTAATACAATTAAAAAAGCAAACAGGTCCAAGAGTTGTGCCTTGTGGTACTCCAATTTTATTGATCTCAGGTGTACATAGACTTTATCCACTTTTGCTTCTCTCAAGGAGCGGAAGCATTGTTAGTCACTTCTCGGAATGTGAAAATTTTTTTGTCTCTCAAAATCAAAAATCTCGCATTTTGCTTGTTGAATTGTTTATTTTGGTTGTGTCTGTCTGTGTGTCCGTCGGTCGCAAATCCTTGTTACGGGCAAAACTACACGAAGTTATAGTCCGATTTTGATGCAATCTTCAGGGATTGTGCGGGTTGGGGTGTGGATGGTCCCCTATAGGTTTCATGACCCCTGGATCAATAGTAGCCTCTGCGCATGCGCAAACGTGAAATCCTTGTTACGCGCATAATTCCGGGAGTTCTTGACCAATTTCAATAGTACTATACTGGAGTTCTTGAACAATTTCAATAGTACTATACTGGAGTTCTTGACCAATTTCAATAGTACTATACTGAATCAATAGTAGCCTCTGCGCATGCGCAAACGTGAAATCCTTGTTATGCCCATAACTCCGGGAGTTCTAGACCAATTTCGATGAAATTTTCAGAGATTGTTCGGTTTGATGTGTAGATACCCTATCGAAGTTCCATCCTCGATCAATAATGGTTAAAGATATATACAGCCACTTTGCGGAGGGATGACGGCAGTTGGGTACTTATGCAACGACGCACCTCAACATTATTGAACGGTTGAACGATCTTATATTTTATTTTTAGAAAAGATCATCTTCAGTCATCTATCCATAGCGTCAATGTCAATTTTTATTATTAGGTGTATTTTATACTTTGTTCAATACTTGAACATGCCTACCTTTATTTTCTCAAGTTATGCTCCTGCATAACAATAAATTTACCCTAATTCAATATCCACGTTGTTAGTCAATAATAATTTTCAATGATCGCAGTCATGTCGAGGACTATTGCCACACCCACTTGGCAGACGTTTTTTCTCTCCGGATTCATTTGTTAGTTAGCTTCTGAACGAAGCTAAAACCGACGGATTCTCAACAATAATCTCGCTTTTTGTTGAATTGTTTAAGGTGTGTCGGAGGGCGATGCCGATCATCGTTGAACTGCTCTTCGGAGACGTCAAGGTGCCTGAGCGGCAACCGTCGTCCGAGGCCCGTGAAATCATAGACCGACAGTCGACGCGGTCCATCCTCGATCTAAAGAGAAACGAGCGGAGTCAGGGGCCGATACGGGAGTCAGAGCCCGAACCCAAAATCGGCGTCACTCGCTCGGTATCCACGTCGTCACAGACGCCGTCAGTGTCGCCGATACGTTCAGCGCTGCAGGTCCCGCCGCCACCCTCACTCGCAGAGCGCTCGCCGACGAAAAAGTCTTCGGGCTCACCAGATAACAACAAAAAACACTAACGAATCTTTAGATCGAATTCCAAGTTTTTCATTTTAATTTATGAATTTCCAATAATTATTTTATACATCTACAAATACAATTCCACCTATTATTTTCGTGTTTTTTATATAACGTTACTGGAAGAGAGTTGAGGAGCTCAGCTCCAGGAGGGCAAACTTGAAAAAAGTCGATTTTTTAAAATTTTAGATTCCTATTCTATAGAGTCTTTACTGCGCCTGGGTACATTCATGAAACCGCAATTCGCATTTTGGGAAAAAACTGAGATCTTTCAGAATCATACCAAGCAACTGAATCCACTTGAAGCTTCTGTAAACCACAGGTAAAAACCCTTAAGAAAATCCAGAAAATTATATCAAAAACGACTTTGTCTGGATTCAAATTGGAAGAAGGGAACATTTTTTCCTACACCAACAACGACGAAGGCGTTTGCATTCATAAAACTTACAATTTGGATGCGGCAGAAGTTCCAATAAAATTACAAAAGGTTAAGGGTCAAATATAATCCTCAGAAATTTGAACTTTCAGGTGAAGATTTGGAACAGTTGTACACTGGTGAGGTACCAATCGTTTCACCCAAATTGGATAACATCACAGCCCTAGCAGAATACTTTCTCGTGCCACGGCTAACTTATTTCTAGCAAATTTTATTAGATGACAAATGAGGAACAAGAACGTAATGAAGATGATGATTCATTAGATTACGATTGAGGTACTGACAGTTTTTTGTGTAGGTGCTCTGAGTGGATCGTGTATGACTTTGAAATGTAATTGTTTAAACTACCTTTGGCTCTGATTTTCTGACTTTTGATGTTGACATCAAACAATTACTTGAATGCGTTTTGTTTTTCCATCTTTTGCCTGTTTTTTTAACCTGACATAAACCATTAGATCCCACCGTGTTGGAAGTGAATAAATTTCATTCGCCTGCAAATCCTCCAAATTTGAGCAAAATCGTGAGACTAAAGCCTCAGAAAATGATGATTGACGAGTTCCACGTTTGCGAATGCTCAGAGTGTAAACTGATTGTTTAGCAGTGAATTTCTTAGAGAATGAGTACATTCCCTGTAATTTTTATCATTCGAAATTCATTATCATTCATTATTTATTATCCATTTATCAGTCATTTTTTCTAAAATTAGAAGATTGCAAAATATTCGCAATACAAATTACAATCCTACTACAATGTACTTCAGAATGTACAGGCTTTTCAATGTCTGTGATACATCCAGACCGTCAAGGATCGAACATCCTGAGCAAGGTCTGTCTTGTGTCCTCTTCCCCCTATTCGCACATGAACACCACTTCGGACATTCCATTGCTTCTTTTGTCCATACATAGCAAAAATGCTAACAACACTGTTATTTCTGCTGACGGATCTGCATATCTTTGTTGACCCTCTTTCGACAGAGCATTCGCATCGAATGCCTCAAGCCTATCTCAAGCCCCTAGATCTTCTGACTCTTGGGTGCATCAGAGAACAACTGTGGACTCACTGCAGCAACCAGTTCCTTGATCCATATCTCCCTTTTCATAACCAACCTGTTGATTTCCTTATCACATGTGACCTCTTAAGTTCACACCCATCCGCAGTTGAGTTGTACACGCTGTATTCGCCGTTCCTCTGAGGAGAATCATGTTTCTGAATGAACATCTTCACCAAAGAAGGCACCTTTTGCTTATTTCCAATTTTTTTTTCATGATTCTGTTATATTAAAACGCACCCGTTTAGCTCTTAGCCATTACCACCCATGCACGGATTTGTGGTAATAAGACAGACTATGAAACACGAAACGAAAGTTGTTGAGAATGGAATGATCTACACAGCAAAATGCAAGTGGAAGTTTCGATTCCGAAAAAAATTATTTTTGCTTTTTGGGTCAGATGTTTATTTGTGAAAACTTCAATCGAGTCTTACAAAAGCTACAGCTTTCGGTTTGAACTGTTCGTAAGAGTGTTTCTCGTTTCGCGTAACGTTCAAAATATGATTCGATGACCCTCCAAAGCCCCACGACCCTCCGAAGCTCCTCAACCTTTCGAAACTAAGCCAAATGGAAATGGAACTCCTCGTCCGCTCGGCTTCTTATTACGTTGTAACTTCAGGTACAAGAGGAAGAACGAAGATGGAAAAGGCAGAAAAAGGAAAAAAAAAACCGCCCGACCAGAAAGAAGAATCCGAGAAAGTTTTCCCAAACGACGAGCTCGGACCGCTTTTCCGAAAATGGTTTCAGCCGTTCACCCCTCCCTCTCTCTCCTACACCATTACAACTTCCTTCCCCCCTTCTTGCCCTCTCTTTATCGCCTTTTCCTCTCCCACTACTTCCACTGGAAAACCCTTCATCTTTTGCAACCTCTCGTTTCGTCCTTTTTCTCTCACTTTCGCTACCTTTTTGGCGGTAATGTCGACCCTTTCGTTTCCGCTGCCGCCCTATCAAGGTCGTGGTGCTTTTTGCCCCCCTTCCAAAGCTCTTCACCAGCCAATCGTTTCGTCGTTGGTCGATTTCGGTCTGTTTACGACGATGGAGATATTGGGACGATTTCTGCCTTTTCCACTTTCTCACTTTACTTATGGAAGGAAGGGGTTGAACGAATCAATGCAAATTACTACTAAATTTTGAAATTGAAGGCTTTTAATACAATCTCACTAATATTTTTATTTACTTTCCTGTTCCTTCATTATTTTCAATAAACAAAATTCGTGATCGACCAAAGAGAAAATTTTGCAAATTATTGCATATTGATTTATGGTTTTTGTATTAGAATAATCCTTCTTCGTTGATCACTGATCATTTCTAAGTCAAATTCAACAATTTTCGAGTCAAATCCAACCTTTTCCAGTAGTTTCCAGTTAGTAGTAAGTAACTGATTGTAAAAAAACAACAGTAGAACATTGTTATTCATCAGTTTTGATTAAATTTTCTGTCTCCTTCAAAATTGACTATCTTGTTTCTGGATTCAACGAGAACTATTTAGGAATAATGTTGGAGTTTATGATTAATTCCACTTTTAGCCTTCCACTAAGTTCAGCATATCAGCATATTAAGTGAAGTAGCGTCAAGGTTGTAGTTCAGGGATAACCCATGATGTAGCAGAGGTAACGAGCCCTGGTTCGAGCATGATGCATTAGAGCTGTATCTAATTAAACGTGATTAATTAGCGCGATCAAACGCTCGAAAAGCTGCCGTGTTAGTCGCAGTCCGACAAGAAGCCGTGAGAGCACGGTAAGGTTTGCTGTACCAAACATGATGGATGTTGTCCCGACACATACGACCTAATTAGGAGTCGCGGCATAGAAGGCCGCGGAGGGTAAAAGGAGATAAGATAAGGAAGCCCTTAGCGAGCTTAGTTCAAAAGGGCCGTTCCCTGAGTAAGAGGGGCAAGTAGAGCGGGTGTTATCATGATCGCAAACAAGAGGGGCGCCAACTTCATCAGGACCTCCCTGCCAGGAAGGGAGAATGTTGAATAATTGGATTGAATGAAATGATTCTCACGTTTTACTATGAATAGGTAAGTATGCCAGTACTCCATATTAGGATAGACCAAAGAACGAAGGCGATGACCAAACGCTAACTGGGAAAGGTCTTCTGGATTACTGACCACAACCGTTAACTGAATCGTGCAGAAGCAAAATGCTCCATGCCCCAGAAACGATATGTTTGTAAATTCACTAAATCCAGCTCAAAATGCGTTTGAAAAACTAGACTTGTTCTGGAATGCTCCAAATCATACTAATATCCTACTACGTCAAACCTTATTGGTACTAAGTGCACCTACTCTCATGATTGGCTCCTCTTCCCTATGCCAAGACATTCATGCATACCTCCTGACAGAGTTTTCGGAGTAATTGAGATGGAGATCCGAACTTGCCAAACAATTGAGCTTCATGGCGAATATCTTAATATTTTTAGTAACTACAGAACCGTTTCCAGGGTGAGAATATCGTACAGGATTGAAAAACTGCAGCAGACTCAGCAGTAAAGAAGCCTAACCGGCATTTAAAATGTTTTCCTTCAAAGAGATTCATTCTTTCAAAAGGAAGAAATCATGTAAGTTTTTCCCAATGTGAAATTGCATGTTCCATGGACCAGAGTTTTCCGCAATTTGTTTTAAAAAGAGTACAGCGTCTAGCCAATCTCTGCAAACCAACCAAGCCTAGAAACGAGAATGTCAAGGAGTTGCTGGGGAAACATTATGGTGGACGGTGGGTAGAAATGTCTTCATTGCAATTCTATGCAGACCTCTTCAATACCAACCTTCTGGATGTTGCTGATCCACAAGAAGTTCTATAAGAGGAGGTACAAGAAGTTGACGGCCTGTGGGTGATTATGTGATGGTAATGAAAGGGAATTTCGTTACGTGAAAAATATTACACAAATTTTGTTTGCAATTGGTTGAATGATCCTTGAAATATGCTGTACCTACTAGTTTTTCTTGTTGTTCTCCTTCGTTCTACTTTTTTGAAACTTCAAAAATTCTACCTCGTAATTATGATAAATTAATTACTTTAGGTAGGATTTCAAATAAATTGATTTTTGATGCTTAAATCTGATCACTCTTCAAATTGAGCCTTTCTCATCAGTCTGACCTTACTTGCTGCTGTTCCACAATGCTCCCAATCCTTTTTATGTTGCTCCAAATCCACCAAACCAAACCAATGTCTTCCAACTCCAAACTAAATAACTAATTTTCTGATGAACAATTCGGTTTTTTCAGAAGCGTTCACAGCCTACCTATTTACTTCACCCAGGACCAAGTAAACGGAAAAAACATTGTTCTACGACGACTTAGGTTGAGCAGCTGTTTCATATTTCCTGAAAATAGAGGTGCCCGGCGGATGGAGAATTTCGCTTAAAAGCGAAATTGCAAAATTGCACGATTCAAGAGCTATCCAAGATTCACCTAAAGTTACCTTTTTGTCGCATTACGGCGGTTTTATCTGATTTGTTGGACCAGCAGTTACCAACAGAAATATTTAACAGTTTTAATATCAGCTCATGTCATTGACGGTGGAACCTCATAAGTTTCACTGGTTCCAGACATCCTGCCGTTGAAGGTAACAAGCTTATGGTGTTGATTGCTGCTTGTTGATGCACAAAGACTCCCTCCGTGAATACCGTAATACCAAATTTACTAATTGAATTGAATGAGGACCTATTATAAATAGGTATGCCCAAGGATTGTGGACCAGCCGGTATGATGTATTTTTTAGTGGGTCAGCCGGTATGATGTATTTGGGCGCAGTGGAAGCGTGCTGGGCTTGCTTAACCCCGAGGTCTGTGGATCAAAACCACGCTCTGCTTGCCTGGGACAATCTAGTGATTTCTGCATTCTCCTTCTGAAATCTGCAACTAGTTCGCGTTTGTACGCAGGAACCGAGATCAATTTTGCTAAATGAACTGTTTGGTGACAATACCTGCTTCCAGAGCGCTAAGTAGTCGTGATTAATAAAGACCGTGCTTGTCAGGACTATCGTTTGGCCTTAGTGGGCGTCAGTAACGTCGCTAGTAAATCTGAATCAAAACGATCAAACGTCATCGACCAACTTCGGATTCCGTCAACAGTTGGAGTTGTGAGGAGCAAGATGTCGAGAGACATCCCTTATATCGGTTGAGGAAGGTTGTGCCGTTTAAATTTTTGCTCATGCTATATAAGTCTCTGGCTCAGAGTATCATGAGCTTTGGCATATTAGTGTGGGGGCCTTGCCATCCGCCTTGAAGGCACTGAATACAGCCCAGAAAGCAGTGTTGAAAATAATGTCCTTCAAGTCCAGAAAATTTTCTACTGTTAAGCTTCACCCACTTGTTCTTGATGTTTGGTCTCACACAAATGACCCTTTTTAGAAGTCTTTCAAGAACCTCTCGGTGAAAGTATTGATTGATCGTTTGACCTTGGGGTACAAACTCTCTGTGGACCATTCCGTGGATATCGAAAAAACAAATCAGATTCACGATAATGCTCCTTGTCACACAGCGATTTCAATAAGCCTCAGCCTCCTTATTCATCCTTGTGGTTTTTTTCTCTTCCCAGAGTTGAAAAAATTACCTCATGGGAAATCATTTTGGGGCAGTCGAAAAAATTCAAACGGCTGTAGCCAACCAGCTGAAGGTTATTTCACTGCATTGCGAGTTCCAGCACTGCTATAAAGAGTTTAAAAAACGTCTCCAGCGCTGTGTGGCCTCAGAAAAATGTTATTCTGAAGGTGAGAATATTAAATTGTAATTCTTTTTGTAGTGAAAATTTACAAACACGCTGCAAATCCTTTCACTGGGGTTTATTATTCAACGATTCATGATTTGAATTTCTACTAAGCTTTGGAGTGTGCGTGTTTCACAAGTGAGAGAGCGATTATTGAAATTCAGGAGGCACAAAAATATGATCAACTGAACAATCCAAATGGGTATTCTGTTTGAGAACAGATTTACGTGGTATGCATATCTCCTGAAATTCAATAATCGCTCTATCGCCTGTGGAACACGAACGCTCCAAAGCTTAGTATAAATTCAAATCATGAACGCAAGCCGATTGAATGATAAACCCCAGTGAAAGGATTCGCAGCGTTTTTTATGGTTATCAGAATGCTTCAACCCGTGAATCGGCTACAAAGCCTTTTAGGATTTCACTCCAGTATCCACATTACTACATCACTACGTCACTAGGTTACTGATATCAACACAAAAACAATAATAAACCAAACAACGCCAATGTTGGCACCATAAATCGAGAATGGTTTGACCTACGGACGTGGGGAAGGGCTCATTCGATTCCTCATGGTATGTTCTTCAAAAAGAGTACAAATTTAGGCCGCCTTGAGTTTTTTTGAGGTGTTTAGGGATTTTACAAAGCTCAGTCAACCCTTAAAGGGCACATTAAATTAAGTGAGAGATCTGGCTCAAGAATTGGGCCGTCGCCGGACCAACATGGATTTTTCCTGAAAATTTCAGCTTTTTTGCTCCAGCCGTTCGGGAGAAATCGTGCGTAAGGCGTACGGATTCTACACCCTTCGAAACGTAAACCATGAAATTTTCAGGGGGGGTTAGAATTTTTTTTTCAAGAGCAATTACAGTGGTTTATTATTGAATAATAAACCAAAATCAGTCTCATCACTTAGTTTACTGACCTGGTATGTTGAATAAATAGTATGTAATTAAATCAAAAGCATTACCACCTTAAACGAGAAATGTATTTGGGGTTGGTAATGATGTTAGACTCCCATCCCGTGATACAAGCAAAGACCAAAAAAGAGAGAGATGCACTCGCTGTAATGTTAATAATATTCAATGTTTCCCGAATAAAAAACTGAATTTCGTTTGATTAAAACGGAGAAGACAACTTTTTTGACGAATTTATTTTCTCGAAAACTCATAACAACCGTACACGTACAAATAGTTCCGTGAGTAGACGAAACGAAAACCCGCCTTTAAAGGGTGGAAATAGCGAGAAAAAAAATCCCCGCGTCATTAAAAAGATTCAGCGATACGAAGGAAATACGTCCCCCGCCCGCTCATAACGGGTCTAGGTAAATGACAAATGTCTCTTTATCACCGGAGGACGAGGAGCGAAAATAAAAAAAAATGACAAAGTTGAAAATCGCAATGACTCCGAGGGTGGCTTAGGCGAGGGGGGGGGGGGGGGTAGCCACCAACGAGGTAGAGAAATTACAAAAAACAAACAGAAAAAAAGTATTTTCCTCTAAAGCGAGGAAAACTCAAACCGTCTCTCTCCCGACAGCCTCAAATATACGGGCGGTTGGAGTGATTTATCCGGAACTTGTGATGGTTTTTAACTATTGTTCATTCGTGTCGGGGTTTTCGCTTGTTCTGTTTTTTTCTTTACGCGGAAAGATACAACGTCCGTTATTATTTTTCAAGAGGATATTCGTGCGTAGTGTGTCCCCGTTTTGAGGCCTTTTGTGCGGTACCGGGGGTTTTCATTTTTTTTGTTGAAAAGTTGTTTTCCCCGTGTTTATTACGTCCGTCAGGCGGTATAGCGCCCCCCTGTCGAGAGGAAATGAAAGGTTTCACTTTGTGGAATGCGGGGAACTTTGTTTTGACCGATTCGTTGTCAAAAGTATTAGAGGTGGGTCGAGAAGAGGGGTCTCTTCGACCCATTCACCAAAATTTACGTTTTCGGAAATGAGGGGATTGGAGGTGGGGCAGGATTGATGGGTCTGGCGCACAAACTATAAAACAACGAAAGATACTGTCTTCTTAATTTTGATTGATTATTTTCTATGATAAACCAAAATCGACCTGAGAAAATATCAAAAAAAATTTTACTAAGAAGACATTTTAGCTCAAATTCACTTTTCTACAAAATTTCAACTATCAAAGAGGGCTATCAAAATGTAGGAACATGAAAACGTCATTCCTGTCACGTCTTGTTCGCTCCTGTCACTTGACGTCAATGGTTGTGACAGAATTGGTGTTGGCCTTTTCACATAACTCTGCTGATGTTTCTCTCATCACGGGACAATTTTAGCAATATTCTAGATCCTACTGGAAGTGACTTTAAATTAAAATCTCGGCACAAAGAACTTCTACGTTAATTTTGAGGAAAAGGTCAAATTCGCTTTCCTTCAAATAGCAACTATCAAAGAGAAAATGTACATGAAAACGTCATTCCTGTCACATGACAGCTCCTGCCACTTGACAGGAATGGTTGTTGTAGAAAAGATATTTGCCTCCCTCAAAACCCTGCTGATGTTTCATACATCAGGGGATAGCTGGATAAATGTTCCAGAGATTCTACTGAAAGTATCATAACTTCAAACTAAGATCTCGGTGCTGCAAATCTAGAAACGCTTGAATGCGAGTCTGCAGCACATTGGGCCATTGTTCTCTCCACTACACCCCAACATTTTCTACCCTTTCCCCTGCCCTCTTGTATACTTCCCACTAACTACGAATTACAATTGATACAGTATGGTGTATTAATTTATTATTATCAATATATTTTTTTCCATTTTTATGAAATTGACCATGTTGGATTCTGAGCGTAATTATGATGAACAATGTTCAAAACACTAATTTCATTACTATTGTAAGAGTTTAAATGATTCCAATAAGCTCCCGTAATCAAGCAATCTTCACTACCCACTACACATTTTGGTTTAGTTTTTCGAATTGATTTTTTGCATGGAAACTAATAACAACGAAACAAAGTGCTTTGCTTACAACTTCCATTTTTATATAGGGAGCACATGTATGAGAGAAATGCGTGACAAATTAAGAGCTTTTTGACAAATGGTGATCAATTTCTTTCCTTTGAAAACTTGAGAAGTAATTTCCCCACGTAATCGAGCCTTTAGCTAAAGCATCCGGGGACCAGGGGGTTACCATGTGGCGACGTTCAAAAGACCCAGTTTTCTAGGGAAATTTTCTCATTTTCGCTTCAATTTTGTTGTTCTTGATTCCTCAGTTCGTTGCTTCTCCCATTTATCTGCACGGACTTCAATATCTTACATCTAATTGCTCTTGTACAAAAAAAGTAAGAATCCGTAATTACAAAAAATATAGTAGGAACTACGAAAAAACGTAGTTAAAATACAGTTTAAAGGAAAACAATAAATTCTCCTCTATGAAAAATGAAAGATATAGCATACAGAATACCTCCACTAGCCGCACAAGTTCGTAAGAATTTAGTAGGTTCGTGGACAAATGGAAGAACTCTTATGAGATTGTTGTCATTTCTGTGATTTACTTTTTCTTTCTGTCATTAAATTGATATTCTATTCATCTCTAGATCCATCTGTATTATCTATTTTATTTATACATGTACTTGCCATTATCAAATAAATAAATAGGTCCTCTACTATATTTATGTGGACAGTTGGTTTGTTTGTACTAATTTTGTGTTGTACGTTGGGAAAAGACCAGAATGTCTACAGATGTAAATAAATTTAGCTGACCTACCTAACATTTCACGGTAGCTAAATCGATTGGAAAGGGAAACACAGGCGGATAGAAAATGTCGTAAATTACCTGCCCGAAGCACCTCCAGGCTCCTGTGGTACGGGTTTAGGTTCCTGCTGTGAGTCCGCTGCCATCGACCGGATTGACTTTATGGACTAAGCGTAGGAATTTATGGCGAATGGATCCGACTGGATCAAACTAATATCGTTTGGTGAGTTAGCCGAGTCCCATTGTGTCCTCGAACTTCAACTGTCTACGATGAGATTTACAGGGGGCGGCTGTTAATCTGCGATATAAACCCGCACATGAACCGATGTCGCGGCTGATACGATCTTGTAGGTAGGAATCGTATGGGCTGCGCCTTATCGGAAGTAAGAAAATCACGTCATGAATAGTGACAAGTGCGTACCTATATTACTAAGATAGCCGTCGGTAGCCAATAAACTCTTGTTGTTTAGGGTGATTGATTAACCTGTCAAGTTAGAATGGGATGGACCGAAAATGGAATGTCCCCGATCACCCTTCTCCATTGTAATCCACTTGCAAGAAAACTTTTTAGGGAATTTCCACGAACAATCAAGCTGTTAAAATGGATCCACACATTTTGAGATGCAAATTTCCCATAATTTAAAAACATTTCTCTGTGGAGACACGCCTACATTTTGGTTTATTATTCAATAATAAACCAGTGTAATCGCTCTTGAAAAATAAAATTGTAACCCCCCCCCCCCCCCCCTGAAAATTTTATGGTTTACGTTTCAAAGTGTGTAGAATCCGAATCTGCAATAACAAATTTTCCGTCCGTCCGCCGTACGCCGTATGCACGATTTCTCTCAAACGGCTGAAGCAAAAAAGCTGAAATTTCAGGAAAAATCCATGTTGGTCCGACGACGCCCCAATCTCGAGCCAGCTCTCTCAATTTAAAGTGCCCTTTAAGGGTTGTCAAAGTTTTGTAAAATCGCTAAAAACCTCAAAAAAAAAGTCAAGGCGGCCTGAATTTGTACTCTTTTTGAAGAACACTCCAAGAGGAATCGACGAGCCCCTCCCCAGGTCCGTAGGTCAAACCATTCCCGATGTATGACCCGATTTATGGTGCCAACGTTTGCGTTATTTTGGTGTATTATTGTTTTTGTGTTGATATCAGTAACCTAGTGACGTAGTGATGTAGTGATGTAGTAATGTGGATACTGGAGTGAACTCCTAAAAGGCTTTGTAGCCGATTCACGGGTTGAAGCATTATGATAAGCATAAAAAACGCTGCAAATTCTTTCACTGGGGTTTATTATTCAATTGGCTTGCGTTCATGATTTGAATTTCTACTAAGCTTTGGAGTGTGCGTGTTTCACAAGTGATAGAGCGATTATTGAATTTCAGGAGGCAAACAAATATGATCAACTGATCAATCCAAATAGGTATTTTGGTTGAGAACAGATTTACGCGCTCTATGCATATCTCCTGAGATTCAATAATCGCTCTATCACTTGTGAAACACGGACACTCCAAAGAGCTTAGTAGAAATTCAAACCATGAACGCAAGCCCATTGAATAATAAACCCCAGTAAATGAATTCGCAGCGTTTTTTAAATTGAACCTCAATACCCCGCCCACAATAAAAACATCTATAATTTATCAAGTCCTTTAGCACTCGTATTGTACAAATTTAGGCTGCCTTGACTTGTTTTGAGGTTTTTAGGGATTTTACAAAACTTTGACAGCCCTCAAGGGCACTTTAAATTGAGTGAGTGTGCTGACTCAAGAATTGGGGCGTTGCCGGACCAAGACGGATTTTTCCTGACAATTTCAGATCTTTTGCTCCAGTACCGATGTAGACTTCAACATTAGCTCAAACTTGAAGAACTTATTTCCAGAAATCAAAATTTGATTTGATATTTAATATTAGAATTGATGAAGGTTTTTCTCTTCTCTCTCTCTCTCTCTCTCTCTCTCTCTCTCTCTCTCTCTCTCTCTCTCTCTCTCTCTCTCTCTCTCTCTCTCTCTCTCTCTCTCTCTCTCTCTCTCAACCGTCAAATTCGTCTCTAAATGGTCTTCTTGAACATTCAACGCTCAGAGATCGGTAGCAGGCCTTGTACAAGAATCAACCATGTTCAATTGAAATGATGTATACAGCTGCACTATTTTCGACATTCTACCACGATTCCATTCGTGAGCAAAAGTCCTTTAATCATCTGATATTTGATGGAGGGATAATGCAATCTCAATTCCTAAACCGTAAATCGTTTGAAACAACGGTATTAACTTCAGCTACTTTTCGAAAAAAACCTGAAACTCCTCTCTATTGAAGGGGTCAGGGTGTGATTAGCTGTAAGTGAAATAATCAGACGGAATTCCGATCCTCTTTCAGGAGGATAGCTGATGATGTCCTTGACAACCATGGAATCCCGACGAAAAGAGCGTACATGAAATTGTTGTCTACTTAACTTAATACTGGTACATTCACTAAGCTTTATTGATCAATGAATCCTATAATAACAATTCTGCTGATGTTCGATGTATACTTCCAAGTCCATTGCCGCGCAGATTTTTCACAAATGCATTTTTGAAACTATAAATCAACATATTTGTGATATTGGAATTGAAGTAAAGAATATAATTGTGTTTGTGTGGAATACGTTCAGGATAAAGTCGCCCAGCTATCTGGAGAATGAATGGGTGAATGTCAGGGCGGTGAGGGGCTCTCCTGCTCAGAATGGCCCACTGTCCATCACCCCCTGACCAGAAGGACGTACAGGGGTTTGACAGGGTCACTTGACTGTGGAAGGGGAAGCTACTCGAGTTGTGAATTGACGAGAGAGCGAATCCAATGGTGGGATACGGAGACTCCAGAACTGGGAAACCCACAACCGAAAACTTTGCAAATCATTACATAGAGGTTTATCAAGTTTATATAATATGCAACAGAAAGACGATATTGTCTATTACCTGGGTAAATGGTACTAATAATCAGCAACTCCATGCATTATAATTGCATATTAGATGCCCAAAAGAAGCTGCAAACAACGCAAACATGGACTCTTAAATATTGACTTTTAAGAAGTCCTTGATTGGTAGAGAGCTCCTTGAAACCAATTGCACACCTATACTGGACTCAAAGGGTCTCAGATTGAAAATTGTTTCATATCGTTCATATAGTCCAGTCATCTGGTGCCAAAATCGGAGGGCAACTTGCAAAAATTCCCAACTTTCCGCAAATTTGCTGGGTTGTTTCTACCCCCCCCCCCCCAGGGGTGCTACACCTCATTTTGCGGAGAAATTAACCTTGTGCTAACTTCAGGGGGCCGAAAAACCGCGATTTTTTCGGACTTTTTTCAGTTTATCCGCTATAACTCGAAAACTACGCTTCCTAGCGAGAAGACCACTCTATTATAAAATGAGGTACACAAAATTTTCTACGAAATGACTTACTCACAGCCGATTTTTGACCAAGCGATCATCGAGATATGGGGCTCAAAGATTGGCAAATTCAACCAACATTCATTGATTGATAAACATTTTTTACAGCAAGTGGATAATCAGAGTTTGAAATCAAGCATAGTGCTAAATCAAGAAACACTAGTTTTCTGAGCACATTGTGATGTGTTATTCAGTGTTTCTCTATGGCAGATATATATCCAAAAGTTCGGCTAACAGTCCCGCTGTTGTTCAAGCGTTCATACTGTTCAGAATCAGTTCAACCAGGTCTAGGATTTCTTATGCTTGGTTCAGGATTCCCTTCATTGTCTTATCTTCTCCCATATATCATTTAATCTATTTTGGTTTTTTATAGCATACTGTTCACAATGGCATTTATTTTACAGCAGTTAAGGATAACCTAATCAATTTCTATGGGAAGACGAACTGCAATTACAAAGCCCTGTTGATAACGAATCCTGACAACCGCTCTTATAAAAGTTCTGAACGGATCACATCCCGTCCGTTTTCAGATTGCAGTTTTGTCCAGAACTGATTCAGGATCATCAGCCAAACAAACCCAAAGTTGTTAATTTTCTCACGAATTCCAGCCTCTTCGGAGAGGCAATTGAAATGCAGGCACTGATTCTCATCAGTGGGCAGAATGTTGTACAGAAGGAGGCACATTGATCCTGTGACACCTTTTATTTGTTTTGTCCCTCTAGTTGAGCTAATTTACATTTTACACGTCCCGTGATTGATTCGTCAGTTCTCTACAGTCTGGCGTGTAAGCATTCCAAGGGATACAAACGGAATACTTGATTACTGCATCTTCTTACGTGTTCCGTTTGAACAAAGCTCAGCACAGCAGAATCGAATATCAGCGATGACTATTATAATAGTTGTCAAAGTGTTTGGTTTTCAGAAATATTGAAGACCAGTTTGATGTTATCAAGAAAATTGAAGCTTCAGCTACTGTTGAAGCAACTAGAAAAAGAATTTCGATTAAGAGTTTTAGTAGGCATAAAACTTCAACATCATGGCATGCATTTTTTCAGGAAGTACAGAATTCATTGCATTTGATGTTGGAGCATATGCGCTTTGAAAATAATGGTAGAAGCTTATGATTTTCAAAGTTTAGTTACAGCAACAAAAATAATAAGTAAAGGCCAGATGAAGGCTACAAAACTCTGCGAAAAGGGCTGAGTTTAAGAAATAAGACGGAGAAGTAAAAGATATCCATAATTCTTCTTTCCCCAGTGATTCTAGTGTTTCCTTCTAGTTGGAGTTCTCTGAAGAAGAATTTCAATGCTAATAGTATGGAATTAGTGTTATAATGAACTAGTAATGCGATTACTGAATAGAACTACGTTGGGTGACTGAAGTTAAGTAAACCGAGAAAACAGCAAGTGTTGAGGTATGTGTCAGGAATGGCTTTATCCTTGTATATGTACATTTATTAAGATATTAACTTCTTTTAATGAGTTTGGAAAGATATGTTGGAGAATGGTAGGATTAAGATTTTATTCCCGGGAGAAGAGGTCAGGTAGGATGAGTACGGCATTGTGTAAATTACGGCATATCTAATTTGGAGAGTTACAAGTTCCTGAGCGATGGTCAGAACGGTACATGAGACTGAGAAAAGGTTATGTCAACTAAATGAATGGGCACGTTGTTACAGTTCTCACGAACCTTCACGAGTTCTATTGAACAGCGGTTGGGTCACCGAAGACACTGCCGCACTCTCACATAGTTTTGAGTAAGTACCTACGTCCTCGTCGATAGATAAGTTAGGGCAGGGGGAACCCCTGGGTAGACCCTCCGAGCTCAGATGCCGTCTAAAGGGAACCGTATCCGTCGAGCAGCCATGAAAATCGATAGACTTAGTCGGGCCTGTGACTATTCTAGCCCTAGGGTGCTCTGGACGTGGGACAGTTTAGCTGTCTCCAGGCTGAAGTTACGCGAAATGGTACCCAGGAGGGAGTTCCAGATCGCGGCAAGGCCAAGTACCACTGTCAGGCAATGCACCACTGCCAATCTCTCCGCTAGAGGTTGGATTCTCGGTGCTAGTCAAGTTACTGGATAGTACATAGCTGTCCTCTTTTCCCCATAAGGTTGTGTTGTGGTACCTCCATGCAGAAGACAAGAACCGGCTACCCCAGCGGTCGACTACGAATACGACTATAATTATTAGTGGATGTGGGTAGTGGAGTGACCACATTCATTCAGAATCTCTTAATTTGGAGCGTTACATCTGTTTATTCTTGTCGGAAACGTTTCGTCCCACAGCGGGGACTTCCTCAGTCTAACTATGTATAACTACTAGCATACTTGAGGCATTGACATGGTGGTGGCACCACACATATCTTGTTGTTTGTTACTTTTTGCTCAGTAGTTGACGTTAAACTGTTCACTCCTCCCTGTCCATGTACTCAAGTTGGTCATACTCTCTATTGCTCAGTTGTTTGATCTCAACTGCGTCAATTAGTTAAACAACTTTGCTCTGTTATAAAAATCAAAAAGGGGAGAGAGGAACTGCAGCATAAATTAAAATTACTGAATGAGTGTCTCATGAGAGCAGTAGAGAGTATGACCAACTTGAGTACATGGACAGGGAGGAGTGAACAGTTTAACGTCAACTACAGAGCTAAAAGTAACAAACAACAAGATATGTGTGGTGCCACCACCATGTCAATGCCTCAAGTATGCTAGTAGTTATACATAGTTAGACTGAGGGAGTCCCCGCTGCGGGAGGAAACGTTTCTGACAAGAATAAACAGATGTAACGCTCCAAATTAAGAGATTCTGGACTATAATTATGAATTCCCATCTTAAATTTTACTGTCCTCAACTTGAGGACTTGAGTCCAATTTCGCAATCTGACGATACCAACTGGTCAACAATTTTTGAATGGTTTTAGGCTGCAAAACGTCGATGGCAAATAAGACATCACCTGAATTCGTAGAAGGAAAACAACCCAGTGCGATAATACTTCTCTTTACACCTGTTGAAGTAAATTCAATAATATTGGTTGATCACAGCTTAGTCAGATTCCCCCCTTTAATTTCTTTCTATAGGAGCAAAATAAAAGGAATCAGTATTAAAATGATTCCACTGAATAATTTCTATGCCTCACTCACCAACCTTTATCCCAAATAGTATTTAAATGTATTGAAATGTTAGGGAAACAGTAAAATAATAATATTAATAATAACAATAATAATTGGATTGTTGCAACTTCAAACAATCTACTCATGGACAATTTTTTACTGGGAATTATGTTGTACCTCGCAACGTCGTTGCATTTTTCATTGTTTCTCTCAGTACTGTCTTGTGGTAAACCACTACATGAAAAACCCGACCATCAGCACAGTTTGAAACGAGTTTCGACATGGCTGAGGGCTATGGGGGAAACCCACTCCGAAATCATTTCTCAACAGAGCAACCCAAGTTGAACTTCCTGCAAACTTCAATAATGACTCGTACGTGATGTCCATGCAAGAGGGGCATGCACCGCAAGAGAGAATCAAACTCGCACAAGGGAAAAGTCAACTCGGAACGAGGTTCCGGGATCCGCCCGAGTTTTGATTGAAAGCTCACCTCGAGTTGTGGTTCAAGTTGTATCCGTCTAGTTTCCAGGTTATGTGGGGTGTCGGGTTTCCGCTGGCGGTGCACTTGAGGGAGACTGCGGGGCCGGGCTGGAGTGTTTGCTCGATGAAGCTGTACATGAGGACCGGAGCGGCATCTGCGAACAACAATTAAACTGACGGTTGAGTCGAGCGTTAAGCCGAGAGCTCAACTGAGGGCAGCTTTAGGGGAAAAATACTCTCCAGAGTCGTGATGACTGCATGAGCAAATTTACGAAAGAAACATCCAAATTTAAACACTTTTTCAATTTAAATGGTTTACACAACACAACATAAAAAATTCTCTAGATAAAAAATTCAGATTACCAAATAGTAAATGGCTATCAATGATTTACTACATCAACATAACATAGTATCTGTTGCATGATCTCCATATTGCCCTTCTAAGGCTATTTGTCCTACCTGCATTTTTCACATGAGATAATTTATCTTTTAGATATTCTCTTCAGCCATCCATGGTTTTCCACTTTACTTTGTTGGAGTCAGACTAATATATTCTATGGCGCGACTTTTATTTTTGAAAATGAACACAGTTATCCTACTTTTTGTTGACTAGAGTAATTAAGAAACCTAGCCAGACAAGACGTTTTAACGTAGGCGTGATTGTTGGTTAGGACGTTTCTACATGCGAGTGAATATTAATTACGGCGTTTCAACGAAGAAGTCACGCTGTAGGATGGGATTATAATTATGACCTAGTTTGATTTACTCAAACAAAAATGATATGACATGCCAGAATGCTTTGGATCGGGGATTATCAACTTAATCAACATAGGAAGGGAGGCGGAACTGCAAAACTCACGTCCTTTTACAAACAACGCTTTGAATTGAACTGTATTTGAATGAATCAAATATGAGAGAGCCAATCATTGGCCAAGTTAAATTTAATGTGCTTAATTTAAAGTGCCTTTTAAGGGTTGTCAAGGTTTTGTAAAATCCCCAAAAACCTCAAAAAAAGTCAAGGCGTCCTAAATTTGGACCCTTTTCAAAGAACTTTCCATGAGGAATCGAATGAGCCCCTCCCCAGGTCTGTGGCTCAAACCATTCCCGATGTACGGCTCGATTTATGGTGCCAACATTTGCATCCAAATTCACTACATCACTAGGTTACTACGATCAAAACAAAACCAACAGCGTTTTTTTTTTCTATTTTTCTATCGCAGTAACCTAGTGATGTAGTGAATGTGGAAACTGGAGTGAACTCCCAAAGGGGTTTATAGCCGATACACTGCTTGAAGCATTCTGATATGCACGCTCCGCCTTACGAAATTTAAAATTTGCAAATAGAAAATATGCACGCTCCTGAAAAAACGCTGCAAATTCTTTCACTGGGGTTTATTATTCGATGATTCCTGATTTTGAAGGGCGATTATTGAAATTCAGGATACATGATATAATTATTTGGATTGATCAGTTGATCATATTTGTGTGCCTCCTGAAATTCAATAATCGCTCTATCACCTGTGAAACACGCACACTCCAAAGCTTAGTAGAAAGTCAAATCATGAATCATTGAATAATAAACCCCAGTGAAAGAATTTGCTGCGGTTTTTAGAAGGGCAGTATAGTCAAGTAATCTTACATTCGATGAAATAAGATGATGACAAGATAATTATGATATTAAACGTAATATGTGTTACTGTTAGAAATAAAGGAAGATGGACGTTGATACCCACGAACTGAATATTGTGACGATGAACACGTCCGTGTTGTTGTTACCAGAAACAGGAAATTTTTCATCTATGCAACTTCAGTCTATAAAACTTCTCAGTAAGTACTGAAATGTAGAGGCAGCTGTTCCGTTTTCTATAAACATTATATTTTGATGTTGAAATTTGATGAGGCGTCCCCGAGGAGTATGACGATTCGTACGAGGTAGTGACCGATTCGCTCGGACTGAAATCTGTCCAATTAGGTATTTTGTTAAACTACTTTTCTTTTTTTAAACAGATACTTTTTACATATTTTTAACATCCTGTTGGTATTTTGACGTTGAAATGTCCAAATCCCAATCATCTCTCCAATGCACAGAAGGTAGGAAGCCAGGACAAAACAAGAGGAACTGGGTCAGTTATCTTACAAAGCTGGCCTCACTTAGGAGGAACCCAACCGAATGGATTTGAGCGGGTTTAAGTCAATTATAAGCGAAAGCTCTTTAGGGCCCATTTGACTTGCTGATAGAATTTATAGCGGAGAGATTGTTGATCGAGTCATTAATGTACTCCAGAAAGCGCGGGGAGCTGTAGCTCTAAGTGCAGTTATCTACAAGCGGAAGAAATTAGTTGGAATATATTGTTAGGTTCGTTGTTTTCAATAATGACCCTTTGTAAAAGAAAGATCCTACCTGAAAATTGGTTTGATCACGCTTCCAGATGCAGAGAATCCAAAAAAGCGAATTAAGACATATGTTATGCATCAAGTCCTTTTTGTGCTTCTCTTCTAAATTAGTGCACACCCCACCCATTTTAATTATATTTCCATAATGTCAAACAAATCCAACAACATAGCTGACTGCGCCAGAAACTACATGTCTGAAGCATTGGCCATCTAGGACCTTGCTCATTTAAGGTTTAGCTAGGCAATGTACAAAGGATGGTTCTCGATAAATCGTAATAATCAATGTATTTTCTCTAAAACCAATTATCTTTTTAATCTTTGTTATGCTGGATCGATCGATCGACAATCGGTTAAATGAGTTCGATTCATTGGGTTCAATTATTAGGTTTTTCGGTCCATAAATATTTTATAAAAAAAGTGTTCTTTATAGAACGATGGAGATGACCTCTCCCGATTAGTGACTCATTAGGTCAGCCCCACCACGGTGGATGAGCTTTAGGGGATCCCTTAGAGAATGAATAACAGTATTATTATTACATTATCATTTATTATTTACAATGTAATGCAGCATTCTTTTTTTTTTTTTTTAAAGAAAAAATCCTTATTGTCGTTTTCTGACAATATGGATTTATGTAAAGATAAATACGGTTAGTAAAGACTTGGTCCTGGTATTGGGTTTTGTTTTCCAAATTATATGCTCCATTTTGTCGAAATGTAGAATAACATGCCATGGTTCCAAGATTCTTCCAAAATTTTTTTATGAGGATCCTTATTTAGGAATTCTGAGAATTCGTCCTGGATCATAAAGCACATTTATGAATACACATTTGTTTGTGTATTTGTATTTGTTTCATTTCAGGTAATAACTTTCCTTTGAATTGAAATCAAAACTTCGAACATTCTAAAAACTAAGCATTCCAAAACAGTGGTTCTTAAACTGTGGGGCGCGAACCCGAGGGGGGGGGGGGGGCGCGATGTGTTACGAAATAAATTTTCTTAGTAACAATTAGTTTCATATTTTTCCCAACATGCTGATGATATGGTTTAAATATTTCCTGACGTCGGTGATAACGCCAGATGTGGTCGACGACAGTGACATTGCTAAATTGATAAATTTGAGAAAATTTATTAAAATCACTGTAAGTACAAAAAAACGGCCAAAAATTTTAAAATTTGCATTTTAAGGTTGTAAGTAAAATCATATTTTTATTCAAATGTGCTTAAATATCACCTTAATTTAAGATCACTGTACAATAAATCAAGTAATTTAGTGAAATTTGCTGGTACAAACTTGTTTTTATTAATATATTATTGTTTTTTTTAATTGAATCGCTTTTTTCAGAAACCCAATAAATGCCAAGAAATACTGAATCGACTTTATTGCATTTACTTAGAGGTATTTCAAAGGTAGGGGCATAGTTTAAAACAGGAACCCTACAACAACGAGCCCTCCTTTCCACTTTTCCTTGGTCCTTAAATAAGCGTTTATTGTAGAAACCCACTAGGCGACAACACATAGGGGCCTGATATACTTATTGCTTAACGATTTTCCGTCAAAGATAGGTAGATACTTTAAAGTCACTTCAGCAGTTTTCGCTCTGAAGTCAAAGTACCTAGGTATTGTTCTCTGTTCATTGATGAAAGATGTTTGTCCTTAAGATTGTTCAAACGGTGTTCTTGGTCAATGAACTACGTTTATATGTTCATTAAATGCTTGTTTCTCATTCCTCATTCCGTTAAATGAATTGAGGAGTCTCTTCCAAGAACCAAATACGTCCAAAAATTAAAAAACGAGATAGAGGTGCCATTTTATTCCTCATACATACAAGCAATCTCGGGGAAATATTGTTTCTGCAAGAACCGTGTATGTCCGTCCACTTGCTGCAAGACTTGAAGCAATGTTTGAAACATTGGTCTGATGACAAGAAGAAGGTGAGTGTTTGGCGTTTCAGACAATAAGAAATCGAGTCAATTCAATCAACTGCTAGGTAACCTATACAACAGATTACTGCATCTCGGTTCGCAGTTTTATTGTCACGTTGCTTCGCTGCTTTACCATGTTGTTTTCGATAATAGATCTAAGTAAATAATAGATTAGGCTTTCCCTCCAAAAGTACCATGCGCTGTGACAAGCATTAATATGATACACATAAATACAAAAATAAATGGTTGAACAAACCTTGACTAAATTAAACAGCTGAAATTCTGTAAGAACACAAAAAGTCGCATTTTATTCAGAGAATTACGTTAGGCGGACATTTAAAAATAAAACTCAGTTTGCGATTTTTGGACTTATTTGGTTCTTGAAAGAAACCCCTCTATTCATAGTTCAATTACGAGTACAAAAAATTGAAAATATAAGTGTGTCTCGGAAGTTTATTGTAGAATCTCCGTATGTTCAATTGACGAAACGAACCTCCCATTCCCTTAAAACATAGAGCTAAAATAGTGGTCTGATAGAGCTCATTTTCCAGTATTTATAGCATTATTTGGGGCTTAAAAACCATATTTAGCGTCGCTGGTATGTTTTTCTTGACTACCTTGAAATGCGGAAAACTGGACTAATGGGGTTTTTGTAGTAAGCGTTCCAATCATTCGGGATATCGATTGATTAGTCGAAAATATTAATCGATGTTTCGATACCCATCTCTAATTATTATTAACGAAAATCCTTGCCACGCGTGGTTGCTGGATGTACAACATCTAGCAACGGAAAACAAAAATGTGAAAGCTGCTACTACAGACGCATAATGGGTTATTGATGTCACATAACTTGACAGAACTTGAGAACTGATCACAACTTCAAAACTTGAAACTGGAGCTTTCCAGGTCACACAATCAACTACGTCAATCGATCCCCAGCCAAACTTCGACCAGCACTTGGGTTATAAACAGATCCGCGAAAATAACCTTCTCTCATTTTTTAAAGAAACCAACTATCGCTCTCCGCGTAACGCTGGAAATTCGACCAACGGTTTCTTCGCCACCCCATAAATTTAGATTGATTCTCCTTCCTCCGAGCCTGCACAAACATGCCCCGCTCTTTTATGGGCGGAAGAGAATAAAATGTGTTCAGTTTTATGTGGCACGGGAAGCTATCTGCACAAGACACCTGCGCCTTCTTGTATCCTTTCTTCGACACATAAATTCCGTTTCCAACTCCCACCTTTGACTCGATCCTCTCCGTAGCTTCCTATCACGAGTTTTTTTTCTCGTTCTTTCTTTTTCGTGCTCTGCGCGCCCTTAAAAGGAGGACATTTTCGTCGCAGTCATACATCTATTCATTTCGTTCAGACAGCTGTATCAAGGGTTTTCTAGAACGAACGAAGGAATTGCGCGAAAGTAGGTCATTTGCAGAAACGATGTTCAGGATATGGCCCCTTGATTCAGCGATATCTAACTTTTATTTAATTAGTTAACATGATCCCAGTATGTAGGGTGTTCGGTATGGGTCATTTCAAAATGTCGGCCACATTTATGTCACTGATCAGTATTGCCGTCAAATATCAACTAAATACAGTACTGTAAGTGTTTTAGAATTTTCTCTTATGTGGATGTACATGTTCCATGAAAAAGTATGTAAAAGTTGTGCCTACAGGACCCAGGAGAAAATACCAAAGTCCGTATTTCTCACTCCCTACAGCTGTCACTAACCAGAGATACACAACTTCCATCGTCACTACTCAGCGAAATATTTATTGGTGCTGTTATATCCACTTACACTGTGAAAGAACATACCATCTACAATAGATATCCGCCTCAGGAAAAAAATGGAGCAAATCAAGTAGCCTTATCAGCCCATTATTTCAGTGTCACATGGTTTTCCTCACTCCATACAATGTTTTGAATAGTAGCCCCCAAAAGGCAGGAAGGGGTGCTTATGAAGTTGCTTCTGTTTAGTTGACATCCCTTATTCAAGATGGTCTCAACGATGGTGGTTGGATTTTGCCTAGACCTTCCCATTCAGTTCTACTGGAAAACTCGATACCTTTCTTGGTTCCTTCATATATAACATCGAAGATTACTGATGTAGCGTGTGAAATAACCGGATGACAAGTTATTGGAAAATAGCAGTTTAGCCCATCCCATAGAGGAACACGGAACTCATCGCTATCAAATTTGAACCGGTAGGTATAAGATTAGCGAAATCTTGAAGTTATTCGCGAATAGGAATCCCACCCCTTTGGAACCGAACTCTGAGAAGTTCTAGTTTGAGTTAAGCTGACTGCGGTCTGAAGGGCGAAGCGAGCGATGGAGGATTGTCGGACCCATTGTGGGGAGAAGGAACCGTTTAAACGGGCATACCCCACCGGGGAGAAGGGGAGAAAGCCCTCAGAACAATGGAAGCCCTGAAACCAGAGCTGTCGGTCCTACCAATAATAATAGATTCGGTAAACAACGGGGGATTAGCATAGTTACCCTCTTCTCTCGCGAATAGCGGCCCCACAACTTCCCAGTCGGGGCCCTTTACAGTTTAATCCTCGTATTGGAACAATTGCGCTTCTGACCGTTCATCCGAGGTGCCCAGTTTCCGACCTTGATCTCCGAACTCGAGTGGGGATGGAGTGGGCAGCTCAAGCTGTCGTAGGCACAAACGATAATGCGGCAAATGCAGGCACTGCGGGAGAAGATAAATAGATCGACCGGAATTTTGGGATAAATCCGTAAATTCAGACTGCAATGATAAGTGACTAACAATACCAAGGACCATTCAATCAGCACTTGATGATGAATACTGGACTACAGTAGATGATGGAAAAATTATTCAAGCATTCCAATGAAGCGAGATTCATGGTTGCTTTCAACTCAACAACAGGTCATCAATGACTAGGGCCAATATTGGATCCTTAGTAGCTAAGAAAGACTTAGGATACAATACCAAAGATAATTTAAACAGTTATTATATTATCAGTTGTTGATGTCAAAATACCTTGTCCAATCGCGTGACTGAGCAACTAGTAAACCTCCACGGTTGCTTTCGACTCAACACCAGATCATGAATGTCTAGGACCATTCTTGGATTCTTAATAGCCAAGATAATGAAGATTAGGATATAGTACCAAGGATCATTCAATCAGTGATCATAAAACCAGTTTATGACAGCAAATCCGTAATCCAGTCGAGTGACAGGTGACTGGATAATATTCTCAGGTAATGAATATATCGTGGGATTCCGGGTAAAAGTGACCAAGTAACATTTTTTTCAAAATGAGCTTTTTTGTCATTCCGGTACTAAGGAACGTTGTCTACTGTTTGTTGTTGCTAAGAACGTTATCTTCAAACTGATGTGCAAGAAATACTTGAAAATAAATTTTACCTGCCTGACCCAAAGAGTTTTATGTGACCAAATGGCATTTGAACACAACCACAAAACACGAGATGGATTATAAATGTATTCTCGCTGGTGCATGTAAATGTTATGTATATTGTTTATGTATGAGCATGAATGCAATTACATGATAGGTAATGGATAACCTTCTCTAAGGTCTCTATGCTTGGCAACACGATAAATTAACGAAAAAACTATTCAATCCCTCAATTTCAGGTAACTATGCGACAGATTTTCGAAGAATTGAATTACTACAGGATAAAGAAAAATCGAAACATAGTCGGATGAGACATCACACAACCAGCGTTCGTAAGATGAAAATAGGTGAAACTTCAGATCGCTCCCCTGTAAAATTTTGCAAATGTTACAAGGTCACTTTTACTCGGAACCCCACGATATAATATGTAAGCTCATATCATGAATGCTCACTTGTATCCGCGATGCTCAATTGGCAACCAGGAAGGTGATTTATATTGAGCTGTTATTGTGTGCTTTATGAATCCACCAAAAAGCACGACGACATACCCTTGATATTATAAAATCGTACCATCGCTAGCAAGACCTCATGATTTGCAAAATTTGAACCTAGGTTACGGATAAACTTATTAGGATAGGAGCTTTGGTCTGCAAGAGTACGCTACTGAGAAAGTACCGCCAAAGCCTGTAAGTGCAAGAAACAATGCTGTATTTCTGAACTTCGAATGAACTTCGGAAATTTATAATGAGTATAAGCCTAGGGTAGCGTTCAGAATAGTTGATGAAGCTGATGATTAGTGATGGTTGGCGGAAGTATAGCTCTTTGTTGACATCAATTCTCTTTTCTCAATTTTATAAACAAAATCATAGGGTTTTTCTAATGTCCTCCTTCCAAAGCCATTTCAACTAACATTACAGTGCTAGTATGCAGAGTTAGGTCTTTATAATCATCTGAAATTCGAGATAGGGACCTTTGAAATGTGGTTGATAGAAAGTTTTACCGTTGTTTGACGTCGAATTGAATCTGTTCAATTATTACCTTACTTGATTAACTCTCTTTGCATATAGCTTGACCCCCTGAAATTAATCATTTCATTCCTCACTGAAAAACCCCTCTTTGATTAACGGCTGGGTGTATTTGATTGTATCCAATACGAACATTTGTTGTCGTTCAAAAACCAATATACCAATGATAATGAGTTCTGAATAACGGAGGATACATTGATTCAACTGGGGAATAGTAGCAGTACTAAATAGGAATGAACGGAATGCTGCTTGTAGCACAGATTCCAAAAGCAATCTTCCAGTAGTGTAAGTGACTGGGGCATAACTAGGTACAAACAGTTAGTTTAAATTGACGTACAGCTAGAATTAATTAGATTGACTTAATACCCCGGGCACCATTTAAACGATTATTATACACATCACATAGCAGCAATTCGTAAATTGAATACTCATATTTTTGTTGTGCTACGCAGTTACACAGTTGTATGAAAAACAACTTCCGAGCTGGATAATATTAATATGAATTGAATAACCATCAGATCAATTGATGTGCTCAGTTGACTGGATTCATAAATATAAGATACGATATTGAATAAAGATAGGCTTTGTTGAAGCCATAATGGTTTTGATAAGAGCTGACAAAATTTGATATTTCTCAACATTGTAAATGTAATTCTTATTCAGAAACACGTAAAGTTACTAGGTGAGGAAGAAATAGAAAACAACAAAAATAGATTTGTTGGTTAGTTACAACTTATCAAGGGTTACACGATCGTGATCATAAACATACCACTTTCTAACTAGTTCAATTTTGAAAACACCATTAAGCTTACCTTTTTTGCGCATGGACATAATTAAACTATATAAAAGGAACCACTCAGCGGATCACGATCTTATCAAGCGTCAACTGTAAGTTCTGTGGAAATTACACGATAAATTACAGCTTCATAAGATAAATATCATTGAAATTACGGACTAAGTCACTCGCGACGAAGTTGTGGAAACCCATTTCAAATAAAAACGGAGTAAGATGGAACGTTGTCTATATTTCCACGAAAGTAAAGAGTTACACTGTTAAATCGATTTCGACGGTTAGTTCATCATCAGTAACAAACGTGAACAGTTCATGTGACAATGTTCCATCTTACTCCGTTTTTATTTGTTTTTATTCATTGAAATTAATTAGATTTCTGGAAAAACAATGTTGCCATGTGGTTTTTTTGGTTGGTATCGCGTTACGCTATTTCGTAGTGGAAAAAAGTGAAGTCGGAACTTATCTCTCCATTTTTGGGTAGGAACAACAGACACAAGACACTCAAGAAACAGTACGGACTCATTTGCCAATGCCGTCTCACTTCTAATTGAGAATACAAAACGAAGGAAAAGTCCTTACTTTCCAACCGACTCTTTTTAAATCCTCGGTAGACAAGAGACAATCTTTAAATCACTTCCAATTCCGTAGAAAAGTAATAAAGGCTTTCGAAAGGTCTTTTGTTTGTTAGGGGAATTATGTTTTTAATTAAGACAGAGAAGAGTAAGACCAAAGAAGATCCTCCCTAATCGAAAAGCTGATTTTTTAAAAATTGGCTCTGAAAGTATGAAGGGCTTTGTACAGAATCACTTCAAGTCTCAAAAGATATTACATTTTTCTTTTGTTAACATTTCAGAATAGAGAGGAAAAGAGAAATGAAATCTCGCAATGTTATTGGGATCGTTTTAGACCGTTCGTAATTCGTAAAAACGCTTGGATTTTTTTGTTAGAGTGGATCCTTGGGTAAAGGGACAAATATGAGATTGTAATAATGCCTTACAGTAGGCATGGTTGATCAATGAATTTGGAAACTCTCTCGGAACTTTTTGGGGTTTGAAGAATGCCGGTTAGTAGATGCGCAATCTGAGTTTTTGATGGAATTCAAACTAAGGAATAGAGGCAGAAGCCTGAGACCAAGTATCTTCATGTCAGCGAGGATGGTTCCTCTCCACGTTCCGAGAAGAACATTGTAGTTGATGGCCTTGACGCTCCGTAAGATGATACCGCAATGTGATCGAATTGGCTGTTTTTTTTTTTTTAAATTTATTTAAAGTTTCAGTAACACATACTATATGTTTTGTTTATTTAAGTATTAAATTAAGTACAGGACGTACAATGGCACATGAGTTGGGGTTTCTGCCCAGCGACAGTCCAGACTTCAATTGTAGGGTAAGTATGGATGTTTCTAAAGAGTGAATAATATGAGATAAAGGTTCAGCAACGTAATAATGTTCAGATTACTCAGATTAATGATGTTCAGATGCACTTTGGTTTAGTAGGTCATGAGCTCTTTTTCGTTTTAGGCGTCTTGGTTGATGCCTATCCCATAGTGACAGTAAATTATCAAAAATAGGAGTAGGACGGCTTGAAATAGAGACGTGGAGGCGGGTGATGGACGTTTTTATAACTTCTTCCACTTCGGGGATGTCGAGGTCTTTGTGAAGAACAGCATTTTTGACATACCAGGGTGCATTCGTGATGAGGCGAAGCGCTCTATTCTGTTGTGTCTGGACCTTCTTTATGTGGGTTCTGCCAGCCAGACCCCAGACAGAGCAGCCGTACTGTCAGATCGGACGTACTCGAGTCAGGTATAGTTATCGTTTAGTATCGAGTGACAGAGGTGAATCACGACCGTGCAGGGGTTTGAGGAGATTCAGTCTCGAACGGAGTTTTTTGACGAGCTCTCCTGTATGATGGTTGTACGTGAGTCGTTGTTGTAGGTAGAGGCCCAGGTGTCGAACTGCGACAACTTTTGGTATTGGGGTGGAGTGGAAGTCGGTTTTGAGGGTAAAAATGGCTGGTGTTCTCTGCGTCGTTGAAGTGAGGCTGTCTTGTTCGATAGCTCCCCAGCATCTTTAAAAGAAAATATTTCCGTGCTGAGCGCCTTGGGGTTCCACCTCAAGGGGATCATTAACTTGACGTGATAGTTCATGTCATCATTCATGTCTAGCTCTTATACGGCGTGACCCACCTAGGTAGCGGAAGAGCAGGGAAGATGGACCTTGGAATTCCGCTTCGTTCTCATCTCATAAAAAAATAGGTCAGAATCTGTTCAGTTTGGTGATCTGTATGCTTGCATCCCAAAATTCTGCAGTCGCAAAAAATTTTCCTGCATGAATTCTTCTGGTTATGAGTGGATTAGTTGGACTTTTAGATTGGGATTTGTGTTAGAACTAGTGTCTCTACAAAAAAATATCGGCATCATTTTGGATTTTAACGGTCTTTTACTATTTCCCACCTCCTTGTCCTTATGGAGTGGAGTCCCGTGGTGATGGTAACCCGATGTTAATGGATGTTGCAGAAGCCCAAGATGATGGTCAGACAAAGTTAGCCGATCTGAGCTCATAAAGGGGGTCCAAGGTGGAATCCTAAGCCACCCGTCATGCTTTGTGTGGTACTGTTTGGTTCAACATTGGGGTCCAAGATCGTCCTCATGTCATTGAGTTCTTTCTGCTGCTGTGCTAGTAAGCTGGCGTGAATCGACCGCCTGATCTTTGCAGTGCCAGACAAAGCTCACCAGTGGTGAGCTACTCCCTCGGTAATACACTATCTACTTGCCACCTCTTTCATCCTACTGTCCATTTTGTTTCTCCATGTTCTTCGTTCTTATTCAATGACAACCGTAATTAAGGAGGTTTTAGGTATATTGACTATCACAGGATGTGGGGCCGTAAAGCACTTCTCTATCACTTTGTGAAGAGTTCATCCCATCTTAGAAAACACGTCAATGGTTTTCAGTTTACTGAGTCGATCGGAGCACAGTTGATGTACTTATAATTCTTGGTTTCTTAGTAAAACTGGTCGTACTGCCTACTCGCGAACTCCTTGCAAACTGGCAGCTAGACTTTAGTGCTCACTTAAATAATTCGTCCATTCCATTTTCATCAAACCTGATCTATCGGTAGATATTGACTAACTCATATCAACAGTCCAACATAATCCTTCAATATGGAATGAGCACATTAACAAGTTCCCCAACGTAGATTGTGTTCAATTTTTGTCAAAATGAAATAAAAAGTATCAAGTAACTTTCCGTCATTGACAACAGCAATACTTTCAGTTGTTGTAGACCGTCAGATGGTGACAACATTCTGAATAGGAATAGCATCTTACATTCTGAAATTACCTTTACCTCTTGAAATTTTCATCACACTGGACTATTTGAGATTTTCTGATGTAATGTTATAGGTTTCTCTTTCAACCTACGTAGAAGCAACTCCGTATTGTTCAAAAGTTCTGGCAGTGACAATCGGGATTCCTCTAATTGACGTTTCAACAACAATCTAACATGGTATACTTGAATCTAGTGTAAATTATGGGGCTTGTTAATTATAAGGTCAAACCTTTACCAAACGGGGAAGGACATTTTGTACCGAACAAGCAGAGGCAGGTTAAACAAAATTAGTGTCGTTAATGAGGTTACGTCTTGGATGTTCGGCCTAACAAGATGACTAACCTCCATTAAGGAGGCTCATGTTAGTTATAAGATAAGCCAGACAAAGCTTGACCAAGGAACAATATCTTATTCCCCATAATTACTATAACGACGCAATTTTTCTCTCCTAATTAAAAAACATCGTTCCAGACCTCGACAACAGGAGAACCAAGTACCGAAATGAGAGGATCCCGGTCGTAAAACATAATTTCGAGCCTTTAATTCATCTTGGGGGAAAAAAATAGCGTCCCGTTTTGCGTGGAGAAGAGACGGAAAGGGCCTTGGAAGGGGGAGGTTCTTGCATTAACAAGGTTTTAGAGACCACTGGTTGACTAATTATCATACCCTTATCATTCTGGGCACGTTCGCAGCCTCCTCTCCCCGACAACGTCCTTCCCCATAAGCCCCTAGTTCGCCCCTCAAATATAAATCAGACTAATTACGTAGAGCGAGCCTCGGAGGGTTCGAAAAGCCGGCTGACAATTCCCTAACTGGTTTAACTCAACTCCATCGCTTCAAATAATAATCCGTTCAGAAGGAACTCAATATGTCAAACAACAAGGCTTCCGGTTGGCGGATTTTAATGATCAACGTTGAGGATTAATTAGGGAACGGAAACTTTTGATGTAGAAGAAGCGATTCAAGAATACAAAACAACCTCTAGAGTGAGTGCCGAATTTACCCAATTCTCGAAGAACAAGGAACTACAGCACGGCTCAAAACATTTGGGAAACATCATTTTCTCAGCGATCCGTGCAATTTGTTTCAAGACATGACGGATCAGTTACTAGATTTTATCTTTTACTGTGGAACATACTTTGGTGTCCATTTTTATATCGGGACACTGCCACACACCCTTTGTTTCTGAGGATCTTCACGTACCGCGTGGTCATCTCACCGAAGTCGCTGACCAATCATAGGAAAGTCTCAATTTATGGATTAAATATAAATGTTATAAACTGCTATAAAGAGCGCAGTCCGCTGTTAGTTTCGCATTTAAAATTCCCACAACTACGTACTAAATTTTTTGAAATTCTAAGGGCTCTTTAAACCTGTAAGAAAGTCTACTGTTGGCTTTGTCAAAGCTGGTCGAATAGAAAAAATTAATAAATACAAGAGATTATTTTTTAATTGAACAAAAAAAAAGGATTATTTTTATGTTCCTTTTTCTGACTAACAATTAGGCCAATCTGATCCAAATGTTCTCACGTTCCCCTTTCATATACAGGGTGTCCCAGGAGTTGTGCACAATCAGGCTCCAACGTGTTGTACAACTCATTTACCAACAAAAATGCCTCTTAGCAATCTTTTGCAAGAGACCTTGTTTCCGAGTTATTCGCGATTTAAGATTTTTTTTCGTGTTTACGATCTTATGCCATTAAAACTGTCATAATTCCCTCAATTTTATAGATAGCTCATGACACCGTTGGAAAGAGCGTTAAATTTTTTATCTATTTGATGTCAGAAAACATTTTTTTAATTGCATTGAAGATGTGCGATTGCTGCGCGAAAAGGCATTTTGTTCAAAATCTTGAAATCGCCTGTTTTTCATCTCGCCTAGAAACCCGGTTTTCGTTTGTGAACAGCGTCTACGGCATTTTTAAGCTGTCGGGCCAAAGTCAAGATAATCGAAGAGCCGAGAGACGGCTATTGTTTGTGTTCATTTACGTCCATTGATTGAAATGAGTTGCTGTTTCAAGATTTTTACAAAACTGCCATTACGCGGAGCAATCGCACATCTTCAATGAAATTAAAAAAATGTTTTCTGACATCAAACAGATAGAACATTTGACGCTCATTCCAACGGTGTCATCTCCCAAATTTGAGCTATCTCCTAAATTGAGGGGTTTATGACAGTTTTAATGACAAAACATCGAAAATACGAGAAAGAAATTTTAAATCGCGAATAACTCGGAAACGAGGCCCCTGACTAAAAAATTTCAGGGAGGCATTTTTGTTGGGAAATGAGTTGTAAAACACGTAGGAGTCGGAAAGGTCAGGAGCCAGGATATGCAATGACCCGCACGACCGAGCGGTCTTGAAGGAGGGGTTGCTCTGTGCGCCGTGTATTATCAACCCTAATCTGGTTTGCCCGTGGTATTAGGTATTACAATGTTGATTTGTTGTTTCTGACCAAATTCAGTTTTAGTGAAATGTTTGTTGACTCAAACATGTTATTCAGTTGTAGGACAATGGTAAGATATTGGGATTTAAATCGAGTTCATTTGAATAGTTAAAGTTAAAACAAGATTGTTAAGATATACTTAAACCAAAAAATAAATATTTAAAAATGAAAAATGAAAATGAATTTAATGAACGAAAACGTTCGTTTGTGAACAGCGTCAACGCCATTCCTAAGCTGTCCAGCCAAAGTCAGGATAATCGAAGAGCCCAGAGACGGCTATTGTTTGTGTTCATTTACGATTGATTGTAATGAGTTACTTTCAGTTGAGTAGCTATACTACAAGCGAGTATGTTGTCATGATTTTTGTGAACGGTTTTGCCAATGGTAATGGTTCTGAAGCAGCAAGGGAGTCACACTCCTCCTGTGTACCACTCACACTCTTGCGAGGATAATTATCTTGACTTTGGCCGGACAGCTTAGAAATGCCGTAGACGCTAACGAACGGGTTTATGCATCCGACAAAACTAACTTAAATCGTCACTTGAGACGTCTGGCGTTGTCACCATTCGATTCAGCGAGAAAAGTTCCCCAACCTTTTTTCGTCGAGACCTTTGGAAAAACCTCAATGTTAACAGAAAATACACTCTTTTCTGCAGTTAACACCTTATCCCTAACTAAAAATATTTTTAAAATCAAAACGACTAAACCGTTGGAAAGCTGACATTTTGTTGCACGTTTTACTAGGCCTCCACAGTTTTCGTCAAGCATTAATGGGGTTTCTAGGCGAGATTAAAAACAGGCGATTTCAAGATTTTGACAAAACTGCCATTTCGCGCTGCAATCGCACATTTTCAATGCAATAAAAAAAAAGGTTTTCTGACATCAAATAGAAAGAAAATTTAACGCTCCTTCCAACGGTGTCATGAGCTATCTCCGAAATTGAGGGAGTTATGTAAGTTTTAATGACATAAGATCGAAAACACGAAAACAATATTGAATCGCGAATAACTCGGAAACGAGGCCTCTGGCAAAAAATTGCTATGAGGCATTTTTGTTCGGAAATGAGTTGTACAATACGTAGAAGTCGGATTGTTCATAACTCCTGGGACACCCTGTGTGAACTAAAATTGCTGCTAAGGATTTTGAATAAAGACAGTTTGTTGATTTTTTAACCCAAGTAAACGATACTTGAAAAAATGGCCTTACAATCTAAGCATGTTTGGGACACCTAAATCTGTACTCACAAAATGGGAGTTACAAACGATATTTCATTGCCACCACCTCTTGGTGACATCCATGTGAGTATCATGTAAATATTAGAACGAGATTGGTTCAGAATTTATAAAGAAAAAGAAACATCTGGAATCCTGAAAAAGGACTTTTCAGGACAGCTGTTTTTCTGAAAGCCGGTGCCATGGGATGCGCTCCCATAATATATTATATTCGTTCTGATCTTGATTTTGTGTGTCTGGCTGAAAAAATCACGTCACAAGAAGAACTTCCAGGATTCCTTTTAGCTCTATGTTTAGTGCCTCTTTTTTTCAGTATGCATGAATCCATGTGCTTAAAGAAGGTTATCATTGACCAGGTCCAGCCTACACTCCGGAAGGCCACTGAAATTTCAAACAATTTTAACTTCTCAACCAGTCATCCGATTTTCATTTATTCTTACCACCAAACTGTTCAGAATTCAGTGTAGTTTTAACAGAAATAACGATGAAAAATCGATTTTTACAGCTCCCCTTAAATAGGGCAGAAGGTGACATTTACGCCTGGGTTAACAGATCGGTATATAACATTCGCTGTAGGAACCATTATCGATTTTGCAGTTTAATTTTCATGCCGTAGAATGGCATCGTTTTTTAGGACGTCCCTCTGGAGCAAGGCTTCGTTAGTTGAGGAACACCTATTGGAATTGATCCAGGGAGATGTGGGGGAGCCCAAACATGAAATAAAAAACAACATCTTTGTTGTATAGCTATGTAGCTATATAGGTATGGTGATACTGTTAGCAAATCGGACAATTTTCTTGAAGCACATTTTCGAAGTTTCATCAGCATTTCGCCGTTTAATCAGCCGCTTTGAATAATTTCGGCGGCCGTTATCCCGCTTTTCGGCCCTCGGAGGGACGCTCCGTTGATATTTTATTCGTTAGAACGAGGCTCGAAGGAATACAAAAAAACCTCCCTCCATCTTTCCTTCATTTCCCTCTTCTTCGTGGGGGTAGAAAAAAGAAGAAGCGGGTAGAAAGGAAGGGAAAAGAGAAAGAAAAAAAGTAGGTAATGGATTTGAGGGAGAAGGCCGGGTCTGGGAAACACCCCGCGGGACACGTATCCAGTTGATTAGTCGGGACAGAAGCTTCACAGGGCGTGGAGGGGGTCTGACCTACATGGTCCGCGTTCTCGTGTCCCAACCGAAACCAGCCGTTGCTTTCTACACACAAAACACAGCTTCGGCCCGGGTCTGCTTACAGAGTCCTCTCTAATCTTGTTTTGAAAAGGGAAGGGATAGCCGAGAGAGGGGCTAGAGTCGGGATTTAAACCGTAGAAGGGGGATTATCGCGTTGTCCGGTGTTCGCCGCATCTGATGTGATTGGATGATCAATTAGATGGGGTTTTTCTTCTCAGGTGGGGTGATATTAAGAGCTCGCTCTGTCACCTCGAGGTATCATGTGATTGAAGAGAATCGCTTACATGGTTTATGGTGTTCTTCTACGGCCCTATCTCTCCCGTCAACTTAGCGCACCAGTTCATCAGTGCTAGTGTTGTAGAGATTTTCATTGGAGGGTTATCACTAAAGCCTTGAATTTTTCATAGTTGCATATGTGTTTTCAAGTAGGTTTATCGTTGGATTTCGACGTTCTGGATCTAACTAACTAACTGATGTGGCCCTTGGCTTCTCGAACACCCCTCCACCACCGGGTGAGGTCATATGCCTGAGACACCCGCAGGTCTCTCAAGCCCTCATCAAGCCAGCGGTTCCGAAGACGACCTCTTCGTCTTCTAGATTCTATCCGAGCTCGCAGCATCCCCCAGCCATTGTATGCGCCCTGCACTGATAAATCGGACTAAGTCTTCATGCTTTAACAATAAACCAATTTCTGCATTTTGTCTAGTACTCCAACCTTGACCTTCTCTGACTGCACCATTACATTCTTTCTCTCAAATACCCGCAGTATTTTCTCATCCTCAGCCCTCATGGTCCAAGCTTCAGACCAGTAACAGACCAAAGGCCGCAGCAGGGGTCGGTAGAGCCTCATCTTTGTTGTCCTGGAGATCAGACGGCTCCTGAAGAGTTCTATATTGGCATAAAATGTTCGGCTGCCGTCAATGATAGTATTAAAATACCGATATTTTTCTATCGATGATGCAAGGGCCGATAGTATCGGATATCGATAGTTAGTGGCCAATATTTTTTCCGATATTTCAGTCGATATATTGGCTTCATCTGATAATATCAGATATTATGTTGACTCATAAAATAATATCGATCGTAAGTTCAATTTTTTTCACATCACACCAGTTTGAAAAATATTATGCCCACAAAAACGAGTTCGTCTGGCTGCAATATCGATATCGATCCATGGTTAATATCCATAGGATATCAAGTAGTGGTTTTGGCTGCGGCCAGGAGTCTCAGCCCAGGACGATAAAAATCGAAGAAGAAGAGTAGTGGTTTGGAGGTTCCATAGGAAAATTGGAAGATTGCGGTTGTTGACAACAACTTGTTGTTGAGGTTTTTCAGCAAGTGTTGTGTTTTTCTTTTTGAGATTGTATCTCGTTCACGGTTGATTCTTTTTTGTTTATTAGGTAAAAAACATAGGTTCGAAACATAGGTATTTACATTCATTTAAGGAAGGACATTAATGCTACAACCCCTCTAAGAGAACTTGGGTAGCTTATCAAACAATATGCAAATACAAAATTAAAAATAATAATACATCAAATTGAACATTGTTTTAATTGAAACATATTTTATCTTAAATCAGAAAAGGCGTATATTTTTATTTTATTGATTAGTATTAACTAACTTTTCTTTTCAAATCAAATTTGAACTTCGGCAAACTCAATTGTGGCATCTTGTCTACTAAGTGCATTAAATTCATAAATTTTATTCAACTTTTCAACCAATATTTTTCTAAAACTATCGATATTTATTGGTCGATACTATCGGTAGTGCCTACTACCGATGATTGACCTACGATATATATTGGCATCGATATTTTAACGCCGAACTATCAAATTTCGATACTATCGGTAGTGCCTACTACCTCACGAAATGATTGACACTACGTCCATTTTATATATCGGCATCGATATTTTACATAAATTTATAAGATAAACATAATTTCAACCTTATAAAATTTCGATAACTCTGTTCATAATATTTTCAAAATTTGAAATTTTTCGATAAAATTTTAAGTTGTCAAATCGATGGTCAGTTGTCAAAAACCATTTCAAGCTTTGGTATACTCAATTTCAGGATTACGCCATTATTCGACAGTATATTTACTGTCGATATATAATTCATATACTATTATATATTATTTACTATTATATATTATACAGTATATTATACTGTATTTTCGTAACGTCGGATCTATTTTGAATTTTATCGAAAAATTTCAAATTTTGCAAATTTTCCCTTGCACTGCGATTATGAACAGAGTTATCGAAATTTTATAAGGTTGAAATTATGATATCAATGCTGAAGATAAAATCAAAATTTTAATTTTCGTGAAAGATGGCCATCGAGCCTGTATATTATACTATTATATATTATACATATATATACGACAGTATATTTCGAATAGAGTTCCATGAAAATTAAAATATCTATATATATGTTTGATAGTATCGGCGTTAAAATATCGATGCCAATATATATCGTAGGTCAATCATCGGTAGTAGGCACTACCGATAGTATCGACCAATAAATATCGATAGTTTTAAAAAAATATTGGTTGAAAAGAAATATTATTTCTTCCTGTACTTTATTCAAATTTGTCACCAACCTTGAAAGAATTGACTTTATCAAACTTATAAGTACCGAACGACACCTTCCTGGGTACTACTCAGAATGGTAGGAATTTCTGGAGATACATGGTTTTGATTGCATTTATTCGCAGCCCTATTGGCTGTCCCTCCTCATGCAAAACCTCAAAAGCTGTTTGTAGAACATCAAGACTTCGTCCCACCAATGCCATTTCATCCGCATATGTCAGAATTTAAACGTTCTGGATCACTCCCACCCAAATCTACTTCAAAATTTCAAATTTAAATTTGCACGTTCTTGAATATTTTGGAATTTGTCGGGAAATCTCCATTTTTCTCAAAGACGAGCATATTACAAGCATGTTTTCCACAAATGATTGAAAATGAGGAAAAATTCATCAGATTTTTCCTCATTTTCAATCGCTTGCTATGTTAATTAATCGTCTGGAAACAAGAGGGATGAAACTCCAGGATGCAGTAACTGTAGTGAAAGAGTTCCAGAAGAAGAGTTCCGAGGTTACCTAAAATCGAAGTTGGCAGTAGTCCTTGAGACAAACCCAGGCTGGACCGCCTGTCAACCTCGTCAAGATGTCACGTGGGCGAGATCTCCGCTTTGCCAGTGGGATTCTCACCTAACGATATCGCTGTTACGAATTACCTTCCTAGCGTCTCAGTCGACGTAGAACTGTCATTTTCACGTTGAAGGCTCGTCTTTCAGACAAAAGACGGTCTCTAACACCTGAACAGCTTGAGCAGCACGTGATTGTCCAATTTGATGAAGTTACTTTTGATTAGACATATTTAGATTATGCCTCGCCCTACTCAAATTGTTCCATGACATTATTTTCGCAACACATTCCGCTCCAAGACAGGTTGGCTGCCATAACGTTGACGTCACTCCTTGTTAATGCAGTGCTCGTCGCCAAAGATTCTCGATTAAATGACCGCATTCGCAACAAAAGAACTTGCCTGTCTGGATTTCCAGAACGCTATCTAAGAAAATACGGTCTGCAACCAATAAGACCTGTCTTAGAAACTCGAAAGAAACAGAAGACCAGGAGGAAACAGAAATAACAAAATCTGACAGGAATTAACCAGTGAACTATGTAAACAAACAGCATTATCACAAACCGCTCTGAACATGAGCCTACGCAAGATCCCTGACAACATATACCTTGGGTCTCGTAGGTTATTTAATTTTATAAATCAGCATTACTCATGGCTCAATACGTTTTAACCCTGCACTATCAGATTTCCCAAAATATGCTAACGCTCTTGTTAGCAAAGCAGAATTTTCCCAACATAATAATCTCCTCGTTGTTCTCCAATTGATTATATTCAAGTCTAATGTTTGTAGAGCGATCTACATCCCAACAACTTTTACCTCTATATACGAGATGGGGACATTCTACAATAGCAAGTTGGCTCGATTATATTTCTCCACAGTTGTATGAAGTGCATTTCCGTTGAAGATAAATCGGATTAAATCACCACCTGCATTGCAGGGTAATTGAAATGTTATGGTTGTATATTAGTTCCTGGCTATTACCCACGTGACAGACAATGAGATTATGGAAGAACATTCGATTAGCAACAGGTCTCCTTATGGGATTACAACTGATGTCCCCTTAATCGCCTTGTCACGGGATAAAAATACGGCCGAGAAAAAGGGAAGAGAGCTAAAGGTAGGGGTATTCGGAAGGCGAAGCGACACAACTAACGCAGGTGGTTCCTCGGAGAAGACACTGATACTGACCTCCCAGCTGTAATTCTCCAGAAGCTTGGGCCGTGTCACCTTCTGCCCGCCGAGCCACGCACTGGTACATCCCTTGATCCTCCCGGGTGATCCCGTTCAAGACGAGAAGCTCTCCGTTGCTACGCCCTGGGAGCACTCGTCCGTTCTTGAACCTGAAACAAACCAACCGGTGACCTCAGAGAAAAAGATTATCTAACAAAATGATAATTTGTATTTATTGTATTTACAACGGTGTTGCAATTCATAATAAATATTCACGTTTTCTGAATTTTAGATAATACAGGTTTACAAAAATATATATATATATTTTGTGACCGAGATCTCATTTTGAAATCACATGATTCTTCACTGCATTTTGTTCATCTCACCAGTATTTCCAAACATTGTACAATTCGTTTAATTTTTGGACAAATTGTTCTATTCTCTCAGTTGCTTTATTCAAATGGTGTGAGGCAACGTTTTATTGTTATTGATTTCTTGATAAATCCTTAGAACCCGTCGCCCACAAACTTCGACATTACGAAGTTTTCTAAAAACTTAAGAAACTTTTTTAAAAATACTTTCTATACTTAATGGGGTCAAAACAAGCTGCAATGTCCTACCCAACAAAAACATGCACTTTGGGCTGAATCAGGGATGGTAACCTCAAAAAATTAGTTGAAAATCAGTTTCTCCCATAATACAGGGTGGCACATGAATAGTTTTTTCATGCTCAATTTAATGATGAATCCTGGTTTTGCCTTTGTGGTGTAAGGAAAACAAGTATAATAAACAATAAATTGAGAAATAAAAAAAATTGAGAAAAAAATCTGCGTTTCTTTTTTTTAAGCACACCAAAAAGGGCTGAAAATGATTACACGAGGGTTTATTATTTTTGTAGTAGATTTCTTCGTAAATCATTCAACGATCTATATTAGACAGGGTCTGTGGTTCACTCGGTACCTCGCGCCTCCAAATCATTAATTGCGTTCAAGATGTTAATTCTTGGGTTGTCGCAAGCCACTCGTTCTGGCTCAGACCTCCCGTTGAAGGGACTCTGCAACCCGAGCGCCTCCCTAAACAATATTGAGAGAACGACGATCGTAGTAGTAGAGTAGTGCCATTCGATTCAGGGAACTAATTTCTATCTGAATCTAACAAAAAACTACCATTTTACTACAAAAGTTCTTGAGATTTCGGTATTTTGGTAAATTAATCCTTAAATGTGATAACTTAGGGTTGGTTAATTAAGATGCCGAGGTTACAGGTACATCCCGAATCGCTGTTGCGTTTCTGAGCCAAATTTGTAATTTTTGGACCAGAAATAAGCTTCGGACGCCGGATGGTCGGACTTCTTATTTCTCGATTTTGGTTTATTATTCAATAATAAACCATTGTAATCGCTCTTGAAAAAAATTCTAATCCCCCCTGAAAATTTCATGGTTTACGTTTAAAAGAGTGTGGAATCCAAATCTGCAATAAAAATTTTCCGTCCGTCCGCCGTACGCCGAACGCACGATTTCTCCCAAACAGCTCAATCAAAATATCTGAAATTTTCAGGAAAAATCAATATTGGTCCGACAACCCCCCAATCCTCTCTCACTAATTTAAAGTGTCCTTTAGGGGTTGTAAAAGTTTTGTAAAATCTCTAAAAACCTCAAAAAAAGTCAAGGCGGCCTAAATTTGAACTTTGTTTAAAGAACTTTCCATGAGGAATCGAATGAGGCCCTTCCCAGGTCCGTAGCTCAAACCATTCCCGATCTATGCCCCGATTTATGGTGGTAACATTTGCATCTACATTCACTACATCACTAGGTTACTGCGATCAAAACAAACACAGGAGTTTTTTTTTTTTTTTTTTTTTTTGATCGCAGTAACCTAGTGATGTAGGAGGCACACAAATATGATCAACTGATCAATCCAAATAGGTATTTCGGTTGAGAACAGATTTAGGTGCTCTACGCATATCTCCTGAAATTCAATAATTGCTGTATCACCTGTGAAACACGCACACTCAAAAGCTAAGTAGAAATTCTAATAATGAATCATTGAATAATGAATAAAAGTGAAGGAATTTGCGCCGTTTTGATATATACGTATCTTGAAACGTAAACCATTAAATTTTGAGGGGATGGTGAAACAATTTTCTTTTTCCTTTCTCTATCTTGGTCGTTTACAAAGGTATACAGGCGGAAGGTTTAAGTTATAAACAAAGGCGGAAAAGCACCCATACGTAAGTATTGTTACACAAAAAATCAAGGAAAGCATTTAAGAATTTCTGGAGCTGGGGTTGATTTTCATGTGCCACACTACATTTTGAAAAAACTTGATTTTATAATGCTATTATCTCGAGGGCATTATCTGATTTCCTCAAAAGCGCGTATGATGAAAAGGGCGTAGTGCACCGTTTTTACCACCCCATAGCAAGTACAAGTTAGTGTTTTCTAAATGTTTGGACAATGTGCTCAATAGAGACATATCGTGACGATAATTTGCAAACATGGAGGTATTGAAAATAAAAGACGTGGTTACATTGTATTGTTACTCATCCAACAAGGAGGAAGTAGGAAAAATTAAATATTCAATACAATAATACTTCAAACGAGACATTTATACCAGGAAATCAACCGTTGGTGAACCCGTGACATTAAAAGTAATGGAGTTGCCCGTTGGTGCTCGAGGTATTTGCGAAAAAACGGATCAAATTCCCAAAAAGTAACAATTTTTACGTGTATCAATAAACTTGTAACAAGGTTCCGGATAATGGAGGAATAAAATGTTTATGACGCTATAATAAGGAACTATGGGAGTTACGTAGTTTGTCATCTGCTACAGTTGGTGCGACACAAAATTATAGTGTTTCACATGTTAAAGAACAGTCGATTGTTTTTCTGGCTATATCGTAGTTCCGTTAATGTTGGTGCACCATAGCTGCAGTTCTTTGCATCTGGTATAGATAAGTATATATTAAAAGATTCTTGTACATTTTTTTATAATTCATCGATTTGAAAAAGTAAACAACCCCCAAAAACCCGATTTAAAAATCCAGCGGCCATTTGAAATGCGTCGTTTTGCAGTGTGGGATTGAATCCGAACATTTTTGTGTGACTGCGATTCAGAAATGCGTGAAATTATTACAAAGAGGTTGACAATATCTTTATTCGAATAACCCTTCTAAGTAAGTCATTGGTCAATGTATTTCAAACTGCGCCTAAGGTACATTATATAAACATGGCACTCTGCCCCTCCCTATCTTGTAATTACATTTCTGACGTCTCAAAGACAGTTTAATGACTTCATCTTATATTTAAATCCGCGAGTACCAACATTTACAAGTCACTTTGTATGAAACAGACGCTGACTTCAAAATACCTGATGAGATGTACTAGGTATATGGATACGGCGTAAAAATCAAAGATTGACATTTAACGGGTTAAAATGAAACACCTGCATGCGCTTCACTATTCCGCCAATATACAGTGTTACACTTCGTGAGGGTCATAGACCAGGAGAAAATTTTACGGAAAATTTCTGATCGAAAAGGCCTCTTAGCAATTTTTGTTCACGCCCTTGGAAATGCATTTTTTTTATTTAAAGATTTTTCTCGTTTTTTCTACCTTACCGCATTAAAACTCCCATATCTCCCACATTTTGCGTGCGATTTCAAATGTGATTCCACTTATGGAAAGAGCGTTAAATTTCCTATTGCCCTAATGGGGAACCAACTTTTTTAAGCCGGCGAAACGGGTGAAAGATAAGCTTGAAAAGGACGCATTGTCAAATCGTGGAGACTTTGTCGACTCGACTTGATCGACTTTCTTCAAACGCTTATGAGCCCCTTTAATGAGGCATCTGAATTTTAGCTTGTAGTGCTGAAAGATGCGTCAAAATCTAGGCTTTCGAGCGATATAACCAGATTTGAAATTCCGTGTAGTTTTCTAAGAAAAAATTGATTTTCAAGTAAGAAAAACATGATTTTTCACTGGATACTCCGGCTTATTACCATGCGTTGGTTCGTCTGGTAAAAAAAAAATCGTACTCGGATTTAAAAAAAAATTATTAATGAAGCATTGTAATAAATTGTACATTTTTACTGTAGACACTGTTCAGAATGTCCACCATTCTGTTGATTGCAGAGACGGCTCCTCCGCCCAACGATGCCAACTGCTCGCTTCAGCTCCCTGGTGTTTTGTCCCATGCCTTGAGCACATTGGTGGACATTTTGACATTCGCACTACAGGCTAAAATTCACATGCCTGATTACAGAGACTCATAAGCCTTTTCAAGCTGATTTTTCTCCCGTTTCACAGGCTCAACAGAGTTGGTTCCCCATTAGGGCGATAGGAAATTTAACGCTCTTTCCAATAGTGGAATTAGATTTGAAATCGCACGCAAAATGTGGGAGATATGGCCGTTTTAATGCGGTAAGGTAAAAAAACCGAGAAAAATCTTAAAATTGAAAAAAAAAAAACGCATTTCCAAGGGTGTAAAGAAACAGACTAAGTCACTCGCGACGAAGTTGTGGAAACCCATTTCAAATAAGTTCATGTTTGTTACTGATGATGACCTAACCGTCGAAATCAATTTAACAGCGTAACTCCTTACTTTCGTGGAAATATAGACAACATTCTATCTTACTCCGTTTTTATCTTTGTTGTAAACAAAAATTGGTAAGAGGCCTTTTCGATCAGAAATTTTCAGTAGAATCTTCTCCTGGCCTGTGGCCGTCACAAAATGTAACCCTGTATAAAATAGGCCTTGAAAAAATCGATTTCAAAAGGAACTCTTGAAATCAGAACTTCTATGCTGTCATAACAGCTAACGCGATCCTCAAATGATACCAGGCGATTTTTACTTCATCCACGCATATTTATATTCAAATTCGTCTTGACATTCATTATTTCTGTTAAAGTCTGTTCTGGCACTTAGAGAGAGTGAACGATTGAACGTGATGAAATCCGAGTGTTCTTATTTGATTCAATGAAGATACGTCTATGAATAACAGAGAAAAAAACTGTTACAAAATCAGTATTATTTTGATTTTAGACTATTTCAGCCTTTCGGTTTCACTGTTCAGGAACTAGACCCCAAATGTGATTTTTCGCCCAAGTTTCATTAACTTTGGACCAATAGCTTCGGGGAAAACTCCGGACTGTAGATAGACGGTGTTTGCATAAATTTGATTCAACTCATCTTGGAATGTAAAACTACGAGTTTTGATGCGGATTAATTCATTTTCTCAGTTGATTACAAAGGTTCATAATTGAAAGTTATAAACCAAAATTATTTTCTTGCCCATTTAGATGGACTTGTTCAATTCTATTCGAGGGAGGTTCGAGAATGATTTTCTGTTTGTCATTGTCACGCCCGACAACTGTATTCAGGTTTCCAATTTCAAGTTGGTTTTTCGAATATTCTATCTGAGATTCAAAATTACGTGAAAATTTTCTCGTCTTCAGTTACATCTGAAGAGCAGCTGTCAATGGTTTTTCAACCTCCGCTTCAAGTTTTTAATGTCCTAACACTGCACTTTAATCAGTTCACGTTAGTCTAGGGTCATTGTCATGGCCCAAAAAGAATGTGTTTTTGAGGGAACGAAACGGGGATTTTAGAGGAAGTTCGTATTATCGTGGTAGCAGTAAGTCGCACTTAACGGTAGGTGGTGCGTTTTCTGATCGAGCGAGAACACCAGAAAAAAGGTTAGTATGTTTGTTCAATGTCATTTTTAATGGCCCTATTTGCTCACCTATTATGTTTGATCACAAAATTGTCTTTCTATCCACTCATTCTCTTGGAAGCCCGAATCACGTTGCATTCTAGAATCACCGTTGAAAGTCCGAATAGTCATTGTCAGGTAGGTTAAAACATATCAAAAATGACATCGTCGTTACCGAAACCGCCACAGCATTGTTACGAATTCTATCAAATTTGAATTTCGCGGAGAATAATGGGATGTCTTCAATGACTGGGCATCAAAAATACATCCAGGGAGGCCTATTTAGTGACAAATATCATAAAAACACACTGCGAAAGAAACACTTAAATTTTTCAAATGTCAGGACCTAAAAATTGCCAGCAGTTTGAGAATCACCCGTCTAAAAATTATGAACACTACTTTAAACTTGATCCGTGAGCGTATTTACACATTGAAGTTTGGACCAAAACACATCAAAGGATGCCCAAACCTGAACTAAACAAAAACGGGATTGCTAGAGTTTTGTTATCAACAGAAAACGTCCATTGCGAGAAACGATAAGCCCAAAGCTGATTTGTGAGGTGTGTTCGTATCGTATTACCTGGGAATCAAATACGGAGACGGTACCAGAATTCGTTCTTCTAATTCCAGATGATTCCTATTCTGATCCGAAACCTATTACTCCAAGCGTAAAAGTAGTGGAAATTCCTTCGGAAAAAGGGAAACTTGGTGATCTTTCCCCGTTAAACTGGAGGGGTTTCCGGGCCTTCAATTTTATTGTGCACTTCACTATCGGAGGCCCGTAACTTCTTGATCCCTCCACGATATTTTTTACGACCCCTTTCCTCCCCAGAGCTCCGCCGTTTTACTCGACCTTTAAGGCCGAGCATTTACATTTCCCAACCCAAACTTCTCTTTTCCCCCCCAAACTTCTTTCCAAAGGTTAAAGTGATCAAAAATTAAGGACGAGGACCGTCGATCCCCCTCCGATACAATCACTTGTGCAACTTGTCCGAGAGGAAGTTTGAACAACGGTGATAATCCCTTTCGATTGGTCGAAGCTCAAGGAATTACATTGAGGGTTGAAGTTTTCACAATTTTCGACGTTTGATGGGGCTTTCTAAGTTGGATCGTGCATCCCATTTGATCTTTATTTGAAATTTAAAGCCTGAAAAATCCCCTCCTTTACAGTGACAATCTTAACCTTACAATGACAAGATGCCCTGAAGCATTCAAAGCGGCAAAAGTCATTCCAAAGGTGGTGCAGTGGGTGAAATTATAGACCTATATCTGCGCTGAACACGCTCAACAAATTATTGGTAAATTTTTTGGAAAATCAGCTATATTCATATCTAGAAAGAAACAAACTTATAAAGATGAAGCAATTTGGTTTTCGCAAAATAAATTGGTAGATGATAAGGTATTTCTACTTAGCAGAACGAGAAACGTGCTCTCATATTACTCGACATTGCATTCGATGCAATCAACAGAGAACAACTGATGTACAAGTTGACACATGGACGAATGATTGAAGAAGTCTCCATTCCACAACTCGAACAGAATTTCACTGCATGAATGTGGTTTTAACAAGATCGGGCAATTCTCCACAAGGCAAAACATTCATCTGCTCCCAGGACATCTGATTTCGCTTCACGGAGATGTTGGATAAACCCCTCCCTTGCCTGGCCTCACCTGAATTTTTGTTATGGGATTACTTAAAAGCCAGAGTGTAAACCAACAATTCCGCACCCTTCAAACATTGAAGGCTTCAATTGAGATGGAAATTCGATCAGTCCCCATCGATATGCTTGCACGAGTTATGCAAAACGTGAAGGACCAACTCCAAGAATGCATCGCCCAAGAAGGAAGATATTTAATAGACATAACCGTTCATAATTGTTTTCTGTAGTAAACTTCCATTGTTACTTAACATTCAAAATTCATTCCAACCCGATATCTTCAACATTGACAATTTAAAACCCACCCCGCGTATCTGCACCACAATATACCTATACCTAGTAGAATAAAAAGTATTATGGCGTGTGGTAGACCTAAGTAACTGACATTGGCAATGTGCCGAATCTAAAGCCCATTTCTGATTGAAGTTGTCCATAAAATTTTTGGTTTTATCATTTTCAATAGGTCTTTGTAATCAAGTAAGCCTTTTTTGTGAAATTCGAATTCTGCACCTTATAAACCATAGACAAAGATTAGTTGAAATTTAAAAATTGATTGGTGGTTTTGAAATGCTATTTGTAACCGTCAAACGTAGTTAGGCAATAGGTGTATGTGCTTCATTTCAAAAACTAGACCTGATAGAGCAAAAGCTGTTTCAAATTTTCATTCTACCCACCGAAAAACATGAACATTGTGAAGAATTCACCTATGTAGAACAGAATTATTCCCTAATAAAAAAGGACCAGACCGACCAGGTAGCGTCGTCCCTGCCACCCTCCTCCAAAGGGAGCAGGGTAGAAGGGGTACCATATCCGTATAGAAAGCCGGCCTACGAGCCGGGAGGCTACAATCGGTGGAAGCCCTAGCAGCTTTAACCAAAATCCTGCGTTCTCATTTCACTTTACCTAACCTTGCCTTGAGTACTTACCTACTCGGTCAGTTAGGGCTATCCTTTTCCTTCCACTGAGGTGCCGCCGTCTTGAGAGACGGGTATCGCCTCAGCATCCAAGGACCTCTCCTCCTAGCAAACAACTTTGGTGCTTCTGACGCTCGCGGCCTGTATCGCCAACTTTGTGTTCTAGCCGCTTTCTTACACAGCAAACAAACTCGGAGCTTCGGTCGCACGCGATCGGCATCGCCAACTTTGCGAGCTCAAATCTCAATTTTAATAAACTGAACAAAAGGGGTAAAAACGTAAGCGAATATCTCCGTCAGGAGAGAAAGGTAAATAGTAGGCGAACTCTCCATTCAGGAAATTCACTACAAACACCAACCCTTGTCTCCTCAGCAACTAACAAACACCTTTCATTTGTTGACCATTGTGATAATCAATTGGGTAAGTACTTCTCATACAATACACCTACAATCATTTCTGTAAAGTTATAGCATGTGTCCAAGGGATTATCAATGCATTGAATGCATATTTCAGGCACAATGTTGGATTCTGGACTATATGAATCACCCTGCTGCAGAGGGAAATCTCTTTTTTTCACTTTATTTAAACTTTCAGTATTACATACTAAATGTTGAGCTTAAACATGGATATTGTATTGGGGTTTCTGTTCAGCGACAGTCCCGCTTGATTATTAATACTTGTGTTATATAATGATGATTAAAGAGTAACAAATTGTATATGAATAAAGGTGATAATTTATGTTAGATAATTGCATAAATGATTTTTATAGTTAGTATGATGTTAGACTAGTTTAGTTATTGCACTTTAGTTCAGTATGTCAGCTGCTCTTTTTCTTTTCCAGCCTCTTTGTTGGTTTCCATCCCATAGTGACAATAAGTGTCTAAGTCTGGTAGTCGAATAATTTGAAATAGAGCAGATGGTCGTTTTGATCTCCTCTTCCACCTCAGGGATGTCGAGGCCTTTGTGGAGTACAGAACTTCTAACGGTACCAGGGTGCATCCGTTATAAGGCGAAGCGCTCAATTCTGCTGAGTCTGAACCTTCTTTATTTGGGTTATGCTAGGAAATCTCATCGAGGAGCACGTGAGAGTACTCAACTAAGGACCAGATGAGATTTATGACTGGTGTTTCATATAGTTATAACAATAACCAATGAAATTTTACAAGGGATAAACATTTTCTTGGTACGTATACTACAAAAGTTCTTCATTGATAAACCAATAGTGAAAATGTGATTGTATGAAATAAGATCTAAGGAATATCCGTGGTCTGTATTTCCAAATCTCCGACCTGGATTAACGGAGCCATCTCAAAGCAATTGCTTCTAGCTGAGAAAATGGACTCTTGGCTGGTCTTTGATGTGAAAGCGAAGTGCTCTCCTTCTTGGGAAGAAAAAGTTTATTTTTAGGCGGAAGCTATTGTGTCTTCTCAGCTTTCCTGATCAAACGGCCGAAGCCAACACTTTGTTAGCCTCCTTTCCACACATCACGTGAACGGAAAGAGCTGCTACGAAGAGAGCTGGTGGGAACGCTCATGTAGGCACTTTATTTTCATTTTTGAGATCTCCGGGAATAGGTATTCCAGGATATATACGATTGCGCAAGTGCAGAACCTCCTGGTAACCTATATTTTTGAAGAATATTACATGAAAATGAAGAAATCAAAGACTTGAAATATCGATTTTGCTCGATTTCAGAAGAGTAAGCTTTGTATTAACTTTCTGGGTATGAAATTTTTGTTTTCCAAAATCAGAATTTCCACTTGCAGTTCTCCTTAACCCTGTTTGTTGTGTAAGATTGATTCACGGCTCACGTTATATTCTACTTTTTTAAAGATGATTTAACATTTCAATGATCTATGAATTAATGTTACCTTGACAAGAAAGCTATGTTCCACATCCAACTTCTTTTTTTGTGTGTAAAAGAATGGATTTTTGGTTTTAATTCTGAAAGATTTACCGGCACCATTGTTTCAAAAGGTCACAAAACGGATTTAAATCATGAAAACCTCGGAACATTAGATTGTATAAATTTTTGAAACCAAGGGAAACAGTATCGTGCGCTTCGAAAATTAGCCGAATTAAATGGAATAGGGCCAGATTTAACCTTAAACTCTCCACATTATTCGTGTTCATGTACTTACTCTAACTCACATTTTGGTTCGTTTAATTCAACCAATTATCGCCTGCCAACGGTGTAGTGTTCCTATTTATATTGTACCTTTTTATACGGTTAATCAACGCCGAAGCGTCTACCGCAAAGCTAAAACAGAAGAGGCAATGTTTTATACAGAAACTGGGACAGGCGTGAGAGTTGTGATGTTAATTAAATCGAAAGGGAGGAAATTAAACTAATTTAAGGGGAATATGCCAGGGCTAAGGGCGCAGTTAGTTCGAGTTTAATTTAAAGCTTTATCCGGATTCATAATATTCTAATCCCGTATTATGAGCTTCGTTCTACAAAAGGGGCGTGAATTGTTTCGTCCCATTGTTGCGAGTCTAATTAGCGCCTATCGTATGGTCACGGATGCGTGTTTAAGTTACTTATAGATTTATCGCATGCGACTGCACGAAATATTATTCATACACGGTATTTGATAATAATATTAATGTTATCATCTTTGTTGCTCCAGAAAATTTGTCATCATAAAATGGTGAATCCATTAGTTGGATAATCGGTCATTATCCTGTTTGCGAGAGTGGGCAGCGAAATGAATGATTAAAATAAATAAAACCAAGTCGTTACTGTCAATTTCACCATCAATAGAATCAGCTGTATTCTCGTTAATCTCAAAGATAAAGTGAGGACCTTACTTTCAAAAAGGCACATATCCAAATCTGGGAAAAAACGTTTTTTTCTCAATTTTACGTCTCTGAATATGAGTTGAATCAGATCCCCCTATCATTCCCGAACAAAACAGAACACATCCACGTCAATTCTGGGGCTAAAGGTATGTGTTTGCATCAAAAGGTAACAAATCCGTCCCCTACATTTTTTTTTTCAGTGCCTTGCAATCGAGATGGCACATATCCTCCGAATTTCGTCAGGCGATAAGTCGTGGGTTTTCAAAAAGCACATATCCAAAAAGAAGCATTGCGCCTTCGTCTTGACGTTGAATACACGAGACTCGGTAGATGGCAGGCATGACAAATGGAAATATGGAGTCAGGTAAAGTTTTCAATAAAACCTACAGAATGGAGAATTAATTCTTTTTTTTCTTTTCAAAAAGGCACAAATCCATGAGTTTTGATCAAAAGGGCACATTTCCAAAGTGAAAATGGATATACAGCCTCGTGTTTTGGAGAAAATTAATTCATATTCCGAGGCATCTTTATCTGTGCCTTCTCACACATCACTCCGATAAGAAACTACAAAAAAACATCTCCACTAATCTGCAAATCGTTTTTTTCACTTCCTGAACATTTTGGAATGGATATGTGCCTGTTTGAAAGTAAGCTCCTCAAGTGATCTGCAAACGCTATCGATGCCAAATAACTTGGTAAGATACTTGATGCAGCTCAGATCGAAGATCAAGTCAAGAAAAATTAGGAAGAACTTCTACTTATACCTAGAAAAATGCATTGGCTAATGCGAAGACAGTCGAACCAGCTAATCCAGAACAAATTGACTTTTTACTGCCAAGTCCTTAAACCAGGTTGGACTTAAGGAGCTCAGCTGTAGGGCTGCACGGTTTAGTCAAGCCGACACATCATAGAATAATTCCAAAACAAAGTGCTGATAGATTGTCAAAGCACCTTAGTATTTTTGAGACGAACGCCTTCATCAAGACAAGTAGATCGAAGCAATAGACGATGCTGTGATGCGACAACAGTGAGACACCTCAATCGGTTATCTCACGGATCTCTCGTCAATGAGAAAGCTGACTTACTCATTGACACAAGTGATATTGTCAGAACATTATAACATACATGACCAAGCTTTCTTGTGGAGCAGTGAAGCATATTTGTCATCATAACCTACAAAACTCTGCGATGTATCTTAGTAGCTATAGATCCAGAATGATATCTCTATGTCTTTAATGCTTGAAGCAATAAAGACTGAGATGAAGATCGCGAAATGTTGACCGTCTGCCTGATGGGTAAGGGCACATTGGCTTTCTCGTATTTAGGTATAATATTATAAGAATATGAGAACTGTAGTTTTTGAATGGTCTAAAATGAAAGATGTAACCTTTGTGGGCACACATCCAATGTATGGTAAAACTATTCGTTCTGTTACAGTATATTTATGTTGGAAGGGAAAATGATTGCGGATTGGTAGCTCCTCCTTTCTCCTTTCTTGAAAATGCAGCCTCCGGAGCTCTTCTTGAAGCGAATGGCTTCCAGGTTTATCTTTGAGTGTTGCAGATTAAACGCCTTACCAAACGAAAGGGAACTCTATTCCGTTACACCTGTCATAAAGTAGCAAACCGTTCGTTAAATGTTTTGAGCCAATTCTTTCTCTTATTGGCCCGCTCTCATTGATAAATACTCATTTTACCTCTCAAGATTTGATTACTAATAAACTGCTGTTTAGATAAATAGTCTATTACTTTCTATTGCGGGCTTTTGGACTTCACAAGCACTCCTTCCCTTCCTCCCTCCCTCTCTTCTGGAAGTTCCTCCAGATATTTCCAGGCATCCTCTGTATGACGCAAGCTAATCGCCTCAGCTCTCGAACGGGGTAACTCCATTCCATCACCAGAAAACTACACATCACATTCTCCATTCCAGAAAATCATTCAGCTTCAAATTTTACCGCAGATTGTACCATAAAAGTATTTTATTTTCATTTAGAGTAAATGTCACAATGAGGAGATTCGCAATCGTTTAGATATTGTAAATACAAATAGTTCCACAGGATTGGCAATCTGCCACTATCGCCGTACAACACTTTCTGACCATCAGACAAAAAATAATTATTTTCTTTATGGTTTCCAAACCTCTCGTAAATCTATCATTTCGTAAATTAGCTGTGTAATCTGAACCTAAGCAGCCAAATCAAGATGGCTTCTATGAAAATTTATTAATTGAAATATGATTTAATATTTCAATAAGAGCTCTTACCAAGTGATGAGATGCGCCCCCGAGCCTTGCGAGACGGAACACCTGAACTCAGCAGTCGCACCTAACCTCACGGTCGAGACCTGAGGCGATATTTCGACAGCCAGCGGCGTCGAAACGTGCAGCCTGATGTCAGCAGACGCTTCGCCCATCGAGTTGGACGCCTTGCACTTATACATTCCAGCGTCCTCTTCAGTGACGGCTTCTATAGCCAAGACGGGGCCCAGAATCCTCTTCCTCGTTCCGGGAACTACAGGGGAGGACTCGTAACCGCCCATTACGTGGAACCATCTGCGAACATGAAAGCCAAAGAAATTAGTTATAGCAAATGTACACACATTTTCGTCGAGTTCCTTTACTTTTGATTTACTTAGTAAACATCAGTTAATATTGCTAGTTTGTTTATTTGTTTATCATTCATGATTATGTTCATATTCTTCGAGTTTAAAATGATAGCATATACGAACCAAACTTTGATTCAACTTTACTGTTACTTTGCGCATTCAATTACTAGGAAAAAGTCTTGTAATTTTTTGGGCTGATACTATAAGTCCACATTATTATAGCTACTTGCATCCTGGGCCGATTTCATTATAAAAGGTACGTAATGTTATAACAAAGATGGTGATCAGGGTGATGAAGATCACAGTCCACAAAAATGCGATTTTGAGTTAGCGGTTCCATAGCGTGCTCCAGACCGACATTTGACAAGAGGAAACAGCTGTTCTGGCTGGATTACCATCACTGGCTACAAGAAACCGCTAATGTCATTTTTCAGTCAACACCAGCAGAATAGATGAGTTTTTAGAATCTCAATGGTATGCTTTGCTTATATGCGGGATGTAAGTGCAACCCTTGCTTCCTTGCCTCCTATTATCAACTGTGTATTGACGTATTGTGATCTACCGAGTTGTTTGCTTCCACTCATCTTCTCTACCGTTTTCGGTGACCATCTTCTTTCCATGCGAAGAGAGTTAGGTAGAGTAACTCAATATTATAGGAATCTAGCTATGAAAATAAGTTAAAAACTAGTCATTGAATGTTAAAAGTGTCTCTACGGCAGGCCTAGAAATAGACATCGGCTCTCGAATAAATGGTGTGATGGATATGGCCAGTTGGTCCTTCCCGATTCTTGAATCCGTCGCCTTGGGGGATGAATCAGACGCCTTCAAGCACCTGGGTCATCCTCTGAGCGTAGTGGGCATTACCGCATTCAGCTCAATGGAAGGGGCAACTTGTAGCAGTTCCTGGAACTGCTACGCGAACGCGGACCGATACTTCATCGGCTCCGCCTCCGCGGGCGCTCCCCCAAGAGGCGCGTTGTGAGACTATAAGTCTCCTTTTTCCTATATTTGCGGTTTCCTCAATACAACCCAAATTCTCTCTTCATTTCATATCGGACCTATTTCAGATTCAATAAATCTATATAAACTCCAATCCGATTTGTTATTCATAAGAATACCCAATTCACCATTAATTTATATTTTCAAGTTTAAACTATTGAAATAGTAAATTAGGTTTTTGGGGTAGAAATAAGTGTTAATTCTCATAGATAATTCTAACACTATTTCAAACTATAGCTTCCCATCACCTCACGAGTGCCGATGGAAAACGGTATTTTCAGAGTGATATAAAACTGTTTTACAAGTTATAGATCCCTTTAGGTTTCGAATCCTTCATAGAATCATTCGAATTTTCGTTCTTGACGGGATTCGTTCCTGGCCAGAACAAATATATTGTTCCTAGTTTTTTTGTTCCTTCGCCGTTTAATCGACTTTTGGGCCGCCTAACCACCCCTGACTCTGCCGCAAGCGGAGCGAACGGTCATCCATCCCTAGATAATGGATAAATGTAACAGATTGTCTTTGGCAAAGGAATCAAACTTGATTTGGATAGTTTAATTTTACGAAAATTTAATGCAGTGGACCCAGACGGAGTCTGTGTGCGAAATCTCTTGCTTTTTTATGGTTTTCTGAGCAGATAAAAGGATGAGAACGATATTTATTCGGTCCTCGCGGGAGTGGAAAACATCGGCCCGGTCAAGATCCGTTCAGCTCGGGAACCTTATTTTTCGATCCGTTTGGATTTCGTGCCGGTTCAGACCAGAACGTTTCTCGAATCGTAATATCGATCCTATCCGGACCAGGAACGATTAGGAACAATTGGGAACGTTTCTTAGGAACGATAATTCGACCCCTGATCTAGGGGTACCTGTTTTAGGTAGACATATAAATTCTCCTAAGTTCAAGCCCACCTACTCTTTTCCAGTTCTCACATCTTTTCTTGTGTTCTACATAGTGAAATGATTGATTTGATAGCTTTGTTTAAAAAGTCAAAACGAGCAATTGTTGATAATGCAGAATAATTATCAAACGCATATTTAAAGCAAGGCCGAGACTTTCTTCTGTACATATATCAGTAAAAACACAACCTTGATGCCTGAAAAGATGGGTGAAATCAATCGCGAGTGGGGTAGGTACCAACAGAGCAGTTGTTCCAAAAACATTACCAAACGGTTTTGTTAACCAAATAGGTTGCATGACACCCCAGTTATCGCACTCTTCCACCTGTAATATGAGAGACCCTACTTACCTACTACAAGATATCTTTAATGGGAGTAAGTGATGAGCGACACTAACTCACTTTAGTAGCAAATATTAGAGCCAAACAGTATAACTACTGTTGTAGCAGATATTGGAACGAAATACTTCAGTTGATTTAATAGATCACACGGCACCCTGACTCATTCAGCTATAATAGATCTGATGTATTATAATTACGATATCATAGCCTGTGACACTCACGAGTAATGTGGCATTCTTTTGGTAAACGAATTTTCAAAATCAATTCAGCCTTTAAAAATTATATTAACAGTCTAGAGACAACGTAAGGGTCAGAATGACTCGAGGAAATGGAAAACGCTCATGAGTCGTAAGGAAGCAGTGGGGGGGCATGAAGCCTTGAGTAGTTGTCAGGTGGGAACCAGTTTCGGAGTTAGACGATCTTGACAATATTGAAAATAGCACGAAAAATTGGGGTCGGGGTCGAAATCGACTAACGTTGACTGATTTGTTAGTATAATATTAATTTCTGTTTTCATCATCATTTTTCTAGTTTGAAAACATTTTATTCATTTATTTTTTCCATTCTGTTGGAATCAACATGACTTAACATTGTCTCATTTTTGCTCTTTCAGTTTTTCTTCAAATCAATTATTTTAATTTCTTGTTCCTTTTTACGTTGAGCTTTGGTATTATGTGAAAGAAGTTAAGATCTCTTGCACTGTTTGCAGAAAAGAACAGTTATCGTTTTATAACTGATGAAGAGATTCGATGGAAAATCGTAATGTACGGTTCATGTTATTCCGAACTTGATTGCGTTTTTTACCTCTGGTGATTCGTGAATGAGATAGTCCTGATTTTTTCTTTCTTTTTCGAAATATCTCCGCAATTATGATTATTTGGAGTTAATTTGGTTTCTTCTGATTGGGAAGTCTACATATTAAGTACTTTCAACTTAGTGTGTGATTTTGAGTAGTAATTCGTTGATGGTGGATTAAAAATATTATTTTGTGATAGAAATAGAACCAAATTGTTTCCAAGAATGTTTGGAATCACTCCCCTTGCACCTTGTCCTGGTGTTGGGTCACATGTCCTGAAGGTTCACGTTGCCTCAGGAAGGTTAAATTTACATTATTTGAGTTGGTATTGGTGCACATGCGTCTCTCTGTAATAGTCTAATCAATTTCGATGTGGTAGGGGACTGCACGCTACAATTTTAAAGGAATAATGGTAGATGATAAACAGAGCCTCTATTCAACCAGATGTTTCATTCAACAGAGCGGTCGGTATTCGGAATAACTTCATCCACACCTCACACAGATGATGATCCCAACTTCGTGCTTCCGCATAAATGTCGTAAACCCTGGCAAATTCAGAGAGACTGATAAAGACGAGCAAACAGGTGATCGGATCCGACGAGCCTCTGCTATCTTTTATGAGTTTATCTACTGCCCGGGCCCGTGAAAACCGACCCAGAGCGCAAACAAGCGAAACGAGAGCCTTTTCAAAAACGAAGCGCTCCTAGTGTGAATAACGTAATTTAAAGGTCGACAAATATCCGGCTCGGGGAAAACTGTTGTTGGAAAACATTGGAAAGGGTGGCGGTCGTGCTCGGACGCTTTTGCCACCCCGGGTTGTTCGACGTGCGATGGGCGGCGGCGGAGGAAGCGACGTTAATTTAGCTCCAGTCAAACCTCCGGAACGAGCTTGGGACAGTAAACAACGTCTGCACATGGGAATTTCTCCCCGCTTGGGAAAAGCGGATATACAAGTTACAAACGCTTGCAATATGAAAAAAGCGAGTCAAAGTCTCAAAATTAATTTAGGGGAAGCGAATTAGTTGAGAATCGTTGGTTCACTTTGTTATGAGGTAGGATGGACAATATGACGTGGAATTGGGAACAATAAAATTGTCAATATATGAAACCAGCTCGTCAAAACGAATAAAGCATAAAGTTTATATTTTCATGCAACATAGACACACTAAAATATTTAAAATATGCCAGATGTTTTTGTGTACACTCTTTTAGGTTACTAAGAGAATATTTAATTTGAAAAACGCTTCCAATTCTAACACATGGGCTTATTATTTGTTAAATAAAACGTGATATGACTTACGGCATTGCAAATTTGGAATTTTCGCACCTTGGAAAGTAAAATGACAACATTTGAGGGAGGGATGGGGGAATCCTCCCTCAAAGCATGTCAATCAAGCTTTTGAAGGCGTTGTTGTATGCAGAAATGTGCCCTGCTACGTATCTGTGTCGTGAATCCTTATAACAACCTTGCATTTTACATCTTCAGCGATCATCTAAAACATTGCAAAAGACCTTCGCTTTTACATAACCCAGACGAGGGAGCCATGTGCCACCTGAACTTGGAACACGATTTTCGTGGTGGATCAGGTACGAATCAGGAAAGTTACAGGGTTATTCACAAAATAGTGACAGAACTTCATTGTCAATCAACCCTTCTCAACGAGGAGAATGACCTTTCAATCGTACACGTTGTGCACGGCTGTGGGAGATGAACGTCTAACGCGAATTCTAATTGAACAATTGGGCAAAACCGTTTGGACACTTGCAGTACATCGATCAAATCCAATTATTAGGTATGTCATGCAACAAACGCACGTAAAAACTAACACCAGTTGTTCGTTGCAGAAGAAAATGCCTATTCGTCTAACGAGATAATTGCGGAATGGTCCCTACTCTGAATACTCCCTTGATTGCATGGACACTACTTTTGGTTTTTTAGTAGCAAACACATTAGCAGTTTTCGTTCCCGGACTGATTCAGCACATATAGTTCGTGAAATATAATGAGCTTAGAAAATTACTGAATACGGCAAAGATTCGTTGATCAGCAAAATATCACAAAACAAAACAAGTTCATCAGCTTGAGTGGAACCTTAACTTTTCAGTTCCTATAACCCAAGGGAAACCCAAATTTGATGTTTTCCACGTTTTTCCAAGTAAATGAGACCTGCCTGAAATAATTATTCAAGTTTTTCCACCATTTTTTTCAACATTACAGAACCGTAATCTGTAGGGTGCCTTAGGCTATGGATCAACAAAAAAAACACGATATTGTATTGTATAACTTCGTGTAAAACCGACTATAGTTGCTCGTGTAAGTATATGATTTCAGAAATCAGAACATCATTGGCGTTTTTCTATGGCAGCTGGAAGCATCGGTCAGTATGATATGACAGTCCCTCGACAAGACAAATGGCTATCAGTATTTTTAATGGATTTGGACCATTGAAGCAATTTTTTCAGATCGTTTCATGCAAAGAGCGGATATCTTTCAGTGCTGGTGTTCCTCATTCAACCCTTGCACCATAGACCTTTGTGTGCCACCATTCGAACTGAATGAGTTTATGTGAAGAAATTTTTGATGTGAAAATTATATGTCCCAATTGAAGAAGGAAGCTTTTGATGATAACTCCAACGCGATTGATGCATGGAAGAGCGGTTCTCTTAGACCCTTGGTAAGGCTCGAAGGAAGAAAAGGCATCCATTACCAGTAGCCATTGGCTATATTATACATTCTGATCTTATCGGTTTCCCCTTTTTATGTTGTTTGGATCCGTGTTTACCAAACGACGAGAAAGCAAACTCAAAATTTGTTTATGCTGTGATAAAAAAAATACAAAAATGCTGAGAAAAACATATACAGGGTGTCCCAGGAGTTATGGACAATCCAACTCCTACGTGTTCTACAGATAATTTCCGACTAAAAATGCCCGTTAGCAATTTTTTGCCAGAGACCTCGTTTCCAAGCTATTCATGATTTAACATTTTTTCGTGTTTTCGATCTTATGTCATTAAAACTGTCATAACTCCCTCAATTGTGGAGATAGGCCAAATGTGATGAGACCGTTGGAAAGAGCGTTACATTTTCTATCTATTTGATGTCAGAAAACTTTTTTTAAATTGCATTGAAGATGTGTTATTGCTGCGCGAAATGGCATTTTTGTCAAAATCTTGAAGTCGCCTGTTTTTCATCTCACCTAGAAACCCCAGAACTGTGAAGACCTGGTAAAGCGTGCGCCGAAAGGTCAGCTATCGTATGGCGTAGTCGTATTGATTTTTACAAATATTTTAAGTTAAGGAAATGGTGTTTAACTGCAAAAGAACGTGAGTTTTCTGTTAAAATTAAGGTTTTTCCAAAAGTCTCGACGAAAAAAGGTTGGTGGCGGGATATAGGTAACTTTTCTCGCTGAATCGAATGGTGACAATGCCAGACCTTTCAAGTGACCATTTCAGTTAGTTTTGTCGGATGCATAAACCCGTTCGTTTGTGAACAGCTTCTACGGCATTTCTAAGCTGTCCGGCCAATGTCAGGAAAATCGAAGAGCTGGTAGTAATAACCGAAACCTTGGTGACAAAAATCAATTAGTAGATAAAAAATAGATAGTTTACTAGATAAAGAAGGATCAGTGACATAAACAATATTATCTACGAAAATTTTTTCCTCATTCTATCCGACGTGTTCGCTAGGGTGTGAGTGGTACACAGGAGGAGTGTGACACCCTTGCTGCTTCAGAAGCACAACCATTGACAAAACCGTACACACAAATCACGTCAACATACTCACTTGTGGTATAGCTACTCAACTGAAAGCAAATCATCGCAATCAATCGTAAATGAACAAAAACAATAGCTGTCTCTCGGATCTTCGATTATCCTGACTTTGGCTGGACAGCTTGGCGTAGATGCTGATCACAAACCGAACGTTTTTACTCATTGAATTCATTTTCATTTTTCATTTTCGAATATTTATTTTTCAATTAAAATCTCAACAATCTTGTTTAAACTCTAACTCCTCGTATGAACTCGATTTAAATCCCAATATCTTACCATTGTCCAACAACTGGATAACATGTTCGAGTCAATTAACATTTTACTAAAACTGAATTTGGTCAGAAACAACAAATTATCAACATTGTACCAACCAATGCTACGGCCAAAGCAGATTTGGGGTTGATAATACACGGCGCACAAAGCAACCCCTCCTTCAAGACCCGCGGGTCGTGCGGGTCATTGCATATCCATGCCCCTGACCAAGACAATGCCTCCTCCGTAGATTTCCAAATTGTCAAACATTTGGGCTTTTTTAGTGGTACAGGGTGTCCCAGGACTTATGCACAATCCGAGTCCTACGTGTTCTACAAGTCATTTCCGACTGCGATGAGTTGCATTCATCTTCGAGACTTTTGGAAAAACCTCAATTTTAACAGAAAACACACGTTTTTTGCAGTTAAACACCATTTCCATAACTAAAAACATTTTTAAAAACCAAAACGACTACACCATTCGAAAGCTGACATTTGGCGCACGTTTTACCACGTTTTACAGTTCTGCACAGCATTCATGGGGTTTCTAGAAGAGATGAAAGACAGGCCATTTATTTTGACAAAACTACCATTTCGCGCAGCAATCGCACATCTTCAATGCAATTTAAAAAAAGTTTTCTGGCATCAAATATATAGGAAATGTAACGCTCTTTCCGACGATGTCATCAAATTTGAACTATCTCCACAATTGAGGGAGTTATGACAGTTTTAATGACATAAGATTGAAAACACGAAAAAAATGTTAAATCACGAATGGGTCGGAAACGAGGCCTCTGGAAAAAATTATTAATAGCCATTTTTGGTCGGAAATGATTTGTAGAACACGTAGGAGTTGGATTGTGCATAACTCCTGGGACACCCTGTATATCATGACACAAATACACATATAACAAAAGTGACGTTCTTCATAGAAGATCAAAAAGTAGGTTTCAGGTTAGAACTCTAACATGAAATACGTGAACAAACAGGTAATTCCATGCACCATAAGTTGACCCAGAACTTAGTGCACCCTGCAAGTCGCATTCTTTGTCGTCCAGAGACGTAAATATTGTGATTCATTCAAATATTTCGACGTAAGCTGGTACAAAAATCATCTGGAAAACTAAAAATTGAAATAAAAATGAATTATTCAGCTTTTTATTGACCTATTCAACAATAGTTCAACAATATCTCCAGTGGCAAGAGACAGAGATTACATTTGATTCAATGGTTGCAAATAGCATTAATTTCAAATAACCTGCTCCAGGATGTTTTAACAGTTTCTGAGGTTCGTTCACGGACAGCCGATAGCTCTATAACCTTTAGGTGGAGATTAATTAATTTTTTGCTGGCCCAAACCTTGGAGGATGCATTAGGAACTCACGGATCATAAGATGCGGATGTCCGCGGGCATGATAAGTGGTTTTATAGCTTGAATTAGGATTATTGGTCGAGCAGACGTAAGTTCGATAATCAACTCACATGTTAAGGAGAAGTGAAAGGAAAATTATAAACAGCAGGAATATAAATAATAAAATTTAATTCAGAAGATAACAGATATCAGTTTCAACCAAAGCATTCTGAAATATTGGTTGATACTCATTTCGTAGGGTAGTTTCCAAGATTGGCAACAACTGTTGGTAAAATTCGACCCAGTAGATGTAAACGTAATCGAAGGTAAAGTCGTTAACGCTTATTTTGCTGGATGTAGTGCAAGAAGTGGAGGAACCCATGAGCGAAACATCTAGGTGGAAAATGTTGCCGAATTTGAGGACGTTGGGCATGGGTGCCTCTTGGCTTGTCGTTGGCACAGTTGGCGTTGGTTCAGTTGGTGCTTGTGGTTCTGGAGTTGTGGATTCTGCATCTGGCGCTGGAGTAGCTATATTTACTGCTGAAGGATCAGCGTCAAACCCCGACGTTAACCCCACGCATGATTCATATTCTATGTACAAATGATTAGTGTTGCGATCTGAAAAAGTTGAAAACACGTGATATCTTTTTTAAAATTGAGATGATACGCTTTTAATTCGAATACGTTCGAATTACTGAAGTTAGGTGAGATCGTGTTGTGATTCATGTGAATCTCAACAGGGTCCACACTCCATGCCCTTGCATTCTATATGATTATTCATATTAAACTCATAATGCACAACGTGTTTTGCTACGGTCCTCATCAGTTGCAATGTTATTATTTAGTTATTGTGTCAGATGTCAAAAATGTTAGAAGTTTTGCGCAGGAACGCATCACTGCAGTGGGATCTCATTTCTTAGTTCGTGTTGGGCACCGTCATAAGTTGGTCTGGTTTCAAAATATCTGAGATCAGGGGATATTCTTTACTGCATTACCATCTTTAATTATAGATTTTAACTTGAATAAATAGAATTAATACAAGAAGTGGACAATTACTTCCTCCCTTGCAAATACGGTCACTGAATTTAGTTATTTTTGTATGAGTAAAACATCCAAAACTGAAGTTGACGATCGTTGTATCAGCGAATTCCGGCCTGAACAATTTAAAATCAGCGTAAAGTAAAAACTAGAGTAATGAACAATATACAACACACTAAAGAAGGAATAAACAACTATTGTTAAAAAATTGAAATTACTAAAATAAACATTTATGAACCTCCGCGCATGCGAGTTATCAATAAGAGTTGGATCAAAATAGCTAGCTTTTGTTATTATCTTCCATCAAAGAGACTGCTACTGTCTAAAAAAAAATCATTTTTCTCTTGTAAAGGATTCGACAACTATTGGAACACGTTGGAAAACAACTGG